>CM039673.1:37996813-39319313 GCA_022496015.1 Hordeum marinum
TACTATAGTTTGAGGAGTTCATGTATTCACTATGTGTTAATGCTTTGTTCCGGTTTTCTATTAAAAGGAGGTCTTAATATCCCTTAGTTTCCAGTATGGACCCCGCTGCCACGGGAGGGTAGGACAAAAGATGTCATGCAAGTTGTTTTAATAAAGCATGTATGACTATTTACGGAATACATGCCTACATTATATCGATGAACTGGACCTAGTGCCGTATCGCCCTAGGTTATAACTGTCTCATGATGAATATCATCCAACAAGTCATCGATCCAATGCCTACAAATTTATCTTATATTGTTTTTGCTAAGTTACTACTGCTATCATCACTGTTACACTTGCTACAAAATTACTGCTATCACTGTTACCGTTACAGTTACTCCTATCACTACTATCAAAACTATCATATTACTTTTCTATCAATTACTTGCTGCATATAATTAATCTCCAGGTGTGGTTGAATTGAAAACTCAGCTGCTAATACCTTCAAATATTCTTTGGCTCGCCTTGTGTCGAATATATAAATTTGGGTTGAATACTCTACCCTCGAAAACTGTTGCGATCCCCTCTACTTGTGGGTTATCACATTGCTGCCTTGTGCAAAGGGTAGCTCGGGTGCGTCCTCTTCTTCTTCTCCATCCTCCATCGACTGTCCGAAGGCAAGCTTGTGCAGACTGACTTGGATCTTGAAATTCCTCTCGATGCTGGCGAAATTCTTGTTGACAGTGTCCGTGAACTGGTAGAATTCCTTTCTATCTTCCTTGTGCTCCTGCCTGGGCGTTTTGATATCGAGTTGGAGGGATTTTAGCTCAAGACCCTCTGTATCAACTGTCGCACCAACCATTTCTTTAGGGGTCGGTGTTTGTCATCACACAAGTGAAGCCGGACCCGAAGATGTGGGAAGGGAGGGAGGGATTTTACATCAAAAAATTGGCAACCATACCTCGCAGTTCCCGTCTCACCGCCGCCACACTGACACCACCACCGCCCGCCACCGGAGAGTAGGACTAGATGGGTGGGTTGGGTGGGATTTTGCACTGAAGAAGTGTTCTTCAGCAACCACCGCTCTAGCCTATCCTGCTACCGAACAGTCTACCACCGCTGTACGCTGCCAACACCGCCACCGTGCCCGGAGAGAGCTCCGATTGGATCTGGGGCTCGCCTTGCCGCCAAGGACTAAAACCTATGCTATGTATACCAACTGACTAGACCAGGTGGGATCTGTCGAACTAATATGCTAACACAATGAAAATTGCACAACCTGGGTCAAATTTTGGAGGGATTTCATTCAAAGGAACGACGAACAACTAGGGTTTGCCAGCCGGAACACGGCGGCTTAAGGGCTAAACCCAGTACATCCAGATGAGCCTCCCCACACGCGGATCACCAGCTTAAGAAGGACCAAAAAGCAGGAAAAGGAGAAAGTGACAGTTCAGTAACTAAAGTTTAATTGGGGTAAAACAGAAGGTAGTCGTTGTGCTGTTCAGGGCTGTCCATCTTGAGATCTGCGGTCCTGACACAATCCTGCCTCTGCCTTCTTCACCCACCACCACGTCGAGTCTCTCTACTCCCGCATGATGACCAGTGCTCGCTACAGTCGCTGCCCCAACCTGTCGTGCTCCCTCCTCCTCCCTACCTCTCTACCATCGCTACATGTGCCTCCGATGCGCACAGCTCGCACCCGCATGAGCCGCGATGGGCTCGGCCATGTCCGCTGCTTTGTGCACCCTACATCGCCAGGCCCGGCGAGCTCTGCCGCCAGCCGTCCCCAACCCACATCGCCGTCAAGCCGTCCCCTTGGTGTTGTTGTCATTGCTAGCCAACAACTCGCTACACGCCTGCCCACCGACCAGAGAAGTGGTGGACACTAACGACTCGAGGCTTGCTACAAGCACAATTCCACAAAGCCATATGGTCAGCGGCAAATTGCTCATTGTCATCAATGATTGACTGATGAGGAGCTCCATTGAGGGGGTAGGCATTCCTCTCCCTCTTTCTCTCTCAGATCCTTCCTTTTCTCTTATTTTTTTGTGCTTCATTTTTGGGTCCTGTTTTTTCATGCTTATTTTATGGATTTAACTACATGGTCAAATAATATGGGCAATAGTTGATCCATGCTGTAGATGAAGAAGGAAAAGACGAGGTAACACAATTTTTTCTATGTAATATTATTGTTTGAGATGTGGCTACTCGGGAATACAGTTTATGGGTGAGATATCAGGGTTTCAGATTGGGTGTTGAGAACGAGTGATAAGAAAGAATGCTCTAGGTATGCTCTAATTATATCTTATCAGATCCAGTAAGCAGTGTGGGTCCAATCTTCGTTTGCCTTATCTCAACAACAAAAATCATGATAGTTGCGTTGTATTTGTTTGGTCCAACATAAAGCTAAGAGCAGAGTACCTACTTTGTCTTGGTCATACATATTTGGGGTGCAGGAAGGTTTTCATTATACATATCAAAATAAAAAGGAATCTGTGAGGCAAGATAAGCCAAATAGTTGGTTTTTGCTGAGTCTGCAAAATTATAATAATTGTTCCATGTAGTACTTCACTGAATCTTAAACTATGTTGTTTCTTCCACTCGGAAGTTGTTTGATGTACTCAGTTAATATCGTTTCAGCTGAGCCAAGGTAGAATGGTTAAACTAACAGTGTTATACACCCATAGACCCTGGTAAAACTGAAGAGGAAGAAGTCAAATCGTGCCAATTTCTAGTTCCTCTCCTTGAGTATGCTTATAATTTTGTACCATTTCATGCACCTACTGTCTACATTTATCTAGGATCCAGGAATTTGGTAAAATTTATGGGTTTCTACATGAACTTGTTATGTTGATCCTTATATTTGTCTTCAGCACTTAATTGATCTTCCTGGTTCTGAGAGTTCCAAGACAGAAACAACTGGATTACATCGTAAAGAAGGTTCATACATAAACAAAAGCCGGTCTAGGTTCTTGTTGTGCATTTTGGACAATACTGTTTGGCCACACCTATGTCTATAAAGTTAATTCTCCATTACATTTCCTTCACGACTTCTTATCCTCATTCGAATTATGGCATGTAGATTCTGGGTACAAACCCCCACTAATACTCCCATATGCAGAAACAAACGTTGGCATAGTTAACTCGCGTTAGGATAAGACATGAAGCTTTCAAGTTTGCACAAGAAGTACTTGCATGAGGAGGTAATTTCTAGTTAGAATATATCCTCTCTTTTTGTTTAAGAACATGTTGTGACCCTACTTTTGATTTGTATATAACTCGTCTTTCAACCTATATTAGTCAGAATGTAGTTCCTGCTATTAGCTACATTTTGTTCTACTAATAGCATTGTGTTCAAGAACATGTTGTGATGTTACTTTTGATTTGTACATAATTTTTTGGTAATTCTGCAGCAAGCCTTTATCAAGGAAATTTTGGTAATTCTGCAACAGTTTTGATCATTCTTTTTGTCTTTTGGAAGATGTATAAATCTGCATGTACGCGGAATTACTGGATGTTTCACAAGGCTGTAAGACGAGAAGTGAAGTAAATCCTATCATCTAACAAGCCAAAAGTCATGAGGTATGTCTGAGTTGCAGAGGCATGTATATGAGATGATACCCTTTGTATTTCCTTATCCATTGTATGATTTAATGTGTTGAGTCCTGAAAATTTGAAAATTTACAGGGGGCATGGGTATTGATATGCTATGTACCATTTGTTTTGGTCTAGACAAGAATGGGAGCCACACTTTTTTGAGGTGCAAGGGGACTAAACTCTATTGGAAGCATACGGGGCTTGATGAACTATATGTAGAATGATGTTTGTGTTAGTGTAGGAATGCAAAGGAAATAGTTTGAGCCACTATTCTATGTTGGCAATGGTGGAGTGCACGACCTCTGGGTAAGCAATTCTTTCTAAAGAATTCAATGACAGTGAGGAAGACATGCATCATGGAGAAACCAGAAGGGGAAATCAATTGGTGTTCGGTGAGAACAATATCCACAACACCTTCAACCTCATGCTCCAGCTGGCCACCTCCCTCACCATTGGTGGCCAGATGCTCACCATCAAGGTTTGACTCCCACTTTCATCCATGTATATCCCATCCTTACTGAGGTGATTGTACATAAGTAAGCCTTTCCTTCCCAAGATCCACGCCCTAGTTGATGAGGGTTTATGTCTTTTGGACTTGTGAGTTGTGATGATCAATTATTGTCATCGATTTATATTTGGCTCCTGTATGACTCAATGCGGTTTATACTTTGCCGCCTCCAAACTTTAATATGTCCATACTTTCTGAAGACAAAACACATGTAATATCCATATGTTCACATTGGCTTCAATCAAAAAATTTAAGATGGTGAATATTGGCTACATCATGACACAAGCGATGTGGCTTCAGTCATGTTTATTAAACGGTCATATGTTGTGATAAACTCGCCATCATGCATTCCTGACCCTCTTTGCTATGGCAGTCATGATATGGAGTACTCAGATCGTTGTTGTGTATACGAGTGCATTTATTAGTTCAAAACTGTTTGGGTCGCCTCGACAATAATTGGGTTGACACTGTTGGTTTACAGGATAGTCAAAATGATTATTGCTACTTTGCATTGATTCATCTAAAAATTAATACTATTTCATAAAAGCTACAAATTATGTGGGAGTATCAAATTTTATATTTTAACAATGTTCACCTATAGATTAAGAAATCTTGTGTAGACAAAATAAGCATTCTTTTCATGCTAAAGAAAAAGCCTCTTAATCCATTCGTATAGATGGAGTGACACTATAATGCTATCATGAGACATTATCAACATTGCTTTCACACTACACCACAACACCTGATTAGGGGAAATTAACTGCCGGGAGAAATACCGAATTAAGGTATGAATGCTATTTTCGTAATGAATGCTTCAATTCACTGACATCTATTTTAGTTATGAATGCTATTCGAGTTTCTGCAATTCTTGAAACGAATTAGACATCTTTTATATACCAGAAATAAATTAGGCATCTGTTGACATTTTTATATCGAGTTTATCTTCTTCGCAACAACCTTAATATATGCTCTTGAGTGGTACGACAACCCTGTCTTGGAGGTCATGTTGTTGGACAATGATGAACCTACGAACTATGGAGTAGCGATGGTGGGCCTGGATCCCAACAAATGGCTAGGAGCCATGAAATCCGAGAAAGGATCCATGTATGAAAACCAAGTATGGACTTTGGTAGACTTGCCCATTGAACGACAGGTCATTGAGTACAAATGGACCTTTAAGATGAAGACGAACGTTGATGGTGAATGTCATTATTTATAAAGCTCGACTTGTCACAAAGAAGTTTCCGCCAAGTTCAAGGAGTTGACCGCGATGAGATTTTCTCACCCGTAGCGATGCTAAAAGTCTGTTAAAATTATGTTAGCAGTTACTGCGTTTTTGGTTATGAGATTTGGCAGATGGATGTCAAAACATACTTCCTTAACAGTTTTCGTAAGGAAAAGTTGTATATGATACAACTGGAAAGTTTTGTCGATACTAAGGATGCTAAAAGGTATGCAAGCTCCATCAATACTTCTATGGTCTGGAGCAAGCATCTCGGAGTTGGAATATATGCTTTGATGAGGTGATCAAAGTTTTTGAATTTATACAAAGTTTACAAGAAACTTGTATTTACAAGAAAGTGAGTGGGAGCACTATAGAATTTCTGATAAGTATATGTGGTTGACATATTATTGATCGGAAATGATGTAGAATTTTTGGAAAGCATAAATAGTTGTTTGAAAAGAGTTTTTCAAAGGAAGACCTGGATAAAGCTACATAAGTGTTGGTCATCAAGATCTATAGAGATAGATCAAGATTCCTGAGAAAACTTTCAATGAGTATAAACCTTGACAAGATGTTGAAAGAGTTCAAAATGGATCAGTCAAAGAAAGAGTTCTTGCATGATTTGTAAGGTGTGGAGTTGAGTAAGACTCAAAGCTCGACCACAATAGAAGAAAGAGAAAGGGCGAAGGTCGTCCCCTATGCCTTATCCATAGGCTCTGTATAGTATGCCATGCTGTGTACCGCACGTAGTGTGTCCCTTGCCATGAGTCTGTCAAGGGGTATAAGAGTGGTCCACGAGTGGATCACTGGACAATGGTCAAGGTTATCCTTAGTAACTAGAGGACTAAGGAAATATTTCTCGATTATGGAGGTGATAAAGAGTTCGTGGTAAAGGGTTACATCGATGCAAGCTTTAACACCAATCCGGATGACTCTTAGTAGCAATCCGGATACGTATAGTGGAGTAGCCATTTGGAATAGCTCCAAGAGGAGCGTGGTAGCAGTGTCTACAGTACGATATAGAGATTTGCAAAGTACGCACGGATCTGAATGTCGCAGACCCTTGACTAAAACCTCTTTCACATGCAAAGGATGATCGAACCCTAAAACTCATTAGGTGTTAGATTCATAACAATGTAAATCACATGGTGATGTGAAATAGATTATTGACTCTAGTGAAAGTGGGAGACTATTGGAAATATGCCCTAGACGCAATAATAAAATGGTCATTATTATATTTCCTTGTTCATGATAGTTGTCTATTGTTCATGGTATAATTGTATTAACCGAAAACCGTAATACATGTGTGAATACATAGACCACACCATGTCCCTAGTGAGCCTCTAGTTTACTAGCTCGTTGATCAATAGATGGTCATTGTTTCTTGGCCATGGACATTGGATGTCATTGATAATGGGATCACATCATTAGGAGAATGATGTGATGGACAAGACCCAATCCTAAGTATAGCACAAGATCGTGTAGTTCGTCTGCTAGAGCTTTTCTAATGTCAAGTATCATTTCCTTAGACCATGAGATCGTGCAACTCCCGAATACCGTAGGAATGCTATGGATGTATCAAACATCACAACGTAACTGAGTGACTATAAAGGTGCACTACAGGTGTCTCCAAAAGTGTCTGTTGGGTTGGCACGAATCGACACTAGGATTTGTCACTCCGTGTGACGGAGAGGTATCTGTAGGCCCACTTAGTAATACATCATCATAATGAGCTCAATGTGACTAAGGAGTTAGTCACAGGATCATGTGTTACAGAATGAGTAAAGAGACTAGCCGGTAACGAGATTGAACAAGGTATAGGGATACCGACGATCGAATTTCAGGCAAGTAACATGCCGATGAACATAGGGAATTGTATACGAGATTAATTGAATCCCTGACATCGTGGTTCATCCGATGAGATCATCGTGGAACATGTGGGAGCCAATATGGGTATCCAGATCCCACTATTGGCTATTGGCCGTAGAGGTGTCTCGGTCATGACTACATGGTTCCCGAACCTGTAGGGTCTATACACTTAAGCTTCGGTGACGCTAGAGTTGTAATGGGAATTGTATGTTGTTACCGAAAGTTGTTCGAAGTCTCGGATGAGATCTCGGACGTTATGAGGAGTTCCGGAATGTTCCGGAGGTGAAGATTTATATATGGGAAGTCCAGTTTAAGTCACCAGAAAGGTTTCGTGGTTTATTGGTATTGTACCGGGACCACCGAAGGGGTTTCGAGGGTCCACCGGGAGGGCCCACCTGCCCCGAAGGGCCTAATGGGCTGAAGTTGCGTGGGAACCAGCTCCTTAGTGGGCTGGTGCGCCCCCAAGGGCCTAAGGCGCCTAGGGTTAGAAACCCTAGGGGGTGGGGGCGCCTCCCACCTAACTTGGGGGGCAAGTTTCCGCCCCTTGGCCACCGCCCCTCCCTAGATTGGACCTAGGGAGACGGTCCCCTAACCCCTCCCCCCTATAAATAATGGGGGGGGGGAGGGCAGCCATACCCCTTCCCTGGCGCAGCCCTTCCCCCTCCCTCCTCCTCCTCCTCATCCGTAGCGCTTAGCGAAGCTCTGCCGGAGAACCACGAGCTCCACCGCCACCACACCGTCGTGCTACCAGAGCTCTCCCTCAACTACTCCTCCACCCTTGTTGGATCAAGAAGGAGGAGACGTCTCCGGGCTGTCCGTGTGTTGAACGTGGAGGCGCCATCCGTTCGACGCTTGGATTGGATCTTCCGCGATTTGAATCGCCGCTAGTACGACTCCATCAACCGCGTTCATTGTAACGCTTCCGCTTAGCGATATTCAAGGGTATGAAGATGCACTCCCTCTCTCTCGTTGCTAGCATCTCCTAGATTGATCTTGGTGACACATAGGAAAATTTTGAATTATTACTACGTTCCCACCAGTGAGGTGGCGGCGCGG
The DNA here is from genome assembly GCA_022496015.1 of Hordeum marinum. NCBI lineage: Eukaryota > Viridiplantae > Streptophyta > Magnoliopsida > Poales > Poaceae > Hordeum > Hordeum marinum. Next base: position 38,005,051 of record CM039673.1, read on the forward strand.
CCAGGGGCATTATCGATGAGGTCTTGTCCGTGTCCCGCACATATGGCGACTCCATGTGGCGGCGTGGGCGGCGTCCGCTGTGCACCCATGGTGGTCGTCCGGGCTCAATTTGGTGCGTCTAGATTTGGTCGCCGACAACTTGGGTGGCGATGGGCTCCCCAACGACGACGGCGGTGGCCCCTGGCTCGGGCTTCCCTTCGGTGGCAGGTGTTGGCTCCGATCCGGCTGGGTCTCTCTGGTGCTTCGGGTCGGCGCAGTGGTGATAGCTTGTGGGGGTTGCACGGGTCGGTGGCAGGGGCACAATATGGCGTTTGTTGCTGGATGATCGGGTGCGGGTGGCGGTTGGGACCTCCGTTCTCCTAGGTACGGTCTGGCGGTGCACGTCTTGTGCTCGTCATGGTGGCTATGACCTAGGGTTTGTGCTTGGGCAGACCAGATCTAGGCTCGAGACAGATCGGAGTATGTGCTGCTCAGGGTAGGCGAGGTTGGGTGTGGTCCGGGTGGTGCTCATGCTCTTCTCGAGGGTGCGATGGTCGGTGGTGGTGGTCGTGATTCCGTTACGTCGTTGCGTGGATCGGTGCCATGGCCACGGATATGGCATCGTGGGAGCTCGCCTGGTCGAGGACTTAGGCTTTCTCACCGATGGCCGACGATAGTCACATAGTCGTGCCCCCCTAGTCCACCGGGAATGGCTGGGAATGCATGCGTGGGCATGATATGTCTCCAACGTATCTATAATTTTTGATTGTTCCATGCTATTATATTATCTGTTTTGGATGTTTATATGCATTAATATGCTATTTTATATTATTTTGGGACTAACCTATTGATCTAGAGCCTAGTGCCAGTTTCAGTTTTTCCTTGTTTTTGAGTATTGCAGATAAGAAATATTAAACGGGCTCCAAATGGAATAAAATATTCAGAATATTTTTTCTTGGACCATAAGCAACCCAGAAGACTTGGAGATGAAGTTGGGAGAGCCGCCGTGTGGACACAAGCCACAAGGGTGCGCCTAGGAGGTAGGGCGCACCCCTGGCTTGTGGGCCCATGGCAGCTTCTCTAACCCTATTTCTCGGCCTATAAATTCACAAATATTCCCTGTATACCAAAGGGTGCCACGAAAACACTTTTCCGCCGCCAGGAGCCTCGGTTCCCATGAGATCCAATCTTGGAGCCTTTTCTAGTAATCTGCCGGAGGGGGATTCGATCACGGAGGGCATCTAATTCAACTCCATTGCCGCTCTGATGATGCGTGAGTAGTTCACCAAAGACCTTCGTGTCCATAGCTAGTAGCTAGATGGCTTATTCTCTCCCTTTGCTCTTCAATACCATGTTCTTCATGATCTTCATGGAGATCTATCGGATGTAATACTATTTTGCGGTGTGTTTGTCGAGATCCGATGAATTGTGGGTTTATGTTCAGATTATCTATGAATATTATTTGAGTCTTTTATGAATTCTTATATGCATGATTTCATATGTTTGCAAGGCTCTTCGAGTTATTGATTTGGTTTGGCCACCTAGATTGGTAATTCTTGCAATAGGAGAAGTGCTTAGTTTTGGGTTCAATCTTGCGGTGACCTCACCCAGTGACATAGTAGGGGTAGCAAAGCACGTATTGTATTGTTGCCATCAAGGATAAAAAGATGGGGTTTTCATCATATTGCTTGAGTTTATCCCTCTACATCATGTCATCTTACCTAGTGCGTTACTCTGTTCTTCATGAACTTAATACTCTAGATGCATGCAGGAGTCGGTCGATGCGTGGAGTAATAGTAGTAGATGCAGAATCATTTTTGTCTACTTGACACGAATGCCTATATGCATAATCATTGACTTGGATATCTCCATGCTTATTCTATTTTCTATCAATTGCTCGACAGTAATTTGTTCACCCACCGTAATACTTGCCATCATGAGAGAAGCCTCTAGTGAAACCTATGCCCCCCGGGTATACTTTCCATAATATATTTTCAGATCTATAAACAAAAATACCAAAAACACTTTTATGCAATTTATTTAGCTTTTACTTTCCGTTCTCGTTTACATCTATCTCTATCGGATCTAATCCTTGCAAATAACCGTGAAGGGACTGACAACCCCTTTATAGTGTTGGGTGCAAGAGTTTGATTGTTTGTGTAGGTGCATCCAGTGATAACTTGATTGTTCCTCCTACTGGATTGATACCTTGGTTCTCAATAATTTAGGGAAATACTTATCTACTTCACTGCATCACCCTTTCGTCTTCAAGGGAAAACGAACGCAAGATCAAGAGGTAGCAAGAAGGATTTCTTGCACCATTGCCGGGGAGGAAACATAGCAAGTCAAGACAAGATCTACATCAAGCCTACCAAGTATCCATCACAAACTCATCTCTTGCATTTACATTATTAGACATTTGCCTCTCGTTTTCCTCTCCCCAACTTCTAAAACGATTTTCAAAAAATACCAAAAATATTTGCCTTTTTATTCGCCCTTCTTCCGTTTGTCTTTTTTGTTTGCCTTTCATTTGCTTGTGTGTTAGATCGCCTAAAACTCATGGTTAGCCTTGATACTATCATTAGTATTCCCGAGTATGAAGTTCTTAATTTTAAACAAAGGGAGGGAGAAAACTTAAAGGATGCTTGGTATAGAATTTGCAATGCTCAAAATAGATCTACTCATAAGCAATCTACTACCGTTCTCCTTCGCAAGTTTTATGTGGGTGTTTCTCCATGGAATAGATATGTTTTAGATACCATTATGGGAGGGAATTTCTTGGGAAAAATACCTTTGATTCTTATAATGCTATGACAAATTTGGTAGGTTCACCCCCGCTCATGGTTAATGAAACAATCTTGACTTTGGAACATGTGATGCGAAGGCTTGATATCATTGAAAATGAAGTTGCAACTATAGATCTCATTGAAAACTTGGATAAAATTATCCATAATTATATCACTCCATATGGATCTAAGGTAGGAGTTACTCTAAAAAACCTTAGGGAAAAGTAACCCATAGTTAATGAAATATTGGATCAAGATTCCTCTAGAATTGAAAAGCTAGAGGATATTATTACCAACTTGGGTTCCGCTCCTGCCTCTGTTCAAACCACTCCAACATTTCCTCTTTCTAAGGCTGCCAAGTTTGTTTATGTTCCTAAGAATAAGGGTGAATCCTCTAGTAAAGGGGATGAAGATCTTAAGATGATAAGTATTCACCCTAACTTTATTGATATTGTCCGAGAACCTATTGCTACAAGTGAATTTCTTGATTTCTTGCCTATGAGTATGATTGTTGATAAAACCAAAGAATCTCCTAGGGTTCACAAGTGTACAATTGATGTATTATATACCAAAGATGACAATACCTAGATCTATTGTATTTTGCCTAGCTAGGGGCGTTAAACAATAGCGCTTGTTCGGAGTCAACCCAATTTTATTTTGCTTTGTGTTTTTTGTTTCTGTTTTGGTGTGTTTTGCACATTTTTACTTCTGTAATAATTGTGTTTTCTTGTTTAAATTAATGTTTGATCCAAGTAAGACCTTTGGGATGGTCTACGGTGTTTGCAATTTCATTTTGCTGAAAAACAGAAACTTTTGCTCTCAGTCCAGGAATTTTGTAAATTCACCAGAACGTGATTTTGATCTGAATTTTTTACAAAAGATTGATATAAAAATTGCCCTGATTTTCCGATTTTCAGAATTTTTAGAGTTTCAGAAGTATTCGAAGTCTACAGATTGCTACAAACTGTTTTGTTTTTGACAGATTCTATTTTCTTTGTGTTGTTTGCTTATTTTGATTTATCTATGGCTTGTATCGGGGGGTATAAACCATGGAGAAGTTAGAATACAGTAGGTATTACACAAATATAAATAAAGAATGATTTAACAACAATACCTAAGTGATGATTTATTTTTCTTATACTAATGGATCTCATGAGTTTCCTGTTGAGTTTTGTGTTGTGAAGTTTTCAAGTTTTGGGTGAAGATTTGATGGACTATGGAATAAAGAGTGGCAAGAGCCTAAGCTTGGGGATGCCCCAGAAGGCATCCCCTCTTTCGTCTTCAATCCATCGGTAAATTTACTTGAGGGTATATTTTTATTTTCACCACATGATATGTGTTTTGCTTGGAGCGTCTTGTATGATATGAGTCTTTGCTTTTTAGTCTGCCACAATCATCCTTGCTGCACACATGTTTTTGAGAGGGACACGCTGAATCGTGAATTTATTAGAATACTCTATGTGCTTCACTTGTATCTTTTGAGCTAGGCAATGTTGCTCTAGTGCTTCACTTATATCTTTTTAGAGCATGGTGGTGTTATATTTTATAGAAATTGTTGAACTCTCATACCTCACTTATATTGTTTTAAGAGTTTCTTAAAAACAACATGGTAATTTTTTTATATTATGATTTTAGTCCTAATATAATGGGCATCCAAGAGGGATATAATAAAAACTTTCATACTAAGTGCATTGAATACTATGAGAAGTTTGATTCCTTGCATATAGTTTTGAGATAATAGAGATGGTAATATGAGAGTCATGCTAGTGAGTAGTTGTGAATTGGAAGAGATACTTGTGTTGAAGTTTGTGATTCCTGTAGCATGCACGTATGGTGAACCTTTATGTGACTAAGTCAGAGCATGATTTGTTTAACGATTGTCAACCTTTGTGTGAGGGTCGGGAGCGCGCAATGGTTAACTCCTATCAACCTCTCCCCTAAGAGCATGCGTCTAATGCTTTGCTTGATAATTAATAGACTTTTGCAATAAGTATGTGAGTTCTTTATGACTCATGTTGAGTCCATGGATTATACACACTCTCACCCTTCCACCTTTGCTAGCCTCTCTAGTACCGCGCAACGTTCGCCAGTACATCAAACCCACCTTCCTCAAAACAGCCACCATATATTTTCCTCAAAACAGCCACCATACCTACCTATTATTGTATTTCCATAGCCATTCTGAGATATATTTCCATGCAACTTCCACCGTTCCGTTTTTCATGACATGCACCATCACTTTCATCCTGCATATAGAGTCATATTTTGTTCTAGGTATCGAGTTGTAATTTTCTTTTTGAGTTGTAAGTAAATAAAAGTGGGATGATTTTCATATTAGAGCATTGTCCCGTGTGAGAAAAGGATGATGGAACCCATGACTCCCTGACAAGTTGGGATGAGTATCCGGACTTTACAAAAAACCAAAAGAGGCCAGCGAAGCCCAAATAAATATAAAAAAGAGGCCAAAGATGCCGCCTAAAAAAATAAAAAAGGAAAAAATAAAAAATAAAAAAAATAAAAAAAAGAAATAAGAGAAAGAGAGAAGGGACAATTGCTACTACCTTTTTCCACACTTGTGTTTCAAAAGTAGCACCATGATCTTTATGATAGGGAGTCTCCTATTTTGTCACTTTCATATAACTAGTGGAATTTCTTCTTGCACGACCACTTAGTTTTCTATTTTTGAGCTTTCATACACTTATAGCTCTAAGTGCATTTGTTGCATGGCAATCCCTACTCACTCACATTAATATCTATCGATGGGCATCCCCATAGCCCGTTGATACGCCTAGTTGATGTGAGACTATGTTCTCCCTTTTTCCTTGCAACCTCCACCATATTTTATTCCACCTATATGCTATATCCATGGCTCACGCTCGTGTATTGCGTGAGAGTTGAAAAGGTTTGACAACACCAAAAGTGTGAAACAATTGCTTGACTTGTTCATCGGGGTTGTGCATGATTTAGATACTTTGTGGGGAAGATGGAGCATAACCAGACCATATAATTTTGTAGGGATAACTTTCTAAGGCTATGTTATTTCGAAAGGACACGATTGCCTTGTTGGTGTGCTCGAAATATTACTGTTTTTATGTCCATAATAGACTATTGTTTTGAATCTTATGGATCTGAATATTCATGCCACAATAAACAATATTACATGGATAAATATGTTAAGTAGCATTCCACATCAAAAATTCTGTTTTTATCATTTACCTACTCGAGGACGAGCAGGAATTAAGCTTGGGGATGCTTGATATGTCTCCAACGTATCTATAATTTTTGATTGTTCTATGCTATTATATTATCTGATTTGGATGTTTTATATGCATTAATATGCTATTTTATATTATTTTTGGGACTAAACTATTAATCTAGAGCCTAGTGCTAGTTTCTGTAATTTCCTTGTTTTTGAGTATTGCAGATAAGGAATATTAAACGGAGTCCAAACGGAATAAAATCTTCGGAAAATAATTCTTGGACCGGAAGCAACCCAAAAGACTTGGAGATGAAGTCGGGAGAGCCACCGTGTGGCCACAAGACACAGGGGCACGCCCAGGGGGGTAGGGCGCGCCCCCTGGCTTGTGGCCACAATACTATTTTGCGGTGTGTTTGTCGAGATCCGATGAATTGTGGGTTTATGTTCAGATTATCTATGAATATTATTTGAGTCTTTTCTGAATTCTTATATGCATGATTTCATATCTTTGCAAGGCTCTTCGAGTTATTGATTTGGTTTGGCCACCTAGATTGGTAATTCTTGCAATAGGAGAAGTGCTTAGTTTTGGGATCAATGTTGCGGTGTCCTCACCCAGTGACATATTAGGGGTAGCGAGGCACATATTGTATTGTTGCCATCACGGATAAAAAGATGTGTTTTTCATCATATTGCTTGAGTTTATCCCTCTACATCATGTCATCTTACCTAATGCGTTACTCTATTCTTCATGAACTTAATACTCTAGATGCAGGAAAGAGTCGGTCGATGTGTGGAGTAATAGTAGTAGATGCAGAATCATTTCGGTCTACTTGACACGGAGGTGATGCCTATATTCATAATAGTTTCCTTGGATATCTTCATGATTATTCGCTTTTCTATCAATTGCTCGACAGTAATTTGTTCACCCACCGTAATACTTGCCATCATGAGAGAAGCCTCTAGTGAAACCTATGGCCCCCGGGTCTAGTTTCCATAATATATTTTCAGATCTATAAAGCAAAAATACCAAAAATACTTTGCTGCAATTTATTTACATTTTACTTCCCGTTCTCGTTTACATCTATCTCTATCGGATCTAATCCTTGCAAATAACCGTGAAGGGATGGACAACCCCTTTATAGCGTTGGGTGCAAGAGTTTGATTGTTTGTGTAGGTGCATCCAATGATAACTTGCTTGTTCCTTCTACTAGATTGATACCTTGGTTCTCAACAACCGAGGAAAATACTTATCTACTTTGGTGCATCACCCTTTCCTCTTCAAGGGAAAACCAACACAAGCTAAAGAGGTAGCAGGGCGCCTCCTACGGTGGAGGCGCTTACCCAGACAGGGTGGCTGATGCCGGGCAGGGAGTAGGTGGCATGCGTAGATAGCATGCCTCCGGTCTTCCTATCGTCGTTGTGTGTGTTGTGAAGTTCGCGATGTATGTTGTCTGTCGACGGGGATGGCGGGGCGGCGACCCCGGATGGCGGTCCGCATTGTTTGCTCTTCGGCGGGAAACATCGCGGCAATGGTGGCTCTCCTTTCGAGTCGTGTGGACAATGGGAGGTGTAGCGGTGGGTGGCTGGGGTGTACCCTCTGTCTCGCATGGGTGATGCCTTGATCCGGATCTGGGCTTCTGTCCTCGTCGCGCTTGTCTTGGAGACCTCATGGTGGCACGTGTGAGTTACCGAGCAAAAGCTTTGTGCCTTGGCGCCGCCGACGACGATGCCCGCGAGTGCTTCTCTCTTCTTGAAGACGTCGTCGTGGTTCTTCTCTTCGTGTCAAGGTTCCGGGTGAAGACCTTTGTCCGTGGTGGAATCGGCAGCGGCGAGGGCTTGCGTCGTTCTCCCTACTGAGGGCGTTGTCGTGAAGCTTTGGTTCACTAGGGCGTAGCATGGCGTTGTAATCAGTTCTTCCTGTGTTATCTTTCGGTAGTGTAGTCGTGTGTGTTTTACATGTGTCGTTATCATGGGACCGGCATTGTAAGAGGGTTAGCTCATCATCTTATATCGTTTGGTCGTGTAGTTCATTTGGTTGTTGCTTTATATATAAAACAGGGCAAAAACTTAATTCGAGCAACGGATGGCGGGAGAGTCCCCGGAGGGTTGGAGCCTCATACCGTCGTCAGGTAATGGAGTCCAAGCAAGAAGATTCAACGGTTGAGAGTGCATCTTTGAGTGTAGTTTACGTTGTGTAGCCACTGTAACATTTCGGACAACTGCCACGACTAGAAACGAAAGCGGGTACAAAAATATCGGATAAATCGATCAGACTGGTGCTATAATTCTCCCAACATTATATTGCTACGAAAATTTTGCTAGGCACAGTAGTAATTAATTGATTGAATCAGTTGATTTTCTCTGTTTATACCGTGAAATACATAGGTGAAGGTATATACTCCCTTCTTTCTTAAATATAAGTCTTTCTAGATTATTAGACTAATGCGGACTACATATGAATGTATATAGAGATACTTTAAAGTTTAAATTCATGCATTGTGCTTCGTATGTAGTTCCTAATGGAATATCTAGAAAGACTTCTATTCCCTCCGTCTGAAAATACTTGTTTTAAAAATGAATAAAATGAATGTATCTATAATTAAAATTAGTCTAAATACATTCACTTTTAGAACAAGTATTTCCAAACGGAGGGAGTATTTAAAAAAGGAGGGAGTACTTGGCTGCTGTAGTCACGCTCAAGGTTACGCGCTTGGGATTACATCATGCATCTAATAATTGCACATTGCATTTTTTTGAGGAAAGGCCATCATGGCTAGCTTTGTTAGCTTAGCGAAACGTTTACATCATCGACTAGTTTACCAAGGAGGAAACTAGGAGGATCACCAGCCCAAATGTTAGAAAAATTGTTATGGAAACTAAATTGAGCTAGCTCATAAGCAACACTATTAGCCTCTCTAAAACAGTGCATAAAATTGACCTTCCCTATATCCATAGCCAAGTCTAAGATTTCCACATATATTGCTATTGCAGCATCCCACCAATGATCATGTCCAGTGGAAAAATAGATTACCTTCAAAGAATGTGATTCCGCTTCAATAACATGAAATCTCATGGTGTTAGCAAAGGCTAGACCATCCCTCATTGCGACAGCTTCGGATGTAACAACATTAGCAGCTATAGGATAGTATATGCATGACGCAACAATGAAATTACCCCTGATGTAGTGTAATATGGCTGCTGAAGCTCCAGCTCCTTCGTTCGTGTGATATGCAACATCTACATTCAGCTTCACAAAATGTAGTTCAGGCTTGGTCCATCTCTTCTCCACATACGGCACAAAAGAAATTTTCTATGTGGCACTTGCAGCAATCGAAATAATAGATGCAGCGCACTTCCCTGCTGGTGGTATCCTCTCTTCATTAGTGATTTTCCTTCTAACCCACCAAATGTACCAACCTGCAGTAGCAATTGCTTCTGTGATCCCAGCACTAGAAGCATACGATAGTGAACCTGAAGTGGACATCAAGAGATATTCTAGAATTGCTAAACCTGATTGGTTAATCACTAGTGCATCAACTATTAGATTGTATATACCAAATATTTTCCATATCTCAACAGATGGCTTACATAGAAACAGAAGATGTCGGATATATTCGGCTCCTTGCTGACAGACCGGACACTCGCCGGATGTTGGGATATGTCTGTTCACTAGGATTTATCGAACTGGGACCACTCCATGTAAACTTCTCCAGCAAAATATTTGTACTTTCCGTGGGACCTCGAGCTGCCAAATCTTGTTCCAAATCGGATTGCTAATTGATGGACCGGGACCAGTTTGATTGCCTCTGAATTTATGTACCCATTCTGCATGGTATGCGGTTTTGACTGAAAAATACCAGTTCGGGTGTGATGCCAAGCAATGAAATCTTCAAAGGCCTCATAATTCAATGGAATTTGGAGAATCCTCCCAGCATCCACTGGATTGAATATAGCTGTAAGCAATACTTCATCCCACTGTCCATTTGTCGGATCAATAAGGTCTGATACCTTGGAGATCAAAGTTTGACCCCTTGGAGTTTATATGATGGTCTGGACTAGATGGAATCCATGGATCAGTCCAAATATCAACCTTGCTACCATCACCAATCAGCCAAATATAGCCCCTTTTAAAAGTTTGCAGCCCCACTACCAAACTTTGTCAAGTAAAAGAGGAGCCATTTTTTGGGCCAGCCAATAATAAATTGCCATCTGGATAATACTTAGCACCCAACACCTTAGCACATAGGGAATCTGAACTAGTTATCAAGCTCCAGCACTACTTAGCTAGCATGGCCAAATTAAAGGAGTGAAGGTCCCAAAACCCCATCCCACCATCCTTCTTTGGAGTACATAACTTCCACCACGCATACCATTGCATACTTTTCTTATCTCCATCTCCTCCCCACCAAAATTGTGCCATGAGATCTGTTATGTCCTTACATACCCGCTTAGGGATATTGAACACCGACATGGCAACACAGGAATAGCTTGTGCAGCTGCTTTCAATAATAATTCTTTACCGCCCATTGATAATAGCTTAGCCATCCAAACACCAATTCTTTCTCTTTTTCTCTCAACAAAATGCTTGAAGCAATCACTCCTGTCTGCTCCTACCAGAGCCGGTAGGCCTAAATATTTATCTGAGAGTGCTTCAGTGTCAATATGTAATTCTTGACAAATTTTTGCCCTTGCCACCACACTGGTATTAGGACTAAAGAAAATGCTTGTTTTTGATCTACTCATTAGTTGGCCACTGCACTAGTAGAAAACGGTCCATTTGTCCTGGTTCCAGAGGCCCATTAGTCCCGGTTCTGGAACCGAGACTAAAGGGTCGGGACCAAGCCCTTAACCTTTAGTCCCGGTTTGCTTATGAACCGGGACAGAAGGGGCTCCACGTGGCCTCTGTGGGGAGCCCAGGCAGGAGGACCTTTAGTCCCGGTTGGTAAGACCAAAAGTTGCTTTTTTTGAAGGGGGGGGGGTTTAGGGGGTTTTGGAGGGTTAATTTAGGGGTTGCATGTTGTGTTAGCTAGCTAATTAATAGAAGGAAGTATCCTCTCTTTTTCCGTACTTGGTCAATGATGCTAGCTACTATACATATAGAGACAACTCGACGCTAGCTAATAAGTAAATGAAGGAAACCATTAATTACACAAGATCTAACAACTCATCATCATCATCTTAATCATACAAAGTTAAGGCCTCATAAAACAAAAAAAGATAAAATGACATAGTCCTCGCTCATAGGACCTACTCCTCCCTCCTAGGTAAAATGACATAAAAAAGAATAACACCTATGTCTCCATCATGAAGCAAAGAGATCCAACGGTCTCCAACTTGTGGCCTGCGATCCATCTTTATTTGTCCCCATGCTTCAATTTGGAGCCTTCTTGGTGGTTTGTGCTCAATCGAGTATGCAAAAGATAACTCGGGATGAAAGGGGCTTTTTATTGTCATATTACCTTCGGGTTGCATCAATGATGGCACAACATCATTTGACAATTTCTGTTGAAGAATATAATAGTAGCCTAGTTAGCAATGTAATCAATATCATTTACGCAACAGTACTAGTGTACTTAAGTAACAACTCTTACCAAGATAGTTCGGCAAATGTCATCCGCCCTCAACTTATGCACTAGTGTCCTGTACAATGTATAATTTGGGCCAGTTCCCAAATAATACGGGAAAATGTCCCTACCAGCTATGACACCAATAACAAAGTAGATAAGATCATCCTTCTCCTCCCAAGTTAGATGTGATCCATAAGTGTAGAGTGTTGTGTCGATCATGTTCTGTATTTCACTCGAAGAAACAAAATAAGCTGTAAATTAAAAATTAATAAATTTAGTACGAGTGAACACCAAATATTTATGTATATAGAATGTAAATTACTTGACAAATATGCATGGTTGACAAACTCACATAGAGGTAAAACATGAAGCATATTGACATCCACTAAAATGTCGATGTTTCCTTCAATATGATCGAAATCCATATGCGTTACAAAGAACTTCCCAATTTAAGCACCGTAATTTTGTATTATTAAGTGCATTCATTACTTTCACAAGAAATGTGTGATCATGTTTAGTCCTCAGGTTGGCTGTCCTCGTCTTGAAACTCTCGTGCTCTTCGAAACCGAGCCTCTCCAATAAATACCGTCTTGCATGACAGGGGACGAACTAGTCGAATTGTATAAAACAGAAATTACGCGTTGAAGGAAAGAAACATAAGTCGTGCTTAATTACCAAAAAACAGTTATCATCGTTGCGTACCGGAGAAATATCAAAGTCCTCGTAAAGCTTCATGGTGAAGAACCTGCCATCTCGCAGCCCAGACTGGTCACAAAGACCCTTATCTTCACCGCATAATTCACACGCTTGGATCCTATCTTCGTCTGATGACGACAACATTTCCTGTGTTCATAATTCAAGAATTATAGCATGCTTTGGATCCTAATGCGTGTGTGACTTTCGGTCCGTCGAGGCTTCCTTAACTAATTCTCATATCTCATGGTGTGTTGGTGCGCACTCTCTCACACTGATATGATGGTGTATATATGTTGGTGGGCACTCTCTCACAGTAATAGTTCGACCGTCGGGGTTGGACGCCTCACTCTTCTCTTCTTGTGCATTATACCGACGAGTATATCGCAAAAAAGAAAAAAAGAGGAGCCGCTCCCCACAAAAATGGTCGGGATTCCTCCATCAAGAACACACATGAAAGTCACACAAGGAGTAACGACAGACGAAAGTCACACACGCATTATACCGATAAAATATCACTAATACATTTATAATGAACTCGAATATAATATCGCTAATACATCATCTCAAATAATCCAGTTATTAATGCATCATCAAATATTAACTAACACATCTCGAATTTTATCATATAAGATCACTAATACTTCCTTTGATCGATTTTAAATATTTAAAATTGATCGAAGGAAAATACCAGGAGACTGATCAACACATAGATCACTATTACTGAATATGCAATGGGTTGACTGTAGGTCTGTCGAGTATTTCCTTCCTAAACTCTCATCTCACGTATATGGTGGGCACTCCCTCTGATATTGCGACCATCGGTGATGGTGGCTCCTCCATTCGTCTCCGAGTGCATTACATCAAAATGTCTAGCACACGAGAACGAAGGAGAAGCGACCCCCACGACAACAGTCAGGATTCTTCCTCTTTCATATATATATATTACATATATATATACACATATATTAACTAATATATACATATATATTAACTAATATATATACATATATATAAAAATTACAAATATTAACTAATATATATATACATATATATATATATATATAAAGTCTATTCATCACACAGGGTCTAGAATAAGTTATTCTTCACCCGAGGTAATATTACGATCGTTTTATAAATACATTACATTTCAAATGCAAATAATTACATTTATATTGATTCACTACGTAAAGTTTGACATAAAAAAATAAAAAAATAAGTCATAAGACTAGAAAAATCATATTTTATGTATATTTTACACTATGTTTTTATGTTTGTAAATTTACATGACATAAATATTTTTTACGATGACTATATATTTTCTTACGGTCTCTTTTTACGTATGGAATACGATAAAATTTACGGAACGTAAAATTATGGTACATTGATGTGAAAAGTGAGGGGGGTGAAGAATAACTATTCCTCATCCAGGGTGACGAATAGTCAATCCCTATATATATGATGGATACTCTTCCTCACTGAAAGAGACACAAGGAGCCGAAACAGACCTAAAGTCAAACCGTTCCATATATCGAGCAATGACATAGAAAAAATTCCCTATGTTTTGCCGGAATGACTGGCAAATCACAAGCACTCGATATTAACTAATACATCATCCCGAATAATCCAGTGAATGCATCATCAAATATTAACTAATACATCTTGAATATTATCATATAAGATCACTAATACAGATTGAATAACCTAGAATCCAAAGTGGAGGACGGTAAACTTGGTTCACTAGCGGTCTCTGAGTCGCCGGCGATGGACACCCAAAGATAAGGAACCATCACGGGATAATAACTCAGGTAAGATCCCTAAAGAATCTGCCAGGTATTGTTGAATCTGGCGTCCAACGCCGCCATGTAGCGATGGATGTGCTCGTACTCCTTCCTAACACGGCGACGTACCACCTCCGCGGGGGCCCGCTCCTTCCGCACCGAAAGTGGCCTACATGTCCACCACCACAGAAGCTCCGGGTCGACGACGAGACCTGGATTCCTCACCAAGATCCGAGCCCGGGAAGGTAACACCTCCAGTGCCAGCCTGGCGGAGCCCAGTCCGGGACATGGCGCCTATCAAGCAAGCTCTCACGGACCACTCGACGACAAGGATGCGGGTCGGGCATCGTCGACGTCGAGACAAATTCCTATGAGAACGTTTCCTTATCGTTTAATCACTAATTTTTCCAAAAGCCAAGAATTTTTCTGTAATCCAACATACACATACTAATTTTTCCAAGGACTCCTAATAATTAAATAAAACATAAAACAACTAAAACATAAAAAGCATCATAAACAAAATCAACTAATCTGGAAAAACATATAGCGACATACATATATACATTATATATTATATATAGCCACATGTTGGGAGACGTAGTAGTAAATCAAATTTTTTCCTACGATCACCAAGATCTATCCATGGAAAAACCAGCAACGAGTGGGAGAGATTGGATCTTCATACCTTTGAATATCGCTAAGCGGAAGCGTTACAAGAACGCGGTTGATGGAGTCGTACTCGCAGCGATTCAGATCGCAGTAGATCCGATCAAGTGCCGAACGGACGGCACCTCCGCGTTCAACACACGTGCAGCCTTGATCCAGCAAGGAGGAAGGAGAGGTTTGGGAAGAGCTCCAGCAGCAGCACAACGGCGTGGTGGTGGTGGAGTAGCAAGGTATTCCGGCAGGGCTTCACCAAGCGCTGCGGAGGAGGAAGAAGAGAGGTAGAGCTTCGCCGAGAGAGAGAGAGTTCAGATCTGTTCTCAAAGGGCCAAAACCTCAAGTATATATAGGAGAAGGGAGAGGGAGGGCTGGCTTGACCCCTCCCCCAAGGAGGAGAGGTTCGGCCGAGCTAGGGGGAGAGTCCACCTCCCACAAGGGAGGTGGATCACCTCCTTTTAAATCTTTTCAGCCCTATCTCTTATCTCCAGCCACATGGGCCTTTAGCAAAAGTATTTACCAGCCCAATAAGGGCTGACACACTTTATCTAACAGCCCATGAAGTCCTCTGGTCGTCACACCCCTCCCGGGGTCCTCCGGCACCCTCCCGGCACTCCAGGTACAATACGGATGAGCCCGAAAACTTTCCGGTGACCAAAACTGGACTTCCTATATATCAATCTTTACCTCCGGACCATTCCGAAGCTCCTCGTGACGTCCGGGATCTCATCCGGGACTCCGAACAACCTTCGGTAATCACGTATACCTTTTCCCTATCACCCTAGCGTCATCGAACCTTAAGTGTGTAGACTCTACGGGTTCGGGAGACACGTAGACATGACCGAGACACCTCTCCGGCCAATAACCAACAGAGGGATCTGGATACCCATGTTGTCTCCCACGTACTCCACGATGATCTCATCGGATGAACCACGATGTCAGGGATTCAACCAATCCCGTATACAATTCCCTTTGTCTATCGGTATGGTACTTGCCCGAGATTCGATCGTCGGTATCCCTATACCTTGTTCAATCTTGTTACCGGCAAGTCTCTTTACTCGTTCCATAACACATCATCCTGTGGCTAACTCCTTAGTCACATTGAGCTCATTATGGTGATGTCTTACCGAGTGGGCCCAGAGATACCTCTCCGTCACACGGAGTGACAAATCCCAATCTCGATTTGTGTCAACCCAACAGACACTTTCGGAGATACCCATAGCGTACCTTTATAGCCACCCAGTTACGTTGTGACGTTTGGCACACCCAAAGTATTCCTACGGTATCTGGGAGTTACATAATCTCATGGTCTAAGGAAACGATACTTGACATTGAAAAGCTTTAGCAAACGAACTACACGATCTTGTGCTATGCTTAGGATTGGGTCTTGTCCATCACATCATTCTCCTAATAATGTGATCCCGTTATCAATGACATCCAATGTCCATGGTCATGAAACCGTGACCATCTATTGATCAACGAGCTAGCCAACTAGAGGCTCACTAGGGACATGTTGTGGTCTATGTATTCACACATGTATTACGGTTTCCGGTTAACACAATTGTAGCATGAATAATAGACAATTATCATGAACTAGGAAATACAATAATAACCATTTTATTATTGCCTCTAGGGCATATTTCCAACAGTCTCCCACTTGCACTAGAGTCAATAACCCAGTTACATTGTGATGAATCGAACACCCATAGCATTCTGGTGTTGATCATGTTTTGCTCGTGAGAGAGGTTTAGTCAATGGATCTGCGACATTCAGATCTGTATGCACTTTACAAATATCTATGCCTCCCTCCTGAATGTAATCACGGATGGAGTTGAAGTGGCGCTTGATGTGTCTTGTCTTCTTGTGAAACCTGGGCTCCTTCGCAAGGGCAATAGCTCCAGTGTTATCACAGAGTAGAGTCATCGGGCCCGACGCATTCGGAATCACTCCTAGGTCGGTGATGAACTCCTTCATCCAGACTCCTTCCTTTGCTGCTTCCGAAGTAGCTATGTACTCCGCTTCACATGTAGATGCCGCCACGACGCTTTGCTTGCTGCTACTCCAGCTTACTGCCCCTCCATTCAAAATATACACGTATCCGGTTTGCGACTTGGAGTCGTCCGGATCTGTGTCGAAGCTAGCATCGACGTAACCCTTTACGACGAGATCTTCGGCACCTCCATAAACGAGAAACATGTCCTTTGTCCTTTTCAGGTACTTCAGGATATTCTTGACCGCTCTCCAGTGTTCCGCTCCGGGATCACTTTGGTACCTCCCTACCAAACTTATGGCAAGGTTCACATCAGGTCTGGTACACAACATGGCATACATGATAGAGCCTATGGCTGAAGCTTAGGGGATGACACTCATCTCTTCTCTATCCTTTGCCGTGGTCGGGCATTGAGTCGTACTCAATCTCACAGCTTGCAATACAGGCAAGAACCCTTTCTTGGACTGATCCATATTGAACTTCTCCAATATCTTTTCCAGGTATGTGCTTTGTGAAAGACCAATGAGGCGTTTCGATCTATCTCTATAAATCTTAATACCTAATATGTAAGCAGCTTCTCCAAGGTCCTTCATTGAAAAACACTTATTCAAGTAGGCCTTTATACTTTCCAAGAGTTCTATATTATTTCCCATTATCAGCATGTCATCCACATACAGTATAAGAAATGCCATAGAGCTCCCACTCACTTTCTTGTAAATACAGGGTTCTCCATAACCCTGTACAAACCCAAACGCTTTAATCACCTCATTAAAGCGAATGTTCCAACTCCGAGATGCTTGCACCAGCCCATAGATGGAGCGCTGGAGCTTGCATACCTTGTTAGCATCTTTAGGATCGACAAAACCTTCCGGCTGCATCATATACAGTTCTTCCTTGAGGAAGCCATTAAGGAATGCCGTTTTGACGTCCATTTGCCAGATCTCATAATCATAAAATGCGGCAACTGCTAACATGATTCGGACTGACTTTAGCATCGCTACGGGTGAGAAAGTCTCATCGTAGTCAACTCCTTGAACTTGTCGATAATCCTTAGCGACAAGCCGAGCCTTATAGGCGGTCACATTACCGTCTGCGTCAGTCTTCTTCTTAAAGATCCATTTGTTTTCAATGGCTCGCTTATCATCAGGCAAGTCCACCAAAGTCCATACTTTGTTCTCATACATGGATCCTATCTCGGATTTCATGGCCTCAAGCCATTTGTCGGAATCCGGGCCCGCCATTGCTTCTTCATAGTTCGAAGGTTCACCGTTGTCCAACAACATGATCTCTACCACAGGATTGCCGTACCACTCTGGTGCGGAACGTGTCCTAGTGGACCTTCGAATAGCAACTTGATCTGAAGCTTCGTGATCATCATCATTAACTTCCTCTCTAGCTGGTGTAGGCTCCATAGAAACAACTTCCCGTGCTGCGCTACACTCCGGTTCGAGTGGAGGTACAATTACCTCATCAAGTTCTATTTTCCTCCCACTTACTTCTTTCGAGAGAAACTCTTTCTCGAGAAAGGATCCATTCTTGGCAACAAAGACTTTGCCCTCGGATCATAGGTAGAAGGTATACCCAATAGTCTCTTTGGGATATCCTATGAAGACGCACTTTTCCGCTTTGGGTTCGAGCTTCTCAGGTTGAAGTTTCTTCACATAAGCATCGCATCCCCAAACTTTCAGAAACGACAGCTTAGGTTTCTTTCCAAACCATAATTCATACGGTGTCGTCTCAACGGATTTAGACGGTGCGCTATTTAAAGTGAATGCGGCAGTCTCTAATGCATATCCCCAAAATGATAGCGGTAAGTCGGTAAGACACATCATAGATCGCACCATATCCAATAGAGTGCGATTACGACATTCAGACACACCATTTCGCTGAGGTGTGCCGGGCGGCGTGAGTTGTGAAACAATTCCACATTTCCTAAGGTGCATGCCAAACTCGTGACTTAAATATTCTCCGCCACGATCGGATCGTCGGCATTTTATTTTCCTGTCACGTTGATTCTCGACCTCACTCTGAAATTCCTTGAACCTTTCAAAGGTTTCAGACTTGTGTTTCATTAAGTAGACATACCCATATCTGCTCAAGTCATCAGTGAGGGTGAGAACATAACGGTAGCCACCGCGAGCCTTGACACTCATTGGACCGCATACATCGGTATGTATTATCTCCAACAAGTCAGTTGCTCGCTCCATTGTTCCGAAGAACGGAGTCTTGGTCATCTTGCCCATGAGGCATGGTTCGCATGTGTCAAATGATTCGAAAACAAGTGACTCCAAAAGTCCATCAGCATGGAGCTTCTTCATGCGTTTGACACCAATATGGCCAAGACGGCAGTACCACATGTAAGTGGGACTATCGTTATCAACTTTACACCTTTTGGTACTCACACTATGGACATGTGTAACATCACGATCGAGATTCATCAAAAATAAACCATTGACTAGCGGGGCATGAGCATAAAACATTTCTCTCATATAAATAGAACAACCATTATTCTCGGATTTAAATGAGTAGCCATCTCGCATCAAGCGAGATCCAGATACAATGTTCATGCTCAAAGCTGGTACTAAATAACAATTATTAAGGTTTAAAACTAATCTCGAAGGTAGATGTAGAGGTAGCATGCCGACGGCGATCACATCGACCTTGGAACCATTCCCGACGCGCATCGTCACCTTGTCCTTGGCCAGCCTCTGCTTATTCCGCAGCTCCTGCTTGGAGTTACAAATGTGAGCAACTGCACCGGTATAAAATACCCAGGAGCTACTACGAGCGCTGGTCAAGTACACATCAATAACAAGTATATCACATATACCTTTAACGTTGCCGTCCTTCTTATCCGCTAAATACTTGGGGCAGTTCCGCTTCCAGTGACCGGTACCCTTGCAATAAAAGCACTCAGTCTCAGGCTTGGGTCCATTTTTCTTCTTCTTCCCGGCAACTTGCTTACCGGGCGCGGCAACAACTTTGTCGTCCTTCTTGAAGTTCTTCTTACCCTTGCCTTTCTTGAAACTAGTGGTCATGTTAACCATCAACACTTGATGCTCCTTTCTGATCTCGACCTCTGCTGATTTCAGCATCGAGTACAACTCAGGAATGGACTTCTCCATCCCCTGCATGTTGTAGTTCATTACAAAGCTCTTGTAGCTAGGTGGAAGCGACTGGAGGATTCTGTCAATGACCGAGTCATCCGGGATGTTAACTCCCAGCTGAGTCAAGCGGTTGTGAAGCCCAGACATCTTGAGGATGTGCTCACTGACAGAACTGTTCTCCTCCATCTTACAACTAAAGAACTTGTCGGAGACTTCATATCTCTCGACCCGGGCATGAGCTTGAAAGACCAGTTTCAGCTCTTGGAACATCTCATATGCTCCGTGTTGCTCAAAATGCTTTTGGAGCCCCGGTTCTAAACTGTAAAGCATGCCGCACTGAACAAGGAGTAGTCATCGCAGTGAGAATGCCAAGCGTTCGCAACGTCTTGTTTTGCTGGGAGAAGGGGTGGGTCACCTAGCGGTGCATCAAGGACATACAGTTTCTTGGAAGCTATGAGGATGATCCTCAAGCCACGGACCCAGTCCGCATAGTTGCTTCCATCATCTTTCAGCTTGGTTTTCTCTAGGAACGCGTTGAAATTAAGGTTGACATGTGCGTTGGCCATTGGATCTACAATATAGATATTAAAGGCAATCTTAGACTAAGTTCATGATAATTAAGTTCACATAATGAAATTATTCAGTGAACTCCCACTCAGATAGACATCTCTCTAGTCATCTAAGTGACACATGATCCATGTCAACTAGCCCGTGTCCGATCATCACGTGAGACGGACTAGTCATCCATGGTGAACATCTTCATGTTGATCGTATCTTCTATACGACTCATGTTCGACCTTTCGGTCTTCCGTGTTCCGAGGCCATGTCTGTACATGCTAGGCTCGTCAAGTTAACCTAAGTGTTTCGCGTGTGTAAATCCGGCTTACACCCGTTGTATGCGAACGTTAGAACCTATCACACCCGATCATCACGTGGTGCTTCGGAACAACGATCCTTAGCAACGGTGCACAGTTAGGGTGAACAATTCTCTTGAAATTTTATTGAGAGATCATCTTATTTACTACCGTCGTTCTAAGAAAATAAGATGTAAACATGATAAACATCACATGCAATCAATATAGCGACATGATATGGCCAATATCATCTTGCTCCTATGATCTCCATCTTCGGGGCACCATGATCATCATTGTCACAGGCACGACACCATGATCTCCATCATCATGATCTCCATCATTATGTCTTCATGAAGTTGTCTCGCCAACTATTACTTCTACTACTATGGCTAACGCTTAGCAATAAAATAAAGTAATTACATGGCGTTTATGATTGACTCGCAGGTCATACAATAAATAAGACAACTCCTATGGCTCCTGCCGGTTGTCATAGTCATCGACATGCAAGTCGTGAACCCTATTACAATAACATGATCAATCTCATACATCACAATGCATCACATCACATCCTTTTGGCCATATCACATCACACGGCATATGCTGCAAAAACAAGTTAGACGTCCTCTAATTTGTAGTTGCAAGTTTTTACGTGGTTGCTATAGGTTTCTAGCAAGAACGTTTCTTACCTACGCCAAAACCACAACGTGATATGCCAATTGCTATTTACCCTTCATAAGGACCCTTTTCATCGAATCCAATCCGACTAAGGTGGGAGAGACAGACACCCGCTAGCCACCTTATGCAACTAGTGCATGTCAGGCGGTGGAACCGGTCTCACGTAAGCGTACGTGTAAGGTTGGTCCGGGCCGCTTCATCCCACAATACCGTCGAATCAAGATAAGACTAGTAACGGCAAGCATATTACCAAAATCGACGCCCACAACTGCTTTGTGTTCTACTCGTGCATAGATTCTACGCATAGACCTAGCTCATGATGCCACTGTTGGGAGACGTAGTAGTAAATCAAAAATTTTCCTACGATCACCAAGATCTATCCATGGAGAAACCAGCAACGAGTGGGAGAGATTGGATCTTCATACCTTTGAAGATCACTAAGCGGAAGCGTTACAAGAACACGGTTGATGGAGTCGTACTCGCAGCGATTCAGATCGCGGTAGATCCGATCAAGTGCCGAACGGACAGCACCTCCGCGTTCAACACACGTGCAGCCCGGTGACGTCTCCTATGCCTTGATCCAGCAAGTAGGAAGGAGAGGTTGGGGAAGAGCTCCAGCAGCAGCATGACGGCGTGGTGGTGGTGGAGTAGCAAGGTATTCCGGCAGGGCTTCACCAAGCGCTGCGGAGGAGGAAGAAGAGAGGTAGAGCTTCGCCGAGAGAGAGAGAGAGTTCAGATCTGTTCTCAAAGGGACAAAACCTCCAATATATATAGGAGGAGGGAGAGGGAGGGCTGGCTTGACCCCTCCTCCAAGGAGGAGAGGTTCGGCCGAGCTAGGGGGAGAGTCCACCTCCCACAAGGGAGGTGGATCACCTCCTTTTAAATCTTTTCAGCCCTATCTCTTATCTCCAGCCACATGGGCCTTTAGAAAAAGTATTTCCCATCCCAATAAGGGCTGACACACTTTATCTAACAGCCCATGAAGTCCTCTGGTCGTCACACCCCTCCCGGGGTCCTTCGGCACCCTCCCGGCACTCCCGGTACAATACCGATGAGCTCGAAAACTTTCCGGTGACCAAAACTGGACTTCCTATATATCAATCTTTACCTCCGGACCATTTCAAAGCTCCTCGTGACGTCCGGGATCTCATCCGAGACTCCGAAAAACCTTCGGTAATCATGTATACCTTTTCCCTATAACCCTAGCGTCATCGAACCTTAAGTGTGTAGACCCTACGGGTTCGGGAGACACGTAGACATGACCGAGACACCTCTCCGGCCAATAACCAACAGCGGGATCTGGATACCCATGTTGGCTCCCATGTACTCCACGATGATCTCATCGGATGAACCACGATGTCAGGGATTCAATCAATCCCATATACAATTCCCTTTGTCTATCGGTATGGTACTTGCCCGAGATTCGTTTGTCGGTATCCCTATACCTTGTTCAATCTCGTTACCGGCAAGTCTCTTTACTCGTTCCGTAACACATCATCCCGTGGCTAACTCCTTAGTCACATTGAGCTCATTATGATGATGTCTTACCGAGTGGGCCCAGAGATACCTCTCCGTCACACGGAGTGACAAATCCCAATCTCGATTCGTGTCAACCCAACAGACACTTTTGGAGATACCCATAGCGTACCTTTATAGCCACCCAGTTACGTTGTGACGTTTGGCACACCCAAAGTATTCCTATGGTATCCGGGAGTTACACAATCTCATGGTATAAGGAAACGATACTTGACATTGAAAAGCTTTAGCAAACGAACTACACGATCTTGTGCTATGCTTAGGATTGGGTCTTGTCCATCAAATCATTCTCCTAATAATGTGATCCCGTTATCAATTACATCCAATGTCCATGGTCATGAAACCGTGACCATCTATTGATTAACGAGCTAGCCAACTAGAGGCTCACTAGGGACATGTTGTGGTCTATGTATTCACACATGTATTACGGTTTCCGGTTAACACAATTGTAGCATGAATAATAGACAATTATCATGAACTAGGAAATACAATAATAACCATTTTATTATTGCCTCTAGGGAATATTTCCAACACCACATACATATATACATTATATATGAACAAAAATATTCATCATATATGAAGAAAAACATGCAACATATAGCTGGGGCGGTGGCGTCTCACGACAGGGGGCGGCGACGGGAAGGCAACGGGGCGGCGGCGGCTCATAGCGGGGGTGGCGACAGGGCGGTGACAGGGCGGCGATGGGGGCGAGCCGGCGATGGGGAGGCGACGGGGACGGGGCGGTGACGAGGGAGGGGCGGCAACGGTGGCGGGGCGGCGACGGGGACGGGGCGGCGATGGGGACAGGGACGACGACGATGGGGGGGGGACGACGATGGCGGGCTCGGGGCGGCAAGCGGCGATGGGGACGAGGATGGCGGGCTCGACGAAGTGGTGATGAAAACTGCAAAATTTCCTAAGTGCTTCTTATATAGAAGAAGCATTGGTCCCGGTTTGTGGCACCAACTTGGACCAATGCCCACCTTTAGTCCTGGTTGGTGCCACCAACCGGGACCAAAGGTCTCTTTTCAGCAGCCCAAAGGGCGGGAACCAGGGACCTTTGGTCCCGGTTGGTGGCACCAACCAGGACGAAAGGGTCATTGGTCCCAATTTGTGCCACCAACAGGGACCGAAGGTCCCTTTTCGTCAGCCCAAAGGGCGGGAAGCAGAGACCTTTGGTCCCAGTTGGTGGAACGAACCAGGACCAAAGGTAGGCATTGGTCCCGGTTGGTGGCACCAATCGGGACCAGTGGCCTTGCACAGCGGTGTGGTGGGAGTTTAGTCCCACCTCGCCAAGCGAAGGTTGCGAGAACCTGTTTATAATCCCCGCCGTGGCTGCTACGTTGAGCTCCTCTCAAATTGAAGATAGATGCCCTTATACAGGAAATTTGACCTAAATTTAAAATCCTAATTAGGCTCCTAATTAGCACTTTGAATTTAGGTTCAATTTTCTCTATAAGCGCATCTATTTTCACTATTGCTATTTTTATGTTATTTTTTTGCATATTAAAAGTTCTTAACAAAAAGTACTTTATGAATATTCCTTTTGCTATTAAAGTTTTTAACAAAAAAACTTTGATAATTTTAGTTGCATAAATTTTATATAATATCAAGTTTAGTTATATAATTTTTATCGGACGAAAACACGTATGTTACAAAAGGATTTCAATTTTTTTAACATATTTGAACTCAAGAATTTTTCTGCATGCAATATGCACCATTTGAAGCCACATAATCCATTTTCAACCCTTTTCAGAATTCATTTGCTATTTTCATGCATTTCATCATTTATTTGAAGTTAAAATGACCCTAAATTGAAAAGCACTTCAAATGAACTCCGAAAAGGTTGAAAGTTGGCATGGTATCATGATTTCACCCACATAGCATGTGTTAAAAAGTTGAGAGGGTTATGGCAAAAACTGGATGCACTTCGTGTACAAAATGGGCAATCTCTTTCGAAGTATCACGGTTTCGGACGAAAACTCATCTGTTACAAAGGTATTTCATTTTTAAAACTTATTGAACTCCATACTTCACTATTCAAAGCCACATCATCAATTTTCAACCCTTTCTAACTTCATTTGGTATTTTTCATGCACTTATTGATTTTTTGAGCTAAATAACCCTGAAATTGAAAAGCACTTCAAATGAACTCTAAAAATATTGAAAGTTGGCGTGGTATCATCATTTCACCCACATAGCATGTTATAAAAGTTGAGAGGGTTACGGCAAAACCGGATGCACTTCATTTACAAAACGGACAATCTCTTTCGCAGTATAAGGGTTTCAGACGAAAACTCATGTGTTACAAAAGGCATTTCATTTCTTCACATGTAATTGCAATGATATAGTTGTGGAGAGAAAGTCTTCACTTTTTCTTCGCTTGTGTCCTTTGCTTATTGCGTCGTCACCATGGATAATCTTCATCGTTTAACAGGGTGCTTGGGTCAGCCTTGACTTTGAAGGGAGGAATTTCATGAAACTTTTCATAATCTTCAGACATGTCTGTCTTGCCCTCCAATCCCATGATGTCTGTTTTTCCTGAAAGAACTATGTGGCGCTTTGGCTCATTGTATGATGTATTTGCTTCCTTATCTTTTATTTTTCTTGGTTTGGTAGACATGTCCTTCACGTAGAAAACCTACGCCACATCATTGGCTAGGACGAATGGTTCGTCTGTGTACCCAAGATTCTTCAGATCCATCGTTGTCATTCCATACTGAAAGTGCGTTATATTGACTAGAGGGGGGTGAATAGGCAATTTTTACAAATTCATCACTTAAGGAATTTTAACTTCAGGAATTTGAAATGTGATGAATAACTAGCAGCGGATTAAGTACCCAAGTGCATGGGAAACATAGCAACAATATAGTCATCATGATGAATTGAAACATGCAGGAATGACAAGTAGCGTGATATAGGATACGCAGGTGAGGAACAAGGCAACTTGAAGAATTTGAGGTGAGGAAATTGTGAAAGTCTTCAGCCAAATTCTTCAAACAATAACGATCAATTTCATCAACAAGTATACGAGGAATAGTGGGGTTGAGGAAATAGAACCAGGTAGCTCGATGAAGACAATGGTTTGATGACCTAGTTCCAACTGCTGTGACTGTCATACATCTGGTTTGGAGCGGCCTGGTATTTAAACCAGAGGACACACAGTCCCAGGACACACAGTCCCAGGACACACAGTCCTTACTGTAATATCCTTGAGCTAAGGTCACACAGTCCTCGCCCAACACTCGTGGTAAGTCTTTAGGGTAGACTTCCAAAACCCTCACAAACTGGTCACCCGGCGATCCACAATTGACTACTAGATGCTCTAGACCAAGGTCACTTCTTGATCCCTAGTTGACTACATGATGCACTAGACCATGATGCCTAACCGTCTGGAGGATGCACACTCCTCAAAGGTAACAAGCGTCGGTTCCACACATGAATTTCTTCAGTGATGCTCAATCACTTTGGGTTTGGTGGTTTGGTTGTGGGTTTTTCCTCACTGATGATTTTCTCTCAAAGTCCTTAGAGAATGGGTTGCTCTCAAATGACAAGTGTCACTTCTCTCTCGGAGCAGCCAACCAACTAGTGGTTGTGGGGGTGGCTATTTATAGCCAGGGTGCAACCTGACATGATATGACATAAATGCCCCCAATGATATGACTGTTATGTGGATGTTATGATTGGGGACAGCTGGTGCTAAGCACAGCAACTGTCAGAATTTCGAACTATGAAAGTCCTCAGGCTTATCATGTTCCTCACTTATAGACAATTCGCACTGGCGAAATCCTAACTCCTTAGTCAGATCAATTTCATCAGAGACTAGAAGAACATCGTCTCTGTCACTTAAGAACTTGATTGAACTGCAAGATATTTCCAAAGGTTTCACTTGAAGGATTGAATAGGTTGAGGATTCTGAGTTGAGCATCAGTTGGAAATTTTCCTTAGTATTACCTCGCCCCCCTTTAACAGTACGGTGTTTCCTACGACTCAAAGAAAGGAAATGAAACTACGAAAACAAAAGTATTCATGCTTCATAGTCCTCGTTCATATCTTCAAGGTCACACCGACTTCTTCATTTTCAAAGTCTTTAGGGAATACAAAAGTCTTCGGCAAAGTCTTCACCAAAGTGTTCAGTTGAAGACATACATTTTTAGTGGTCGGTAATCTCCGAATATATCAAACTCCTAATCGACTTATAGAACCCGTGTACACTTACAAACACATTAGTTCCTTAACCTATAAGTCTTCAATACACCAAAATCACTAAGGGGCACTAGATGCACTAACACGTATTGTGGATCTTCCTGTACCCCCCTCTTGACAGATTGACCCATTTGCATTGAAACAAAGGGACCTTCAAATCATGTCCATAGTCAAGTTCCCATATGTCCACTACGTAACTGTTGGAAATATGCCCTAGAGGCAATAATAAAATGGTTATTATTGTATTTCCTTGTTCATGATAATTGTCTATTGTTCATGCTATAATTGTGTTAACCGGAAACCGTAATACATGTGTGAATACATAGACCTCAACATGTCCCTACTAAGCCTCTAGTTGACTAGCTCATTGATCAATAGATGGACACGGTTTCATGACCATGGACATTGGATGTCGTTGCTAACGGGATCACATCATTACGAGAACGATGTGATGGACAAGACCCAATCCTAAGCATAGCACAAGATCGTGTAGTTCGTTTGCTAAAGCTTTTCAATGTCAAGTATCGTTTCCTTAGACCATAAGATTGTGCAACTCCTGGATACCATAGGAATGATTTGGGTGTGCCAAACATCACAATGTAATTGGGTGGCTATAAAGGTACACTACGTGTATCTCCGAAAGTGTCTGTTGGGTTGGCATCAATCGAGACTGGGATTTGTCACTCCGTGTGACGGAGAGGTATCTCTGGGCCCACTCGATAAGACATCATCATAAGGAGCTCAATGTGACTAAGGAGTTAGACATGGGATGATGTATTACGGAACGATTAAAAAGACTTGCCGGTAACGAGATTGAACAAGGTATAGAGATACCGACGATCGAATCTCGGGCAAGTATCATACCGATAGACAAAGGGAATTATATACGGGATTGATTGAATCCCCGACATCGTGGTTCATCCGATGAGATCATCATGGAGCATGTGGGAGCCAACATGGGTATCCAGATCCCTCTGTTTGTTATTGACCGGAGAGGTGTCCCGGTCATGTCTACGTGTCTCCCGAACCCGTAGGGTCTACACACTTAAGGTTCGATGACGTTAGGGTTATAGGGAAATGTTGTACATGGTTACTAAAGGTTGTTCGGAGTCCCGGATGAGATCCTGGACGTCACGAGGAGCTCCGGAATGGTCCGGAGGTAAAGATTGATATATAGGAAGTCCGGTTTTGGTCACCAAAAAGTTTTCGGGCTCATCGGTAGTGTACTGGGAGTGCCGGGAGGGTGCCGGAGGACCCCCGGGAGGGGTGTGACGACCAAAGGACTTCGTGGGCCCTTAGAGGAGGTGTGCCAGCCCTTATTGGGCTGGCCAAGACCTTCTATAAAGGCCCATGCGGCTGGAGATAAGAGATAGGGCTGAAAAACGTTTAAAAGGAGGAGATCCACCTCCCTTGTGAGAGGTGGACTCTCCCCCTAGTTCGGCCGAAGCTCTCCTCCTTGGTGGAGGGGCCAAGGCAGACCTCCCTCTCCCTCCTCCTATATATATATGCAAGGGTTTGGGCTGATTTGAGACACGACTTCTTTCTCTCCTGATCCAGCCCTACCCTTCCTCTTCCTCCTTCTTTGTAGCGCTTGGCGAAGCCCTGTCGGAGTTCACGTAGCTCCACCGTCACCACGCCCTCGTGCTGCCGGAGCTTTCCCTCAACCTCTCCTTCCTCCTTGCTGGATCAAGGTGTAGGAGACGTCACCGGGCTGCACGTGTGTTGAATGCAGAGGCGCTGTTGTTCGGCGCTGAGATCGGAATCCACTGCGATCTAAATCGTTGCGAGTACGACTCCACCAACCGCATTCTTGTAACGCTTCCGCTTAGCGATCCTCAAAGGTATGAAGATGCAATCTCTCCCCTCTCATTGCTGGTTTCTCCATAGATAGATCTTGGTGACACGTAGGAATTTTTTTGATTTACTACTACGTCTCCCAACAGTGGCATCATGAGCTAGGTCTATGCGTAGAATCTATGCATGAGTAGAACACAAGTTGTTGTGGGCGTCGATTTTTTTAATTAGCTTACCACTAATAGTCTTATCTTGATTCGGAGGTATTGTGGGATGAAGCGGCCCAGACCGACTTTACCCGTACGCTTACGTGAGACTGGTTCCACCGCCTGACATGCACTTGTTGCATAAGGTGGCTAGCGGGTGTCTGTCTCTCCCACCTTAGTCGGATTGGATTCAATGAAAAGAGTCCTTAGAAGGGTAAATAGCAATTGGCATATCACGTGGTGGTTTTGGCATAGGTAAGAAACGTTCTTGCTAGTAACCTATAGCATCCATGTAAAAACTTCCAACTACAAATTAGAGGACGTCTAACTTGTTTTTGCAGCATATGCCTTGTGATGTGATATGGCCAAAGGATGTGATGTGATGCATTGTGATGTATGAGATTGATCATGTTCTTGTAATAGGATTCACGACTTGCATGTCGATGAGTATGACAACCGGCAGGAGCCATAGGAGTTGTCTTATTTTATTGTATGACCTGCATGTCAATCATAAACGCCATGTAATTACTTTACTTTATTGCTAAATGTTAGCCATAGTAGTAGAAGTAATAGTTGGCGAGACAACTTCATGAAGACACAATGATGGAGATCATGATGATGGAGATCATGGTGTCGTGTCGATGACAGTGATGATCATGGTGCCCCGAAGATGGATATCAAAGGAGCAAGATGATATTGGCCATATCATGTCACTATATTGATTGCATGTGATGTTTATCATGTTTACATCTTATTTGCTTAGAACGACGGTAGTAAATAAGATGATCTCTCAATAAAATTTCAAGAAAAGTGTTCACCCTAACTGTGCATCGTTGGTAAGGATCGGTGTTCCGAAGCACCACATGACGATCGGGGGTGATAGGCTCTAACGTTCGCATACAACGGGTGTAAGCCAGATTTACACACGCGGAACACTTAGGTTGAATTGACGAGCCTAGCATGTACAGACATGGCCTCGGGACACGGAAGACCGAAAGTTCGAACATGAGTCGTATAGAAGATACGATCAACATGGAGATGTTCACCATTGATGACTAGTCCGTCTCACTTGATCATCGGACACGGGCTAGTTGACATGGATCATGTGTCACTTGGATGACTAGAGAGATGTCTATCTAAGTGGGAGTTCATTAAATGATTTGATTATGTGAACTTAATTATCATGAACTTAGTTTCAACGCGTTCCAAGAGAAAACCAAGCTGAAAGATGATGGAACCAACTATGCGGACTGGGTCCATGGTTTGAGGATCATCCTCATAGCTTCCAAGAAATTGTATGTCCTCGATGCACCTCTAGGTGACCCACCCCTTCTCCCAGCAGAGCAAGACGTTGCGAACGCTTGGCATTCTCGCTGCGATGATTACTCCGTTGTTCAGTGCGGCATGCTTTACAGTTTAGAACCGGTGCTCCAAAAGCGTTTTGAGCAACACGGAGCATATGAGATGTTCCAAGAGCTGAAACTAGTTTTTCAAGCTCATGCTCGGGTCATGAGATATGACGTCTCCGACAAGTTCTTAAGCTGTAAGATGGAGGAGAATTGTTCTGTTAGTGAGCACATCCTCAAGATGTCTGGGCTTCACAACCGCTTGACTCAGCTGGGAGTTAATCTCTCGGATGACTCGGTCATTGACAGAATCCTCCAATCGCTTCCACCTAGCAACAAGAGCTTTGTGATGAACTACAACATGCAAGGGATGGAGAAGTCCATTCGAGAGTTGTACTCGATGCTGAAATCAGCGGAGGTCGAGATCAAAAAGGAGCATCAAGTGTTGATGGTGAATAAGACTACTAGTTTCAAGAAAGGCAAGGGTAAGAAGAACTTCAAGAAGGACGGCAAATCTGTTGCCGTGACCGGTAAGCAAGTTGCCGGGAAGAAGAAGAACAAGAATGGACCCAAGCCTGAGACTGAGTGTTTTTACTGCAAGGGTACAGGTCACTGGAAGCGGAACTGCCCCAAGTACTTAGCGGATAAGAAGGACAACAACATTAAAGGTATATGTGATATACTTGTTATTGATGTGTACCTAGCAGTGCTCGTAGTAGCTCCTGGGTATTTGATACAGGTGCAGTTGCTCACATTTGTAACTCCAAGCAGGAGCTGCGGAATAAGGGGAGGCTGGCAAAGGACGAGGTGACGATGCGCATCGGGAATGGTTCCAAGGTCGATGTGATCGCTGTCGGCATGCTACCTCTGCATCTACCTTCAGGATTAGTGTTAAACCTTAATAATTGTTATTTAGTACCAGCTTTGAGCATGAACATTGTATCTGGATCTCGCTTAATGCGAGATGGCTACTCATTTAAATCTGAGAATAATTGTTGTTCTATTTATATGAGAGAAATGTTTTATGGTCATGCCCCGCTGGTCAATAGTTTATTTTTGATAAATCTCGAACGTGATGTTACACATGTCCATAGTGTGAGTACCAAAAAGTGTAAGGTTGATAACGATAGTCCCACTTACATGTGGCACTACCGCCTTGGTCATATTGGTGTCAAACGCATGAAGAAGCTCCATACTGATGGACTTTTGGAGTCTCTTGATTTCGAATCATTTGACACGTGCGAACCATGCCTCATGGGCAAGATGACCAAGACTCCGTTCTCCGGAACAATGGAGCGAGAAACTGACTTGTTGGAAATAATACATACCGATGTATGCGGTCCAATGAGTGTTGAGGCTCGTGGTGGCTACCATTATGTTCTCACCCTCAGTGATGACTTGAGTAGATATGGGTATGTCTACTTAATGAAACATAAGTCTGAAACTTTTGAAAGGTTCAAGGAATTTCAGAGTGAGTTAGAGAATCAACGTGATAGGAAAATAAAGTGCCTACGATCTGATCGTGGCAGAGAATATTTAAGTCACGAGTTTGGCACGCACCTAAGGAAATGTGGAATTGTTTCACAACTCACGCCGCCTGGCACACCTCAGCGAAATGGTGTGTCTGAACATCATAATCGCACTCTATTAGATATGGTACGATCTATGATGTCCTTTACCGACCTACCGCTATCATTTTGGGGATATGCATTAGAGACCACCGCATTCACTTTAAATAGGGCACCGTCAAAATCCGTTGAGACGGCACCGTATGAATTATGGTTTGGAAAGAAACCTAAGCTGTCGTTTCTAAAAGTTTGGGGATGCATGCTTACATGAAGAAACTTCAACCTGAGAAGCTCGAACCCAAAGCGGAAAAGTGCGTCTTCATAGGATATCCCAAAGATACTATTGGGTATACATTCTACCTACGATCCGAGGGCAAAGTCTTTGTTGCCAAAAATGGATCCTTTCTTGAGAAAGAGTTTCTCTCGAAAGAAGTAAGTGGGACGAAAATAGAACTTTATGAGGTAATTGTACCTCCACTTGAATCGAAGAGTAGCGCAGCATAGGAAGTTGTTTCTGTGGAGCCTACACCGGCTGGAGAGGAAGTTAATGATGATGATCATGAAACTTCAGATCAAGTTACTATTGAACGTCGAAGGTCCACTAGGAAACATTCCGCACCCAAGTGGTATGGCAACCCTGTCCTGGAGATCATGTTGTTGGACAACGGTGAACCTTCGAACTATGAAGAAGCAATGGTGGGCCCGGATTCCAACAAATAGCTTGAGGCCGTGATATCCGAGATAGGATCCATGTATGAGAACAAAGTATGGACTTTGGTGGACTTGCCTGATGATAAGCGAGCCATTGAAAATAAATGGATCTTTAAGAAGAAGACTGACGCGGATGGTAATGTGACCGTCTATAAGGCTCGGCTTGTCGCTAAGGGTTATCGACAAGTTCAAGGAGTTGACTACGATGAGACTTTCTCACCCGTAGCAATGCTGAAGTTATTTCGAATCATGTTAGCAATTGCCACATTTTATGATTATGAGATCTGGCAAATGGACGTCAAAACGGCATTCCTTAATGGCTTCCTCAAGGAAGAACTGTATATGATGCAGCTGGTGTTGGGAAACGTAGTAGTAAATCAAAAAATTCCTACGATCACCAAGATCTATCCATGGAGAAACGAGCAATGAGAGGGGAGAGATTGCATCTTCATACCTTTGAAGATCGCTAAGCGGAAGCGTTACAAGAACTAGGTTGATGGAGTCGTACTCGTAGCAATTCAGATCGCGGTAGATCCGATCAAGTGCCGAACGGACGACACCTCCGCGTTCAACACACATGCAGCCCGGTGACGTCTCCTACGCCTTGATCCAGCAAGGAGGAAGGAGAGGTTGGGAAGGGCTCCAACAGCAGCACGACGGCATGGTGGTGGTGGAGTAGCAAGGTATTCCGACAGGGCTTCGCCTAAGCGCTGCGGAGGAGGAAGAAGAGAGGTAGGGCTTCGCCATGAGAGAGAGAGATCAAATCTTATCTCAAAACAGCCAAAACCTCAAGTATATATAGGAGGAGGGACGTGGAGGGCTGGCTTGGCCTCTACTCCAAAGAGGAGAGGTTCGGCCGATTTAAAGGGAGAGTCCACCTCCCACAAGGGAGGTGGATCTCCTCCTTTTAAATCCTTTTCTATCAAACCATAATTCACACGGTGTCATCTCAACGGATTTAGATGATGCCCTATTTAAAGTGAATGTAGTTGTCTCTAATGCATAACCCCAAAAATTATAGTAGTAAAATGATAAGAGACATCATAGCAAGCACCATGTCCAATAGAGCATAACTATGATGTTCGGACACACCATCACACTATGGTGTTCCAGGTGGCGTTTAGTTGTGGAACAACTTTCACATTGTCTTAAGTTGTATGCCAAACTCGTGACTCAGATATTTACCTCCACGATCATATCGCAGTCATTTTTATCTTCTTGTCACGATGATCTTTAAACTTCACTCTGAATTTGCTTGAACCTTTCAAACGATTCAGACTTGTGTTTCATTAAGAAAATATACACTATATCTACTCAAATCATCAGTGAAGGTAAGAAAATAACGATATCCACTGCACGCTACAAGACTCACTAGATTGCATACATCAACATGTATCACTTCCAATGAATCACTTGCCCGCTCCATCCAACGGGGTCCTTTAGTCATCTTGCCCAAGAGGCATGGTTCGCATGTCTCAACCAATTCGAAATCGAATGAGTCCAAATATCCATCACCATGGAGTTTCTTCATGCGCTTTATACCAATATGACATTTTGCGGCAGTGCCACAAGTATGTGGTACTATCATTATTTAACTTTGTATCTTTTGACATCAATGTTATGAACATGTGTATTGCTACGATCAAGATTTCAACAAACCATTCTCACTAGGTGCATGACCATTGAAGGTATTATTCATGTAAACAGAATAACTATTATTCTCTGACTTAAATGAATAACCGTATTGCAACAAACATGATCTAATCATGTTCATGCTCAACGCAAAACACCAAATAACATTTATTTAGGTTCGTCACTAATGCTGAAGGTAGAGAGAGCGTGCGATGTTGATCACATCAACCTTGGAAACATTTCCAACACACATCGTTACCTCACCCTTAGCTGGTTCTCCGTTTATTCCGTAGCTTTTATTTCGAGTTACTAACATTTAGCAACCGAACCGGTATCCAATACCCAGGTGTTACTAGGAGTACTAGCAAGGTACATATCAATAACTCGTATATCAAATATACTTCTGTCGATGTTGCCAGCCTTCTTATCTACCAAGTATCTAGGGTTGTTCCGCTTCAGCGACCTCTCACCTCATAATAGAAGCACTTAGTCTCGGGTTTGAGTTCAACTTTGGGTTGCTTCACTGGAGCAGCAACTGACTTGCTATCCATGAAGTTTCCCTCCTTGCTCTTGCCCTTTTCGAAACTAGTGATTTGATTAACCATCAACACTTGACGCTCCTTCTTGATTTCTACCTTCGCGGTGTCAAACATCGCGAACAGCTCAGAGATCAATACTTCTATCCCTGGTGTATTATAGTTCATCACTAAGTTCTAGTAGCTTTAGTGACAGTGACTTGGAGAACTATATCAATCACTATCTTATCTGGAAGATCAACTCCCACTTGATTCAAGCGATTATAGTACCCAGACAATCTGAGTACATGCTCAACGATTGAGCTATTCTCCTTCATCTTACAGGCAAAGAATCTTGTTGGAGATCTCATATCTCGCAACACAGGCACGAGCCTGAGATCACAATCTCTGCTCCTAGAACATCTCATATGTTCCGTGACGTTCAAAACGTTTCGGAGCCTCAATTCTAAGCCGTAATGCATGACGCACTAAACTATCAAGTAGTCATCGAAACGTGCCTGTCAGATGTTCACAACATCTATAGACGACGCTAGAGGGGGTGGTGCACCGAGCGGTGCATTAAGGACATAAGCCTTCTGTGCAGCAATGAGGACAATCCTCAGATCACGGACCCAGTCCGCAATATTGCTGCCAACGTATTTCAACTCTATTTCTCTAGGAACATATACAAATTTAAGGGAGCTACAACGCGAGCTAGTAATCTACAACATAATTTGCAAAGACACTTTGACTATGTTCATGATAATGAGTTCAATTAATCATATTACTTAAGAACTCCCACTCAAATTGACATCCCTCCGATCATTCGAGTGATACATGATCCAAATTCACCAACTCAAGTCCGATCATCACGTGAGTTGAGGTGGCTGCAATGGTGAACATCATTATGTTGATCATATCTACTATATGACTCATGTTCGACCTTTCGGTCTCTCGTGTTCCGAGGCCATGTCTGTACATGCTAGGCTTGTCAAGTTTAACCCGAGTGTTCTGCGCGTGCAAATCTGGCTTGCACCCGTTGTATGTGAACGTAGAGTCTATCACACCCAATCATCACGTGGTGTCTCAACACGACGAACTTTCACAACGGTGCACACTCGGGGAGAACACAGTTCATCTTGAAATTCAAGTGAGGGATCACCTTATAATGCTACCGCCGTACTAAGCAAAACAAGGTGCATAAAAGGATTAACATCACATGCAATTCATAAGTGACATGATATGGCCATGAACTTGTGTTTAAGATCTCCATCTTCGAAACACCGGCATGATCTCCATCATCACCGGCACAACACCATGATCTCCATCATCTTGATCTCCATCAATGTGTTGCCATTGGGGTTGTGGCGCCAGCCCTGCTTCTACTTCTATTGCTACCGCTTAGCGATAAAGTAAAGCATTATATAGCGCTTAATGATTGACATGCGGGTCATACAATAATTAAAGACAACCCTATGGCTCCTGCCGGTTGTCGTACTCAACGACATCTAAGTCGTGAAATTCTATACATCACATGATCATCTCATACATCACATATATCTCATCATGTAATTGGCCATATCACATCACAACATACCCTGCAAAAACAAGTTAGACATCCTCTAATTGTTGTTGCATGTTTTACGTGGCTGCTACGGGTATCTAGAAAGAACAATTCTCACCTACGCATAAACCACAACGGTGATACACTAGTTTGCTTTTCAACCTTCTCAAGGACCGCCTTTGTCGAATCCGATCCAACTAAAGTAAGAGAAACAGTCACCCGCAAGCCATCTAGGCAACAAGTTGCGTCGAGGGAACCGGTCTCTCGTAAGCGTACCAGTAATGTTGGTCCGGGCCGCTTCATCTCACAATCCCGCTGAACCAAAATCCGACCAAGGGAGGAAGCAATCTAAGCATCAACACCCACAAACCTTTTGTGTTCTACTCGAGATCTCATCGAACCATCAACCTAGCTCATGATGCCACTGTTGGGGAACGTCGCATGGGAAACAAAAATTTTCCTACGCACACGCAAAACTATCCATGGTGATGAGCATCTACGAGAGGGAGAGTGGATCTACATACCCTGTAGATCGCTAAGCGGGAAGCGTTAAGAAACGCGGTTGGTGTAGTCGAACTTCTTCACGATCCAAATCGCCGAGCGTCCCGCGATCCAATCACGAACCGTCCCGCGAACACATCATTATCCGTCCCGCGAACTCATCACGATCCGTCTCATGATCTTGATCACGATCTGTCCCGCGAACTCATCACGATCCGTTCCGTGATCACATCACGAACCGTCTCGCGATCTCGATCACGGTCCTTCCGATCTAGCGCCGATGGACGGCACCTCCGCGTTCAGCACACGTGCAGCTTGATGACGATCTCCACCATCTTGATCTAGAAAGAGGAGGTGGAGAGGAGAGAGAGTTCACCGGCAGCGTGACGGCGCTCTGGTGATGGTGGTGGAGCAATTCCGGCAGGGCTTCGCCTAAGCACTGCGGAACTACGATCTAGAGGAGAAACTATGCACCGGTGTAACGGGTAGCACGTGGCCGGAAATTCTGTCCAAAAACCACCCAATCCACTAGTATATATAGGAGGAGAGGATAGGAGAGGCAGCCAAGGCCTTTGGATCGGCCGAAATAGGAGGTGGGAGCAATCCTACTTCACCTCCAATCCTAGTTGGAGTAGGATTGCCTCCTATTGGCTGATTTTCCACTTTTTGCTTTAGGACTTTCTCTCCTGTGCCATGGGCCTTTGTGGCTGTTTTCCCAGCCCACTAAGGGCTGGTTATTATTCTCCCACAGCCCATGGACCTCTTGGGGTCGAAATACCCCTCCCGGAGGCCTCCCGGTACACTACCGGCACTCCCGGTACACTACCGGCACTCCCGGTACACTACCGATGAGCCCGAAACTTTTCCGGAAACCAAACTGGGACTTCCTATATATGAATCTTTACCTACGGACCATTCCGGAGCTCCTCGTGACGTCCGGGATCTCATCCGGGACTCCGAACAAACTTCGGTCACCACCATACATAACTCTACACTACCGAAACGTCACCGAACCTTGCGGGTTCGAGAACTATGTAGACATGACCGAGACAGCTCTACAGTCAATAACCAATGGCGGGACCTGGACATCCACATTGGTTCCTACATATTCTATGAAGATCTTTATCGGTCGAACCTCTATGTCAAGGATTCAGTTAATCCCGTATAACGTTCCCTTTGTTCTTCGGTATGTTACTTGCCCGAGATTCGATCATCGGTATCTCCATACCTAGTTCAACCTCGTTACTGGCAAGTCTCTTTACTTGTTCCATAATACAAGATCTCGTGACTAACACTTAGCCACATTGCTTGCAAGGCTTGTTGTGATGTTGTATTACCGAGTGGGCCCTGAGATACCTCTCCGTCACACGGAGTAACAAATCCCAATCTCGATCCATGCAAACTCAATAGACACCATCGGAGATACCTGTAGAGCACCTTTATAGTCACCCAGTTACGTTGCGACGTTTGATACACACAAGGCACTCCTCCGATATCCGTGAGTTGCATGATCTCATGGTCATAGGAACATATACTTGACATGCAGAAAAACAGTAGCAATAAACTGACACGATCATATGCTATGTTTGTAGTTTGGGTCTTATCCATCACATCATTCTCCTAATGATGTGATCCCGTTATCAAATGACATCTCATGTCCATGGCTAGGAAACCTTAACCATCCTTTGATCAACGAGCTAGTCCATTAGAGGCATACTAGGGACATGGTTTTGTCTATGTATCCACACATGCATTTAAGTCTCCGATCAATACAATTATAGCATGGATAATAAACGATTATCATGAACAAGGAAATATGATAATAACTAATTTATTATTGCCTCTAGGGCATATTTCCAACAATTATGGTTTCCGGTTAACACAATTATAGCATGAACAATAGACAATTATCCTGAATAAGGAAATACAATAATAACTATTTTATCATTGCCTCTAGGGCATATTTCCAATAGCCGGAAGGTTTTGTCGATCCAAAAGATGCTAACAAGGTATGCAAGCTCCAGCGCTCCATCTATGGGATGGCGCAAGCATCTCGGAGTTGGAACATTCGCTTTAATTAAGTGATCAAAGCGTTTGGATTTGTACAGGTTTATGGAGAACCCTATATTTACAAGAAAGTGAGTGGGAGCTCTGTAGCATTTCTCGTATTATATGTGGATGACATACTGATAATGGGAAATGATATAGAACTCTTGGAAAGTGTAAAGGCCTACTTGAATAAGTGTTTTGCAATGAAGGACCTTGGAGAAGCTGCTTACATATTAGGTATTAAGATCTATAGAGATAGATCGAGACGCCTCATAGGTCTTTCACAAAGCACATACCTTGAAAAGATATTGAAGAAGTTCAATATGGATCAGTCCAAGAAGGGATTCTTGCCTGTGTTACATGGTGTGAGATTGAGT
The DNA here is from genome assembly GCA_022496015.1 of Hordeum marinum. Lineage (NCBI taxonomy): Eukaryota > Viridiplantae > Streptophyta > Magnoliopsida > Poales > Poaceae > Hordeum > Hordeum marinum. Next base: position 38,044,350 of record CM039673.1, read on the forward strand.
ACGACTCAATGCCCGACCACGGCAAAGGATAGAGAAGAGATGAGTGTCATCCCCTATGCTTCAGCCATAGGATCTATTATGTATGCCATGCTGTGTACCAGACCTGATGTGAACCTTGCCATAAGTTTGGTAGGGAGGTACCAAAGTGATCCCGGAGCGGAACACTGGACAGCGGTCAAGAATATCCTGAAGTACCTGAAAAGGACAAAGGACATGTTTCTTGTATATGGAGGTGCCGAAGAGCTCGTCGTAAAGGGTTACGTCGATGCCAGCTTCGACACAGATCCGGACGACTCCAAGTCGCAAACCGGATACGTGTATGTTTCGAACGGAGGGGCAGCCAGCTGGTGCAGCAGCAAGCAAAGCATCGTGGCGGCATCTACATGTGAAGCGGAGTACATAGCTGCTTCGGAAGCAGCAAAGTAAGTAGTCTGGATGAAGGAGTTCATCACGGACCTAGGAGTAATTCCAAGTGTGTCGGGCTCGATGACTCTATTCTGTGACAACACTGGAGCTATTGCCCTTGAGAAGGAGCCCAGGTTTCACCAGAAGACAAGACACATCAAGCGCCGCTTCAACTCGATCCGTGATTATATTCAGGAGGGAGATATAGATATTTGTAAAGTGCATACAGATCTGAATGTCGCAGATCCGTTGACTAAACCTCTCTCACGAGCAAAACATGATCAACACCAGAATGCTATGGGTGTTCGATTCATCACAATGTAACTAGATTATTGACTCTAGTGCAAGTGGGAGACTGTTGGAAATATGCCCTAGAGGCAATAATAAAATGGTTATTATTGTATTTCCTTGTTCATGATAATTGTCTATTGTTCATGCTATAATTGTGTTAACCGGCAACCGTAATACATGTGTGAATACATAGACCACAACATGTCCCTAGTGAACCTCTAGTTGACTAGCTCGTTGATCAATAGATGGTCACAGTTTCATGACCATGGACATTGGATGTCGTTGATAACGGGATCAAATCATTAGGAGAATGATGTGATGGACAAGACCCAATCCTAAGCATAGCACAAGATCGTGTAGTTCGTTTGCTAAAGCTTTTCAATGTCAAGTATCGTTTCCTTAGACCATGAGATTGTGGAACTCCCGGATATCGTAGGAATGCTTTGGGTGTGCCAAACGTCACAACGTAACTGGGTGGCTATAAAGGTGCACTATGGGTATCTCCGAAAGTGTCTGTTGGGTTGGCACGAATCGAGACTGGGATTTGTCACTCCGTGTGACGGAGAGGTATCTCTGGGCCCACTCGGTAAGACATCATCATAATGAGCTCAATGTGAGTAAGGAGTTAGCCACGGGATGATGTATTGCGGAATGAGTAAAGATACTTGCCGGTAACGAGATTGAAAAATGTATAGAGATACCGACGATCGAATCTCGGGCAAAGTATCATACCGATAGACAAAGGGAATTGTATACGGGATTGATTGAATCCCTGACATCATGGTTCATCCTATGAGATCATCGTGGAGCATGTGGGAGCCAACATGGGTATCCAGATCCCTCTGTTGGTTATTGACCGGAGAGGTGTCTCGGTCATGTCTACGTGTCTCCCGAACCCGTAGGGTCTACACACTTAAGGTTCGATGACGCTAGGGTTATAGGGAAATGTTGTATGTGGTTACCGAAGGTTTTTCGGAGTCCCGGATGAGATCCCGTACGTCACGAGGAGCCCCAAAATGGTCTGGAGGTAAAGATTAATATATAGGAAGTCCAGGTTTGGTTACCGGAACGTTTTCGGGCTCATCGGTAGTGTTCCGGGAGTGCCGGGAGGGTGCCGGAGGACCCCCAGGAGTGGTGTGACGAGCAAAGGACTTCGTGGGCCCTTAGAGGAGGTGTGCCAGCCCTTATTGGGCTAGCCAAGACCTTCTAGAAAGGCCCATGCGGCTGGAGATAAGAGATAGGGCTGAAAAATGTTTAAAAGGAGGAGATCCACCTCCCTTGTGGGAGGTGGACTCTCCCCCTAGTTCGGCCGAAGCTCTCCTCCTTGGAGAAGGGGCCAAGGCAGCCCGCCCTATCCCTCCTCCCATATATATGCAAGGGTTTGGGCTGATTTGAGACACGACTTCTTTCTCTCTCGGTGCAGCCCTACCCTTCCTCTTCCTCGTTCTCCGTAGCGCTTGGCGAAGCCTTGCCGGAGTTCACGTAGCTCCACCGTCACCATGCTGTCGTGCTGCCGGAGCTCTCCCTCAACCTCTCCTTCCTCCTTGCTTGATCAAGGCGTAGGAGACGTCACCGGGCTGCATGTGTGTTGAACGCGGAAGCTCCGTTCTTCGGCGCTGAGATCGGAATCCACCGCGATCTGAATCGCTGCGAGTACGACTCCACCAACCGCGTTCTTGTAACGCTTCCGCTTAGCGATATTCAAAGGTATGAAGATGCAATCTCTCCCCTCTCGTTGCTGGTTTCTTCATAGATAGATCTTGGTGACACATAGGAATTTTTTTGATTTACTACTACGTCTCCCAACAGTAACCATAATATGTGTCCTTTGCCCTCTTGGTTGCTGCATCAAAGCGGACACCGCTGTTTTGGTTGGTGCTCTTTTGATCCTGGGAGATCGTGTAAAATGTATTCCCATTTATCTCGTACCCTTTGTAAGTCATTACAGTCAAAGGTGGTCCCCTGGCCAACGAGTACAACTCATCAGAAACTGTGTTGTCACGCATGAGACGTGTTTGCAACCAAGTGCCGAAAGTCCTGATATGTTCACATGTAATCCAGTCGTCACACTACTCCGTGTGTTTGGAGCGTAGAATATTCTTGTGTTCATCGACATACGGGGTCACCAAGGTAGAATTATGTAGAATTGGGTAGTGTGCTTGAGATCAAGAATGTCCATCCCTACATATTATTGAGTCTGCTCCTAGCATGCCTTTTCTAGTCAGTCTTCCCTCATACCGCGATTGAGGGAGACCAATCTTATTAAGGTCAGGAATGAAGTCAACACAAAACCCAATGACATCCTCTATTTGATGGCCCGTGGAGATGCTTCCTTCTGGCCTTGCGCGGTTACAAACATATTTCTTTAAGACTCCCATGAACCTCTCAAAGGGGAACATATTGTGTAGAAATATATGGCCCGTAACGACAATCTCATTGACTAGATGAACTAGGACGTGCGTCATGATATTGAAGAAGGACGGTGGGAACAATAGCTCGAAACTAACAAGACATTGCACCAAATCACTCCTTAACCTTGGTAGGATTTCTAGATCGATCACCTTCCGAGAGATTGCATTGAGGAATGCACATAGCTTCACAATGGCTAATCGAACGTTTTCCGGTAGAAGCCCCCTCAATGCAACTGGAAGCAGTTGCGTCATAATCATGTGGCAGTCATGAGACTTTAGGTTCTGGAAATTTTTCTCTGCCATATTTATTATTCTCTTTATATTCGACGAGAATCCAGACGGGGCCTTCATACAGAGCAGGCATTCAAAGAAGATTTCATTCTCTTCTTTGGTAAGAGCGTAGCTGGCAGGACCTTCATACTGCTCTGGATGCATGCCATCTTTTTCATGCACACGTTGATGTTCCTCGTGTGCCTCCAGCGATCTTTTGTCTTCCCATACACTCCCAAGAAGCCTAGTAGGTTCACGCAAAGATTCTTCGTCACGTGCATCACGTCGATCGCCGAGCGGACCTCTAGGTCTTTACAATAGGGTAGGTGCCAAAATATAGATTTCTTCTTCCACATGGATGCGCGTCCCTCAGCGTCATTTGGAACAGATAGTCCGACGGGACCCTTTCCAAAGATTACTTGTAAATCATTGACCATAGCAAGTATGTGATCACCAGTACGGAGGGCGGGCTCTTACTGTGAACTGCCTCACCTTTGGAATGCTTTCCTTTCTTTCGACATTGATGGTTGGTCAGAAGAAATTGACGATGCCCTAGGTACACATTCTTCCTGCATTTGTCCAAATATATACTATGGGTGTCATCTAAATAGTGTGCGCATTCGTATTATCCCTTGTTTGTTTGTCCTGAAAGGTTACTGAGAGCAGGTCAATCGTTGATCTTTACAAACAACAATGCATGTAGGTCAAATTCCTCCTGTTCGTTCTCATCCCACAGACGTACGCATTTTCCATTCCATAGCTATAAAAGTTCATAAACTAATGGCCTTAGGTACACATCAATGTCATTGCCGGCTTGCTTAGGGCCTTGGAGTAGCACTGGCATCATAATGAACTTCCGCTTCATGCACAACCAAGGAGGAAGGTTATACATACATAGAGTCACATGCCATGTGCTATGCTTGTTGCTCTGATCCCAAAAGGATTACTGCCATCTGCACTTAAACCAAACCATACGTTCCTTGGGTCACCTGTAAAGTCTCTCCACTTTCTCTCGATCTTTCTCTACTGCGACCCGTCAGCGGGTGCTCTCAACTTCCCGTCTTTCTTACGGTCCTCTTTCTGCCATCGCATCGACTTGGCATGCTCTTTGTTTCTGAACAGACGTTTCGATCGTGGGATTATAGGAGCATACCACATCACTTTGGTAGTCACCCTCTTCCTGGGGAGCTCGCCGTCAACATCACTAGGGTTATCTCGTCTGATCTTATACCGCAATGCACCGCATATCGAGCATGCGTTCAAATCCTCGTACGCACCACGGTAGAGGATGCAGGCATTAGGAAATGCATGTATCTTCTGCACCTCCAATCCTAGAGGGCATACAACCTTCTTTGCTGCGTACGTACTGTCGGACAATTCATTATCCTTTGGAAGCTTGTTCTTCAATATTTTCAGTAGCTTCTAAAATCCTTTGTCAGGTACACCATTCCCTGCCTTCCACTACAGCAATTCCAGTGTGGTATCGAGCTTTGTGTTGCCATCTTCACAATTGGGGTACAACCCTTTTTTCTGATCCTCTAGCATGCGATCGACCTTCAACTTCTCCTTTTCACTTTCGCACTGTCTCTTTGCATCAACAATGACCCGGCGGAGATCATCATCGGGCATATCATCTGGTTCCTCTTGCTCTTCATCTTCCCCCGTTGTAGCATCACCGTATTCAGGAGGCACATAGTTGTCATCATCCTCTTCTTCTTCGTTGTCTTCCATCATAACCCCTCTTTCTCCGTGCTTGGTCCGAACATTATAGTGTGGCATAAAACCCTTCAAGCAGGTGAAAGTGAACGGTTTTAGAGTTCGAGAAAGCCCTTCTCACAGACAGTACATGGACAATGAATAAAACAATTCTACTTGTTTGCCTCAGCCGCTTCGAGAAAATTATGCAGGCCCTTAATATACTCGGAGGTGCGTCGGTCACCATACATCCATTACCGGTTCATCTGCATGCGTTATATAATAAAGTATATTAAAAATATTACAACATATCATGAATACAGAAATGACCAAATTAATAGAAATTCAACATCACATTAAAGCCAAAGTACAATAGTGACCAAAATAAATACAATAATAAAAGTAAGAAAATACACAAGTATCTATCTAAATCATACAAGTAAAAACTTTTTTTCTTTTAGAAAGAAGATAAGAAGAAGAGGATAACCACGGTGGTGCCGGCATCGAGATGGGCGCGGGCGATCGACGGCGGTGAGGACGGGGACGGGACAGGACGGACCGCCAAACCTAGACAAATCTTGAGGAAAATGGAGCTTGGACAAGGAACTTCGAGAGGAGAAAGCTTAAATGTGGCTTGGGCATTTCATCGAACACCTCATGTGCATAGGAGGTGAGCTAGAGCACCACAAAGCTCTTCCCTCGCCGGCCAGAAAAATAGAGCAGTGTGGAGTGCTCTGCTCGCCGGCGAGGGGGTATATATAGGCATCTCATTGGTCCCGGTTCGTGGCTGGAAATGGGACTAAAGGACCCCCTTTGGTATAGGTTCCAGACACGAACCGGGACCAATGGTCGTGGGCCAGGAGCGAGGCACATTAGTCCAGGTCCCGGTTCGTGTCTGGAACGGGGTCCAAAGGGGCCCGACGAGCCGGGACCAATGCCCCACGTGGCCCGGCCGGCCCCCTGGCCTCACGAACCAGGACCGTTGCCCCCATTGGTCCCGGTTCGTGACTGAACCGGGACTAATGGGCTGGCCCGGCCTGGACCAAAGCCCTGTTTTCTACTAGTGGTTGGTGCAATATTCATCTAGTGCCCGCTGTAAGGAAGCTGCATTTAACATATCCATCATCATGAGGATTAGGGAATCGTCAGCAAATACGAGGTGTGAGACTGACAGTGCATTTCTACACACCCTAACCCCATCAATGCCACCAGTTTCTTCTTCAAACTACAGTATACTAGATAGACCTTCTGCACACAAGAGAACTAAGTATGGGGATAAAGGGTCCCCTTGTCAAAGGACTCTTATTGGTGTGACTCCTTCCGTCTCTTGAGAATTATAGCTGATTGTGTATTTGACTGAAGAAACACAATTCATTATTAAATTCACCCAATGGTTATCAAATCCCAGTTTCAGCATCATATTCCTCAAAAAGACCCAGTCAACTCTGTCATATGCTTTATGCATATCCAACTTAACGGCGTAGAGCTCTGATCGCCCGTTTCTCTTGTTCTTGATTTTATGTACACACTCATAAGCTATCAATATATTATCTGTTATTAATCGACCAGGCACGAAAGCACTATGTGTTTTTAAAATGATCTCAGGCAAAATGGTCTTCAATCGAATAGCCAGAATCTTAGAGATTATCTTGTATATACCATTACAAAGACTTATAGGATGAAACTGAGTAATCGATTCAGGAGAGTCAACGTTAGGTATCAAAACCACCATGGTATTATTCCACCCCTCCGGAATCATACCTGAGTTGAGTGCATGAAGAACTTCATGAGTAATATCGTCCCTGAAGACAGGCTAATCTTTTTTTATAAAAGATGGCATGTAGCCCATCCGGTCCGAAGCCTTAAGATCACCAATGCTATCAATGCCTTTTTTAACCTCCTCCGCTGAATAAGGATTAACTAACATCTCATTCGTTTGGATAGTAACCTTTTCTTTCACTTTTGCGAGGAAATTAGGATATGTCTCATACACCTCAGACGTGAAGAGATTAGTGAAATAAGAATGAATGAGAGGATTAATCACACTTGTACCTTCCATCCATTGTCCCATTTCATTTTTTAGCCGTGAAATTCTGTTGCGTTTTTTTCTTGCGGATGCAAAACTATGAAAAAATCCAGTGTTCCGATCCCCAAACTTCGGCCAGCTCACCCTTGGTTTTTGTAACGCACTGATTTCTTCCAATTCTAGCAAAAACTCGACCAGAACGGACAACTCCTTCTTTTTTGCCTCTGATTCAACACTAGCCGGGCCACTAAGAACCTAATCAAGTTCCCGTTGGGCTTTACGAAGTCATTTCTTATGCTTCTTCAAAACTCGCTGATCCCAGTCATGAAATGATGCATGCATGCACTAGTAGAAAACCCCTCCTTTCGTCCAGGGTAGGAATTCGCATTTGTCCCGGCTGACTAAAGAACTGGGATGAATGCTACGCATTTGTCCCGGTTCTTTAGGCCAGTGCAGCGTCGAGCCCCCTGGGGCATTCGTCCCGGTTGTTTAGTCGGCATTCGTCCCGGTTCCTGGCATCAACCGGGACCAATGACTCGATGTCTGCCACGTGGCGTGCGCAGGGGCATTGGTCCCGGTTCATGCCAAGAACCGGGATGAATGCCCCCTTGCCTATAAATACCGCATCCAGACCCCCTCCCTCCTCTCGTTTTTTTCTAGGAGGTGTGATAGAGGTGGGTGCTAGTGTGTGTTCTTTTTGCTATGCACACGAGGTGTTCGACGAAATACCCGAGCAACACTTAACTTCACAAAAAATGGTATCTTCGACCGAGGTTAGAAAACTTATCCATTTCATCTATAATTGATACAAAAATGTTATATTTGTCGATGTACTTGGTCATTTCGCTATTGAAGATGTTATTGTTGTAATGGTACGTTTTTGATAAACTTAATTATACGATGTAGATGGATGCACGGCAGCAATGGATGTACAGTGACCGGCGCACTTCCGAGTACAGGGCCGGCCTGGATGAATTTCTCGTTGTAGCTCAGGCTCACAAAGAGAATGGATTTATGTGTTTCCCATGTGTTGACTGTGGGAACGTCAGGGAGCACTCTTCCTCGAGAGTCCTTCACAGCCACCTGCTTCGGAGAGGTTTCATGCACAGCTATAATTGTTGGACCAAGCATGGAGAGAGAGGGGTTGTGATGGAAGACATTGAAGAAGAAGAAGAAGAGGATCCTATGTTCCCCGAATACGGTGATACTGCAATGGAAGACAATGCAGAAGAAGGAGGTGATCAAGAATGGGCATTAGATAAGCCCGATGATGATCAAGAACGGGCATCAGATGAGCCCGATGATGATCAAGAACGGGCATCAGATGAGCCCGATGATGATCTTGGTCGAGTTATTGCTGATGCAAGGGAAGACTGTGAAAGTGAATTGGAGAGGTTGAAGTTGGACGGCATGTTACAGGATCACAAAAAGTTGTTGTACCCAAATTGCGAAGATGGCAGCACAAAGCTCGGTACCACACTAGAGTTGCTGAAATGGAAGGCAAAGAACGGTGTGACTGACAAAGCATTTGAGAGTTTACTTAAAATAATGAAGCCGAAGCTTCCAAAGGATAACGAATTGCCTGACAGCACGTACGAAGCAAAGAAGGCTCTCTGCCCTCTAGAACTAGATGTGGAGAAGATACATGCATGCAGTAATGACTGCATCCTCTACCGCGGTGAGAAGTACGAGAATTTGGATAAATGTCCGGTATGCACTGCACTGCGGTATAAGATCAGAGCAGATGACCCTGGCGATGTTGACGGCGAGCCCCCCCCCCGTAAGAGGGTTCCTGCTAAGGTGATGTGGTATGCTCCTATAATACCATGGTTGAAACGTCTGTTTAGAAATAAAGAGCATGCCAGGTTGTTGCGATGGCATAAAGAAGACCGTAAGAAAGACGGAAAGTTAAGACACACCGCTGATGGGTCGCAGTGGAGAAAAATCGAGAGAGACTTCCCAGACTTTGCACGCGAGGCAAGAAACTTATGGTTTGGTCTAAGTACAGATGGCTTTAATCCTTTCGGAGAGCAGAGCTCTAGTCACAACACCTGGCCCGTGACTCTATGTATCTACAACCTTCCTCCTTGGTTGTGCATGAAGCGCAAGTTCATTATGATGCCAGTGCTCATCCAAGGCCCAAGGCAACCCGGCAACGACATTGATGTGTACCTAAGACCATTAGTGGAAGAACTATTACAGTTGTGGGGCAAACCAGGTGTACGTGTGTGGGATCAGAACGAACAAAAGCCATTTGACCTACGGGCGTTGCTTTTTGTAACCATCAATGATTGGCCTGCTCTTAGTAACATTTCTGGACATACAAACAAGGGATACAATGCATGCACACACTGTTTAGATAAGACTAATAGTGTATATTTGGATAAATGTAAGAAGGTTGTATACCTGGGGCATCGTAGATTTCTTCCGATGAATCATCCCGTAATAAAGAAAGGAGGCAAACATTTCAGAGGTGAGGCAGATACCCGGAAGAAGCCTGACCTCCGTAGTGGTAATGATGTATTCGGTATGGTCAAGGACCTAGAAGTAATCTTTGGGAAGGGTGATGGCAGCCAACCTGTTCCGAACGGCCCTAATAAGCGCGCACCCATGTGGAAGAAGAAATCTATCTTTTGGGAGCTACCATATTGGAAAGTCCTACATGTCCGCTCTTCAATCGACGTGATGCACGTGACGAAGAATCTCTGCATCAACCTGCTATGCTTCCTGGGTGTGTATGGGAAGTCAAAATATACACCAGAAGCACGAGAGGACCAGCAACGTATGAAAGACCCAAAAAACAAGCACATGGATACAGGGCGTCATTTCTTAAGCAGCTACGCTCTTACCAAAGAAGAGAAGGAAATCTTTTTTGAAGTCCTTTACAGTATCAAGGTGTCGTCTGGCTTCTCGTCGAATATTAAGGGGATAATAAATATGGCAGAGAAAAAATTCCAAAACCTGAAGTCTCATGACTGCCACGTGATTATGACGCAATTGCTTCCGATTGCACTGAGGGGGCTTCTACCGGAAAATGTTCGAGTACCCATTGCGAAGCTATGTGCATTCCTCAATGCAATATCTCAGAAGGTAATCGATCCAGATAGTCTGGCAAGGTTACAGAGGGATGTGGTCCAATGTCTTGTTAGTTTTGAGGTTGTGTTCCCACCATCCTTCTTCAACATTATGACGCATCTCCTGGTTCACCTAGTAGAAGAGATTCATATTCTCGGTCCGGTATTTCTACACAATATGTTCCCCTTTGAGAGTTTCATGGGAGTCTTGAAGAAATATGTTCATAACCGTGCTAGGCCAGAAGGAAGCATCTCCAAGGGCTATGGAACAGAGGAGGTCATTGGGTTCTGTGTTGACTTTATTCCTGACCTTAAGACAATTGGTGTTCCTGAATCGCGGCATGAGGGGAGACTGAGGGGAAAAGGAATGCTAGGAAAGAAAACAATGATACCCAGGGACGGGCATTCTTTCACTAAACCACACTACACGGTTCTACAAAATTCCACCTTCGTGGCTCCGTATATCGAGGAACACAAGAATATTGTACGCTCCACAAACCCGGGGAAGGATGACACATGGATTAAAGTCAAACACATGGAGACTTTCGGAAGTTGGTTGCAAGAACATCTTATAAATGACATCACTATTGAAGATCAGCTCTACATGTTGGCCGGGTCACCATCTTCGGCTATTGGGACTTTTCAAGGGCACGAGATAAACGGGAATACATTTTATACGGTCACCCAAGATAAGAAGAGCACCAACCAAAACAGTGGTGTTTGCTTTGATGCAACAAACGAGAATGGGAAAAAGGACACATATTATGGTTACATAGAGGAGATATGGGAACTTGACTATGGACCTTCTTTTAAGATCTCTTTGTTTAAGTGCAAATGGGTCAACCTGAATGGAGAAGGGGTAAAGGTAGACCCGCTGTACGGAATGACAACAGTGGATCTCAACAAAATTGGTTACAATGACGAACCATTTGTCCTAGCCAATGATGTGGCTCAGATCTTCTATGTGAAGGACATGTCCTCCAGACCGAAGAAAAGAAAAAATAAGCAACCAGATAAATCATATGATGAGCCGAAGCGTCACATAGTTCTTTCAGGGAAAAGAACCATCGTGGGAGTCGAGGACAAGACAGACATGTCTGAAGATTATGATAAGTTTGCTGAAATTTCGCCCTTCACAGTGAAAGTTGACCCAACCATCCCGTTAAATAAAGAAGATTCTCCATGGTTACGTCCGAAGTGATCGTAAGCAACGGTTCATGGACTTAACGGAGTGATGTATAATAATGTATTGAGCCTCTAATGTAAATCTATGTAATGTATTAGTTGTGTTAGGGTATTGAACCTTTGAGTGAATATTTGGCATGTACAACCCTAAGAACACTTGTAAACACATGATATGCCAAATCCTTGCTTCTGGTGCCACCCCAAGCTCCAAAACAATGGCATGAAGTCCCAAAACAATGGCATGAACCACCTGTACACAAGATCCTCTCTCGTTCGTCGGTTCGGGGACCTTCAGCCTATAAGTACTCAGACTCGAAGAGAGAAATCGATGCCGGTGAAGACCCAACAACAAGAGTGAGTGAATATTTGGCATGTACAACCCTAAGAACACTTGTAAACACATGATATGCCAAATCCTTGCTTCTGGTGCCAAACATAAGTGAGTTTAATTTATCTTTCTGATCATTTTGATATAAAACTTGCAATTTTCAGAATTTATTGAATTATTTGATATTTTCTCCATTTCTTAAATGATTTAATTCAAATTCAAATAATTTTGAATTTTGAATTTCACTAAACATGTTTGGAAGTAACATACTTAGTTAGTTTATAATTTTCTAAATGTTTTGGTAGTTTTTTCATATTTTTCTGATTATTGAACTAGCAGATAATCTGGCGGGAATTTTTGAAAATATGAAACTTTTTTAAAAAACAGGGCATTCATCCCGGTTATTGCTAACAACCGGGATGAATGCCCCTCTTCGCTCCGTTCCAGATCTAGGTCATTCATCCCGGTTGTCGGCAACAACCGGGATTAATGGGTTGGGCATTCGTCCCGGTTATTGCCAACAACCGGGACGAATGGGTCATTCATCCCGGTTATTGGCAACAACCGGGACGGATGCCCCTCCCCACGTACTTAAGCGTCCCCCTCCCCTTCTATCGCAAGGATCAGCGCGAGGAGGACGACTCGACGCCGGCAGGCTGCCCAACTCCTGCGCGCCGCCTCTTCCTCGCCGTCGCCATCATCGCCGCCCCCTCGCGCGCTCCGCGGCCGCCCCCCTTTCTCTCTCCGCGCGCCGTCGCCCCCCTGCAGTGCCTCTACCCCCGCGTCGCCCGCACGTACGTCGTCATGGCGCCGCGCCACCGTGCTCCCCCGCGTCGTCGGCGGCCACCTCGCCAGCGGCCACCTCTCCCCCGCGGCCGCCTCCTCCCGCAGGTAAAGGCCTCCCCCTCCCTCCCCCTCCCTCCCCCTCTCCATATATATCCATCCTTGTTTAGATTTAGTTTAATTTAGTTTTTAGTTTAGTTTAGTTTTTAGTTTAGGTTTAGGTTTAGTTGTGTTAGTTTTTAGTTTAGTTTAGTTTAGTTCTTAGTTTTAGTTTAGTTTAGTTTTTAGTTTAGATTTAGTTTAATTCAGTTTTTAGTTCAATTTAGTTTTTAGTTTAGTTGTGTTAGTCGTTAGTTTAGTTTAGGTTTAGGTTAGTTGTTTAGATTTAGTTTAGTTTAGTTGTTAGTTTAGGCTAGTTTAGTTTAATTAGTTGTTAGTTGTTAGTTTAGTTGTTAGTTTAGTTTAGGTTTAGTTGTTAGTTTAATTGTTATCTTAGTTAGTTGTTTAGGTTATGGACCCAAAATTGCACTTATGAATGCCGAATTATGAATTCTTGTGCGTTGACACTAACTTGCAATTTTTAATTTGCAGAAATTATGGACCCAAACTTCAGAGATGAAAATGCGGAAGAAATGGTCGTGGATGAACAACTCCGGTGAGGGAGATCCGGAGCTCGCCCGAAGAGACGGCTCTGGTGAGGTAGATCTGGAGCTCGCCCAAAGAGATGGCTCCGGTGAGGGAGAAGCCTACGACATCGTCGGGGGAGAAGCCGAGGGCTCCCATGAGAGAGAAGCCGACGGTTCCAGTCGAACCTTACATATTAGAAACTCCGGCGAGGTGCATATATATATATATATATATGTTAATTAAATGAAGCATTTGTTTTCTATATACATGTATTAACACTCTTTCTTATATATTTTAGCCATCCGGATCTAGCAAATCCACCGGAAAGAAGACTAAACGAGGCGGAGCCCAGAAGTTGAAAGAGCATGAAAGGTACAAGATCGAACAGATCGTTGTAGACGGCACGCCAGAGCTTCCCGAAGTTGTTGCCCAAAAATATGTGAAGCAATGCGGAGTGCTTGTTAGGGACCACATCTCGATCACCGTTTGGGAGTGGCATAAGCCAAAGGAGGCTCTCGAAATTTCATATGTCGGCGACAAAGCCAAAGAAAAACTTTTTGAAAAGATGTTGGCTAATTTCACCCTACCGACGCCGAAGGTTACTCAAGATGAGTTGGATGAGAATGAGGAGGATCCTGAATTGATCTTAGAGCGAAAGACCAAAGCCTTAGAGAATTTTGTCAAGGCTTTCACTTTTAGGAAGATGGCCGAGCAATTCAAGACCTGGAAGAAAAGATTGAACCTTGACTTTATCCAAAAAAACAAGACTCCGGATTTCACCGGAACGTATGAGAAGATAAAACCGTACTGGGAAGAATTTGTTGAGTACAAGAAGTTGGAGGAAGCTCTGGAAAAGTCTAAAAAAAATAAGATAAATGCCGCTAAAAAGATCTATCACCATACTATGGGGCAAGCTGGATACAAAGGTAACATGCCTAAGTGGAATAAACTTGAGGACGACTTGCTTGCTAAGGACATCATTCCAGAGACGTTCTACTAGGACCAACGGACAAGGTCTTGGTTTTTCGTCCATGGGGGCACGTTGGACTCAGAAGGGAAATGCATCTATAATGTAAGACATGAAGAAGATCCTCTACCCATCGATGCTATCAGAGAAGCAATAAAGGCTGCTAAAGAGGGGAAGTTCCATCCAGATAGAGAGAACGACGAGCTCACCCGCACCCTTGGGAATACGGAACACTATGGACGGACACGAGCCACAAAAGGCTCTGTTCCGTGGAAACATGGGTTTCCCCAGGAGAAGAAGAAATATCCGGATAGAAGCCGTCAGAGGAGAAAGAATTTGGAGGCACGTGAAGCACGTAATCGGGTAGACCGGTGGACTAGCATTGAAGCAGAATTAAAGCGGCAGCGGGAGCAATCAGAGCGGCAGCAGGAGCAAATTGACAAACTTAGCCAGCAGCAAGGTAACACCCAATCTCAGCAGGAAATGGAAGCCGCACCATCTAATCGGAAGAGTAGTGTTGCTTCCACGCAGCTCCAGGGTGATGATGGTGAAGATGCACCGCTGATGATGCACCCGGTGGATCATATAACGGAGATGACATCGTGTGAGCTGCATGTGAAAGTCATCAACAATATAACCATTAAGGCGGCGGTTGTCTATGTGAAACCAGCTGGCCCTGAACCAACACACCATTGTTGGCCAGTTCAACCGGGCTACGCTGTTGTCGGGGTGGATGAAGTTATGACCGGATTCGAGCGGGTGCAGCTTGACTATCCTAAAGGTGAAGACGGGGAGGTGACTGAACTTGGAGATGCCAAGAACTTGAGCATTCTATGGCTAAAGGAACACATCGTGTTTCCTAATTCTACGCCAAGGCCAACGACTGATCGGAGTAGCCATCCTCCTTCGCCGCCGCCTCAAGACCAATCTCCAGCGGAACGGTCGTCTTCGTACTCTTCGCCGCGCTCGGCGTCTCCAGCGCGTGCGTCTATGCCACCGCGTCAGCCGTCTCTAGCGCGTGAGTCTATGCCTCGGCGGCAGCCGTCTCCGCCCATGAAGTCTGATCAGAGCAGCACAAAGCGGAGGAGAACCACCGCATCACCGAACCGTCGATTGTTGCCCCTCCCAAGAGTACCACATCTGAATCTACCCAAGTTACCTTACCACTGTACTCCAAAGGAAACCCAGGAGATCGCAAAGGCTGAATATGAGGCGTGGAAATCTAAGGAGAAGTCGTCGAAAGAGCCAGATTTCCCAAACACCGAAGAAGACAAAGCCCGAGCGTTGAAAATGGTGAAGACCCTTCATCAGCCCGAGCCGAGTCTCATTCTTGACTATGACCGCTCTATTCTTAAGGCACACGATGAAAAGAAGCGGTCGAAGAAGAGTAGTACCGGAAGCGGGAAATGCGGGAAAATAGTTGACCAACTCGGACAACAGAAAAATCAATCCATCCCCCCGCTCATAGTGCATTCCAATCCCGAGGTGGGGCCGAGCACAGGAGCAGGCGAGGAACTTGACCCGGAGTTTATTGCACTGTACGGAGAAGCGGCCACTGCTGCGGGTATGTCCATTGCGCAGTATCTCCAAACGTTAGATGTCTTCCCCTCTTCTGATTTCGAGCACCCATATCGGCACGGGCATCCTCTAGTCAAACTTGGGGAGGAAAATGATCTACCAATAAAAATGCGAAGAGTGCATAATTGGTACATGGAAGCCTCGGAGCACTTTGAGGGATGGATAACGATGGAAGTTAGAAACAAGCATCACGGTTATGGAGAAAGGTTAATTCTGATTGAGTTTGATGAACTATATCAGTTATTCCAGCTAAAGGCCCTCGACAAATCTATCGTCAGTGTGTATTGTCTGTAAGTATTTATTTCGCTGTAGTTAAGTCTCTAGCTAGCTCACCTCGTTCATTACATTTTTATAATAATACTCACTATATTATAATTGCAGAATGAAGATTCTCGAATGCAAAAGAGGACACATCTATGACACTGGGTTCATTGACCCATATTGGGTTAATGAAGCAACTCTTCTCAAAAATCCCAAGGAAACAGAAGATTCAATTGTGAAGGCGTTAAGGTTTCACGAAACCAAGAGGGAAATACTTTTTCCTTACAACTTCAAGTGAGTGTTATTTGTCTGGTAAACATTTTTTTTGCTTACTCGATGATAAGTGTATAACTGATGAGTTATGTTTGCGCAGCTTCCACTATATTCTTCTAATATTTGAAACTGACAAAGGAAAAGTACTGGTAATGGACTCAAAACATAAACCCCTTAAGGACTGGGAGGACATGCAGGACCTGATCCAACGGTAATTTCAATCTTTATGACACTATATCGACAAGTTTCGTTTATTTTTTGATAACTCACTTAATTCATTTTCTTTGCCGGGCAGCGCTTGGAAACGGTTCACAGCAAAGGCTAGGGGTGAATGGAAGGGGAAGCTTAAATTTCAACATCTGAAAGTAAGTGGTACTAGCTATATCCATGCATCTCCTTGATTATAGTTTCGATACCATTATAATGTTATATTATAATTTTGATTGAAACCATGTCCTTGTAAAGTGCTTGAACCAGGGAGATGGGAATAACTTATGTGGATACTATGTCTGCGAGTTCATTCGTCAGACGACATGCGCCAAGCTGGGCAGAGATTTAGAAAAACTTCGTGTACGTCAACCATCACTTTTATCTTATTACCATCTATTGTCTTTAATTAGATATTGACCACTCTTCTTTATATTAGATCGAGCGGCTGCGGGACGGTCTTCTACCAAGGGATCGCCTACGAGCAATTCAAGAGGAAATTTGTGGATTCTTAGACGCAGAGGTCCTAACACCAGGAGGGGAATACTATGTCAGCGCCAACTATGGTCGACGAAGTTGATGTTCGAATTCTTAGATTCATAGTACTTACCTGTATATTCGAGTCATGGTGCATGGTGGTGTATTAGAATAATTATGGGAAAGAGTACAAACGTGTATGTTCTTCACTCCTTACTTGTATATTCGATTCATGGTGCGTACTTACTTGTATATTCTTCAACTATATTCTAATGTGATCACCATATAGTTGTATATTCTTATGCGATCAGCAAACTTGTATATTCTAATAAAATGGAATACAATAAAAAAACGTGGTCGTGTATTAGATGCAGAATACTTATGGGAAACAAATAGGAAAAAAATACAACAAACCAAACCCTAAAAGGAAAACAAGAAAAATAACAAGAAAAAATTCTGCCCTACCAAAGGGCATTCATCCCGGTTCGTATTACGGACCGGGACGAATAGTCCTGGCCAGGGACCAGCCCACGCCCCCCACGTGGACGCCCCATCCATCCCGGGTCCTGGTACAACCGGGACGAATGGGTTGGGCATTCGTCCCGGCTGCCCCATCCCGGTTGGGCAACCGGGACAAAAGGCCCCTTAAAAACCGGGACAAAAGGGGGGTTTTCTACCAGTGATGTACTCAAGTTTTGCCATCACGCCATTGCCTGTAGCATAAATCTGTGCATCATCCCTTGCTTGCTGTACCCTTCCTAAAAAATTCATTTTCATGCAACCATCTATCTTCAAATGCACGTCTACCCTCTCGGATCTGATTATCTGCTACCAACAATTCAGTGTCTTTTTTTAGAAAAGGAGGATGCATGACCCCAGCCTCTGCATCTGGGAGATGCATGCGACCATTTTATTGATTATTCCTGAGGACCTTACAAAGTAGTACAACAATATGCCTGAATCCGCCATCTTAACAACATGTGTTGTTACTCCTATCCATATGATGAAGGGGTGCAAGCTGGGCCAAATACCCAGACCCCTCACCTAAGCCTAACATCTAAAGTCGGAGGCCCCGACCGAGCCACATATCGGGTCCGGGGCACAAACTGGTCTGACGCACTCACATGTGTCGCCGCCACCATCTTCCACTAGTTCATCTTCAGAGCAGATTGAGGTGCCAGCCTTGGCAGGTGCCTCCGCCATCGACGTCACCATGACGCCAAACGACGACATCCATCTACGCGAGTCCATCTCCACGCAGCGGACGCATATCCATGCTAGGATAGGGCCGCACCACCGCCGTCGCCCACCACCCACAAGTGCCACCCAGCCCCAAGGTTTCCAAAGCGGCGCCTTCAAGAAGGGAACGACGCCGTGAGCACCGCCGCCGCCCAACAAAGTTAGGGCTTTCGCCCGGGAGACCTAGGGGAAGGGGAAGTGAGGAGATCAGTCCATACCGATGCCTCCAAGGAGGGCGAACGATGCCCTTAGGCGTTGCCGTCGACGTGGACGACCATGGAAGGCCATGGATTTCGCCCAAACTAGATCCCCTCCACCAGCAGTGCCTCCTGTACAGATCCGGCGACCAAAGAAAGCGCGGTCCGACCAGGCTAGCCCGCACGCTGAACAGGGGAGGAGGGGAGGCGCCAGATCGCGCGCACCGGTCACCGCAGAAGCCGCTGTCGGTCGCCAACGACCATCGGAACCCGCCGCCCGCGCGGCCGTGACGCCAGATCCACCGCCCGCCCGACTGCAAGCCTACCATGCCTCGCCAATGGAGCCGCCGCTCCAGATCTGGGGTTCCCCACACATAGGCAGGGCAGCCGAGGCCCCGTCGCCACCATCCTTGGCGCCCCGGGCTTGCCCGGCGGCTGTCTCAGGCGGCGGCGAGGAAGGGAGGGGGAGGGAGTGAGGCCAGGGGGCAGCTCGGGTTGGGAGGGAGGCGGAGATAGATTGATGTGGTACGACTGAACAGTCTCGTATGTTTGTTCCAACAATTCAGTGTCTAGCGGCAGTGGTCGATGATCTCAGTGATTGTACTCCAAATTTTGTACAACAGCATTCGGGAAAAGCTGAGCCCACCCGGGATTACAGACTTCCCTGTCCAACCTCTCCCTAATTAAACCATGATACCAGGTAAACTTTTCACCGTTATAACCCATATTAAGTCACATTCGGATAGGGTATCTTGAGCTTGCATATATTGCAGCGGTCTTGGGTTCCCACCCTCCTTCCCATGTGTATATAAAATTTCGTTCAAGTCACCTATGACAACCCAATGAAGATCATACTGAGCTTTCAAGTTTCTAAATCGATTCCAAGTCTTGTATTTATCCTCCCATTTAAATTCCCCATACATGCCTGTCAGCCTCCACGGACCAACATTATCATCTATTTTCACATCAATATAGTTCGGATCAGAGAACAACCGAACAACTTTTATTTCTTTCTTGCAGTATAAAACAACTCCACCTTTTTTACCATCACTCGGGTTAACAATCATACCATCCATCTTAAGTCGCCGGTTCAAACATTCTACCGGATAGCGCTCTAAGTGGGTCTCCGACAAAAACACCACATCGAGATTAGTTCTCCGTTGGACGTCCAACAGAGCTCGAACTGCCGGGGCGTTCCCCAACCCCCGACAGTTCCAAACTAGAGCTTTCATTGCTGATGGCGATCCTTCTCAAATATCCAAGAGACAACAACCGAACTAGTCAAACGGGCGTACGTCCAGACCCTAACTCGTAACAAGCTGAGTAGACGGAGAGCAAGACTGCACGAACCTTGTCGAGAGATCGACCAGCCCTGCAGGACAGAAAACCGATCGCCGTGGAAACCAATCATTGCCGAAGCTAACGACGGGACAAAAATCCTTGAACGATCTTGTGATTGACTCCCGATCCGATCAGCAGTCAAGATCCCGATGCAGACACCAGGGGAGCCATGCTTAACAACGTTGTGGATGTAGGCTTCCAGACGTAGAATCAAATCACATGAAAGTACAGCCGGCACCTCCGCCGCCGCCAACAGGCGGACGACAACGGCTCTAACCCCTAACTTCCGCCAGGGGAGCCATACGTTTTGCATCAGCAAATAATTGCACATTGCATTGATAGACCATACTTTTGCTAATATGGTAGCCATTTCGATCCTGCCAGGTTCAGACAATGGGCGTTGTCGAGACTCCAACAAGGGTCATGCTCGAGGCCATCCTGAACGAACCGCACCTTCTTAAGTCAATGTTCATTGTACGCTTCCACCCGTCAGCATCTATTTCGAAGCATAATTCATCTACAGGTATCTTTGTCGAGCAACACATCAAACAGTCCACATATCATCATGAAACTTTCCCAGCTTAGCAGGTATATTAGCAAGTTGCCAGAGCATATGGTTTTGATGATAAAATGTTATGATAGGTCAAAACGCGTTGCTTTCTACTTTTTTCCATCTCAATCAATAATTTTTCATGGTCAAACCATGTAGCAGTGTTCCCCATGAGTGCGAATTTTCAGCGGCCGGGCTCCTCGGGTAAGGTTATCTTGACCGTTGAGGATAGCCTCGTGATCCCATTAGTAGAAAATAGGGCAAGAGTCTCATTTTTAGAGGACCTTTAGTTCCGGTTCTACAACCGGGATAAAACGACCGGAACTAATGTCGATCACTTCTACTCTCGGTTGGCTTACGAACTGGGACTAAAGGAGCTCCACGTGGCTGCCGTGAGGCGCCTGTCAGGAGGACCTTTAGCCCCGGTTGAAAGCACATTTGCTTCCTTGGTGGTTTTGGTAATTAATAACAACATATATGTCATTGAACGAATGTTTCCACTAAGTATGTTTTAGAAAAAGTTTAATGATGGGTTAGCAAAAGGATTGTGGAATACCCCAAGATGCAAGGAATAGCATTGGCCAAGCTTCAAGCAAAGGATTCTACATTTTATATTTCTGAGAAATCAAATTGAGTCCATAGGAAAGCCACTACTATTAAAAAGGGGTAAAGTTTTGTTGGTAAACAAAATGTTCATACGTGCACAAGTGATAGTCACCACATACACCCACAAGCTCTTCCACAAAAGTCTTTCCAAAGCCAAATAATCAAAATCGGTGCAACCAACATTTCATGCTCGGTGCCACCGATTCCATACCCAAGACAGACTCGGCCAAACCCTAGCTTTTCGGTGCATCTGACACTGCATTCGATGCCACTGAGTCAGGCTGCCAACTTTCTGTTACACAAGTTCACAGTTTTGGTCCCTCCGAGATTGTTGGATCGGCGTCACCGAGATTGGGCATTCTGACCGTTGGCCACCTTATCGGTGCAACCGAGATTCCTATATCGGTGTCACCGAGATTCAAAAGTTTCTAACTTTAAGTCACTTAGGTACAACCAAGATTCACACATCGCTTCCATCGAGTCTGACTTATTGTGTGTAATGGTTGGATTTTGGAGATGCCTACATATACCCCTCCACTACCACTCACTCGCAAGAGAAGCACTCAGAACTGTTCCCTACTCATACCTATTGATTTTCTGAGAGAGAACCACCTACCCTTGTGTTGAGGTCAAGATCTTTCCCTCCAACCATATGTATCTTGATTTCTAGCCTCCCCAAGTTGCTTTCCACCCAATCAATCTCTTCTACCAAACCATATCTGTGAGAGAGTGATTGTGTGTCGAGGAGTTTATCATCTTTAAGAACAAGAGCAAGGAGTTCATCGCATTACCGAGCCTATTACCTTTTGGAGGGTGGTGCCTCATAGATTGATTAGGTGTCACTTGGGAGCCTCCTACTTCGTGTTGTGGTATGAACCAAGAAGTTTGTAAGGGCAAAGAGATCGCCTACTTCGTGAAGATCTACCCCGAGTAAGGATAGTCCTCCATGGATGTAGGCCGTCATGGTATAGTCAAGGTTGCTTCTTCGTGGAACCCTCCCTGGGTAGAGCCCTCCATGGACTCTCGCGACCGTTACCCTTCGTGCGTTGAAGACTTCATGAACGTGGATGTATGATAGCACCACCTATCGGAACCATGGGAAAAATCATCGTGTAACCAATTGCGTTTGATCTTCCTACCCTTTCTTTACTTACATGCTTGTCTTTATTTTCCGCTGCTATACTCTTAGCCATGCATGTGTAGGGTGTACTTGACATACTATGAATGCTAAAATCTGCCAAGAATTAAAATTGGGAAAAAGTAGATTTTATTTGGTCAAGTAGTCTAATCACACCCCCCCTCTCTAGCACTACTTTCGATCCTACAATGGTAACACCGACCGGGACTAAAAGGCAGTCACGCATCAGCAGCTGCCAGGATTTGTTTTGTTTTTGAAAGGAGGAGTTTAGGGGTTTTCATATTGTGGTTCCCCCGTATATTTTTGTGTTTATCATTTTTATTTTATACTTTTCATTCAACTCGACGCCAGCTACTACATATAGCAATAAA
The DNA here is from genome assembly GCA_022496015.1 of Hordeum marinum. Classification (NCBI taxonomy): domain Eukaryota; kingdom Viridiplantae; phylum Streptophyta; class Magnoliopsida; order Poales; family Poaceae; genus Hordeum; species Hordeum marinum. Next base: position 38,066,650 of record CM039673.1, read on the forward strand.
AGAACCATTATATAACATCGTCATGATCAATATATAGAAAGAACCATCAGTATCACTTGAAAGTTGTTCAACTTAAGAAACAAACATCAATATATCACATTCATCTTAACATACTAATTAATTAACTATCAGTTCTCCAGATGATATATTCATGACTTAGTTCTAAACATGGTCAACAACAACCATCATCCGGTAGTCCTTGCGGTTGCTCTTCCTTATAGTGATTACCACAAGGGTGTCCACCCTTACTTCTCTCTTTCCCTTGATGAACTCCTGCCAGCCGGCCTTGTGGAATGATATGCGCCCGTCGGGGTCTGTCTTGTAATGGATGTTCGTGACAGGCCCTCTTGGTCCATGGATTACTCCAGCAGTGCTGACGGTGGGGATGTACACTCCGGAAAACATCTTGAAAGTAACTTCTGAAGACCCCATCATTAAGAGAAAATAAAGAGCATAAAATGTTAGACATCTCACCATACTTGGTTATGCCCAAAATAAGATGAAAGAATAAAAAACATCTCACCATAACTTTTTTTACCATGTTTGTTTTTGTTAGACGCTGCACAAAGGGCTTACCCAAGAACGCCGAAGAGAATGGTAACATTTCTTTCACACTAGCTTTATCATCCCGAGTACGCTTCTTCATCCTTTGAGAAAAATGCAGAAATGATAGGCCCATCATCTTCATCTTCGATGTCCTGCTCTTTATCTTGGTTGTCCTCATCTTCCTCTTGGATGTCCTCATCTTCATATTGGCCATCGATGTGATCTTGGTCATCTTGGCCGAGGCTGTCACCATCATCATCATCACTTTGCACATATAATGTCCTTTAGCCTATTCACCTCTCTTACTAAGGAAAAAGCTACGAGTTCTCCTCGTTTAAAATTATTCACTTCAATGTACTCCTCCCATCCATCACCATATATGATGGTTTTATTTTTTTCCTTTGCGCAGATCCAATTCGAATTCACGCTCCACATCATCCTCAAAGTACAACACGTTACCATATGAATTGTTGAAGTCCTCCCTTATGTTGCATGGAACACACTATGCAGCTGTTAATAATCAACACTAAACTCAGTAAAAAAGTTAAACAAATGATCATAATTCAATACAAATTCAAGTTAAAGACCATTACACTGATTTTTCAAATCCCTTTCTCAAAAATATCCCGAACTTAACTGTAGTGTCATGTCTGTCCATACATGAATTTTGGCACACCTTGCAGATCTTACGCCTCATGGTCCCTAATAATCCCAAGCAGTTGCCAAACATAAGAAAATGCAATTAACAATTTTTTATATTTCATTTCCGAATGTAGAATAGTTCATAGATGTAAGTTATGATATATAATGTGAACCTTTTAAAAACACATAACATGACATGCCTTATTGCAACCTAAGAAATATAACTCGAATAATCTAGTTACCCAAGCATCGAATATTATCGCTAATACAACTCAAATATTATCATATAATATCATTAATTAATACAGATCGAGTTGACATCTAACAGCGCAACTGGTGGACACCCAAAGAGAAGGAACCATCGCCAGATCATAGCTCAGGTGAGATCCCTGAATAATCTATAAAGTATTGGAGAACCTAGCGTCCAATGCGGCCATGTAGCGACGGACTTGATCGTCCTCCTCCCTAACACGGGGACGTACCACCTCCACGGGGGCCGTCTCCGTCTGCACCGATAGTGGCCCATGTGACCGCCACCAAATAAGCTTCGGGTCGACGACGAGACCCGGATTTCTCACCAAGGTGCATGCCCCGAAAGGTAGAACCTCTGAGTGCCAGCCCGGCAGAGCACAGTCCCTTACATGACGCCTCTCAAACCGGTTGTCGGCGCCGAGTCGATGAAGAGGATGCGGGATTGGCATCGTCGACGAGAACACATTGTGGCTATAGCAAATATCATTTTATTTAACAACAATAACAACAATACCATATTTAATACCAAAATGACATATATTTTTCTAATCCTACTCATAGGATTTGAGATGCATGTTTAATAGCAAAAAAGGGGGGGACAAAGGTAAAAGATCCCAAACTATAATCACAGATCCAAAGGTAAAAGATCCCAAACTATAATCACAGATCCCCAGGTTTCTAGTACATTAATATGTGAGACAAGAACACTTACTTTTTTCACTTAAGAGCTAGCCAGCATTGAGAAAAGAATCAAATACAAGCGCTTCAGATGGTCTAAGAAGGTTAAGAGTGCTTTGTTTCACATGTTTCCAACAAAAGTGTCGGGGTAGATGGCTTCCCTACACATTTTTATCAACGCCACTCATGGGTTTATGGTGATGAGGTGACAAAGGCAGTTTTACGCATTATTGTTGGTACATAATCTATAGAGTGTATCCATGAGACTATATTGCCATTAATCCCAAAGGTAAAAGATCCCAAACTATAATCACAGATCCAAAAATATTATCTTAATCTGCAGAGTGTATCCATGAGTTTGCTGCATTCACTTTATCATTTTCTTCGGCCAGCGACGGACGCGGGCGACGATGGTGACCATGGGGGGATAGGATGAGGGGAACGGCGGTGTGGCCGGCGGCTCACCTAGGAGGAGGAGGAGGAGGAGGAGCGGGCTCGGGGAGGCAATGGGTACGGTGTCGGGGGCAGTGACGAGGAGCAGGCTCGGGGAGGCGACAACAAGGTCCGGCAGCCTAGTGGCGTCGAGGTGGTCTGTGGCGCCTTTGGGGGAGATGGAGATCGAAAACTTTTGGTCCTACTTATATACCCCACCCTTTAGTCCTGGTTGGTGGCCCGAACCGGGACTAATGTTGGCCTGAACCGGGACCAATGGGGGGCATTAGTCCCGGTTCAGGCCACCAACCGGGACTAAAGGTCTCTGCTTCTCGCAACCGCAAGTTTAGTCCCACCTCGCTACACTAGTACAAAACAGGGCTTTGGTTGATGCTAGGATAAGGGCATTAATCCCGGTTCAATTATGAACCAGGACCAAAGGGGCCATCAGTCTCGGTTCGTGAGGCCAGGGCACCGGCAAGGCCTCAGAGGCCATTGGTCCTTGTTTGGCTGACACTTTTGGTCTCAGTTCGTGACACGAACCGGGACCAATGGGCCGCGTTCCTGGCCCAACACCTTTAGTCCTGGTTCTTGGCTGGAACCGGGACTAGAGATGAGCATTCTGTCCTGGTTCTAGCCACCAACCGAGACTAAATATATTATCCTATATGTACCCCCGCCCTGTCCGCCAACTCTCTGTTTTTTGGCCGGCCGGCGTGTGCACATGGGGTGTGTGTTGCTCTTTCTCTCACCTCCTATGCACATGAGGTGTTTGATGAAATGCCCAAGCCACACTTAAGATTTGTCTAGGTTTGGCGGTCCGTCCTGTCCCGTCCCCGTCCTCACCGTCGTCGATCGTCCACACTTAAGATTTTTCTTACTTTTATGATTTAGATAGATACTTGTATAATTTTCTTACTTTTATTATTGTTTGTTATTATATAATGCCATGGTTTGATATCTGCCCCCATCGGCCCTCGTCCTGTCTATGATTCGGATGTGGTATATTATCTTTTATAACTATTTGTTTTATTTAGTGTTTATGAAAATTACACCGACCAACGTGACATGGATGTTTTATCTAGGAGTTATGTGAACTGAAAATTCCAACCGACATAGAAATTCTTGTCGACAAGTTAAATTTGGTTGAAAAAGAAAACAATTACTTGAAAGAAAAATTAAAAAGAGTTGAAGAGGAGAAGATGAAATTAGAGTTGCATGTTGCCGATGTCGTCGATGATCACAAGATCAAGATGGATGCAATGCACTTGAAGATTAGAAAGATTAGAAAATATGCCATTCATACCGAGGCTTGGTATCATTATGCCGATGGATCAATTGGTACCTTAGTTGCGGTTATGATCGCATTTGTTGTTGCATTTAATTTTTTACATAGTTTCAATGTATGTTTTAATTAGATGCTCTAGAGAGCTATATGTTGTTCAATGACAACTATGTATGAACTTTATGTATTTATTTGGGCCATTACTATACTTTGGCTTTAATGTGATGATGAATTTCTATTAATTTGGTCACTTCTCTATTCATGATGTTCTGTAATAGTTTTTGATAAACTTAATTATATAATGCACGCAAATGAACCGGCAATGGATGTACGGTGACAGGCGCACCTCCGAGTATATTAAGGGCCTGGATAATTTTCTCGAAGCAGCTGAGGCAAACAAGCAAAATGGTTTTATGCATTGTCCATGTACTGTCTGTGGGAATACGAAGGATTACTCCAACTCTAAAACCCTTCACTTCCACCTGCTTGAGAAGGGTTTCATGCCACACTATAATGTTTGGACCAAGCACGGAGAAAGAGGGGTTATGATGGAAGAGAACAAAGAAGAGGATGATGACAACTACCCGCCCCTGAATACGGTGATGCTGCAATGGGGGAAACTGAAGATCAAGAGGAACCATACGATGTGCCCGATGATCTTCGCCGGGTCATTTTTGATGCACAAAGAGAATGCAAAAGTGAAAGGGAGAAGCTTAAGCTCGATCGCATGTTAGTGGATCACAATAAAGGGTTGTACCCAAATTGCGAAGATGACAACACAAAGCTCGGTACCACACTGGAATTGCTACAATAGAAGGAAGTTAATGGTGTATATTACAAGGGATTTGGTTCGCTACTGAAAATAATGAAGAAGAAGCTTCCAAAAGATAATGAATTGCCCAACAGTACGTACGAAGCAAAGAAGGTTCTACGCCCTCTAGGATTGGAGGTGCAAAAGATACATGCATGCCCTCATGATTGCATCCTCTACCGTGGTGTGTACGAGGATTTGAACGGATGCCTAGTATAAGATCAGACGAGATGACCCTGGTGATGTTGAGGGCCAGCGCATCGGGAAGAGGGTTCCTGCCAAGGTGATGTGGTATTTTAGTTTTTTATGTTTTAGTTAATTTAGTTGTTTTAGTTGTTTTGTGTTTTAGTTGTTTTAGTTGTTTAGTTTTTTAATGTTTTATTTGGTTTAGTTAATTAAGTGTTCATATTGTTTTAGTTAATTAAGTGTTCATATTGTTTAAGTTAGTTTAGTTGTTTTATGTTTTAGTTTTTTTTGTTGTTTTAGTTGTTTAGTTGTTTTAGTTGTTTTATCGATGACGCGATATCGACGAGTCCCCGACGATCATTGTTGAGGGAGAGTCCTCGATGATCGGCGGTGAGGGAGCGAGAGTCCTCGACAATATCAACAATTTTATATTAGGAAGATATATGATGTTTAAATGTTTAAATGTTTAGTTGCGTAGTGTAGCCATTGAGTCGATGATGCCCGGCCAGCATCCTCATTGTCGACTCGGTGGCAACCACCTGCTTGAGACTATTGATTAATGCCTTGTATTGATTTCCGTAACTCATGTTTGTATATTGCCATGTCGTAATATTTGTAGAAACTATGGATCACAAAGACATAGAACAAGAAGACTTGTTGGGGGATATAGTCCGCGTCAGGTATAAACCCTTGGCGTATCTCAACGACACCGATGGTCAGGAAGGAGAGACGGCTCCAGTGATCCAACAATGGAGGAGGCAAGAGATAATGACGGCTCCGATGACCGAATGGCGAAGGAAGGAGATCATGATCATGGCTTCGGTGACCGAATGGCGGAGGAAATAGATCATGATCACGGCTCTGGTGACCGAACGGAGGAGGGATCCTCAACTGTTGCAAAGTCCAGTGAGGTAAGGAGACAAGGCCTGAAGAAAAGGTTGCGCCAAGATGAAAGGTTCACGATCACAGAAGTCGCAAACGATGGCCAACCAATTGCTCCCAAGTGGACCAAGGACGCATATGTACATCAGTGTGGATTTTTTGTTAGGGACTACGTCTCGATCAGCACCTAGCAATGGAATAAGAATAATAAGGACCCCGAACTTTCTTATGTCCAGGATAGACTGAAAGAAGAACTTTGGACCGAGCTGATGAGAAATTTTAGCCTACCGCAAAAAGAGGATCCGAATAACCCTGTTATAGAGCGAAAGGTCAAGTCGTGGGCTCTTAAGAAGATGTCAGAACTATTCAGGAACTGGAAGAAAGAGTTGAACACAAAGTTTGTCGAGAAAGATGAGACTCGGAGTTCAAAGGTCGATATGAGAAGATAAGAGATCAATGGCCCGAATTTTAGGCCTACAAGAAATCCGAGAAGAGTAAAAAAATGTCACTAACAAACAAGAAAAATGCTGCAATGAAGTAGTATCACCATCACACAGGGTCGGGTGGCTACTACAAAGCCCGGGCGGTGTGGGACAAAGCTGAGCAAGACCTGCTTGCTAAGAATGTCCACCTAGAGACATTGCACTGGCCAGATCGTTCAAGGACTTGGTTCTTTGGGGTTGGGGGTACTTTGGACCCAGAAACATGGAAGTGTGTCTAGACGAAAGCTCAACTTGCAATACCCATCACAAAGCTTTGGGAAGTAATCAAGGCAGCACAGGAAGGGACGTTTATTCCCGACAGAGATAAGGACGAGCTGACAAAGGCCAAGGGGAATCCTGAACACCCTGGACGAACACGACGTACATCAGGCTCCGTTCTGTGGAAGCATGGGTTTGCCAACAACGGTGGTTATAGAAGCCGAGAGAGAAAGAGGAAACTGGAAGCAAGCGAAATGCAGAACCTCAGTGCAAGATCAGCAAAACTAGAGGAACTTGAGAGCCAGGGAGCTACCGGCCAATGATCTGAGCGGCACAAAGATCCTTCCTTCGACGGTGCCCCAGAAGCTACCCCACCATCTCAGCAGAGAAGCAGCATGGCTTCCATGGAGCTTGTTCAGCTTGATTTCACGGCTCCTCGCTACCCCATGGATAGTATCACGGAGGCTCAACATTGCGAGCTAATGATGAGATGCCAGAACATGACCTTCAAGGCGGCGGTCGGCTCTGTTCTACCTCCTCGATCTAAGAGAACTTTCCATTGACGTGTGATTCCACATGGCTATGATGTTGTGATGGTGGATGAAATAATGGATGGATATGAGGGGCTGGAGCTTGACAACCCTACACATGAATATGATGTTATTCTTCTGGAAAATGCTGAGAGGAGTACCTGTCTATGGAGAAAGGAGTACATCAAGCTTCCAAACTGGAAGCCTCAACAGATTCAGCCTCATCCGGTGCGTCAGGGCACTCTGCCTCCTCCTTTGGCACGTGAGGCCACTCCCCCTCCTCCTTCGCCACCTCCGGCACGTGAGGCCACTCCTCCTCCTCCTCCGCCTCTCCCAACGCGTGAGGCCCCTCTGCCTCCTCCACCGCCTCCTCCGGCGCGTCACGCCACTCAGACTCCTCTAGCGCGTAAGGCACTCCTCCTCCTCCTCCTCCGGCGCATTAGGCCACTCTTCCTCCTCCGACGCGTCAGCCACGACGAAAGAGAGACGCAGCCGCTCCAACGGCTAGCAGTACAATAGGCAGGAAGAAATTTAAATTTGGTCCAAGCCTCAAGCCTCTTCCAAAGTTACCATACAAGAGGACTGACAAAGAAAACGATGACATCAGTATAGCTGAAGTGAAGGCCCATTTTGAATGGAAACATCCACCTCCAAAGGAAAAGGTAGATCCGGTGAAAGAGAAGCACACTGTGGATGCCCTGAAGCGACCATCACCGCCTCCGTTGCCCTCAAACTATGACCGTTGTATTGTAAAGACATATAATGAACTGCAGCGGTCGGGAAGTACTTCCAGTGCTGCAAGAGTCAAAGAACTAAGAAGTGGGAAAACAATTCCCCAGCTTGGCAAACAGGAGAAGCAATTGTGCCCCCCGCTCAAGGTGTCTAGCGATATCGCTAATCATCCGGGGCTACTACCCGGTACCAATCTTGTTGATTACTTGGGGGATGATGTACATTTTGAAACGACTGAGGTTGCAGTACAAGACTTTAGATATGTGCATGGGAATCTTGATGCCTATTGAACAACGATCATGTACAAATTGCATGATTGGTACATGAAAACCTACAGGGAGTCTGGGAAAGACACTATGTATATCAGAATTTAAAAAGAGCACAAATTCATTGGACTCGGCCTGATGCCTATTGCATTTGTGGAGTTATTTCAGTTATACAATCAACATGCCCTCGACAAACAACTCATGACTTGCTACTATCTGTAAGTATGACTTCTATAGTTAAGTCTCCAGCTCAGCTTGTTCATTGCATGTATATATAATTATCCTTACTATATTATGCAGATTGAAGTTCGTCGAATGCAAAAAAGTAGGAATCTTCGATGTTGGGTTCATTATCCCAGATGTCGTGAATGAATGGACGGTATGAAGCAGAGTCAAAGATACCGAGGAGAACTTGCTAAATTCGTTCCTTACACATGAAAACAAAAGGGAAATACTCTTTCCTTACAACTTCAAGTGAGTGTTACTGTCTTCTGCATATTCGGTTTTGCTTACTCGAGGTTAAGTAATGTAACTGATGAGTTATATATGCGTGTGCATTTACCACTTTATTCTGCTATCCATTAAGCTTGACGGGGCATTAGTAACTGTCTTAGACTCGAGACATAAAGATCCCGAGGATTATGCGGACATGACTACAATGCTAAAGAAGTAAGTTAATCAATACCGGGACCATATCGGCAACTTTCGTTCATTTCCTGATATCAACTAATCATTTTGTTTGCTTGACACGGTTTGGAAAAAGTCCACCCGAAAGGTTCCCGGTCTAAGCAAAGAGCCATGATTTACACCCCCCAAAGTAAGTAGTACTAGCTAGTTCTGCGCATCTCTAATTGATTCAAATTTTCATCAATAACATGACCATGCTTGTTTATCAGTTTGATTGAACTATATTCTCGTAAAGTGCTTGTACCAGGAATCTGGGACTGTTTTATGTGGATACTATGTATGCGAGTTCATTCGCCACTCGACCTCTGAGTGGGGCTTCTCTGACAAACAATTTGAAGTACGTAAATAATATTCACAATTTTATTTTATATATTACCATCAATTGTGTTGAGTTTCATTCATATATATGCATGTATTGACCCCCTTCTTTAAATTAGATCTGACTGATGCGGGATGAACTCCTACCACATGATCCCATATGAGCAATTCAAGAGGAATTGGCAGGATTCTTTCTTGACCACGTCATACCTAAAGACGGAGAATACCATATGGATTTGCAATTGGATCTTAGGTAGATGATGTCAAGGATTGTAAGAGATGTTATATTGTATGTATGTAGTAGCGTTGGATAGATATACGAAAACTTGTTGTTCGACCAAGCACGGAGAAAGAGATGTCACTTCTCTTTATATATGTTCAGCATGACAATCTTGTGTAATTAATGGTTTCCTTCGTTTGCTTATTATCTAGCGTCGAGTTCTCTCTATATGTATAGTAGCTAGTGTCGACCAAGCACGGAGAGAGAGAGAGGTCACTTCTCTCTATTAACTAGCTAACACAATATGAAACCCCTAAATTAACCCTCCAAAACCCCTAAACCCCCTTAAAAAACAAAAAACCCAGCGCCTGCGAGCTGCTGACGCGTGGCTGCCTTTTGGTCCCGGTTTGTGTTAGCAACCGGGACTAAAGGTCCTCCTGTCTGGGCACCCCACAACGGCCACGTGGAGCCCGGTTCGTAAGCGAACCGGGACTAAAGGTTTTGGTTATCAGTCCCGCTTGTTTTGTCCCGGTTCCAGAACCGGGACTAGTTCCCTATTTTCTACAAGTGCTAGTCGAGAGGGGCTCATAGTGGTTTATAAGCACCGATGCCGCTGCACTCTCGAGCTCCTCTCTAATGCAGGTAGTACATACCTATCTGACGCCCTTTTGGGCCTACTAGCACTCCGGGACTGCATCCTGCCATATCTAGGGTTTCTAGTCGTATGCAGGCTCTCGTGCCTAGTAGGCGGGCCTTTTTTGCATATATTATGTTTTAACATTTTTTATGTTATTTTTTGCATATGTTATTTTTAGTTATATAATTTTAGTTGCATAAATTTTATATAATTTTAGTTGCATAAGTTTTATTTTTATTGATTCTTCTTAGTTGATTCCTTTTGATATTAGAGTTTTATAAAAGCTTTTTAGTTTATTATTTTTGCTATAAGAGTTTTATAAAAGCTTTTTAGTTCATTCTTTCTGCTATTAGTTCATTCTTTGAGGTAAAATGACCCTGAAATTGAAAAGCACTGCAAATGACCTTTGAAATGGTTGAAAGTTGGCATGGGATCATAATTTCACCCACATAGCATGTGCTAAAAAGTTGAGAGGGTTACAGGAAAAACCGGATGCACTTCGTATACAAACTGGACAATCTCTTTCGGAGTATTAGGGTTTTGGACGAAAATACGTCTATTACAAAGACATTTCAATTTTTTAAACGTATTTTAACTCAAGAGTTTTTCTGCATTCAATATGCACCATTCAAAGCCACATCATCAATTTTCAACTATTTTCTGACTTCATTTGCTATTTTCCATGCATTTCATGATTTATTTTCAGCTAAAATGACCTTGTATTTTAAAATCACTGTAAATGAACTATGAAATGGTTGAAAGTTGACATGGTATCATAATTTCACCAACATAGCATATGTTAAAAAGTTGAGAGGGTTACAGGAAAAATTGGATGCACTTCGTGTACAAACTAGACAATCTCTTTCGAAGTATCAAGGTTTCGGACGAAAACTCGTCTATTACAAAAGTAATTCATTTCTTCACATGTAACTGCATGATATTCTAGATTAAATCCATCATCAGGATATTTGTGGAGAGAAAGTTTTCACTTTTTCTTCGCGTGTGTCCCTTGCTTATTTTGTCGTAACCATGGATAATCTTCATCGTTTAACAAGATGCTTGGGTGAGCCTTCACTTTGAAGGGAGGAATTCCATGAAACTTTTCATAATCTTCAGACAAGTCTGTGTTGCCCTTCACTCCCATGATGTTTCTTTTCCCTGAAAGAACTATGTTTCGTTTTGGCTCAATGTTTGATGTATCCGTTTCCTTATCTTTTTTTCTCGGATTGGTAGACATGTCCTTAACATAGAAAACCCGCGCCACGTCATTAGCTAGGACGAATGGTTCGTCTGTGTACCCAAGATTGTTGAGATCCACAGTTGTCATTCCGTACTGCGAGTCTAACTATACGCGGCCTCGTGACAGATTGACCCATTTGCACCAAAACTAAAGGACCTCAAATTCATGTTGATTGCCATGTCTCCTCTATGTTACCATAATATGTGTCCTTTGCCCTATTAGTGATTGCTGCATCAAAGCGGACACCACTATTTTGGTTGGTGGTTTTTTTATGTTGGGCGATCATGTAAAATGTATTACCATTTATCTCGTACCCTTGGTAAGTCAATACAGTCAAAGATGGTGTCTTGGCCAACAATTACACGTCATCTGCAACAGTTCTGGAATTTTTTCACTGCCATGTTTATTATTCCCTTTATATTTGACGAGAAGCCAGGCGGGACCTTCATACTGAGCATCAATGCAAAGAAGATTTCCTTCTTTTCTTTGGTAAGAGCGTAGCTGGGAGGACCTTAATACTGCTTGGGATGAATGTGGTTGTTTTCATGCACACGTTGCTGGTCCTCCCATGCCTACGGTGTATCTTTTGTCTTCCCATACATGCCCAACAATCCTAGCAGGTACACGCAAAGATTCTTCGTCACGTGCATCACATCGATTGCATAGCGCACCTCTAGGTCTTTCCAATAGGGTAGGTCCCAAAATATAGATTTCTTCTTCCACATGGATGCGCGTCCCTCAGCGTCAGTCGGAACAGATTGTCCGCCATGACCCTATTCAATGATTATTTTTAAATCCTTGACCATATCAAGTATGTCATCACCAGTATGAAGGACGGGCTTCTTCTGGATATTTGTCTCACCTTTGAAATGCTTGCCTTTCTTTCTTAAGGCATGCTTGGTCGGAAGAAATCGACGATGTCCTAGGTACACATTCTTCTTGCATTTGTCCAAATATATACTTTGGGTATCATCTGAACAATGCATACATGCGTTGTATCCCGTGTTTGACTGTCCTGAAAGATTACTAAGAGCAGGCCAATCATTGAAGGTTACAAACAGCAATGCTCGTAGGTCAAACCTCTTCTTCATGCTCATCCCACACACGTAAACCTTTTCCATTCCATTGCTATAAAAGTTCTTCAACTAATGGCCTTAGGTACACATCAATATCGTTGTCGGGTTACTTAGGGCCTTGGATGAGCACTGGCATCATAATGAACTTCTGCTTCATGCACAACCAAGGAGGAAGGTTATAGATACATAGAGTCGCGAGCCAGGTGCTATGATTGCTTCTCTGCTCCCCAAATGGATTAATGCCACCTGCACTTAAACCAAAACACACGTTCCTTGTGTCACCTGCAGAGTCCTCCCACTTTCTCTTGATTTTTCTCCACTGCGACCGGTCAGCGGGTGCTCTCAACTTGTCGTCTTTCTTACGGTCTTTTCTCTGCCATTGCAACAACTTGGCATGCTCTTTGTTTCTGAACAGACATTTCAACTGTGGTATTATAGGAGCATACCACATTACCTTGGCAGGAACCCTCTTCCTAGGGCGCTCGCCCTCAACATCACCAGGGTCATCTTGTCTGATCTTATACCGCAATGCATTGCATACCAGGCATGCATTCAATTCCTCGTACTCACCGCGGTAGAGGATGCAGTCATTAGGGCATCATGTATCTTATGCACCTCTAATCCTAGGCAGAGAACCTTCTTTGCTCCGTACCTAGTGTCAAACAATTTGTTATCCTTTGGAAGCTTATTCTTCATTATTTTCAATTAGTTTTCAAATCCCTTGTCAGATAAACTATTCTCTGCCTTCCATTGTAGCAATTCTAGTGTGATACCGATCTTTGTGTTGCCTTCTTCACACTTTGGATACAAACATTTTTTGTGATTCTCTAACATGCGATCGAACTTCAACTTCTCCCTTTCACTTTGGCATTCTCTCTGTGCATCAACAGTGACCCGACGAAGTTCATCATCAGGCACATCTAGTGCCTCTTGATCTTTAGCCTCCCCCGTTGCAGTATCATCGTATTCAGGGTACATAGGACAATAGCTGTCATCATCCTCTTCTTCTTTGTTATCTTCCATCAAAACCCCTCTTTCTCCGTGCTTGGTCCAAACATTATAGTGTGGCATGAAACCTTCTCAAGCAAGTGGAAGTGAAGGGTTTTAGATTTGGGAGTGATCCTTCGTATTCTAACAGACAGTACATGGACAATACATAAAACCATTCTGCTTCTTTGCCTTAGCCACTTTGAGAAATTTATGCAGGCCCTCAATGTACTCGGAGGTGTCGGTCACCATACATCCATTGTCAGTTCATCTGTGTGCATTATATAATTAAATGTATCAAAAACCATTATAGAACATCATGAATAGATAAGTGATCAAATTAATACAAGTTCATCATCACATTAAAACGAAAGTACAGCAGTGATCAAATGTTATTAGTGGAAAAATAAATACATAAAGTTCATACATAGTTCTCATAGAACAACATACAAGTAAGAAAAGTATACAAGTATCTAACTAAATCATACAAGTAAGAATTTTTTTCTTTTAAAAAGGAGATACGAACAAGAGGCTTACCACGATGGTGCCGGCGACGAGATCGGCGCAAACGATCAACCACGGTAAGGACAGGGACGGGAACGGCACCCTACACATGTGCAGACTCTAAGAAGTTAATTTCAGCTCAAACTGTTCGTCTAAATAAAAAGAACTCCCACATACACTCCTCCACTAAAACCCACAAACCACACTCTACTTCTAGAGCATTTGAAATGAGCTAAACTAGCAGTGAGAGATAAAACGATGAAGTCGTTAACCTAATAGAACACTTGTGTAGTTGGTGCACCACTAAACCTAAACAAATCTTGGGGAAAATGTAGCTTGGAGATCAAGCTTGGAGAGGAGAAATCTTAAGTGTGGTTGTGGCATATCATCGAACACCTCATGTGCATAGGAGGTGAGAAAAGGGAGCAGCACACCTTCCACACGCCGGCAGGCCAAAAAACAAAGGAGTGAGCGGGAAGGGACGAGCATATATGTAGGCGTCGTATAGGTCCCTCTTGGTGGCTAGCACCGGGACTAAAGGGTCCTCTTTAGTCCCAGGAGCGAGGCACTTTAGTCACAGTTCGTGTCTGGTACCGGGACTAAAGGAGTCAGACAAACCGGGACTGGTTCCTGTCGAGGCCCGGCCAGCGCCCTGGCCACTCGAACCGGGACTGATGCACCCATTGGTCTCGGTTCGTAACAGAACCGGGACTAATGCACTTATCCGGCCTGGATCAAAGCCCTGTTTTCTACTAGTGTCTGTTCCTGTCAGGGACCTGTCCCCTGGCTTGGTTGATAGCCTCGTGATCCATTCCTGTTAGGTGCTAGTTCTCGCAGGAGTACAATGGTGGCACAAATGCGACGACACCCCAGTTCAATGTGCTTTAGAAGTGTTGCTAGTCCAGTCGAGTACTAGTAATTGTTTCGATCCAGCACATTGGAATTGATTTCCCATGGCAGAGGACAATTGACAATTGGCACAGGCTCTGTAGGCATTAGCATGTTCCCCATCATAGACAATGCGGATGTTTTGATAAGACTATCCACAATGGCAAGTAACATAGAATAGTAACATGCATATGTTACTAGTCTAAGTTACTACCTCCACAGTGGGTTGTAACATAGGGGTAGGAACATTAAGTCTTTCATTTATTTGTCGGGGAACATAGAAATAATTAAAAAAAATCCTACGTGTCACCAAGATCAATCTAGGAGATGCTAGCAACGAGAGAGAGGGAGTGCATATTCATACCCTAGAAGATCGCTAAGCGGAAGCGTTCCAAAGAACGCGGTTGATGGAGTCGTACTAGCGGCGATTCAAATCACGGAAGATCCGATCCAAGCACAGAACGGATGGCGCCTCCACGTTCTACACACGTACAACCCGGGGACGTCTCCTCCTTCTTGATCCAGCAAGGGGGGAGGAGAAGTTGAGGGAGAGCTCCGGCAGCACGATGGCGTGGTGGCGGGGAGCTCGTGGTTCTCCGGCACAGCTTCGCTAACCACTACGGAGGAGAAGGAGGTGTAAGGGGAGGGGGAAGGGTTGTGCCAGGGGAAAGGGTGCGGCTGCCCTCCCACCTCCCCTCTATTTATAGGCTTAAGGGGAGAGGGGGCCGGCCCCCTAGATCCATCTAGAGGGGGGCATAGCCAAGGGGGGAGCTTGCCCCCCCCCAAGTTGGTGGGAGGCGCCCTCACCCGTTAGGGTTCCCAACCCTAGGTGCCTTAGGCCCTTGGGGGGCACCAGCCTAGTAGGAGGCTGGCTAGCACCCATATTCAGCCCACGTGGCCCTCCGGGGCAGCTGGCTCCTCCCGATGGACCCCCAGAACTCTTTTGGTGGTCCCAGTACAATACCGATAAACCCCGAAACTTTTCCGGCGACAGAAACTGGACTTCCCATGTATAAATTTTTACCCCTGGACTATTCCGGAACTCCTCATAATGTCCAGGATCTCATATGGGACTACGAACAACTTTCGGTAACCATATACAATTCCCATTACATATCTAGCGTCACCGAGCCTTAAGTGTGTAGACCCTACGAGTTCAGGAACTATGCAGACATGACCGAGACACCTCTCCGGCCAATAACCAATTGCAGGATATGGATACCCATATTGGCTATCACATGTTCCACGATGCTCTCATCATATGAACCACGATGTCGGTGATTCAATTAATCCCGTATACAATTCCCTTTGTCCATCGGTATGTTACTTGCCTGAGATTCGATCGTTGGTATACCTATACCTTGTTCAATCTCGTTACCGGCAAGTCTCTTTACTCGTTATGTAACACATGATCCCATGACCAACTCCTTAGTCACATTGACCTCATTATGATGATGTATTACCGAGTGGGCCGAGAGATACCTCTCCCTCACACGGAGTGATGAATCCCATTCTCGATTCGTGCCAACCCAACAGACACTTTTGGAGACACCTGTAGTGCACCTTTATAGTCACCCAGTTACGTTGTGACGTTTGATACACCCAAAGCATTCCTACGGTATCCGGGAGTTGCACAATCTCATGGTCTTAGGAAATGATACTTGACATTAGAAAAGCTCTAGTAGACGAACTACACGATCTTGTTCTATGCTTAGGATTGGGTCTTGTCCATCACATCATTCTCCTAATGATGTGATCCTGTTATCAACGACATCCATTATCCATGATTAGTAAACCATGACCATCTATTGATCAATGAGCTAGTAAACTAGAGGCTCACTAGGTACATGGTGTGGTCTATGTATTCACACATGTATTACGGTTTCCGGTTAATACAATTACAACTTGAACATTAGACAATTATTATGAACAAGGAAATATAATAATAACCATTTTATTATTGCCTCTAGGGCATATTTCCAATAGTCTCCCACTTGCACTAGAGTAATAATCTAGTTACATTGTAATGAATCGAACACCCATAGAGTTCTGGTGTTGATCATGTTTCTCTCATGAAAGAGGTTTAGTCAATGGATCCACGGCATTCAGATCCTTATGTACTTTACAAACATCTATATCTCCATCCTAAATGTAACCACAAATGGAGTTGAAGCGGAGCTTGATGTGCTTGGTCTTCTTGTGAAACTTGGGCTCCTTGGCAATGGCAATAGCTCCAGTGTTGTCACGGAAGAGAGTCATCGGGCTCGATGCATTAGGAATCACTCCTAGGTCGGTGATGAACTCCTTCATCCAGACTCCTTCTTGCGCTGCTTCCGAAGAAACTATGTACTGCGCTTCACATGTAGATGCCGCCACGACGCTGTGCTTGCAACTGCACCAGCTGACTGCCCCCACCATTCAAAATATACACGTATCCGGTTTGTGACTTGGAGTCATCCGGATCTGTGTCGAAGCTAGCATCGACGTAACCCTTTACGACAAGCTCTTCGACACCTCCATAAACGATAAACATATACTTAGTCCTTTTCAGGTACTTAAGGATATTTTTCACCGCTGTCCAGTGTTCCATTCCGGGATCACTTTGGTACCTCCATACCAAACTTATGGCAAGGTTCACATCAGTTTTGGCACACAACATGCCATACATAATAGAGCCTATGGCTGAGGCATAGGGGATGACACTCACCTTTTCTCTATATTCTACCGAGGTCGGGCATTGAGTTTTGCTCAATCTAACACCTTGCAATATAGGCAAGAACCCCTTCTTGGACGGATCCATATTGAATCAATATCTTGTCAAGGTATGTGCTTTGTGAAAGACCAATGAGGCGTCTCGATCTATCTCTATAGATCGTGATGCCTAATATGCAAGCAGCTTCTCCTAGGTCCTTCGTTGAAAAACACTTATTCAAGTAGGCCTTTATGCTTTCGAAAAGTTCTATATCATTTCCCATAAACAATATGTCATCCACATATAAAATAAGAAATGCTACAGAGCTCCCACTCACTTTCTTGTAAATACAGGCTTCTCCATAAGTCTGTATAAACCCAAATGCTTTGATCACCTCATCAAAAGTGAATGTTCCAACTATGGGATGCTTGCACTAGCCCATAGATGGAGAGCTAGAGCTTGCATACCTTGTGAGCATTTTTAGGATCGACAAAACCTTCCGGATGCATCATATACAATTCTTCCTTAAGGAAACAGTTAAGGAATGTTGTTTTGACGTCCATTTCCCAGATCACATAATCATAAAATGCGGCAACCGCTAACATGATTTAGACGGACTTCAGCATCACTACGGGCAAGAAACTCTCATCGTATTCAACTCCTTGAACTTGTCGATAACCCTTAGCAACAAGCCGGGCCTTATAGACGGTCACATTACCATCCGTGTCAGTCTTCTTCTTAAAGATCCTTTTATTTTCTATGGCTTGCCGATCATCGGGCAAGTCCACCAAAGTCCATACTTTGTTCTCATACATGGATCCTATCTTGGATTTCATTGCTTCAAGCCATTTGTTGGAATCCGGGCCCGCCATGGCTTCTTCATAGTTCAAAGGTTCGCCGCTGTCTACCAACATGATTTCCAGGACAGGGTTGTCGTACCACTCTAGTGCGGAACATGTCCTCGTGGACCTACGAAGTTCAGTAGTAACATGATCCGAAGTTTCATGATCATCATCACTAACTTCCTCTCTAGTCGGTGCAGGCACCACAGAAACATTTTCCTACGCTGCACTACTCTCCAGTTCGAGATGGGGTACAATTACCTCATCAAGTTATACTTTCCTCCCACTTACTTCTTTCAAGATAAACTTTTTCTCTAGAAAGGATCCATTCTTGGCAACAAAGATCTTGCCTTCGGATCTGAGATACAAGGTATACCCAATAGTTTCCTTAGGGTATCCTATGAAGACACACCTTTCCGATTTGGGTTCAAGCTTTTCAGGATGAAGTTTCTTCACATAAGCATCGCATCCCCAAAATTTCAGAAACGACAACTTAGGTTTCTTCCCAAACTATAATTCATACGGTGTCGACTCAACGGATTTAGACGGTGCCCTATTTAAAGTGAATGCGGCAGTCTCTAATGCATATCCCCAAAATGATAGGGGTAAATCAGTAAGAGATATCATAGATCGCAAATTATCCAATAGAGTGTGATTACGACGTTCAGACACACCATTACACTAAGTTGTGCCAAGCGCCGTGATTTGTGAAACAACTCCACATTTCCTTAAGTGTGTGCCAAACTCGTGACTCAAATATTCTCCTGCATGATCAGATCGTAAGAACTTTATTTTCTTGTCATGTTGATTCTCTACCTCACTCTGAAATTCCTTGAACTTTTCAAAGGTCTCAAACTTGTGTTTCATTAAGTAGACATGCCCATATCTGCTTAAGTCATCAGTGAGGGCGACAACATAACGATAGCCACCCCGAGCCTCAACACTCATTGGATCGCTTGCATCGGTATGTATTATTTCCAACAAGCTGGTTGCTCGCTCCATTGTTTCGGAGAATGGAGTCTTAGTCATCTTGCTCATGAGGCATGGTTCGCACGTGTCAAATGATTCATAATCAAGAAACTCTGAAAGTCCATCTGCATGGAGTTTCTTCATGCGTTTGAAACCAATATGACCAAGGCGGCAGTGCCACAAGTATGTGGGACTATCATTATCAACCTTACATCGTTTGGTATTCACACTATGAATATGTGTAACATCACATTCGAGATTCAATAAAAATAAACCATTGACCAGCGGGGCATGACCATAAGACATATCTCTCATATAGATAGAACAACCATTATTCTCGGATTTAAATGAGTAGCTATCCCGCATCAAACGAGATCCAGATACAATGTTCATGCTCAAAGATGGTACTAAATAACAATTATTGAGGTTTAAAACTAGTCCCGAAGGTAGATGTAGAGTAGCATGCCGACAGCGATCACATCGACCTTGGAACCATTACCGACGCGCATCATCACCTCGTCCTTTGCCAGTCTCCGCTTATTCTGCAGCTCCTGTTCTAGTTACAAATGTGAGCAACCACACCGGTATCAAATACCCAGGAGCTACTACGAGTGCTGGTAAGGTACACATCAATAACATGTATATCATATATACCTTTGACGTTGTCGGCCTTCTTATCCGCTAAGTACTTGGGGTAGTTTCGCTTCCAGTGACCGGTTCCCATGCAATAAAAGCACTCAGTCTTAGGCTTTGGTCCATTCTTGGGCTTCTTCCTGGCAACTGATTTACCGGGGACGGCAACTGCTTTACCGTCCATCTTGAAGTTCTTCTTACCCTTGCCTTTCTTGAAACTAGTGGTCTTATTCACCATCAACACTTGATGTTCCTTTTTGATCTCCACCTCCGCTGATTTCAGCATCGAATATAACTCAGGAATGGACTTCTCCATCCCTTGCATATTGAAGTTCATCACAAAGCTCTTGTAGCTAGGTGGAAGCGACTTG
The DNA here is from genome assembly GCA_022496015.1 of Hordeum marinum. NCBI lineage: Eukaryota > Viridiplantae > Streptophyta > Magnoliopsida > Poales > Poaceae > Hordeum > Hordeum marinum. Next base: position 38,086,657 of record CM039673.1, read on the forward strand.
AGGATTCTGTCAATAACCGAGTCATCTAGAAGATTAGCTCCCAGCTGAGACAAGCGGTTGTGCAACCCAGACATTTTGAGTATGTGCTCGCTGACAGAACTATTTTCCTCCATTTTACAACTGAAGAACTTGTCGGAGACTTCATATCTCTCGACCCGGGCATGAGCTTGGAGAAGCATTCTCAGATCTTGGAACATCTCATATGCTCGGTATTGCTCAAAACGCTTTTGGAGCCCTGGTTCTAAGATGTAAAGCATGCTGCACTGAACCAGGGAGTAATCATCACTACACGACTGCTAGGCGTTCATAACTTCTTGAGTTGCTGGGAAAAGGGATGCGTCACCTAGTGGTGCATCAAGTACATATGCTTTCTTGGAAGCTATGAGGATGATCCTCAAGTTATGAACCCAGTCTGTATAGTTGCTTCCATCGTTTTTTAGCTTGGTTTTCTCTAGGAACGCGTTGAAGTTGAGGGCAACATTAGTGTGGGCCATTGGATCTACAAGATAGATTCTAAAGACAATTTTAGACTAAGTTCATAATAGTTAAGTTAATCTAATCAAATTATTTGATAAACTCCCACTTTGATAGACATCCCTCTAGTCATCTAAGTGATACATGATCCATATCGATTAGGTCGTGTTCGATCATCACGTGAGACGGACTAGTCATCAATGTTAAACATCTCCATGTTGACCGCATCTACTATATGACTCATGTTCGACCTTTCGGTCTCTCGTGTTCCGAGGCCATGTTTGTACATGCTAGGCTCGTCAAGTCAACCTTTGTGTTTCACGTGTGTCAATCCGGCTTACACCCGTTGTATGCAAACATTAGAATCTATCACACCCGATCATCAGTGGTGCTTCGAAACACCAATCCTTCGCAACAGTGCACACGTAGGGGGAACACATTTCTTGAAATTTTAGTGAGGGATCATCTTATTTATGCTACCATCGTGCTAAGCCAATAACATGTAAAAACATGATAAACATCACATGCAAATCATAAAGTGACATGATATGGCCAATATCATGTTGCGCCTTTGATCTCCATCTTCGAGGCGCGGCATGATCACCATCGTCACCGGCATGACACCATGATCTCCATCATCGTGTCTTCATGAAGTTGTCTCGTCAACTATTACTTCTACTACTATGGATAACGATTAGCAATAAAGTAAAGTAATTACATGGCATTTTTGATTGACACGCAGGTCATACAATAAATTTATAAAACTCATGTGGCTCCTGCCGGTTGTCATACTCATTGTTATGCAAGTCGTAATTCCTATTATAAGAACATGATCAATCTCATACATCACATATATTTCATCACAACCTTTTGGCCATATAGCGTACCCTGCAAAAACAAGTAGATGCCTGTAATTGTTGCAAGTTCTACATGGCTGCTATGGGTTTCTAGCAAGAACGTTTCTTACCAACACAAAAGCCACAACAGTGATATGCCAATTGCTACTTACCCTTCATAAGGACCCTCTTCATCGAATCTGATCCGACTAAAGTGGGAGAGACAGACTCCCGCTAGCCACCTTATGCAACAAGTGCATGTCGGACGGTGGAACCAGACTCATGTAAGCGTATGTGTAAATTCGCTCCGGACCGCTTCATCCCACAATGCCGGCGAATCAAGATAGGACTAGTAACGGCAATCAAATTGACCAAATCATCGCCCACAACTACTTGTGTTCTACTCGTGCATAGAATCTACGCATAGACCTAGCTCATCATGCCACTATTGGGGAACATACTAATAATTCAAAAAAAATCCTACGTGTCACCAATATCAATCTAGGAGATGCTAGCAACGAGAGAGAGGGAGTGCATCTTCATACCCTTGGAGATCGCTAAGAGAAAGCGTTGCAAAGAACGCGGTTGATGGAGTCGTACTCATGGTGATTCAAATCGTGGAAGATCCAATCCAAGCGCCGAACGGATGGCGCCTCTGCGTTCAACACAAGTACAGCCCGGGGACGTCTCCTCGTTCTTGATCCGACAAGGGGGAAGGATAAGTTGAGGGAGAGCTCTGACAGCATGACAGCGTGGTGGCGGTGGAGCTCGTGGTTCTCCGGCAGAGCTTTGCTAAGCACTACCAATACTAGATAAAACCTTATACATAGAGAATTATCAGTAGCGCTGGTCAAAAGAGGGCGCTACTACTATATGACAGTAGTGCGGGGAGACAAACATCGCTACTGCTATGTAAGTAGCAGTAGCACGTCCCAGACAAAAAGCGCTACTACTATAACTGCCACACCTTTGCCAGCAGGCTAGGTATAGTATTAGCGCCCTATTTTGACAAGCGCTACTGCTAAGAAAGTAGTAGAAGCACGTTTTCCTTAAACGCGCTACCGCTAAGTTTGACTTGCCCCTTCGTGGTTATCCCTCCTTTCCCAATTCCCCATTCTTCTCGCATCCCTCTCCCTCGTCGCCCCTACTCCCTCACGCCGCCCTTGCTCCATCGCCGCCACTGCCTCCGTCGCCGTCACCGGGGCCGCCACCGGAGCTACGCGTCGTCGCTGCCACCGGAGCCACGTGCCCTCGATGCCCCCGAGATCCACCCTCGTGCCCTCCTTGCCGCCCTGCCTCCCTCCACGACCCTGCCTCCCTCGCCGTCATGGGGCCGCCCTGCCTCCCTCCATGTCCCTGCCACCCTCGATGCCCCCTCGCCATCGTCTCCCCCGAGCACCATCTCTATAAGACCCCACCCCTCCTCTCTAGGTTAATTTACTTAGGTGAATTTAGTTATGAGCACTAGCTAGGTTTAAGCAGAGTAGTAGTGGTACAGTAGGTGAATACTTTGCAAGAGGGCAGTAGGTTAATTTACTTAGGTTAATTTAGGTATGAACCCTAGGTGTTGGTATCAACCCTAGGTAGCTAGGTTTTGGTATAAACCCTAGGTAGCTATTTTGATATATATGAATTTAGCTAGATATCAAATTAGGACAGAAATATTATTCTAGGGCAGTACTGAATTTTTTTCATTTCATCATTATAAAGCACTATAGTTAACTGAATTTTGTTCTATTAGTAGTTAACTGATTTTTTTTATTTCATCATTGTAGAGCACTAAAGTTAAATGAATTTTGTTCTATTAGTAGTTAGCTGAATTTGCTTCTACACTTACTTTTTGAATTAGCTTGTGAAATTTGGACATGTGGTTGCTCGTGTATATTTGTACATGTGTTGCGGTGTCGAAGATGGATATTTGAAACTTGTTCGCAAGGAATGATTCCGAGTGGCCTATGTTTTGCCGAAATGTTGATTCATTTCCGTTCCGGAAAATTTTAGGCACTCTATTTGTCCAGTTTGTAGCAAAGGTCATGCCGAAATTTTCCGTGAATTTCGGCATGACTTGTGCTACAAACTAGGACATATCGAGTGCCTGGGATTTGCCACGATGGGAATGAATCAACATTCCTGCAAAACATTGGCCTTTTTCATGTCATTGTTCATTTTATTAGGTCTAGAATTAATTGACTAGATTTAATCATAGGAAACATGGCTAGCAACGATGAAGGACAAGGTTCTAGTGATTGCAACGTCTACGCGGTGGCATACGCCTATTTGAACCTTCTCGATGACCAACGGTTGTTGCAGGGCCCACCTGTCACATCCGAGACTGAGACCGACATCGAGACCGGCGCTGAGACTGACACCAGCACCGAGACCGGCACCAAGACTAGAAAAGCCGGTATAGAATTGAAACCAAAGAGGTAACGACGCCCAAACCAGCTCATCACTACTAGACTGGTGGTCACGGAGGTGGATGACATCAATTTTGAGCCAAAAGAGCCTGTGGAAGCATGCGCGTGCTACGGTAATCAAATAGGCTCCATCCTACAAGCAACCTCCACCATCAACGATGCAAAACTAAGGAAGATACCAGATATGAAGCAGTCCCTCGTAACGAAGCTGCACCAGGTGTTCTTGTTCCCGGGCCGGGATGAAAGCAAATATAAAAATCCAGATAAAGACCCGGCAATGAAGACGATAAACAAACACGCCTTGGGCAAGTTTAGCGGCGCGTTGTCCACTTGGAAAGTAAGGGTGAAATCAAGGATCAATGACAAAAAGGAACCCTACTCTGAGATTGTAAAGGATAATCCGACAATTACGGAAGAGCAGTTTGAAATATTCAAGGAGACTTGCGTAGCCGAAGCTGCCAAAGAAAAGTTGGAGTACATGAAGGGGCTTCAAGAGAGGAACATGGGGTGCCACCACCTCGGAAGCCGTGGTTACGCGGGGAAGAGGTCCATATGGGCCAAGGAGGATGCAGAACGCGAAAGTCTGGTCATCCCAGACCCCTTGGCGGAGTTCACCGTCCCGTAGGTGCGTGAGGTCTTCAGGTTCTGATACCATTGGAACCCAGTCAAGAAGGTTTTTGAGATGGACGCGGTCACAGTGAAGTTCATGAGACTGCTGGTAATTTTTAATTTACCCCTAATTTTAGCTTTTGATCAATTTGACTGCACGTTTATGTTGGGAGACGTAGTAGTAAATGAAAAAAAATTCTACGTATCACCAAGATCTATCTATGGAGAAACCAGCAACGAGTGGGGAGAGATCGCATCTTCATACCTTTGAAGATCGCTAAGCGGAAGCGTTAGAAGAACGCGGTTGGTGGAGTCGTACTCGCAGCGATTCAGATCGCGGTGGATTCCAATCTCAGCGCCGAACAACGGCGCCTCCGCGTTCAACACACATGCAGCCCGATGATGTATCTTATGCCTTGATCCAGCAGGGAGGAAGGAGAGGTTGAGGGAGAGCTCCGGCAGCACGACGGCATGGTGACGGTGGAGCTACGTGGACTCCGGCAGGGCTTCGCCAAGCGCTACGGAGAACGAGGAAGAGGATGGGTAGGGCTGCGTCGAGAGAGAGAGAAGTCGTGTCCCAAATCAGCCCAAACCCTTGTATATATAGGAGGAGGTAGAGGGAGGGATTCCTTGGCCCCTCCTCCAAGGAGGAGAGCTTCGGCCGAAGCTAGGGAAGAGTCCACCTCCCACAAGGGAGGTGGATCTCCCTCCTTTCAAACTCCTTTTGCCTTATCCCTTGATCTCCAGTCGCATGGTCCTTTCTAGAAGGTCTTGTCCAGCCCAATAAGGGATGGAACACCTCCTCTAAGGGCCCACAAAGTCCTATGGTCATCACACCCCTCCCGGGGGTCCTCTGGCACCCTCCCGGCACTGTCGGTACAATACCGATGAGGCCGAAAACTATCCGGTGACCAAAACTGGACTTCCTATATATCAATCTTTACCTCCGGACCATTCCGGAGCACCTCGTGATGTCCGGGATCTCATCCAGGACTCCGAACAACCTTCGGTAATAACGTATACCATTTCCCTATAACCCTAGCGTCATCGAACCTTACGTGTGTAGACCCTACGGGTTCGGGAGACATGTAGACATGACCGAGACACCTCTCCGGTCAATAACCAACAGCGGGATCTGGATACCCATGTTGGCTCCCAAATGCTCCACGATGATCTCATCGGATAAACCATAATGTCGGAGATTCAATCAATCCCGTATACAATTCCCTTTGTCTATCGGTATGATACTTGCCCGAGATTCGATCGTCGGTATCTATATACCATGTTCAATATCGTTACCGGAAAGTCTCTTTACTCGTTCCGTAACACATCATCCGGTGACTAACTCCTTAGTCACATTGAGCTCATTATGATGATGTCTTACCGAGTGGGCCCAGAGATACCTCTCCATCACACGGAGTGACAAATCCCAGTCTCGATTCGTGCCAACCCAACAGACACTTTCGGAGATACCCGTAGTGCACCTTTATAGCCACCCAGTTACGTTGTGACATTTGGCACACCAAAAGCATTCCTACGGTATCCGGGAGTTGCACAATCTCATGGTCTAAGGAAACCATGAGCATCTATTGATCAACGAGCTAGTCAACTAGAGGCTCACTAGGGACATGTTGTGGTCTATGTATTCACACATGTATTATGGTTTCCGATTAACATAATTATAACATGAACAATAGAAAATTATCATGAACTAGGAAATACAATAATAACCATTTTATTATCGCTTCTAGGGCATATTTCCAACAGTCTCCCACTTGCACTAGAGTCAATAATCCAGTTACATTGTGATGAATCGAACACCCATAGCAATCTGGTGTTGATCATGTTTTGCTCGTGAGAGAGGGTTAGTCAACAGATCTGCGACATTTAGATCCGTATGCACTTTACAAATATCTATATCTCCCTCCTGAATGTAATCACGGATGTTGTTGAAGCGGCGCTTGATGTGTCTTGTCTTATTGTGAAACCTGGGCTCCTTCGCAAGGGCAATAGCTCCAGTGTTGTCACAGAATAGAGTCATCGGGCCCGACGCACTTGGAATTACTCCTAGGTCGGTGCTGAACTCCTTCATCCAGACTCCTTCCTTTGCTGCTTCCGAAGCAGCTATGTACTCCGCTTCACATGTAGATGCCGCCACGACACTTTGCTTGCTGCTGCACTAGCTGACTGTTGGGAGACGTAGTAGTAAATCAAAAAATTTCCTACGATCACCAAGATCTATCCATGGAGAAACCAGGAATGAGTGGGAGAGATTGGATCTTCATACCTTAAAAGATCGCTAAGCGGAAGCGTTACCAGAATGCGATTGATGGAGTCGTACTCGCAGCGATTCAGATCGCGGTAGATCCGATCAAGTGTCGAACGGACGGCACCTCCGCGTTCAACACACGTGCAGCCCGGTGACGTCTCCTACGCCTTGATCCAGCAAGGAGGAAGGAGAGGTTGGGGAAGAGCTCCAGCAGCAGCACGACGGCGTGGTGGTGGTGGAGTAGCAAGGTATTCCAGCAGGGCTTCGCCAAGCGCTGCGGAGGAGGAAGAAGAGAGGTAGAGCTTCGCCGAGAGAGAGAGTTCAGATCTGTTCTCAAAGGGCCAAAACCTCAAGTATATATAGGAGGAGGGAGAGGGAGGGAAGGCTTGACCCCTCCTCCAAGGAGGAGAGGTTCGGCCGAGCTAGGGGGAGAGTCCACCTCCCACAAGGGAGGTGGATCACCTCCTTTTAAATATTTTCAGCCCTATCTCTTATCTCCAGCCACATGGGCCTTTAGCAAAAGTATTTCCCAGCCCAATAAGGGCTGACACACTTTATCTAAGAGCCCATGAAGTCCTCTGGTCGTCACACCCCTCCCGGGGTCCTCCGGCACCCTCCCGGCACTCCCGGTACAATACCGATGAGCCCGAAAACTTTCCGGTGACCAAAACTGGACTTCCTATATATCAATCTTTACCTCCGGACCATTCCGGAGCTCCTCGTGATGTCCGGGATCTCATCTGGGACTCCGAACAACCTTCGGTAATCACGTATACCTTTTCCCTATAACCCTAGCGTCATCGAACCTTAAGTGTGTAGACCCTACGGGTTCGGGAGACACGTAGACATGACCGAGTGGGCCCAGAGATACCTCCTTAGTCACATTGAGCTCATTATGATGATGTCTTACTAGGGAACCAGAGTGACCATCTATTGATCAACGAGCTAGCGAACTAGAGGCTCACTAGGGACATGTTGTGGTCTATGTATTCACACATGTATTACGGTTTCCGGTTAACACAATTGTAGCATGAATAATAGACAATTATCATGAACTAGGAAATACAATAATAAACATTTTATTATTGCCTCTAGGGCATATTTCCAACAGTCTCCCACTTGCACTAGAGTCAATAATCTAGTTACATTGTGATGAATCGAACACCCATAGCATTCTGGTGGTGATCATGTGTTGCTCGTGAGAGAGGTTTAGTCAATGGATTTGCGACATTCAGATCCGTATGCACTTTACAAATATCTATGTCTCCCTCCTGAATGTAATCACGGATGGAGCTGAAGCGGCGCTTGATGTGTCTTGTCTTCTTGTGAAAGACCTATGAGGCGTCTCGATCTATCTCTATAGATCTTAATACCTAATATGTAAGCAGCTTCTACAAGGTCCTTCATTGAAAAACACTTATTCAAGTAGGCCTTTACACTTTCCAAAAGTTCTATATCATTTCCCGTTATCAGTATGCCATCCACATATAATATGAGAAATGCTACAGAGCTCCCACTCACTTTCTTGTAAATACAGGGTTCTCCATAAACCTGTACAAACCCAAACGCTTTAATCACTTCATTAAAGCGAATGTTCCAACTCCGAGATGCTTGCACCAGCCCATAGATGGAGCGCTGGAGCTTGCATACCATGTTAGCATCTTTAGGATTGACAAAACCTTCCGGCTGCATCATATACAGTTGTTCCTTAAGGAAATCATTAAGGAATGCCGTCTTGACGTCCATTTGCCAGATCTCATAATCATAAAATGTGGCAATTGCTAACATGATTTGGACAGACTTCAGCATCGCTACGGGTGAGAAAGTCTCATCGTAGTCAACTCCTTGAACTTGTCGATAACCCTTAGCGACAAGCCGAGCCTTATAGACGGTCACATTACCATCGGCGTCAGTCTTCTTCTTAAAGATCCATTTATATTCAATGGCTCGCTTATCAACAGGCAAGTCCACCAAAGTCCACACTTTGTTCTCATACATGGATCCTATCTCGGATTTCATGGCTTCAAGCCATTTGTTGGAATCCGGGCCCGCCATCGCTTCTTCATAGTTCGAAGGTTCACCGTTGTCTAACAACATGATCTCTAGGATAGGGTTGACGTACCACTCTGGTGCGGAACGTGTCCTAGTGGACCTTCGACATTCAACAGTAACTTGATCTGAAGTTTCATGATCATCATCATAAACTTCCTCTCCAGCCGGTGTAGGCTCCACAGAAACAACTTCCTGTGTTGCGCTACTCTCCGGTTCAAGTGAAGGTACAATTACCTCATCAAGTTCTATTTTCCTCCCACTTACTTGTTTCGAGAGAAACTCTTTCTCGAGAAAGGATCCATTCTTGGCAACAAAGACTTTGCCCTCTGATCATAGGTAGAAGGTATACCCAATAGTCTCTTTGGGATATCCTATGAAGACGCACTTTTCCGCTTTGGGTTCGAGCTTCTCAGGTTGAAGTTTCTTCACATAAGCATCGCATCCCCACATTTTTAGAAATGACAGCTTAGGTTTCTTTCCAAACCATAATTCATACGGTGTCGTCTCAACGGATTTTGACGGTGCCCTATTTAAAGTGAATGCGGTAGTCTCTAATGCATATCCCCAAAATGATAGCGGTAAGTCGGTAAAAGACGTCATAGATCGTACCATATCTAATAGAGTGCGATTACAACGTTCAGACACACCATTTTGCTGAGGTGTGCCAGGCGGCGTGAGTTGTGAAACAATTCCACATTTCCTAAGGTGCGTGCCAAACTCGTGACTTAAATATTCTCCGCCACGATCAGATGGTAGGCACTTTATTTTCCAGTCACATCGATTCTCTACCTCACTCTGAAATTCCTTGAACCTTTCAAAAGTTTCAGACTTATGTTTCATTAAGTAGACATACCCATATCTACTCAAGTCATCAGTGAGGGTGAGAACATAACGGTAGCCACCATGATCCTCGACACTCATTGGACCGCATACATCGGTATGTATTATTTCCAACAAGTCAGTTGCTCGCTCCATTGTTCCGGAGAATGGAGTCTTGGTCATCTTGCCCATGAGGCATGGTTCGCACGTGTCAAATGATTCGAAATCAAGAGACTCCAAAAGTCCATCAGTATGGAGCTTCTTCATGCGTTTGACACCAATATGACCAAGGCGGCAGTGCCACATGTAAGTGGGACTATCGTTATCAACCTTACACTTTTTGGTACTCACACTATGGACATGTGTAACATCACATTCGAGATTCATCAAAAATAAACCATCGACCAGCGGGGCATGACCATAAAACATTTATCTCATATAAATAGAACAACCATTATTCTCAGATTTAAATGAGTAGCCATCTCGTATCAAGTGAGATCCAGATACATTGTTCATGCTCAAAGCTGGTACTAAATAATAATTATTAAGGTTTAACACTAATCCCGAAGGTAGATGTAGAGGTAGCGTGCTAACGGTGATCACATCGACCTTGGAACCATTCCCGACACGCATCGTCACCTCGTCCTTTGCCAACCTCCGCTTATTCCGCAGCTCCTGCTTGGAGTTACAAATGTGAGCAACTGCACCAGTCTCAAATACCCAGGAGCTACTACGAGCGCTGGTTAGGTACACATCAATAACAAGTATATCACATATACCTTTAACGTTGTCGTCCTTCTTATCCGCTAAGTACTTGGGGCAGTTCCGCTTCCAGTGACCAGTATCCATGCAATAAAAACACTCAGTCTCAGGCTTGGGTCCATTCTTGTTCTTTTTCTTCCCGGCAACTTTCTTACCGGGCGCGGCAGCAGCTTTGCCGTCCTTCTTGAAGTTCTTTTTACCCTTGCCTTTCTTGAAACTAGTGCTCTTATTTACCATCAACACTTGATGCTCCTTTTTGATCTCGACCTCTGCTGATTTCAGCATCGAGTACAACTCAGGAATGGACTTATCCATCCCTTGCATGTTGTAGTTCATCACAAAGCTCTTGTAGCTAGGTAGAAGCGACTGGAGGATTCTGTCAATGACCGAGTCATCCGGGAAATTAACTCCCAGCTGAGTCAAGCGGTTGTGTAGCCCAGACATCTTGAGGATGTGCTCACTGATAGAACTATTCTCCTCCATCTTACAGCTGAAGAACTTGTCGGAGACGCCATATCTCTCGACCCGGGCATGAGCTTGGAAAACCAGTTTCAGCTCTTGGAACATCTCATATGCTCCGTGTTGCTCAAAACGCTTTTGGAGCCCCGGTTCTAAACTGTAAAGCATGCCGCACTGAACAAGGGAGTAATCATCACAGCGAGAATGCCAAGCATTCACAACGTCTTGCTCTGCTGGGAGAAGGGGTGGGTTACCTAGTGGTGTATCAAGGACATACAAATTCTTGGAAGCTATGAGGATGATCCTCAAGCCACGGACCCAGTCCGCATAGTTGCTTCCATCATCTTTCAGCTTGGTTTTCTCTAGGAACGCGTTGAAATTGAGGGTGACATTCACGTTGGCCATTGGATCTACAATATAGATTGTAAAGACAATTTTAGACTAAGTTCATGATAATTAAGTTCACATAATCAAATTATTTAATGAACTCCCACTTATATAGACATCTCTCTAGTCATCCAAGTGACACATGATCCATGTCAACTAGCCCGTGTCCGATCATCACGTGAAACGGACTAGTCATCCATGGTGAACATCTCCATGTTGATTGTATCTTCTATACGACTCATGTTTGACCTTTCGGTCTTCCGTGTTCCGAGGCTATGTCTGTACATGCTAGGCTCGTCAAGTCAACCTAAGTGTATTGCGTGTGTAAATCTGGCTTACACCTATTGTATGCGAACGTTAGAGCCTATCACCCCCGATCGTCATGTGGTGCTTCGGAACACCGATCCTTACCAACGATGCACAGTTAGGGTGAACACTTTTCTTGAAATTTTATTGAGAGATCATCTTATTTACTACCGTCATTCTAAGAAAATAAGATGTAAACATGATAAACATCACATGCAATCAATATAGTGACATGATATGGCCAATATCATCTTGCTCCTTTGATCTCCATCTTCAGGGCACCATGATCATCACTGTCACCGGCATGACACCATGATCTCCATCATCATGATCTCCATCATTGTGTTTTCATGAAGTTGTCTCGCCAACTATTACTTCTACTACTATGGCTAACGTTTAGCAATAAAGTAAAGTAATTACATGGCGTTTGTGATTGACACGCAGGTCATACAATAAAATAGGACAACTCCTATGGCTCCTGCTGGTTGTCATACTCATCGATATGCAAGTCGCGAATCCTATTACAAGAACATGATCAATCTCATACATCACAATGCATCACATCACATTCTTTGGCCATATCACATCACAAGGCATATGCTGCAAAAACAAGTTAGACATCCTCTAATTTGTAGTTGCAAGTTTTTACGTGGCTGCTATACGTTTCTAGCAAGAACGTTTCTTACCTACGCCAAAACCACAACGTGACATGCAAATTGCTATTTACCCTTCATAAGGACCCTTTTCATCAAATCCAATCCGACTAAGGTGGGAGAGACAGACACCCGCTAGCCACCTTATGCAACAAGTGCATGTCAGGCGGTGGAACCAGTCTCACGTAAGCGTACGTGTAAAGTCGGTCCGGGCCGCTTCATCCCACAATACCGCTGAATCAAGATAAGACTAGTAGGGGTAAGCATATTAACAAAATCGACGTCCACAACAACTTGTGTTCTACTCGTGCATAGATTCTATGCATAGACCTAGCTCATGATGCCACTGTTGGGAGACGTAGTAGTAAATCGAAAAAATTCCTACGTATCACCAAGATCTATCTATGGAGAAACCAGCAACGAATGGGGAGATATTGCATCTTCATACCTTTGAAGATCGCTAAGCGGAAGCGTTACAAGAACGCGATTGGTGGAGTCGTACTCGCAGCGATTCAGATCGCGGTGGATTCCGATCTCAGCGCCGAACAACGCCGCCTCCGCATTCAACACACGTGCAGCCCGATGACGTCTCCTACGCCTTGATCCAGCAAGGAGGAAGGAGAGGTTGAGGGAGAGCTCCGCCAGCACGACGGCATGGTGACGGTGGAGCTACGTGGACTCTAGCAGGGCTTCGCCAAGCGCTACGGAGAACGAGGAAGAGGAAGGGTAGGGCTGCGCCGAGAGAGAGAGAGAAGTCGTGTCCCAAATCAGCCAAAACCCTTGCATATATATAGGAGGAGGGAGAGGGAGGGATGCCTTGGCCCCTCCTCCAAGGAGGAGAGCTTCGGCCGAAGCTAGGGAAGAGTCCACCTCCCACAAGGGAGGTGGATCTCCCTCCTTTCAAACTCCTTTTTCCTTATCCCTTGATCTCTAGCCGCATGGGCCTTTCTAGAAGGTATTGGACAGCCCAATAAGGGCTGGCACACCTCCTCTAAGGACCCACAAAGTCCTATGGTCGTCACACCCCTCCCGGGGGTCCTCCGGCACCCTCCCGGCACTCCCGGTACACTACTGATGAGCCCGAAAACTTTCCGGCGACCAAAACTGGACTTCCTATATATCAATCTTTACCTCCAGACCATTCCGGAGCTCCTCGTGATGTTCGGGATCACATCCGGGACTCCGAACAACCTTCAGAAATCACGTATACCATTTCCCTATAACCCTAGCGTCACCGAACCTTAAGTGTGTAGACCCTACGGGTTCAGGAGACATGTAGACATGACCGAGACACCTCTCCGGTCAATAACCAGCAGCGGGATTTGGATACCCATGTTGGCTCCCATATGATCCACGATGATCTCATCGGATGAACCACGATGTCGGGGATTCAATCAATCCCGTATCCAATTCCCTTTGTCTATCGGTATGATACTTTCCCGAGATTCGATCGTCGGTATCTCTATACCTTGTTCAATCTCGTTACTGGCAAGTCTCTTTACTCATTCCGTAATACATCATCCCGTGACTAACTCCTTAGTCACATTGAGCTCATTATGATGATGTCATACCGAGTGGGCACAGAGATACCTCTCCGTCACACGGAGTGACAAATCCCAGTCTCGATTCGTGCCAACCCAACAGACACTTTCGGAGATACCCGTAGTGCACCTTTATAGCCACCCAGTTACATTGTGACATTTGGCACACCCAAAGCATTCCTACGGTATTCGGGAGTTGCACAATCTCATGGTCTAAGGAAACGATACTTGACATTGAAAAGCCGCACCAAACGAACTACACGATCTTGTGCTATGCTTAGGATTGGGTCTTGTCCATCACATCATTCTCCTAATGATGTGATCCCGTTATCAATGACATCCAATGTCCATTGTCATGAAACCGTGACCATCTATTGATCAATGAGCTAGTCAACTAGAGGCTCACTAGGGACATGTTGTGGTCTATGTATTCACACATGTATTATGGTTTCCGGTTAACACAATTATAGCATGAACAATAGACAATTATAATGAACTAGGAAATACAATAATAACCATTTTATTATTGCCTCTAGGGCATATTTCCAACAGTTTAGTCATATGTGTAAACGATCCTTGTTCATTTTGCAGAGAGAGCAGCACAGGATCGCGGCATAAAGCGACTCGCCGTCTGAGGCGTTGGCGAGGCCCAAGTGGGACACCCCATTCAACTGGGCCTTGAACATATTGAAAGGACTCCCGGTGGACATTCGACCGTCGTATGGACGCATGCACAGCGTCGAAGACGGCATCACGTGGAAGATGTACTACCGTGAGACCACGGAGGAGAGAAAAGAAATACGGAGGTTAAATGAAGAAAACATCAACAGGAAGGTTGCGATTGTGGTCACAGCAGCAGTAGCTACCGCAAAACAGGAGATTGCAGCTTCGTATGGTGTCTTGGTTCCGGATATCGTCAGTTGGGGCAGGCAAAATCCAAATAAAGAGGCAGTGGACTTTCCTCTTTCCAACTTCTTTGGGAGTAGCTCGACTAGCATTGCACTAGGACCTGCTCCTGCACTAGCTCCTGCACCGGCTCCGGCACCTGCTCCTGCACCAACTCCTGCACCAGCTCTAGCACCAGCTCCTACACTGGCCCCCGCACCTTTTCATAGCAGCCCATCCTTCATCTCGGACGTGCTCGATGGTGCTTCATCTTTGGCTGAGCTTGACGACCTCATGGTACCTGTCACACCGGCCCTCTTCAATAAATGTGTAATCTCCCATTTCTGTTGCCTTTTGGATGTCTCATGTCGCAAACATGTCTTTGCAGGCCAACGTAACCCCATACTCCATATTGTACACCATTAGCGGCCAGAAGGTGGACGTGGGGAAGGAGACGATAGTGAAGCCGAAGGAACAATTGTTCCAAAGCCGGCCGATCCCCCTGACGTCTTCAAGGTTTCCGTGGCCAGTGTCAAATCGAGCCATGAGAATTCTCCTCTGGTACAAGGGGAAGACGACGACAAGACCCCGCGGTGGCTTGGCGATTGCAAGAGGTGGGTCTTGTTGTGGCCAAAGAGTCTGCTTCGTCTGGAGGCGGCCGGGAGCACACCCACGACCATGCAGCCTTAGCAAGGTATGAACATCAACACCCCACCTACCCAATTAGCGTCGCCTGTCGTGCTGGGTGATAGCGGACGGGGTGAGGGAGAGGCTCCATTAGTCGCTGATGACGTCGTCGCCGCCGAAGAAGCAATGCATGATATCGATGCCATCGATGAGGATGACGATGATACTCTAAAGTATCTCAATACCGGCGCCTATGACGACGGAGGATTGATGGCTCAGCGTCATGAGTCGGTGCCTGAATTGCCACCTCCGGAGGCTGAACGTATTATAGACGACCTTCCAGTAGCAAAGAAGCATAGGAAGAGAGCGAGGAAAGGCAACAAAGCTGCTTCTATGATCCAGCCACCTCCGCAGCCTCGGGTTCAAGACCGTATACCTGTCATGGGTGCGGCAAAATACCATATCCCCTGTGAACCAATCCAACCTAAGGTAGTGGTAGAGGCCATATACAACGATCTCAGGAGACTTCATGACGATGTGCTGCGAAGAGAGAAAAGCCTAATTTGCCTCGCAAAATCCAGGATACCCGCTCTACGTGGTTAATGTGACACAACAAAGGTTGTACGTCGACACATTCCCCGCGAAAAAGTTCTTCCTTCGATTCGATTACATCTTCGACATGTTTCACTTGAAAAAGCTGGATTTTACGTTTGTCCACCTCTTTGCCTTGTACATGAACTACATCATCAGGATTGAGCAGATACCTTATATCTGTGTCGCTGACCCATACTTCATGCACGAGAGCTTCTTGGTAGTCTGCCAAAAGCACCATGAATATGCGAGTAACTACATCGCCGATTTCATGGTCGGCAATAAGGACAAGCAGACGATTCTCGTGCCTTATCATCCCATGTATCATCCGCGTGAATATCCTTCCTTTGATTTCAATCATTTCATTTACAAGCATGGAGGCTAATTTGAGGTGTACTTATTTTGCGCAGCGACGAGCGCGCCGTTCTCATCATCCTTTACCCCCTGAGTCTCCCACGCTCTTTACTTGGACTCGTCGAAGAACATGAAGAAAAAGGATTACACCCACATCAAGTCTGTTCTCAACAGTGCTATCTGTATGTATGGCGTATGGGGTGGAGAGATCACGCTCAGGAAGACAAGGAACCGTGCGCCCTGCTTCGGCCATAAGACCGACTTATGCAGTATCTAGCAACGGAGTGGTACTATCAGTGATGGATTCTATGTCCTCCACCACATGCAGGAGTTCAGACGGGATCAGCAGAACCTTCGCATGTCACCTAGATCCGGCGATGCCCATATTCTGCAATGGGCAAAGAACCTAGGAGATATCCCGGATCATCGACTTCAAGCTGACCTCTATCACATCCAGCGTGAACTTGCCCAAATCATCATGAAGGACGTCCTCGAAAAAACAGGGATGTTCTACGAAGAAGGGCAAATGTCATGGGAAGATGTCCGAACATGCGTAGCCGCTCAGCGTCTCGACTTGAAGCCTTTCACTGTGCTCGGGGACTATCTCCCTGACTTGCATGGATGGCACGACATGTTGGAGTGATTGAAGATATATGACAATGTTTCCATTTAGTCCATACTTCCTCTATGATAAAACTTTGAGTTCTGCACGACGAAACCTTATTTGCCTCATCAACTAGTGAAGATCACTCTAGTTAGGGCATTTTGGGTATGATCAACTTTGTATGCTTATGATATGTTGCTTCTATTTTTGCCAAGTTTGTCTCTTTCTGTTTCTCAACTATATATGTTGCATATCATCAACTCATGTGATGATGCAGGTGCATAGATCATCGATGGCGACGAAGTGCTACGCCAGGAGTATACGACGAGTGGCTGGAGTGTCAGGCCTAGTTGTATCGGTTTCTGGTTTCCGAGCGACGGCCAATATTTAGTATAGGTTCACGCTAGTGCGAGAGAGGGATACAAACCGACACCTCAAGAAGTACTACATTATATAATATGAGACATCTCATGTAACTTGTATATCTATATGGTGATTATGACGTGATGACATGTTTTGTGTTGGATGGTATGATGAGACTATTGTGTGTATGATATGATGAGCATATTGCATGTTTATGATATGATTAGAATAATGTATGAAACTTGTACAGGAACATCGCAAATACGTAGCAAAAAAAAGATATGAGAAAATATAGTACTAGCGCTCTTTAGTGCTGAACAGGAAAATGTTGCTGCTAAAGGACTTAGCGGTAGCGCTGGTACGAAAAGCGCTATTTCTAAGTAGGTATAGCAGTAGCGCGTGTCAAAACGCGCTACTGATAAACGTTAGTTATAGCACCGTATCAGTAGCGCGGGTACCCGCGCTACTGATACACCAAAAAACCGCACTACTGCTAGGGTTTTCCCTAATAGTGTACGGAGGAGAAGTGTAGGGGGAAGGGTTGCGCCAGTGGCAAGGGTGCGGCTTCCCTCCCACCTCCCCTCTATTTATAGGCTAAAGGGAAGAGGGGGGCGACACCCCTAGATCCATCTAGAGGGGGCGGGGGGCGGCCAAGGGAGGGAGCTTGCCCCAAGTTGGTGGGAGGCGCCCCCACCCCTTAGGGTTCCCAACCCTAGGCGCCTTGGACCCTGGGAGGGCACACCAGCCCACTAGGAGGTTGGTTCCCACCCATATTCAGACCACGTGGTCCTCCGGGGAAGGTGGCCCCTCCCGGTGGACCCCTGGAACCCTTTTGGTGGTCCCGGTACAATACCGATAAACCCAGAAACCCTTCCGGTGAATGAAACGAGACTTCCCATGTATAAATCTTCACCTCCGAACTGTTCTAGAACTCCTCCTGACGTCTGGGATCTCAACCGGGACTCCGAACAACTTTCGGTAACCACATACAATTCCCATTACAACTCTAGCGTCACCGAACCTTAAGTGTGTAGACCCTACAGGTTCGGGAACTATGTAGACATGACCGAGACACCTCTCCGTCCAATAACCAATAGCGGGATCTAGATACCCATATTGACTCCCAGATGTTCCACGATGATCTCACCACATGAACCACGATGTCGGGGATTCAGTTAATCCCGTATACGATTCCCTCTGTCCATCGGTATGTTACTTGCCAGAGATTCGATCGTCGGTATCCCTATACCTTGTTCAATCTCATTACCGGCAAGTATCTTTACTCGTTCTGTAACACAGGATCCCGTGACCAACTCCTTAGTTACATTGAGCTCATTATGATGATGTATTACTGAGTGGGCCCAGAGATACCTCTCCGTCACATGGAGTGACAAATCCCATTCTCGATTCGTGCCAACCCAACAGACACTTTTGGAGACACCTGTAGTGAACCTTTATAGTCACCCAGTTACGTTGTGGCGTTTGATACACCCAAAGCATTCTTACGGTATCCGGGAGTTGCACAATCTCATGGTCTAAGAAAATGATACTTGACATTAGAAAAGCTCTAGCAGACGAACTACACGATCTTGTGCTATGCTTAGGATTGGGTCTTATCCATCACATCATTCTCCTAATGATGTGATCCCGTTATCAACGACATCCAATGTCCATGGTTAGGAAACCATGAACATCTATTGATCAACGAGCTAGTCAACTAGAGGCTCACTAGGGACATGGTGTGGTCTATGTATTCACACATATATTACGGTTTCAGGTTAATACAATTACAGCATAAACAATAGACAATTATCATGAACAAGGAAATACAATAATAACCATTTTATTATTGCCTCTAGGGCATATTTCCAACATTATTAGCTTTTTGACTCATCTTATTTTGGTATGTGTTATGTTACTCATAATATGAGTAACTAGCTATGTTACTCAATTTCTCTCTCTTCTCATTAATTAGGTGTCACATCATATTTTTCGCTTAGGTGGCATCTATGTTACTACCTATGTTACTCCCACCATGGGTAGTCTAACAAAAAACAATACGGATCTTGATAAATGTACCACATGCAGTATAGTGTTGTCCTAATAAATGTGTATGACACAACTATTAAGTGCAACGTAAGATATAATATCAAAGAGATTACTAGGCCACTAGGAGTCTAGGAGGCCATGCCCCCCCCCTCTCAAATTTGAAATGTCTGTTGCATGTACCTCCCCCCCTCCCCCTTTCTCAAATTTGAAATGTTTGTTGCATGTACCTTTATAATTTTAGTCGTGACCAATCTTTTTGGCAAAGTAGTCTTGCTAGTCTATAAAAACCACGAATTAATATCAATAGTTTTTGTATTTACAATCTTGCCTTCTCCAGGAAGATTGGTCACCATGTGTTGTAGATTGTTCTGGGTGGCATGGACAAGTTGGACTGCTTACACTCCCATTTTTAGTGACATTACTGTTCGTATTTACAAAGAAAAGCAAATTTATGATCGTTAGTGCTTGGCAAAAACATTGTTCGTTGTTCCCACATACAGGATGAAAAAACATCAACCATCATCTTCCATAGCTGATGTCTTAATGCTTTCTATGAGAGATTGTCTGTAGATAATAGAGAACTTATCCAATAACTGATGTTGTTGAAGAGGCAGCGGTTTTGAGAATAGAATAGTGCACTTATTACCCAAACCCAAGTTTTTTTAAGAGACACACCAAAGCTCCCATTTGGATATACGAAGCAGAGGTAGGAAAAGGAAACGGGAGTGGTGTGCTCTCATGCAATATGTACTAATAAAGACTTAGCCTGAAAGTGTGAGGTAAGATATAAGATTAAGGAGACTGTTTGGCTACTAGGGGACCAATGCCCCCCCCCCCTCCCCAAAATTGACGTGTTTCTTGCCTACCACTTTACTTGTGACCAATCTTTTTGGCAAAGTACCATATCTAATCTAAAAGGCGGCTGCTTGGGAAGAAAAAGTATGGTCTAATGCAAAAAGCTGAACGTTGGAGTAAAAAGTAAAGATGCATGTGTATCAGAGTCTCTATTTTCTTTTTCTTGATGAGGTCACTAGTTGTAGCTTGCATTAGAGAGGAAAAAACAATGTAGATGTCTTAAGCTACTTTTTATCATGGGGCATTGTATTCATATCATCATATGCTACCATTATACATGCCCTAACAATGGCGTTCTTACCTATGATCTTGCCTTACGCGAGGTTGATAGGGATTGGTACCGTGCCAACAACACATAGATTCAAAACAATAAATGGGTATGTTGAGGATAATGTATGAACCCTTAGTCATCACTATATTCCCTAGTGTTTTTTTTTTCATACAACCTAAAACAGTTGGCACGACATTCAAGCTTCCATTCACTATATGGATCTTTTTGGACAACTCATTCTTATCGACATTGCCCAATGTAAGTAATCAACCGAATAAACATTTTTCTCGACAATAATTACATCATGTCTTTATAAATATTCTATGCTAATTATGTTCCATATTTGTTGTATAGCTTTGTGAATAAACATAACTATTGATTTTGATATTCAATGCAAGACTCTTTAACTTGTAGATGGATTACAGCAAATTTATGGAACTGTATTGAGATGGTGTTGATACGTCACAAAGGTATCTATAATTTTTAAAGTATTCATGTTATATTCACATCATGTATACATGATTTTGTCACACATTTCCATAATATTTATTGGACTAACATATTAATCTAGTGCATAGAACCAATTCTTGTTTTCTACTATTTCTAAAGTTTTCGGCAGATAAAACTTTCCAGAGCAAATAAAAAAATACAACTCAGGTTTTCAAGCACAAAGAGCCACCCGGCTGGAAGCTCGCCTGGAGGGAGACACCAAGAGGCCACGTGGCATGTTCATGCGGCTGTTAAAAATAAGCCCTGGACGTAATAAAAAAGTGTTAATATAACTACATGTTTGGAATTAATGCTTATATTTCTGTTATAATTGCAATGATTCTTCAATGTGAGATTTAGATTAAAACTCAGTTGCATGTGTGAAATCGTAAAAAGCCTCGCCTCTACGACTAACTTGTATATTGCAGATGACCCCGTTTTTCTATCATGAGCATACTTGAAAGTGCAATCATGTCCTTAATCATATTTTGACGTTGATGACTATTCATATTTGTGAAGTATATCTCAGGTTTTAGTTCCTAAGGAATGATATGTGGATCATGACTACCAAGTGTGTATTGAACTATTGATCATGGGAACGAAGATACATGTTATCTCACCCTGAACGTGATGCAAGGGGAAAGAAGAGTAAAAGACTGAAACAAGGACTTGTGAGAGAAAACGTGTGCAGGCCGAGTAATATACTGTGACCAGTAAAATTGCAGTAAGCAAAGTATATATTCCAAGAGCAAAAGTGACAAATATTTGGACAGCTACAACATGATGCTGTAAGACTAGTCCTGGCTCATGCTGTGATTCTAACCTGCGGAGCACACATCAAACAAACATGATGAACAAACCAAGAGCCATTGACTGATGCCGGAGTCGTAAGACTTGGTAGCGTCGCATCGACCCAGAACACATAAAGAAGCCTGAACCACTCGAAGTGATTAGACATTTCTTCACCGAGCAAACTGATTCAGAATTGCAATTTCGTGATGCACCAACATGCTTCATAACTGAATCTGAACAGTGCAACGCAGGATGGAACAATGGAATATTCGAGTAGATAACCATATTTCATCCAATTTAAAATACGCATCTACTTCAAGACTCACCGGCAGGCGGCAGCTGGTGCTCACCAATTCGTCTTCCACGCTGCTGCCCAAGCGAGCGCTGGCCTGCTTGGGTTCGAATCTCCGAGGCCCTGAGCGGAGGAGGCCGCGGGCGAGAGCGAATCAGACGAGCTGCGGGGCGCATCCGGACGGAAAAACCATGGGCGAGGCTGGCGGCTGGAGGCGAGCGGACAAATTCGGAAAATGTATGCTCTAATTGGTAAAATTTCACCTTACTCCTTTCCTCGGCTTAGCGTAGCCGTGTCTCCTGGTTGTTTTGGTGTTTTTTTTCTTCATTTGCCTTGTTGTTTTTATCACTTCGATGAACAAACTGTATGACTGCCACGTCCTTCGAGTAATATAACAATCGATGGGGAATTTCCCCCGTCATTCTCGAAAAAAATAATTGGTAAAATTTCTAAAAGTATGAGCCCGTCAGCGTCGCTAAAGCGGAAAAAGCCTTCGGTCTCATTTAGGCTCAAAAAAAATCTTTGGTCTCGTTTAGGATTCCGGTTAAATTGGTATTACCATTGTTTCTAAAGAAACCAGTTATGTGGTGGAAAATTACTAAACCATGCGTTTTTCTTATTATTTCAAGTTTTTTTTAGAAAAGGAGGATGTACCCCGCCTCTGCATCTGAAGGATGCATGCAGACATATTATTAATTATTTACAAAAATCATACAAGGTGATACATCAATAAGCCTGAAGCCACCATCTTGGCAACACCGTTGCTACTCCTATCTCCTTGATGAAGGCGTGTTGAAAGTCCGGACCTAATATCAAATAGACCTCGCACCAAACCTAACATCTAAAGCCGGGTGTCCCATCCAAGCAACTATCTGGATTGGGTCCCACACCGGTCTAGGCACACTCCCAGTGAGCACCGCACGCTGCATGGGCCGTCACCTTCATCATCCTTCGATCCATCCTCAGAGCATAGCTGATGCACCAACCTTGCCAGGCCTGTCTTCCATGAACGCCACCATGACGCCAGGCAGCTTCCTCCTCCTGCGCGAGTCCATCTCCGCGCATTAGACGTCGAGTCTCCACAGCGCCACACCATCAAGAACCACCACCATCAATGTGGAAGATGAAGCACCGCTCCATCAAAGACGCCATCCTCCGGTCCCTCGAGCCCGTGTGCACCTCCAGGAATGACGCCCCCAAGGGGGAAACGACACCAGAGAGCCGCCGCCATCAAATCTACTGATCTAGGGTGTTAAAGATAGTACACACAATCGATATGATGAAGAACGAAATCAAGCAAAGGGACACGAGATTTTAACGTGGAAAACCCCTCCAACACGAAGGGGAAAAATCACAGGCGCCAGCCAGCCAAACTTCACTATGATCGGGAGAGATTACAATCACCGGGGATTCACAACTGATCAACTTATCCCGTGCGGCGGCTTACAAGAGGTATATATAACACAAGTGTCCTAGGTCAACCCTGATCCATACCGTGGGGGGCCCAGATCTGATCGAAGACCTCCACCTCTCGTGCACGGGCCGCCATCATCCCTGCCGGGATCTCAACGAAGACTCCAAGGAATGGATCGACGCCGCGGCGGCATCGTCGTTGTGGCCGCTGTCGCCGGCCAAGGGTCTCCCTTGATCCCAAGAGCTCCACCATCCAAACACCGCCCACCACCCGGATCCGGCGAGCAAGGCCACACCGAAGCCCAGATCGAGCAGGATAAGGTGAAGGAGATGAAGCTGGCGCAGGTTGATCCAGATCTGGCGGCCGGCCGACGGATCACGACCACCATGAGATCCCACCACAGATCCTCGCCGCCCACGCAAGCCGAGGAATACCGGCCACCCATCTGCAGCCACCCTTCATCAGGGAAGGCGCCACCCACCTTGACCGGGGCCGCCACCCGGCACACCAAGCCCTTCGCACGAGGCAGCAGCAACCAACCCCGCCGCCACCTTCCTTGATGCCGCGCGGGCTTGCCGGCGGCTATCTCTGGTGGCGGCGAGATCTGGAGGGAGGGGGAGGGGGCCCGTGGCGCTATAGGGTTGGGGCCGCCCGAGTCGCCCCAGAGGAGCGACGCGGTGGCGAGGGGGGGGGGACTTCCTTATTATTTCAAGTATTTGGATATATTACCTTGCATGAACCGAAGATATTGTTGGAAGGAATTTTACCATGATTGCACGTTGCATGGGTGTCAATCAGTAGGGCTAACTTTTTGGGGGGTATATGAGTCTATTTCTTACTTATTTGTTTTATCCTTCAGATGATCTCTGGTATTGGCTGAGCCAAACATATTGGGAGTTCATCTAATATATGATTCATTCGAGAAAAAATTGTGGCCTAAGATGAAAAGCTGCCTTCTTTGATGATTTGTTACACTACCATACAACATAAACCATGACAAATATAGTGATGCCTTCTTTGACATATATCATTAATATAATGTGGTTTTAACTTATATGATACGAAGTATGTATCAGTAGACCCATGCAATGGACGTGCACTATTACTAATTTAGGCTAAAAAAAACTCTTCCGTATCATTTAGGCCAAAAAGGCACGCTTTAGTCTCGAGTAGGCCGAAAAGTTGTAGAAGTAGGCCGAAGAGCTCTTCGGGTTTTGCCAGGCCGAAGTTGCATATTCGTCGGCCTAAACCCGGTCGAAGTGCACTCTTTCGCCTTCCCATGACCGTGTCCTTTCTCTTCTGGCCCCGGCACAGTAATCACTCTTACTTTTATTTCTCGTTTTTTCCAATATGTTTTGATTTCAATCAAACCATTTTTAAATATTCTGAATTTTGGTGTGTGAGCTAAATGGATTTAACCAACGCCACACAAAAGTTTTCAGAATTTTTGGGTGTATATTTATATTATGTAGCAATATAAACCTAGTTCAAATAGTTATCAATTTAATTAAAAACCCAAAATAAATGCTTTCAAGCGTCAAAAAAATTGCTTTGAATTTTTTTCGGTTGCCAATACTTCACGGTTTAAAACGAACATTTTATTGTGTCCATTTAAATAAATTTTAATTTTCTCCATTTTTTCAAAATATTTCTGAGGCTTTTGAAATTTTCTTCAATTCATTCTTTTGAATTTAAGATGATGTATGAAGCTCTCTAATGCATTAAACACAAGTTAAGGTAGGGTTGTGAGATCTAGATGGACGAGTAGGTGTTCTTACACTGCCATTTTCACTGATATTATATTCATACTTACAAAGAAAAGCAAACTTATGCCCATTAGTGCCCGACAAAACAACTGTTTGTTGTTTTCACGTACAAGATACTCCCTTCTTTCCAAAATATAAGGCATACTTGACTTATTCTGGTCTTCATCTCGTAACTTTGACTATGATTTTTTACTTATTCTATGTTTACAAACTTAGTATAAATACATATGAAATAAAATTGTTTTGGAAGACAAAAATAGCTGATACCATTTATTCATGTTCAATCCATGTATTTTGGTAAATATTAATGGTCAAAGTCTTGCATAGAAAACAGCCCAAAGTCAAACGTGCCTTACATTTCGGGAAGGAGGGAGTAATAAAAGAGAGAAAACCATCGATGGTCACTTTAATTCGACTCGGTGTCTCACTCTGGTCATGCATGTAGCGCATGAGATATATGTGATCATGCATGTACCGATTCAAAATAAGTGTCTCATAACTTTAATTAGTTCATATTTAAACTAAAATTAAGACACTTATTTTGAAACGGACTGGGTGCATACTAGTCACTTGGCTCTTGCGCGATCGAGCCATCCAGCTACAGTCCAGGGATCAAGAAGACATGACCGGCCATGCAACCACTGGTTTCTGGCAATGAAGCCTTCAATGATGTATTGGAGGCATTGCAGGCGCGACTAACAAGATGATAGACTCTCCACTTGATGCGACGCATCACCTTGGAGGCAGCCTCAGGGCCATATTTCTTGTATTCCATGTAGCGCACGGTTCACGTCACGGCGGCCGACTTTACCTAATCGTCTTGTGTCGAGGGTGCCCAGCCCATACAGGCCACCAGCCTCTGGCATCCACGAGCTCGCCGAGGTAACTCTATATAAACATTACATGAGAGTGGTTCCCCCATGGTTAACCAAGGTACGTCTCAACACGGTTCAGGTCCTCCTCATCGCCTACCCTAACGCTGCAATTTTGAACGAGAACCCGGGGTAACAGTCGGGTCGGTTGTAGCCCTAGGCTGTCACCACATTTTGGTTCCCAAGCATGGGCTTGAGAACTAAAATGCACAGATATGGTGTTGCCCTAAAATAAGTTGATCGTGTCATCTACCTCGCAGTCCTTGTAGAATTGTGTCTTGCTCTCTGCAAGCAACCTATACTAAAACCCAACAAACCCGCACAGGTAGAAAATGGACATGTTGGTCGCACTTGAAGATATACTCTCTCTATACGAAATTACTTGATGCTCAAACGGATGTATCCATCACCGAATATCCGGACGTAGCTACTAATATTAGGGAGATTATTTGTCTACTAGGGGACCAATGCCCCCCCCCCCCCCCCCGAGTGTCTCACTTTGATCATGCATGTAGTGCATGAGATATATAAGTGTCTTGTCATTCTAGTTCAAATTTAAAGTAAAATTAAAACACTTATTTTGGAATGGAGTGAATGCATATTAGTCACTTGGCTCTTGCGCGATCGAGCCATCCAGCTACAGCCCAGGGTTCAAGAAGACATGCTCGACCATGCAACCGCTGGTTTCCGGCAATGAAGTCCTTAATGGTATATTGGAGGCATTGCAGGTGTGACCGACGAGGTGATAGACTCTCCACTTGATGTGACGCATCACCTTGGAGACAGCCCCAGGGCCATATTTCTTGTATTCCATGTAGCGCACATTTCACGTCACGGTGGCCGACTTTACCTCGTCTTTGTGTCGAGCGTGCCCAGCCCTTATAGGCTACCTAGGCTTTGGCATCCACGAGCTCGCTGAGGCAACTCTATATAAACATGACATGAGAGTGGTTCCCCCACGGTTAACCAAGGTAAGCCTCAACACGGTTAAGGTCCTCCTTGTCGCCTGCCCTAACACTACAATTTTGGACGAGAACCCGGGGTAACAGTCGGGTCGGTTGTAGCCCTAGGACGTCATCACATTTTGGTTCCCAAGCATCGGCTTGAGAACTAAAATGCGACAGACGTGGAAAACAGATATGGTGTTTCCCCAAAAGAAGTCGATGGTGCCATCTATCTCACAATCCTTGTAGAACTGCGTCTTGCTGTCTGCAAGCAACGTATCATGAAACGCAACAAACCTGCACAGGACATGTTGGCTGCGCTTTAAGATATACTCCCTCTATACGGAATTACTTGATGTTCAAACGGATGTATCCATCACCAAAATTCCTGAGGGAGCTAGTAATATTAGGGAGATTATTTGGCTACTAGGGGACCAATGCAACCCCCCCCCCAGTGTCTCACTTTGGTCATGCATGTAGTGCATGAGATATATGTGATCATGCATGTACCAATTCCCAAATAAGTGTTTTGTAATATTAGTTCAAATTTAAACTAAAATTAAGACACCTATTTTGAAACGGAAGTGCGTACATACTAGTAACTTGGCTCTTGCGCGATCGAGCCATCCTGCTACAACCCAAGAAAGCATGACCGACCATGCAACCACTGGTTTCCAGCAATGAAGCTAATGATAATACTCTGTTATTACTCTTGACAATCGTTACCATCGGTAGGAAAATAATCGTTTAATGTTTAAATGCAAATGGTCAGTAGAATGTTTTTTGGCAAACCAGCGAGTAAAGGTGCACCCTTTCACACTCCGCCTACAATATTCGTGGAGATGCAATGATGGATCATCGTTAGTTTGTGTTAGTGTCTTTCTCTTGTCGAAAGTCTTTGTTTTCATGTGCACCTATAAAAAATTGAAGGTGTTATCTGTCTTGCCCATACGGTCTGCCTATTCAGGAATTTCACCCCTTTCAAGTATCACCATCATGTGTATCTTTACTGTTCCTCTACAGACATA
Organism: Hordeum marinum; assembly: GCA_022496015.1. Lineage (NCBI taxonomy): Eukaryota > Viridiplantae > Streptophyta > Magnoliopsida > Poales > Poaceae > Hordeum > Hordeum marinum. The sequence continues at coordinate 38,114,437 of CM039673.1, forward strand.
ACAAACTCATCCAAGAATTTCATTATAATTTTATTTGATGGGAAAACACCTTTACATACAGCATCCTCGACAAATAGATTAGTGCAAGAGTATGACAATACATACATGTCAATATCAAAATAAAAATTAAAAAAACAAATCCAGAAAACTGCTAGCGCCTAAGAAATCAGGGATGTTACCTTGAAGCTTGCTGCCGGCAAGATTCAGGATTATCAGCAAGGATTTGCCTGCCAGACATGGACGTGAAGGTCCGTATGCTTGATGGGACACGGCCTGCTGCATCAATGTAAAACATTTGCGCAAGGCTGCAAGGGAAAGGGAATGCACAAGACTGGAACGAAGACTTGTGATGGTCTTCTGAATGAAAACGGCATGTGGACTGCAGACTGCGACTGGGTAGAGCTGTGGTGGGTGCAGATGACTGCCAACAGCTTGACATGCTTGGTTGATTGAACTGTTAGTAATAAGGCATGACAATGTGTATGTGCGTAGCGTGTGTGTCACGGTGGCGCATGAGCCACGTTCGAGTCCATCGCGTAGAGTCGGCTGTTGGCGATCTGTTGAGCTCAGGCCGCATCGTGTGCGTCCTGCGCGTCGTGCGCGCAGCTGGGCGAGGTGGCCGGGTCATCTGGTAGTGGCCGGTGCGGTGTGCGTGCATGCAGTTGATGCATGCAGCAGTCTAGGCAAGTTTGTTAATGCGTGGGGTTAGCTGACTAGTGCGTGCGTGCGTGGTAGTTAGTCGTGTGTCTATGCACCGGGTATAAATACCTTCCAATGTGTATTGATGTATGGCGTCGGTATGTAGCCGTGCTCCGGTGTGTTGCCAAGCGACGGAGTGTGCCGAGCCGACTGTGAGGGGCCTAGAAAATGTAGTCTCCACCGGGACCGTGATGTGTGCCCGGTCGACGTGAGAGTTCTTCCGGGTTGTGCCGTGTGTATGCGTGTGTACCTCATGTGTGCTTCGAGTTATTGTGATAAATAAAACCAACATACAGGCCGTTTATCGGCCGGGGCGTTCGTCGCCGAAAAAATCGTGATTTCTCCATCGTCTACCTTCGTCTCGCGTTTGTCGTCGATGGGTTTGTCCCAACATGAACGGGACAAGATGGATGGAGAGGAGACTGGTGGAGGTGCTGGACGCCGGGAAGGAACCAAGGCAGTGGACAACGGCGGCGAGTCGGCGGAGACTCCGGATGAAGATCCGACGTGTCAGGTCGCACCGAAACTCTTGCAGATGTTACAGTGCCCGGTCTTCTCTCTACAACTAAGTCTAACACACAGCAACCATATGAAAGCTAACACTTGTATCAGTTCAGAAAGAAAGTTAACAGTTGCGTTGTCTAAAGTTAATTTTCATCAAGAACCAAAAATCATTTCTCATAAATATGAGGCAATGTCGAAAGTCCTATTCTACTCCCGGGTTCAAATGCTCGCTTGTGAACAGTAAAATTGAAGAAAAAAATAGTAAAATATTATTTTTTTATGGTAAAACTTTGATAAATGTTTTACGTGCATACCAAAATTCATCACAAAATAACATTCGAGGAAGTCATGGCGAAAAAAAATCAGTAGTCCAAAATATATTCAAAACTATTCCCTCAGTCCCTAATATAAGAGCATTTTTGACACTAGTGTAGTGTCAAAAACGCTCTGATATTATGGGACGGAGGGAATATCATTTTTGGAGCATCGATTTTTTTTTCATGACTTCCACGAATGTCATTTCTTGCTGAAATTTTTCAAGCATACAAAACATTTGCCAAAGTCCACCACAAAAAAATTAGAATTTTTTAATGTTTTTACTATTTTTTCGATTTAACTGTTCATGAGGGAGCATTTGAGCTCGGGAGCCGAAACTCCATGTCGCAATGTGCACAACACATAATTATTAATACACAGTTTTTTTTCAAAAACTTTCAAATGCGCATATGTACTGCAATATACTTATCTGAATACGCAGATAAATAACTGGGATCGCATGAACTCAGTTTCTAAAATGTCATGTCTACTGGAATACAGATACTGGTTTCCCCAACATAGGGACCTCCAATACTGAACATGTATTCTTTCTATTTCTAGGAATTCAATATTCCGACAACGAGAGTTCTGATGATTTTCCCACACTAAAATGTGGAACCAATTTTTACAGCAAAGATATTGACACCTTGTACTCTTATTCAAGAACATGTAGATCTGCAGGGTAATCAACAGAACTCAAAGAATGCCTCTTTTATAGACAAAATTCTGCCACAAACTTCTTCCATTCCCGGTCGATCTTTAGGCGATTCCATTGAACATAGGAGGGCAACTTCAACCAAGTGTGCCATATATCTCCGCATAAACACTCTGTCACACGCATGCTGCTGCTCGTGGAACAAATGGGGATCCAAAACCTCTCCGAGTCTACCTGGAGACGCTGAGCTAACAAGCTTGTGCAGGCTCAGGCCATCAGTGAACATCGCATCCGTCGGTCGCCTACCGGTGAGCATTTCCAGAAGCAAGACCCCAAAACCGTAGACGTCACACCCTGCTGAGACTTTGTATCCCATGCAATACTCCGTACAAGAATTTACGGCATTGTTAATACAAGAGAAAAAAAACAATAAGAGATACTCAAAACAAAGTTGAACTCACCTGGTGCGACGTATCCTATTGTTCCTTCCACACCAACCAAATCTTCTGGACTACCAGGAACTGAAGAGAGAAACCTTGCTGACCCAAAATCACCAACCCTTGCGGTCATGTCGTAGTCCAAAAGAACATTTCCAGGCTTCAAATCGCAGTGGACTAGAGGGGGCGTCAACTGGTTGTGCATATAATCCAGAGCCAACGCGACGTCCATCGCTATTCTTAACCTCTGGCCCAAGCTCAATACCCTCTTGGGGCTATTGTGGTGTAGCTTCCTGTGCAACCACATGTCCAGGCTTCCGTTGGCCATGAAGTCGAAAACTATAGCCTTGAATTCATTGTTCTCTAGGTCCACTGTCGAGCATACAGTGACAGCTTTGACAAGATTGCGATGACGGGTGTTTCGCAGCACCTCGCACTCGGTAACAAAGCTGTCACGTGCACCATTCTCCTCGAGATGGAATAACTTGATGGCGACCAGGTCTGTATCAGACTCAAACCTTCCAATGTAGATCGAGCCGGTGCGACTTGAGCTGATCTTATTAACCGGAGAGAGCCAGTTGGTGGCCTTAATGATGTCACCATAAGAAATCTTCTTCATTGTCTCCTTGTAGCATGGAGCTGCTTCTGCTTGCCTTCTCTTCAGAACAGTGACCACAGAGCATATGAAGGAGAGCAAGGCAATAGCAACTGGAAGAATTACTTTTACCAATAAGAGTGAATTCTTCTTGCTCCCAACAGCTGATGTTGTTGTGCAAACTGGGAATTGATATAAGCTGGTAGTTGCATTTGCACAAAGCTTTTCATTTCCATCCAAGTTTACCGCACTATGATTCTGGAAGATCCCACCAGTTGGAATTGGCCCTTCAAAGTAGTTCATAGACAGATCAAGTTGCTGCAAATAACCCATGTGTGCAAAGAACTCTGGAATTTTTCCAACAAGGGAGTTTTGGGAAAGATCGATCTGATTGATGGACTTAAGGTTGCTGAAAGATTGAGGTATGCTTCCATTAAGCATGTTACTTTTCAATCCGATAAAGGATAATTGGACGCATTGGCCAAGTGAAAGTGGAACTTGACCAGACAATCTGTTGAAGGAAATATCAAGTTGGAAAAGTTGAAGCAATGCACCGATTTGTAGCGGTATTGATCCTGTAAGGTAGTTGGTTGACAAATCCAAACGGATGAGGGTTGTACTATTGATGAGTTCACTTGGTATTGGTCCTTGAAGACTGTTAGAAGATAATTTTAGCATAACCAGTTGCTTGCAATTTCCTAAAGTTGCTGGGATGTTCCCACTAAAGTCATTGTGGTCTAGATAAAGCCGATTCAGCCGAGAAAGATTACCTATTTCAGATGGGATCTGACTAGAAAATTTGTTCCCTGATAGATCTAGGACAACTAGTCGGTCTAGATTCCCGATAACAGAGGGAATAACGCCGGAAAGCAAGTTTTGGCCCATAGCAAGCATTTGGAGGTTTCGAAGGTTAAAAAACTCAACTGGTATTGTGCCGACAATTTGATTGTTTCCAAGACTTAAACGGACTAAACTTCTTGAAAGATTTCCAACTGATATAGGGATATTTCCATTCAGCACATTTCCATTCATATCCAATGTTTCAAGTTGCGCACAGTTTGTCAGAGAGACAAGGAATTCCCAATCTTCAGATTGTAGGAAGTTACTTTCTAAATTCAGAAAGGTTAAGTTAGATAAAGATCCTAGAGATGGGATCCGTCCCTTTAGTAAGTTTTGTCCAAGATCAATCACTTGGATCTCTGATGCATTTGCTAGTGATGATGGAATTAATCCCTCGAATTTGTTACCCGACATGGACAGCACTTCAAGGTTCTGTAATGTGTTTCCAGTGCAAGATGGTACTCGTCCAGTAAGGTTATTCTGGTCTAATAGAAGATAAATGAGTGATGACATGTTACATAGTTTGGCGGAGACGTGCCCCGACAGGTAGTTGTTACTTATACTCAGCACATTAAGGTTCTGACTAAGGCTCAAAGTTTCTGGAACTGAACCTGACAAGCTGTTTTCATCAAGCCGTATCTCTGTGAGAGAAGAAACATTTCCTAGTGATGAAGGTATGCTTCCAGAAAGGTTGTTTTCTGAAAGGTCAAGAAATTGAAGGGCTGACATCTTATGGAACTCGGGAATAAGGCCGGCCAGATGGTTGGCTGAGAGATCAACATACCTAAGAGATCTACTGGTGCCTAATGATCTAGGAATGATGCCTTGAAGACTGTTCCTTCCAAGAATCAGATATCGTAGGTGTGGAAGTGTGACCAACTTCTCAGGGATGCCCCCATCGAGTTGATTATCTGAAAGGTCTACCAGTTCTAGTGATGTAAGGTTAGCTACCCAAGGAGATAACGGACCACTGAGGTGTGAAGAACTTAAGTTGAGTGAGACCACACGAGGTGGAAGAGCCGTACCGCAAGCGACCCCTAGCCAGCTGCAGAAGCCGGTCGACCTGTTCCATGATGACAGGACTTGGCGCGGATCATTGGCGATGCTGCGCTTGAAGGAGAGGAGGGCCAGCATGTCGATCTCGGACCCGTTGCTGACGGATTTTGCGGCGGTGCTGGACGACATGAAGATGAGAAGGTGGGTGAAGAGAATGAGGATGCCATGTGGAGAAAGAGAGCGGAGAGTTCCTGCAGGTGCCATGTCTAAATTCTAATGCAGTGCATCTTGTGCACATTCCTTGTCTATATGTCTGCCCGGGAGGCCGGAGTAGACTTGGACACTTGACTAGCTGGCTTGCTTGTAACCTCCATCACAGACCAACACCACGGCGGTAGAACAACATGTGGATGAGAAGTGAGACGATGACTCGACAAAGACCCAGAAAGAGAGTGTGTGCAAAGACTGGTCCATCCATGAAGCTGGTCCAACACTTGTTACTTTGCTAGGTTTGCTACTGCCAACATGGGACCGGGAGACTGAGAGTGAGAGAGGGTCTCATTTTCAGGGCCTACAACACACTTACTGCAGATAGATAGCTCAAGGATGGAGACTGACACGGCTCTGCAGTTTTGCTCCTACTAGAGAGGATGAAAAACAGCCAGGAGGGAGATTCGATTTGCCTTCCTTCTCCGGGTCGAAAGCGATGATAGGAAGGGCTGATGTTAATATTACTCCTTCCGTTACTAAATATAAGACCTTTTACAGATTTTATTATAAAGTACATACGGATGTATATAGACATGTTTTAGAGTGTAGATTCATTCTTTTTGCTCCGTATGTAGTCTATAGTGAGATCTTTAAAATGTCTTATATTTAGGAACGGAGGAAGTGCAAGTCAGTGAAAGTTGCTAAGCATGCAGACTCGGACCTTGCTTTTTGTCAAGAAGACGGGCAGGACATTCCAACAAGCGTTTGATGTGCAACAGCAGCTCATTCTTGACAGAGGGACCGGTGGTCACATGCTCTGGTTGAGATGCGGTGTACTGGACAGACTCCGTGTGGTTGGAGCGATGGACGAAGAGGAAGGGAGTAGAGATGCTTACACGGCGGCGACCTCGATTTTTGGCGTCTTGGCGGGCGTCGGCTCCACCGCCGCACTCCTCCGGCCTCCACCAACAGCAACAAGACAAACAGAGGCATGGCCAAGGTGAGCGCAGGCGCAAGCAAAGGTCTAGCACGATGATGGGAGGGGGGCAGAGGTCCCTGCCGTCCGCCGCCGGTCTGCGGCGTTCCCTTCACAAACCTCTCCTGCGCTACGAGCCACTGTCGCTGCTGCTCCTTCCGCTGCCATTGCTTCGCCCAAGCTGGTCCCTGCTCCACTCCTGTGCCCCGTTTTTTAACCCCGATTTGCAAACCTGTTCTGCATGGGGTGGGGTGATGCTTCAACCAATGTAGCTTCATTAATGTTTAGATCTCATCTTAAGGACCGAGTGGCTACTGCGACCTTCAAAGTCTGGTATGGTGAGAGTCTTCGCATGTGTCGCTTTTTTATTGCTGGTTCGGTGTAATTTTCAATCTTCGACAGGAAAAAGAAGATTGATATGCTTTTCAATGTAATTTATCTTTTGTTGGTTGTTCTATGCCCAGTTGTCTATCTATTGTACTAGCCTTTTTTTCTTGATATTAATCAAATTTAAGATAACTCCGTCTATGTTGTCTCAACATAGCCGGTCCTAAGCCCGGGTAAAGGAGGAGGGTTGTGATAGGTTTGGCGAGCCAACGTGAAAACCCAGCCACTCTTATGGAGATGAAACCCAAAAGATTTTCGTTGGGGCGTAACCCTCTCAGCGACGCGCCACATCGGAACCCGGGTGTGACGGAAAATGGGCAAGGGCCGGGCCGCCACCCCCCAGGTGGCGCGCCGTATCGTGATCTGGATACGGTCGCAAGTGAGCGAGGATCGGGTCGTCGCACCCTTAGTGGCGCGCTACATCGGTGCCTGGGTGTAGTGGAAAATGAGCGAGGGTCTTCGCATTTGACTCGACGAGTGTGAAGGGTAAGGAAGCTAGCCGAGCCTAGGAGGATTCGATTAGGTATCTAGAACGTAGGGTCTCTGACAGGTAAGCTTCGGGAGGGAGTTGATACAGCGGTGAGGAGAGGCGTTGGTATCCTTTGCGTCCAAGAGACCAAATGGAGGGGACAGAAGGCGAAGGAGGTGGAGGGTACCGGCTTCAAGCTATGGTACACGGGGACGGTTGCAAACAGAAATGGAGTAGGCATCTTGATCAGCAAGAGCCTCGAGGATGGAGTGGTAGACGTCAAGAGACGTGGGGACCGGATTATCCTGGTCAAACTGGTAGTTGGGGACTTAGTCCTCAACGTTATCAGCGCATATGCCCCACAAGTAGGCCACAGTGAGAACACCAAGAGGGAGTTTTGGGAAGGCCTGGAGGACTTGGTTAGGAATGTACCGATTAGCGAGAGGCTCTTCATAGGAGGAGACCTCAATAGTCATGTGGGCACATCTAACACATGTTTTGAAGAGGTGCATGGGGGATTTGGCTATGGCATCAGGAATCAAGAAGGAGAAGATGTCTTAAGCTTTGCGTTAGCCTACGACATGATCGTAGCTAACACCCTCTTTAAGAAGAGAGAATCGCATCTAGTGACTTACAGTAGTGGGCAGCACTCTAGCCAGATTCATTTCATTCTCTTAAGAAGAGAAGACAAGCGTGCATGCCTAGACTGTAAGGTGATACCTAGAGAGAGTGTTGTCCCCCAGCATAAGCTTGTGGTTGCTGACCTCCGCTTTCTGTTGGGAGACGTACTAGTAAATCAAAATTTTCCTACGTGTCACCAAGATCTATCTATGGAGAAACCAGCAACGAGTGGGGAGAGATTGCATCTTCATACCTTTGAAGATCGCTAAGCGGAAGTGTTACAAGAACACGGTTGATGGAGTCGTACTCGCAGCGATTAAGATCGCGGTGGATTCCGATCTAAGCGCCGAACAACGGCGCCTCTGCGTTCAACACACGTGCAGCCCGGTGACGTCTCCTATGCCTTGATCCAGCAAGGAGGAAGGAGAGGTTGGTGAAGGGCTCCAACAGCAGCACGACGGTGTGGTGGTGGCGGAGTAGCAAGGTATTCCGGCAGGGCTTCGCCTAAGCGCTGCGGAGGAGGAAGAAGAGAGGTAGGGCTTTCCCGTGAGAGAGAGAGTTCAGATCTGTTCTCAAAAGGCCAAAACCTCAAGTATATATAGGAGAAGGGAGAGCGAGGGCTGGCTTGGACTCTCCTCCAAGGAGGAGAGCTTCGGCCGAATCAAAGGGAGAGTCCACCTCCCACAAGGGAGGTGGATCTCCTCCTTTCCAAACTCCTTTGCCCTTATCTCTACTCCTCTAGCCGCATGGGCCTTTCTAGAAGGTCTTGGCCAGCCCAATATGGGCCGGCACACCTCCTCTAAGGGCCCACAAAGTCCTATGGTCGTCACACCCCTCCCGGGGGTCCTCCGGCACCCTCCCGGCACTCCCGGTACAATACCGATGAGCCCGAAAACTTTCCGGTGACCAAAACTGGACTTCCTATATATCAATCTTTACCTTCGAACCATTCCGAAGCTCCTCGTGACGTCCGGGACCTCATCCGGGACTCCGAACAACCTTAGGTAATCATGTATACCATTTCCCTATAACACTAGCGTCATCGAACCTTAAGTGTGTAGACTCTACGGGTTCGGGAGACACGTGGACATGACCGAGACACTTCTCCTGTCAATAACCAACAGCGGGATCTAGATACCCATGTTGGCTCCCATATGCTCCACGATGATCTCATCGGATGAGCCACGATGTCGGGGATTCATTCAATCCCGTATACAATTCCCTTTGTCTATCGGTATGATACTTGCCCGAGATTTGATCGTCGATATCTCTATACCTTATTCAATCTCGTTACCGGCAAGTCTCTTATTTCGTTCCATAATACATCATCCCATGACTAACTCCTTAGTCACATTGAGCTCATTATGATGATGTCTTACCGAGTGGGCCTAGAGATACCTCTCTGTCACACGGAGTGACAAATCCCAGTCTCGATTCATGCCAACCCAACAGACACTTTCGGAGATACCCGTAGTGCCCTTTATAGCCACCCAGTTACGTTGTGACGTTTGGCACACCCAAAGCATTCCTACGGTATCCGGGAGTTGCACAATCTCATGGTCTAAGGAAACGATACTTGACATTGAAAAGCTTTAGCAAATGAACTACACAATCTTGTGCTATGCTTAGGATTGGGTCTTGTCCATCACATCATTCTCCTAATGATGTGATCCCATTATCAATGACATCCAATGTCCATGGTCATGAAACCGTGACCATCTATTGATCAACGAGCTAGTCAACTAGAGGCTCACTAAGGACGTGGGAGAGGTTGGGGAAGATCTCCAACAGCAGCATGACGGCGTGGTGGTGGTGCAGCAGCAAGGTATTCCGGCAGGGCTTCGCCTAAGCACTACGGAGGAGGAAGAAGAGAGGTAGGGCTGCACCATGGGAGAGAGATCAAATCTTGTCTGAAAACAACCAAAACCTCAAGTATATATAGGAGGAGGGAGAGGGAGGGCTGCCTTGGCCCCTCCTCCAAGGAGGAGAGGTTCGGCCGAGCTAGGGAAGGAGTCCACCTCCCACAAGGGAGGTGGATCTTTTCCTTTTGAATCTCCTTTAGCCTTATCTCTTTATCCCTAGCCGCATGGGCCTTTCCGGAAGGACTTGGCCAGCCCAATAAGGGATGGTACACCTCCTCTAACAGCTCACGAAGTCCTTTGGTCGTCACACCCCTCCCGGGGGTCCTCCGGCACCCTCCCGGCACTCCCGGTACACTACCGATGAGCCCGAAAACTTTCCAGTGACCAAAACAGGACTTCCTATATATCAATATTTACCTCTGGACCATTCCGGAGCTCCTCGTGAAGTCCAGGATCTCATCCGGGACTCCGAACAACCTTCGGTAATCACGTATACCATTTCCCTATAACCTTAGCGTCATCCAACCTTAAGTGTGTAGACCCTATGGGTTCGGGAGACACGTAGACATGACCGAGACACCTCTCCAGTCAATAACCAATAGCGGGATCTGGATACCCATGTTGGTTCCCACATGCTTCACAATGATCTCATCGGATGAACCACGATGTTGGGGATTCAATCAATCCCGTATACAATTCCCTTTGTCTACCGGTATGATACTTGCCCGAGATTCAATAGTCGGTATCCCTATACCTTGTTCAATCTCGTTACCGGCAAGTCTATTTACTCGTTCCGTAACACATCATCCCGTGGCTAACTCCTTAGTCACATTGAGCTCATTATGATGATGTCTTACCGAGTGGGCCTAGAGATACCTCTCCGTCACACGGAGTGACAAATCCCAGTTTCGATTTGTGCCAACCCAACAGACACTTTCGGAAATACCTGTAGTGCACCTTTATAGCCACCCAGTTACGTTGTGACGTTTGGCACACCCAAAGCATTCCTACGGTATCCGGGAGTTGCACAATCTCATGGTCTAAGGAAACGATACTTGACATTAGAAAAGCTTTAGCAGACGAACTACACGATCTTGTGCTATGCTTAGGATTAGGTCGTGTCCATCACATCATTCTCCTAATGATGTGATCCCGTCATCAACGACATCCAATGTCCATGGTCATGAAACCGTGACCATCTATTGATCAACGAGCTAGTCAACTAGAGTCTAACTAGGGACACGTTGTGGTCTATGTATTCACACATGCATTACGGTTTCCGGTTAACACGATTATAGCATGAACAATAGACAATTATCATGAACAAGGAAATATAATAATAACCATTTTATTATTGCCTTTAGGGCATATTTCCAAGAGTCTCCCACTTGCACTAGAGCCAATAATCTAGTTCACATCGCCATGTGATTAACACTTACATCACCATGTGATCATATCATCATGTTATTAACACCCAACCAGTTCTGGGGTTTGATCATGTTTTTCTCGTGAAAGAGGTTTTAGTCAACGGATCTACGACATTCAGATATGTGTGTACTTTGCAAATCTCTATGTCATACTGCAAACACTGCTCCCATGCTCCACTTGGAGCTATTCCAAATGGCTACTCCACTATATTTATCCGGATTTCTACTAAGAGTCATCCGGATTGGTGTTAAAGCTTGCATCGACGTAACCCTTTACGACGAACTCTTTATCATCTCCATAATCGAGAAATATTTCCTTAGTCCTCTAGTTACTAAGGATAATTTTGACCGATGTCCATTGATCCACTCCTGGATCTCTCTTGTACCCCTTGACAAACTCATGGCAAGGCACACACAGGTGTGGTGCACAGCATGGCATACTATATAGAGCCTATGGCTGAAGCATAGGGGATGACACTCATCTTTTCTCTATTTTCTGCCGTGGTCGGGCATTGAGTTGTGCTCAATCTCACACCTTCTAACACAGGCAAGAACCCTTTCTTGGACTGATCCATATTGAACTTCTTCAATATCTTGTCAAGGTATGTACTCATTGAAATTATTATCAGGCATCTTGATCTATCTCTATAAACCTTGATGCCCAACAATTAGGTAGCTTTATCCAGGTCTTCCTTTGAAAAACCCTTTTTTTAAACAAGCATTTATGCTTTCTAGAAATTCTACATCATCTCCGATCAATACTATGTCAACTACATATTCTTATTAGAAATTCTATAGTGCTCCCACTCACTTTCTTGTAAATACAAGTTTCTCAGAAACTTTGTATAAACTCAAAAACTTTGATCACTTCATCAAAGTTCATATTCCAACTCCGAGATGCTTGCTCCAGTCCATAGAAGGATCGCTGGAGTTTGCATACCTTTTAGCATCCTAAGGATTGACAAAACCTTCTGGTTGTATCATATACAACTCTTCCTTGCGGAAACCGTTAAGGAAGCCTTGTTTTGACATCCATCTGCCAGATTTCATAATCGAAAAATGTAGCAACTGCTAACATAATTTTAACAGACTTTTAGCATCGCTGCAGATGAGAGAATCTCATCACAGTCAACTCCTTGAACTTGGCAGAAACTCCTTTGCGACAAGTCGAGCTTTATAAACGGTGACATTTCATCATTAGTGTCTGTGTTCATCTCAAAGGTCCATTTGTACTCAACAACATGTCATTTAATGGGCAAGTCTACCAAAGTCCATACCTGGTTTTCATACATGGATCCTTTCTCGAATTTCATGGCTCCCAGCCATTTGTTGGAATCCGGGCCCACCATCGCTTCTCCATAGTTCGTAGGTTCATCGTTGTCCCACAACATGACCTCCAAGACAGGGTTGACGTACTACTCAGGAGTAGTACGTGTCCTTGTCGACCTACGAGGTTCGATAGTAACTTGATCTGAAGCTTCATGATCATCATCATTAACTTCCTCTTCAACTGATGTAGGCTCCACAGAAACATCTTTCTGTGATGCGCTACTCTCTGGTTGAAACAAAGGTTCAACAACCTCATCAAGTTCTATCTTCCTCCCACTCATTTCTTTCGAGAGAAACTCTTTCTCAAGAAAGGACCTGTTTTTAGCCACAAACACTTTTGCGCTTGGATCTGAGATAGAAGGTATACCCAATGTCTCCTTAGGGTATTCTATGAAGATTCATTCGTTTGTTTTGGGTTCGAGCTCACTAGGTGAAAACCCTTTTCACATAACCGTCGCAGCCCCAAACATTAAGAAGTGACAGCTTAGGCTTCTGTCAAACCATAATTCACACGGTGTCATCTCAACAGACTTAGATGGTGCCCTATTAAAGTGAATGGATTTGTCTTTAATGCATAACCCCATAACGATAGTGGCAAAACGATAAGAGACATCATAGACTCACTATATCCAATAGAGAACAACTACGACGTTAGGACACACCATCACACTATGGTGTTCCAGGAGGCGTGAGCTGTGAAACAATTTCCACATTGTCTAAAATTGCATACCAAACTCGTAACTCAGATATTCATCTCCACGATCATATCATAGACATTTTATCTTCTTGCCACGATGATCTTTAACTTCACTCTGAAACTCCTTGAACCTTTCAAACATTTCAAACTTGTGTTTCATTAAGTAAATATCCTCATATTCACTCAAATAATCAGTGAAGGTAAACAAAATAACGATATCCACTGCGTGTTTCAACACTCATTGGACCACATACATCAACATGTATCAATTCCAATAAGCCATTAGCCCGCTCCATCATACCGGAAGACGGGGTCTTAGTCATCTTGCCCAAGAGGCATGGTTCGCATGTCTCAACCGATTCGAAATCGACTAAGTCCAAAGATCCATCAGCATGGAGTTTCTTCATGCGCTTTACACCAATATGACGTTTGTGGCAGTGCCACAAGAATGTGGTACTATCATTATTAACTTTGTATCTTTGGTACCAACGTTATGAGCATATGTGTTACTACAATCAAGATTCAATAAACCATTCGCACTGGGTGCATGACCATTGAAGGCATTATTCATGTAAACATAATAACCATTATTCTCTAACTTAAATGAATAATCGTATTGAACTAAACACGATCCAATCATGTTCATGCTCAACGCAAACACCAAATAACATTTATTTAGGTTCATTACTAACACTAGTAGAAAACGGTCCATTTGTCCCGGTTCTGGAACCAGGACTAAAGGGTCGGGACTAAAGCCCTAAACCTTTAGTCCCGGTTTGCTTACGAATCGGGACAAAAAGGGCTCCACGTGGCTGCTACGGGAGCCCAGGCAGGAGGACCTTTAGTCCCGGTTTGTAACACCAACCGGGACCAAAAGGCATCCATGCGTCAGCATCTGACAGGAGCTGGGTTTTTTTGAAAGGGGGGGTTAGGGGGTTTAGGGGGCTTTGAAGGGTTAATTTAGGGGTTTCATATTGTGTTCGCTAGCTAATAGAGAGAAGTGATCTCTCTTTTTCTGTGCTTGGTCGACGCTAGCTACTATACATATAGAGAACTCGACGCTAGCTAGTAAGCAAATGATGGAAAACCATTAATTACACAAGATCTAACAGCTCATCATCATCTTAAGCATACAAAGTTTAAGTCTCATAAAACAAAACAAAAAGGATAAAATAACATAGTCCTCCCTCATAGGACCTACTCCTCCCTCTTAGGTAAAATGGCATAAAAAAGAATCACACCAATGTCTTCATGATGAAGCAAAGAGATCCAACGGTCTCCAACTTGTGGCTTGCGATCCTTCTTTATTTGTCCCCATGCTTTAATTTGGAGCCTTCTTGGTGGTTTGCGCTCAGTCGAGTATGCAAAAGATAACTCGGGATGGAAGGGGCTTTTTATTGTCATATTACCTTCGGGTTGCATCAACGGTGGCACAACTTCATTTGGCAATTTCTATTGAAGAACATAATATATAGTAGCCTAGTTAGCAATGTAATCAATACCATTTACGCAATAGTACTAGTATACTTAATTAGCAACTCTTACCAAGATATTTCGGCGAATGTCATCCGCCCTCAACCTATGCACTAGTGTCCTGTACAATGTATAATTTGGGCCAGTTCCCAAATTATACGGGAAGATGTCTCTCCAGATATGACACCAATAAAAAAGTAGATAAGATCATCCTTCTCCTCCCAAGTTAGATGTGATCCATAAGTGTAGTGTGTCGTGTCGATTATGTTCTATATTTCACTCGAAGAAATGTAATAAGCTGTAAATTAAAAATTAACAAATTTAGTACGCATGAACACCTAATATTTATATATATATATATATAATGCAAATTACTTGACAAATATGCATGGTTGACAAACTCACATGGAGGTAAAACAGGAAACATATCGACGTCCACCCAAATGTCGATGTTTCCTTCAATATGATCTTCGGGACGAAGATCGAAGGTTATTTTCATATCTTCCTAAAATCCATATGCCTTGCAAAGAGCTTCCCAATTTGAGCACCCTATTTCTACGTTATTAGGTGCATTCATTACTTTCACAAGAAATGTGTCTCAAAACTCTCGTGCTCTTCGAAACCGAGCCTCTTCAAGAAATACCGTCTTGCATGACAGGGGACGAACGAGTCAAATTATATAAAACAAAATTTACGTGTTGAAGGAAAGAAACAGAAATCATGCTTAATTACGAAAAAATAGTTTTCATCGTTGCGTACTGTAGAAATATCAAAGTCCTCATAAAGCTTCATGGTGAAGAACGTGCCGTCTCGCAGCCAAGTCTGGTCACAAAGACCTTTATCTTCACCGCAAAATTCACACGCTTGGATCCCATTGTCGTCTGATGATGACGACATTTCCTATGTTCATGATTCATGAATTATGGCACGGGCTCATAGTTGAAACATTTAAAATCGATCGAAGGAAACTACAAGAAAACTGATCAACACACAAAGCACTATTACTCAATATGCAACGGGTTGACTTTAGGTCTATCGAGTCTTTCCTTCCTAAACTCTCATCTCACGTATATGGTGGGCACTCCCTCTGATATTGCGACCATCGGTGATGGTGGCTCCTCCATTTGTCCCCGAGTGCATTACACCAAAATGTCTAGCACACCGGAACGAAGGAGAAGCGACCCCCACGACAATAGTCGGGATTCTTCCTCTCATATATATACACACATATGGTGGACACTCTCCCTCACTAAAAGACACACAATGAGCCGAAACAGACCTAAAGTCAACCCGTTTCATATATCGAGCAATGACATAGAAAAAATACTGAAATGACTTGCAAATCACAAATACATTTATAATGAACTTGAATATAATATCACTAATACATCATCCCGAATAATCCAGTTCAAGAATTACAACACGCTTTGGATCTTAATTAAACGTGTGTGACTTTCGGTCCGTCGAGGCTTTCCTTAAATAACTCTCATATCTCATGGTGTGTTGGTGCGCACTCTCTCACATTGATACGGTGGTGTATATATGTTGGTGGACACTCTCTCACAGTAATAGTTCGACCATCCGTGATGGACGCCTCTCCTCTTCTCTTCTTGCGCAATATATCGATGAGTATATCGCGAGGAAGAGAAGAAAGAGGAAGCGCCCCCACGACAACAATCGGGATTCCTTCCTCCATCAAGAACACACATGAAAGTCACACAAGGAGCAACAACAGACCGAAAGTCACACACGCATTATACCGATAAAATATCACTAATACATTAATATTTATAATGACCTTGAATATAATATCACTAATACAAATCGAATATCCTAGAATCCAAAATGGAGGACGGTGACCTCGGTTCACTAGCGGTCTGTGAGTCGTCGGTGGTGGACACCCAAAGATAAGGAACCATCACGGGATCATAACTCAAGTGAGATCCCTGAAGGATCTGCCAGGTATTGTCAAACCGGGCATCCAACGCCGCCATGTAGCGACAAACGTGCTCGTCCTCCTCCCTGACACGGCAACGTACCACCTCTGCGGGTGCCGGCTCCCTCCGCACCGGAAGTGGCACGCGTGACCGCCACCACAAAAGGTCCGGGTCGACGATGATACCTGCATTCCTCACCAACCTCCGAGCCCGGGAAGGTAGCACCTCCCAGTGCCAGCCCGGCGGAGCCCAATCCCGGACATGGCGCCTATCAAGCAGGCTCTCGCGGACTACTCGACGACGAGGATGAGGGTCGGGCATCATCGACTAATTTTTCATAAAACCCAAAATCAACATACACATACTAATCTAACATAAACATACTAATCTACTTTAAAAAAAGCATAAACATACTAATCTAACATACACATACTAATCTAGCTAACATAAACATACTAATCTACTTTTTAAAAAAGCATAAACATACTAATCTAACATACACCTACTAATCTAGCTAACATAAACATACTAATCTAACATGCATACACATACAAAAAAAGCATAAAATCAAAATATATTTAAAAAAATTGCAACGAGCCGGGGTGACGGCGGCTCATAGCGGGGGTGGCGACGGGGGGGGCGACGGATTAGCGACGAGGGCGGGGCGGCGACAGGGCGGGGCGGCGACAGGGGCGGCAGGGGAGGCGACGGAGCAGGGGCGGTGACGGGAGCAGGGCGGCGACGGGGGAGGCGACGGGGGTGGCGGGGGAGGCGATGGGGGCGGGGGGAGGCGGCGGGGCGGCAGGGAAGGTGACGGGGCGATGACGGGGGCGACGACAGGGACGGGAACAGCGACGGCGACGGCGGGCTCGGGGCGGCGACGAGGGCGAAGTGGAATGAAAATTGCGAATTTTGCTAAGTGCTTGTCATATAGAAGGAGCATTGGTCCCGGTTGGTGGCCCCAACCGGGAAAAATGCTACCTTTAGTCCCGGTTTGTCGCACCAACCGGGACCAAAGCTCTATTTTCCGCCGCCCAAAGGGCGTGAAACAGGGACCTTTGGTCCCGGTTGGTGCCACCAACCGGGACCAAAGCCCTGTTTTCAGCAGCCCAAATGGCGGGAAACAGGCCCTTTGGTCCCGATTGGTGCGACAAACCGGGACTAAAGGGGGGCATTGGTCCCGGTTGGGTCCACCAACCAGGACCAATGGCCTTGCATAGCGGTGTGGTGAGAGTTTAGTCCCACCTCGCCAAGCAAAGGTTGCCCGAACGTGCTTATAAGCCTCGCCGTGCCTGTTACGTTGAGCTCCTCTGATAGTGATAATAGATGTGTTGATACTAAAATTCGGCCTAAATTCAAAAGGCTAGTTAGGTGCCTAACTAGCACTTTGATTTTAGGCTGAATTTCACTGTAAGCGCATCTATTTTCACTTTTGCTATTTTTATGTTATTTCTTTGCATATTAAAAGTTGTTAACAAAAAATACTTTATGAATATTTTTTTCCTATTAAATTTTTTAACAAAAATAACTTTGATAATTTTAGTTGCATGAATTGTATATAATATCAAGTTTCTTTCGAAGTATCATGTACAAAACGGACAGTCTCTTTCGAAGTATCGGGGGTTTTCGGATGGAAACTCATCGGTTACAAAAGGCATTTCATTTTCTTGAACTTATTTGAACTCCAGGTTTTTCGTGTGTTCAAAATGTACCATTCTAAGCCACATCATGAATTTTTCAACCCTTTCTAATTCATTTGATATTATTCATGCATTTACTGATTTTTTTGAGCTAAATGACCCTGAAATTGAAAAGCACTTCAAATGAAGTCTGAAAAGGTTGAAAGTTGGCATGGTATTAACATTTCACCCACATAGCATGTGCCAAAAAGTTGAGAGGGTTACGACAAAATCAGGATGCACTTTGCATACAAGACAGACAGACTCTTTCGAAGTATCAGGGTTTCGGACGGAAACTCATCGGTTAGAAAAGGAATTTCATTTTCTTTAACTTATTTGAACTCCAGGATTTTTGTGTGTTCAAATTGCACCATTCAAAGCCACATCTTCAACCCTTTCTGACTTCATTTGATATTTTTTCATGCATTTACTGATTTTTTTGAGCTATATGACCCTGAAATTGAAAAGCACTTCAAATGAAGTCTGAAAAGGTTGAAAGTTGTCATGGTATCAACATTTCACCCACCTAGCATGTGCTAAAAAGTTGGGAGGGTTACGCAAAAGCAGGATGCACTTCGCATACAAAACGGACAGTCTCTTTCGAAGTATCGGGGTTTCGGATGGAAACTCATGGGTTACAAAAGGCATTTCATTTTCTTGAACTTATTTGAACTCCAGGATTTCGTGTGTTCAAAATGCACCATTCAAAGCCACATCATCAATTTTCAATCCTTTCTGACTTCATTTGATATTTTTCATGCATTTACTGATTTTTTAAGCTAAATGACCCTTAAATTGAAAAGCACTTCAAATAAAGTCTGAAAAGGTTGAAATTTGGCATGGTATCATCATTTCACCCAGATAGCATGTGCTAAAAAGTTGAGTGGGTTACGGCAAAAGCAGGATGAACTTCGCATACAAAATAGATACACTCTTTCGAAGTATCGGTGTGTCAGACGGAAACTCATTGGTTAGAAAAGGCATTTCATTTTCTTGAACTTATTTGAACTCCAGGCTTTTTGTGTGTTCAAAATGAACCATTCAAAGCCACATCATCAATTTTCAACCCTTTCTGACTTCATTTGATATTTTTCATGCATTTACTAAATTTTTTAGCTAAATGACCCTGAAATTGAAAAGCACTTCAAATGAAGTCTGAAAAGGTTGAAAGTTGGCATGGTATCAGCATTTCATCCACATAGCATGTGCTAAAAAGTTGAGAGGGTTACGGCAAAAGTAGGATGCACTTCGCGTACAAAATGGACAGACTCTTTCGAAGTATCGGGGTTTCACAAGGAAACTCATCGGTTAGAAAAGGCATTTCATTTTCTTGAACTTATTTGAACTCCAGGCTTTTTGTGTATTCAAAATTCACCATTCAAACCCACATCATCAATTTTCAACCCTTTCTGACTTCATTTGATATTTTTCATGCATTTACTGATGTTTTTTGAGCTAAATGATCCCGAAATTGAAAAGAACTTCAAATGAAGTCTCAAAAGGTTGAAAGTTAGCATGGTATCAACAATTCTCCTACATAGCATGTGCTAAAAAGTTGGGAGGGTTACGGCAAAAGCAGGACACACTTGGACTCATCGGTTAGAAAAGACATTTCATTTTCTTGAACTTATTTCAACTCCAGGATTTTTGTGTGTTCAAATTGCATCAATCAAAGCCACATCATCAAATTTCAACCCTTTCTGACTTCACTTGATATTTTTCATGCATTTACTGATTTTTTTAAAGCTAAATGACCCTTAAATTGAAAAGCACTTCAAATAAAGTCTGAAAAGGTTGAATGTTGGCATGGTATCAACATTTCACCCACGTAGCATGTGCTAAAAAGTTGAGAGGGTTACGGAAAAAGCAGGATGCACTTCGCATACAAAATAGACACACTCTTTTGAAGTATCGGGGTTTCGGACGGAAACTCATCGGTTAGAAAAGGCATTTCATTTTCTTGAACTTATTTGAACTCCAGGCTTTTTGTGTGTTCAAAATGCACCATTCAAAGACACATCATCAATTTTCAACCCTTTCTGACTTCATTTGATATTTTTCATGCATTTACTGATTTTTTTTAAGCTAAATGACCCTGAAATTGAAAAGCACTTCAAATGAAGTCTGAAAAGGTTGAAAGTTGGCATCGTATCAACATTTCACCCACATAGCGTGTGCTAAAAAGTTGGGAGGGTTACGGCAAAAGCAGGATGCACTTCGCGTACAAAACAGACAGTCTCTTTCGAAGTATCGGGGTTTCGAACGGAAACTCATCGATTACAAAAGGCATTTCATTTTCTTGAACTTATTTGAACTCCAGGATTTTTCGTGTGTTCAAATTGCACCATTCAATGCCACATCATCAATTTTCAACCCTTTCTAACTTCATTTGATATTTTTCATGCATTTACTGATTTTTTGAGCTAAATGACCCTGAAATTGAAAAGCACTTCAAATGAAGTCTCAAAAGGTTGAAAGTTGGCATGGTATCAACATTTCACCCACATAGCATGTGCTAAAAAGTTGGGAGGGTTACGGCAAAAGCAGGACGCACTTCGCGTACAAAACGGACAGTCTCTTTCGAAATATCGAGATTTCGGACGGAAACTCATCGTTTACAAAAGGCATTTCATTTTCTTGAACTTATTTGAACTTCAGGCTTTCCGTGTGTTCAAATTGCACCATTCAAAGACACATCATTAATTTTCAACCATTTTTGACTTCATTTGATATTTTTCATGCATTTACTGATTTTTTGAGCTAAATGACCCTGAAATTAAAAAGCACTTCAAATGAAGTCTCAAAAGGTTGAAGGTTGGCATGGTATCAACATTTCACCCACATAGCATGTGCTAAAAAGTTGGGAGGGTTACGGCAAAAGCAGGACGCACTTCGCGTACAAAACGGACAGTCTCTTTCGAAATATCGGGGTTTCGGACGGAAACTCATCGGTTACAAAAGGCATTTCATTTTCTTGAACTTATTTGAACTTCAGGCTTTTCGTGTGTTCAAAATGTACCATTCTAAGCCACATCATCAATTTTTCAACCCTTTCTAACTTCATTTGATATTATTCATGCATTTACTGATTTTTTTGAGCTAAATGACCCTGAAATTGAAAAGCACTTCAAATGAAGTCTGAAAAGGTTGAAAGTTGGCATGGTATTAACATTTCACCCACATAGCATGTGCCAAAAAGTTGAGAGGGTTACGGCAAAATCAGGATGCACTTTGCATACAAAACGGACAGACTCTTTCGAAGTATCAGGGTTTCAGACGGAAACTCATCCGTTAGAAAAGGAATTTCATTTTCTTTAACTTATTTGAACTCTAGGCTTTTTGTGTGTTCAAAATGCACCATTCAAAGCCACATCTTCAACCCTTTCTGACTTCATTTGATATTTTTCATGCATTTACTGATTTTTTTTGAGCTAAATGACCCTGAAATTGAAAAGCACTTCAAATGAAGTCTGAAAAGGTTGAAAGTTGGCATGGTGTGTGTGTGCTTGTTGCCAACGATGACAACCCACTTTTTTGTTGCATATTGTTCTCGCCCACAATCGGAATTTACGAAAAACCTGAATTGAAAAGCACTACAAATATATAATAGCTAGAGAGTTATGTAATATATAATAGTTCAGATATCCATTACAGAAAGTGCTCGTCCAATCGAACACTACTATCTAGTCTGAATCAGAAGAATATCCGCCCCATGGTGGTGGTGGTGCGAGGTGGCCCTGCCCGTAACGGTTTGAATCTTGCGGTACAACTCATATGCAACGTATGCATCTTTTGCTGCATACTCAATGTTCATAGGCTGAAGTGGGGTCCTCTCCCACTCTTTGTGCTGCGCCGGGGGAAATTTGGTCTTCATATCTCCGTAATAGTCTTCGATCAAGGCGACTTTCATAGAAGCCATCGAAGTCCTCTCATACTGAAGCCTGAATATGTCTTGGATATCAATAAGGCAGCTAGCTGGTATCTAAATACCGAAGCTGCACCTCATCTTCAGCTTGTCATTCCTTACATCAACGCTAGCAAAATGTATGCCGCTGCGTAGGAAGTCCATGACTGCTGGGCAGTGCTTGTCACTACTGCAACATCAACAAATTAAAATAGAACAAATGTTAATGAATATCATAAAAAAATCAAAAATTATTTCACTACAACTTAAGAGAAATTGATCTTTGCCATAGGATTCAAAATAAAACATATATATTGCTATATCCTATATATATATGCATTTTTCATATCCTATGAATTGATGAAGAGACCCTAAATTAACTATATGACATATATGTTACCCACGTTTTGCAACAAGGAAAATTGTTATTTACTACAAACTTAAAAGAAATATTGATCTTTCCAATAGGATTCAAAATCCAACATATTTCTATCCTATGCAATTTTCATAATAATCTATAAATTATTAATTGATCAAAGAAAACCCTCAAAACTCACCTTGCCCATTGGAAGATAATCACATGTTTCTTGAAACATAGCTGGATGAAGGCAACATCGTCTTGCTTGGCCGTGTACTCGAGATCAAGCCCTATGAACTTGTCTTTCTCATCCGCCACTTCAAGCCATTTCTGCAAAAGGAGAAAACACAGCACCATGGCACTGTCGTTTGTGTAGACGACATCGAGATTGGTCGTGCCATGTGCGAGCACCTCCCCGTAGTGAGTGATTGGATTCATGGTAGAAGATATGGGGAAGAAGAGAGGAGAATGAAGGAGAAGAAGAGAGGAGAATGGAGGAGAAGAAGAGAGTAGAATGGAGGAGAAGAAGAGAGGAGAAGAAGAGAAATGGGCGAAGCGGTCGGAACAGTTGCCTCTTCCTCAAACCGCGAAACGTCGTGGGATGCGAACCGTTCGAACCTTTAGTCCCGGTTTGAGCCACCAACCGGGACTAAAGGGGCTCGCACCAGGCGAACGGTCACCCCCTTTGGTCCCGGTTCTAGCCACGAACCGGGACCAATGGTTGTGGGCCAGGAGCGAGGCACATTGGTCCCGGTTCGTGTATGGAACCGGGACCAAAGGTGTCCTACGAACCAGGACCAATACCCCACGTGGCCCGCCCGGCCCCCTGGCCTCCCGAACCGGGACTGTTGCTCACATTAGTCCTGGTTCATGACTAAACCGGGACTAATGGGCTGGTCGGCCCGAACCGATGCCCTGTTTTCTACTAGTGTAATCCCGAAGGTTGTGAAAGCGTGCGATGGTGATCACATCAACCTTGGAAACACTTCCAACACACATCGTCACCTTTCACTTAGCTAGCCTCCATTCAATTTGTAGCTTTTATTTCAAGTTGCTAACATTTAGCAACTAAACCGGTATCTTATACCCAAGTGCTACTAGGAGTACTAGCAAGGTACACATCAATAACATGTATATCAAATATACTTCTGTCGACATTGTCAGCCTTCTTATCTACCAAGTATCTAGGGTTGTTCCGCTTCAGCGACCGTTCTCCTCATAATAGAAGCACATAGTCTCGGGTGTGGGCTCAACCTTGGGTTTCTTCACCAGAGCGGCAACTGGCTTGTCATTCCTGAAGTTTTTCCCTTCTTTCCCTTGCCCTTCTTGAAACTAGTGGTTTTCACTTAACTATCAACACTTGATGCTCCTTCTTGATTTCTACCTTCGCGGTGTCAAACAACGCGAATAGCCCAGGGATCATTATCTCCATCCCTGGCATTTTATAGTTCATCACGAAGCTCCAGTAGCTTGGTGGCAGTGACTTTGAGAACTGTATTAATCACTATCTTATCTGGAAGATTAACTCCCACTCGATTCAAGTGATTGTAGCACCCAGACAATCTGAGCACATGCTCACCTATTGAGCTATTCTCTTTTATCCTGCCAGCAAAGAATCTTGTTGGATGTCTCATACCTCTCAACACAGGCATGAACCTGAGATCCCAATCTCAGCTCTTAGAACATCTCATATGTTCCGTGATGTTCAAAACGTTTTTGACCCTTAATTCTAAGTCATAATGCATGACGCACTAAACTATCAAGTAGTCATCAGAAAGTTCCTGTCAATATGTTCACAACATCTGCAGACATCACTTGAGGGAGTGGTGAACTTAGAGGTGCATCAAGGACATAAGGCTTCTATGCAGCAATGAGGACAATCCTCAGATCACGAACCCAGTCCGCATTATTGCTACCATCAACTTTCAACTTACTTTTCTCTAGGAACGTATCAATAAGACAGGGGATCTATAACGTGAGCTATCTACAACATAATTTGCAAAGACAGTTTTAGACTAAGTTCATGATAATTAAGTTCTCATGATCAAATTATTTAATGAACTCCCACTTAGATAGACATCTCTCTAGTCATTCAAGTGACACATGATCCACGTCAACTAGCCCGTGTCCGATCATCACGTGAGACGGACTAGTCATCCATGGTGAACATCTCCATGTTGATCGTATCTTCTATACGACTCATGTTCGACCTTTCGGTCTTCCGTGTTCCGAGGCCATGTCTGTACATGCTAGGCTCGTCAAGTCAACCTAAGTGTTTCACGTGTGTAAATCTGGCTTACACCCGTTGTATGCGAAATTTAGAACCTATCACACCCGATCATCACGTGATGCTTCGGAACAACGATCCTTAGCAACGGTGCACAGTTAGGGTGAACACCTTTATTGAACTTTTATTGAGAGATCATCTTATTTACTACCGTCGTTCTAAGCAAATAATATGTAAACATGATAAACATCACATGCAATCAATATAGTGACATGATATGGCCAATATCATCTTGCTCCTTTGATCTCCATCTTCGGGGCACCATGATCATCACTGTCACCGGCACGACACCATGATCTCCATCATTGTGTCTTCAAGAAGTTGTCTCGCCAACTATTACTTCTACTACTATGGCTAACATTTAGCAATAAAGAAAAGTAATTACATGGCGATCTTGATTGACACGCAGGTCATACAATAAAATAAGACAACTCCTATGGCTCCTACCGGTTGTCATACTCATCGACATGCAAGTCATGAATCCTATTACAAGAACATGATCAATTTCATACATCACAATGCATCACATCACATCCTTTGGCCATATCACATCACATGGCATATGCTACAAAAACAAGTTAGACGTCCTCTAATTTGTATTTGCAAGTTTTTACGTGGCTGCTATAGGTTTCTAGCAAGAACGTTTCTTACCTATGCCAAAAACCACAACGTGATATGCCAATTTCTATTTACCCTTCATAAGGACCCTTTTCGTCGAATTCGATCTGACTAAGGTGGGAGAGACAGACACCCGCTAGCCACCTTATACAACAAGTGCATGTCAGGCGGTGGAACCGGTCTCACGTAAGCGTACGTGTAAAGTTGGTCTGGGCCGCTTCATCTCACAATACCGTCGAATCAAGATAAGACTAGTAACGGCAAGAAAACTAACAAGATCGACGCCCACAACAACTTGTATTCTACTTGTACATAGATTCTACGCATAGACCTAGCTCATGATGCCACTGTTGGGAGACATAGTAGTAAATCAAAAAAATTCCTACGATCACCAAGATCTATCTATGAAGAAACTAGCAACGAGTGGGGAGTTGCATCTTCATACCTTTGAAGATCGCTAAGAGGAAGCGTTACAAGAACGCGGTTGGTGGAGTCGTACTCGCAGCGATTCAGATCGCGGTGGATTCCGATCGAAGCGCCGAACAACGGCGCCTCCGCGTTCAACACACGTACAGCCCGGTGACGTCTCCCGCGCCTTGATCTAGCAAGGAGGAGGGAGAGGTTGGGGAACAGCTCCAACAGCAGCACGATAGCGTGGTGGTGGTGGAGCAGCAAGGTATTCCGGCAGGGCTTCGCCTAAGCACTGTGGAGGAGGAAGAAGAGAAGTAGGGCTGCGCCATGGGAGAGAGATCAAATCTTGTCTCAAAACAGCCAAAACCTTAAGTATATATAGGAGGAGGGATAGGGAGGGCTGCCTTGGCCCCTCCTCCAAGGAGGAGAGGTTCGGGCGAGCTAGGGGAGGAGTCCACCTCCCACAAGGGAGGTGGATCTCTTCCTTTTGAATGTCCTTTAGCCTTATCTCTTTATCCCTAGCCACATGAGCCTTTCCAGAAGGACTTGGCCAGCCCAATAAGGCTGGTACACCTCCTCTAACAGCCCAAGAAGTCCTTTGGTCGTCACACCCCTCCCGGGGGTCCTCCGGCACCCTCCCGGCACTCCCGGTACACTACCGATGAGCCCGAAAACTTTCCGGTGACCAAAACAGGACTTCCTATATATCAATCTTTACCTCTGGACCATTTCGGAGCTCCTTGTGATGTCCAGGATCTCATCCGAGACTCCGAAGAACCTTCGGTAATCACGTATACCATTTCCCTATAACCCTAGCATCATCGAACCTTAAGTGTGTAGACCCTATGGGTTCGGGAGACACGTAGACATGACCGAGACACCTCTCTAATCAATAACCAATAGTGGGATCTGGATACCCATGTTGGTTCCCACATTCTCCACGATGATCTCATCGGATGAACCACGATGTCGGGGATTCAATCAATCCCGTATACAATTCCCTTTGTCTACCGGTATGATACTTGCCCGGGATTCGATCGTCGGTATCCCTATACCTTGTTCAATCTCGTTACCGGCAAGTCTATTTACTCGTTCCGTAACACATCATCCCGTGGCTAACTCCTTAGTCACATTGAGCTCATTATGATGATGTCTTACTGAGTGGGCCCAGAGATACATCTCTGTCACACAGAGTGACAAATCCCAGTCTCGATTCGTGCCAACCCAACAAACACTTTCGGAGATACCTGTAGTGCACCTTTATAGCCACCCAGTTACGTTGTGACGTTTGGCACACCCAAAGCATTCCTACGGCATCCGGGAGTTGCACAATATCATGGTCTAAGGAAACGATACTTGACATTAGAAAAACTTTAGCAGACAAACTACACGATCTTGTGCTATGCTTAGGATTAGGTCTTGTCCATCACATCATTCTCCTAATGATGTGATCCCGTCATCAACGACATCCAATGTCCATGGTCATGAAACCGTGACCATCTATTGATCAACGAGCTAGTCAACTAGAGGCTAACTAGGGACACGTTGTGGTCTATGTATTCACACATGCATTACAGTTTCCGGTTAACACAATTATAGCATGAACAATAGACAATTATCATGAACAAGGAAATATAATAATAACCATTTTATTATTGCCTCTAGGGCATATTTCCAACAGCTAGAACAAAGTGGTGGAAGCTCAAGGGGGAGGTAGCTCAGGTGTTCAAGGAGAGGGTCATTAAGGAGGGCCCTCAGGAGGAAGGAGGTGATGCAGACAACATGTGGATGAAGATGGCGACTTGCCTTCGTAAGGTGGCCTCAGAGGAGTTTGGAGTGTCCAGGGGAAGTAGAAGAGAAGCTAAAGATACCTGGTGGTGGAATGATGTTGTCCAGAAGGCAATCAAGGAGAAAAAAGATTGTTTCAGACGCCTATATCTGGATAGGAGTGCAGACAACATAGAGAAGTACCAAATGGCAAAGAAGGCTGCAAAGCGAGCTGTGAGTGAAGCAAGGGGTCGGGCGTATGAGGACCTCTACCAAAGGTTAGACACGAAGGAAGGCAAAAGGGACATCTATAAGATGGCCAAGAGCCGAGAGAGGAAGACGAGGGATGTTGACCAAATCAAGTGCATCAAGGACGGAGCAGATCAACTCCTGGTGAAGAACGAGGAGATTAAGCATAGATTGCGGGAGTACTTTGACAAGTTGTTCGATGGGGAGAGTGAGAGCTCTACCATTGATCTGGATGACTCCTTTGATGATACTAGCAAGCGTTTTGTGAGGCGAATCCAGGAGTCGGAGGTCAAGGAGGCTTTAAAGAGGATGAAAGGAGGCAAGGCGATGGCCCCCGATTGTATCCCCATTGAGGTGTGGAGAGGCCTTGGGGACATAGCGATAGTATGGCTAACCAAACTTTTCAACCTCATTTTTCGGGCAAACAAGATGCCAAAAGAATGAAGACAGAGTATATTAGTACCAATCTTCAAGAACAAGGGGAATGTTCAGAGTTGTACTGATTACCGTGGAATTAAGCTGATGAGCCATACAATGAAGCTATGGGAGAGAGTCATTGAGCACCGTGTAAGAAGAATGACAAGCATGACAAAAAATCAGTTTGGTTTCATGCCTAGGAGATCGACCATGGAAGCCATTTTCTTGGTACGACAACTTATAGAGAGATATAGGGAGCAAAAGGACCTGTATATGGTGTTCATTGACTTGGAGAAGGCCTATGATAAGATTCTGCGGAATGTTATGTGGTGGGACTTGGAGAAACACAGAGTCCCAGCAAAGTACATTACCCTCATCAAGAACATGTATGATAATGTTGTGACAAGTGTTCGAACAAGTGATGACGACACTAACGACTTCCCAATTAAGATAGGACTGCATCAAGGGTCAGCTTTGAGCCCTTATCTTTTTGCCTTGGTGATGGATGAGGTCACAAGGGATATACAAGGAGATATCCCATGGTGTATGCTCTTTGCGGACGATGTGGTGCTAGTCGATGAGAGCCGGACGGGGGTCAAGAGGAAGTTGGAGTTATGGAGGCAAACCTTGGAATCGAAAGGTTTTAGACTTAGTAGGACTAAAACCGAGTACATGAGGTGCGCTTTCAGTACTACTAGGAACGAGGAGGAGGAGGATGTTAGCCTTGATGGGCAAGTGGTGCCTCAGAAGGACACCTTTCGATATTTGGGGTCAATGTTGCAGAAGGATGGGGATATTGATGAAGATGTGAACCATCGAATTAAAGCCGGATGGATGAAGTGGCGCCAAGCTTCTGGCATTCTTTGTGACAAGAGAGTGCCACACAAGCTAAAAGGCAAGTTCTATAGGACGGCAGTTCGACCCGTAATGTTGTATGGCGCTGAGTGTTGGCCGACTAAAAGGCGACATGTGCAACAGTTAGGTGTGGCGGAGATGCGCGTGTTGAGATGGATGTGTGGCCACACAAGGAAGGACCGCATCCGGAATGATGATATACGAGATAGAGTTGAGGTAGCGTCAATTGAAGAGAAGCTTGTCCAACATCGTCTAAGATGGTTTGGGCATATTCGGCGCAGGCCTCCAGAAGCCCCAGTGCACAGCGGACGGCTTAAGCATGCTGATAATGTCAAAAGAGGCCAGGGTAGACCGAACTTGACATGGGAAGAGTCCGTAAAGAGAGATCTGAAGAACTGGAGCATCACCAAAGAACTAGCCATGGACAAGGATGCGTGGAAGCTTGCTATCCATGTGCCAGAACCATGAGTTGATCGCGAGATCTTATGAGTTTCACCTGTAGCCTACCCCAACTTGTTTGGGACTAAAGACTTTGTTGTTGTTGTTGTTGTTATTGTTGTTAATCAAATTTAAGATGCCCTATAAATGTCTTTATTCAAAAAAAGTGTTACATTAGATTTGTTTATGTCACTCCATAGCGTATATTAATGTTTCATTATGTAGTCGTGTTGTATCAGCTAACCTGATCCAAAATATTTGTATACATATATTCGTTTGAGCGACAACTAGTTCCGAACTGAGGTAGTACTTATTTGTTGGTACATGATACACATTGAAACAAGAAAATAACCTAACAAAACATTTTGAAACAAGATAAATGTTGACAACAACCATAAAAAGTTGCATGAATTTTAAAACAACCACGGACGATGGATCCATACACAGAATATCATATGCACTGTGGATAAACCACTCTCAGAACGGAGTGCATTGGCGGTCATTGAACTTGTCTTTGGTTATTGTAGATTAAAATGTTGATTTACGACCAAAGACTAAAAGATTAGGGTTCAGCCAGAAGTACAACAGATAATGTCAAAATGGAAATTCTGTTTCCGTGGTGTCCAGCCAAAAACGTTGGTTTTTTTTTCACGGGGATTTTCTTTTCAGTGATTAACGATGATCCTGGCTCCCTGCTGGTTAATTTCACCACCCAGTCTACCATCGACACCAGTTGCCAATCGCACGACTGTTTTACCAAATTGTTGTGATTTTAATAAGTCAAACAGTGGTTGCGACTCTGACAATAAGGCAAAAATAGAATCCAAGCTAGTAACCCCTTTGGTGAGGACGGAACCAACAAATCGACAGCATACTGTATGGACCTAAGCTGTAACAATTTTCTGCTCCGAGTAAAGGCTTCTCCACTTATCGAAAAATAAACAGATTACAACTGAGAAGAAGTAACAATCTTTGGAGCAAGAACACACAAAGTGGAACTAGAAAGAGGCAGCCTCCAGCAAATGAAACGACGGCTCAGTTGATCAACACGACCAGAGCTTGTGATGACTCTGATGCCCTACAAACAAAGGTAAGGAGGAGTACAAATATCAGTTTAACTGGTTCCTAGATATATGTACTTCAAGACCCCAAGTATTCACAACAGGCAAATATGGGTCCTTCATCAACTAAGATTGCTTAAGTTAAAAGATGAATTCAAAATGGCTATATCATAACCGTATCTAAACCAAGAGAAATTCCCATTTCCTTGATGTTACAGATACATAGATGATGAAAGCTCACAAAAGTAGACATGGCAGAAAAGCTAAGAGGGAGTCTAATAGCAAGTTAAGTCAGCCATGTACTGTGAGGCCGCATCAGAGCTTGACATGTCTACCTTTCAACCAATTGAATTCCACTCAACACGTCATGGGGATTCAGAGCTTATGACAATAGATCAGGTGATGAAATAACTCTGTGTGTTGTATGAGCATTTCCTGCTTCATTAGATGAACTACACCAGTGATGGACTGATGAATATACCTCATAGATCTAATTCTCATACATTAGTGTAGAAGCAAAGCATGTATACTCGAAAGTTTATTTACTTGGCAGTTAGGACATCGCATATAAGTAGAATCTAGCGTCATTCACTTCAGTGTATAAACACCATTCAGTAAAATGGTAGAAACGTAATATCCTGGAATTATATTTCCAACTGATACCAAATACTCCCAGTACTTAAGATGTAGCCACTATATAATTGGAAGTACATAGAAGCTTCCATTTCCTTGATGTTACAGATACATAGATGACGAAACCATCTGAATTGATCAAGCTAAAAGCTCACAAAAGTACACATGGTAGAAAAGCTAAGAAGAACTAAAAAGGTGGATCTAATATCAAGTTAAGTTAGCCTTAGTCATGCACTACGAGGTCGTCTTCTACTACCTTTCAACCAATTGAATTCCAGTAAACATGTCATGGGGATTCAGAGTTTGATGACTATAAATAGGTGATAAAATAGCTTTCTTTGTTGTGTGTGAATTTCCTGCTACAGCCAGGTTAGAAAAGCTACATCAGTCATGGGACTGATGAATATACCTAATTGATGTAATTCAGCTATTTCTGTGTAGAAGCATAGGCGCTCTACGTTCTACAATACGCTTCCTAAATTTAGATTTAGAATCAGAAGCCACACCTCCACCAAGTGTTCCAGGAATTTTCTAGGCATTACATCAAACATCTGACACAAAAAGCGATCTAAAATTTAAAAGGGAATTTTCACATATAGTGCAAAACACATTCTAGATGAACTTCTTGAAAATTGTTAAGCATGGCTGCATTTCCCAAATAAAAATATAGCATAAAGCCATGAAGTATAGGCAAAAGCCCTAACAGACAGTCTGCTTAAACTTCTATCGAACTGGACATTAAAAACAAGACAGCAGCAACAGTTACAACAGACTTGGGCCTTACATTTCAGTCAATTGTCGAAACAATCAGTAGTAGTAAAATTAAACGATCACAAGAAATTCTTCACTTATTCCTATTAAGTCAAGGCATCACAGATTACTAAATCATTTGTATTGGAATGAGGGTGCCAAAATCAATCTAAAATTTATAAGAGATTTTTCTCATATAGTGCAAAATGCATTCTAGACAAACTTCTTGAAAGTAGTGAAGCATGTCTTGATGGCTGCATCTCCCAAAACTAAATATAGCATAAAGTATAGCCAAAAGCCCTACCTGCCGATCATACCAACAGTAGCTAAATGATATTCCCTCCATTCCACAATGTAGTGCGTATAGATTTTCTGAGAAGTCAAACTTTATAGACTTTGACCAAGTTTGTAAGGGAAAATACATACATCTAGAATACCAAATACATATCCTTAGATACATCACAAAACGTACTTTCATATTGTATATATTTGGTATTGTAGATATAAATACTTTTGTCTATAAATTTGGTCAAATTTTGTAAAGTTTGACTTTCTTAAAAATCTATATGCACTACATTATGGAACGGAGGGAGTATCTGCTTAAACTTGTATCGAACTGGACCTTAAAATCAAGATAGCTGCAACAGTTACAACAGCTTGCTATATCATCGGTCATGGGAAGCACACTTAGAGAGTCCTTCCCACGTGTATTGCAGGCATATCTATATTCAGCAATCAAAACATTATGCAACATCAACTGATTTGACTTGGGCCTTACATTTCAATAAAACTAGTAAAATTGTACAATCACAGGAAATTCTTCACTTATTCCCATTAAGTCAAGATGCCACAGGTCACTACAGCATTTCTATTAAAAAGGAGGGTTGCCAACCCTTCAGAGGCATTGCGTCGAACACCTCACGTGCGGGCAGGCAAAAGCAAATCAAACCGAAGCATCACCGGAGGGGGGCGGAACTAACCGGAGGCCACTACTGCCCGGCGCCCTTCGGCGCCGCGGCCGCCTTGGGGGGCGGGGCGTGCGAGACGACGAGCGGGGGCCTGAGCGCGCGACGCTGCTCGTCGGCCTGCTTCCGCGCGTTGTACATCTCCTCGGTCTCGACGACGACGAGGCGCTTGACCTGGGTGAGCATACCGAGGAGGGAGGGCGTGGTGCGGTGCTCGACGGTGCGGTGGCAGCGGCGGAGGCGCATGGCCTCGAGGGTGCGGCGGTGGAGCTTGCGCGTCCCCGGAAGCCCGCGCACCAGCGTGATGTACAGCCGTGGGCTCCACGCCACCGGCACCTTCGACTTGAACGCGTTGAATGCGCTCCCGCTCATCTCCCCTTTGGCTCTGGCGGCTCTGCTCCTCCGTGCGGTGTGATCTGCTCCGGCGGCCGGAACCCTAGACCTCTGCTCTGTTGGAATGGGAGGCAGTTGGGCTGGTCAGCTCGGATTTAGCGAGAAATGGCTGTTACTCTTAGATGGGCTGTAAGAAGGCCGGGAAATATAAAGTAGAAATATTTCGGCCGAATGTGCCGACAGTAGAATGACTGACTCATTGGGGACAAACTAGTTAACCAGCGTTCTCTCACAAGCGTTTCAGAGATTACTCTCACGCGTTGTCACTTTGCACGTTTTCAGTCATGTGTCGCGTTCTGAATGTTTTCTTCCGATTTTGTTTTTTCACTTTTTTACGCGTTTTCGCCTTTTTGAGTGATTTTTTCCAGATTTTTTTGGTGTTCTGGTTTTTCACTGGTCTTTCGTAGCTTTTGGGCAAAATAATTAAAAAAAAAATTACGCGAAAAAACACGTTTTCTATTTTTTTTGGAAGAGGCACAGTTCTGCCTTCGCAAGAGGCACAGGCGTATCTTTCGGAAAGAAAAAAAAACTTGTTTTTTGTTGTTATTTTGCGAGAGATACAATTTTGCTTCCGCGAGTCCGTGCCTCTCGGAAAGGAAAAAACGCGTTTTCTGCTTTGTTTATTTTTTGCGAGAGGCATGGTTTTGCTTCCGCGAGAAGCACAGTTTTGCTATCGCGAGAGGCATGGGCGTGCCTCTTTGAAAGGAAAAAAATGTATTTTCTTCTTTTTGTTTTTCCGCGAGAAGCACGTTTTTGCCTTCGCGAGCTCTCGAAAAGGAAAAAATGTGTTTTCTGTTTTTTTCTATCGCGTGAGGCACGGTTTTTTCGTCCGTTTTTTTCGTGAATTTTTTTTTGTCAAAACCTATCAACATGGGATCTAGTTTTGAAGATCTCGACGTGAGAAAGTTAACGATGAAAACGGTTCAAAATTTGGACGCACGATTTAGGAGATAAAACATTTTAAAAAAATGAATTTATGAAAAAAGAAAAAACTCCCGGTTGTGACAAGTGGCACACATACAGGGCACCACTTGTCGCACCCTGGGAGGTGGGAGTAATTGTTAAAAAATGTACTCCTCATCTAGTGATTTCAGACTCATTAGGCATTGCACATGTACAACAACCCCAAAATATTTCCCTAAAAAACAGAAGCCCAAAAAATTTCTCGTGGTAATAGTGTGGCACTCCCTAAAAAACTGTAGAAAAAGATTAGTACTTTTACACATTACAAATGCAGATGCCCACAAACACGCAAATGCCTCCCATATGTTCAAATCTTGGCTTCCTCCTGCATATGAATGCACGGATGTACACACTCATGTCTATAAGCACCACCAAGATACTGAGCCGACATCACATCTAATACCATCGCAAAAACAATGCTAGTGAAAATATCTTCGACTAGTGGTACCCAACACAACTTAACAGCTGGTTTGAGTTTTGCAAATCGTGTCAAATGCACATGCAAAATTCCCCAAAAAAAAGAATCCATATGCACAAGACATGATAGCTCTCCTCTACAAGGAGATATTTAATTATGCTTACAAAGGAGGTGATATTTAATCTTCATATGCCAATATATATATACATGACATCTAGGTCCTACTCATATAGAATTTAAGTACTCTCACCTGCAAAGAAAAAGAATTTAAGTACTCCATGGAATTTTTTCATGCCAAATTTCTCACTGAGTTTTTTTGGAGGAATTTTAAAAGGCGCATTGGCCTTACCAAGTGTTATGGGGTTGCTACAAGAAAATTGAACTAGCTAGATTAATAAGATCCAACATAAAAGGGTCACTATCAGTATTAGCCCCAAATTCCATATAAAGCTTTGTTTGCCTGCTAGGAGAGAAAACATTAGGGCGCAAAACAA
Source organism: Hordeum marinum (assembly GCA_022496015.1). Taxonomy (NCBI): domain Eukaryota; kingdom Viridiplantae; phylum Streptophyta; class Magnoliopsida; order Poales; family Poaceae; genus Hordeum; species Hordeum marinum. The sequence goes on from CM039673.1 coordinate 38,149,526, forward strand.
TAAATGCTTTTCTTTCTAGGTGTACATGAGATTCCCTAGATTTCACAGGGCAAGTCACTCTTTTCTGGTATTTTTAGTGTTGTTCTTTCGCAACAATCCATGTGATGCAAAATAGTTCACAAAATAAACAGAGAAAGACACATTAAAGATTACCCAAAAAACAATAACATTAAGAACATAAAATGATTTATATTAAATTTAAAAAATCTTGGGGCAAATCTGAGCATTATAATTTTTAATTAGATTTTAGAAAATCATGAGTAATAGGAAAACAATAAATACTTGATAAACCATGAGATGCTAAAACAGACAACATATAGATGAAAAATGTTACAAAGGTAAGGCATCGTCACATAATATAAAGATCCAAAAAAGGTGATATTACGTGATTAATCATATCCTCAAGGCCGCTTGGTGGACGCTCCCTTCCTGGAGACAACGACACAAACCACAGAGTCTGCTCCTCCCCGTCGATGGACCAGGTTGTAGCCCGAGCACCAGGTAGTCGGTGACATGCATAAGAAGAGGTCGTTCTCCGACAACTGTGCAAATGGTATAAACAAAAAAACATTTATGAAATTTTGAAGTATTTTAAAAATTGGTTGGTCAAAATGCCAACCGAGAAAGGCACTAAAATTGAAAAATAAAACTTCGCTCAATCAACTATTTCGGTACGGTCTTCGGTTTATACCGATAGAATAGCGACACAATTACGTTCATGTCATCTCTTGCCCCATGCCCACTTAAGTAGCTGAGCTCATTGTGCCATCCTACGTATCAAGGACAGGTGGTACTAATCCATGGAAGTGATTGAGCAACTTGGGCTGGAACAAATCATTCAATAAATTTGAGCCTTCCTTAGTGTAGGATCAAAAATCAACTAGAGCGGGGGTGAAGAGGAGATTTTAAGAAGTTTCTACGACAAAAGCAAGTTTCTTTAAGAAGCACAACAGAAATGTTCTCTAAAGCACAAACTAGACGGGAATAAAACTGCTGAAGTGAATGACTTAGAGAAATAACTACATGACTCTATAGAGATAAATCTAACAGGACTGATGATAGGAGAACAACTCATTAGAGATAAAACTAAATAGGAGATCATACAAGCATACAAGAGATAAATCTATCGCTATCATGGGAATCAACACAAGATCAATTCATGGCAGTTTCAAAGAACTGGTCAGAGAGCAAGAAGTCTAGGGAGAAATTCTTCGCAAACAAAGGTGAATTGCAGAAAGTAATTCGAGAAAGAGATAGAACCGTGGTGCTTGATGATCCACAAGTATAGGGGATCAATCGTAGTCCTTTCGATAAGTAAGAGTGTCGAACCCAACGGGGAACACAAGGATATGATAAGCAGTTTTCAGCAAGGTAATTTCTGCAAGCACTGAAATTGTAAGTAGCAAGTGTTGATAGCAAGGTAATTTGTAACAAGCAAGTAACGGTAACAATAGGTATGGTGCAGCAAGATAGCCCAATCCTATTGTGGCAAAGGACAGGCCAAAAGTATCTCTTATCACGAGCAAAGTGTTCCTGAGGGTACACGGGAATTTCATCTAGTCACTTTCATCATGTTGGTTTGATTCGTGTTCACTACTTTGATAATTTGATATGTGGGTGGACCGGTGCTAAGGTGTTGTTCTTAATTGAACGAACAACCTAGTTATGATTAACCCCCTCTCAAGCATCCGCAACTAAGAGAAAAGTATCAGAACAAAGTCTAACCATAGCATTAAACATGTGGACCCAAATCAGCCCCTTACGAAGTAGTGCATAAACTAGGGTTTAAGCTTCTGTCACTCGAGCAACCCATCATCTAATAACTACTCCACAATGCATTCCCTTAGGCTAAGGATGGTGAAGTGTCATGTAGTCGACGTTCACATGACACCGCTAAGGGAATCACAACATACATATCATCAAAATATCGAACACATATCAAATTCACATGATTACTTGCAACATGACTTCTCCCGTGACCTCAAGAATGAAAGTAACTACTCACAAATAATATTCGTGCTCAAGATCAGAGGGGTATTAAATAGCGTAATGGATCTGAACAATATGATCTTCCACCAAATATACCATATAGCAATCAACTACACAAGGTAATCAACATTACTAGTCACCCACATGTACCAATCTGAGGTTCCGGTAGAAAGATTGAACACAAGAAATGAACTAGGGTTTGAGAGGAGATGGTGTTGTTGAAGACATCTAATGAAGAATGGCCTCCCCAAGATGAGAGGAATGTTGGTGATGGCGATGGCTTTGATTTCCCCCTTCGGGAGGGAAGTTCCCTAGCAGAATCGCTCTGCCAGAGGGCAAAAGTACTCCTGCCCAAGTTCCGCCTCGAGGCGGCGGCACTTTGTCTCGAAAGTCCTCCTCTATTTTTTTAGTTTTTTGGGACTTTATACCAGAAAATGGGCTCCATAGGTGGGCTTGGGTGCCCACCCTCAACCACGACGCGGTTTGGGGGGCAGGCGCACCCTGGTAGAGGGTGGCCACCTGGTGGTTGATACGTCTGCATCGTATCTATAATTTTGTATTGTTTCATGCCAATATTATACAACTTTCACATATTTTGGTAACATTTTATATGATTTATTGGACTAACCTATTTATCTAGTGCCCAGTGCCAGTTTCTTTTTGTTGCATGTTTTTTGTTTCGCACAATTACCATAACAAACAAAGTCCAAACGCGATAAAATATTACGAAGATTTTTTGGGAATATTTGTGAATTTTGAGAATTAGAATCAGCGCAAACGGATGCCCATAGCCCTACTAACAGGTGCAGAAATCAAGGCTTTCTTAAGAATTTCAAATGCTTCTACACAATCGTCATCAAAAACAAAAGGAACATCTTTTTGCAAGAGATTAGTGAGAGGCCGAGAAATTGTAGAGAAGTCTTTAATAAATCTCCTATAGAAACCAGCATGACCAAGGAAACTTCTTATACCTTTGATATCCGTGGGACACGACATTTTTTCAATAGCATCTACTTTAGCTTTATCCACCTCAATACCTCTTTTAGAGATTTTGTTGTTGGAAATATGCCCTAGAGGCAATAATAAAATGGTTATTATTGTATTTCCTTGTTCATGATAATTGTCTATTGTTCATGCTATAATTGTATTAACCGGAAACCGTAATACATGTGTGAATACATAGACCACAACATGTCCCTAGTGAGCCTCTAGTTGGCTAGCTCGTTGATCAATAGATGGTCACGGTTTCATGACCATGGACATTGGATGTCATTGATAACGGGATCACACCATTAGGAGAATGATGTGATGGATAAGACACAATCCTAAGCATAGCACAAGATCATGTAGTTCATCTGCTAAATCTTTTCCAATGTCAAGTATCGTTTCCTTAGACAATGAGATTGTGCAACTCCCGGATACTGTAGGAATACTTTGGGTGTGCCAAACATCACAACGTAACTGGGTGGCTATAAAGTTACACTACGGGTATCTCCGAAAGTGTCTGTTGGGTTGGCATGAATCGAGATTGGGATTTGTCACTCCGTATAATGGAGAGGTATCTCTGGGCCCACTCGATAAGACATCATCATAATGAGCTCAATGTGAATAAGGAGTTAGCCACGGGATGATGTGTTACAGAACGAGTAAAGAGACTTACCGGTAACGAGATTGAACAAGGTATAGGGATACTGACGATTGAATCTCGGGCAAGTATCATACCGATAGACAAAGGGAATTGCCTACGGGATTGATTGAATCCCCGACATCGTGGTTCATCCGATGAGATCATTATGGAGCATGTGGGAGCCAACATGGGTATCCAGATCCTGCTGTTGGTTATTGACCGAAGAGGTGTCTCGGTCATGTCTACGTATCTCCCGAACCCGTAGGGTCTACAAACTTAAGGTTCGATGATGCTAGGGTTATAAGGAAATAGTGTAAGTGGTTACCGAAGGTTGTTTGGAGTCCTAAATGAGATTCCGGACGTCACGAGGAGCTCCAGAATGGTCCGGAGGTAAAGATTCATATATAGGAAGTGAGGTTTCGGTCACCGGAAGTGTTTCGGGTGTTGGAAATATGCCCTAGAGGCAATAATAAATTAGTTATTATCATATTTCCTTGTTCATGATAATCGTTTATTATCCATGCTATAATTGTATTGATCGGAGACTTAAATGCATGTGTGGATACATAGACAAAACCATGTCCCTAGTATGCCTCTAATGGACTAGCTCGTTGATCAAAGGATGGTTAAGGTTTCCTAGCCATGGACATGAGATGTCATTTGATAACGGGATCACATCATTAGGAGAATGATGTGATGGATAAGACCCAAACTACAAACATAGCATATGATCGTGTCAGTTTATTGCTACTGTTTTCTGCATGTCAAGTATATGTTCCTATGACCATGAGATCATGCAACTCACGGATATCGGAGGAGTGCCTTGTGTGTATCAAACGTCGCAACGTAACTGGGTGACTATAAAGGTGCTCTACAGGTATCTCCGATGGTGTCTGTTGAGTTGGCATGGATCGAGACTGGGATTTGTTACTCCGTGTGACGGAGAGGTATCTCAGGGCCCACTCGGTAATACAACATCACAACAAGCCTTGCAAGCAATGTGGCTAAGTGTTAGTCACGGGATCTTGTATTACAGAACGACTAAATAGACTTGCCAGTAACGAGGTTGAAATTGGTATGGAGATACCGACAATCGAATCTCGGGCAAGTAACATACCGAAGAACAAAGGGAACGTTATACGGGATTAACTGAATCCTTAACATAGAGGTTCGACCGATAAAGATCTTCGTAGAATATGTAGGAACCGATGTGGACGTCCAGGTCCCGCCATTGGTTATTGACCATAGAGGTGTCTCGGTCATGTCTACATAGTTCTCAAACCCGCAGGGTCTGCACACTTAAGGTTCGGTGACGTTTCGGTAGTGTAGAGTTATGTATGGTGGTGACCGAAGTTTGTTCGGAGTCCCGGATGAGATCCTGGACGTCACGAGGAGCTCTGGAATGGTCTGGAGGTAAATATTCATATATAGGAAGTCCCAGTTTGGTTTCCGGAAAAGTTTCGGACTCATCGGTAGTGTACCGGGAGTGCTGGTAGTGTACCGGGAGGCCTCCGGGAGGGGTATTTCGACCCCAAAAGGTCCATGGGCTGTGGGAGAATAATAACCAGCCCTTAGTGGGCTGGGAAAACAGCCACAAAGGCCCATGGCGCAGGAGAGAAAGTCCTAAAGCAAAAAGTGGAAAATCAGCCAATAGGAGGCAATCCTACTCCAACTAGGATTGGAGGTGAAGTAGGATTGCTCCTGCCTCCTATTTCGGCCGACCCAAAGGCCTTGGCTGCCTCTCCTCTCCTTTCCTCCTATATATACTAGTGGATTGGGTGGTTTTTGGACAGAATTTCCGGCCACGTGCTACCCGTTACACCGGTGCATAGTTTCTCCTCTAGATCGGTTTTCTGCAGCGCTTAGGCGAAGCCCTGCCGGAATTGCTCCACCACCATCACCGGAGCGCCGTCACGCTGCCGGTGAACTCTCTCTCCTCTCCACCTCCTCTCGCTGGATCGAGACGGTGGATATCGTCATCAAGCTGCACGTGTGCTGAACGCGGAGGTGCCGTCCGTTCAGCGCTAGATCGGAAGGACCATGATCGAGATTGCGAGACGGTTCGTGATGTGATCATGGAATGGATCGTGATGAGTTCGCGGGATAGATCGTGAGATGGATCGTGATGAGTTCACGGGACGGATTATGATGTGTTCGCGGGACGTTTCGTGATTGGATCGCGGGACGCTCGGCGATTTGGATCGCGAAGAAGTTCGACTACACCAACCGCGTTTCTTAACGCTTCCCGCTTAGCGATCTACAAGGGTACGTAGATCCACTCTCCCTCTCGTAGATGCTCATCACCATGGATAGGTTTGCGTGTGCGTAGGAATTTTTTTGTTTCCCATGCGACGTTCCCCAACAGTGGCATCATGAGCTAGGTTGATGGTTCGATGAGATCTCGAGTAGAACACAAAAGGTTTGTGGGCCTTGATGCTTAGATTGCTTCCTCCCTTGGTCGTATTTTGGTTCAGCGGGATTGTGAGATGAAGCGGCCCAGACCAACATTACTCGTACGCTTACGAGAGACCGGTTCCCTCGACGCAACTTGTTGCCTAGATGGCTTACGGGTGACAGTTTCTCTCACTTTAGTTGGATCGGATCCGACAAAGGCGGTCCTTGAGAAGGTTGAAAAGCAATCTATGTATCACCGTTGTGGTTTATGCGTAGGTGAGAATCGTTCTTGCTAGATAGCCGTAGCAGCCACGTAAAACATGCAACAACAATTAGAGGACGTCTAACTTGTTTTTGCAGGGTATGTTGTGATGTGATATGGCCAATTACATGTTGAGATATATGTGATGTATGAGATGATCATGTTATGTATAGAATTTCACGACTTGCATGTCATTGAGTACGGCAACCGACATGTGCCATAGGGTTGTCTTTAATTATTGTATGACCTGCGTGTCAATCATTAAGCGCTATGTAATGCTTTACTTTATCGCTAAGCGGTAGCAATAGAAGTAGAAGCACGGCTGGCGCCACAACCCCAATGGCAACACATTGATGGAGATCAAGATGATGGAGATCATGGTGTTGTGCCGGTGACGATGGAGATCATGCCGGTGTTTTGAAGATGGAGATCTTAAACACAAGTTCATGGCCATATCATGTCACTTATGAATTGCATGAGATGTTAATCTTTTTATGCACCTTGTTTTGCTTAGGTCGACGGTAGCATTATAAGGTGATCCCTCACTTGAATTTCAAGATGAAGTGTGTTCTCCCCAAGTGTGCACCGTTGCGAAAGTTCGTCGTGTTGAGACACCACGTGATGATCGGGTGTGATAGAATTTGATATACGAGTTATTGATGTGTACCTTGCTAGTACTCCTAGTAGCACCTGGGTATTGGATACCGGTTCGGTTGCTAAATGTTAGTAACTCGAAATAAAAGCTACGGAATAAACGGAGAACTAGCTAAGGGTGAGGTAGCGATGTGTGTTGGAAATGTTTCCAAGGTTGATGTGATCAACATCGCACACTCTCTCTACCTTCAGGATTAGTGACGAACCTAAATAAATGTTATTTGGTGTTTTGCGTTGAGCATGAACATGATTAGATCATGTTTGTTGCAATACGGTTATTCATTTAAGTCAGAGAATAATAGTTATTCTGTTTACATGAATAATACCTTCAATGGTCATGCACCCAGTGAGAATGGTTTGTTGAAATCTTGATCGTAGTAATACACATGTTCATAACATTGATGTCAAAAGATACAAAGTTAATAATGATAGTACCACATATTTGTGGCACTGCCGCAGAATGTCATATTGGTATAAAGCGCATGAAGAAACTCCATGCTGATGGATCTTTGGACTCATTCGTTTTCGAATCGGTTGAGACGTGCGAACCATGCCTCTTGGGCAAGATGACTAAAGGACCCCGTTGGATGGAGCAGGCAAGTGATTCATTGGAAATGATACATGTTGATGTATACAATCTAGTGAGTCTTGTAGCGTGCAGTGGATATCGTTATTTTCTTACCTTCACTGATGATTTGAGTAGATATAGTCTATATTTACTTAATGAAACACAAGTCTGAATCGTTTGAAAGGTTCAAGCAAATTCAGAGTGAAGTTTAAAGATCATCGTGACAAGAAGATAAAAATGACCGCGATATGATCGTGGAGGTGAATATCCGAGTTACGAGTTTGGCATACAACTTAAGACAACGTGAATTTTTTTAATATGCTTGCCGTTACTAGTCTTATCTTGATTCGACGGTATTGTGGGATGAAGCGGCCCGGACCAACCTTACACGTACGCTTACGTGAGACCGGTTCCACCGCCTGACATGCACTAGTTGCATAAGGTGGCTAGCGGGTGTCTGTCTCTCCCACCTTAGTCGGATTGGATTCGATGAAAAGGGTCCTTATGAAGGGTAAATAGCGATTGGCATATCACGTTGTGGTTTTGGCGTAGGTAAGAAACGTTCTTGCTAGAAACCTATAGCATCCACGTAAAAACTTGCAACTACAAATTAGAGGACGTCTAACTTGTTTTTGTAGCATATGTCGTGTGATGTGATATGGCCAAAAGGATGTGATGTGATGCATTGTGATGTATGAGATTGATCATGTTCTTGTAATAGGGTTCACGACTTGCATGTCGATGACTATGACAACCGGCAGGAGCCATAGGAGTTGTCTTATTTATTGTATGACCTGCGAGTCAATCATAAACGCCATGTAATTACTTTATTTTATTGCTAAGCGTTAGCCATAGTAGTAGAAGTAATAGTTGGTGAGACAACTTCATGAAGACACAATGATGGAGATCATGATGATGGAGATCATGGTGTCGTGCCGGTGACAATGATGATCATGGTGCCCCGAAGATGGAGATCAAAGGAGCAAGATGATATTGGCCATATCATGTCGCTATATTGATTGCATGTGATGTTTATCATGTTTACATCTTATTTTCTTAGAACGACGGTAGTAAATAAGATAATCTCTCAATAAAATTTCAAGAGAAGTGTTCACCCTAACTGTGCACCGTTGCTAAGGATCGTTGTTCCGAAGCACCACGCGATGATCGGGTGTGATAGGTTCTAACGTTCGCATACAACGGGTGTAAGCCAGATTTACACACGCGAAACACTTAGGTTGACTTGACGAGCCTAGCATGTACAGACATGGCCTCGGAACACGGAAGACCGAAAGGTCGAACATGAGTCGTATAGAAGATACGATCAACATGAAGATGTTCACCATGGATGACTAGTCCGTCTCACGTGATGATCGGACACGGGCTAGTTGACATGGATCATGTGTCACTTAGATGACTAGAGAGATGTCTATCTGAGTGGGAGTTCACTGAATAATTTGATTATGTGAACTTAATTATCATGAACTTAGTCTAAGATTGCCTTTAGTATCTATATTGTAGATCCAATGGCCAACGCACATGTCAACCTCAATTTCAACGCGTTCCTAGAGAAAACCAAGCTGAAAGATGATGGAAGCAACTATGCGGACTGGGTCCGTGGCTTGAGGATCATCCTCATAGCTTCCAAGAAATTGTATGTCCTTGATGCACCGCTAGGTGACCCACCCCTTCTCCCAGCAGAACAAGACGTTGCGAACGCTTGGCATTCTCGCTGCGATGACTACTCCCTTGTTCAGTGCGGCATGCTTTACAGTTTAGAACCGGGGCTCCAAAAGCGTTTTGAGCAACACGGAGCATATGAGATGTTCCAAGAGCTGAAACTGGTCTTTCAAGCTCGTGCCCGGGTCGAGAGATATGAAGTCTCCGACAAGTTCTTTAGTTGTAAGATGGAGGAGAACAATTCTGTCAGTGAGCACATCCTCAAGATGTCTGGGCTTCACAACCGCTTGACTCAGCTGGGAGTTAACATCCTGGATGACTCGGTCATTGACAGAATCCTCCAGTCGCTTCCACCTAGCTACAAGAGCTTTGTGATGAACTACAACATGCAGGGGATGGAGAAGTCCATTCCTGAGTTGTACTCGATGCTGAAATCAGCAGAGGTCGAGATCAGAAAGGAGCATCAAGTGTTGATGGTAAACAAGACCACTAGTTTCAAGAAAGGCAAGGGTAAGAAGAACTTCAAGAAGGACGGCAAAGCTTTTGCCGCGCCCGGTAAGCAAGTTACCGGGAAGAAGAAGAAAAATGGACCCAAGCCTGAGACTGAGTGCTTTTATTGCAAGGGTACCGGTCACTGGAAGCGGAACTGCCCCAAGTATTTAGCGGATAAGAAGGACGACAACGTTAAAGGTATATGTGATATACTTGTTATTGATGTGTACTTGAACAGCGCTCGTAGTAGCTCCTGGGTATTTGATACCGGTGCAGTTGCTCACATTTGTAACTCCAAGCAGGAGCTGCGGAATAAGCGGAGGCTGGCCAAGGACGAGGTGACGATGCGCGTCGGGAATGGTTCCAAGGTCGATGTGATCGCCGTCGGCACGCTACCTCTACATCTACCTTCGGGATTAGTTTTAAACCTTAATAATTGTTATTTAGTACCAGCTTTGAGCATGAACATTGTATCTGGATCTCGCTTGATGCGAGATGGCTACTCATTTAAATCCGAGAATAATGGTTGTTCTATTTATATGAGAGAAATGTTTTATGCTCATGCCCCGATGGTCAATGGTTTCTTTTTGATGAATCTCGAACGTGATGTTACACATGTCCATAGTGTGAGTACCAAAAGGTGTAAAGTTGATAACGATAGTCCCACTTACATGTGGCACTGCCGTCTTGGTCATATTGGTGTCAAACGCATGAAGAAGCTCCATGCTGATGGACTTTTGGAGTCACTTGTTTTCGAATCATTTGACACATGCGAATCATGCCTCATGGTCAAGATGACCAAGACTCCGTTCTCCGGAACAATGGAGCGAGCAACTGACTTGTTGGAGATAATACATACCGATGTATGCGGTCCAATGAGTGTCGAGGCTCGCGGTGGCTACCGTTATGTTCTCACCCTCACTGATGACTTGAGCAGATATGGGTATGTCTACTTAATGAAACACAAGTCTGAAACCTTTGAAAGGTTCAAGGAATTTCAGAGTAAGGTCAAGAATCAACGTGACAGGAAAATAAAATGCCTACGATCTGATCGTGGCGGAGAATATTTAAGTCACGAGTTTGGCACGCACCTTAGGAAATGTGGAATTGTTTCACAACTCACGCCGCCCAGCACACCTCAGCGAAATGGTGTGTCTGAACATCGTAATCACACTCTATTGGATATGGTGCGATCTATGATGTCTCTTACCGACTTACCGCTATCATTGTGGGGATATGCATTAGAGACTGCCGCATTCACTTTAAATAGGGCACCGTCTAAATCCGTTGAGACGACACCGTATGAATTATGGTTTGGAAAGAAACCTAAGCTGTCGTTTCTGGAAGTTTGGGGATGCAATGCTTCTGTGAAGAAATTTCAACTTGAGAAGCTCGAACCCAAAGCGGAAAAGTGCGTCTTCATAGGATATCCCAAAGAGACTATTGGGTATACCTTCTACCTACGATCCGAGGGCAAAGTCTTTGTTGCCAAGAATGGATCCTTTCTCGAGAAAGAGTTTCTCTCGAAAGAAGTAAGTGGGAGGAAAATAGAACTTGATGAGGTAATTGTACCTCCACTCGAACCGGAGAGTAGCGCAGCACGGGAAGTTGTTTCTTTGGAGCCTACACCAGCTAGAGAGGAAGTTAATGATGATGATCATGAAGCTTCAGATCAAGTTGCTATTCGAAGGTCCACTAGGACACGTTCCGCACCAGAGTGGTATGGCAATCCTGTTCTAGAGATCATGTTGTTGGAGAATGGTGAACCTTCGAACTATGAAGAAGCAATGGCGGGCCCAGATTCCGACAAATGGCTTGAGGCCATGAAATCCGAGATAGGATCCATGTATGAGAACGACGTATGGACTTTGGTGGACTTGCCTGATGATAAGCGAGCCATTGAAAACAAATGGATCTTTAAGAAGAAGACTGACGCAGACGGTAATGTGACCGCCTATAAGGCTCGGCTTGTCGCTAAGGGTTATCGACAAGTTCAAGGAGTTGACTACGATGAGACTTTCTCACCCGTAGCAATGCTAAAGTCAGTCCGAATCATGTTAGAAGTTGCCGCATTTTATGATTATGAGATCTGGCAAATGGACGTCAAAACGGCATTCCTTAATGGCTTCCTCAAGGAAGAACTGTATATGATGCAGCCGGAAGGTTTTGTCGATCCTAAAGATGCTAACAAGGTATGCAAGCTCCAGCGCTCCATCTATGGGCTGGTGCAAGCATCTCGGAGTTGGAACATTCGCTTTAATGAGGTTATTAAAGCGTTTGGGTTTGTACAGGTTTATGGAGAACCCTGTATTTACAAGAAAGTGAGTGGGAGCTCTATGGCATTTCTTATACTGTATGTGGATGACATGCTGATAATGGGAAATAATATAGAACTCTTGGAAAGTATAAAGGCCTACTTGAATAAGTGTTTTTCAATGAAGGACCTTGGAGAAGCTGCTTACATATTAGGTATTAATATCTATAGAGATAGATCGAAACGCCTCATTGGTCTTTCAAAAACACATTCCTTGAAAAGATATTGAAGAAGTTCAATATGGATGAGTCCAAGAAAGGGTTCTTGCCTGTATTGCAAGGTGTGAGATTGAGTACGACTCAATGCCCGACCACGACAAAGGATAGAGAAGAGATGAGTGTCATCCCCTATGCTTCAGCCATAGGCTCTATCATGTATGCCATGCTGTGTACCAGACCTGATGTGAACCTTGCCATAAGTTTGGTAGGGAGGTACCAAAGTGATCCCGGAGCGGAACACTGGACAGCGGTCAAGAATATCCTGAAGTACCTAAAAAGGACAAAGGACATGTTTCTCATTTATGGAGGTGCCGAAGAGCTCGTCGTAAAGGGTTACGTCGATGCTAGCTTCGACACAGATCCGGACGACTCCAAGTCCCAAACCGGATACGTGTATATTTTGAATGGAGGGGCAGTAAGCTGGAGCAGCAGCAAGCAAAGCGTCGTGGCGGCATCTACATGTGAAGCGGAGTACATAGCTGCTTCGGAAGCAGCAAAGGAGGGAGTCTGGATGAAGGAGTTCATCACCGACCTAGGAGTGATTCCGAATGCGTCGGGCCCGATGACTCTACTCTGTGATAACACTGGAGCTATTGCCCTTGCGAAGGAGCCCGGGTTTCACAAGAAGACAAGACACATCAAGCGCCGCTTCAACACCAAAATGTCGCATACGGAGACATAGATATTTGTAAAGTGCATACGGATCTGAATGTCGCAGATCCATTGACTAAACCTCTCTCACGAGCAAAACATGATCAACACCAGAATGCTATGGGTGTTCGATTCATCACAATGTAACTAGATTATTGACTCTAGTGCAAGTGGGAGATTGTTGGAAATATGCCCTAGAGGCAATAATAAAATGGTTATTATTGTATTTCCTAGTTCATGATAATTGTCTATTATTCATGCTACAATTGTGTTAACCGGAAACCGTAATACATGTGTGAATACATAGACCACAACATGTCCCTAGTGAGCCTCTAGTTGGCTAGCTCGTTGATCAATAGATGGTCACGGTTTCATGACCATGGACATTGGATGTCATTGATAACGGGATCACATTATTAGGAGAATGATGTGATGGACAAGACCCAATCCTAAGCATAGCACAAGATCGTGTAGTTCGTTTGCTAAAGCTTTTCAATGTCAAGTATCGTTTCCTTAGACCATGAGATTGTGTAAATCCCAGATACCGTAGGAATACTTTGGGTGTGCCAAACGTCACAACGTAACTGGGTGGCTATAAAGGTACGCTACGGGTATCTCCGAAAGTGTCTGTTGGGTTGACACGAATCGAGATTGGGATTTGTCACTCCGTGTGACGGAGAGGTATCTCTGGGCCCACTCGGTAAGACATCATCATAATGAGCTCAATGTGACTAAGGAGTTAGCCACGGGATGATGTGTTACGGAACGAGTAAAGAGACTTGCCGGTAACGATATTGAACAAGGTATAGGGATACCGACGATCGAATCTCGGGCAAGTACCATACCGATAGACAAAGGGAATTGTATACGGGATTGATTGAATCCCTGACATCGTGGTTCATCCGATGAGATCATCGTGGAGTACGTGGGAGCCAACATGGGTATACAGATCCCGCTGTTGGTTATTGGCCGGAGAGGTGTCTCGGTCATGTCTACGTGTCTCCCGAACCCGTAGGGTCTACACACTTAAGGTTCGATGACGCTAGGGTTATAGGGAAAAGGTATACGTGATTACCGAAGGTTGTTCGGAGTCCCGTATGAGATCCCGGACGTGATGAGGAGATCCGGAATGGTCCGGAGGTAAAGATTGATATATAGGAAGTCCAGTTTTGGTCACCGGAAAGTTTTCGGGCTCATCGGTATTGTACCGGGAGTGCCGGGAGGGTGCCGGAGGACCCCGGGAGGGGTGTGACGACCAGAGGACTTCATGGGCTATTAGATAAAGTGTGTCAGCCCTTATTGGGCTGGGAAATACTTTTGCTAAAGGCCCATGTGGCTGGAGATAAGAGATAGGGCTGAAAAGATTTAAAAGGAGGTGATCCACCTCCCTTGTGGGAGGTGGACTCTCCCCCTAGCTCGGCCGAACCTCTCCTCCTTGGAGGAGGGGTCAAGCCAGCCCTCCCTCTCCCTCCTCCTATATATACTTGAGGTTTTGTCCCTTTGAGAACAGATCTGAACTCTCTCTCTCTCGGCGAAGCTCTACCTCTCTTCTTCCTCCTCCGCAACGCTTGGCGAAGCCCTGCCGGAATACCTTGCTACTCCACCACCACCACGCCGTCGTGCTGCTGCTGGAGCTCTTCCCCAACCTCTCCTTCCTCCTTGCTGTATCAAGGCGTAGGAGACGTCACCGGGCTTCACGTGTGCTGAACACGGAGGTGCCGTCCGTTCGGCACTTGATCGGATCTACCGCGATCTGAATCGCTGCGAGTACGACTCCATCAACCGCGTTCTTGTAACGCTTCCGCTTAGCGATCTTCAAAGGTATGAAGATGCAATCTCTCCCACTCGTTGCTGGTTTCTCCATGGATAGATCTTGGTGATCGTAGGAAATTTTTTGATTTACTACTATGTCTCCCAACAGTCGCTCCATGGGTAGTGGACCATTGTGGGTCCCCGAGGGGCGGGAGGCTGAAATGGAGCTCGACATATCACCCAAAATCGCCAGAGAAGAAGAAAAAGAGTGGCTCCTCTCGTCGCCAGAGAAGAAGAAGCAGAGGAGTGGCTCCTCTCGTCACCGTAGAGTAAGCAGAAGAAGAAAGGGGAGGCAAGGATGGGCGAGCACAACCAACAACTCTTGCGGATCGCCTCTCGCGAATCGCCCCACGATCCAATAATGTGGAGCCGTCCATGTGATCCAACGGCTGTCGCTTGGTGCTAGGATATGATCGGACGGCTAACCCTTTGCCGTTGGGTTTAGAGGGGTTTTGAGATGGTCAACGGGGTTTCCAAGGCTTTGACCGAGCATAACTAAATTTAAAAAAATCGGAAAATATGAAACCTTCGTCGTTCGTCATTTTATAAGGCACGCTAACGAGGAAAAATACTAAACTTGGTATATAAAATACTAAACATTTTCAAAAAAAACTAGCTAGCACGATCGAGGTCAAATTAGCACCATTAATTTAAAAAAATATAAGATATAAAACTGGCGCACAATGATGTCTTGTGTACGAACATTTTCATGAAAAAGCCTTCACACATATGAGCTATCACGCACAACATTTCATAGAGTCCAAGGAGAGGAAGTAGGGTTCCCTTCGGTTTTTGAAAATTAAAAAAATCAGAAACATCACCAAAGCTTGATTTCAAAGTGAATAAGAAGGATCTGAACTTAGTTTTCCATTTTCATCTTTTAAACATGTTTGTTAATGGTTTTCTATTAAAGTATATTTTTAAAAAATGTAAAAATATGAAGATTAATTCAATAAATAGTGATACTTCAAATCTACACTATATAAATGGAATAGGTGTTAATAAAAAATATTTGGCACATTTATAGTAGGTCCAAAAAAACTTGGTTACAAATGGGGTTGTTTACCCTAGCTTGGGAGCTCATTTGGAGCACATTTCTCATGACTACAAGTTTTACCACGCAAAAGAGATCGAATTAATCACCTAACGTTTATAATAGTTCAACAATCTTTGCAACTCACACCACAGGGCAATGGACTTCAAGTGTTGGTTCAAATTCAAAGTTTGTCTAAAATTCAAATTTTGCATTAGTTTTGTATTCTACCTCAAATTTCACATCAAATTACAAATAGAATTATTACACCTTAGAAGTTTTCACAGTAGTTCAAATTGACGACCGAATCCTTATTACAAATCCTTAAAGTTCAAAGTTTATGACTTGCATTCAAGTTCAAATTCAAATCTTTGCCTTTCTCCTTGTGTTCCGGGATGCGTTAACCGTCTTGCTCCTGGTTTCCCTAGCCGGGATATTTTGTGCTTTTGAAAGCTTTGTGGTGGCGGTTTTGTTGAGCTTTGACTGACCGAGCAAGTGGTGACCGGTTGATGGTCATCTGTGGGTTCACTAATCCTTAAAGGAACTTCAGAAAAAATAACTTCCTCCTCTCTGATAGCTTCAAAACCTTCGTAAGCCATGGTTTCAAATTCTGCATCAGATGATGGTTCAACCGAAGTTTCTTCCTCTCTAGGTCTTTTTTGTCATGTGCCTCTAATTATCCTAGAGCTGTGTCAAACAGAAATAAGCTTAGCCATCAATAAAAAAGAGAGAAAATGCAAAACAGGGAAAGGTTGCACACATACCAAGCTGCTACTTCAGTTGCTTCATTCTCCCCTAAACTTGCTGCATTCTCCCCTAAACTTGCTGCATTCTCCTCTGCTGATGCATTCTCCTCGGTGTTTGCTGCTGCCCATTGATCCTCTTCTCCGAATGATGCATCAAGTGGATTCGTACAAATCCTAGCAATATGCCCTAGGATACCACATTTTTACACTCGCATTGTTTTCTTACAAGACCCTCTTCACCAGCTCTTATCCTGTTTTTCCTTAGTCTTCCTGGAGGTCTAGTCAGTACAGGAGAACGGAGTTTGAACCCGGGGTCTACTATGTTCTGTTGGTCTTTTCCCAAGAGTGCAGGCACATTTTCTACATAAGCAGCCCTAAATTTGGCAACAGAGAAATATTCAGACCAATACCGATCAACTTCACCATCTTCACCTCCAATAATAGTCATGAGATGTAGGGCTTGTATGCACGGCTTCCCGTGGATCTGCAATTTCCTACAACTTCATTCCTTTGTTGCAAGGTTCACTGGATATCTCCATTCCCTATTTTTACTATGAGTGTATATCACCTCAACCTCGTATGTCGACGGTCGAATGCATTCCATCCTTAGACCTCTTGCCTTGGGATGCAATGCCTTAATCGGAGATGGGAGCATAACATGCCCAACATATTGTGTTTTTGTAATTCTTTTACGAAGAGCCATCTTTATCATGATCATCTGCTTGATCTTATCAAATGCTTTCCACAACAAAAGCCCTTTCACTAACTTGAACTTTGCATTGAAACACTTAGCGAGGTTATTGGTCACATAGTGTACTTTGCAGATTTCATTGAATTTGCTTCTTGACCACACCTTTCCATGATGTTCATCCATGTACTCCTTCACCAAAGGATTGTTAGCATACAACACTCTTTAATGGTGCCCGTGCTTCTTCAAGCTCCATGTGTATGATGCTGGCCATAGGTTCTCATCATAAGCTTTCCCTTTAAATTTCTTTTTAATACTCTGCGCTAGGTGTCGCATACATTCCCTATGTTCCACTCCAGGGAATACAATTTCTACTGCACTCTCTAAACCATTGCAAGCATCTGTGTGTATAACTAAACCTGAGGGTGTACCTATAATGTTGCGCAACTGCTGCAGAAACCAGACCCAACTCTCCTCGGACTCTACCTCCAACACACCAAATGCAACTAGGAATAGCCAGTTGTGTCCATCAACTGCAGAAGTTGCTGCTAGTTGGCCTCTCCATCATCCATTCAAAGAAGTTGCATCGACCGCCAAATAGGGCCTACAACCATTCAGAAACCCCTGCCAACAAGCCTTGAAACAAACAAAAGACCTCTTGAAGCACTCCTTCTCCACTGTCTTCCCTTTTAATTTGTACTGAACTATATGCTTGTCAATCTCTATAACACTCCCTGGACTAGTCATCTCCACATTAGCTTTGAAGGTGTAAAGCAATTGAAAACTCTCATTCCGTGGACCATTAATCCTATCAAGAGCCCTTTAATTAGCATAGAAAATCTTCATGTAAGGTATATTAATCTTGTACTTGTCAAATAGCTTCCGATGGAGTGATGTTGGACCAATTGTTGGTGTTTCCCTCACCAAATCCAAGATTGCATCTGCCACCCACATAGTCTTTGCAAGCTTTGATTTATCCTTTCCCCCTCCCTCTCCAGGTGGGCAAGTGTGCATGTGTGTTTTTTTTATCTGAAACAAAATGAAAAATGATGTCAAATACAATTAAGAAAAAGTACACACGATCTGAATATAGAATGGATAAATAATCTGAAAACTAGATTCAGTTGTAATACCTGAATCAATTTGCTCTTTAGCATAGTGGATGCATGCAACCTCCACCTAGACCTATCATAAGGGCAATGAATAGTGAATCTTGTTTGTTCACTCCTATCAACCTCATAGGAGTTTTCAGTGAGACTGTAATATGTAGTCACTGCATTACGATAGTCCACCACCGATTCGAATATGGCTCTTGAAGTAAGCTGAGGATTCTCCCTGTTCCACTCAATTGTTGGCATGTCCTCACCATCATATTCTCGTAAAACTAAGGAGTCAATGTTCTCCTCCCTCTCTTCATCGTCGGTGTCATCAAATCTAGCACGGCTGGTAGGCTCCTCTAGATATTCATCTTCCATTGCCTGTTGACTGACTCTATCTACCAGTTTAGGGAATAGAGTCTCATCCTCATTATCATGTCGAAGCACATCCTCGTTAGGCTCTGCATCTACTTCTACATCAGGTGTAGAAGGGAGGGGAGAAGTGGCAGAATTAGCGGCAACCGACATGTTGTGGCTTTTAGAACCACTAGGTTTACTTGGTCTCGACCTACAAGGAGTGCGAGGACGCTTGCTATTAGCAGAGACAGATGATGTCTGAACACCCTTCCCCTTCGGGATACGTTGTTTGCATGCCTGAAGCACACTGATATGGATTTTACAGAAAAGGCTGTCAGCATTCAAACTAAATAGCAATCCCAGATGCTCATCACAAGTTAAAGGGCCAAATCTCTGCTTGGTACCATCAAAATATCTCAGTTCAACAGCATCGACAGAGATCCACGCATACTCACAACAGACTACCTCGCGGAAATCTATGAACGAAATGCTGGTTTCTACCACTTTCAGATAGAAAAATCCAGAAATCATATACGGTTTAGTTCCACACAGCTCGCTAGTTTCCATTCTAACCGCCAGCCGAAAAGCAAGTAAAGGATCAACCCTATTCGATTGAAATAAAGGGCGCAGTTAGGCCAAAAATTGTCAGAAAAATTGTATTGATTCACGCCAACGGTGGTCAAATACAGCCTAATTTATGGATCTCCTAATCAATTTGAGAGGAAAACGATGCTTACCCAGGTGGAATCCATGAATTATCCGCCTCTGATTTGACCCAATCATCTCCACGGTCGATGGGCCGGACGGTGTGCTCCCCCGACATCGCTTCCTAATCCTAGATGGGGAGAGAGGGTAGATCCGACGGAGGCAGCACGATGGCGGTGGAGGCGGCACGACGGCAGCAGAGGCGGCACGACGGCAGCGAAGGGGGCAGCACGGGAGCGACTCGATCTGATTCAGGTTACAATGAGTGTCAGTTTTGCGGCCCCACTCATTAGCACATAACGGTCAAAATGTGGACTCGATCCTACGCGACCCCATTCGTCAGAGTTAACAGTCAGAGGCATTGACTCGACGACAACGTCCGTTGTAACCCGTTCTGAGGGTTTCGGGCAAGAGAGTGGGGAAAAGTGAGACAAAGTTAAGAGCGTGGGTATGAATGAGTACAACTAAGGAACCAGGGGCACAAAAATAAAAGATCGTTGAGGTAAAACCCAACCATAGCATTAAATCATCAAGTCCCCTTTATCCCATACGCAACAACCCCCTTACTCAGGTTTAATCTTCTATCACTCTAGCAAACCACTATAAGCGAATCATGAACATATTGCAACACCCTAAAGCGGGAATCCTTCACATGTGTGCGGCATAGAAGGCACCATAGGACAACACCAAAATAAGCATACAACTCAAACCAATCTAGATCATCAATCAACCCATAATAATAAAGAAATCTACTCAAAACATCGTAAGATGGCAACACATCATTGGATCATAATATGTGGCATAAAGCACCATGTTCAAGTAGGGGATTACAGGGGGATGCAGGAGAGTGGACCACTGAAAAGATATGAGGACAATGATGAAGAAGGTGATGTTGATTAAGACTATTACCGTGGCGATGGTTCCCCTGATGGCACTCTGGCGCCACCGAGAGAGAGGGGAAGAGGGTCCCCCCTTGTGCTACCTCCTCCATGGCCTCCCCCCTAGGTGGGGAGAGGTTCTCCCTCTGGTCCTTGGCCTCCATGGTGATGATGGACCCTCCGTCTTCCTCCTCCATGGTCTCCGGTGATGGTGAGCCCCTCCGGTAGGGTGTCAGAGAGGGTCAAGATTGATTTTTCATGGCTACAGAGACTTGCGGCAGCGGAACTTCTGATCTAGGTTTCTTTCTCGGGGTTACTAGATTTATAGGAGTACTTGGCGTTGGAATCACATCAAAGGGACTCCCGAGGGCCCACAAGCCAGGGGGCGCGCCCTAGGGGGCGCCCGGGTGGCTTGTGGATGCCTCGGGACTCCTCTTTGGTATCTTTTTTCTGTAGTATTTTTTATATTGTCCAAAAATATTCTTAGTAAATTTTCGGCCCATCTCGAGAATTTTTAATTCTGCACAAAAACAACACCACGGTAGTTCTGCTGAAAAAAATGTAAGTCCGAGTAAGATCTAATCAAATCATACCAAAATCACATAGAATTATTGTAAACATGGCATGAATTCTTCATAAATTAAAGATACCTTGGAGACGTATCAACTTGCTATGTCACTACTAAGTTTACTTCCTCTCAAAGTACTTCTTGTTTACTTCCCGCAAAGTAGTTTCATACAAATTCTAGGTAAAGCAAGCATTAGCGTGCATAGAGTTGTATCGGTGGTCGATAGAACTTGAGGGCATATTTTTTCTACCTTTATTTCCTCGTTGGGTTCGACACTCTTACTTATTGAAAAAGGCTACAAACGATCCCCTACACTTTTGGGTTATTAAAACCTTTTTCTTGTGCCGTTGCCGGGGAGGAATAGCGTGGGGTGAATATTCTTGTGTGTCCTTGTTTGCTTTATCACTAAGTAATTTTTATTTTCTGTTTTAGTTGTTTTATTTTCTGTTATTAGTTGTTTTATATCTTTTTTATAGATACGGAACATGAAACACCAAAAAAATAGTGGTACTTGCTACTCATGGAGATGGGGAACCTCCTAAAACCCTCGATGCTATTTATGTGCAAAGTATTAAACACTACTTTGATAATCTTGAGAAAACCCCATTCAACTTGAGAATGGGAACAACAATGGATCAACGTAAATACTTTAGGGATTATCGCTTAACTCAAAAAGGGAAATTGTTATGGGATCAAATTCATACGTTGTATTGGTATGCTCGGGAGCTATGCTTGAGATATGATATTACTTGTTGCTCTAGGATGAATGCTCCAGACCTTCCCTTTTCATACAAATTTAATGATAATTAAACCTTAGCTTCTTATGCTAAAGGTATTTATGATTACTATGATGTGGAACAAATAGAAGAATTTGTTGCTTTTAAAGGTTCTTATGAAGTTGCTTCTTTGATGGAAAAGTACGACAATGTTTCTTACGAATCTGAAAATTTTGCCATACTTAAATATTTCTATGATAACTATGATTGCAATGATGATATTATTAAATTTACTGAAAGAATGTA
Source organism: Hordeum marinum (assembly GCA_022496015.1). Lineage (NCBI taxonomy): Eukaryota > Viridiplantae > Streptophyta > Magnoliopsida > Poales > Poaceae > Hordeum > Hordeum marinum. Next base: position 38,171,281 of record CM039673.1, read on the forward strand.
CACTGCCTTGGAAGAGACTAATATTTTGTAGGGACATATGGAAGAAGAAGTTGCTGAAATTGTGATCTGATTAGATGAAGAAGATGTGGAGCAGAGCGAAGATAAAAAGGAGGAAGAGAGGATTAGCTACCCATGCCCACCTTCTAATGACAGTAACTATTCAACTCATACATTGTTTAATTACCGTTCATGCTTACTGAAGTATGAATGCTATGATAATTGCTATGATCCCATGGATTAATTTGAAATATCCCTTTTTGATGAACTTGATGCTTGCTAAGCTTGTGGCCATGATGCCAATATGAATTATGCTTATGGATATGAATTTGCTATAGTTCCTTATGTTAAGCATGAATTGTTTCTATTGCACCCACACATTTTAATTCTATTATCTTTTTGAATTCTCCCAACTACACTATATCAGAGAAGTTTGTGCTTATTAAGGGTTATATTGATGGGTTGTGTCTTGGTACTACAAATGATGATTTTTATGAATATAATATGCATGTGATACTCCTACTTGCAATTATTATGAGAGAGGAACCAAATCTTCACCTCTTGATGTTTCCAATACTACAAAATTGCAAGAAACAGCTTATACTATGTATTGGTCTTTACTTAATGTGCATGAATTGTTCTTGTATGACATGCCAATGCATAGCAAGAGAGTTATACTTCGTTGTCATATGATGCATATCACTTTGTGCTCACTACTAAATTATAAATCATTGTTAATTAAAATTCTCTTTGATATACCTTGGGATCCGGGTGGCTCAATTACTTGAGCACTTTATGCCTAGCTTAATGGCTTTAAAGAAAGCGCTGCCAGGGAGACAACCCGGAAGTTTTAGAGAATCATTTATTTCTATTATGTGCTTTTCTATTATGTTGTGCCAAGATTTTCCTTTAGGATGATTCATAAGATGAGTAGAAGCAATGCTGAACCTGAAACAAAAACTTTGTTCCCAGTGCACAAATTTTCATTTTTTACAGGAATGTGAGAATGAGCTGAAATTTTTACACAATGTTGCTATACAAAATTTTTAATGACTACTAATTGTTCAGAACTTTTGGAAATACATAAGTATGGTCAAAGTTTAGATTACTAGAGACTGTCTTGTTTAAGACAGATTTTATTTTTGATGCATTGTTTTGCTTGTTTTGATGAAACAATCGATTTTATCGGTACTTTAAGCCATAGAAAAGTTATAATACAGAAGGTATAATGCAAATACAAAATATGAATTGATTTGGAAAAATACTTAAAGTAGTATTTTTCTTTATTATACTAACGGATCTTACTAGTCTTCTGTTAAGTTTTGTGTGGATGAAGTGGTCAAAGATGGAGGAGGTCTCGATATAAGGAGAAGGAGGAGAGGCAAGAGTTTAAGCTTGGGGATGTCCAAGGCACCACAAATAAATATCCAAGGAGACTCAACCGTCTAAGCTTGGGGATTCCACGGAAGGCATCCCATCCTTCTTCAACAAGTATCGGTATGTTTTCGGATTCGTTTCATACATGTGATATGTGAAAATCTTGGAGCGTCTTTTGCATTTAGTTTTCATTTTTATGCACCATGATGGTATGAGATATTCCATGGTTGATTTATAGAATGATCTTTGCACTTCCCTTATATCTTTTGAGTATGGCTTTATAGAATGCTTCATGTGCTTCATTTATATCATTTGACGTTTGGATTGCTTATTTCTCTTCACATAGAAAACCATTATTTGAAGAATGCTCTTTTGCTTCACTCATATTTATTAGATCATGGTATTTTGTAGAAAGAATGAAACTCTCTTGCTTCACTTATATCTATTTAGAGAGTCAACAGGAATTGGTCATTTGGATGGATAGTCATAAAATCCTACATAAAACTTATTGATCACTCAATATGATATGTTTGATTCCTTGCAATAGTTTTGAGATATAGAGACGATAATATGTGGGAGGTACTAGTGGATGATCATGTTTAGTAATATATTGGTGTTAAGGTTTGTGATTCTCGAAGCATGCACGTATAGTCTCCTGTTATGCTAGGAAGTTGGAGTGCAATTTATTCCTAATTGTCTATGTTTGTGTGAAGGTCAGGGGCGGGCGATGGTTAAATCCTACCAAACTTTCCCCAGGAGCATGCGTAGTAATACTTTGCTTCGAGAGAGCTAATAAAACTTTTACAATAAGTATGTGAGTTCTTTATGACTAATGTGAGTCCATGGATTATACACACTCTTACTTTTTCCGCAATTTGCTAGCCTCTACGATACCGTGCACTGCCCTTTCTCACCTCGAGAGTCGGTGCAAACTTTGTTGGTGCATCCAAACACCGTGATATGATACGCTCTATCACACATAAGCCTTATTATCTTTCTCAAAACAGCCACCATACCTACCTATTATGGCATTTCCATAGCCATTCTGAGATATATTGCCATGCAACTTCCACCGCTTATGTTTTGATGACTTGAGCATTCATTGTCATATTGCATTACATGATCGCAAGATAGCTAGCATGATGTTTTCATGGCTTGTCCATTTTTTGATATCTTTGCTACGCTAGATCATTGCATCCATATAGAGTCATACTTTGTTGTACTATCATTGTAATATTGAGATGTAAGTAAATAGGAGTGTGATGATCATCGTTATTCATTGTTAGAGTATGTCCCAATGAGGAAAGGATGATGGAGACTATGATTCCCCCGGAAGTGGGGATGAGGCTCCGGACAAAGAAAAAAGAGAAAAATAAAGGAAGGCAGATAAGAAAAAAAAGAAAGAAAAAAATGACTAGAGACAAAGAGAGAAGGGGCATGCTAATTCCACACTTGTGCTTCAAAGTAGCACCATGTTTTTCATGTTGAGAGTCTCCTATGTTGTCACTTTCATATACTAGTGGGAATTTTTCATTTTACAGTTAGATACATACCCACTTAGTTTTCAAATTGATCTTTCATGCACTTATAGCTATTAATGTATCCGTTGCATGGCAATCCCTACTCCTCGCATTGATATCTATTGATGGGCATATCCATAGCTCGTTGATACGCTGAGTTGATGCGAGGCTTTCTTTTCCACTTTTACCCCTTTGAAACCTACCACCATATTCTGTTCCAACCATAGTGCTATATCCATGGATTGTGCTCATGTATTGCGTGAGAGTTGAAAATGCTGAAGCGCGTTAAAAAGTATGAACCAATTACTTGGCTGACACCGAGGTAGTACATGATTTATACTGTGTGTTAAGAAGACAAAGCATGACAAGCCTATATGATTTTGTAGGGATAACGTTCTTTATCCTTGATATTTTGAAAGACATGATTGTTTGTTACGATGCCTGAGTATTAATGTCTTTATGTCAAAACTAGACTATTGCTTTGAATCACTTGTGTCTTAATATTCATGCCATGATTAGATATATGATCATGATTATGCTAGGTAGCATTCCACATCAAAAATGATCATTTTAATCATTTACCTACTCAAGGACGAGCAGGAATTAAGCTTGGGGGTGCTAATACGTCTTCGACGTATCTATAATTTTTGATTTTTTTATGCCAATATTATACAACTTTCACATATTTTTGGCAACATTTTATATGATTTATTGGACTAACCTTTTAATCAAGTGCCCTTGTTGCATGTTTTTGTTTCGAAGAATTACCATATCAAACGAAGTCCAAACACGATAAAAATGTACGGGGATTTATTTGGAACATTTAAGAATTTTGAGAAGTGGAATCAACACAAACAGTGGCCCACAACCCCCACGAGACACCAGGGCGCGACCAGGGGGCCCAGGCACGCCCTTGTGGGTTGTGCCTAGCTCGTAAGGTTCTTGGAGCTCTCCTTAGGGCGCAAGGAAGCTAAATTTTGGATAAAGATACTCTCAAAATTTCAGCCCGATCGGAGTTACGGATCTCCGGGAATATAAGAAACGTTTTTCGGTCAGAAAACAGGAACGCGAAACAAAAGAGAACAGAGAGGGAGATCCAATCTCGGATGGGCTCCCGTCCCTCTGCCGCCATGGAGGCCATGGACAAGAGGGGGAACTCTCCTCCCATCTTGGGGGAGGCCAAGTAAGAAGAAGAAGGAGGGGTCTCTCTCCCCCTCTCTCCCGGTGGCGTCAGAATGTCGTCGGGGCAAGGATTGTGACGGCGATCTACATCAACAATCTTGCTACTATCAACACCAACTCTCTCCCCTCATGCAGCGGTGTAACACCTCTCTTCCCCGCTTTAATCTCTACTTGTGGTTCTCAAATCCATATATTATTTCACATCGATATTTGGTTATCCTATGATGTTTGAGTAGATCTCTTTTGTCCTATGGGTTAATTTTGGTACGATGTTATGGATGTGAGTTTTATGTTGATATGGTGTTGTCCTATGGTGCCCCCCATGTCGTGCAAGCAGAGGGATCCCCGCTGTAGGGTGTTGTAATATGTTCATGATTTGCCTATGGTGGATTGCTTGAGTGACACAAGCATAAACCCGAGTAGGTGGGTTGTTGCATATGGGTGTAAAGAGGACTTGATACTTAATGCTATGATTGGGTTTTACCTTAATGATCTTTAGTAGTTGTGGATGCTTTCTAGAGTTCCAAAATTAAGTGCATATGATCCAAGTACGGAAAGTGTGTTAGCATATGTCTCTCCCTCATTGCGTATAACAAGTATCTATTGTATCATATTCAATTGCCTAGGGACAATCTTTTCTCTTCCGTTACGAAAAGCTTGCTACATCGCTACTAAGTTTACTTCCTCTCAAAGTACTTCTCGTTTACTTCCCGCAAAGTAGTCTCATACTAATTCTAGGTAAAGCAAGCATTAGCGTTCTTAGAGTTGTATCGGTGGTCGATAGAACTTGAGGGAGTTTTTGTTCTACCTTTAGCTCCTCGTTGGGTTCGACACTCTTACTTATCGAAAAAGGCTACAAACGACCCCCTACACTTGTGGGTTATCAGTGGCCCCCCTAAGATAGTTCTCAGCTTCATAAATTCTTATTTAATGCATAAAAATTCTCTGTAAATTTTCAGCTTCATTGGAGTTGTGCAGAATAGGTATCTCTGACGTGCTTTTTCAGGGTGCTGAATTCCAGTTGCCGGCATTCACCCTCTTGATGTAAACCTTACAAATTGTGAGAGAAAAGACATTAGAATTACTCCCCAAAGTATTATTATGCATAAAATCATTATAAATAATAGAAGTAAAACATGATGCAAAATGGACGTATCAGTGCTCGTAGTGACAAAGGTTTTGTTCACCTAGTTCACACATTTTTAGCAAGTGCTACATCTGTTTGCAGAGACGGGTGATTAAACACAGAAGCAAAAATCTTTTTGTTCTATTCTCCTTGACCTAATTCTATTGGACTTTGGTCAATTAATCTTGGTAGATCTTCAAGGCAATCTCTGGACCCTCGGAGAGTTGTTCTTCGCGATCTATAGTACTCTTAGTCCTTCGGAACCGACAACTAACTGTCTAGTGGATGCATGATCCACAGGAGTAATAGGCACAGACTAAGCTTAAAAGTAGTTCATCGTGATGCTCAATCTCTTAACATATTTAGGATTTGGGGCTTTATCTTTTAGGATTATCTCTTATGTTGGATAAATGGGTTGATTAGATAAAGTCTTGAGATGCGGGACTATTTATAGGTGGGAGCAATCCCGAGGTATGTAATGACCAATAAGAGCACTGGCCAATCATAGACAACTGACACATGGCAATCGGATTTCAAACTCACATGACAACTTACTTGCGGAACAAGTCAAATTAACTCAACTACAAAAGATTCAAAATAGAGAAAATTGAAATTAACAACCACTACGTCTTCACTATTACTTCATATTCCTCAGTGCACACAATTGTTCCTTGAGCGGCATAACTGCTTGTCAACATAATTTTAGGGGCCGTCTTTTAAACGATATGTGATTGTCTCTTAACTCCTTAGGGATCTGCTTCCTGTGTATACTCACATACACATTAGTCTTCAACCGGTTTGTCCAACAATCTCCAAAACTTTCTGAGGGCACTAGACACACCACGCATAGTGCACGTTGGTGTGGTTTTCCAAGCGAGTGACTGGGTCATTCTGGCTCACATGCGACCACGTATGGTACCTTGGCTAGGTCATTAGTGAAGTGGGCACCTGAAGCAGCCAACTTTGTGTTGCTAGTTCATAGTACTTTAGTTTTTTCCGATTAACATGTATAAAACTGAACATGATGAATGTCATTCGCTTAATATTTGAAAGCCAATGTTTTCTATAATGATGAGAAAAATAGAAAAGACAGTTTTTTTGGTTTCGGCATCAATTCGGTCTTCGATTATAGATTTTTATGCCCGCCTAGAGTTATCTTTGACAGATGCCGCGGTGTGGGATCACTAGAAGTGTATATCTAGAGGGGGGTGTCGGTGTCAAAACCGGCGGATCTCGGGTAGGGGTCCCGAACTGTAAGACTAGAATCGACGATAATAGGAGACAAAGGAGACACCAATTTACCCTGGTTCGGGCCCTCGTATGGAGGTAATACCCTACGTCCTTCTTGGTTGTATTGATGATTATGGGGGGTTATAGAGTTGATCTACCTGGAGATCGAATAGCTAACCTGAGATGAGTTGCTCCCTCACCAAAAACCCTCCGGCTTATATATATGCCAAGGGTATCTAAGATCTTACACATGGTCGGTTACATGCCGAAGAGATAAACATGCCTAACTATGACTAATAACTTGGAGAGTACGTCTTGGCTCCATGAAGCTTCCATCTGGCGTCGGTGATCTTCAATTACCCGATGTTCACCTTGCAGCCCATATAGTCTGGCCCATGAACAGTAGGTCGGCCATCCGAGGACCCCCTAATCCAGGACGCCCTCAATAGCCCCCGAACTAGCCTTCAATGCTGCTATATATCCGGTCAATCTCCTCATGTCGTCATCTTAGGCTTGCAAGGCGAGTCCCTCATCCCTCCTTGTCCGAGAGCGGACCAGTCTTCGGTAAGATCCCAAACGTCACGGACGCAGGTCCATTATTACAACCGCGCGTGCTCCTCGATTTTCGTCCGTCGTCGCAAGGCGAGTGGTTGATGATTTTTACAATCCTACCCCTCCGCAACAGAGGCACCACCCATTTAATCAAATGGAATCATGGCCTAGACCACATCCTCTTCCTCATCGAAAGAAACTCCAAGCGAAAGATCCACGCAAAATATGGCTAACGCCTCCAGCTCCTCTGCACGTCCCTACGGCTCACGCCCAGGGGACTGGACCAGCTGCTCCATTACACTCCTACGGCTCTGCAATCTGGAGATCTAGGGATATCTCCCTTCCTCAGATCTAGTGGCAACTCGCGTAGGGCTGCTTTCTTACGGCGATGAAGTTTTCGACGAGCATTTCCCCAATCCCAACAAGGGGGAACACGTATGCCTCGTCCCCTTCCTCCTCCAGGGCCTTGGATTTCTAATCCATCCGTTCCTGAGGGGGTTGCTAGAGTTCTATGGGATCCAACTCCATCAACTTACTCGAGGGTCCATTTTGCACATCTCAGGCTTTGTTCCTCTTTGCGAGATGTTCTTGGGGTGCGAAGAACATTTTGATTTGTGGAGGAAATACTTCTGCCTCGTCCCCCGAACACGAGACAAGGCAATCCTGGAGGTCGGTGGCGCCGAAGTGTGTCGTATAGCGGGGACGGGGTATCCAGTGGGCGCACCAAAGAAATTCAAAGTATGGACTTCGGAATGGTTTTATATCGAAGACATACCCTTGTTCGAGCCAACTCGGACAGGTCTTCCTGAATACTCCGCCGAGCTCCCGAAGAAGAGGTTCAATTGGCGACCAAGGAGCTCGACCCAGGAGGAGAGCGCCGAAGTGCGTTGCCTAGCCGGGCGGGTGCGGATGCTCGTCCACCATGAACTGACCATGATCGACGTCACGGCTGTTGCCATCTCCCGGTGTGTGCAGCCCCTCCAACAGAGGGTACGCCCCTTATGGCAGTACAACAGGACAAGCGACACCACGCGTTCCCGAAAACAAGGGCCCGCAACCCGGCAACAATGGTTGCCACACTTTCCGATCTATACAAAGGAGAGCAAGAAGACTTTGTTTGGCGGGCGACCAAAGAAGGATACTCAACCCATAATCCCATTGAATGGGTAAGCTTTTTATTTTTATCATGAATATAATTTGGGGTTTTAGTTTCGCACTTTACTTAGTCGAAGCCTTTGCGTAAACAGGAATGGAGGAGCTTCATCGAGACGGCCAGCTGTCCGTCTCCTGAGCCCGAGGACCATTCATGCGATGGTGATCCGGGTTTTAACGAAGACCTGAACCTTCTACTTGATTTTAAGGACGAGTCTACTTCCAGGACAGCATCGTCCAATCCCCGGAGGCCATCATAGTTGATTACCCCGGGTCATTCTCCATTCCCGCAGTGGGTAAGAAGAAAAACTCCTCCCGCAAAAGGCCAGCTACTAAGAGCGCCCTGGACGCGCCAGTCCCGGCTCCCAAACGCTGCCGATCTACGCGCCATACTCCAGCAACCGAAGCTACGGCCGAGTCGAAGGCCAACAGGGATCCTGCGAAGGAACCGGTTATGGAGGCGAATCCACCTGCCTGCTCACCCTGAAGGTACATTGTTCGGCTATCCGCTAATAGTTGGGACAAATAGAGTCTTACAGCGATTTAGTTTTATTGAAATATTTAGTCAAAATGCCCACTCCTCTCCTACCAAAGGGGTTACCCAGGCGTCTGGAGATGCCCGGACTTCCCAAGCCACGGCTCGTATGGCTTCTGCTACAGAAGCCCCCGTGGTCAATCCGGCTCCCACCGATTCCCGTGGCAGTGTATCCGTCACCAGATCGGAGGTGGAGAGTGCTATGCATAATCGACATAGATGGGAAGCCATGAGGCACCCAATTTTCTCCGAATAGGAGTTCGGTGCCCTACGCTCGGTGAATGCGCACCTAGGTGCCGCCCTAGCTGGATTCGGTGAATCCATGAAGTTGATAACAACCAACATGCAGGTAAGTGATCGGATTTTATAAAGTCCGAACATTTTTCTAAGCCCGGTAGCCCGCGAGACTAAGTTTGGTTTGAATAAAAACGAATTAAGGATCTCCGCACTGTTTGACTGCTGACGCAGGCTTCGAAGCAACATGCTGACCTATTGGCTAAGGAGCTGGAAGATAGCTGCACAGAAGTTAAGTCTATGAAGGCCGAACTGGAGCAAGTAAAGAGCTTCACCCGGGAGGCCCGTGGTGAGTGTGCCTTTGCTGCTAATCTTGATATATTCCTATGCCTGACACAAGGATTCCAGTAGCAGCCGAATCAATAGGGCATATGCAAAGGCAGTTGGAGGAGGCAAGGGACGCTCAATGTTACGCCGAGTCCCAGCACCAGGCCGGCTATCTTGTGATGCAAAAGCAGGTCGAAGAAATTAAGAGCTTGAAAATGCAATTGGCCCGAGCTCAAGAAGAAAACCGAAAACTTCAGAGGGGCATGTTCGGTAAGTACAATTCCATTATTAGCAAGTATATGTGATGTGGGAAACAATAGTAAGCACATTGTTGCCTTATGTACAAGCCTCTTGACCAGGCATCCAGAAGAGGAGATCGAATCATACCAGGAGGACCCGTTGAAGGAGCTGACCTCTCTCCATGGGCGCGTGCAGAAAGCAATAAAAGGAATGGTGAAGGCACTATGGTCGGTCGAACAACCACCCAAAGGGCTGGCCGCACTCGTGGATCGATTCAAGGGGCTCGAAATAGGTTCAAACTATGGAAGACTTCGGCTTGCTGTGAGGCAGCACGAGAAGCGTGGGCAATGATCAAGGCCAGTTTCACCAGACTTAACCCCGAGCATATGGCCCGGGTTGGTCCTATGGAATCGTATGGGCAAGAAGTGCCACTACATCTGGTGTATGACTAGCTGATGCCTGCTGCCTGCCTTTCACAAGAGGACTGCCTTCTTGATACCATAATCTATAATATCGATCAACAGCCGAACATGTAATTTATATGTACATGTGTGTAAACAATTTGTCATCGGCTTCTCTCACCCCCCCCCCCCGCGCGAAGAGCGCGGGAGTGTTCCTCCTTATTTGTACCTCTAAGAGAGCAAACTATATTCAGGGAACCAGGCAATCCGGTCATGTGGTGCGAACAGACAGAAAGCACACAAAAAGATATGTTATATTACTACTAAGCGTAAGAAACATCTTCCGAGGAAAATAGTACCCCTATCGATACCTTTCGTCAGTGTGATATGAGGACCGTAGCTACAAGTCCGCATACTTTCAGTATGCGGCCAATTGTTCTTTGGGAAGAAAAAACTCAAACAACATTTATAACGACAAGAGTCACAAACGGTGTTTTCGTCATAGCCGACCAATTGTCTACATAAGATAGCTAGCTTACTGCTTCACCCGGTCGTAACAATTGCAGAGGTGCTCCCTTTACTCTCTAGCTGAACAATCAGAACATAGAGAGTAATCACATGAGCGAGCCAACCTAGCTTGGCAAAGTCTTAGTTCGCACTGATGCATATAATTGGCTAGAACATGAAAAAAGAAACGTGTGCGCATGTTATGTGTGAGCAAATACTTATAAAAAGGTTGGCTACTATCAGGAGACCCCACGTGCTGTGTTCGGGTTTAACACTTTATGGTGTATGCCGATAATCTTTAGTACAAGATTGATTCAGCCGAACATAGGGTAAGAAAAAAATTCGGCCATGTCAAAACGGCAAGGTGGGAAGAAAAAGGAATACAAGGAAAAAGAAAAAAGAAAAAATATTGGAGAATTGCACGAGACCGGTTTATCCATAGAAGCGCCGAAGACGAGCCGCGTTCCACGGGTTTGGTTCGAGGCAATTATCTGAAGGGCTCCGAAGACGATAGGCTCCTCCCGCGAGTACCTCGTCGATGATGAAGGTACCTTCCTATTTGGGGTTGAGTTTATGCTTCTGCTCCGGGGGGGCGTAGGACGAGTTCGCCTACATTGTATGCTTTGTCCCTGACCTCCATACTCTAGTAGCATCGTGCTTGTTGCTGATAAAGTGCAAAGCGAGCCAGAGCTATGTCGCGTTCTCCTTCTAAGGCGTCCAGGTCGTCCTGCCGATCCAGCTCGGCCTCCTTTTCCTCGTACATGCGCACCCTTGGTGCATCGTGAATAATTTCACAGGGGAGGGCTTCCTCCCCATAGACCATGAAGCACGGTGTGTAACCCGTCGATCTATTCAGGGTGGTACGCAGGCCCCATAGTACAGAGTCAAGCTCCTCCACCCAATGGCAGTTGGACTCATGAGGAGATCGGACCAAACGTGCTTAATGCCGCTCATAATGAGACCATTTGCTCGTTCGACTTGCCCGTTGGACTGCGGGTGATAGACTGATGCATAATCGAGCTTAAGTCCCATATTTGCACACCATTCCTTGACCTTTCGGGCCGTAAAATTAGATCCATTATCCGTGATTATAATGTGTGGGACAATGTAACAATGCACCACTCCGGATAGGAAGTCGATAACTGGTCCAGACATAGCTAATTTGACGGGTTTTGCCTCTATCCAGTTAGTGAATTTGTCAACCATGACCAACAGGTATTTGTTTTTCTTGGTCTCCCCTTTAAGGGGCCCGACCATGTCCAGCCCCCAGACCGCGAAAGGCCAAGTGATCGGAATAGTCCGAAGAGCTGTGGGAGGCATGTGACTTTGGTTTGCGAAGAGTTGACACCCCATGCAATGCTTGAGAAGTGACTAGGTGTCCGTCCGAGCTATGGGCTAGAAGAACCCGGCTCGAAAGGCCTTGCTGACCAAGGCTCTTGCCGCGGCGTGATGTCTCCCATGCACTCGTGGACCTCGGCGAGAAGCTCCCGCCCTTCCTCCTCGGATATGCACCGCTGTAATATTCCAGTTGTGCTTTTCTTGTATAACTCACCCTCATGTACTTTGTAGGCCTTGGATCGCCGAATTATGCGTCGTGCCTCTGTCTGATCATCGGGGAGTTCCTTTCGAAGAAGGTAGGCGAGGAAGGGCTCTGTCCAAGGTGTAATTATTGCCATTACCTCATGAGCCGAAGGCGTTTCGTTAATTATGGAGTTGTCGATTATGTGATCGTCCGGTTCGTTGATGGGGGGAACTACCTCGTCCGAGTTATTTGGACCGGCGCCATTGTCATCGTCCTGCCATACTACGAAAGGCTTAAAGAGTTGTTCCAGGAAAGTATTCTTTGGGACAGGATCGCGCTTGGCTCCCATACGAGCCAATATGTCGGCGGCTTGGTTGTTGTCGCGAGCGACATGGTGGAATTCCAGCCCCTCGAACCGATTTAATATCTTGAGGACGGCGTTTCTATATGCCGCCATCTACGGGTTTTTGGCATCGAACTCACCATTAATTTGGGAGATGGACAAGTCGGAGTCTCCCCGTACCTCCAGCCGTTGTATGCCCATTGATGCTGCCATCCGACGACCATGAAGGAGAGCCTCGTATTCGGCTGCATTGTTAGAATCTGCATACATGATTTGCAACATGTATTGCATGTTGTCGCCTGTGGGGGATGTGAGAATAACTTTAGCCCCCAGTCCGACGAAGGTCTTGGATCCATCAAAGTACATAGTCCAATGGGAGTATGCACTGTATTCATTGGGGAGCTTGGCCTCTGTTCATTCAGCCAAGAAGTCCGCCAATACCTGAGATTTAATGGCACGGCGTGGCTTGTACGTTATTTCAAAGGGAAGGACTTCAATGGCCCATTTAGCTATGCGGCCAGTGGCATCCCTGTTGTTGATTATATCATTCAGGGGGACCTCAGATGCCACTATTATTGCACACTCCTAGAAGTAATGCCTGAGTTTCCTCGATGCCATGAATATTGTATAGGCTATTTTTTGGTAATGTGGGTATCTGGACTTGCACTGCGTTAGCACTCCTGACACATAATATACCGGTTTTTGAGTCCGGAATTTATGTCCCTCCTCATCTCGTTCAACTACGAGCACCGCACTGACAACTTTGCTAGTGGCCGATATGTATAATAGCATGGGCTCACCGGCGCGTGGTGCCATGAGTATGGGATTGGTTGCCAGTAGGGTTTTGATTTTTTCCAACGAAGAGATGTATAATAACATGGGCTCAAACTGTGTTCGGCAAGCAGTCGTGGGATTCCGGGCATATCGAAAGGATGACACGCGAAAATGTCCCAATTTTCTTGAAGAAAATTCCATAGTGCCTCATCCACAAGGGGATCGAGCTGGGCTCTGATGGACGCTGTCTTATTGGGGTCCGTCGGATGTACTTGAAACTTGACTATTTCCTCTCTGGGTTTGAAGGACGTGGACTTGGGTTGTTTGCTAAGGATCATGTCGTCCTTATTAATTGTTGACCGTAGAGCGGTCAGTTCTTCGGCAGCGAAAGTCTCTACTAATGCCTCAAGGGCGAGTGCTGCCATTTTGTTTTCGGCCTTGAGGGCTATGTTTAGATCACTCGCGATCGTGATCCCTCCATTTGGTCTTGGCATTTTTAGCTTCATATACTCGTAATGGGGTATAGCCTGGAACTTGGTGAAGGCGTCATGTCCTAATAGGGCATCATAGCCACATGGGAATGGTACGATGTGGAAGAGAAGTTCTTCGGATCGATAGTTTTTGGGCATGACGAACACTACGTCTAGGACGATACATCCGGAACAACGCACCTCTTTCCCTGGAATAATTCCCTGGAAGGTTGTATTGATACGTTCGATGCGAGATCAGTCAAACTGCATTTTTTCCAGGGTACCCTCATATATAAGGTTTAGACAGTTGCTGTCGTCCATTAGCACTTTATGTAGCCTGTATCCATCAATGGTGGGGTATAAGACTAGTGAGGCCGGTGAGTGACCAGGCAGGATGGCTGGCTGGCCGGTATCCTCGAAAGTAATCGGTATGTCTGCCCATGGACTAGTTGTTGCACATGGTAGACCTGTTCGATCTCTCTAAGATCTCTTTTCCTCCTATTCTTCGAGGGGTACATTTCATAGACCATCAGGACTTCATTATGTCCCGACGGCTTAGGGGCAGCCTGTTTGGCAGAGGTGTCTCAAGGATGGCCTCGCCGCTCTTTGCGACTTGCCTGATGACCCAACAAGCTCTAAGGCTGTGAGTCGGACTTGTATTTAGCAACATAGAATGTATAGGGAAAGGTTTATCCAATAGTCCGTCAAGGGCGGTGCCCGCCTTTGAAAGGGGCTTGATTATTTTTCCCATAGGTTCGTATCTGTCCGGCCACCTCGGAGGTATCCTCTTTTTTCGACCTCCGCTAGGGTGTTTGGGAGAATTTGGTCTGAGAAGAAGTGTTCGGATTGCGAAATGCTTTCCATGGCACATTATTTTTGTACCAGATCGGACAATTCGAAAAGTCACGAATGTGTCGGCGGGCCAAGGAGTTAAGGATTCCTTTATCATGGCAGTTGTGTATGAACATTGTCATTATATGTTGGTCACTAATACCCTTCTCCTTGCTTCTAGCGAGCATGATTCTGGTCCAAAAGTGATGGAGTGATTCTCCTTGTAATTGCTTTATGTAGCATAGGTACGAAGATGCGGGCTTTGGTGAGATACTAGGATTATCGTCCTGGGCGATGGGTGGGAAAAAAATTCAGTTCCACGCCACATTGGGTGTTTGGAGGCACGAACTCCGGGATGTGCCGTGGGTCCTAGACAAATGACGGCCCGGTTTCAAGGTGCTCCCCGGCATCCGGCTCGTCTCCGGAGTCTAGGTGATAAGAGACCAGGCTGTAGATTGTTTTCAATTCCGTCTGTCGGGACAAATCCGCAGTCGGACACTCGATAGTAGCGACAAGGTGGGTGACCGGAGGGACATGAATCTCCCTGTCATCGGGTCTAATCCTGAGCCAATCATAGATCGGAACCTGGTCATCCGCTATACGCATAGCTTCGATCCGATCAAACAACTCGTTTAAAACCGAGGCGATGGTAGGGTGCGCGTCGCTGAAGCGAGTGGCTTCAATGAGCGGTGTGGCAGTTCTGGAGCCGTGCCAAAGCAGATCCATGTTCCGTCCAGCCATGGGACCTAATGACTTTGGCGTTGAGACATCCAGACTTACAGGCTTCTTCTCAAGGGTCAAAGGATCCATCAGAACAAGTTCTCCCCATGAATCAGCAACGAACTGTAAGGTTCCAAACCTGATCCTTTGATCGGGGGAGAAGTTTCCGATTTGGCCTTGACAGCTGATCGGGTTGGCGTGTGAAAGGATGTCATTGCTGGCGAGATTATGATCGGGGGAGGAAATCCCCTCAATACCGATCTCATTACTCGTAACGAGATGAGCCATTGATTCCTTCGGTGCTCACAGAGGAACTCTCACTGAAAGCACCAATGTCGGTGTCAAAACCGGCGGATCTCGGGTCGGGGGTCCCGAACTGTGAGACTATAATCGACAGTAACATGAGACAAAGGGGACACAGATTTACCCAGATTCGGGCCCTCCTATGGAGGTAATACCCTACGTCCTGCTTGGTTGTATTGATGATGATGGGGGTTTACAGAGTTGATCTACCTCGAAATCGAATAGCTAACCCTAGATGAGTTGCTCTGTCACCTAAAACCCTCCGGCTCGTATAGATGCCAAGGGTATCTAAGATCTTACACATGGTCGGTTACATGCCGAAGAGATAAATATGCCTAACTACAACTAATAACTTGGACAATACGTCTTGGCTCCTTGAAGCTTCCATCTGGCGTCGGTGATCTTCAATCATCCGATGTTCACCTTGTGGCCCATATAGTCCGGCCCATGAACAATAGGACGGCCATCCGAGGACCCCCTAATCCAGGACTCCCTCAGGGAGTGAATACACTATTTGAAGGAATATAAGACTACCTCAGGCATAAATCAAGTGTTGACAGTTTTTAGAATAAATAGAAAATCTAGAACACCCTACACATGCAAGTCATCAAGTATAGCAGCGGAAAGTATAGACATTGCACATGGAAGAAAGGAGTATTGATAGAGAGATCAAACGCATGAGGTGACACAATGATTTTTCCCGTGGTTCTGATAGGTGGCGCTATCGTACATCCACGTTTATCGAGTCTTGAACCCACGAAGGGTAACGGTCACGGGAGTCCATGGAGTGTTCCATGAAGAAACAACCTTGACTATTCCATATGACCTACGTCCAGGGAGGACTAGCCTAACTCGGGGTAGATCTTCACGAAGTAGGCGATTTCCTTACCCTTACAAACTTCTTGGTTCACTCCACAACACGAAGTACGAGGTTCCCAAGCGACCCCTAACCAATCTAGGAGGCACCACGAATGAAATGATGTCGAACTTGAATATGTTTGGTTCGAGAATGTTGCACAAGATTATGACCAATCTTAACAGAACTCTCATTGTCACAAAGTAATGGAACATTTTTAACATTAATTCCATAATCTTTAAGCATTCGTGTCATCCACAACATGATCCAGCAGCAATATATTCAGCTTCGGCGGTAGATAGAGATACCGAGTTTTGTTTCTTGGAGGACCAAGACACAAGAGATCTACCAAGAAATTTACAAGTACCCGAGGTGGATTTTCTATCAACCTTGTCACCGGCATAGTACGATTCGGAGTAGCCAACAAGATTAAAAGAAGATCCCTTGGGATACCAAATGCCAAAGTTTGGTGTATGAATCAAGTATCTCACAATACGTTTCACAGCCTTAAGATGACATACTTTAGGTGCAGCTTGATATCTAGCACACATGCAAACACAAAGCATAATATCGGGATGGGAGGCACATAGATAAAGAAATGAACCAATAATTGATCGATAAACCTTTTGATCAACCGGTTCACCCTCCTTGGTAAGATCATCATGTCCGCTAGTGGGCATGGGAGTTTTCATACCTTTGCACTCCTGCATGTTGAACTTCTTGATTAATTCCTTGGTGTACTTTGTTTGAGAGATGAAAGTTCCTTCTCTTCATTTCTTAATTTGCAAACCAAGAAAGAATTTCAGCTCACACATCATAGACATCTCATACTTCTCTGACATTAACCTTCCATACCTTTCACTAAATTGTGGGTTAGTAGATCCAAAGATAATATCATCCGAATAGATTTGGCACACAAATAATTCACCATTAACTCTCTTTGTGAATAAGGTTACGTCAATTTTACCAATTTCAAATCCTTTTTCAATGAGAAACTTCGTTAAGCATTTATACCAAACACAAGGGGCTTGCTTAAGACCGTAAAGGGCTTTACGAAGTTTGTAAACGTGGTCAGGTTTCTTAGGATTTACAAAACCAGGTGGTTGCTTAACATAGACCTCTTCTTCAATCTCACCATTTAAGAAAGCACTTTTAATATCCATTTGGTAAAGCGTGATATCATGGTGATTAGCTTAAGCGGGAAGAATTCGAATAGCTTCTTGTCTAGCAACGGGGCCATAGGTCTCACCATAGTCCATACCTTTGACTTGCATATATCCTTGAGCTACGAGGCGAGCCTTGTTGCAAACAACTTGACCGTCTTTTGTCTTGCTTGTTCCAAAATACCAATTTCGTGCCGATGATGTTTTGCTCGTTCTTGGGCTTCTCCACGAGTGTCCACACTTCGTTCCCCTCGTAGTTGTGAAGCTCTTCATGCATAGCGTTCACCCAATCTGAGTCTTCAAGAGCCTATTCTACCTTCAAAGGTTCAATGTTAGAGATGAAAGAATAATGCTCACAAAAGTTAGCTAGATAAGTTTTTGAGCGAGTGATTCTCCCAGTTTTTATGTCACAAAAAAATTGGTTTAGGGGATGGTTCTTAGTCACTTGTGCTCGAACTCGGGTCAGGTTCCAATTGTTGGATGATGGATCTTCTTCTTCATCATCATCTCCTTCGTCTTCATTGTTGTTGAAGGTGTCGTTCCCTTGAGGAGGTGGTGAAGGAGATTGTGGTGGATCTTCAGGATGCACTTCCTCCTCTTCATCATCTTGTCGTGTACCGCTTGTGTATGCATCCATGTCATGTTGTGGTTCACCTTGACATGAAGTAGGGGCTTCCACTTGAGTTGATGAAGTACTTTCCTTCACCTCCATGGAACAAATCTTACCAATAGAAAAGTCTTGGATAGCTTCCGAAGGGTCCATATCACCTACATCATTTGGCAATTGTTTGACTTGCGAACCATTAGATTCATCAAATTTCACATCTACCGTCTCTTCAACTTTTCGAGTGAAGTAGTTGTAGACACGGTAAGTGTGAGAGTTCGATCCATAACCAAGTAGGAATCCTTCATGAGATTCAGGAGCAAATTTAGCACGACGATGCTTATCAAGAATGTAACACTTGGATTCGAATACCCGAAAGTATACAACTTGGGGTTTGTTACCGGTGAGTACCTCGTATGCCATTTTACCGAGAAGCTTCTGGAAGTAAAATCGGTTTATGGCATGACATGTTGTTTCCATGGCTTCTGCCCAAAAGTGTCTTAGCGTCTTGTATTCGTCAAGCATCGTTCTTGCCATCTCAATGAGCGTCCGGTTCTTCCTCTCAACAACTCCATTTTGTTGAGGTGTGTATGTAGCCGAGAACTCATGTGATACACCTTATTCGTCAAACAAAAGGTATCCACATTGGTGTTCTTGAACTCCGATCCGTTATCGCTCTGAACCTTCTTGATCTTCACTTCAAACTGATTTTGAGCTTTGCGAGCGAAGTTCTTGAAGATCTTTTGTACTTGCGACTTATCATCAAGAAAGAATACCCACGTAAATGTGGAAAAATCATCAACTATAACTAGATCATAAGAGTTTCCACTGAGACTCTTGTAAGCATTGGGACCAAAAAGATCCATATGAAGTAACTCAAGTGGTCTCCTAGTAGTCATGATATTCTTGACCGGATGACTTCCACCTACTTGCTTTCCTGCTTGACAAGCACTACAAAGTCTATATTTGTCAAAGATAACATCTTTAACACCTAGAATGTGATCACCTTTGATGAGCTTATCTAGATTGCGCATGCCTACATGTCCTAGCCTTCTATGCCATAGCTAACCTTTAGATCATTTTGCAATAAGACAAGTATGAGGTTGGGCCATTTTAGTGAAATCAACAATGTATAGATCACCTCTACGAATGTCGGTAAAGGCAATTTTATGATTATAAAATTGAAACACTTGGCAATCTACTTTAGTAAATAGCACATTGAAACCGAAGTCTACTAGTATAGATACTGAAAGAAGATTGTACCCAAGGGGTTTAACAAGCATCACATTTTGAATTGAGTTATCATGAGATATGGCCACCTTACCAAGGCCAAGGACCTTCCCTTAGAGTTGTCTCCAAAGGTCACGTACCTTTGAGGACGTTGATTAGGCATAATCTCTTGGAACATGTATTTATCGCCAGTCATGTGATCCATGCATCCACTATCGAGAACCCACTCTTTTCTGCTGGACATGTAATCCTTGAAGTTTGCCATAAGACTTAGGTTCTTCATGATATTTTCATGCTCGATGTCGAACAACACATCTTCATCATAGTAGCCATGTTCTTCATTGTCATCATCGGATGGAATCTCCTCGTCATAGAAACCAAGAGACTCGTTAGAATCATAATCATGACAATGTTCAAGTATATGAATAAGAATGGCTTCAACAACAATGTTGTTGATAGTTGTGACATCTCCTTTAGCATGCGTGAGATCACGGAGCTCAAATAGGCATTTATAAAAGTTTGGATCACTAGGCTTCATTTTATGAAAAGCAACAGTTTTATGAAGAATTTCATCAAGATTACCTAATGAAAGACTTGGGTATCGTTTCTCTAAGTCTTTCCACAAAGTATAAGAACATGCAAAATTCTTCAACTGAGAAAGTACGAATCTTGGTAAACTTCTAACAATAAGATTAACAGTTCTTAAGTTACCAAGCATGTTAATTTCCTCTTTGTGTGCGGGATGCAATTCATCAACGGGGAGCACATAGGGATTTTCAATATATTTTCTCAAATGGAATTTATCAAATAGATCAATCATAGCATTCTTCCACTCTCCATTAAGAATGGGCACTCTAGAACTCGAACTTTCCACACTAGACACATCCATCTTCCTCCATGGTGTTGAAACCGAAGCAATGGAGACCAATGCGCTGGTACCTATTATGGGATCACTAGAAATGTATGTCTAGAGGGGGGTGAATAGACTATTTGTAGGAATTTAAAACTACCTCAAGCATAAATAAAGTGTTGGCAGTTTTTAGCATACATAGCAAATCTAGAACACCCTACACATGCAAGTCATCAAGTATAGTAGCGAAAAGTAAAAACATTGCACATGTAAGTAAGGAGTAGAGATAGAGAGATCAAATGCATGAGGTGACACGATGGTTTTTCCCGTGGTTCCAATAGGTGGCGCTATCGTACATACACATTTATGGAGTCTTCACCCCACGGAGGTTAACGGCCACGACAGTCCAGAGAGGGCTCAACCCACGGAGGGTTCCACGGAGAAGCAACCTTGACTATTCCATATGGCCTACGTCCACGGAGGACTAGCCTAACTCGGGGTAGATCTTCACGAAGTAGGCGATCTCCTTGCCCTTACAAACTTCTTGGTTCACTCCACAACATGAAGTAGGAGGCTCCCAAGCGACACCTAACCAATCTAGGAGGCACCACCCTCCAAAAGGTAATAGGCTCGATAATGTCGATGAACTCCTTGCTCTTGTGCTTCAAGATGATAGACTCCACAACACTCAATCACTCTCTCACATATTTGGCTTTGGTGGAAGAGATTGATTGGGTGGAAAGGACCTTGGGGAGGCTAGAGATCAAGATTCATATGGTAGGAATGCAATGGCATGATCTCAACACATGAGTAGGTGGCTCTCTCTCAAAAAATCAATAGGTATTAGTGATGAACTATTCTTAGTGCTTCTCTTGCAAGTGAGTGGTGATGGAGGGTTATATATAGGCATCTCAAAAAATCCAACCATTACACACAAAATGATCAACTTGGTGACACCGATGTGTTAATCTCGGTGGTACCGAAGTGACCAAAAGGTGGCAACTTTTGAATCTCGGTGAGACTGATATAGTAAACTCGGTTGCACTGATAAGGTGACCAACGGTCAGATTGCCCACTCAGTGGCGCCGTTCCAACAATCTCGGTGGGACCGATATTGTGAATTTGCGTAATAGAGAGTTGGCAACCTAACTCGGAGGCACCGAAGCATAATCGGTTGCACCGAAGTGGCTAGGGTTTGGCTGAGTCTGTCTAGGTTCTCGAATCGGTGGCACCGAGTGGAAAGTGTTGGTTGCACCGATTTTCAATATATGGCTTTGGACAGACTTTTGTGGAAGAGCTTGTGAGTGTATGTGGTGACTATCACTTGTGCACGTATGAGCATTTTTTTCACCAAGAAAACCTTACCCCCTTTTAATAGTATTGGTTTTCCTATGGACTCAAAGTGATTTCTCACAAAAGATAAAATGTAGAGTCCTTGTCTTGAAGCTTTGCCAATCTATTTCCTTCTCCTTCTTCTTCATGGGGATACTCTCCACACTCCTTTTGCCAATCCATCATTATCTATGGACTTTATCTGAAATACACTAGGTGAAAGTACTGTTAGAAATATGCCCTAGAGGCAATAAATAAAGTGTTTATTATTCTATTTCCTTGTTCATGATAATTGTTTATTGTCCATGCTATAATTGTATTGATTGGAAACACATTACATGTGTGGATAAATAGACAACACTTTGTCCCTAGTATGCCTCTAGTTAACTAGCTCATTGATCAAAGATGGTCAAGGTTTCCTAGCCATTGACATGTGATGTCATTTGATAACGGGATCACATCACTAGGAGAATGATGTGATGGACAAGACCCAAACTACACACATAGCATATGATCGTATCAGTTTATTGCTACTGTTTTTTGCATGTCAAGTATATGTTCCTATGACCATGAGATCATGCAACTCACGGACACCGGAGGAGTGCCTTGTGTGTATCAAATGTCGCAACGTAACTGGGTGACTATAAATGTGCTCTACAGGTATATCCGAGGGTGTCTGTTGGGTTGGCATGGATCAAGACTGGGATTTGTTACTCCGTGTGAGGGAGAGGTATCTCAGGGCCCACTCGGTAATACAACATCACAATAAGACTTGCAAGCAATGTGACTAAGTGTTAGTCACAGGGTCTTGTATTACGGAATGAGTAAAGAGACTTGCCCGTAACGAGGTTGAACTACGTATGGAGATACCAATGATCGTATCTCGAGCAAGTAACATATCGAAGAACAAAGGGAACATCATACGGGATTAACTGAATCCTTGACATAGAGGTTTGATCGATAAAGATCTTCGTAGAATATGTAGGAACCAATATGGGCATCCAGGTCCCTCTATTGGTTATTGACCATAGAGGTGTCTCGGTCATGTCTACATAGTTCTCGAACCCGCAGGGTCTGCACACTTAAGGTTCGGTGACGTTTCGGTAGTATAGAGTTATGTATGGTGGTGACCGAAGGTTGTTCCGAGTCCTAGATGAGATCTCGTATGTCATGAGGATCTCCGGAATGGTCCGGAGGTAAAGATTGATATGTAGGAAGTCCTATTTTGGTCGCCGGAAAAGTTTCGGGCTCATCGGTAGTGTACCGGGAGTGCCGATAGTGTACCGGGAGACCATCGGGAGGGGTATTTTGACCCAAGAGGCTACATGGGTTGTGGGAGAGAGAATATCAGCCGTTAGTGGTCTGGTGGAAGTCCCACACAAGGCCCATGCGGCTGGGAAGAAAAGCCCAAAGAGAAAAGGTGGAAAAAAGGCAAAAAGGCAAAAAAGGAAGGAGTCCTAGTCCTACTAGGATTGGAGGAGAAATCCTCCTCTCCTCCCTGGTTCGGCCGAAGCAAGGTCTGGCCCCTTGACGGCAAAGCCTCCTCCTCTCTTTCTCTTATATATACTAGAGGTTTTAGGGGTTTTGGCACTTGATTTTCAGCCACGTGCTACTCGTTCCTCTAGTGCATAGTTTGTCCTCTAGATCGGTTTTCTACAGTGCTTAGGCGAAGCCCTGCTAGAATTGCTCCACCACCATCGCCGCGGCGCCGTCACGCTGCCGGAGAACTCATCTACCTCTCCACTCCCTCTTGCTGGATCAAGAAGGTAGAGATCGTCATCAAGTTGTAGGTGTGCTGAACGCGGAGGTGTCGTCCGTTCGGTGCTTGATCGGGACGGATCGTGATTGGATTGCGGGACGCTCGCCGATTTGGATCGCGAAGACGTTCGACTACACCAACTGCGTTTCTTAACGCTTCCCGCTTAGCTATCTACAAGGGTATGTAGATCCACTCTCCCTCTCGTAGATGCTCATCACCATGGATAGATCTTGCGTGTGCGTAGGAAAATGTTTGTTTCCCATGCAACGTTCCCCAACAGTGGAATCATGAGCTAGGTCTATGTGTAGATGAGATGTCGAGTATAACACAAATTTTTTGTGGGCGTTGATGCTTAGATTGCTTCCTCCCTTTGTCGTGTTTTGGTTCGGCGGTATTGTAGGATGAAGCGGCCTGGACCAACATTACTCGTACGCTTACGA
This sequence comes from Hordeum marinum, assembly GCA_022496015.1. Classification (NCBI taxonomy): domain Eukaryota; kingdom Viridiplantae; phylum Streptophyta; class Magnoliopsida; order Poales; family Poaceae; genus Hordeum; species Hordeum marinum. The sequence continues at coordinate 38,194,858 of CM039673.1, forward strand.
GAGACCGGTTCCCTCAACTACAAATTGTTGCATAGATGGATGGCGGGTGTCGGTTTCTCCTACTTTAGTTGGATCGGATTCGACAAAGGCGGTCCTTGAGAAGGTTGAAAAGCCACTTATGTATCACCGTTGTGGTTTATGCTTAGGTGAGAATTGTTCTTGCTAGATACTCGTAGCAGCCACGTAAAACATGCACCAACAATTAGAGGACGTCTAACTTGTTTTTGCAGGGTATGTTGTGATGTGATATGGCCAATTACATGATGAGATATATGTGATGTATGAGATTATCATGTGTTGTATAGAATATCACGACTTGCATGTCGATGAGTACGGCAACCGGCAGGAGCCATAGGGTTATCTTTAATTATTGTATGACCTGCGTGTCAATTATTAAGCGCTATGTAATGATTTACTTTATTGCTAAATGGTAGAAATAGTAGTAGAAGCATGGTGGGTGCGACAACCCCGATGGCGACACGTTGATGGATATCAAGATGATGGAGATCATGGTGCCGTGTCGGTAATGCTGGAGATCATGCCGGTGCTTTGAAGATGGAGATCAAAAGCACAAGTTCATGGCCATATCATGTCACTTATGATTTGCATGTGATGTTAATCCTTTTATGCACCTTGTTTTGTTTAGTACGGCAATAGCATTATAAGGTGATCCCTCACTTCAATTTCAAGATGAATTGTGTTCTCCCCGAGTGTGCACCGTTGCGAAAGTTCGTCGTGTCGAGACACCACGTGATGATCGGGTGTGATAGACTCTACGTTCAAATACAACGGGTGCAATCCAGTGTTGCACATGCAGAACACTCGGGTTAAACTTGACGAGCCTAGCATGTATAGACACGGCCTCGGAACACAAGAGACCGAAACTCGAACATGAGTCATATAGTAGATATGATCAACATGATGATGTTCACCATCTAAACCACCTCAACTCACAGGATGATCGGACTTGAGTTGGTGAATTTGGATCATGTGACACTCATATGACCTAAGGGATGTCAATTTGAGTGGGATCTTTAGTAATTTGATTAACTAAACTCATTATCTTGAACAATAGTCTAAGTAACCTTTGCATATTTATGTTGTAGATCAATGGCTCGCGCAGTAGCACCCCTAAATTTTAACGCGTTCCTAGAGAAAGCTAAGTTGAAACATGATGGAAGTAACTTTGTTGACTGGTCCCGTAATCTGAGGATTATCGTCAAGGCTTCCCAGAAATCATATGTTCTTGATGCACCGCTTGGTGACCAACCAGAAGACCTGTCATCCAAAGACGTTAAGAACGCTTAAGAGGCACGTTTTGGAGATTACTCAATAGTTCAGTGTGCAATATTGTATGGCTTAGAACCGGGACTTCAAAGACGTTTTGAATGTCATGGAGCATATGAGATGTTCTAGGAGTTGACGTTTATCTTTCTAAAGAATGCCCAGATCGAGAGGTATGAGACCTCTGATAAGTTCTATGCTTGCAAAATGGAGGAGAACGGGTCTATCAGTGAACATATACTCAGAATGTCTGGGTATTCGACTCGTCTGGCGAAATTGGGAATTGGCATTCCACCATAGGCGATCACTGACAGAGTTCTTCAATCACTTCCACCTAGTTACAAGAGCTTTGTGATGAACTATAACATGCACGGGATGAACAAGTCAGTCGCCGAGCTGTTTGCGATGCTAAAAGTCGCTGAGTCTGAAATCTAGAAAGAACATCAAGTGTTGATGGTCAATAAAACCACTAGTTTCAAGAAGAATGGCAAGGGCAAGGGCAAGAAGGGTAAAACCAAGAAGGATGGCAAAGCAGTTGCTACTCCTGTAAAGAAGCCCAAGGCTGGACCCAAGCCAGAAACTGAGTGCTTTCATTGCAAAGGAACTGGTCACTGGAAGCAAAACTGCCCCAAGTACCTGGCTGACAAGAAGGCGGCCAACAAAAAACAAAGTATATATGATATACATGTTATTGATGTGTACCTTACTAGTTCTCCCTGTAGTGCCTGGGTATTTGATACCGGTTCGGTTGCTCACATTTGTAACTCAAAACAGGAACTACGGAATAGACGAAGGCTGGCAAAGGACGAAGTGACGATGCGCGTGGGAAATGGTTCCAAGGTTGATGTGATCGCCGTTGGCACGCTCTCTCTTCGATTACCATCGGGATTAGTGATGAACCTGAATAATTGTTATTTAGTGCCTGTGTTAAGCATGAACATTATATCTAGATCTTGTTTATTGCGAGACAGTTACTCATTTAAATCAAAGAATAATGGTTGTTCTATTTATATGAGTAATATCTTTTATGGTCATGCACCCAATGTGAGGGGTTTATTCATATTGAATCTTGATAGTGATGATACACATGTTCATAACATTGATGCCAAAAGATGTAGAGTTGATAATGATAGTACCACTTTCTGGTGGCACTGCCGTTTAGGTCATATTGGTGTAAAACACATGAGGAAGCTCCATGCTGATGGACTTTTGGAGTCACTTGATTTTGAATCACTTGACACATGCGAACCATGCCTCATGGTCAAGATGACTAAAACGCCGTTCTCTGCAACAATGGAACGGGCAAGTGACTTATTGGAAATCATACATACTGATGTGTGTGGTCCAATGAATGTTACAGCACGCGGTGGATATCGTTATTTTCTCACCTTCACTGATGACTTAAGTAGATATGGATATATTTACTTAATGAAACACAAGTCTGGAACGTTTGAAAAGTTCAAGCAATTTCAGAGTGAAGTTGAGAATCATCATAACAAGAAGATTAAATTCCTGCGATCTGATCGAGGAGGTGAATACCTAAGTTATGAGTTTGGTAGTCACTTAAGACAGTGTGGAACTATTTCACAGTTGACACCGCCTGGAACACCATAGCGTAATGGTGTGTATGAACGTCGTAATCGAACCTTATTAGATATGGTGTGTTCTATGATGTCTCTTGCTGATTTGCCACTATTGCTTTGGGGTTATGCATTAGAGACAGCTGCATTCACTTTAAATAGGGCACCATCGAAATCCGTTGAGACGATGCCATATGAACTATGGTTTGGCAAGAGGCCAAAGTTGTCATTTCTTAAAGTTTGGGGATGTGATGCTTATGTAAAAAAGCTTCAGCCTGAAAAGCTGGAACCCAAAGCAGAAAAATGTGTCTTCATAGGATACCCGAAAGAGACAGTCGGGTATACCTTCTATCTCAGATCCGAAGGCAAAGTGTTTATCGCTAAGAACGGAACATTTCTTGAGAAAGAGTTTCTCTCGAAAGAATTGAGTGGGAGGAAAATAGAGCTTGATGAGGTTATTGAACCTTTACTTCAACTAGAGAGTAGCACAGCGCAGAAAGATGTTTATGTGGAGCCTACGACAGTTGAAGAGGAAGTTAATGATAATTATCATGAAGCTTTAGATCAAGTTACTATTAAACCTCGTAGGTCAACAAGGGCACGTACTGCTCCTGAGTGGTATGGCAACCCTGTCTTGGAGGTCATGTTGTTGGACAACAATGAACCTACGAGATATGAAGGAGTGATGATGGGCCCGGATTCCAAGAAATGGTTAGAGGCCATGAAATCGGAGATGGGATCCATGTATGAAAACAAAGTATGTACTTTGGAAGTATTACCTGAAGGGCGAAAAGCCATTCAGAACAAATGGATAATGGATCTTTAAGAAGAAGACGGACGCAGACGGTAATGTCACCGTCTATAAAGCACGACTTGTGGCAAAAGGGTTTTTCACAAGTTCAAGGAGTTGACTACGATGAGACCTTCTCACCCGTAGAGATGCTTAAGTTCGTCAGAATCATGTTAGCAATAGCTGCATATTTCGACTATGAAATTTGGCAGATGGATATCAAAACAGCATTCCTCAACGGTTTCCTTGAGGAAGAGTTGTATATGATACAACCAGAAGGTTTTGTCGATCCAGAGAATGCTAACAAAGTTTGCAAACTCCAGCGATCCATTTATGGGCTGGTGCAAGCATCTCGGAGTTGGAATAAGCGCTTTGATGAGGTGATCAAAGCGTTTGGGTTTATACAAGTTTATGGAGAAGCTTGTATTTACAAGAAAGTGAGTGGGAGCTCTATAGCATTTCTAATATTATATGTGGATGATATATTGTTGATTGCAAACAATATAGAAATGCTGGAAAGCATGAAGGAATATTTGAACAAGAGTTTTTCAATGAAGGACCTAGGAGAAGCTGCTTTCATATTAGGCATTAAGATCTATAGAGATAGATTGAGACGCTTAATAGCATTTTCATAGAGCACATACCTTGATAAAGTTTTGAAGAAGTTCAAAATGGATCAGTCCAAGAAGGGGTTCTTATCTGTGTTACAAGGTGTGAAGTTGAGTAAGACTCAATGCTCAGTGACTGCAGAAGATAGAGAAAAGATGAGTGTCATCCCCTATGCATCAGCCATAGGCTCTACCATGTATGCAATGCTGTCCACAAGACCCGATGTCAGCCTTGCCATAAGTATGGCTGGAAGGTTTCAAAGTGATCCTGGAATGGAGCATTGGGCAGCGGTCAAGAATATCCTTAAGTACCTGAAAAGGACTAAGCAAATGTTTCTTGTTTATGGAGGTGATGAAGAACTCATACCTCGTCGTAAAGGGTTACGTCGATGCAAGCTTTGACACTGATCCGGATGACTCTAAGTCACAAACCGGATACGTATTTATTCTCAACGAGGGAGCGGTAAGCTGGTGCAGTTCCAAGCAAAGCGTGGTATCCGATTCTACATGTGATGCGGAGTACATCGCAGCCTCCGAGGCGGCGAAGGAAGGTGTCTGGATGAAGCAATTCATGACAGATCTTGGAGTAGTGCCCAGTGCACTGAATCCAATGACTCTGTTCTGTGACAACACTAGGGCCATTGCTCTGGCCAAGGAACCAAGGTTTCACAAGAGGACCAGACACATAAAGCGACGCTTCAACTCCATCCGCGATTACATCGAGGAGAAGGACATAAATATTTGCAAAGTGCACACATATCTGAATGTTGCAGACCCATTGACTAAACCTCTTCCAAGGGATAAACATGATCAACACCATAACTACATGGGTGTTCGATTCAATACAATGTAAATCACATAGTGATGTGAGCTAGATTATTGACTCTAGTGCAAGTGGGAGACTGTTGGAAATATGCCCTGGAGGCAATAAATAAAGTGTTTATTATTCTATTTCCTTGTTCATGATAATTGTTTATTGTCCATGCTATAATTGTATTGATCGGAAACACATTACATGTGCGGATAAATAGACAACACTTTGTCCCTAGTATGCCTCTAGTGAACTAGCTCGTTAATCAAAAATGGTCAAGGTCTCCTAGCCATTGACATGTGATGTCATTTGATAACGGGATCACATCATTAGGACAATGATGTGATGGACAAGACCCAAACTACAAACATAGCATATGATCGTATCAGTTTATTGCTACTGTTTTCTGCATGTCAACTATATGTTCCTATGACCATGAGATCATGCAACTCACGGACACCGGAGGAGTTCCTTGTGTGTATCAAACGTCGCAACGTAACTGGGTGACTATAAATGTGCTCTACAGGTATATCCGAGGGTGTCTGTTGGGTTGACATGGTTCAAGACTGGGATTTGTTACTCCGTGTGATGAAGAGGTATCTCAGGGCTCACTTGGTAATACAACATCACAATAAGCCTTGCAAGCAATGTGACTAAGTGTTAGTCACGGGGTCTTGTATTACGGAACGAGTAAAGAGACTTGTCGGTAACAAGGTTGGAATAGGTATGGAGATACCGACGATCGAATCTCGAGCAAGTAACATACCAAAGAACAAAGGGAACATCATACGGGATTAACTGAATCCTTGACATAGAGGTTCGATTGATAAAGATCTTTGTATAATATGTAGGAACCAATATGGGCATCTAGGTCCCGCTATTGGTTATTGACCTTAGAGGTGTCTCGGTCATGTCTACATAGTTCTCGAACCTGCAGGGTCTGCACACTTAAGGTTCGGTGACGTTTCGGTAGTATAGAGTTATGTATGGTGGTGACCTAAGGTTGTTCGGAGTCCCGTATGAGATCCAGGACATCATGACGAGCTCCGGAATGGTCCGGAGGTAAAGATTGATATATAGGAAGTCCTATTTTGTTCGCCGGAAAAGTTTCGGGCTCATCGGTAGTGTAGCGGGAGTGCTGGTAGTGTACCGGGAGACCATCGGTAGGGGTATTTCGACCCAAGAGGCTACATGGGCTGTGGGAGAGTGAGTACCAGCCCTTAGTGGGCTGGTGCAAGTCCCACACAAGGCCCATGCGGCTGGGAAGAAAAGCCCAAAGAGAAAAGGTGGGAAAAAAGGCAAAAAGGCAAAAAAGGAAGGAGTTCTAGTCCTACTAGGATTGGAGGAGGAATGCTCGTCTCCTCCCTGGTTCGGCCGAAGCAAGGGCTGGCCCCTTGAGGTCCAAGCCTACTCCTCTCTTCCTCTTATATATACTAGAGGTTTTAGGGGTTTTGGCACTTGATTTTCAGCCACGTGCTACATGTTCCTCTAGTGCATAGTTTCTCCTCTCGATCGGTTTTCTACAGTGCTTAGTCGAAGCCCTACCGGAATTGCTCCACCACCATCACCGCGGCACCGTCACGCTGCCGAAGAACTCATCTACCTCTCCGCTCCCTCTTTCTGGATCAAGAAGGTGGAGATCGTCATCAAGTTGTACGTGTGCTGAACGCGGAGGTGTCGTCCGTTCGATGCTTGATCGGGACAGATCGTGATTGGATCGCGGGACGCTCGGCAATTTGGATCGTGAAGACGTTCGACTACACCAACCGCGTTTCTTAACGCTTCCCTCTTAGCGATCTACAAGGATATGTAGATCCACTCTCCCTCTCATAGATGCTCATCACCAAGGATAGATCTTGCGTGTGCGTAGGAAATTTTTGGTTTCCCATGCAATGTTCCCCAACAAGTATTAGTCCAAAACACAATGTATGTTGTCATGAATTATCAAACCACCAAGGGAGCACATTGTGCTTTCATGCGGACGGGTAGGGCTTATCAAGTGATGTGAAGATGGTGTTGTGATGCTCTTTGAGATCCGGTTTGGATAGCAAAGATTTTTGTATCTTTACCCCAAGGAGTGATTCTGAGTTATCAAACCCACAAGAAGGTGTGCACTATGAAAAATATTCTGACATGTTATTCCTGACGAATTAAGTTACAGCTTAACAACAGGACCTTTACAACCTTTTGGGTGTAAAAAAAAGCATTAAAATAGGCATTGGTATGAGGGCTTACTCTCACAACCTTATATTTGTGATCGAAATCTTAATGATATTGATTTGTGCTCTCAAAGACAACCATTTTGATGTGCTTGGCACGCAAAAGATGTGGGGGATGTGTCCAAAGTACGTCTTGATTGATGCACGACCTGTATTAAGAGTCAGTTGACCAATAGATGATCCTTACCATCGTGTGGGGTTACCTCGGTTATTAAGAATAAATATCCAGAAAAAACATTGAGCATTTCTGCTACTGTACTGGCCCCTTCTCCAAGGAATAGCTTTCTGCTACTGTATTGACCCCTTCTCTCACTGTCGTTCGGGATAGCGTTCCACGTCCTCCTCCCTATTTACCTTCTCCTTGATCGATCTACGACATCATGAGTACTCGCACAGCCTTAGATCTAGAACAAGATAAGAGATAATTTTATTATAATTGGACACATGCAAATAACATCTAATATAAAAAATCAAACAATCCTTCCACAAATATATCGGGTTGCAACGCGTGTTGGGAGACGTAGTAGTAAATCAAAAATTTCCTACGTGTCACCAAGATCTATCTATGGAGAAAGAAGCAACGAGTGGGGAGAGATTGCATCTTCATACCTTTGAAGATCGCTAAGCGGAAGCGTTGCAAGAACGCGGTTGATGGAGTCGTACTCGCAGCGATTCAGATCGCGGTGGATTCCGATCTAAGCGCCGAACAACGGTGCCTCCGCGTTCAACACACGTGCAGCCCGGTGACGTATCCTAAGACTTGATCCAGCAAGGAGGAAGGAGAGGTTGGGCAAGGGCTCCAACAGCAGCACGACGACGTGGTGGTGGTGGAGTAGCAAGGTATTCCGGCAGGGCTTCGCCTAAGCGCTGCGGAGGAGGAAGAAGAGAGGTAGGGCTTTGCCGTGAGAGAGAGAGAGTTCAGAACTGTTCTCAACAGGCCAAAACCTCAAGTGTCTATAGGAGGAGGGAGAGGGAGGGCTGGCTTGGACTCTCCTCCAAGGAGGAGAGCTTCGGCCGAATCAAAGGGAGAGTCCACCTCCCACAAGGGAGGTGGATCTCCTCCTTTTCAAACTCCTTTGCACTTATCTCTACTCCTCCAGCCGCATGGGCCTTTCTAGAAGGTCTTGGGCAGCCCAATAAGGGCTGGCACACCTCCTCTAAGGGCCCACAAAGTCCTATGGTCGTCACACCCCTCCCAGGGGTCCTCCGGCACCTTCCCGGCACTCCCGGTACAATACCGATGAGCCCGAAAACTTTTCGATGACCAAAACTGGACTTCCTATATATCAATCTTTACCTCCGGACCATTCCAGAGCTCCTCATGACGTCCGGGATCTCATCCGGGACTCCGAACAACCTTCGGTAATCACGTATACCATTTCCCTATAACCCTAGCGTCATCGAACCTTAAGTGTGTAGACCCTATGGGTTCGGGAGACACGTGGACATGACCGAGACACTTCTCCGGCCAATAACCAACAGCGGGATCTAGATACCCATGTTGGCTCCCACATGCTCCATGATGATCTCATCGGATGAACCACGATGTCGGGGTTTCAATCAATCCCGTATACAATTCCCTTTGTCTATCGGTATGATACTTGCCCGAGATTCGATCGTCTGTATCTCTATACCTTGTTCAATCTCGTTACCGGCAAGTGTCTTTACTCGTTCCGTAACACATCATCCCGTGGCTAAATCCTTAGTCACATTGAGCTCATTATGATGATGTCTTACCGAGTGGGCCCAGAGATACCTCTCTTTCACACGGAGTGACAAATCCCAGTCTCGATTCGTGCCAACCCAATAGACACTTTCGAAGATACCCGTAGTGCACCTTTATAGACACCCAGTTACGTTGTGACATTTGGCACACCCAAAGCATTCCTACGGTATCCAGGAGTTGCACAAGCTCATGGTCTAAGGAAACGATACTTGACATTGAAAATCTTTAGCAAACGAACTACACGATCTAGTGCTATGCTTAGGATTGGGTCTTGTCCATCACATCATTCTCCTAATGATGTGATCCCATTATCAACGACATCCAATGTCCATGGTCATGAAACTGTGACCATCTATTGATCAGCGAGCTAGTCAACTAGAGGCTCACTAGGGACATGTTGTGGTCTATGTATTCACACATGTATTACGGTTTCCGGTTAACACAATTATAGCATGAACAATAGACAATTATCATGAACTAGGAAATACAATAATAACCATTTTATTATTGCCTCTAGGGCATATTTCCAACAGTCTCCCACCTGCACTAGAGTCAATAATCTAGTTACATTGTGATGAATCGAACACCCATAGCATTCTGGTGTTGATCATGTTTTGCTCGTGAGAGAGGTTTAGTCAACGGATCTGCGACATTCAGATCCGTATGCACTTTACAAATATCTATATCTCCCTCCTGAATGTAATCACGGATGGAGTTGAAGCGGCGCTTTATGTGTCTTGTCTTCTTGTGAAACCTGGGCTCCTTCGCAAGGGCAATAGCTCCAGTGTTGTCACGGAATAGAGTCATCGCGCCCGACGCACTTGGAATAACTCCTAGGTCGGTGATGAACTCCTTCATCTAGACTCCTTCCTTTGCTGCTTCCGAAGTAGCTATGTACTCCGCTTCACATGTAGATGCCGCCATGACGCTTTGCTTGCTGCTGCACCAGCTGATTGCCCCTCCGTTCAAAACATACACGTATCCAGTTTGCGACTTGGAGTCATCCGGATTTGTGTCAAAGCTAGCATCGACGTAACCCTTTACGACGAGCTCTTCGGCACCTCCATATACGAGAAACATGTCCTTTGTCCTTTTCAGGTACTTCAGGATATTCTTGACTGTTGTCCAGTGTTCCGCTCTGGGATCACTTTGGTACCTCCCTACCAAATTTATGGCAAGGTTCACATCAGGTCTGGTACACAGCATGGCATACATAATAGAGCCTATGGCTGAAGCATAGGGGATGACACTCATCTCTTCTCTATCCTTTGTCGTGGTCGGGCATTGAGTCGTACTCAATCTCACACCTTGTAACACAGGCAAGAACCCCTTCTTGGACTGATCCATATTGAACTTCTTCAATATCTTTTCAAGGTATGTGCTTTGTGGACGACCTATGAGGCGTCTCGATCTATCTCTATAGATCTTAATACCTAATATGTAAGCAGCTTCTCCAAGGTCCTTCATTGAAAAACACTTATTCAAGTAGGCCTTTACACTTTCCAAGAGTTCTATATCATTTCCCATTATCAGTATGTCATCCACATATAATACAAGAAATGCTACAGAGCTCCCACTCACTTTCTTGTAAATACAGGGTTCTCCATAAACCTGTACAAACCCAAACGCTTTAATCACTTCATTAAAGCGAATGTTCCAACTCCGAGATGCTTGCACTAGCCCATAGATGGAGTGTTGGAGCTTGCATACCTTGTTACCATCTTTAGGATCGACAAAACCTTCCGGCTGCATCATATATAGTTCTTCCTTGAGGAAGTCATTAAGGAATGCCGTTTTGACGTCCATTTGACAGATCTCATAATCATAAAATGCGGCAATTGCTAACATGATTCGGACAGACTTCAGCATCGCTTCGGGTGAGAAAGTATCATCGTAGTCAACTCCTTGAACTTGTCGATAACCCTTAGCGACAAGCCGAGCCTTATAGACGGTCACATTACCATCCACGTCAGTCTTCTTCTTAAAGATCCATTTATTTTCAATGGCTCACTTATCATCAGGCAAGTCCACCAAAGTCCATGCTTTGTTCTCATACATGGATCCTAACTCGGATTTCATGGCTTCAAGCCATTTGTTGGAATCCGGGCCTACCGTCGCTTCTTCATAGTTTGAAGGATCACCGTTGTCTAACGGCATGATCTCTAGGACAGGGTTGTTGTACCACTCTGGTGCGGAACGTGTCCTAGTGGACCTTCGATGTTCAATAGTAACTTGATCTGAAGTTTCATGATCATCATCATTAACTTCCTCTCTAGCCGGTGTAGGCTCCACAGAAACAACTTCCTGTGCTGCGCTACTCTCCGGTTCGAGTGGAGGTACAATTACCTCATCAAGTTCTATTTTCCTCCCACTTACTTCTTTCGAGAGAAACTCTTTCTCAAGAAAGGATCCATTCTTGGCAACAAATACTTTGCCTTCGGATCTGAGCTAGAAGGTATACCCAATAGTCTCTTTGGGATATCCTATGAAGACGCACTTTTCCGCTTTGGGTTCGAGCTTCTCAGGTTGAAGTTTCTTCACATAAGCATCGCATCCCCAAACTTTTAGAAACGACAGCTTAGGTTTCTTTCCAAACCATAATTCATACGGTGTCGTCTCAACGGATTTTGACGGTGCCCTATTTAAAGTGAATGCGGCAGTCTCTAATGCATATCCCCAAAATGATAGCGGTAAGTCAGTAAGAGACATCATAGATCGTACCATATCTAATAGAGTGCAATTATGACGTTCAGACACACCATTTCGCTGAGGTGTGCCAGGCGGCGTGAGTTGTGAAACAATTCCACATTTCCTTAGGTGCGTGCCAAACTCATGACTTAAATATTCTCCGCCACGTTCAGATCGTAGGCACTTTATTTTCCTGTCACGTTGATTCTCTACCTCACTCTGAAATTCCTTGAACCTTTCAAAAGTTTCAGACTTATGTTTCATTAAGTAGACATACCCATATCTACTCAAGTCATCAGTGAGGGTGAGAACATAACGGTAGCCACCACGAGCCTCGACACTCATTGGACCGCACACATCGGTATGTATTATTTCCAACAAGTCAGTTGCTCGCTCCATTGTTCCGGAGAACGGATTCTTGGTCATCTTGCCCATGAGGCATGGTTCGCACGTGTCAAATGATTTGAAATCAAGAGACTCCAAAAGTCCATTAGTATGGAGCTTCTTCATGCGTTTGACACCAATATGACCAAGGCGGTAGTGCCACATGTAAGTGGGACTATCGTTATCAACCTTACACTTTTTGGTACTCACACTATGGACATGTGTAACATCACGTTCGAGATTCATCAAAAATAAACCATTGACCAGCGGGGCATGGCCATAAAACATCTCTCTCATATAAATAGAACAACCATTATTCTCAGATTTAAATGAGTAGCCATCTCGCATCAAGCGAGATCCAGATACAATGTTCATGCTCAAAGCTGGTACTAAATAACAATTATTAAGGTTTAACACTAATCCCGAAGGTAGATGTAGAGGTATCTTGCCGACGGCGATCACATCGACCTTGGAACCATTCCCGACGCGCATCGTCACCTCGTCCTTTGCTAGCCTCCGCTTATTCCGCAGCTCCTTCTTGGAGTTACAAATGTGAGCAACTGCACCGGTATCAAATACCTAGGAGCTACTGCGAGCACTGGTTAGGTACACATCAATAACAAGTATATCACATATACCTTTAATGTTGCTGTCCTTCTTATCTGCTAAGTACTTGGGGAAGTTCCGCTTCCAGTGACCGGTACCCTTGCAATAAAAGCACTCAGTCTCAGGCTTGGGTCCATGCTTGTTCTTCTTCTTCCCGGCAACTTGCTTACTGGGCGCGGCAACAGCTTTGCCGTCCTTATTGAAGTTCTTCTTACCCTTGCCTTTCTTGAAACTAGTGGTCTTATTCACCATCAACACTTGATGCTCCTTTTTGATCTCGACCTCCACTGATTTCAGCATCGAGTACAACTCAGGAATGGACTTCTCCATCCCTTGCATGTTGTAGTTCATCACAAAGCTCTTGTAGCTAGGTGGAAGCGACTGGAGGATTCTGTTAATGACCGAGTCATCCGGGAGATTAACTCCCAGCTGAGTCAAGCGGTTGTGTAGCCTAGACATCTTGAGGATGTGCTCACTGACAAAACTATTCTCCTCCATCTTACAGCTGAAGAACTTGTCGGAGACATCATATCTCTTGACCCGGGCATGAGCTTGGAAAACCAGTTTCAGCTCTTGGAACATCTCATATGCTCCGTGTTGCTCAAAACGCTTTTGTAGGCCTGGTTCTAAACTGTAAAGCATGCCGCACTGAACAAGGGAGTAATCATCACAACGTGTCTGCCAAGCGTTCATAACGTCTTGTTCCGCTGGGAGAATGGGTGTATCACCTAGTGGTGCATCAAGGACATACAATTTCTTGGAAGCTATGAGAATGATCCTCAAACCACGGACCCAGTCCGCATAGTTGCTTCCATCATCTTTCAGCTTGGTTTTCTCTAGGAACGCGTTGAAATTGAGGGTGATATTCGCATTGGCCATTGGATCTACAATATAGATTGTAAAGATAATTTTAGACTAAGTTCATGATAATTAAGTTCACATAATCAAATTATTTGATGAAATCCCACTTAGATAGACATCTCTCTAGTCATCCAAGTGACACATGATCCATGTCAACTAGCCCGTGTCCGATCATCACGTGAGACGGACTAGTCATCCATGGTGAACATCTCCATGTTGATCGTATCTTCTATATGACTCATGTTCGACCTTTCGGTCTTTCGTGTTCTGAGGCCATGTCTGTACATGCTAGGCTCGTCAAGTCAACCTAAGTGTTCCGCGTGTGTAAATCTGGCTTACACCCGTTGTATGCGAACGTTAGAACCTATCACACCCGATCATCACGTGGTGCTTCGGAACAACGATCCTTAGCAACGATGCACAGTTAGGGTGAACACTTTTCTTGAAATTTTATTGAGGGATCATCTTATTTACTACCGTCGTTCTAAGAAAATAAGATGTAAACATGATAAACATCAGATGCAATCAATATAGTGACATGACATGGCCAATATCATCTTGCTCCTTTGATCTCCATCTTCGGGGCACCATGATCATCATTGTCACCGGCATGACACCATGATCTCCATCATCGTGTCTTCATGAAGTAGTCTCGCCAACTATTACTTCCACTACTATAGCTAATGTTTAGCAATAAAGTAAAGTAATTACATGGCGTTTATGATTGACACGTATGTCATACAATAAAATAAGACAACTCCTATGGCTCCTGCCGGTTGTCATACTCATCGACATGCAAGTCGTGAATCCTATTACAAGAACATGATCAATCTCATACATCACAATGCATAACATCACATCCTTTGGCCATATCACATCACAAGGCATATGCTGCAAAAACAATTTAGACGTCCTCTAATTTGTAGTTGCAAGTTTTTACGTGGCTGCTATAGGTTACTAGCAAGAACGTTTCTTACCTACGCCAAAACCACGACGTGATATGCCAATTGCTATTTACCCTTCATAAGGACCCTTTTCATCGAATCCAATCCGACTAAGGTGGGAGAGACAGACACCCGCTAGCCACCTTATACAACAAGTGCATGTGAGGTGGTGGAACCAGTCTCACGTAAGCGTACGTGTAAAGTCGGTCCGGGCTGCTTCATCCCACAATACCGCCGAATCAAGATAAGACTAGTAGTGGTAAGCAAATTAACAAAATCGACGCCCACAACTGCTTTGTGTTCTACTCGTGCATAGATTCTACGCATAGACCTAGCTCTGATACCACTGTTGGGAGACGTAGTAGTAAATCAAAAAATTTCCTATGTGTCACCAAGATCTATCTATGAAGAAACCAGCAACGAGTGGGGATAGATTGCATCTTCATACCTTTGAAGATCTCTAAGCAGAAGCGTTGCAAGAACGCGGTTGATGGAGTCGTACTCGCAGCGATTCAGATCGCGGTGGATTCCGATCTAAGCGCCGAACAACGGCGCCTCCGCGTTCAACACACGTGCAGCCCGGTGACGTCTCCTATTCCTTGATCCAGCAAGGAGGATGGAGAGGTTGGGGAAGGGCTCCAATAGCAGCACGACGACGTGGTGGTGGTGGAGTAGCAAGGTATTCCGGCAGGGCTTCGCCTAAGCGCTGCGGAGGAGGAAGAAGAGAGGTAGGGCTTTACCATTAGAGAGAGAGTTCAGAACTGTTCTCAAAAGGCCAAAACCTCAAGTATATATAGGAGGAGGGAGAGGGAGGGCTGGCTTGGACTCTCCTCCAAGGAGGAGAGCTTCGGCCGAATCAAAGGGAGAGTCCACCTCCCACAAGGGAGGTGGATCTCCTCCTTTTCAAACTCCTTTGCCCTTATCTCTACTCCTCCAGCCGCATGGGCCTTTCTAGAAGGTATTGGCCAACCCAATAAGGCTTGGCATACCTCCTCTAAGGGCCCACAAAGTCCTATGGTCGTCACACCCCTCCCGGGGGTCCTCCGGCACCCTCCCGGCACTCCCGGTACAATACCGATGAGCCCGAAAACTTTCCGGTGACCAAAACTGGACTTCCTATATATCAATCTTTACCTCCGGACCATTCCGGAGTTCCTCGTGACGTCCGGGATCTCATCCGAGACTCCGAACAACTTTCGGTAATCACGTATACCATTTCCCTATAACCCTAGCGTCATCGAACCTTAAGTGTGTAGACCCTACGGGTTCGGGAGACACGTGGACATGACCGAGACACTTCTCCGGCCAATAACCAACAGCGGGATCTGGATACCCATGTTGGCTCCCACATGCTCCATGATGATCTCATCGGATGAACCAAGATGTCGGGGATTCAATCAATCCCGTATACAATTCCCTTTGTCTATCGATATGATACTTGCCCGAGATTCGATCGTCGGTATCTCTATACCTTGTTCAATCTCGTTACCGACAAGTCTCTTTACTCGTTCCGTAACACATCATCCCGTGGCTACCTTAGTCACATTGAGCTCATTATGATGATGTCTTACCGAGTGGTCCCAGAGATACCTCTCCGTCACACGGAGTGACAAATCACAGTCTCGATTCGTGCCAACCCAACAGACACTTTCGGAGATACCCGTAGTGCACCTTTATAGCCACCCAGTTACGTTGTGACGTTTGGCACACCCAAAGCATTCCTATGGTATCCGGAAGTTGCACAATCTCATGGTCTAAGGAAACGATACTTGACATTGAAAAGCTTTAGCAAATGAACTACACGATCTAGTGCTATGCTTAGGATTGGGTCTTGTCCATCACATCATTCTCCTAATGATGTGATCCCGTTATCAACGACATCCAATGTCCATGGTCATGAAACCGTGACCATCTATTGATCAACGAGCTAGTCAACTAGAGGCTCACTAGGGACATGTTATGGTCTATATATTCACACATGTATTACGGTTTCCGGTTAACACAATTATAGCATGAACAATAGACAATTATCATGAACTAGGAAATATAATAATAACCATTTTATTATTGCCTCTAGGGCATATTTCCAACAACGCGGTGCCTCAACCCATTGCCTTATCGAATTATTCACACATGACGATCGGATCGCAAGATAAACTCATTGAAAAATATATAAGGATGAATGATTGATAGATATATGTCTTACACTAGTTGCCGGATGCGATACACCGATTACAAGTATGATTGAATTGGAGATGGATGACCATGGTAATGATGGAGAACACGGCTATGGAGATGAGCTGGGGCAGTGGCTATGGACAATCGGCAGGAGCAGCAATGGCAATTTTCCACGATTTTATCATATTGCTTGTGATTTTTCTATTCCTAGGTTTGAACATTTTTATTGAGAAGTCAATTAAGTTTCTCATGAACTTGATAGGTTGGCTAGAGTTTCTTCGACTTGTGATTGGTTTGAGAAGTCTGTGATCGAATTGTACCCATCCTCATCAACGATGTAACTGTTATTTTCAATGAATAAAGCTTTGTGTTGTCAAAAAAAAAGTAAAGAAGGCAAAAGGAGAAGTGAATACTTTCATTAAGATGAGAGTACCTACTGAATACTGGGGAGGTTAGCTAATGCATAGGGATGCTTGGGTTGCATCTGGAATTACGCTTTGCAAACGACTGTTTTTTTTCCGTCTACGAATGCCGAACCAGGGAGTACATAATATTTTTATGACGTCATCAGCTAATCATCCGATAAACGAATCAACAGAGTAATCCTTTGGACAGGACTTGCTGTTGCATAATATACAGTACTAGTGCTGATCGATCATAGACTAAATCAAATGCTGACGGCCGGCAACAGTCTCAAAGCATATGTGGAAAGGTCAGAGGTCAATGCAAACTGCATTGCTGAAAGGGATTGCAAAAACACTGTCGCTGTCGCTGCAACAACCACAAGGTTCTTCTCTCCTTGTTCCTTAGTTTGGAACTGAATATATTGGTGACACCCACAACAATAATGCCAAAGCAAACATGCATGGTTTCGCACAAAATTTCACAAATATATCTGCTCATTTTCCTATGCCACTTGTCTTTGATTTAAGTGAATGTTTTATTCGGACGTTTCCTCGTTCTATTGGTCAACTGAAACCGTTGATATATCTTCATGCTCCATGGATCCAAGATCAGATGATCCCCAATTGTATCACTTACCTCTCATAATTGAAGTACATCAGCCTTTGAGGATCTCGTAATTTCTCAACTTGATATGAGAGGTCTGATGCATCTTGATTTATTAGATTGCCATGGTATACGTGAACTCCCAATATCATTTGCACAGCTGAAGCAACTTGTGCATCTGGATTTACTGCACGAGGTGTGTTTGGTGAGCTGCATTCATTGCTATGTATCAGCCCTTGGCCAGATGCCTTGACTCTTGCTCCAAGTCAGAGGATCAACCATGCAGAGAGGGAAATGGGAAGGCAAAATATACATTCTAATATACAAAAATGTAATCAAAGCACGTACCTGACTATATAAGTGTGCTGTGTAACTAGCTAGTCATCATGTTGTTGGCAAATTGGCATGAATGGGTTCATGCATATGATTTATTGAGCCGGGCCGGTCTCTTTCGACGATTAGAGTTGGCCAACAACTATGGTATGTGTATTGGTAGAGGAGAGTAGTCGATGTGTATAAGCCCTAGCCAGATGTTTGGACTCTTTCTCCAAGTCAGAAGATCAACCTTGCAGAAAATGAAAATGGAAAGGCAAGACTATACAGAACTGCAATTAAAGCACATACCTGACTATAAGTATGTTGTGTAACTAGCTACTTGGCAACTTGGAACGAATGGGTTCATGCTTATCTGCTTGTCTTAGTCGGATCTCTTTCCATCATTAGAGTTGGCCAACAACTACGGTATGTGTATAGGTAGAGTAGACTTGTCATCATGTTTTCCTTCATTTGTTCCAAGAGCTTGTGGACGTTACTTGACTTCTTAATGTAATCTCAGTCTAACAACTTAGTTAAGCTTAAGTAAACACGGACATTATATGTCATTTGCCGTCGTCCTAAACAAGTATACAAGCCAGTTCCCTTTGAAGATCGCCGGTGCCTAAGTTTGATGCTTCCAATATGCCAACGCATGTTGACATGTTCGTAGGTACGGCCTCGAAAAATTGTGCATGTTCAGGCTGAATATGTATCGTTCGGATCTGACAACAACACCTCACCAAACTAACTTTGGTTAGGTGAAGGTGCCACTGATCATGAAATTTGGTAGTAAGACTTTTCTAAAACACACTCCTATGTACGTAGGAGTGCATCGGTGCCACTGATCATGAAATTGTGGGCACTCAATACTACATTTTCCGGATAATGAAGCTATTATTTGTCTTAGCTCATTGCATCAGGACGATAGAATTGCCATAGAGTTTAGCCGGTGGCATCTGCATGCAGGCATATTAGCTAACATGCGCTCAGCAAAAAGCCGGAACTATATGGCACGTTGGGGTTTTCTTGATTATTTTTGGGACACAGGGATAATAATCATATGCATGCTATGGATAGTGGTACGTCAATTTTTCAAGAGGACAAAGACTCTCAATATTTTTTATCTTGACCAAAGACATCGGACTTCAACGGTTATAATTTTGTTGAACCTGGGCCAAGCAACAGAAGAAGAGTACATTGAGGCAAGTGTGAATCACTTCCGACATGATCTAATCACCGCACATTAGAAACCCGCCTACAATAGTGGAAAAGGCTTAACAGCAAAAGGCATCATGAAAATAAGGGAGGCTCAAAATGAGCTTTTTTTAACAAGAAATCCCTAAACCAACTAGGATAACAACAGCAAACAACTTACAACAGAAAAGGAAAATTGATGATACCAGTTAGAGATATGACACAAAGAGGAAAGTTGAAGACAAGATGAAAATAGGGGCTGCAACCAAAATAAAGGCATCATGAACACACAAAGAAGATGTTGCATAGACAAAAAGGACACAAAGAGGCTTATTCCAAAGCAATGACATCTCCAGTTCTCCGCTCTCATAAGGTTGGTCATGGTAGGGAGTACGTATCACGTCCTACATCAATAGTGCATGTATCATAGGTTTATACTTTGATGGCCTTATTTTGTATGGCATATACATAGTACCTTATTTAATACTATTGTATTATATTTTCTCATTAATTAATAATATGGCATGTTAGCAATGTGCCTAGTTAGTATTACACAAGGTTAAATAATATTGTGAGTGGTAAAAAACTATGACCAAATTAGGTAAAACCCTATGCGCCGGTGTCCCCCTTGCCACCTGACTGTCGACAATGTGAGCCAAAGTATCATTAGTTGCACTCTTGAATTGTCACGTACCACGGCGGGCAAAAAGACTTCCTTACATACTACTCCCTCCGTTCTTTTATATAAGGTGTATTATTTTCAGCATGGAGACCAAGACATATAATTATAGACATGTTATAAGACTAAATTATACTTGGCAAATTTGTTGGTTAGTGGAAAGTGAATCATGTAGTCCAGAAAAATATGAGATACATGCAATCGACAAAGAGATAGTTTCCTTCTTTTGCTATAAAAAGAGATACAGACAATCAAAAAAAATACTTTTCTTCTTTAAGAGGGCTAACAAGAGAATTATGAAGAATTAGAAAAAATGCACCTTACATTGTAAAATTTTATCGAAAAACAAATATACCTTAGAGGAATCGGAGGGAGTAGTATAAATAATCCCTCGCCCCCTCCCCATTTCCCATGTGTCATACCTGTTGTTACCTTACGGGCATGCGCTGTACCACGTTGGTACTAAAGCCAGGTAACATCCAGACGACCAGTAGTAGTGATAGTCATCGTTTTGTACCTCTCGTACGTGATCTTTGTTTGTGCCTGGCAGTCGGAGGGCGTACGTACTTATGCACGCATGATAAATTGATAATGAGGAAACAGGCGACAGCGATGAACCGGGATAGCACGCGCTCATTGCAGCTGTGATTTAGTCACAGAGGCCCGCGATGACAGCAATTTAATTAGCAAACCATGGCACAAGGTTTGCTACGATCTGATAAATGAATGACAAACTTAGTCTACAATGTTAGGCTATAAATATACTGTACTATCATTTACCTTTTTGGAGCTTTTAACTCTTTGAAATAGCCAAGGTCCTCGATTCACAATAATCAATTTCACAGCTCTTAAGTTCTACTCATGATCACTGCAAAGAGGAGATTGACACCCCCTCCCCCCCCCCCATTCGATGTCAGCTCCCATAAGCAACCAGGGGAACCCTAGCTGTCGAACTACTCCCCCCATCCCTTCTTCCTCACTCACCTTTGCAAGTTGTGTCGTCAAGCGAAGCCCGGCCGCCACCGGCAGCGAGGCTCCTATCCCCTTCACTCGTTCGCAATCGGCCGGTGCAAGATGGCCAGATCACATGGGGGTGCCAGGCTCAACGGTGGACACTTGTGGCGACGAAATTCGTGTGTGATGGCGCCTAGTGGTGCATCGGCGACATGTGTCTGTGCGGTCGCGGTGCGGTGGTTGGGTGGCGTGCATGATCTACTACTGGTGTGCATCACCAGATTCCGAATGGGTCCTCCTGGATCCTGCGCGTGGATGACGGAAGCCGACACGAGGTGGTGGCGGCAGCCTGGTTGGGTAGTTGCTCTGGTATGGTCCACTGCAACATGGTCGTGGCCTTTGTAGTGTTAGGTGGCCAGTGGCAATGTGGTGGTTCACGACGGTTGGGCAGGTTCGACTGTGGCAATGGTCAGATGTAGTTTCGGTGTCAGCTCATCGACAGGTGGCTCGTGATCAGCTCCGCTTCATCCTCATGTTGTGCTTGTGTGGTGCGTCGAAGGGCCGGATCTTGTTTCCCAGTTGATGTCCATCGTTGAAGGATTGGTACTTCGCTAGGAGGGCGCCATGAAGCCATCCTTGCCTCCCTTCTGGTGGCGGTGCACCACTGGATAGCTCGTCATGCGCATGTGTGGGGTGGTGGAGGCTAGTTTTGGTGGGAGCCATGGTGCTCGTGGGCAGATCTTGCTGCTCGGTTATTGGTTGGTTGCCATGACCGTGTGGGTAGCATGGTAGCAATTGTACGACGCTCGGTGGCGGTGGTGCGACAGGCGTCTCAGGGCTTTCCTCATGGCGGTGGTGCCATGAGGAAACCTTGATCCCTGGATTGGGCGGTGGCGGCCCTCCGGTGTCATGCCCTTCCTAAAGGCACCGCCTTGAAGCAACCAGCTTGTCATGCATGCTTGTGTGGTGCGTTGAAGGGCTGGATCTTGTTTCCCAGTTGATGTCCATCATTGAAGGATTGGTCCTTCTCTAGGAGGGCGCCACGAAGCCATCCTTGCCTCCCTTCTGGTGGCGGTGTGCCACTGGATAGCTCGTCATGCGCATGTGTGGGGTGGTGGAGGCCAGTTCTGGTGGGAGCCATGGTGCTCAAGGGCGGATCTTGCTGCTCGGTTATTGGTTGGTTGCCATGACCGTGTGGATAGCATGGTAGCAATTGTATGACGCTCGATGGCGGTGGTGCGACAGGCGTCTCAGGGCTTTCGTATTACGTCTTGGAGGCGCAAAGGGCTTGCTAGGGTGAAAACCGTCTATGGCTCTACAAGGCTGATGGTGGCGGCACCTACGGGCGTCATCTCCTTCTTGAAGGCGTCGTCATGGCTCCTCTCATCTTCCATGTTGCATCGGGAGGAAACCTTGATCCCTGGATTGGGCGGTGGCGGCCCTCCAGTGTCGTGCCCTTCCTAAAGGCGCCTCCTTGAAGCAACCAGCTTGTCATGCATGACTTGGTTTCTTCATGGTGCCTCGCTAGTGGTTTAGGGCACCTGGCGACTTCAAGCAACACCCTTTCTTCCTACATGTAGTTTGCTTTCGACTAGTTTGGGGTTGTGTAGCTGATTACCGGCACTATTGTATTTTGCCATGAGTGTGTGTGTTGTGGTGTCAAGTCGTGTGCTTGATTGCTACTTTATCCATAAAGTGACGCGTAAGCTTCTTTTTTTTTTTGGTAAGTCCTACTTCTACAAAACGTTTGTAAAAAGTTGTTGATTAGTTTGTGAAGTTATTCTAGCCTCGTTAAGAGGGAACAGAGGTTGGTATTTAGGTATTTATGAGAGATGCAATTAATGGTAGGGACCCAAAACGTGAGATCCTATTTACAGTTGTACAGCTATACAATAGTTCGGATAAAAGTATGTACGCCCTGCACTATTAATATTACCATGTTCAAATTAGATATTAAATAAACTGGATGAGATATTAGCTTGCTACTCCCTCCATTTTAAAAAGGGCACTTTTTTCTCATCTGTATGGACGTTGGACACTTTGCATCTGTGACCCGACTCAGCCAGCCTAAGGAAAACAGGCAAAATACCGCCGTTCTTTCTTTTACCAAACTTTGCTACCACTACTGTATATCACACCGGGGACCGTTTTCCAATGGATATGATACTCTAGAATGACTGATGTGCAAGTTGACCAATTTGCGACCGCTAGGAGGATGCACGACGAGACCAGCTATATCCAATTCATGAACTGACAGTGCCATCCTTTTTATAAAAGTTAATCACGTGTTCTTCCGTCTCACAGCTCGATCGTACCCGACAAATGACAGGGATCTCCTTTACATCCGTAGCACTAGCGAACTTGATGCTTTCTTCTTGGAATGATTGATTGGCTCGCTTGCAAGAGCATGTGCCTACGGATCCTTCTTGCTTTCTCCATGCATGGCTTTTGAGTTTTGACAGCAAAACGTTTCCAGTGGTACCCATGGAAGATTTCATGTAATAGCTGTTGGAAGACTTACTTAGAGATGTCATGTGCAATTATTGCTTTAGGTTTTTTCTTAGGGGAAGCAGAGAGATTTTTTAATCGGGGTGTGCTTGGGTACAGCCTCTTTATGAAGTTTGGCAGACTGGCTAGGATGAAGCAATATAATTTGGTAGGCTCAAGTTTTGCTGGATAGGACCCCAGCCAGACCATGGTACGGTAGGATCATGACTAGAAGAGTTTTAACCTCTACCAATTTTCACACATATATATAATCTCTCTCTATCACCATGGATATTTCTATGGATCTCATGGATGATATCGGCATACCTCGACCACTCGCTTCACAGGCCAACGTGTCTGTCGGCTTGTTGGGGGGTATATATATGGCACTTGATGTGTGACAAGGGCACCCTTGAAAGGGGAAGCGGGTTAAGAGCATCTACAGCTGGCAGCCTCAAATGTTGCTCAAACGTCCGTGGGCGCACCTGTTCACTAACCAGACGAGAAAGAAAGAAAAATGTGACTTAACCGAATTTCTCATATCATCATTATACGTTCGGAATGTCCGCAAACCCGTATATTGAGGACAAATGTAGGAAGGATATAAGGCCTTACGGACGTCCGGACGCGCCTGGTCAGCCCGTCACGTAGGACGCAGCCATCCCGGGCCATTTTTTCGCTTTTTTATTCATTCTTTTTTTCTCTATCTTCATCTCCACTAACCACGTGCAAGTGGCCGAATATATGAAGAAAAAAAATGAGGAATGTGGATGTATGAACGGATAAATCGGGGTTCAAAATGCACACGTCCCATCGTTAACCGGATGCGTCCACGAACGTTTAGGGTGTCATATTTGTTAAGTCCGGTGCAGATGCTCTAAGTGTAAGGATTTTTTGGGGGGCAGCGGCTACACCAGAAGTCCAGGACCCACTTAAAAGGAAAATTTGTTTCCATGTTTTCAAAAGCTCCAGAAAAAATCCATGCATATATGTATTGCTTAATTAGCAGTGTAATAATGTAACTTCCATAAAGTCCATCTCAGATTATTAATTTTGTCCATGAAACCACATGACCATTTGTGACCCGTATCGAAATGGAAAGGTGAGAATGAACTATAGCAATATTATTATTATTATTATACACAGGTCACGAATTAGCATATTTTTCATGAATTTTACACTGGTAAGCTTGAAATCTTATAAAACCAAGAAACGCGTTTTTTTTTGCTAGTAGTACGTTTTAGTAGGAGAGTACATACACCGGGACCCGAAATCATCCGAGTATTTCGCTGCCCCTGATCGATCGACATGGAAAATTCAATCCTAGATAAGAGGTAACCAGCCTACACATCCCAAGTGGGCATGATATTAAACGGAACCTATCACAGTGATGACAGAGAGAGAGAAGAGAGATTTGCGCATTTTTATACACAGGTTTCAACCATAAGAAACGTTTTCTTCACCGGACCCGACGACGACGAAGACGACGACAGCGAGGCGGATATCCCTCGCGTCGTTCCGCGATGTCTGTCGCCCTGTCCTCCGCGCGTACTACTACTACTAATCAAACATGCATGCACGGGGAATCTTTCCCGCCTCCGATCTCACGCGGAATCTTTCATCGATCGCTCTGCCCCAGCAAGCAAGCAAGCTCGCATCGCCATGCATGCATGCCAGCTTCTGCGCCTGCAAGTGCCAGAAAACAATGGCGCGCCTGAGGCCTGACACTGACGCTTAGACGACAGGGCCAGCCGCGTTTCTCGCGGCTTCAGATAGACAGTATACTACTACAGGAGACTGACCTGTCCGCGTACGGGTACGGCCCGGACCACACGCGCGCGCCATCGGTCGGTCGTACCTCCTGCTCAACAGTGACGACGCCATGGAAGAACATGGCAAAGAGTTTTTGGAGTGATTTACCTTGATCTTCTTTGTTAGTTTCACATGGTAAATTCGTCGTTGGGGGCTGCTTCCGGGTGGAAATGGGAGCAGAAACAGATCGTAACAACTATGTGTGTTGCCACATTTGTTTCCTTACTTTTGACGCTGAAATTCCAGATAAAACAGGGAAGCGGGTAGTGGCTGAAACGAATACGATATGCAAATAAATACTCCGTCCATCCCCAAAATAAGTGTCTCTAACCTTGTACTAAAACTAGTGCAAAGTTGAGGCACCTGTTTTGGGACGAAGAGAGTATGAAACGAATTAAATTCGCCGGAACTCAAAAACCTCTTGAACCAAAAAGAAAACCCAATCAACCAACAAGTTCCACTGCTACACCGCAAAAAAGAACACGAGTTCCACTGCTAATACGTAGGGCAACAAATACTAGCTAGGATATATCATGGATATAGAATAAGTTAGCATTGTGCACATGTTTCCGGTTTTTCCAACATAATAAAGAACCCTGGTAGGGAAGAACGGCATTACGGGTATTAGGAGCTGGGGAAGGATTATGTTTACCTCTAAAAATCGGATGACCGGATGTGCCATGCAAAAACTGATAAAATTGTCATGCTTGTGTATAGAATTTTCCATGTTTGAAGGTGAAAAATTTCCTTGTAATGTAAAAGAAAAACCTCAAAATAATTGCCATGATGTAGCTAGTAATTGTCATGCATTCAATCGAACGTACCTGAGGGCGTCAGATATTTACCGCTAAAAATCTGATGTTAGATGCATTTGGGGTTCTATGTTTTTTGGTCATAGGACCGAGTAGGTCCAAAGGTGCATATGGGTTGATTTGGCGTGTGGTACACAGACAAAAACAAACGGAAAATGTGTGTATACGAAATTCCATTTATGTACTGGAAGATGTTGTTCCATTTTGGTTTCGAGTTTTGCTTTGGTACACCCCTCTTAAAAGTTGTGTTTTCGTTTTCAAGAGAAACTGTTCAAAACCACTCTCGTTTTCTTCATTTCTGTTTTCCTATTTTACGCTACATCTCCATAAGTTTTGGGACGGGCACAAAAATTGCGCTGCGTTTTCGTCCCTACCTACTTCATGGCTACCTTTGTTTTTCTCCGGCTTGGCAATATACATGCATGTGATGTGGCCATTTCATCTTTAATCCGAAATTTGGAAAGGAAAGGCAGAGACCATCCACATAGGATGCGTCTCGCGGCAGCATCCCATTATCTTGTGTAAACTCTATGACAGTGGGGTGGACTATAATCCACCGATCGAGTGACATATGATTTCATGTAGCCTTTTTTATAACGTTGGAGAAAATACGTCTGCGTCAGAGAGGCTGCTAGAAAAATACGGCTATTAATTCCATGCGGCTGCGATGGTAGTGAAACAAAACAAGTACCCACTGCCACATTCATGGCAACGTTCGATGGCATCTTCGCTACAAGACGAACGGTATGAGAAGAAAATTCACGATCGAGACCACAAATCGACGTACGTTCTCGACAAAGTTTAATCCGTGTATGCTTCGCAACTTGTGAGCCTTCACATGCACTCTCGCTGTCCTATGCATTGCGTTGCAGCATCAACAACTGAATGAGGTGAATGAACTAATGAGAGGGACCGGCCGGGGAGATCGTATCATATAGTACATTCAGGGTGTCAGACACATCACATCGAAGCTATCACACACACATGCATGCATGGAGAAGAAATGGACACACATGACGATGGAGTAGGCTGGCACCACACGGAGCTTTGAGAGTCAAGGTCTGGCCATACAAACACTGTCAGTTTTTCACAGTACTTTTATGAACTTCATAACACTATACCTTTTGCTGACAAAGATGAGAGAGAGTAAGAGAGAGAGAGGTACAACAACAGTAATAGCAAGTAAGAGAGAGAGAGAGAGAGAGGAATCTTGATCCCATGTCACGCTCACATACACACATAGCGGCACAGCGCAGCTAGGCTGTCAGCCACGTGCATCTGCATGCATGCAGCCGTGACACGGGAGCGTTTGATCCAGTACACTACACGATCGAATCAATGGAAGAAGAAGAAGAAGAAGAAAGATGGAGAAGAATGGTAAATAAATAACGCGGTAGAAATCAACACACACCTTCTTCGATTCGATCTTGATTGATGACCTTCTTTACGTGCGTGCGTGCGTGCGTACGTCCTGATCGATCCTTAATTACTCGGATTTTTTACATCATCGTCAGCTTCCCGGCGTGCGCGCCCATCAGCTCCGGGTCGTGGATCAGGCCGCCGCCGCCGTCGGCGCCGCTCGCCGCCGCCGTCATCAGCAGCTGCTTGATCTCTTCGTAGCTGTAGTCCAGCTGCGCCTGCTGCTGCTCCTGCTGGTGCTGCAGCTGAAACGACAGCTTGCTGTGCTCCTGCTCCACGGCGCCGGCGCCGTTGCCGTACACCCCGTAGGCGCCGTACCCGTTGCTGTTGTCGAAGCTCATCTCCTTCCCGTGGTGGCGGCCGCAGTGCACGTACTGGCCGCTGGCGTAATGCTGCGTCCCATCCGACGAGCTGCAGCTCTGCTGGTCGCCGCAGCCGAACGCGATCATGGCGCCGCCGCTGCCGCACTCCTCCTTCACCTGCAGCTGCCGGTGGGCCGCGGTCCCGTGTAGAAGCTGTAGCTGTACCGCGGACGCGCCATTGTTGCTGCCCATGGGATTCAGGGAGCCTGCGCTGCCGAGCATGTAGTGGTCTTGGGATTGTAGGGTTAAGGGTTCAGCTGACTGCTGGAGGAGGGCGCCGGCACCGGGGAAGAAGTTGCTGTAGTTGGAGTAGGGCGACGAAGAGTAGGGGAGCAGGACCGGCCGGTGTTGATGGGGGTGATTCTGCCGCGGCGCGCGCGGCGGAGGGCCGGCGCCGGCCATGGTGGTGGAGCCTAGGAGCTTCTTCTTCAGCTTGGTGTTCCAGTAGTTTTTGATGTCGTTGTCCGTCCGGCCCGGGAGCTGTGACGCGATGATCGACCACCTGAAATTGGATCACATTAACATGATGAGCGATGGATGTGCTTGTGCTGCATGCATGAGCTGTGCTAGCTAGGTTTTGTTTCTTTCTTGGGGATGGATAATGGAAGATGTTACTTCTCCATACAGAAAGCACATTACTACTGTCGTTGATGAGTATGTTTCTAACTAGATCTATGATAGTTTTGGATCTTCAGCACTGATAGTGTAGTACAAACATATCTTTTTTGTGGGAGATTCTTCTAGGGAGCAGAAACTGCCATGCATGTGTTAGGCATATTTCCGTAAACAATGTTGTTCCTGTAACATGCAAATCTGCTAAATTTATCCAAAAATATTTTGTTGTATCCGGCACGAAAGGAAACATTGCCAAAAAAGATTCTTTAGGCAGGCCGCGGATGGTCATATTCTCGGCTGCAAATTTGAGGACTAACATATATAGCTCTATATCCAACAATTTCTCATAAAAAAATCAATTTGGGTGTGCCTCAAAACAATGTGAGAGAACATGCATGCATGCTCTTAACTCTTAAGAGATAGAAGAAGAACAATCTTGGGTACCTGCTTCCAATGCTTGCATGCATGCTGCAGATGACCCTATCTTCGTGCTCAGTGAACTCCCCATGCTTAATGTTAGGCCTCAGGTAGTTTAGCCATCTAAGCCTACAGCTTTTGCCACATCTTCTCAACCCTAATTGTGACAACAAATTGAGGCCATTAGAACTGTCTAACTAAACTAGATGTTCGTTGTTCAGTACTGAAAAAATGGGGAATGTACAGAAACAATAGGTAGCATATGATTAGCCGGTGATAACAGAAAGAGCATAAAATTTGAAGGGGATTCAGCGAGTCATAGCATTAGTTATTGTAGGTGCATCAAATTGGCAAATTGTATGCTATTTAGTCCAAGGAGAACTGGCCGGTGGGCGCGTTTTTGAGAGAGACAAACTAAGAAGTAGAGATGATTAACCACAAGTGCCTTTTTGGTTCCTAAAACATGGAACAAGTGTTTGGTGATCCTGTAGAATGAAGGTACTCCTGATTAATCAAAGGGGAAATGATAAGTCGAATAGATTTGGAAAGAAGAAGTTGCCAGAAAAGACGAGGGCATTTCGAGACTTAGAGAGATGTCTCTATCCGTACCACGAGAATACCAGAGTAGAGAGACTCATGGGTCAAGATAATGATGACATGCTTAATTAGAGACCATTTGTTCTAGACGCGTGAGAAAAAATTTCATCCGAATTTCAACTGGCCATCATCGCAAGTCAAGAGAAAACACGGACAAAAATCAAAGACAAATTCAAGAGAGGAAGAAGCCTCATCCGCAAACAAATCAGGAGAAGTTAAGGCTGGCCAGCAGGTGACCCATGCCCTTACACAAACCAAATTAAGCACCAAACCAGCACACACACGCATCATAAATCTACAAGGCAGGAAATGATGATCCACGCGCGTACCTGCTTTCTGCGGGAGGGCGATCCAGTTGCCGCCGGTGCCGTGCTTGTCCATGAACTCCTTGAGCTTGGCGTCCTCCTCCGGCGACCACGGGCCCTTCTTCACGTTGTTCTTGTCGCAGCACGGCGCCCTCCCCATCAGGCGAGAAGCTCGATTGATATATCGACGACGCGAAGAGGAAGAAGATGAGGTGGAGGTGGAGGTGGAGGAGGAAGAAACAAAGCTAGATACAAGGCAGCAGCGGCGACACCTAGCTACCGAATCCCACTGCTGCTAGCTGCTGCTCCTAACCCTCTTTTGTTAAACACTCCGAGTCCGATCGAGCTAGCTAGCAGCCGAAGCTTGGTGCTTTCCCTGTGGTGCCGGGCTAGCTACAAGACACAGAAGACAGAACCCACTGCCTTTCCGGAGAGAAGATATATTGCTGGAGGGCACGGAAAGCAAGGAGGAGGCAGCTATGGCTATGGCTGTGGCTATGGCTATGGCTAAGCTTGATGGGAGGGGAGGGGAGGGGAAGAGAGAGGCCAGAGCTAAGCCAGCACAAGGCAACAAAGGAGGGCAGAAAAATATATAACGCTGACAGCGGACAGTTGATCGATCGATCGGAGGGAGGTGAGAGAGACGACGACGACGACGATGTGGATGCTCTAAGAAGTCAAAGTGTAGGCTTGGGCTTGTTTGGTTTCAATCACCTCCGCTCTGCTGGTTGGCCGCTTCAAATCCAAATTTCGTAGCCTAGAGGGGGTACTGCATATGCATGCATGCCCCCACACCGCCCTCCTCTCCCTTTCTGTAAACAAAGTACACTTGCACATGGAATCCTTGGTGCCTTGTTAATTACTTTGATGTGCTACTAGTCCAGCTCCTGCGCACGTAAAGTAAATAGTAACTCTTGTGGAAAGTTATGTAAGCGGTGGTGTTGTAGGCTAGCTAGCTTCTTCGTGACAACATTTGTATGTTTTGGTCTAGTGCCGTGGAAATTTCCACACTTGTACATAGTAAATTCCGGAGAAGACTAGTTAGGTCGTTCAATATCACAACATTTTACAAATATCATACATATTTTATCTGGGATAAAAAAAATCAAATTGCTGAACTCTCACAAGAAACCTAGCCGCCACTGCTCCCCGCCGGCGAGGCCACGGGTCCCCTCCTCCTCTGCATGCCGCTCTGGCTATAGGAGGTGGCTATAGGAGGGGGTAGGGACTCCCGATCTGCGCTGCAGCATTGTAGTTAGGTCTGTTAGGATTATAGTTTGTTGCTGATAACGACTCTTTTTCCTCTGTAACAAGAAAAGGATTTCCTTCTCCTCCCGTCGACGTGGCCGCCGGTCCACCTCATCTCCGATGACCTTTGGGACATGGAGATGTAGGAGACCTTCGCCCCCTGCCGGCAGGAGCGATCCCGTTCTCGTTCTTGCTAGATTCAGCGTCTTGGTTGGGGTTGTGTGGTGGCGGGGATGTCCCTGTGTATAGCTTTTTCGTGACATTTTTTATTTAAAACGGAGGCAAAACATTTGGCTCATCAATTAATTAAGAAAAAAAGAGTTGTCCAGTTAATTTCCAGATAACCAGGCGAAAACCGATACAGACTTTCACATGCGGACTACTCGGAAAGAACAAAACACCAACACCGCTCAAGCAACCCTCTAAACACGCAACATCCGCAACCGTCGACACTTGCATAACAAAATAAAACTTCTGACAAGCACACTGACGAAAACCGACCACACTCCATCATGAAATCACGAACGCCTTTCGAATGAGGTCACGCTTCTTATTTTTGTTCTTCTTTGGTTTCTCCCTGCTTGGCTTCTTCTTTAGAGGCCACTTGTCTTGCCAGATTTTGGCTGATTAGCCACCCATTTGTCAAGAAATTCTCGTTGAATTGCCTAGTGTCGTTGTCACCACCAAGAGGCAACTAGGAGCAGGCATCAACACACTGGCCGCCTCGACATCCTCAACAAAAGGAATCACCGACACGACCTCATTGACAACAGGAACCGCTAACACGATGGACTCAAGCACCTCCAATTGCTCAAATGACCTCGACGGCACATGCCCCTCACACTAGGCTGCTGATGAGACCACCACCAATTGTTGTACGCGGATAGGCGAAGCAGGGCTAAGAGATAGCTTTCGTAGCTCGGGCATGGTCTGCAGCACCAGAGTCTCGAGCATGACAACGGACTAATTCGAGAGTGACAATGAACCATTTCCAACGCAAGGGGAGATACATCCATATAACTCTTGCCTCCCTTCCTCCATGGAGCTAACATCTTCCATACCAGAAGGGCATGACGTCGGTGTGTTTTGCGACATAATCAGTGCAAGGGAGAGCCCGCTAAGAGCAGCCTCCGTCCGCCCCAAAAACTCTCAACCTGTCCCAGCCAATTCTGCAACAGTGTTGTCTGATCAGTCAGAGCGACCTGCAACATCACATCGGGCGGGGTTGCCGAGTCAACGGTAGCAGAGACGACGAAGGCCCAAGACCCATGGCGAAGCGTCTTCAAGGGGAGCACAGATTTCATTGGACAAAAACATGAAGCTAGAGCAGGACGATGCATGGAGCCGAGGACTGGTGGCATGGCAAGGCATGCCAAAGAACTTACAAGACGCCAAGGATTGCGGCATCCAAGCGCACGGTGACCGTTCTCCAAGCAACGGGAGCACATAAGCGGATCTTTGTAGCCCGCCGCGCGATGCCCAGGAGCGATCGTGACAGAATTTGTATGTTTCTTTCTAGCGCAACGGAAATTTTCACACCAATGTAGTAAATCACGGAGAAGATCATTACTGGCTAGTAGACGCTAAAGTAAATAGTAACTGCTTCTTCGTGACAACATTTGTATGTTTGGGTCTAGCACCAAGGAAATTTTCACACTCGTACATAGTAAATTCCGGAGAAGACTAGCTAGGTCGTTCCATATCACAACATTTTAGAAAATTCATAAATATTTGATCTTGGATAAAATCAATCTGCTGAAGTAATTCAGTCCTAGCCAGGCACGGCTAAGCTGCCAGTCTCACAAGAAACCTAGCCGCCACTGCTCCCCAACGGTGCGGCCACTGCTCCCCTCGTCCTTTGCATGCCGCTCCAGATGTAGGAGGGGGTGGGGAGTCTCGGGACCCCGAATCTACGTTGCAACGTTGTAGTTAGGTCTCTTAGGATTAGAGTTTTGTTGCTGATAATGACTTCTCTTTCCTCTCTCGCAAGAAAAGGGCTTTCCTCCTCCCGTCGGCGCTATCACCGGTACATCTCATCTCCGACAGCCTTTGGACCATGGAGGTGTGGAGGACCTCGCCCCCCCACCGGCAGGAGGGACTTTTTCCGCGTTCTTGTTAGATGCAACGGCTTGGTTGGGGCCGTGTAGCGGCGGGAATGTCCCGCGGTAGGAATAATGTCTCCCACGTTCTATCCGCGTCTCAATTGTGTGTCTTGCTTCATTGGAGGGCTTCTAGAGGTGTGTGTCCGTCAGATCTCGCAGGAATCGATCGTTTCTCGTCTTCGGTGGATTTGTTTGCATCTAGTCTTCGTTTGGGTGTTTACAGGTTTAATCCTTCCAATCTATGACTTTCTTAATCGATGATGGTTGCTTCTCTGGCATGTTGGTCCCATGGGGACTTAACATGACGACTTCCTGACTATCTACTACAATAGGTTTGCCCGGCTATGATGAGGGAGGGGCAAAATTTGTATTTTTTGGTCTAGCGGTAAGAATTTTCCACACTTATACATAGTAAATTCCAGAGAACACTAGCTAGGTCATTCAATATCACAACATTTTAGAAATATCTTAAATATTTGATCTTGGATAAAATCACTCTGCTGAAGTAATTCAGTCCTAGCCAGGCACGGTGAAAGCACATTTGCTCCCTTGGTGGTTTTGGTAATTAATAACAACATATATGTCATTCAACTAATGTTTCCACTAAGTATATTTCAGGAAAATTTCAATGACGGGTTGGCAAAAGGATTGTGGATTACCCCAAGATGCAAGGAAATAGATTGGCAAAGCTTCAAGCAAAGGACTCTACATTTTAATTTTTGTGAGAAATCACTTTGAGTCCATAGGAAAGCCAATACTATTAAAAGGGGGTAAGGTTTTGTTGGTGAACAAAATGCTCATATGTGCATAGCTGATAGTCACCACATACACCCACAAGCTCTTCCACAAAAGAATGTCCAAAGCCAAATACCCAACATGGTGCAACCAACACATTCCACTCGGTGCCATCGATTCCAAACCCTAGACAGACTCAGCCAAACCCTAGCTTTTTGGTGCAACCGATTCTGCTTCGGTGCCATCGATTTTGTTTTGCCAATTCCTGTTACGCAAGTTTACAAAATTGGTCCGGCTGAGTTTTGTGAATCGTCGCCACCAAGATTGGCAATCTCACCGTTGGTCACCTTATCGGTGCAACCGAGATTTATGTATTGGTCTCACCGAGATTCAAAAGTTGCTACCTTTGAGGCAACTCGGTACCACCGAGATTAACACATCGATGTCACCGAGTCTGACTTATTAGGTGTAACGGTTGAATTTTTGGAGATGCCTATATATACCCCTCCACCACCACTCACTCGCAAGAGAAGCACTCAGAACAGTTGCCCACTCATACCTTCATTTTCTAAGAGAGAGCCACCTACGCATGTGTTGAGATCATGTCATTACATTCCTACCATATGAATCTTGATCTCTAGCCTCCCCAAGTTGCTTTCCACCCAATCAATCTCTTCCACCAAGCCAAATCTATGAAAGAGTGATTGTGTGTTGAGGAGTCTATCATCTTGAAGCACAAGAGCAAGGAGTTCATCGACACTATCGAGTCTATTACCTTTTGGAGGGTGGTGCCTCCTAGATTGGTTAGGTGTCGCTTGGGAGCCTCCTACTTCGTGTTGTGGAGTGAAGCAAGAAGTTTGTAAGGGCAGGAGATTGCCTACTTCGTGAAGATCTACCCCGAGTTAGGCTAGTCCTCCATGAACGTAGTCCATCATGGTATAATCAAGGTTCCTTCTTCGTGGAACCCTCCGTGGGTAGAGCCCTCCGTGGACTCTCGTGACCGTTACCCTCCGTGGGTTGAAGACTCCATAAACGTGGATGTACGTTAGCACCACCTATCAGAACCATGGGAAAATCATTGTGTCACCAATTGCGTTTGATCTTCCTACCCTCTCTTTACTTACATGCTTGTATTTACTTTCTACTGATATACTCTTAGACATGCATGTGTAGGGTGTACTTGACATACTATGAATGCTAAAATCTGCCAAGAATTAAAATTGGGAAAACGTAAATTTTTATTTGGTCAAGTAGTCTAATCACCCCTCATAGCACTACTTTCAATCCTACAAGTGGTATTAGAGCATTGGTCTCCATTGCATTGGTCTCACAACCTAGAAGAGTATGGCATCTAGTGAGGGAAATTATCACCATAGAGGTTCGTACTTTGATGGCACAAACTTTGCTAGTTGGAAGCACAAAATGAAAATGCATTTGCTTGGTCATTACCCCGCCGTTTGGGTTGTTGTTCGTGTTGGTATGCAAGGTGAATTCTTTGTGGAAGGAAGGGAACCCAATCACGATGCGACTGCGGATGAATTGAAGATGTTGCAACTCAATGCTCAAACATGTGACATTCTCTTCAACTCCCTATGCCCCGAAGAATACAACAAAATCAGCCGCCTTAAGAATGCAAAAGAGATTTGGGAGACTTTGATTGATATGCATGAAGGTACAGAATCTGTGAGAGAATCCAAGTTGGATGTTCTTCAAAGTCAACTTGACAAGTTCAAGATGAAGGATGGTGAAGAAGTCGCTGAGATGTACTCTAGGCTAGCTCTCATCACCAATGAGATTATCGGCTTAGGAAGCCACGAAATGACGAACAAATTTATCATCAAGAAGATACTTCGAGCTTTGGATAATCGATATGGCACCGTATGCACATTAATCCAACTGATGCCCAACTACAAAGATCTCAAGCCAACGGAAGTGATTGGTAGGATTGTTGCCCATGAGATGACACTCAAAGACAAGGAAGAGCTTGAACACAAGTCTAGCGGTGCTTATAAAGCCACAAGTGATGCTCCCGCTACCTCAAGCGATAACCTTGTCACAAATGAAAAGATAAGTCTCATGGTCAAGAAATTCAACAAGTTCTACATGAATAGAAGCAAAGATCGAAGCTCCAACTCAAAATATGAAGAGAAGCGTTTGTCAAGTCGTGACCGAAACTGCTACAATTGTGGGAAGCTCGGACACTACTCCAATGAGTGCACAGCTCCTTACAAGAGGAAACAAGAGTCACCAAGAAGACGAAGCTCAAGACACGAGCCACCTCGAAGAGAGAGAAGGAGTAGAGATGATCGTTATGAATGAAGACCCTGAAGGAGAAGTAGGGACTCGGAGAAGAAGGACAAGTACACCAAGAGCTACTCAAGCAGGAGACGACAAGCTCATGTTGGTGAATGGGTTTCCGGCTCCGAATCCAACAACCACTCCGAGAGAAGCTATCACTCCAACTCCGACTATAGTCAAGATGAAGGTGTTGCCGGACTTGCACTAGTGACAACGGACTCCTATGACATATTTGATTCACCAAATGAAGGGAGTGGATTTTGCTTAATGGCTAAAGGCCCCAAGGTATCACACCCCGAGTATCTTGATTTCAATAGTGAGAAAGATGACTTGTTATTTGAAGATAAGTTGCTATTTGACAAATCTAGTAATGTTAGTCAAGATGAACTTGCTAGTAATCATTCTACTCTAGATAAGTCATGCGATGATGATAAGTTGGAAATAGAACGACTAACTCAAGAACTAAAAACTCTTAAGTTAGCTCATGAGTCAACTTTAGAAGATCATAGAGAGCTTGTAACTACACATGAGAAGCTACGCTTCGAGAAGCTCAACTTAGAGCAAGAGCATGAGTTCGTTAAAGCTATCATTGACGATCTTTGAAAGAAGACTTCATCTTATCTAGCCAAGCGACTTCTCTTGTCTACATTCACGCCTCATGTTAAGTCTAAGCAAGCTAGTAACAAAGGAAATAAAGGTACTTCAACTAGTAGCAATAAAAATAATAAATCCAATGATATTGCTTCTAGTAGTTCTCTTGATCCCACTAACTCTTCTCTTAGCCAAGTTACACTTGAGCAAGAAAATGAACTTTTGAAAGGGATTATAGAGAAAGATATCTACAAGAGTCTTGAAGGATGCAAACAATTTGAGGAGATTGTACGCAAGCACGGAGGATATCGGAAGAATCATGGTGTTGGCTACTTCAACGCTAATGGAGTTGAATGGGAAGAAGGTCAATATCCCAATCCCAAGTTTGTTCCTCAAAAGTAGAAGTATGAAAATACTCTCCCCAAGGGAACAAAGGTTCAAGATGACCTTCCACCACAAGACCCCAAGCTCAAGGGCAAGAACAAGCTTTATGAGGACATTGACTCATATGAAGATAAATCACAAGCTTTGGTGAAGTGGGCTCCCAAGGCTACTACAAGCTCAACTTCTACAAGTTCTACTTCAACACCAAGGATCCCCATCAACTTGATGTGGGTCCCCAAGAAGAAGAACTAGAGAAGTTCTTGAGGGGTGACTCTACCAGTGAAATTCACTCATATTCATTATTGGCAAGAACTAGTTGCAATCAACATCAACATCATGCAATAGTTCAAGGAGTCACACATTCCCTCAAAGGTAATCAAGGGACAAGGTATTCAACAAATAAATGTTCATCATCCTATATGCTTTGCACTCCATGTCCATAGATATCCTTGTCTTTGTCTCTTGTGTGTTGGGACTAACCCATGTAGGTGAGAAGAGTAATGAAACAACAAGGATGGTCCCAACTCTTGGTGATCTTCATCAACTTTGAGCATCCACCACTACTTCACCTACATGAAGTCTTCATCGACAAAACCAAAGGTTAGTTTATCCCTCCTATGGGGGGATGTCACATCAAGGGGGTGCTTTACTCTAAGACTTGAGTCAAAGCATCTCTTAGTATGTGACAACATTAAATGCTTTATGTAAAAGTGGTAACCCCACGTGTGCTTAAACGATGAGTATGACCTATGATCAAGTATTCTTACTTGGCTCCTACGTCAATATACTCATATATAGATGACTCCGTCATCGCCAAAGGGCTTGTTAGATGGTAATGTGTCTATGCATGTTTGCCATGATTTCATTTGACATCTTATTGTGTGAACATGTTGGTCTACATTTATTTACTCAATCGAGGATATCCAATTGTTGCTATTTGGGTACTGATTTTTCTTTCACCAATTAGATATACAAGAATGCCTAGGACCACTCCTTTAGCTATCTATGCTTTCTAACCTCATATTCTATTCATGTTGCATCACAAAATTTGAACAAGTACTTTTTGATCTCTCTATGTGAGGAGCACTCGGAGTTCCGTATCGACAAAGGACTGACCATTAAAACCTCCCAAGTGCATCTCGGTGAAACCAACTCAAAATTATTTGTCTCACCGAATGCCTACGGTTGATCTGGTTTCTCAGTCTCGGTACCGCCGATTTCATATTCTCGGTTACACCGAGTTTCCCTGTTAGATAACAGTTGTGAAACTCGGTGACACCAAAAATATCAAATCAGTGTCACCGACAGTGATGGGTATATATTCTGTGGACCCCGATGTTTTGAAATCCACTCTTCAAATGTCGCGCCTCAGAAACCCTAGCTGCCGTTCTGAAGACCCCTGGTCATCGCCTTGCTTCCCCGAGCTTCTCCTCCACTGGGAATTGACGTCATCGGCGTATTCTACTCCATCGTCGCCGTCGTAGCGGATCCATCGCCAAGTTAGGGTATGGATTCGGCCCACTCTCGTGCTCCACTTTCTGATTCATGCACATTAGGGACTTTTCCTAGTCTAGCCACTATTTGAGATCGTTCCATCCAATAGAAATTTCCATTAGATAGCGAACGATTGATTTTCTAGGGTTTGCCTTTTGCCCGATGAAACTGGGTGGAACATAAGTGAACAAATCGGTGTCACCGATTTGCTATTTGTGTTGCTGAGAACTTTCTCGGTGAAACCGAGTGCTTCCTTTCGGTCTCACCGAAAGGGGTGCCAAGTTTTGGCTAAGGAGAAAGT
The DNA here is from genome assembly GCA_022496015.1 of Hordeum marinum. NCBI lineage: Eukaryota > Viridiplantae > Streptophyta > Magnoliopsida > Poales > Poaceae > Hordeum > Hordeum marinum. The sequence goes on from CM039673.1 coordinate 38,233,666, forward strand.
CTGTCTCGGTAGCACCGATATTTTTGCTTCGGTTGTACCGATTTTCATGTGATAGAATGTAAACCTTGAGAATCTTTTGTTCAAAATTTCAAAAATCTCTGCATTTTGTGATGACTTATCCTACTCCACTCTTATATACTCTGTTCACAGGGTCGGACATGTCAGATGCTGAAGATAGTTAGAATTTGCAGGAGCAAAACATTGACATGAGTTTAGGCACTAGTCCTGAGTATAGTTCTTCCTCAGATCCAGGCACTCCCATTTCTCATGGGTTGCCTAAAGCTGCAACTAGGACAAGGAAGAGACTCAACTCAGATGAAGAAGATTCTGATTTCGTGCCAGAAGAGGTTCTTGCTAAAAAGCAAGAGAAGGATGGAAGGAAGTCTAGCAATGAGGCTACATCATCTAGGAGGGTAGTCAGCAAAATGTATGCACCTTCAGAAAGTTTCAGAGTGCATGAGAGTGCTAGGGAAACCATGTTTGTTGATCCCCCAAGGAAATTTTTGCCTAAGAAGGCAGGACAGAAGAAGACATCTAAGAAGAGCATCATCCATGTTATGGGCAGGCTACCTCTATGTTTGAGGATCTAGAGGAGGCTGTTGGTGCTGCTGCTGAGGAGGAGGAAGAGGAGGAACCTGCTACTAAGGCCCCTCCCAAGAAGAGGGCAAAGGAACTTGTGGCAGATGATATGCCTAAGTCTGGTCCCTCCAAGAGCACCAAGGCTGCATCCAAGAAAGTTGTTGCACAGAAGTCCAAGAGGATTACCAGAGATATTCCTGCTGCTGAGAAGAACAAGAAATCAACTTTCAGAGAAGCAGACGATGATGAAGATGCTATGTCAGTCTTGATGAAGCTTAGACCTCACCTTCCTGTACATGATGCCAACCATCCTAGAGATGAGGATATGAATAAGAGGAAGGATTCAGGTTTGAGGGCATGGAGAGCTATAGATCCATATGCCCAGAGGAGAAAGACTATTGTGGACTACATGTTCTATACCAAGGAGCAGCAAGACTTCTATGAGACTGTTTTGCTTGACAAGAGCCCTGCAGTCAGTGACATGAGATATGTTGACTAGAAGTATATCAAGGATAACGAGGATGGCTTTCCATGTGTCCAAGACAACTTCCACTACATTGGACTTGACAAGTTTGTTGGCAAGGAGTTCACTGCTTGGAATGATGAGATGATCATGCAGTTCTATTCCACTGCTCATTTTTATGGAGATGGCAGGATTGTCTGGATGATTGAAGGAGCAAGATATGGATCTACTGTTAATGAGTGGGCTACCATCTTAGGAGTCCCTAAGGTTCAGGATGGTGACTTGGATGTCGACTCTAAATCCAAGGAGAGCCACAATGCTATGAAGGACATGTACACTGTTATTCCGGCTGCTAACTTGCAATCTCACAAGTTAGGATCCATTTACTTCCTTCAAGCAGGCCTCCGTACCATGAACACTATCCTGAGGCTGTTGGAAATATGCCCTAGAGGCAATAATAAATTAGTTATTATCATATTTCCTTGTTCATGATAATCGTTTATTATCCATACTATAATTGTATTGATCGGAGACTTAGATGCATGTGTGGATACACAGATAAAACCATGTCCCTAGTATGCCTCTAATAGACTAGCTCGTTGATCAAAGATGGTTAAGGTTTCCTAGCCATGGACATGAGATGTCATTTGATAACGGGATCACATCATTAGGAGAATGGTGTGATGGACAAGACCCAAACTACAAACGTAGCATATGATCGTGTCAGTTTATTGCTACTATTTTCTGCATGTCAAGTATATCTTCCTTTGACCATGAGATCATGCAACTCACGGACACCGGAGGAGTGCCTTGTGTGTGTGTCAAACGTCGCAACGTAACTGGGTGACTATAAAGGTGCATTACAGGTTATCTCCGAAGGTGTCTGTTGGGTTGGCACGGATCAAGACTGGGATTTGTTACTCCGTGTGATGGAGAGATATCTCAGGGCCCACACGGTAATACAACATCACAATAAGCCTTGCAAGCAATGTGACTAAGTATTAGCCACGGGATCTTGTATTACAGAACGAGTAAAGAGACTTGACGGTAACGAGGTTGAAATATGTATACAGATACCGACGATCGAATCTCGGGATAGTAACGTACCGAAGAACAAAGGGAAACATCATACGGGATTAAATGAATCCTTGACATAGAGTTTCGACAAATAAAGATCTTCGTAGAATCTGTAGGAACCAATATGGGCATCCAGGTCCCGCTATTGGTTATTGACCATAGAGGTGTCTCGGTCATGTCTACATAGTTCTCAAACCCGCAGGGTCTGCACACTTAAGGTTTGGTGACATTTCGATAGTATAGAGTTATGCATGGTGGTGACCGAAGGTTGTTTTGAGTCCCAGATGAGATCCCGGATGTTACGAGGAGCTCCAGAATGGTACGGAGGTAAAGATTGATATATAAGAAGTCCTGTTTTGGTCGCCGAAAAAGTTTCGGGCTCATCGGTAGTGTACCGGGAGTGCCGGTAGTGTACCAGGGGACCATCGGGAGGGGTATTTCGACCCAAGAGGCTATATGGGCTGTGGGAGAGTAAATAACAGCCCTTTGTGGGCTGGTGGAAGTCCCACACAAGGCCCATGCGCCTGGGAAGAAAAGCCCAAAAGGAAAAAGGTGGAAAAAGGCAAAAAAAAAGGGCCAAATAAGGAAGGAATCCTAATCCTACTAGGAGTGGAGGAGGAGGACTCCTCTCTCCTTGGTTCGGCCGACCCAAGGGCTGCCTCTTTGGCAGACAAGCCTCCTCCTCCTCCTCTCCTCCTATATATACTAGAGGATTTTAGGGTTTTGGCACAAGATTTTCAGCCACGTGCTACCTCTCCTCTAGATCGCAGTTTCTCCTCTAGATCGGTTTTCAGTGGTGCTTAGGCGAAGCCTTGCTGGAATAGCTCCACCACCATCGCCGCAACGCCATAGCGCTACCGGAGAACTCATCTACCTCTCCGCTCCCTCTTGCTGGATCAAGAAGGCGGAGATCGTCATCGAGCTGTACATGTGCTGAACGCGGAGGTGACGTCCGTTTGGCGCTAGATCTGAAGGACCGTGATCAAGACCGCGAGAAGGATCGTGATGAGTTTGCGGGACGGATCGTGATGAGTTCGCGGTACGGATCATGATGAGATCGCGGGATAAATCGTGACGAGTTCGCATGACGGATCGTGATTGGATCGCGGGACGGATCGTGATGAGATCGCGGGACACTCGGCGATTTGGATCGCGAAGACGTTCGACTACACCAACTGCGTTTCTTAACGCCTCCCGCTTAGCGATCTACAAGGGTATGTAGATCCACTCTCCCTCTCGTAGATGCTCATCACCATGGATAGATCTTGCGTGTGCGTAGGAAATTTTTTGTTTCCCATGCAACATTCTCCAACAGTGGCATCATGAGCTAGGTCTATGTGTAGATGAGATCTCGAGTAGAACACAAAGAGTTTGTGGGCGTTGATGCTTAGATTGCTTCCTCCCTTGGTCGTGTTTTGGTTCAGAGGTATTATGGGATGAAGCGGCCCGGACCAACATTACTCGTACGCTTACGAGAGACCGGTTCCATCGACTGACGTGTAACTTCGTTGCACAAAGATGGCTGGCGGGTGTCTGTTTCTCCTACTTTAGTTGGATAGGATTCAACTAAGGCGGTCCTTGAGAAGGTTGAAAAGCAACTTATGTATCACCGTTGTGGTTTATGCGTAAGTGAGAATTGTTCTTGCTAGATACCCGTAGCAGCCACGTAAAACATGCAACAACAATTAGAGGATGTCTAACTTATTTTTGCAGGGTATGTAGTGATGTGATATGGCCAATTACATGATGTGATATATGTGATGTATGAGATGATCATGTGTTGTATAGAATATCACGACTTGCATGTCGATGAGTATGGCAACCGGCAGGAGCCATAGGGTTGTCTTTAATTATTGTATGACCTGCGTGTCAATCATTAAGCGCTATGTAATGCTTTACTTTATCGCTAAACGGTAGCAATAGTAGTAGAAGCATGGTGGTCGTGACAACGCCGATGGCGACACATTGATGGAGATCAAGATGATGGAGATCATGGTGTCGTGCCGGTGACGATGGAGATCATGCCGGTGCTTTCAAGATGGAGATCAAAAGCACAAGTTCATGGCCATATCATGTCACTTATGATTTGCATGTGATGTTAATCCTTGTATGCACCTTGTTTTTCTTAGGACGACGGTAGCATTATAAGGTGATCCCTCACTTAAATTTCAAGATCAATTGTGTTCTCCCCGAGTGTGCACCGTTGCGAAATTTCGTCGTGTTGAGACACCACGTGATGATCGGGTGTGATAGACTCTACGTTCACATACAATGGGTGCAAGCTAGTGTTGCACATGTAGAACACTCGGGTTAAACTTGATGAGCCTAGCATGTACAGACATGGCCTCGGAACACAAGAGACTGAAAGGTCGAACATGAGTCATATAGTAGATATGATCAACATGATGATGTTCACCATTGAAACCACCTCAACTCACGTGATGATCGGACTTGAGTTGGTGAATTTGGATCATGTATCACTCGAATAACTAGAGGGGTGTCAATTTGAGTGGGAGTTCTTAAGTAATATGATTAATTGAACTCATTATCATGAACATAGTCAGTAGTGTCTTTGCAAACTGTGTTGTAGATTACTAGCTCACGCTGTAGCTCCCTTGAATTTTTATATGTTCCTAGAGAAATAGAGTTGAAAGATGATGGTAGCAATACTGCGGACTGGCTCCGTGATCTGAGGATTGTCCTCATTGCTGCACAGAAGGCTTATGTCCTTAATGCACCGCTTGGTGCGCCAACCCCTCTAGTGTTGTTTGTAGATGTTGTGAACATCTGACAGGCACGTTCTGATAACTACTTGATAGTTTAGTGCGTCATGCATTACAGCTTAGAATTGAGGCTCCGGAACGTTTTGAACGTCATGGAACATATGAGATGTTCTAATAGCTGAAATTAGGATCTCAGGCTCGTGCCCGTGTTGCGAGATATGAGATCTCCAACAAGATTCTTTGCCTGTAAGATGAAGGAGAATAGCTCAATCGTTGAGCATGTGCTCAGATTGTCTGGGTGCTACAATCGCTTGAATCGAGTGGGAGTTGATCTTCCAGATAAAATAGTGATTGACATTGTTCTCCAAGTCACTGTCACTAAGCTACTAGAACTTTGTGATGAACTATAAACGCCAGGGATAGAAATAATGATCCCTGAGCTGTTCGCGATGTTTGACACCGCGAAGGTAGAAATCAAGAAGGAGCATCAAGTGTTGATGGTTAGTAAAACCACTAGTTTCGAGAAGGGCAAGGGCAAGAAGGGAAACTTCATGGATAGCAAGTCAGTTACTGCTCCGGTGAAGCAACCCAAAGTTGAACCCAAACCCGAGACTAAGTGCTTCGATTATGAGGAGAGTGGTCGCTGAAGCGGAATAACCCTAGATACTTGGTAGATAAGAAGGCTGACAATGTCGACAGAATTATATTTGATATATGTGTTATTGATGTGTACTTTGCTAGTACTCCTAGTAGATCCTGGGTATTGGATACCGGTTCGGTTGCTAAATGTTAGTAACTCGAAATAAAAGCTACGGAATAAACGGAGAACTAGCTAAGGGTGAGGTGACGATGTGTGTTGGAAATGTTTCCAAGGTTGATGTGATCAACATCACACGCTCTCTCTACCTTCGGGATTAGTGACAAACCTAAATAAATGTTATTTGGTGTTTTGCGTTGAGCATGAACGTGATTGGATCGTGTTTATTGCAACACGGTTATTCATTTAAGTTAGAGAATAATGGTTATTCTGTTGACATGAATAATACCTTCAGTGGTCAAGCACCCAGTGAGAATGGTTTGTTGAATCTTGATCGTAGTAATACACATGTTCATAACATTGATGCCAAAAGATACAAAGTTAATAATAATAGTACCACACACTTGTGGCACTGCCGCTAAATGTCATATTGGTATAAAATGCATGAAGAAACTCCATGCTGATGGATCTTTGGAGTCATTCAATTTCGAATCGGTTGAGACATGCGAACCATGCCTCTTGGTCAAGATGACTAAGGACCCCGTTTTCTGGTTTGATGGAGCGGGCAAGTGACTTATTGGGAATGATACATATTGATGTATGCAATCCAGTGAGTCTTATAGCGTGCGGTGGATATCATTATTTTCTTACCTTCACTGATGATTTGAGTAGATATAGTGTATATTTGCTTAATGAAACACAAGTCTGAATCGTTTGAAAGGTTCAAGCAAATTCAGAGTGAAGTTTAAGATCATCGTGACAAGAAGATAAAAATGTCTACGATATGATCGTTGAGGTGAATATCTGAGTTACGAGTTTGGCATACAACTTTAGACAATGTGAAAGTTGTTTCACAACTCACGCCACCTGGAACACCATAGTGTGATGGTGTGTCTGAATGTCATAGTCGTACTCTATTGGATATGGTGCGTGCTATGATGTCTCTTATCGTTTTGCTACTATAATTTTGGGGTTATGCATTAGAGACAACTACATTCACTTTAAAATAGGGCACCATCTAAATCCGTTGAGATGACACCGTGTGAATTAGGGTTTAATAGAAACCCAAGCTGTCATTTCTTAATGTTTAGGGCTGCGACACTTGTGTGGAAAATGTTTTCACCTAATGAGCTCGAACCCAAAGCGGACAAATGCATCTTCATAGAATACCCTAAGAACAATTGGGTAAACCTTCTATCTCAGATCCAAGCATACAGTGTTTGTTGCTAAAACTGGGTCCTTCCTCGAGAAAAAGTTTCTATCGAAAGAATTAAGTGGGAGGAAGATAGAACTTGATGAGGTTGTTGAACCTTTGTTCAACCAGAGAGTAGCGCGGCGCAGGAAGTTGTTTTCTCTGAAGCCTACGTTAGTTGAAGAGGAGGTTAATGATGATGATCATGAAGCTTTGGATCAAGTTACTATCGAACCTCGTAGGTCGACAAGGATGTGTACTGCTCCTGAGCGGTACGACAACTCTGTCTTGGAGGTCATGTTGTTGGATAACGATGAACCTACGAGCTGTGGAGAAGCGATGATGGGACCGGATTCTGATAGATGGTTAGAGGCCATAAAATCTGAGAAAGGATCCATGTATAAAAACCAAGTATATACTTTGGTAGACTTGCTGGTTGGACGGCAAGTCGTCGAGTACAAATGGACCTTTAAGATGAAGATAGACACTGATGGTGAATGTCACCATTTATAAAGCTCGACTTGTCACAAAGAAGTTTCGGCAAGTTCAAGGAGTTGACTGCGATGAGACTTTCTCACTCGTAGCGATGCTAAAGTCTGTTGGAATTATGTTAGCAGTTGCTGCATTTTTCAATTATGGAATCTGGCGGATGGATGTCAAAACATCGTTTCCTTCCTCAAGGAAAGGTTGTATGAGATACAACCAGAAGGTTTTTGTCAGTCCTAAGGATGCTAAAAGGTGTGCAAGCTTCAGTGATCCTTCTATGAACTGAAGCAAGCATCTCGGAGTTGGAATATACACTTTGATGAGGTGATCAAAGTTTTTGAGTCTATACAAAGTTTATGAGAAACTTTTATTTACAATAAAGTGAGTGGGAGCACTATAGAGTTTCTGGTAAGCATATGTGGTTGACATATTGTTGATCGGAAATGATGTAGAATTTCTGGAAAGCATGAACGGTTGTTTGAAACAAGTTTTTCAAAGGAAGACCTGGATAAAGCTACCTAATTGTTGGGCATCAAGATCTATAGAGATAGCTCAAGAAGCTTGATGAGACTTTTCAATAAGTACATACCTTGACAAAGTTTTTGAAAGAATTCAAAATGGATCAGTCAGAGAAAGAGTTCTCGCCTGATTTGTAAGGTGTGAAGTTGAGTAAGACTCAATGCCCAGTGACTGTAGAAAATAGAGAAAAGATGAGTGTCATCCCCTATGCTTCACCCATAGGCTCTATGATGTATGCAATTCTGTGCACAAGACCCGATGTCAGCCTTGCCATAAGTATGGCCGGAAGGTTTCAAAGTGATCCTGGAATGGAGCACTGGACAGCGGTCAACATTATCCTTAGTAACTAAAAGACTAAGGAGATGTTTCTCGATTATGGAGGTGATAAAGAGTTCGCCGTAAAGAGTTACGTCGATGCAAGCTTTAACACCAATCCGGATGACTCGTAGTAGCAATCTAGATACGTATAGTGGAACAGCCATTTGGAATAGTACCAAGTGGAGTGTGGTAGCAGTGTTTACGGTTTGACATAGAAATTTGCAAAGTACACACGGATCTGAATGTCGCAGACCCGTTGACTATAAGACCTCTCTCACATGCAAAGCATGATCAAGCCCCAGAACTCATTGACTGTTAGATTCATAACCATGCGAATCACATGGTGATGTGAACTAGATTATTGACTCTAGTGCAAGTGGAAGACTGCTGGAAATATGCCCTAGAGGCAATAATAAATTAGTTATTATCATATTTTTTTGTTCATGATAATCGTTTATTATCCATGCTATAATTGTATTGACCGGAGACTTAGATGCATGTGTGGATACATAGACAAAACCATGTCCCTAGTATGCCTCTAATAGACTAGCTCGTTGATCAAAGATGGTTAAGGTTTCCTAGCCATGGACATAAGATGTCATTTGATAACGGGATCACATCATTCGGAGAATGGTGTGATGGACAAGACCCAAACTACAAACGTAGCATATGATCGTGTCAGTTTATTGCTACTATTTTCTGCATGTCAAGTATATGTTCCTTTGACCATGAGATCATGCAACTCACAGACACCGGAGGAGTGCCTTGTGTGTATCAAATGTCGCAACGTAACTGGGTGACTATAAATGTGCATTACAGGTATCTCCGAAGGTGTGTGTTGGGTTGGCATGGATCAAGACTGGGATTTGTTACTTCGTGTGACGGAGAGGTATCTCAGGGCACACTCGGTAATACAACATCACAATAAGCCTTGCAAGCAATGTGACTAAGTGTTAGCCATGGGATCTTGTATTACGGAATGATTAAAGAGACTTGCCGGTAACGAGGTTGAAATAGGTATACAGATACCGACGATCGAATCTCGGGCAAGTAACATACCGAAGAACAAAGGGAAACATCATACGGGATTAACTGAATCCTTGACACAGAGGTTCGACCAATAAAGATCTTCGTAGAATATGTAGGAACCAATATGGGCATCCAGGTCCCGCTATTGGTTATTGACCATAGAGGTGTCTCGGTCATGTCTACATAGTTCTCGAACCCGCAGGGTCTGCACACTTAAGGTTTGTTGATGTTTCGGTAGTATAGAGTTATGCATGGTGGTGACCGAAGGTTGTTCGGAGTCCCGGATAAGATCCCGGACGTCACTAGGAGCTCCGGAATGGTCCGGAGGTAAAGATTGATATATAGGAAGTCCTGTTTTGGTTGCCGGAAAAGTTTCGGGCTCATCGGTAGTGTACCGGGAGTGCCGGTAGTGTACCGGGGGACCATCGGGAGGGGTATTTCGACCCAAGAGGCTATATGGGCTGTGGGAGAGTAAATACCAGCCCTTTGTGGGCTGGTGTAAGTCCCACACAAGGCCCATGCGGCTAGGAAGAAAAGCCTGAAGGGAAAAAGGTGGAAAAAAGCAAAAAAGGGCCAAATAAGGAAGGAGTCCTAATCCTACTAGGAGTGGAGGAGGAGGACTCCTCTCTCCTTAGTTCGGCCGACCCAAGGGCTGCCTCTTTGGTAGACAAGCCTCCTCCTCCTCTCCTCCTATATATACTAGAGGATGTTAGGGTTTTTTCACAAGATTTTCAGCCACGTGCCACCCGTTCCTCTAGTGCATAGCTTCTCCTCTAGATCGGTTTTCTGCAGTGCTTAGGCGAAGCCCTATCGGAATAGCTCCACCACCATCGCCGCAGTGCCATCACGCTGCCGGGGAACTCTTCTACCTCTTCGCTCCCTCTTGCTAGATCAAGAAAGCGGAGATCGTCATCAAGGTGTACGTGTGCTGAAGGCAGAGGTGCCGTCCGTTCGGCGCTAGATCGGAAGGACCGTGATCAAGATCGCGAGACGGATCGTGATGAGTTCGCGGGACGGATCGTGATGAGTTCTTGGGATGGATTGTGATGAGATCGCGGGACAGATCGTGATGAGTTCGCTGGACGGATCGTGATTGGATGTTGGGACGGATCGTGATGAGATCGCGGGACACTCGGCGATTTGGATCGCGAAGACATTCGACTACACCAACCGCGTTTCTTAACACTTCCCGCTTAGAGATCTACAAGGGTATGTAGATCCACTCTCCCTCTCGTAGATGCTCATCACCATGGATAGATCTTGCGTGTGCGTAGGAAATTTTTTGTTTCCCATGCAACGTTCCCCAACAGAGGCATACCTTGATGCCCAAGTCTGGAGATGAGAAGATGATTCATGGATACTCCATCAACATGCTCATCCATCTTGACAGTCACACCAAGTTTTGAGTGATGGATTTGATAGTAGAGACAGTGAAGAGGGTTGCTGCTGATCAGAAGTGCTCATACTGCTATGCACCCTATATTTAGATGCTTATCAAATCCAAACTTGAGAAGCATATATTTGCTCTGGATAGACCCCACTTGCCACTTCAGCCAGATTTTGAGGACAACGTTGTGGTGATAGACCCAGACCATCCCACATCAGTTGCAGCTCAGGCACAGGCAGAGGCAGCTAGAGCCACTACTGCTAAGGTCCCCAGATCCAGGAACGAGCAGATGGATCTCTTGATCTCAACTGTCATGGACATGAAGAAGGACATCAAAACCATCATGGACACTCAGGAAAGCCTTTTGAACATCATTGAGGATAGAGTGAAAACTCTTAATGACAAGGTAGATGGGCTGGCCAAGACAGTCAATGAGCTTAAGAAGGAGGTTGATGAAGCCCCTATCCATTGCACCTCTTCAGATTCCGAGTCTAATGATGATGAGGATAGTCCACCTGTCAGGACAACTTCCCAGTTCATGACTAAGGCCAGGACACCTACAGTTCCAGCTCCAGAGACGAGGCCTTCATCTTCTGCTCCACCAAAAGTGGCATTAGCTCCATCAGCTCCAGTGCCTCCAGTGTCTACTCCAACTCCATCCAGGACATTAGCAGAAGGATTCGTCGACGCATTTCTCTCGACTCCGACATCGACTACCGAAGGAGATCAACCGCACAAGAACGATTAGCTATATCTCTTCAAGCTTTTTGGTAACTTATTTCCGAAGGCGTAGAAGTTTTATATGTTGGAAATATGCCCTAGAGGCAATCATAAAATGGTTATTATTGTATTTCCTTGTTCATGATAATTGTCTATTGTTCATGCTATAATTGTGTTAACCAGAAACCGTAATGCATGTGTGAATACATAGACCACAACATGTCCCTAGTAAGCCTCTAGTTGGCTAGCTCGTTGATCAATGGATGGTCACGGTTTCATGACCATGGACATTGGATGTCGTTGATAATGGGATCACATCATTAGGAGAATGATGTGATGGACAAGACCCAATCCTAAGCCTAGCACAAGATCGTGTAGTTCGTTTGCTAAAGCTTTCCAATGTCAAGTATCGTTTCCTTAGACCATGAGATTGTGCAACTCCCGGATACCGTAGGAATGCTTTGGGTGTGCCAAACGTCACAACGTAACTGGGTGGCTATAAAGGTGCACTATGGGTATCTCCAAAAGTGTCTGTTGGGTTGGCACGAATCGAGACTGGGATTTGTCACTCCGTGTGACGGAGAGGTATCTCTGGGCCCACTCGGTAAGACATCATCATAATGAGCTCAATGTGACTAAGGAGTTAGCCACGGGATGATGTATTACAGAACGAGTAAAGAGAATTGCCGGTAACGAGATTGAACAAGGTATAGAGATACCGACGATCGAATCTCGGGCAAGTATCACACCGATAGACAAAGGGAATTGAATACGGGATTGATTGAATGCCCGACATCGTGGTTCATCCGATGAGATCATCGTGGAGCATGTCGGAGCCAACACGGGTATCTAGATCCCGCTGTTGGTTATTGACCGGAGAGGTGTCTCGGTCATGTCTACGTGTCTCCCGAACCCGTAGGGTCTACACACTTAAGGTTCGATGACGCTAGGGTTATAGGGAAATAGTGTATGTGGTTACCGAAGGTTGTTCGGAGTCCCGGATGAGATCCTGGACGTCACGAGGAGCTCCGAAATGGTCCGGAGGTAAAGATTCATATATAGGAAGTGAGGTTTCGGTCACCGGAAATGTTTCGGGCGTCACCGGTAGTGTACCGGGACCACCGAAAGGGTTCCGGGGGTCCACCGGGAGGGGCCACCGGCACTAGAGGGCTGCTTGGGCCACAAGTGGGAGGGAACCACCCCTAGGTGGGCTGGTGCGCCCCTCACAAGGGGCCCAAGGCGCAGAAAGAGGTGGAGGGGGCAAACCCTAGGGCAGATGGGCCCTAGGCCCATCTAGGGCGCCGCCCCTCCCCTCTCCCACTCTGGCCGCCGGCCAGATTGCCATTTGGTGGCTGCCGCACCACCCTAGTGTGGAAATCCTAGGGCGGAGCCCTCCCTCCCCACCTCCTATATATAGTGGGGGTTTTGGGGCTGCCATACACATAGTTTTCTTCCTCTCTCGGCGCAGCCCTACTCCTCCCTCTCCTCATTCTCCGTAGCGCTTGGCGAAGCCCTGCCAGAGTTCACGCAGCTCCACCGTCACCATGCCGTCGTGCTGCCGGAGCTCTTCCCCAACCTCTCCTTCCTCCTTGCTGGATCAAGGCGTTGGATACGTCACCGGGCTGCACGTGTGTTGAACGCAGAGGCGCCGTTGTTCGGCGCTGAGATCGCAGTCCACCGCGATCTGAATCGCTACGAGTACGACTCCACCAACCGCGTCTTGTAATGCTTCCTCTTAGCGATCTTCAAAGGTATGAAGATGCAATCTCTCCCCACTCGTTGCTGGTTTCTCCATAGATAGATCTTGGTGACATGTAGGAAAAAATTTGATTTACTACTACATCTTCCAACAGTATATAGATCTAGGCTTCGAGTGAGAGAGTGTCTCCTTTTTTATTGTTGTTTTTCAAAACAATTGGTCTTTTGGTTTCGATGTGAGATACTTTTGTGTGGTTTGATCATACATTGTTATGTGTTGTGCTACTACTTCCTATATTTTTTATGATTATGTGATGATCATTCACTTTGCTTGATGTGTTGTGCTATGTTGTTAATTCTTATTACTCTCGAACACCACCAAGTTGTATGTGACATGGAAGAAGTTCCCCCATGTACCTAATCTATTGTGCATTTGCATTCAAACGCAAATTTATAAATAATGCACAAATTTAGGGGGAGATTTTACTTATCACATACTTCTCAAAGTGACGATTATATTCATTGATTATATCATATGTCGAAGCTTTGATCTATATGTTGTCATCAATTACCAAAAATGGGGAGATTGAAAGCACATTTGCTCCCTTGGTGGTTTTGGTAATTCATAACAACATATATGTCAATAAACTAATGTTTCCACTAAGTATATTTCAGGAAAAGTTCAATGATGGGTTGGCAAAAGGATTGTGGATTACCCCAAGATGCAAGGAAATAGATTCAAATCGCGGTGGACTCCGATCTTAGCGCTGAACAACGACGCCTCCGCATTCAACACACGTGCAGCCCGGTGACGTCTCCTACGCCTTGATCCAGCAAGGAGTAAGGAGAGGTTGAGGGAGAGCTCCGGCAGCATGACAGCGTGGTGACGGTGGAGCTGCATGGTCTCCGGCAGGGCTTCGCCAAGCACTACGGAGAACGAGGAGAGGGAGGGGTAGGGCTGCGCCGAGATGGAGAGAGAGTCGTGTCTCAAGCAGCCCCAAGGGCACCACTATATATAGGAGGAGGAGGAGGGAGGGCTGCGCCCTAGGGTTTCCACCCTAGGTTGGTGCGGCAGCCACCAGATATGATCTGGTGCGGTGGCCAGAGGGAGAGAGGGGTGGCCGGGGCCCTAGGTGGGCCTTAGGCCCATCTGAGCCTAGGGTTTGCCCCCCTCTCTTCCCTTGCTGCGCCTTGGGCCCTTGTGGGGGGTGCACCAGCCCACCTAGGGGCTGGTTCCCTCCCACTTGTGGCCCATGAAGCCCTCTGGGGCTGGGGGCCCACTTGGTGGACCCCCGGAACCCTTCCGGTGGGCTCAGTACGTTACTGGTGACGCCCGAAACATTTTCGATAACCAAAACCTCACTTCCTATATATCAATCTTTATCTCCGGACCATTCTGGAACTCCTCGTGATGTCCGGGATCTCATCCAGGACTCTGAACAACCTTCAGTAACCACGACCACTATTTCCCTATAACCCTAGCGTCATTGAACCTTAAGTGTGTAGACCCTACGGGTTCGGGAGACACGTAGACATGACCGAGACACCTCTCCGATCAATAACCAACAGCGGATCTAGATACCCATGTTGGCTCCCACACGCTCCATGATGATCTCATCGGATGAACCATGATGTCAGGGATTCAATCAATCCCGTATACAATTCCCTTTGTCTACCGGTATGATACTTGCCCGAGATTCGATCGTCGGTATCCCTATACCTTGCTCAATCTCATTACCGCCAAGTCTCTTTACTTTTTCTGCAACACATCATCCCGTGGCTAACTCCTTAGTCTCATTGAGCTCATTATGATGATGTCTTACCGAGTGGGCCTAGAGATACCTCTCCGTCATACGGAGTGACAAATCCTAGTCTCGATTCGTGCCAACCCAACAGACACTTTTGGAGATACCCGTAGTGCACCTTTATAGCCACCCAGTTACGTTGTGACGTTTGGCACACCCAAAGCATTCCTACGGTATCCGGGAGTTGCACAATCTCATGGTCTAAGGAAATGATACTTAACATTGGAAAAGCTTTAGTAGACAAACTACACGATCTTGTGCTATGCTTAGGATTGGGTCTTGTCCATCACATCATTCTCCTAATGATGTGATCCCGTTATCAACGACATCCAATGTCCATGGTCATGAAACCGTGACCATCTATTGATCAACAAGCTAGCCAACTAGAGGCTCACTAGGGACACATTGTGGTCTATGTATTCACACATGCATTACGGTTTCCGGTTAATACAATTATATCATGAACAATAGACAATTATCATGAACATGGAAATACAATAATAATCATTTCATTATTGCCTCTAGGGCATATTTTCAACAACTCCCCCCCTCTAGATGGATCTAGGGGGGCGGCCCCCTCTCCCCTTCTTCCTATAAATAGAGGGGAGGTGGGAGGGCAGCCGCACCCTTCCCTCTGGCAAAGCCCTCCCCGCTCCTACACTTCCTCCTCCACCGTAGTCCTTAGCGAAGCTCTGTTAGAGAACCACGAGCTCCACCACCACCATGCCGTCGTGCTGCTGGAGCTCTCCATCAACTTCTCTTCCCCCCTTGCTGGATAAAGAAGG
The DNA here is from genome assembly GCA_022496015.1 of Hordeum marinum. Classification (NCBI taxonomy): domain Eukaryota; kingdom Viridiplantae; phylum Streptophyta; class Magnoliopsida; order Poales; family Poaceae; genus Hordeum; species Hordeum marinum. Next base: position 38,249,204 of record CM039673.1, read on the forward strand.
AGGAGACGTTCCCGAGATGTACGTGTGTTGAACGCGGAGGCGCCGTCCGTTTGGCGCATGGATCGGATTTTCTGCAATTTGAATTGCCATGAGTACAACTCCATCAACCGCGTTCTTGGCAACACTTACGCTTAGCGATCTTCAAGGGTATGAAGATGCACTCCCTCTCTCTCTCTCTCTCGTTGCTAGCATCTCCTAGATTGATCTTGGTGACGCGTAGGAAATTTTTTGAATTATTACTATGTTCCCCAAACAGTGGCATCATGAGCTAGGTCTATGCGTAGATTCTATGCACGAGTAGGACACAAGTAGTTGTGGGCGATGATTTGGTCAATTTGCTTGCCGTTACTAGTCCTATATTGATTCGGCGGCATTGTGGGATGAAGTGGCCCGGACTGACTTTACATTTACGCTTACGTGAGACTGGTTCCACCGCCTGACATGCACTTGTTGCATAAGGTGTCTAGCGGGTGTCTGTCTCTCCCAGTTTAGTCAGATCGGATTCGATGAAGATGGTCCTTATGAAGGGTAAATAGCAATTGGCATATCACCGTTGTGCCTTTTGCATAGGTAAGAAACGTTCTTGCTAGAAACCCATAGCACCCACATAAAACTTGCAACAACAATTAGAAGACGTCTAACTTGTTATTGCAAGGTATGCTATGAGATGTGATATGGCCAAAAGGATGTGATGAAATATATGTGATGTATGACTTTGATCATGTTCTTGTAATAGGAATCACGACTTGCATGTCGATGAGTATGACAACCGGCAGGAACCATAGGAGTTGTCTTAATTTATTGTATAACATGCGTGTCAATCAAAAACACCATGTAATTACTTTACTTTATTGCTAACCGTTAGAAATGTAGTAGAAGTAATAGTTGTGAGACAACTTCATGAAGACACGACGATGGAGATCATGATGATGGAGATCATGATGTCGTGCCGGTGACAATGGTGATCATGCCGCACCCCAAAAATGGAGATCAAAGGCGCAAGATGATATTGGCCATATCATGTCACTTTATGATTTGCATGTGATGTTTATCATGTTTTTTACATCTTATTTGCTTAGAACGACGGTAGCATAAATAAGATGATCCCTCACTAAAATTCAAGAAATGTGTTCCCCTAAGTGTGCACCGTTGCGAAGAATCATTATTTTGAAGCACCATGTGATGATCGAGTGCGATAGATTCTAACGTTCGCGTACAACGGATGTAAGCAAAATTTACACATGCGAAACACTTAGGTTGACTTGATGAGCCTAGCATGTACAGACATGGCCTCGGAACAAGAGAGACCGAAAGGTCGAACATGTGTCGTATAGTAGACGCGATCAACATGGAGATGTTCACCATTGATGACTAGTCCATCTCATGTGATGATCGGACAAGGCCTAGTCGATATGGATCATGTATCACTTAGATGACTAGAGGGATGTCTATCTGAGTGGGAGTTCATTAAATAATTTGATTAGATGAACTTAATTATCATTAACTTATTCTAAAATTGTCTTTACAATCTATCTTGTAGATCCAATGGCCCACGCTAATGTTGCCCTCAACTTCAATGCGTTCCTAGAGAAAATGAAGTTGAAAGACGATGGAAGCAACTATATGGACTGGGTCCGTAACTTGAGGATCATCCTCATAGCTTCCAAGAAAACATATGTCCTTGATGCACCGCTAGGTGAAGCACCCATTTTCCTAGCAACTCAAGAGGTTATGAACACCTGGCAGTTCTGTAGTGATTATTACACCCTAGTTCAATGCGGCATGCTTTAAAGCTTAGAACCGGGGCTCCAAAAGCGTTTTGAGCAACACAGTGTTGGGAGACATAGTAGTAAATCAAAAAAAATCCTACGATCACAAAGATCTATCTATGGAGAAACCAGCAACGAGTGGGGAGAGATTGCATCTTCATACCTTTGAAGATCGCTAAGAGGAAGCGTTACAAGAATGAGGTTGGTGGAGTCGTACTTGCAGCGATTCAGATCGTGGTGGATTCCTATCTAAGCGTCGAACAACGGCGCCTACGCATTCAACACACGTACAGCCCGGTGATGTCTCCCGTGCCTTGATCCAGCAAGGAGGGAGAGGTTGGGGAAGAGCTCCAACAGCAGCATGACGGCATGGTGGTGGTGGATCAGCAAGGTATTCCGGCAGGGCTTCGCCTAAGCACTGCGGAGGAGGAAGAAGAGAGGTAGGGTTGTGCCGTGGGAGAGAGATCAAATCTTGTCTCAACACATCCAAAACATCAAGTATATATAGGAGGAGGGAGAGGGAGGGCTGCCTTGGCCCCTCCTCCAAGGAGGAGAGGTTCGGCCGAAGCTAGGGAGGAGTCCACCTCCCACAAGGGAGGTGGATCTCTTCCTTTTGAATCTCCTTTAGCTTTATCTTTTTATCCCTAGCCGCATGGGACTTTATGGAAGGACTTGTCCATCCCAATAAGGGCTGGTACACCTCCTCAAACAGCCCACAAAGTCCTTTGGTCATCACACCCCTCCCGGGGGTCCATCGGCACCCTCCCGGCACTCCCGGTACACTACCGATGAGCCCGAAAACTTTCCGATGACCAAAACAGGACTTCCTATATATCAATCTTTACCTCCCGACCATTCTAGAGATCCCCGTGACGTCCGGGATCTCATCTGATACTCCGAACAACCTTCGGTAATCACGTATACCATTTCCCTATAACCCTAGTGTCATCGAACCTTAAGTGTGTAGACCCTACGGGTTCGGGAGACATGTAGACATGATCGAGACACCTCTCCGGTCAATAACCAACAGCGAGATCTGGATACCCATGTTGGCTCCCACATGCTCCACGATGATCTCATCGGATGAACCACGATACCGGGGATTCAATCAATCCCGTATACAATTCCCTTTGTCTACCGGTATGATACTTGCCCAAGATTCGATCGTCGGTATCCCTATACCTTGTTCAATCTCGTTACCGGCAAGTATCTTTACTCGTTCCGTAACACATCATCCCATGGCTAACTCCTTAGTCACACTGATCTCATTATCATGATGTCTTACCGAGTGGGCCCAGAGATACCGCTCCGTCATACGGAGTGACAAATCTCAGTCTCGATTCGTGCCAACCCAACACACACTTTTGGAGATACCCATAGTGCACCTTTATAGCCACCAAGTTACGTTGTGACATTTGGCACACCCCAAGCATTCCTACGATATCCGGGAGTTGCACAATCTCATGGTCTAAGGAAACGATACTTGACATTGGAAAAGCTTTAGCAGACGAACTACACGATCTTGTGCTATGCTTAGGATTGGGTCTTGTCCATCACATCATTCTCCTAATGATGTGATCTCGTTATCAAGGACATCCAATGTCCATGGTCATGAAACGTGACCATCTATTGATCAACAAGCTAGGCAACTAGAGGCTCACTAGGGACACCTTGTGGTCTATGTATTCACACATGCATTCTGGTTTCCGGTTAATACGATTATAGCATGAAAAATAGACAAATGTCAAGAACAAGGAAATACAACAATAACCATTTTATTATTGCCTCTAGGGCATATTTCCAACACATGGAGCATATGAGATGTTCCAAGAGCTGAGAATGGTTTTCCAAGCTCATGCCCGGGTCGAGAGTTATGAAGTCTCTGACAAGTTCTTCAGTTGTAAGATGGAGGAAAATAGTTATGTCAGCAAGCACATACTGAAAATGTCTGGGTTGCACAACCGCTTGTCTTAGCTCGGAGTTAATCTTCCGGATGACTCGGTTATTGACAAAATCCTCCAGTCGCTTCCACCTAGCTACAAGAGCTTTGTGATGAACTGCAATATGCAAGGGATGGAGAAATCTATTCGTGAGTTATATTCGATGCTTAAATCAGCGAAGGTGGAGATCAAAAAGGAACATCAAGTGTTGATGGTGAATAAGACCACCAGTTTCAAGAAAGTCATGGGGAAGAACTTCAAGAAGGACGCCAAAGCAGTTGCCGCGCCCGGTAAATCAGTTACCAGGAAGAAGCCCAAGAATGGACCCAAGCCTGAGACTGAGTGCTTTTATTGCAAGGTAACCAGTCACTGGAAGTGGAATTGCCGGAAGTACTTAGCGGATAAGAAGTTCGGCAACGTCAAAGGTATATATGATATACATGTTATTGATGTGTACCTTACCAGCGCTCGTAATAGCTCCTGGGTATTTGATACCGGTGCGGTTGCTCACATTTGTAACTCAAAACAGGAGGTGCGGAATAAGCAGAGACTGGCGAAGGACGAGGTGACGATGCGCGTCGGGAATGGTTCCAAAGTTGATGTGATCACCGTCGGCACGCTACCTCTACATCTACCTTCGGGATTAGTTTTGAACCTCAATAATTGTTATTTAGTACTAGCTTTGAGCATGAACATTGTATCTGGATCTCGTTTGATGCGAGATGGATACTCATTTAAATCCGAGAATAGTGGTTGTTCTATTTATATGAGAGATATGTTTTATGGTCATGCCCCGCTGGTCAATGGTTTATTTTTATTGCATCTGGAATGTGATGTTACACATGTTCATAGTGTGAATACCAAACGATGTAAGGTTGATAATGATAGTCCCACATACTTGTGGTACTGCCGCCTTGGTCATATTGGTGTCAAACGCATGAAGAAACTCCATGCAGATGGAATTTTGGAGTCTCTTGATTATGAATCATTTGACATGTGTGAACCATGCCTCATGGGCAAGATGACTAAGACTCTGTTCTCCGGAACAATAGAGCGAGCATCCAACTTGTTCGAAATAATACATACCGATGTATGCGGTCCAATGAGCATTGAGGCTTGCGGTGTCTATCGTTATGTTCTCACCCTCACTGATGACTTAAGCAGATATTGGTATGTCTACTTAACGAAACACAAGTCTGAGACTTTTGAAAAGTTCAAGGAATTTTAGAGTGAGGTAGAGAATCAATGTGACAAGAAAATAAAGTTCTTATGATCTGATCGTGGAGGAGAATATTTGAGTCACGAGTTTGGCACGCACTTAAGGAAATGTGGAATTGTTTCACAACTTACGCCACCTGGCACACCTCAGCGTAATGGTGTGTCCGAAAGTCGTAATCGCACTCTATTGGATATGGTGCGACCTATGATGTCTCTTACTGATTTACCGCTATTATTTTGGGGATATGCATTAGAGATTGCCGCATTCACTTTAAATAAAGAACCATCTAGATCCGTTGAGACAACACCGTATGAATTATGCTTTAGGAGGAAACCTAAGCTATCGTTTCTAAAAGTTTGGGGATGCGATGCTTATGTCAAGAAACTTCAACCTGAAAAGCTCGAACCCAAATCGGAAAGGTGCATCTTCATTGGATACCCTAAGGAAACTATTGGGTACACCATCTATCTCAGATCAGAAGGCAAGATCTTAGGTGCCAAGAATGAATCCTTTCTAGAGAAAGAGTTTCTCTCAGAAGAAGTAAGTGGGAGGAAAGTAGAACTTGATGAGGTAATTGTACCCCCTCTCGAACCGGAGAGTACCGTAGCGTAAGCAAATGTTTCTGCGGTTGATGCACCAACTAGAGAGGAAGTTAATGATCATGATCATGAAACTCCGGATCAAGTTACTACTGAACTTTGTAGGTCCACGAGGAAACGTTCCGCACCAGAGTGGTATGGCAACCCTGTCCTGGAAATCATGTTGTTAAACAACGGTGAACCTTCTAACTATGAAGAAGCCATGGCGGGCCCGGATTCCAACAAATGGCTTGAAGCCATGAAATCCGAGATAGGATCCATGTATGAGAACAAAGTATGTACTTTGGTGGACTTGCCCGATGATCGGCAGGCCATAGAAAATAAATGGATCTTTAAGAAGAAGACTGATGCGGATGGTAATGTTACCATCTATAAGGCTCGGCTTGTCGCTAAGGGTTATCGACAAGTTTAAGGAGTTTACTACGATGAGACATTCTCACCCGTAGCGATGCTGAAGTCCGTACAAATCATGTTAGCAGTTGCCGCATTTTATGATTATGAGATCTGGCAAATGGGCATCAAAACGGCATTCCTTAACGGTTTCCTTAAGGACGAATTGTATATGATGCAGCCGGAAGGTTTTGTCGATCCTAAGAATGCTGACAAGATATGCAAGCTCTGATGCTTAATCTATGGGCTGGTGCAAGCATGTTGGAGTTGGAACATTTGCTTTGATGAGGTGATCAAAGCATTTGGGTTTATACAGACTTATGGAGAAGCCTGTATTTACAGGAAAGTGAGTGGGAGCTCTGTAGCATTTCTCATTTTATATGTGGATGAGATATTGTTGATGGGAAATTATATAGAACTTTTGGAAAGCATAAAGGCCTACTTTAATAAGTGTTTTTTAATGATGGACCTTCCAGAAGCTGCTTACATATTAGGCATCAAGATCTATAGAGATAGATTGAGACACTTCATTGGTCTTTCGCAAAGCATATACCTTGACAAGATATTGAAGAAGTTCAATATGGATCAGTCCAAGAAGGGGTTCTTGCCTGTACTGCAAGGTGTGAGATTGAGCACAGCTCAATGCCCGACCTCGGCAGAAGATAGAGAAAAGATGAGTGTCATCCCTGATGCCTTAGCCATAGACTCTATTATGTATGCCATGATGTGTACCGGACCTGATGTGAACCTTGCCACAAGTTTGGTAGGGAGGTACCAAATGTTGGAAGACGTAGTAGTAAATCAAAAAAATTCCTATGATCACCAAGATCTATCTATGGAGAAACCAGCAACGAGTGGGGAGAGATTCCATCTTCATACCTTTGAAGATTGCTAAGCGGAAGCATTACAAGAACGCGGTTGGTGGAGTCGTACTCGTAGCGATTCAGATCGCGATGGATTTCGATCTAAGCGCCGAATAACGGCGCCTCCGCGTTCAACACACGTACAACCCTGTGACATCTCCCACACCTTGATCCAGCAAGGAGGAGGGAGAGGTTGGGGAAGATCTCCAATAGTAGCACGACGGTGTGGTGGTGGTTGAGCAGCAAGGTATTCCGGCAGGGCTTCGCCTAAGCACTGCGGAGGAGGAAGAAGGGGGGTAGGGCTGCGCCATGGGAGAGAGAGATCAAATCTTGTCTCAAAACAGCCAAAACCTCAAGTATATATAAGAGGAGGGAGAGGGAGGGCTACCTTGGACCCTCCTCCAAGGAGGAGAGGTTCAGCCGAGCTAGGGAGGAGTACACCTCCCACAAGGGAGGTGGATCTCTTCCTTTTAAATCTCTTTTAGCCTTATCTCTTTATCCCTAACCGCATGGGCCTTTCCAGAAGGACTTGGCAAGTCCAATAAGGGCTGGTCCACCTCCTCTAACATCCCACGAACTCCTTCGGTGGTCACACCCCTCCCGGGGGTCCTCCGGCACCCTCCCGGCACTCACGGTACAGTACCGATGAGTCCGAAAACTTTCTGATGACCAAAACAGGACTTCCTTTATATCAATCTTTACCTCCAGACCATTCCGGAGCTCCCCGTGACGTCTGGGATCACATCTGGGACTCCAAACAACCTTAGGTAATCATGTATACCATTTCCCTATAACCATAGCGTCATCGAACCTTAAGTGTGTAGACCCTACGGGATCGGGAGACACGTAGACATGACCGAGACACCTTTCCGGTCAATAACCAACAGCGGGATCTGGATACGCATGTTGGCTCCCACATGCTCCACGATGATCTCATCAAATGAACCACGATGTCAGGGATTCAATCAACACCGTATACAATTCCCTTTGTCTACTGGTATGATACTTGCCCGAGATTCGATCGTCAGTATCCCTATACCTTGTTCAATCTCCTTACCGGCAAGTCTATTTACTCGTTCCATAACACATCATCCCGTGGCTAACTCCTTAGTCACATTGAGCTCATTATGATGATGTCTTAGCGAGTGGGCTCAGAGATACCTCTCCGTCATACGGAGTGACAAATCCCAGTCTCGATTCGTGCCAACCCAACAGACACTTTTGGAGATACCCGTAGTGCACCTTTATAGCCACCCAGTTATGTTGTGACGTTTGGCACACCCAAAGCATTCCTACGGTATCCGGGAGTTGCACAATCTCATGGTCTAAGGAAATTATACTTGACATTGGAAAAGCTTTAGCAGATGAACTACACGATCTTGTGCTATGCTTAGGATTGGGTCTTGTCCATTACATCATTCTCCTAATGATGTGATCCTATTATCAACGACATCCAATGTCCATGGTCATGAAACCGTGACCATCTATTGATCAACGAGCTAGTCAACTAGAGGCTCACTAGGGACACGTTGTGGTCTATGTATTCACACATGCATTCTAGTTTCCGGTTAATACAATTATCGCATGAACAATAGACAATTATCATGAACAAGGAAATACAATAATAACCATTTTATTATTGCCTCTAGGGCATATTTCCAACAGTCTCCCACTTGCACTAGAGTCAATAATCTAGTTACATTGTGATGAATCGAACACCCATAGCATTCTGGTGTTGATCATGTTTTGCTCGTGAGAGAGGTTTAGTCAACGGATCTGCGACATTCAGATCCGTATGTACTTTACAAATATCTATATCTCCATCCTGAATGTAATCACGGATGGAGTTGAAGCGGCGCTTGATACGTCTTGTCTTCTCGTAAAACCTGGGCTCCTTCGCGAGGGCAATAGCTCCAGTGTTGTCACATAATAGAGTCATCGGGCCCGACGCATTGGGAATCACTCCTAGGTCAGTGATGAACTCCTTCATCTAGACTCGTTCCTTTGTTGCTTCCGAAGCAGCTATGTACTCGCTTCACATGTAGATGCCGCCATGACGCTTTGCTTGCTGCTGCACCAGCTGACTGCCCCTCCGTTCAAAATATACACGTATCTTGTTTGTGACTTGGAGTCGTCCGGATCTATGTCGAAGCTAGCATCAATGTAACCCATTACGACGAGCTCTTCGGCACCTCCATATATGAGAAACATCTCCTTGGTCCTTTTCAGGTACTTCAGGATATTCTTGACCGCTGTCAAGTGTTCCACTCAGGGATCACTTTGGTACCTCCCTATCATACTTATGGAAAGGTTCACATCAGTTCTGGTACACAGCATGGCATACATAATAGAGCCTATGGCTGAAGCATAGGGGATGACACTCATCTCTTCTCTATCCTTTGTCATGGTCGGGCATTGTGTTGTACTCAATCTCACACCCTGTAACACAGGCAAGAACCCCTTCTTGGACTGATCCATATTGAACTTATTCAATATCTTGTCAAGGTATGTGCTTTGTGAAAGACCTATGAGGCATCTCGATCTACCTCTATAGATCTTGATGCTAATATGTAAGCAGCTTCTCCAAGGTCCTCAATTGAAAAACATTTATTCAAGTGGGCTTTTACACTTTCCAAAAGTTCTATATCATTTCCCATTATCAGTATGTCATCCACATATATTATGAGAAATGCTACAGAGCTATCACTCACTTTCTTGTAAATACATGGTTCTCCATAAACCTATACAAACCCAAATGCTTTAATCACCTTATTAAAGCGAATGTTCCAACTCTGAGATGCTTGCACCAGCCCATAGATGGAGCGCTGGAGCTTGCATACTTTGTTAGCTTCTTTAGGATCGACAAAACCTTCCGGCTGCATCATATACAGTTCTTCCATAAGGAAGCCATTAAGGAATGCCATTTTGACGTCCATTCGCCAGATCATATAATCATAAAATGCGGCAATTGCTAACATGATTCGGACAGACTTCAGCATCGCTACGGGTGAGAAAGTCTCATCGTAGTCAAGTCCTTGAACTTGTCGATAACCCTTAGCAACAAGCCGAGCCTTATAGATGGTCACATTACCATCTGCGTCAGTCTTATTCTTAAAGATCCATTTATTTTCAATGGCTCGCTTATCATCAGGCAAGTCCACCAAAGTCCATACTTTGTTCTCATATATGGATCCTATCTCGGATTTCATGGCCTCAAGCCGTTTGTTGGAATCCGGGCCCGCCATCGCTTCTTCATAGTTCGAAGGTTCACCTTTGTCCAACAACATGATCTCCAGGACAGTGTTGTCGTACCACTCTAGTGCGGAACGTGTCCTAGTGGACCTTCGACATTCAATAGTAACTTGATCTGAACGTGCATCGTCACCTCGTCCTTTGCCAGTCTTCACTTATTCCGCAACTCCTGCTTGGAGTTACAAATGTGAGCAACTGCACCAGTATCAAATACCAAGGAGCTACTACGAGCGCTGGATAGATACACATCAATAAAAAGTATATCACATATACCTTTAACATTGTTGGCCTTCTTATCCGCTAAGTACTTGGGGCAGTTCCACTTCCAGTGACCGGTACCCTTGCAATAAAAGCACTCGGTCTTAGGCTTGGGTCCATTCTTGTTCTTCTTCCCGACAACTTTCTTACTGGGCGCGGCAACAGCTTTGCAGTCCTTCTTAAAGTTCTTCGTACCCTTGCCTTTGTTGAAACTAGTGGTCTTATTCACCATCAACACTTGATGCTCCTTTTTGACCTCGACCTCCGCTGATTTCAACATCGAGTACAACTCAGGAATGGACTTCTCCATACCCTGCATGTTGTAGTTCATCACAAAGCCCTTGTAGCTAGGTGGAAGCGACTAGAGGATTCTGTCAATGACCGAGTCATCCGGGAGATTAACTCCCAGCCGAGTCAAGCGGTTGTGCAACCCAGACATTTTGAGTATGTGCTCACTGACAGAACTGTTTTCCTGGATCTTACAACTGAAGAACTTGTCGGAGACATCATATCTCTCGACCCGGGCATGAGCTTGGAAAACCAGTTTCAACTCTTGGAACATCTCATATGCTCCGTGTTGCTCAAAACGCTTTTGTAGCCCTGGTTCTAAACTGTAAAGCATGTCGCACTGAACAAGGGAGTAATCATCGTAGCATGACTACCAAGCGTTCATAACGTCTTGATCTGCTGGGAAAATGGGTGCGTCACCTAGCGGTGCATCAAGGACATACAATCTTTTGGAAGCAATGAGGATGATCCTCAAGCCACGGACCTAGTCCGCATAGTTGCTTCCATCATCTTTCAGCTTGGTTTTCTCTAGGAACGCATTGAAGTTGAGGGTGACATTAGCGTTGGCGGATCTACAATATAGATTGTAAAGACAATTTTAGACTAAGTTCATGATAATTAAGTTCACATAATCAAATTATTTAATGAACTCCCACTTAGATAGACATCTCTCTAGTCATCCAAGTGACACATGATCCATGTCAACTAGCCCGTGTCCGATCATCACATGAGACAGACTAGTCATCCATGGTGAACATCTCCATGTTGATCGTATCTTCTATACGACTCATGTTCGACCTTTTGGTCTTTCGTGTTCCGAGGCCATGTATGTACATGCTAGGCTCGTCAAGTCAACCTAAGTGTTTCGCGTGTGTAAATCTAGCTTACACTCGTTGTATGCGAACGTTAGAACCTATCACACCCGATCATGATCTGGTGCTTTGGAACAACGATCCTTAGCAACGGTGCACAGTTAGGGTGAACACCTTTCTTGAAAATTTATTGAGAGATAATCTTATTCACTACCGTCATTCTAAGCAAATAAGATGTAAACATGATAAACATCACATGCAATCAATATAGTGACATGATATGGCCAATATCATCTTGCTCCTTCGATCCCCATCTTCGGGGCACCATGATCATCACTGTCACCGGCATGACACCATGGTCTCCATCATCATGATCTCCATCATCGTGTCTTCATGAAGTTGTCTTGCCAACTATTACTTCTACTACTATGGCTAACATTTAGCAATAAAGTAAAGTAATTACATGGCGTTCTTGATTGACACGCAGGTCATACAATAAAATAAGACAACTCCTATGGCTCCTGCTAGTTGTCATACTCATCAACATGCAAGTCCTGAATCCTATTACAAGAACATGATCAATCTCATACATCACAATGCATCACATCACATCCTTTGGCCATATATAAATCACAAGGCACATGCTGCAAAAACAAGTTAGACGTCCTCTAATTTGTAGTTGCAAGTTTTTACGTGGCTGCTATAGGTTTCTAGCAAGAACGTTTCTTACCTACGCCAAAACCACAACGTGATATGCCAATTCCTATTTACCCTTCATAAGCACCCTTTTCATCGAATCCAATCCGACTAAGGTGGAAGAGACAGACACCCGCTAGCCACCTTATGCAACAAGTGGATGTCAGGTGGTGGAACCGGTCTCACGTAAGCGTACGTATAAAGTTGGTCCGGGCCGCTTCATCCCACAATACCTCCCAATAAAGATAAGACTAGTAGTGGTAGGAAAACTAACAAGATCGACGCCCACAACAACTTTGTGTTCTACTCGTGCATAGATTCTACGCATAGACCTAGCTCATGATGCCACTATTGGGAGACGTAGTAGTAAATTAAAAAAATTCCTACAATCACCAAGATCAATCTATGGAGAAACCAGCAACGAGTGGGGAGAGATTGCATCTTCATACCTTTGAAGATCGCTAAGCGGAAGCGTTACAAGAACGCGATTGGTGGAGTCGTACTCGCAGCGATTCAGATCGTGGTGGATTCTGATCTAAGCGCCGAACAACAGCGCCTCCGCATTCAACACACGTACAGCCCGGTGACGTCTCCCATGCCTTGATCCAGCAAGGAGGAGGGAGAGGGTGGGGAAGAGCCCCAACAGCAGCACGACGGCGTGATGGTGGTGGAGCAGCAAGGTATTCCGGCAGGGCTTCGCCTAAGCACTGCGGAGGAGGAATAAGGGAGGTAGGGCTGTGATGTGGGAGAGAGCGAGATCAAATCTTGTCTTAAAACAGCCAAAACCTCAAGTATATATAGGAGGAGGGAGAGGGATGGCTGCCTTGGCCCCTCCTCCAAGGAGGAGAGGTTCGGCCAAGCTAGGGAGGAGTCCACCTCCCACAAGGGAGGTGGATCTCTTCCTTTAAATCTCTTTTAGCCTTATCTCTTTATCCCTAGCTGCATGGGCCTGTCCGGAAGGACTTGTCCAGCCCAATAAGGGCTAGTCCACCTCTTCTAACAGCCCACGAAATCCTTTGGTCATCACACCCCTCCCGGGGTCCTCCGGCACCCTCCCGACACTCCCGGTACACTATCGATGAGCCCAAAAACTTTCCAGTGATCAAAATAGGACTTCCTATATAGTAATATTTATCTCCAGACCATTTTGGAGATCCTCGTTACGTCCGGGATCACATACGGGACTCCAAACAACCTTCGGTAATCACGTATACCATTTCCCTATAACCCTAGTGTTATTGAACCTTAAGTGTGTAGACCCTACGGGTTCGGGAGACACGTAGACATGACCAAGACACCTTTCCGGTCAATAACCAACAGCTGGATCTGGATACCCATGTTGGCTCCCACATGCTCCACGATGATCTCATCGAATGAACCACGATGTCGGGGATTCAATCAATCTCGTATACAATTCCCTTTGCCTACCGGTATGATACTTGCCCGAGATTCGATTGTCGGTATCCCTATACCTTGTTCAATCCCTATACCACATTGAGCTAATTATGATGATGTCTTACCGAGTGGGCCCAGAGATACCTCTCCATCATTGTCGGGACCACGATCCTAAGTCATAAGAATCTAGACTATAACATATCACATCACTTTGCGGCCTCACGCACGGTAAGTTCCACGGCTGCAGCCTTACCTTAGCCAGGACCGTTTGCATCTTTTGGCTCACGTATGTGAACATGCCGCTGCAATCAAACGACAGAGAACCCGGGCCGACATAACTAGTAATAGAACCCAAGCAGCACATCCGTACGGAAACAGGCATACATAACCCAACAATGCAGGTGTCGGCCTCAAGCGTGTGTAGACGAATCATAGCAAGCTACAGGGAGTCCATTACGTCGTGAGACATGGATGCCATCATTGCACATAGACGAGTCGTAGAAGGCTACAGGGACTCCATTACAATGCGAGACATTTGCCCGAAGGGACAGACACAGCAGCAAGGAAGGATACATGCCGGTCAATCAATGTGTCCGGAGCAGTAGCAAGCTACCATGGCTCGGTGGAGGCACAAAGAGGCTGTTTCCCGTAAAGAGTACTACTAAAGGCACACGACTAGGTGTCGGATCCCATACATACCGTTGCATGTCACACGTACGCACGACATGCCCGATATGCATAGATACAACCATGGCATCACAACATAACCATACAACAACATGACTTTTATTTAAGAGGCTCAGATGAGCCCTGCATAATATGTTCTTACAGATACGGGTCACATGACCCGACACTAGAGTCATACAAACATGTTCATACAAACCAAGCGGAAGCCTAAGCTGTCTGAGTACAGACAGATGAAAGGGTAAAAAGGCACATGGCCTGACTATCTACAGCCTGCCACAGAGCAAAGGTCGTAGCTGGGACACCAGCTATTCGGCATCGTCAACGTATAGAAAGAACCCACCTAATGGGTCATGGGTATCATTTGCAACATTTATTAAGCAAACGTGAGTACAAACTTACTCAGCAAGTCTTTAAAACAGACCTAGTCTACTCATGCTCATGTATCAACAAAGGGGGGAGATGGAGTTATGCAGCAATGCCAGCTTTGACTCCTGGCTAACCTACACTACTCAATTTTAACTCTTTGTTTACATTTTAGATATCGCACACGAGTCCACTAACTCCATAACAATACACCACCATGGATTCACTTCCCCCTCCTGGGATAGTGCCATCCACGGTCTCACACTTGTCTTGATATTTTTATGAGTATCCATTTGATTATGTATGAACAACATAAGTTCTCCAAGTAGTCCATATCCGAGGACGCGGCTATTCGAATAGTTTCATACCCTGCAGGGGTGTACTTCTTCACACACGCTGTCGCCACTTATTGTTGTGTGCTCATAAAACCACGCACCTCGGCAACCTTCAAGTGGATGTCCAGCAAGGGAGTCGGCCACGACCGTCAATCACATAAGACCTCTAGTCCAGGCTATCACCTATTTGAGACTGATCCCGCACGGAAGTCCGGCCGAAGTTTTTGCTATGGCCCCAAACGATGTGCGTAGGGTTCCCAAGCCCACCATCCGGGTGACCCTTGGTACACCGTGCCACTGTCTACCGCGTCGTAACCCACCCCTAGGGTCAGCGCTACGCACGGCCTCCAGCATGCTATAAACACCAGAAACTAGTCGCAACTCCTGGACTAAGGACTAAGCGAATGATAAGTAGAGAGGGTCAATTAAGTATCCCAACGTGTGGTAGTAACTAGTCTTGGATCACAAACACGGAACTCAACTCCTAAGAACGGTCCCAATGAGACAACCCGCTATGTACTCCTACATAGCCCCTCATCGCTACCTTTACCAAATCGAGTTCATCATATATCACCACATCAGAACAACATCGCTTCACTCAGTTCATCACCCAGATGAATCAGAGCTGACCCAACTCTAAGTATAGCAAGCATAGCAGGCAAAGTAAGATAAGCACATCATGGCACAAGCATCTACCAGGTATGCTAGGTTGCAACGTTTAGCTATTTACTGTGACAATGTTAGGTTATGCAGCAGAATAGGATCATCTACCGTGTATGACTGACATGCGATCGACTGTCCTAATGCAATAAACGAGAGCAGGAGCAAGAGAGTATGATGTTATCGGAATGATCAAAGGGGTTGCTTGCCTTGCTGGGCAGCGGAAAGGTTCTCTCCTTCCTCGGGATACTCGGGGGTATCCTCAGAAGCAGGGCCTACCGCAATGCAGATAAGAAACAATCAACACACACAAGTGCAACAATATGATGCATGATCATGGCATGATAGCATGTATGGATGAGCTAATGCAATTAGTATTCAAGTTAATTTGAAATGAGTTTGTTCTTTATTTCAAATTCCATATACTAACCTATTAGTAATTGTCAATGTTCACCTATTTAGATTACTCTAACATACATGACAGTAGCACCATTGGATTCATTGTATTTTTCTGCTAAATTTTCATATATAAATTATTTTCATCTGATTTACAGATTAATTTATATGAATTTTTGAAGTTTTGAATAATTTCTGGAATTATTTTTAAACTAGAAAATGGAATTATGGCGTCAGCCTGACGTCACCACGACGTCAGCAGGTCGGCTGACCTGCCAGGTCAAACCTGACAGTGTGGGGCCCTCATGTCAGCACCAGGGGGCTAATCCCCGCGCTGACTGAGGTTTGACCCACAGTCGGGGCCCACTGTCAGTGGTTGGGGCTAATTAACTAGTGGGGTTTAGCCCCCATAATGACGGCCACGTCGGCACCCACCGGAGCGGGGCCGGCGGCGACCATCCGCATGGCAACGACTCTCCGGAACGCACCTCCGGCGACCATTTGGCGCGCGGAGGGCATCGGGAGGCGGCCCGTGCACTGGCGCATCTAGCAGAGCTGCTAAGGGGGCTCGGGGGCCATCGGAACGGCGCCCGGCGACAACCCGAGCGGCCGCGAGCTGCGGCTGCGGTAGGGACGGCGACTATAGCGGGGTACAGGCCGCGAGAAAGAAGGGAAATGGAGCAGGAGCTCACTGCGGGGTCATTGGGGACGACGGCAGGCTCAGGGACGCGCTGACGAGCTCGAATCGTCGAAGAGGAGCTTCGGCGGCCGGCGGGGAGAAAGCGGTGACAGGGCGTCGCGAATGGCTCCCGGCGTCTTCTAGCTCCACAAAGAGGACGAGGGGGTCACCACGGGGATGTTGGTGGGCTTAGATGGGCGCGGGTGAGGCCAGAACGGCGGCTACGCGACGGCGAGGAGCTCGGCCCTGGCGGAGCAGAGAGGGAAGAGAGAGAGAAAGAGAGCGCACGAGGGAGAGAAGGACAGGAGAAGGAGGCCACGGCGAGGGCCTCGTGCTGGTGCCCTCCCAGCCCTCCAGGCCAGCAGCCAGGCAGGGAGGAGGTGGCCGGCGTGTGGCGACCACGCGCCCGGCGTCCTTCTCGCCGGAGGTGGAAGAAGACCGGTTCGCCCCTGGTGGGCTGGGCCGGCTTCTTCCCTGGCCCAGGTAAGCTTTTCATTTTTTTGTTTACGTTGATTCATTTCTTTTCCAGTTTTCTGACATTTGTTTTACTATTTTGCAGGTGCAAAATGACTTTGCAAAATATCCCAAGTATTTTATATCATCAAGTTTGAATATTTCAAACTTGTAGAAAAATAATTTCAGGATATTTTGAAGCTAAAATAATGATAATTATTTGTTTATCATTTTCAAGGGCTTTAATATTTATTTTTTAATTGCTTTAGGTGTTCAAATAATTAAAATGATCCCTGTTATAGTCATGTCCAAATTTACCAGACATAGGGAACATTTTTAGTGGGCATTTTGGATTTGTTGAATTTTCACCAAATTTGAATTGTTTGGATTCAAAGTGAGCTTGGGGTTTCTTTTTGTTCCCCATTTCATGTTGATGCAATAAGATGAAACATGATGCAAACACTTGCTTGTTGGAAATATGCCCTAGAGGCAATAATAAAATGGTTATTATTGTATTTCCTTGTTCATGATAATTGTCTATTGTTCATGCTATAATTGTGTTAACCGGAAACCATAATACATGTGTGAATACATAGACCACAACATGTCCCTAGTAAGCCTCTAGTTGGCTAGCTCATTGATCAATAGATGGTCACGGTTTCATGGCCATGGACATTGGATGTCATTGATAACGGGATCACATCATTAGGAGAATGATGTGATGGACAAGACCCAATCCTAAGCATAGCACAAGATCGTGTAGTTCGTTTGCTAAAGCTTTTCAATGTCAAGTATCGTTTCCTTAGACCATGAGATTGTGCAACTCCCGGATACCGTAGGAATGCTTTGGGTGTGCCAAACGTCACAACGTAACTGGGTGGCTATAAAGGTACGCTACGGGTATCTCCGAAAGTATCTGTTGGGTTGGCACGAATCGAGACTGGGATTTGTCACTCCGTGTGACGGAGAGGTATCTCTGGGCCCACTCGGTAAGACATCATCATAATGAGCTCAATGTGACTAAGGAGTTAGCCACGGGATGATGTATTACGGAACGAGTAAAGAGACTTGCCAGTAACGAGATTGAACAAGGTATAGGGATACCGACGATCGAATCTCGGGCAAGTATCATACGGATAGACAAAGGGAATTGTATACGGGATTGATTGAATCCTTGACATCGTGGTTCATCCGATGAGATCATCGTGGAGTACGTGGGAGCCAACATGGGTATCCAGATCCCGCTGTTGGTTATTGACCGGAGAGGTGTCTCGGTCATGTCTACGTGTCTCCCGAACCCGTAGGGTCTACACACTTAAGGTTCGATGACGCTAGGGTTATAGGGAAAAGGTATACGTGATTACCGAAGGTTGTTCGGAGTCCCGGATGAGATCCCGGACGTCACGAGGAGCTCCGGAATGGTCCGGAGGTAAAGATTGATATATAGGAAGTCCAGTTTCGGTCACCGGAAAGTTTTCGGGCTCATCGGTATTGTACCGGGAGTGCCGGGAGGGTGCCGGAGGACCCCCGGGAGGGGTGTGACGACCAGAGGACTTCATGGGCTGTTAGATAAAGTGTGTCAGCCCTTATTGGGCTGGGAAATACTTTTGCTAAAGGCCCATGTGGCTGGAGATAAGGAGATAAGGCAAAAAGGATTTAAAAGGAGGAGATCCACCTCCCTTGTGGGAGGTGGACTCTCCCTTTAATTCGGCCGGCCATCTCCTCTTTGGAGTAGAGGCCAAGCCAGCCCTCCACGTCCCTCCTCCTATATATACTTGAGGTTTTGGATGTTTTGAGATAGGATTTGATCTCTCTCTCTCACGGCGAAGCCCTACCTCTCTTCTTCCTCCTCCGCAGCGCTTAGGCGAAGCCCTGTCGGAATACCTTGCTACTCCACCACCACCACGCCGTCGTGCTGCTGTTGGAGCCCTTCCCCAACCTCTCCTTCCTCCTTGCTGGATCAAGGTGTTGGAGACGTCACCGGGCTGCACGTGTGTTGAACGTGGAGGTGCCGTCCGTTCGGCACTTGATCGGATCTACCGCGATCTGAATCGCTGCGAGTACGACTCCATCAACCGCGTTCTTGTAACGCTTCCGCTTAGCGATCTTCAAAGGTATGAAGATGCTATCTCTCCCGTCTCGTTGCTGGTTTCTCCATAGATAGATCTTGGTGACACGTAGGAAAATTTTGATTTACTACTACGTCTCCCAACAGTGGCATCATGAGCTAGGTCTATGCGTAGAATCTATGCACGAGTAGAACACAAAGCAGTTCTGGGCGTCGAGTTTGTTAATTTGCTTGCCGCTACTAGTCTTATCTTGATTCGGCGGTATTGTGGGATGAAGCGGCCCGGACCAACTTTACACGTACGCTTACGTGAGACCGGTTCCACCGCCTGACATGCACTAGATGCATAAGGTGGCTAGCGGGTGTCTGTCTCTCCTACCTTAGTCGGATCGGATTCGATGAAAAGGGTCCTTATGAAGGGTAAATAGCAATTGGCAAATCACGTTGTGGTGTTGACGTAGGTAAGAAACGTTCTTGCTAGTAACCTATAGCAGCCACGTAAAAACTTGCAACTACAAATTAGAGGACGTCTAACTTGTTTTTGCAGCATGTGCCTTGTGATGTGATATGGCCAAAGGATGTGATGTGATGCATTGTGATGTATGAATTGATCATGTTCTTGTAATAGGATTCACGACTTGCATGTCGATGATTATGACAACCGGTAGGAGCCATAGGAGTTGTCTTATTTATTGTATGACCTGCGTGTCAATCATAAACGCCATGTAATTACTTTACTTTATTGCTAAGCGTTAGCCATAGTAGTAGAAGTAATAGTTGGCGAGACAACTTCATGAAGACACAATGATGGAGATCATGATGATGGAGATCATGGTGTCGTGCCGGTGACAGTGATGATCATGGTGCCCCGAAGATGGAGATCATAGGAGCAAAATGATATTGGCCATATCATGTCACTATATTGATTGCATGTGATGTTTATCATGTTTACATCTTATTTGCATAGAACGACGGTAGTAAATAAGATGATCTCTCAATAAAATTTCAAGAAAGGTGTTCACCCTAACTGTGCACCGTTGCTAAGGATCGTCGTTCCGAAGCACCACGTGATGATCGGGTGTGATAGGTTCTAACGTTCGCATACAACGGGTGTAAGCCAGATTTACACATGCGAAACACTTAGGTTGACTTGACGAGCCTAGCATGTACAGACATGGCCTCGGAACACGGAAGACCGAAAGGTCGAACATGAGTCGTATAGAAGATACGATCAACATAGAGATGTTCACCATGGATGACTAGTCCGTCTCACGTGATGATCGGACACGGGCTAGTTGACATGGATCATGTATCACTTGGAAGACTAGAGAGATGTCTATCTAAGTGGGAGTTCATTAATAATTTGATTAAATGAACTTAATTATCATGAACTTAGTCTAAAAATGTCCTTGCAAATTATGTCGTAGATAGCTCGCGCTGTAGCTCCCCAGTTTTATTGATACAATCCTAGAGAAAAGTAAGTTGAAAGTTGATGGTAGCAATAATGCGGACTGGGTCCGTGATCTGAGGATTGTCCTCATTGCTGCACAGAAAGCTTATGTTTTTGATGTACCGCTAACTGCATCACTCCCTCAAGCGTTGTCTGTAGATGTTGTGAACATATGACAGGCACTTTTTGATGACTACATGATAGTTCAGTGCGTCATGCATTACGGCTTAGAATTGAGGCTTCAAAATGTTTTGAACGTCACAGAACATATGAGATGTTCTAGGAGCTGAGATTGTGATCTCAAGCTCGTGCCTATGTTGAGAGGTATGAGACCTCCAACAAGATTCTTTGCCTGCAAGATAAAGGAGAATAGCTTAATCGGTGAGCGTGTTCTCAGATTGTCTGGGTGCTACAATCACTTGAATCAAGTGGGAGTTAATCTTCCAGATGAGATAGTGATTAATGCAGTTCTCCAAGTCACTGCCACCAAGCTACTAGAGCTTCGTGATGAACTATAACATGCCAGGGATGGATAAGATGATCCCTGAGTTGTTCGTGATGTTTGACACCACGAAGGTAGAAATCAATAAGGAGCATCAAGTGTTGATGGTTAAGTGAAAACCACTAGTTTCAAAAGGGGAAAGGGCAAGAAGGGAAAAACTTCAGGAATGGCAAGCCAGTTGTTGCTCTAGTGAAGAAACCCAAGGTTGAGCCCGAACCCGAGACTAAGTGCTTCTGTTATGAGGAGAATGTTCGCTGAAGCGGAAAAACCCTAGATGATTGGTGGATAAGAAGGCTGGTAATGTCAATGGAAGTATATTTGATATACGTGTTAGTGATGTGTACCTTGCTGGTACTCCTAGTAGCACCTGGGTATTAGATACCGGTTCGGTTGCTAAGTGTTAGCAACTCGAAATAAAAGCTACGGAGTAAATGGAGACTAGCTAGGTGAAAGGTGACGATGTGTGTTGGAAGTATTTCCAAGATTGATGTGATCACCATCGCACGCTCTCTCTACCTTCAGGATTTGTGATAAACCTAAATAAATGTTATTTGGTGTTTGCGTTGAGCATAAACGTGATTAGATCATGATTAGTGCGATACGGTTATTCATATAAGTTAGAGAATAATGGTTATTCTGTTTACATGGATAATGCCTTCAATGGTCATGCACCCACTCGAAATGGTTTATCGAATCATGATCGTAGTAGTACACATATTCATAACATTGGTACCAAAAGATACAAAGTTAATAATGATAGTACCACATGCTTGTGGCACTGCCACGTAATGTCATATTGGTATAAATTGCATGAAGAAACTCCATGATGATGGATGTTTTTTGACTCACTCGATTTCGAATCGGTTGAGACATGCGAGCCATGCCTCTTGGGCAAGATGACTGAGACCCCGTCATCCAATATGATGGAGCGGGCAAGTGGCTTATTGGAATTAATACATGTTGATGTATGTGGTCCAATGAGTGTTGAAACACACAGTGGATATCGTTGTTTTTCTTTACCTTCACTGATGATTTGAGTAAATATGGGGATATTTACTTAATGAAACACGAATCTGAAATTTTTGAAAGGTTCAAGGAGTTTCAGAGTGAAGTTAAAGATCATCGTGACAAGAAGATAAATGTCTATGATATGATCATGGAGGTGAATATCTAAGTTACGAGTTTGGTATGCAATTTTAGACAATGTGGAAATTGTTTCACAGCTCACGCCTCCTGGAACACCATAGTGTGATGGTGTGTTCGAACGTCGTAGTCATGCTCTATTGGATATAGTGAGTACTATGATGTCTCTTATCGTTTTACCACTATCGTTATGGGGTTATGCATTAAAGACAAATCCATTCACTTTAACAGGGCACCATCTAAGTCTGTTGAGATGACACCGTGAGAATTATGGTTTGACAGAAGCCTAAGCTGTCATTTCTTAATGTTTGGGGCTGCGACGCTTATGTGAAAATGGGTTTTTCACCTAGCGAGCTCGAACCAAAAGCAGACAAATGCATCTTCATAGAATACCCTAATGAGACATTGGGTATACCTTCTATCTCAGATCCAAGCGCAAAAGGTGTTTGTTGCTAAGAATGGGTCCTTTCTTGAGAAAGAGTTTCTCTCGAAAGAATTGAGTGGGAGGAAGATAGAACTTGATAAGGTTGTTGAACCTTTGTTTCAACCAGAGAATAGCGCAACACAGAAAGATGTTTCTGTAGAGCCCACTCAGTTGAAAAGGAAGTTAATGATGATGATCATGAAGCTTCGGATCAAGTCACTATCGAACCTCGTAGGTCGACAAGGACGTGTACTGCTCCTGAGTAGTATGACAACCCTGTCTTAGAAATCATGTTGTTGGACAACGATGAACCTACGAACTATGGAGAAGCGATGTTGGGCCCGGATTCCAACAAATGGCTAGGAGCCATGAAATCCGAGAAAGGATCCATGTATGAAAATCAAGTATGGACTTTGGTAGCCTTGCCTGTTGAATGGCGGGTCATTGAGTACAAATGGACCTTTGAGATAAACATAGACGCTAATGGTGAATTGTCACCGTTTATAAAGCTCGACTTGTCGCAAAGAAGTTTCCGCCAAGTTCAAGGAGTTGACTGCGATGAGATTGTCTCATGTGTAGCATTGCTAAAAGTCTATTAAAATTTTGTTAGCAGTTGCTGCATTTTTCGATTATGAAATCTGGCAGATGGATGACAAAACAAGGTTTCCGTAATGGTTTCTGTGAGGAAGAGTTGTATGTGATACAACCAGAAGGTTTTGTCAATCCTAAGGATGCTAATAATATGCAAACTCCAGCAATCCTTCTATGGACTGGAGCAAGCATCTCAGAGTTGGAATATATGCTTTGATGAGGTGATCAAAGTGTTTAAGTTTATACAAAGTTTATGAGAAACTTGTATTTGCAAGAAAGTGAGTGGGAGCACTATAGAATTTCTTATAAGAATATGTAGTTGACATATTATTGATCGGAAATGATGTAGAATTTCTGGAAGAGCATGAAGGGTTGTTTGAAAAGAGTTTTTTCAAAGGAAGACCCAGATAAAGCTACTATTTTATTGAGCATCAAGATCTATAGGGATAGATCAATTCGCTTGATAAGTTTTTTCGACGAAGACATACCTTGACAAGTTTTTGAAGGAGTTCAAAATAGAAGGGTCAAAGAAGGAGTTCTTGACTGTATTGTAAGGTGTGAAATTGAGTAAGACTCAATACCCGACCACGGCAGAAGATAAAGAAAAGATGAGTGTCATCTCCTATGCTTTAGCCATAGGCTCTATATAGTATGCCATGCTGTGTACCGCACCTGTGTGCCTTGCCATGAGTTTGTGAAGGGGTACAAGAGTAATCCAAGAGTGGATCACTGGACAATGGTCAAAGTTATCCTTAGTAACTTGAGAACTAAGGAAATATTTCTCGATTATGGAGGTGATAAAGAGTTCATCGTAAAGGGTTACGATGATGCAAGCTTTAACTCCAATCCGGATGACTCTTAGTAGAAGTCTGGCTACGTATAGTCGAGCAGCCATTTGGAATAGCTCCAAGTGGAGCATGGGAGTAGTATCTACAAATATGACATGGAAAGTTTGCAAGGTACACACGGATCTGAATGTCGCAGACCCATTGACTAAAAACCTCTTTCACGAGCAGAACATGAACAAACCCCGGAACTTATTGGGTGTTAATCACATGATGATATGATCACATGGTGATGTAAGTGTTAATCACATGGTGATGTGAACTAGATTATTGACTCTAGTGCAAGTGGGAGACTGTTGGAAATATGCCCTAGAGGCAATAATAAAATGGTTATTATTGTATTTCCTTGTTCATGATAATTGTCTATTGTTCATGCTATAATTGTGTTAACCGGAAACCATAATACATGTGTGAATACATAGACCACAACATGTCCCTAGTAAGCCTCTAGTTGGCTAGCTCGTTGATCAATAGATGGTCACGGTTTCATGGCCATGGACATTGGATGTCATTGATAACGGGATCACATCATTAGGAGAATGATGTGATGGACAAGACCCAATCCTAAGCATAGCACAAGATCGTGTAGTTCGTTTGCTAAAGCTTTTCAATGTCAAGTATCGTTTCCTTAGACCATGAGATTGTGCAACTCCCGGATACCGTAGGAATGCTTTGGGTGTGCCAAACGTCACAACGTAACTGGGTGGCTATAAAGGTACGCTACGGGTATCTCCGAAAGTATCTGTTGGGTTGGCACGAATCGAGACTGGGATTTGTCACTCCGTGTGACGGAGAGGTATCTCTGGGCCCACTCGGTAAGACATCATCATAATGAGCTCAATGTGACTAAGGAGTTAGCCACGGGATGATGTATTACGGAACGAGTAAAGAGACTTGCCAGTAACGAGATTGAACAAGGTATAGGGATACCGACGATCGAATCTCGGGCAAGTATCATACGGATAGACAAAGGGAATTGTATACGGGATTGATTGAATCCTTGACATCGTGGTTCATCCGATGAGATCATCGTGGAGTACGTGGGAGCCAACATGGGTATCCAGATCCCGCTGTTGGTTATTGACCGGAGAGGTGTCTCGGTCATGTCTACGTGTCTCCCGAACCCGTAGGGTCTACACACTTAAGGTTCGATGACGCTAGGGTTATAGGGAAAAGGTATACGTGATTACCGAAGGTTGTTCGGAGTCCCGGATGAGATCCCGGACGTCACGAGGAGCTCCGGAATGGTCCGGAGGTAAAGATTGATATATAGGAAGTCCAGTTTCGGTCACCGGAAAGTTTTCGGGCTCATCGGTATTGTACCGGGAGTGCCGGGAGGGTGCCGGAGGACCCCCGGGAGGGGTGTGACGACCAGAGGACTTCATGGGCTGTTAGATAAAGTGTGTCAGCCCTTATTGGGCTGGGAAATACTTTTGCTAAAGGCCCATGTGGCTGGAGATAAGGAGATAAGGCAAAAAGGATTTAAAAGGAGGAGATCCACCTCCCTTGTGGGAGGTGGACTCTCCCTTTAATTCGGCCGGCCATCTCCTCTTTGGAGTAGAGGCCAAGCCAGCCCTCCACGTCCCTCCTCCTATATATACTTGAGGTTTTGGATGTTTTGAGATAGGATTTGATCTCTCTCTCTCACGGCGAAGCCCTACCTCTCTTCTTCCTCCTCCGCAGCGCTTAGGCGAAGCCCTGTCGGAATACCTTGCTACTCCACCACCACCACGCCGTCGTGCTGCTGTTGGAGCCCTTCCCCAACCTCTCCTTCCTCCTTGCTGGATCAAGGTGTTGGAGACGTCACCGGGCTGCACGTGTGTTGAACGCGGAGGTGCCGTCCGTTCGGCACTTGATCGGATCTACCGCGATCTGAATCGCTGCGAGTACGACTCCATCAACCGCGTTCTTGTAACGCTTCCGCTTAGCGATCTTCAAAGGTATGAAGATGCAATCTCTCCCGTCTCGTTGCTGGTTTCTCCATAGATAGATCTTGGTGACACGTAGGAAAATTTTGATTTACTACTACGTCTCCCAACATTGCTATCCTAGGACATCTAGCTACGGATGTGACAACTCACCCCCACTCAAAAGAATCTCGTCCCGAGATTTAGAAGTCGTCGGGAAGAGCGTGGGGTACTCTAGTCGAAGACGATCTTCTCTTTCCCATGTGGCCTCCTTTTCAGAATGGTGTGACCACTGAACCTTGAGAAAATTGATGTTCCGACGCCGAGTGGTACGCTCAGCTTGATCAAGAATACAAACAGGGTATTCTTGATATGTAAGGTTATCTTGGAGATCAAGCGCTACGTGGTCTACCTCACGGAAAGGGTCCGAGAAGCAACGCTTGAGTTGCGAGACGTGGAAGACATCATGAACTTTGGAAAGATGCGGCAGAAGTTCCAATTGGTAGGCAACCACTCCTCGTTTAGTAAGAATGCCAAAGGGTCCAATGTAACGAGGAGCCAACTTGCCCTTGATACCGAATCGATGGGTACCCTTCAGAGGTGTAACCCGAAGGTAAGCCTTCTCATTAACTTCATAGGTCATAGCCTTATGATGGCGATCATATTGGCTCTTTTGACAAGATTGGGCTGTTTTCAACTTTTCACGAATAATGCGAACTTGCTCCTCTGCATCTTGGATCATATCCGGGCCAAAGAGTTGCCTCTCTCCGGTTTCCAACCAATTAAGAGGTGTTCGACACCTTCGTCCATAGAGAACTTCAAAAGGGGCTTTGCCCAAGCTTGATTGATAACTATTGTTATAAGAAAATTCGGCAAATGGAAGACATTTCTCCCAATTCATACTGAAAGATATAACACAAGCTCGGAGCATGTCTTCGAGGATTTGATTGACTTGCTCAACTTGACCACTTGATTGCGGGTGGAAAGCGGTGCTAAAGGATAGATGAGTCCCCATAGCGGTTTGAAAACTTTCCCAAAATCAGGAAGTAAAGATACTTCCACAGTCTGAGTTAATCTCCAAAGGAACACCATGAAGAGAAACTATTCGAGAAACATACAACTCCGCTAGCTGGCTAGCGGTTATACTTTCCCGAACATGAAGAAAATGAGCCACTTTGGAAAGACGGTCGATGACCACAAATATAGCATTATTCCCTCTCTTAGTCCTAGGAAATCCGATAATGAAATCCATACCGACTTTATCCCATTTCCATTCAGGAATAGCTAAAGGTTGAAGGGTGCCAGCAGGCCTTTGATGTTCTGCTTTCACGCGACGACAAACGTCGCAGTTAGCAACGAACTGAGCAATTTCTCTTTTCATCCTAGTCCATCGGAACCTCTGGCGTAGGTCCTGATACATTTTGGTACTACCCGGATGAATTGAGAGAGGAGAATCATGAGCCTCCTTAAGGATCAGCTGTCTTAAGCGTGTGCTCTTGGAATCACCAACCGGTTCTGGAAGAACACAACACCTTCCTCGTTCTTGGAGAAATCTTTAGCGTTTCCGCTAGCAATATTCTCCTTGATCTGGGATATACCCTTATCATATTTATGGACAGCTACTATTCGGTCCTTAAGATTAGGTTTCGCCACCAGGTTGGTTAGGAATCCTTGAGGAACAAGGTGAAGGTTTAACTTCCGAAATTCCTCATGGAGAAGTGGTTGACCTTGTTTTAACATCAGATTGTTACAATAAGACTTACGACTTAGTGCATCAGCCATGACATTGGCTTTCCCCGGGGTGTAAGTTATCCCTAAGTCGTAATCTATAATCAACTCTACCCACCGTCTTTGCCTAAGATTCAAATCTGGCTGGGTGAATATATATTTTAGACTTTGGTGATCAGTGTAAATTTCGCAACAATTACCCAGAAGGTAATGTCGCCAGGTTTTCAGTGCATGGACTATAGCTGCAAGCTCAAGATCATGTGTTGGATAATTATCCTCATCTGGATGCAACTGTCGAGATGTGTATGCAATCACATGACGATCTTGCATGAGAATGCAACCTAATCCTTGTCGCGAGGCATCACAATAGATAACAAAGTCCTTAGAGAAATCAGGTGGCACCAGAACGGGAGCAGAGGTCAGTTGTCTTTTCAACTCCTGAAAACTGTGCTCGCATTGTGGAGTCCACTCGAACCTTTTATCTTTCTTGAGGAGTTCAGTCAGAGGTTTTGCAACTTTGGAGAAATTCTCGACAAAGCGGTGACAATAGCTCGCTAAGCCAAGAAAACTCTGAACTTGCTTAACCGATTCAGGTTGAGTCCAATCAAGGATGGCCTGAACTCTCTTGGGATTGACAGCAATACCTTTACCAGATATCACGTGGCCCAGATAGGTCACTTCTGACAACCAAAATTCACACTTGGAGAATTTGGCGTACAGGCGGTGCTCTCGAAGTTTCATCAATACCAGCCTTAGATGCTCGGCATGTTCTTGTTCGTTCTTCGAGTAGATGAGTATATCGTCGAGGTAAACCACGACGAATTTATCTAGATACTCCATGAAGATCGAATTCATCAAGCGAGAGAAGGTGGCTGAGGCATTGGTTAAACCGAAGGACATGACGGCCATAACGAGTAACAAAAGCCGTTTTTGGAATGTCCTCGTTCCTAATTCTGATTTGATGGTATCCCAACCTCAAATCCATTTTGTAAAAGATAGAGGATCCAGCGAGTTGATCATACAAATCATTGATCCTGGGGAGCGGATACTTGTTCTTTATGGTGACCAGATTCACTGGCCGATAATCCACAACCATCCGATCCGAACCATCCTTCTTCTTGACGAAGAGGACGGGATAAGCCCAAGGAGAAGAACTGGGACGGATGAAACCTTTCTTCAAAGCCTCATCGAGTTGGATCTTAAGTTCGGCTAGTTCTAAGGGTCCCATCTTATAGGGTCTTCTAGCTATTGGGACAGTCCCTGGGATGAGCTCTATCACAAACTCAACAGCTCTAACAGGAGGAATTCCTGGCAGTTCTTCTGGAAAGACATCCGGAAAGTCACGGACTACCAGAATATCTTCTAACTCTGGAAGAGGGCTAGCATTGAGGGAATAGAGTTGGCGCTTGGTTGTTCGAGTGGAGACATTAACTATCTCACCCAATGGATGTGTAAGTTGAACATTCCTAGAATGAGTATCAATCTTGGCATAGTGGGATTTCATCCAATCCATACCTAGAATGATATTGATGTCCTAAGACTTGAGGGCTATCAAAGATGCTTGGAAGACTAATCTATACACTAGAATCTCATTATCATGGCTCACTCTAGAAGTTTGCCATTTTGAACCCGGAGTCTGCACTACTAAAGGAGTAGGCATATCACAAAAAGACATGTTATGCAACTGTGCATAACTTTCTGAGATAAAAGAATGAGATGCCCCGGTATCAAATAAAACAGATGTTGGATGACTATTGACAAGGAGCGTACCTGGGATAACATCAGGATCCTCAAGGGCTTCCTCAGCAGACACATAGTTCACTCGTCCACGAGCAGGAGCTGGCTTCACAAAGAAGGCTTTTCCTGGCTTTCCACGTCCAGCGGGCTTAACATTATTCTAGGGACACTCACGGGAGTATTGTCCTGGTTCTCCACACTTATAGCAAACCACGGTGGCACAGGGAGCAACATTTGCAGGCGGTCCTCCAAATGGCCTGACTGGAGGGTTGGGCTGAACTGGGCGAGGCGCCTGGAAGGATGGCCTCGCATTGTATTTTGGCGACAAAGCTGCGTTGGGCACCCAGATGTGGTGTTTATTGGGGCCCGAGCCAGATCCGGGGTTGAAGTCACGGTTGTGCTTTCTCGTGGCCTCATAATCAGTCTGTCCCGTCTCGGCATTGATAGCCTTGTTGACGAGAGCCTGGAAAGTGGTGCACTCATTCAGGCGCAGATCTCGGCGGAGCTTCCTCAGGAGCATAGCAAGCGAGGTTTCCAAACTCACGACTATAAGCATCCAGTGACAGTCTGCCCTGGGTGAAGGCACAGAATTCCTCTCTCTTATGATCCATCAGCCCTTCCGGGATGTGTTGGGTACGAAATGCGGCACTGAACTCTGCCCAAGTTGGTGCGGGGCCTGCGGGACGCATGGCTTCAAAATTTTCCCACCACAGATTGGCGGGACCTTCCAGAAAGTAAGTTGCAAAGGTCACCTTGTTGGCCTCAGTCACATTGGCAGCCCGGATCTTGTGATACATGCTAGTCAGCTAGTCATCCACGTCGAGTGGGTCGACCGAATGATGATACTTGGGTGGGCACAGTCTGATGAAATCACCAAGTGATACGCCATCATTGAGGTCATTGCGGGGAGCACGTGCTGTGTTCTGCTCGATTCTTTCCAACAGCCTGTTGGTCTCCCTCTTGTTCCTTTCGGCTTCAAGCATTACTTCCACCAAGGAAGGCGCATGTGGCAGATCCTTTTGCCTTGGCTGGCTTCCCTCGCCCTGCTCAAGGGCAAGCACGGGGTTATTCCTAGTTACCACCATCCTGGAGAAACAAACCCACAGCTTAATCATAGGGAACAACAACTCTAAGACATAGGATAAGGAATGTACAGGACAACATGGCATGCAGGGTAAACACCAATCAACATGGTAAAACAACTTCCTTATGAACACCATGATTCATACACAACATGACATAGTTCAGTACAAGCCAAGCTGAGATACAACTATGGAGAGATGACACAACTCATCGGAGGCATTACAAGCTTCCTGTACATTATCTATCTACACCTCCGGAACTCAACTCTCAACCTCATCATATCCCACAAGACACGTAGGACTGTGGCGATACGATTACTACCATGCTAGAACTAACATCCACGTACTCAAGCATCGCCATAGAATGCGTCATACAGGTTACCCCCATGACCCGGGAGCTAAACCTAAGGATCTGGAAACACTCTAGCCTGCGATCCCTGGGAGCCATAAGGACACGGGTGTGGTCTTGGTCCCCTTGTCGGCGGCAACAGCGGTCCTCGAAGAGGGGTGATGCCTCCAACATCGGGCCAGTCTACGTGTGCTGGCAGATGAGTCCGCGATGGGGTCAGCATCTCTAAATCTCCATAGCCTATCTGCACGACAGGTGCCAACTACGTCAGGTCTGTCCAAAGACGTGCACGGGTGGCATAAAGCTCCATGCGAAGGGCACGTGCATCACGATCCCTGTTCTCCAACATCTGAGCGGTCACCTGCAGCCTAGGGTCCTCATGGGAATGATTATAGTAGGCTGCACTAAGATAACCGTCCTCTCCTCCCATAGAAGCAGGAACATAACAAAACTCTATGTTCTGAAGCAGACCATGGTGAAACCTCATGATAGTCAGCATGGTGTAAGTGGCCTCCTGAATTGTCATATCTATGGTGACACCTAATCCATAAGTCCAGTGAAGCGGCTCTGCAGCTCCAGGGTATGAAGGATAAATCTTGACGGTACACAGATACTGACTCTGGTTGAAATCTCGATACTGTTCCTCCGCTGTGTACTCCGGGTACCAACGGTATCCAGCCTCCATCATGACTCTAACCAACATGGTCGTGTGACCCGGTACATCGATGCACCTGGTCAGACGGACCACCTGACGGGAAGGACGAGGGGGCATCTGAAACAGAGAATGATGCAAGGACATAAGAGACTCTAGCAGAAATTGGACAGCATAACGGCTGTAATTGCTCAAAAAGGATTTTGAGACAACTGCAAAAGATTGGAAAAGCATAACCACTCGACTTTCTAGACTCCAATCTATTCTCCATCTGTTTGTCACACCAACAATACTTGAATACCCACATTCACTTGCAACAAGCTAGCTAGTGGTCCATGGTTAGTAACTCGGCATCGTAAGAAATGGATGAGTAGCCTAGTTCTTATCCCTGAAGAAAAGATGAGAATGACTTAGTATAGAATAACTTGGGAAGAGGAGTAAAAAGAGCCTTACGTTCCCTTCCACAATCAATTCCCCTACTTTTCTATAGTGTTTCTAGACTCAACTTCGACCAGTTTGGCTTGGTAGTCCTACAGTCAGTCAGGCTCTGATACCAACGCTGTCGGGACCCCGATCCTAAGTCATAAGAATCCAGACTGTAACATATCACATCACTTTGCGGCCTCATGCATGGTAAGTTCCACGGCTGCAGCCTTACCTTAGCCGGGTCCGTTTGCATCTTT
This sequence comes from Hordeum marinum, assembly GCA_022496015.1. Lineage (NCBI taxonomy): Eukaryota > Viridiplantae > Streptophyta > Magnoliopsida > Poales > Poaceae > Hordeum > Hordeum marinum. Next base: position 38,281,419 of record CM039673.1, read on the forward strand.
TGGCTCACGTATGTGAACATGTCGCTGGCAATCAAACGACAGAGTACCCGGGCTGACATAACTAGTCATAGAACCCAAGAGGCACATCCGTATGGAAACAGGCACACATAACCCAACAATGCAGGTGTCGGCCTCAAGCGTGTGTAGACGAGTCATAGCAAGCTACAGGGACTCCATTACGTCGTGAGACACGAATGCCATCACTGCACGTAGACGAGTCATAGCAGGCTACAGGGACTCCATTATACTACGATACATTTCCCCGAAGGGACAGACACAGCAGCAAGGAAGGATACATGTCGGTCAATCAATGTGTCCGGAGTAGTAGCAAGCTACCATGGCTCGGTGGAGGCACAAAGAGGCAGTTTCCCGTAAAGAGTACTACTAAAGGCACACGACTAGGTGTCGGATCCCATACATACCGTTGCACGTCACACGTACGCACGACATGCCCGATATGCATAGATACAACCGTGGCATCACAACATAACCATACAACAACATGACTTTTATTTAAGAGGCTCAGATGAGCCCTGCATAATATGTTCTTACAGATAGGGGTCACATGACCCGACACTCAAGTCATACAAACATGTTCATACAAACCAAGCGGAAGCCTAAGCTGTCTGAGTACAGATAGATGAAAGGGTAAAAAGGCACATGGCCTGACTATCTACATCCCGCCATAGAGCAAAGGTCGTAGCTGGGACACCAGCTATTCGGCATCGTCAATGTCTAGAAAGAACCCACCTAATGGGTCCTAGGTCTCATCTGCAACATTTATTAAGAAAACGTGAGTACAAACGTACTCAGCAAGTCTTTAAAGCAGACCTAGTCTATTCATGCTCATGTATCAACAAAGGGGGGAGGTGGAGTTATGCAGCAATGCCAGCTTTGACTCATGGCTAACCTACACTACTCAATTTTAACTCTTTGTTTACATTTTAGATATCGCACACGAGTCCACTAACTCCATAACAATACACCACCATGGATTCACTTCCCCCTCCTAGGAGAGTGCCATCCACGGTACTCAAAATTGTCTTGATATTTTTATGAGTATCCATTTGATTATCTATGAACAGCATAAGTTCTCCAAGTAGTCCATATCCAAGGACGCGGCTATTCGAATAGTTTCATACCCTGAAGGGGTGTACTTCTTTACACATGCTCTCGCCACTTATCGTTGTGTGCTCATAAAACCACGCACCTTGGCAACCTTCAAGCGGATGCCCAGCGAGGGAGTCGGCCACGACCGTCAATCACATAAGACCTCTAGTCCAGGCTATCTCCTATTTGAGACTGAACCCGCACGAAAGTCCGGCCAAAGTTTCCGCTATGGCCCCAAACGATGTGCGCAGGGTTCCCAAGCCCACCATCCGGGTGACCCTTGGTACACCATGCCACTGCCTACCGCGTCGTAACCCACCCCTAGGGTCAGCGCTACGCACGGCCTCCAGCATGCTATAAACACCAGAAACCACTTGCAACTCCTGGACTAAGGACTAAGCGAATGATAAGTCGAGAGGGTCAATTAAGTATCCCAACGTGTGGTAGTAACTAGTCTTGGATCAAAACACGAAACTCAGCTCCAAAGTACGGTCCCAATGAGACAACCCACTATGTACTCCTACATAGCCCCTCATCGCTACATTTACCAAATCGAGTTCATCATATATCACCACATCAGAACAACATCGTTTCACTCAGTTCATCACCCAGATGAATCAGACCTGACCCAACTTTAAGTATAGCAAGCATAGCAGGCAAAGTAAGCTAAGCACATCATGGCACAAGCATCTACCAGGTATGCTAGGTTGCAAGGTTTAGCTATTTACTATGACAATGTCAGGTTATGCAACAAAATAGGATCATCTATCATGTATGACTGACATGCGATCGGCTGTCCTAATGCAATAAACAAGAGCAGGAGCGAGAGAGTAGGATGTTATCGGAGTGATCAAAGGGGTTGCTTGCCTTGCTGGGTAGCGGAAAGGTTCTCTCCTTCGTCGGGATACTCGGGGGTATCCTCAGAAGCAGGGCCTATCGCAATGCAGATAAGAAACAATCAACACATGCAAGTGCAACAATATGATGCATGATTATGGCATGATAGCATGTATGGATGAGCTAATGCAATTAGTATTCAAGTTAATTTGAAATGAGTTTGAATATAGGTTCAAAATCGTTCTTTATTTCAAATTCCATATACTAACCTATTAGTAATTGTCAATGTTCACCTATTTAGATTGCTCTAACACGCATGACAATAGCACCATTGGATTCATTGGATTTTTCTGATAAATTTTCATATGTAAATTATTTTCATTTGATTTATAGATTAATTTATATGAATTTTTGAAGTTTTGAATAATTTCTGGAATTATTTTTAAACTAGAAAATGGAATTATGGCGTCAGCCTGACCTCACCACGACGTCAGCGGGTCGGCTGACCTGCCAGGTCAAACCTGACAGTGTGGGGCCCTCATGTTAGCGTCAGGGGTCTAATCCTCACGCTGACTGAGGTTTGACCCACAACCGGGGCCCGCTGTCAGTGACTGGGCTAATTAACTAGTGGGGTTTAGCCCCCCTAATGACGGCCACGTCGGCACCCACTGGAGCGAGGCCAGCGGCGACCATCCACACGGCGGCGACTCACCGAAACGCGCCTCCAGCAACCATTTGGCGCGCGGAGGGCAGCGGGAGGCGGCCCGTGCACTGGTGCATCTAGCAGAGCTGCTAAGGGGGCTCGGGGGCCATCGGAACGGTGGCCGGTGACAACCCGAGCAGCGGCGAGCTGCGGCAACAGCAGGGACGGCGACTACAACAGGGTACAGGTCGCGAGAAAGGGGGAAACGGAGCAGGAGCTCACTGCTGGGTCGTTGGGGACGACGGCAGGCTCGGGGACGTGCTGACGAGCTCGAATCGTCAAAGAGGAGCTTCGGCGGCCGGGGGAGAAAGCGGTGACAGGGCGTCGTGGATGGCTCCTGGAGTCTTCTAGCTCCACGAAGAGGACGAAGGGGTCGCTACGGGGATGCTGGTGGGCTTAGATGGGCGTGGGTGAGGCTAGAATGGCGGCTACGCGACGGCGAGGAGCTCGGCCATGGCGGAGCAGAGAGGTAAGAGCGCGAGACAGAGCTGTTGGAAATATGCCCTAGAGGTAATAATAAAATGGTTATTATTGTATTTCCTTGTTCATGATAATTGTCTATTGTTCATGCTATAATTGTGTTAACCGGAAACCATAATACATGTGTGAATACATAGACCACAACATGTCCCTAGTGAGCCTCTAGTTGACTAGCTCGTTGATCAATAGATGGTCACGGTTTCATGGCCATGGACATTGGATGTCATTGATAACGGGATCACATCATTAGGAGAATGATGTGATGGACAAGACCCAATTCTAAGCATAGCACAAGATCGTGTAGTTCGTTTGCTAAAGCTTTTCAATGTCAAGTATCGTTTCCTTAGACCATGAGATTGTGCAACTCCCGGATACCGTAGGAATGCTTTGGGTGTGCCAAACGTCACAACGTAACTGGGTGGCTATAAAGGTGCACTACGGGTATCTCCGAAAGTATCTGTTGGGTTGCCATGAATCGAGACTGGGATTTGTCACTCCGTGTGACGGAGAGGTATCTCTGGGCCCACTCGGTAAGACATCATCATTATGAGCTCAATGTGACTAAGGAGTTAGTCACGGGATGATGTATTACGGAACGAGTAAAGAGACTTGCCGGTAACGAGATTGAACAAGGTATGGGGATACCGACGATCGAATCTCGGGCAAGTATCATACCGATAGACAAAGGGAATTGTATACGGGATTGATTGAATCCTTGACATCGTGGTTCATCCGATGAGATCATCGTGGAGTACGTGGGAGCCAACATGGGTATCCAGATCCCGCTGTTGGTTATTGACCGGAGAGGTGTCTCGGTCATGTCTACGTGTCTCCCGAACCCGTAGGGTCTACACACTTAAGGTTCGATGACGCTAGGGTTATAGGGAAAAGGTATACGTGATTACCGAAGGTTGTTCGGAGTCCCGGATGAGATCCCGGACGTCACGAGGAGCTCCGGAATGGTCCGGAGGTAAAGATTGATATATAGGAAGTCCAGTTTTGGTCACCGGAAAGTTTTCGGGCTCATCGGTAGTGTACCGGGAGTGCCGGGAGGGTGCCGGATAACCCCCGGGAGGGGTGTGACGACCAAAGGACCACATGGGCTGTTAGATAAAGTGTGCCAGCCCTTATTGGGCTGGGCAAGACTTTTGCTAAAGGCCCATGCGGCTGGAGATAAGGAGATAAGGCAAAAAGGATTTAAAAGGAGGAGATCCACCTCCCTTGTGGGAGGTGGACTCTCCCTTTAATTCGGCCGGCCATCTCCTCTTTGGAGTAGAGGCCAAGCCAGCCCTCCACGTCCCTCCTCCTATATATACTTGAGGTTTTGGATGTTTTGAGACAAGATTTGATCTCTCTCTCTCACGGCGAAGCCCTACCTCTCTTCTTCCTCCTCCGCAGCGCTTAGGCGAAGCCCTGTCGGAATACCTTGCTACTCCACCACCACCACGCCGTCGTGCTGCTGTTGGAGCCCTTCCCCAACCTCTCCTTCCTCCTTGCTGGATCAAGGTGTTGGAGACGTCACCGGGCTGCACGTGTGTTGAACGCGGAGGTGCCGTCCGTTCGGCACTTGATCGGATCTACCGCGATCTGAATCGCTGCGAGTACGACTCCATCAACCGCGTTCTTGTAATGCTTCCGCTTAGCGATCTTCAAAGGTATGAAGATGCAATCTCTCCCCTCTCGTTGCTGGTTTCTCCATAGATAGATCTTGGTGAACGTAGGAAAATTTTGATTTACTACTACGTCTCCCAACAGTGGTATCAGAGCTAGGTCTATACGTAGAATCTATGCACGAGTAGAACACAAAGCAGTTGTGGGCGTCGAGTTTGTTAATTTGCTTGCCGCTACTAGTCTTATCTTGATTCGGCGGTATTGTGGGATGAAGCGGCCCAGACCAACTTTACACGTACGCTTACGTGAGACCGGTTCCACCGCCTGACATGCACTAGATGCATAAGGTGGCTAGCGGGTGTCTGTCTCTCCTACCTTAGTCGGATCGGATTCGATGAAAAGGGTCCTTATGAAGGGTAAATAGCAATTGGCAAATCACGTTGTGGTGTTGACGTAGGTAAGAAACGTTCTTGCTAGTAACCTATAGCAGCCACGTAAAAACTTGCAACTACAAATTAGAGGACGTCTAACTTGTTTTTGCAGCATGTGCCTTGTGATGTGATATGGCCAGAAGGATGTGATGTGATGCATTGTGATGTATGAATTGATCATGTTCTTGTAATAGGATTCACGACTTGCATGTCGATGATTATGACAACCGGCAGGAGCCATAGGAGTTGTCTTATTTATTGTATGACCTGCGTGTCAATCATAAACGCCATGTAATTACTTTACTTTATTGCTAAGCGTTAGCCATAGTAGTAGAAGTAATAGTTGGCGAGACAACTTCATGAAGACACAATGATGGAGATCATGATGATGGAGATCATGGTGTCGTGCCGGTGACAGTGATGATCATGGTGCCCCGAAGATGGAGATCATAGGAGCAAAATGATATTGGCCATATCATGTCACTATATTGATTGCATGTGATGTTTATCATGTTTACATCTTATTTGCATAGAACGACGGTAGTAAATAAGATGATCTCTCAATAAAATTTCAAGAAAGGTGTTCACCCTAACTGTGCACCGTTGCTAAGGATCGTCGTTCCGAAGCACCACGTGATGATCGGGTGTGATAGGTTCTAACGTTCGCATACAACGGGTGTAAGCCAGATTTACACATGCGAAACACTTAGGTTGACTTGACGAGCCTAGCATGTACAGACATGGCCTCGGAACACGGAAGACCGAAAGGTCGAACATGAGTCGTATAGAAGATACGATCAACATAGAGATGTTCACCATGGATGACTAGTCCGTCTCACGTGATGATCGGACACGGGCTAGTTGACATGGATCATGTATCACTTGGAAGACTAGAGAGATGTCTATCTAAGTGGGAGTTCATTAATAATTTGATTAAATGAACTTAATTATCATGAACTTAGTCTAAAAATGTCCTTGCAAATTATGTCGTAGATAGCTCGCGCTGTAGCTCCCCAGTTTTATTGATACAATCCTAGAGAAAAGTAAGTTGAAAGTTGATGGTAGCAATAATGCAGACTGGGTCCGTGATCTGAGGATTGTCCTCATTGCTGCACAGAAAGCTTATGTTTTTGATGTACCGCTAACTGCATCACTCCCTCAAGCGTTGTCTGTAGATGTTGTGAACATATGACAGGCACTTTTTGATGACTACGTGATAGTTCAGTGCGTCATGCATTACGGCTTAGAATTGAGGCTTCAAAATGTTTTGAACGTCACAGAACATATGAGATGTTCTAGGAGCTGAGATTGTGATCTCAAGCTCGTGCCTATGTTGAGAGGTATGAGACCTCCAACAAGATTCTTTGCCTGCAAGATAAAGGAGAATAGCTTAATCGGTGAGCGTGTTCTCAGATTGTCTGGGTGCTACAATCACTTGAATCAAGTGGGAGTTAATCTTCCAGATGAGATAGTGATTAATGCAGTTCTCCAAGTCACTGCCACCAAGCTACTAGAGCTTCGTGATGAACTATAACATGCCAGGGATGGATAAGATGATCCCTGAGTTGTTCGTGATGTTTGACACCACGAAGGTAGAAATCAATAAGGAGCATCAAGTGTTGATGGTTAAGTGAAAACCACTAGTTTCAAAAGGGGCAAGGGCAAGAAGGGAAAAACTTCAGGAATGGCAAGCCAGTTGTTGCTCTAGTGAAGAAACCCAAGGTTGAGCCCGAACCCGAGACTAAGTGCTTCTGTTATGAGGAGAATGTTCGCTGAAGCGGAAAAACCCTAGATGATTGGTAGATAAGAAGGCTGGTAATGTCAATGGAAGTATATTTGATATACGTGTTAGTGATGTGTACCTTGCTGGTACTCCTAGTAGCACCTGGGTATTAGATACCGGTTCGGTTGCTAAGTGTTAGCAACTCGAAATGAAAGCTACGGAGTAAATGGAGACTAGCTAGGTGAAAGGTGACGATGTGTGTTGGAAGTATTTCCAAGATTGATGTGATCACCATCGCACGCTCTCTCTACCTTCAGGATTTGTGATAAACCTAAATAAATGTTATTTGGTGTTTGCGTTGAGCATAAACGTGATTAGATCATGATTAGTGCGATACGGTTATTCATATAAGTTAGAGAATAATGGTTATTCTGTTTACATGGATAATGCCTTCAATGGTCATGCGCCCACTCGAAATGGTTTATCGAATCATGATCGTAGTAGTACACATATTCATAACATTGGTACCAAAAGATACAAAGTTAATAATGATAGTACCACATGCTTGTGGCACTGCCACGTAATGTCATATTGGTATAAATCGCATGAAGAAACTCCATGATGATGGATGTTTTTTGACTCACTCGATTTCGAATCGGTTGAGACATGCGAGCCATGCCTCTTGGGCAAGATGACTGAGACCCCGTCATCCAATATGATGGAGCGGGCAAGTGGCTTATTGGAATTAATACATGTTGATGTATGTGGTCCAATGAGTGTTGAAACACACAGTGGATATCGTTGTTTTTCTTTACCTTCACTGATGATTTGAGTAAATATGGGGATATTTACTTAATGAAACACGAATCTGAAATTTTTGAAAGGTTCAAGGAGTTTCAGAGTGAAGTTAAAGATCATCGTGACAAGAAGATAAATGTCTATGATATGATCATGGAGGTGAATATCTAAGTTACGAGTTTGGTATGCAATTTTAGACAATGTGGAAATTGTTTCACAGCTCACGCCTCCTGGAACACCATAGTGTGATGGTGTGTTCGAACGTCGTAGTCATGCTCTATTGGATATAGTGAGTACTATGATGTCTCTTATCGTTTTACCACTATCGTTATGGGGTTATGCATTAAAGACAAATCCATTCACTTTAACAGGGCACCATCTAAGTCTGTTGAGATGACACCGTGAGAATTATGGTTTGACAGAAGCCTAAGCTGTCATTTCTTAATGTTTGGGGCTGCGACGCTTATGTGAAAATGGGTTTTTCACCTAGCGAGCTCGAACTCAAAGCAGACAAATGCATCTTCATAGAATACCCTAATGAGACATTGGGTATACCTTCTATCTCAGATCCAAGCGCAAAAGGTGTTTGTTGCTAAGAACGGGTCCTTTTTGAGAAAGAGTTTCTCTCGAAAGAATTGAGTGGGAGGAAGATAGAACTTGATAAGGTTGTTGAACCTTTGTTTCAACCAGAGAATAGCGCAACACAGAAAGATGTTTCTGTAGAGCCTACTTAGTTGAAAAGCAAGTTAATGATGATGATCATGAAGCTTCGGATCAAGTCACTATCGAACCTCGTAGGTCGACAAGGACGCGTACTGCTCCTGAGTAGTACGACAACCCTGTCTTGGAAATCATGTTGTTGGACAACGATGAACCTACGAACTATGGAGAAGCGATGGTGGGCCCGGATTCCAACAAATGGCTAGGAGCCATGAAATCCGAGAAAGGATCCATGTATGAAAACCAAGTATGGACTTTGGTAGACTTGCCTGTTGAATGGCGGGTCATTGAGTACAAATGGACCTTTGAGATAAACATAGACGCTAATGGTGAAATGTCACCGTTTATAAAGCTCGACTTGTCGCAAAGAAGTTTCCGCCAAGTTCAAGGAGTTGACTGCAATGAGATTGTCTCATCTGTAGCGATGCTAAAAGTCTATTAAAATTTTGTTAGCAGTTGCTGCATTTTTCGATTATGAAATCTGGCAGATGGATGACAAAACAAGGTTTCCGTAATGGTTTCTGTGAGGAAGAGTTGTATGTGATACAACCAGAAGGTTTTGTCAATCCTAAGGATGCTAATAATATGCAAACTCCAGCGATCCTTCTATGGACTGGAGCAAGCATCTCGGAGTTGGAATATATGCTTTGATGAGGTGATCAAAGTGTTTAAGTTTATACAAAGTTTATGAGAAACTTGTATTTGCAAGAAAGTGAGTGGGAGCACTATGGAATTTCTTATAAGAATATGTAGTTGACATATTATTGATCGGAAATGATGTAGAATTTCTGGAAGAGCATGAAGGGTTGTTTGAAAAGTTTTGTTTTTCAAAGGAAGACCCAGATAAAGCTACTATTTTATTGAGCATCAAGATCTATAGGGATAGATCTATTCGCTTGATAAGTTTTTTCGACGAAGACATACCTTGACAAGTTTTTGAAGGAGTTCAAACTAGATGGGTCAAAGAAGGAGTTCTTGACTGTATTGTAAGGTGTGAAATTGAGTAAGACTCAATACCCGACCACGGCAGAAGATAAAGAAGAGATGAGTGTCATCTCCTATGCTTTAGCCATAGGCTCTATATAGTATGCCATGCTGTGTACCGCACCTGTGTGTGCCTTGCCATGAGTCTGTCAAGGGGTACAAGAGTAATCCAAGAGTGGATCACTAGACAGCGGTCAAAGTTAGCCTTAGTAACTTGAGAACTAAGGAAATATTTCTCGATTATGGAGGTGATAAAGAGTTCATCGTAAAGTGTTACGATGATGCAAGCTTTAAAACCAATCCGGATGACTCTTAGTAGAAATCCAGCTACGTATAGTGGAGCAGCCATTTGGAATAGCTCCAAGTGGAGCATGGGAGTAGTATCTACAAATATGACATGGAAAGTTTGTAAGGTACACACGGATCTGAATGTCGCAGACCCGTTGACTAAAACCTCTTTCACGAGCAGGACATGAACAAACCCCAGAACTTATTGGGTGTTAATCACATGATGATATGATCACATGGTGATGTAAGTGTTAATCACATGGTGATGTGAACTAGATTATTGACTCTAGTGCAAGTGGGAGACTGTTGGAAATATGCCCTAGAGGCAATAATAAAATGGTTATTATTGTATTTCCTTGTTCATGATAATTGTCTATTGTTCATGCTATAATTGTGTTAACCGGAAACCATAATACATGTGTGAATACATAGACCACAACATGTCCCTAGTGAGCCTCTAGTTGACTAGCTCGTTGATCAATAGATGGTCACGGTTTCATGGCCATGGACATTGGATGTCATTGATAACGGGATCACATCATTAGGAGAATGATGTGATGGACAAGACCCAATTCTAAGCATAGCACAAGATCGTGTAGTTCGTTTGCTAAAGCTTTTCAATGTCAAGTATCGTTTCCTTAGACCATGAGATTGTGCAACTCCCGGATACCGTAGGAATGCTTTGGGTGTGCCAAACGTCACAACGTAACTGGGTGGCTATAAAGGTGCACTACGGGTATCTCCGAAAGTATCTGTTGGGTTGCCATGAATCGAGACTGGGATTTGTCACTCCGTGTGACGGAGAGGTATCTCTGGGCCCACTCGGTAAGACATCATCATTATGAGCTCAATGTGACTAAGGAGTTAGTCACGGGATGATGTATTACGGAACGAGTAAAGAGACTTGCCGGTAACGAGATTGAACAAGGTATGGGGATACCGACGATCGAATCTCGGGCAAGTATCATACCGATAGACAAAGGGAATTGTATACGGGATTGATTGAATCCTTGACATCGTGGTTCATCCGATGAGATCATCGTGGATTACGTGGGAGCCAACATGGGTATCCAGATCCCGCTGTTGGTTATTGACCGGAGAGGTGTCTCGGTCATGTCTACGTGTCTCCCGAACCCGTAGGGTCTACACACTTAAGGTTCGATGACGCTAGGGTTATAGGGAAAAGGTATACGTGATTACCGAAGGTTGTTCGGAGTCCCGGATGAGATCCCGGACGTCACGAGGAGCTCCGGAATGGTCCGGAGGTAAAGATTGATATATAGGAAGTCCAGTTTTGGTCACCGGAAAGTTTTCGGGCTCATCGGTAGTGTACCGGGAGTGCCGGGAGGGTGCCGGATAACCCCCGGGAGGGGTGTGACGACCAAAGGACCACATGGGCTGTTAGATAAAGTGTGCCAGCCCTTATTGGGCTGGGCAAGACTTTTGCTAAAGGCCCATGCGGCTGGAGATAAGGAGATAAGGCAAAAAGGATTTAAAAGGAGGAGATCCACCTCCCTTGTGGGAGGTGGACTCTCCCTTTAATTCGGCCGGCCATCTCCTCTTTGGAGTAGAGGCCAAGCCAGCCCTCCACGTCCCTCCTCCTATATATACTTGAGGTTTTGGATGTTTTGAGACAAGATTTGATCTCTCTCTCTCACGGCGAAGCCCTACCTCTCTTCTTCCTCCTCCGCAGCGCTTAGGCGAAGCCCTGTCGGAATACCTTGCTACTCCACCACCACCACGCCGTCGTGCTGCTGTTGGAGCCCTTCCCCAACCTCTCCTTCCTCCTTGCTGGATCAAGGTGTTGGAGACGTCACCGGGCTGCACGTGTGTTGAACGCGGAGGTGCCGTCCGTTCGGCACTTGATCGGATCTACCGCGATCTGAATCGCTGCGAGTACGACTCCATCAACCGCGTTCTTGTAACGCTTCCGCTTAGCGATCTTCAAAGGTATGAAGATGCAATCTCTCCCCTCTCGTTGCTGGTTTCTCCATAGATAGATCTTGGTGAACGTAGGAAAATTTTGATTTACTACTACGTCTCCCAACAAGAGCGTGCGAGGGAGAGAAGGAGAGGAGAAGGAGGCCACAGCGAGGGCCTCGTGTTGGCGCCCTCCCAGCCCTCCAGGCCAGCAGCCAGGCAAGGAGGAGGTGGCCGGCGTGTGGCGACCACGCGCCCGGCGTCCTTCTGGCCGGAGGTGGAAGAAGACCGGTTCGCCCCTGGTGGGCTAGGCCGGCTTCTTCCCTGGCCCAGGTAAGCTTTTCTTTTTTTGTTTACTTTAATTCATTTCTTTTCCAGTTTTCTAACATTTGTTTTATTATTTTGCATGTGCAAAATGACTTTGCAAAATATCCCAAGTATTTTATATCATCAAGTTTGAAATATTCAAACTTGTAGAAAAATAATTTCAGGATATTTTGAAGCTAAAATAATGATAATGATTCGTTTATCATTTTCAGGGGCTTTAATATTTATTTTTAAATTGCTTTAGGTGTTCAAATAATTAAAATGATCCCTGTTATAATCATGTCCAAATTTACCAGACATAGGGAACATTTTTAGTGGGCATTTTGGATTTGTTGAATTTATACCAAATTTGAATTGTTTGGATTCAAAGTGAGCTTGGGGTTTCTTTTTGTTCCCCATTTCATGTTGATGCAATAAGATGAAACATGATGCAAACACTTGCTATCCTAGGACATCTAGCTAGGGATGTGACAGTCATACGGAGTGACAAATCCCAGTCTCGATTCATGCCAACCCAACAGACACTTTAGGAGATACCCGTAGTGCACCTTTATAGCCACCCAGTTATGTTGTGACGTTTGACACACCCAAAGCATTCCTATGGTATCCGGGAGTTGCACAATCTCATGGTCTAAGGAAATGATACTTGACATTGGAAAAGCTTTAGCAGACGAACTACACGATCTTGTGCTATGCTTAGAATTGGGTCTTGTCCATCACATCATTCTCCTAAGGATGTGATCCCGTTATCAACGACATCCAATGTCCATGGTCATGAAACCGTGACCATCTATTGATCAACGAGCTAGTCAACTAGAGGCTCACTAGGGACACGTTGTGGTCTATGTATTCACACACGCATTCTGGTTTTTGGTTAATAAAATTATAGCATGAACAATAGACAATTATCATGAACAAGGAAATACCATAATAACCATTTTATTATTTCCTCTAGGGCATATTTCCAACACACGGAGCATATGAGATGTTCCAAGAGCTGAGAATGGTTTTCCAAGCTCATTCTCGGGTCGAGAGATATGAAGTCGCTGACAAGTTCTTCAGTTGTAAAATGGAGGAAAATAGTTCTGTCAGCGAGCACATACTCAAAATGTCTGGGTTGCACAACCGCTTGTCTCAACTCGGAGTTAATCTTCCGGATGACTCGGTTATTGACAGAATCCTCCAGTCGCTTCCACCTAGCTACAAGAGCTTTGTGATGAACTTTAATATGCAAGGGATGGAGAAATCCATTCGTGAGTTATATTCGATGCTTAAATCAGCGAAGGTGGACATCAAAAAGGAACATCAAGTGTTGATGGTGAATAAGACCACCAGTTTCAAGAAAGTCATGGGTAAGAAGAACTTCAAGAAGGACGACAAAGCAGTTGCCGCGCCCGGTAAATCATTTACCAAGAAGAAGCCCAAGAATGGACCCAAGCGTGAGACTGAGTGCTTTTATTGCAAGGGAACCAGTCACTGGAAGCGGAACTACCGCAAGTACTTAGCGGATAAGAAGGTCGGCAACGTCAAAGGTATATATGATATACATGTTATTGATGTGTACCTTACTAGCGCTCGTAATAGCTCCTGGGTATTTGATACCGATGCAGTTGCTCACATTTGTAACTCAAAACAGGAGGTGCGGAATAAGCAGAGACTGGCAAAGGACGAGGTGATGATGCGCGTCGGGAATGGTTCCAAAGTCGATGTGATTGCCATCGGCACACTACCTCTACATATACCTTCGAGATTAGTTTTGAACTTCAATAATTCTTATTTAGTACCAACTTTGAGCATGAACATTGTATCTGGATCTCGTTTGATGCGAGATGGATACTCATTTAAATCCGAGAATAATGGTTGTTCTATTTATATGAGAGATATGTTTTATGCTCATGCCCCGGTGGTCAATGGTCTATTTTTATTGAATCACGAATGTGATGTTACACATATTCCTAGTGTGAATACCAAACGATCTAAGGTTGATAATGATAGTCCCACATACTTGTGGCACTGCCGCCTTGGTCATATTGGTGACAAACGCATGAAGAAACTCCATGTAGATGGACTTTTGAAGTCTCTTTATTATGAATCATTTCACATGTGCGAATCATGCCTCATGGGCAAGATGACTAAAAATCCGTTCTCCAGAACAATGAAGCGAGCAACCAACTTGTTGGAAATAATACATACCGATGTATGCAGTCCAATGAGCATTGAGGCTCGCGGTGGCTATCATTATGTTCTCACCCTCACTGATGACTTAAGCAGATATGGGTATGACTACTTAATGAAACACAAGTCTTAGACCTTTGAAAAGTTCAAGGAATTTATGAGTGAGGTAGAAAATCAACGTGACAAGAAAATAAAGTTCTTATGATCTGATCGTGGAGGAGAATATTTGAGTCATGAGTTTGGCACGCACTTAAGGAAATGTGGAATTGTTTCACAACTCATGCTGCGTGGCACACCTCACCGTAATGGTGTGTCCGAACGTCGTAATCGCACTATATTGGATATGGTGCGATCTATGATGTCTCTTACTGATTTACCACTATCATTTTGAGGATATGCATTAGAGACTGTTGCATTCACTTTAAATAGGGCACCGTCTAAATCCGTTGAGATGACACCATATGAATGATGGTTTGGGAAGAAACCTAAGCTATCGTTTTCGAAAGTTTGGGGATGCGATGCTTATGTCAAGAAACTTCAACCTGGAAATCTTGAACCCAAATCGGAAAGGTGCGTCTTCATAGGATATCCTAAGGAAACTATTGGGTACACCATCTATCTCAGATCCAAAGGCAAGATCTTTGTTGCCAAGAATGGATCCTTTCTAGAGAAAGAGTTACTCTCGGAAGAAGTAAGTGGGAGGAAAGTAGAACTTGATGAGGTAGTTGTACCCGCTCTCGAACTGGAGAGTAGCACAGCGCAAGAAAATGTTTATGTAGTACCGGCACAGACTAGAGAGGAAGTTAATGATGATGATCGTAAAACTTTGCATCAAGTTACTACTGAACTTCGTAGGTCCACAAGGACACGTTCCGCACCAGAGTGGTATGGCAACCCAGTCTTGGAAACCATGTTCTTAGACAATGGTGAACCTTCTAACAATGAAGAAGCCATGGTGGGCCCGGATTCCAACAAATGGCTTGAAGCCATGAAATCCGAGATAGGATCCATGTATGAGAACAAATTATGGACTTTGGTGGACTTGCCCGATGATTGGGAGGCCATAGAAAATAAATGGATCTTTAGAAGAAGACTAACGTGGATGGTAATGTTACCATCTATAAGGCCCGGCTTGTCGCTAAGGGTTATCGACAATTTTAAGGAGTTGACTACGATGAGACATTCTCACCCGTAGCGATGTTGAAGTCCGTATGAATCATGTTAGCAGTTGCCGTATTTTATGATTATGAGATCTGGCAAATGGGCGTCAAAACGGCATTCCTTAACGGTTTCCTTAAGGAAGAATTGTATATGATGCATCCGGAAGGTTTTGTCGATCCTAAGAATGCTGACAAGATATGCAAGCTCCGATGCTTCATCTATGGGTTGGTGCAAGCATCTCGGAGTTGGAACATTCGCTTTGATGAGGTGATCAAAGCATTTGGGTTTACACAAACTTATGGAGAAGCCTGTATTTACAAGAAAGTGAGTGAGAGCTTTGTAGCATTTCTCATTTTATATGTGGATGACATATTGTTGATGGGTAATGATATAGAACTTTTGGAAAGCATAAAGGCCTACTTGAATAAGTGTTTTTCAATGAAGGACCTTGGAGAAGCTGCTTACATATTAGGCATCAAGATCTATAGAGATAGATCGAGACGCCTCATTGATCTTTCACAAAGCACATACGTTGACAAGATATTGACGAAGTTCAATATGGATCAGTCCAAGGGGTTCCTGCTTGTATTGCAAGGTGTGAGATTGAGCATAGCTCAATGCCCGACCACAACAGAAGATAGAGAAAAGATGAGTATCATCCCCTATGCCTCAGTCATAAGCTCTATTATGTATGCCATGTTGTGTACCAGACCTTATGTGAACCTTGCCATAAGTTTCGTAGGGAGGTACGAAAGTGATCCCGGAATGGAACATTGTACAGCGATCAAGAATATCCTTAAGTACCTAAAAAGGACTAAGGATATGTTTCTCGTTTATGGAGGTGCCTAAGAGCTCGTCGTAAAGGGTTACGTCGATGCTAGCTTTGACGCAGATCCGGATGACTCCAAGTCACAAACCGAATACGTGTATATTTTGAATGGTGGGGCAGTCAGCTGGTGCAGTTGCAAGCAAAGCATTGTGGCAGCATCTACATGTGAAGCGGAGTACATAGCTGGTTCGGATGCAGCGCGGGAAGGAGTCTGGATGAAGGAGTTCATCACTGACCTAGGAGTGATTCCCAATGCGTCAGGCCCGATGACTCCCTTCTGTAACAACACTGGAGCTATTGTCATTGCCAAGGAGAACAGTTTTCACAAGAAGACCAAGCACATCAAGCGCCGCTTCAACTCCATTCGTGGTTAAATTCGGGATGGAAAATGGATATTTGTAAAGTACATATGGATCTGAATGTCGAAGAACCATTGACTAAACTTCTTTCATGAGCGAAACATGATCAGCACCAGAACTCTATGGGTGTTCGGTTCATCACAATGTAACTAGATTATTGACTCTAGTGCAAGTGGGAAACTGTTGGAAATATGCCCTAGAGGCAATAATAAAATGGTTATTATTATATTTCCTTGTTCATGATAATTGTCTATTGTTCATGCTATAATTGTATTAACCAGAAACCGTAATACATGTGTGAATACATAGACCACACCATGTCCCTAGTGAGCCTCTAGTTGACTAGCTCGTTGATCAATAGATGGTCATGGTTTCCTGACCATGGACATTGGATGTCGTTGATAACGGGATCACATCATTAGGAGAATGATGTGATGGATAAGACCCAATCCTAAGCCTAGCACAAGATCGTGTAGTTCGTTTGCTAGAGCTTTTCTAATGTCAAGTATCATTTCCTTAGACCATGAGATTGTGCAACTCCCGGATACCATAGGAATGCTTTGGGTGTATCAAACCTCACAACGTAACTGGGTGACTATAAAGGTGCACTACAGGTATCTCCAAAAGTGTCTGTTGGGTTGGCACGAATCGAGACTGGGATTTGTCATTCCGTGTGACGGAGAGGTATCTCTGGGCCCACTCGGTAATAGCTCATCATAATGAGCTCAATGTGACCAAGGAGTTAGTCACGGGATCATGTGTTATGGAACGAGTATATAGACTTTCCGGCAACGAGATTGAACAAGGTATAGGGACACCGACGATCGAATCTCGGGGAAGTAACATACCGATGGACAAAGGGAATTGTATACGGGATTAAGTGAATCCCCGACAGTGTGGTTCATTCGATGAGATCATCGTGGAACATGTGGGAGCCAATATGGGTATCCAGATCCCACTATTGGTTATTGGCCAGAGAGGTGTCTCGGTCATCTCTGCATAGTTCCCGAACCCATAGGATATACACTTAAGGTTCGGTGACGCTGGAATTGTAATGTGAATTGTATGTGTTTACCAAAAGTTGTTCGAAGTCCCGGATGAGATCCCGGACGTCACGAGGAGTTCCGGAATGGTCCAGAGGTGAAGATTTATATATGGGAAGTCCAGTTTCAGTCACCGGGAAAGTTTTGCGGTTTATCGGAATTGTATAGGGACCACCGAAAGGGTTCCAGGGGTCCATCGGGAGGAGCCACCTGCCCCGGAGGACCACGTGGGCTGAATATGAGTGGGAACTAACCTCCTAGTGGGATGGTGCCCCCCCCCCAAGGTCCCAAGGCGCCTAGGGTTGGGAACCCTAAGGGGTGGGAGAGCCTCCCACCAACTTCGGGGGCAAGCTCCCCCCTTGCGCCCCCCTCTAGATGGATCTAGGGGGCGGACCCCTCTCCCCTTCGTCCTATAAATAGAGGGGGGTGGGAGGGCAGACGCACCCTTCCCCCTGGCTCAGCCCTCTCCCTCCTACACTTCCTCCTCCTCCGTAGTGCTTAGGGAAGCTCTGTCGGAGAACCACGAGCTCCACCGCCACCACGTCGTCGTGCTGCCAGAGCTCTCCATCAACTTCTCCTCCCCCCTTGCTGGATCAAGAAGGAGGAGACGTCCCCGGGATGTACGTGTGCTGAACGCAGAGGCGCCGTCCGTTTGCCGCATGGATCGGATTTTCCGCGATTTGAATTGCCATGAGTACGACTCCATCAATCGCGTTCTTTGCAACACTTCCGCTTAGTGATCTTCAAGGGTATGAAGATGCAGTCCCTCTATCTCACATTTGTAGCATCTCCTAGATTCTTGGTGACACGTAGGAATTTTTTTGAATTATTACTACATTCCCCAAACAGTGGCATCATGAGCTAGGTCTATGCGTAGATTCTATGCACGAGTAGGACACAAGTAGTTGTGGGCGATGATTTGGTCAATTTGCTTGCCGTTACTAGTCCTATCTTGATTCGGCAGCATTGTGGGATGAAGCGGCCCAGACCGACTTTACACGTACGCTTACGTGAGACTGGTTCCACCGCCTGACATGCACTTGTTGCATAAGGTGTCTAGCGGGTGTTTGCCTCTCCCAGTTTAGTCAGATCGGATTCAATGAAGAGGGTCCTTGTGAAGGGTAAATAGCAATTGGCATATCACCGTTGTGGCTTTTGCGTAGGTAAGAAATGTTCTTGCTAGAAACCCATAGCAGCCACGTAAAACTTGCAATAACAATTAGAGGATGTCTAACTTGTTATTGCAGGGTATGCTATGTGATGTGATATGGATAAAAGGATGTGATGAAATATATGTGAAGTATGAGTTTGGTCATGTTCTTGTAATAGGAATCACGACTTGCATGTCGATGAGTATGAAAACCAGCAGGAGCCATAGGAGTTGTCTTAATTTATTGTATGACATGTCTGTCAATCAAAACGCCATGTAATTACTTTAATTTATTGCTAACTGTTGGCCATAGTATTAGAAGTAATAGTTGGCGAGACAACTTCATGAATACATGATGATGGAGATCATGTTGTCGTGCCGGTGACAATGGTGATCATGTCGCGCCCCAAAGATGGAGATCAAAGGCGCAAGATGATATTGGCCATATCATGTCACTTTATGATTTGCATGTGATGTTTATCATGTTTTTACATCTTATTTGCTTAGAACGACGGTAGCAGAAATAAGATGATCCCTCACTAAAATTTCACGAAATGTGTTCCCCCTAAGTGTGCACCATTGCGAAGGATCGTTGTTTCGAAGCACCACGTGATGATCGGGTGTGATAGATTCTAACGTCCACATACAACGGGTGTAAGCCAGATTTACACACATGAAACACTTAGGTTGACTTGATGAGCCTAGCATGTACAGACATGGCCTCGGAACACGAGAGACCAAAAGGTTGAACATGAGTCGTATAGTAGATGCGATCAACATAGAGATGTTCACCATTCATGACTAGTCCGTCTCACATGATGATCGGACACGGCCTAGTCGATATGGATCATGTATCACTTAGATGACTAGAGTGATGTCTATATGAGTGGGAGTTCATTAAATAATTTGGTTAGATGAACTTAATTATCATGAACTTAGTCTAAAATAGTCTTTACTATCTATCTTGTAGATCCAATGGCCCATGCTAATGTTGCCCTCAACTTCAATGCGTTCCTAGAGAAAACCAAGCTGAAAGACGATGGAAGCAACTATACAGATTGGGTCCATAACTTGAGGCTCATCTGCATAGTTCAAGAAAACATATGCCCATGATGCACCGCTAGGTGACGCACCCATTTTTCCACCAACTCAAGACGTTATGAACGCCTCGCAGTTGTGTAGTGATGATTACTCCCTGGTTCAGGGCGGCATGCTTTATATCTTAGAACCAGAGCTCCAAAAGAGTTTTGAGCAACACGGAGCATATGAGATGTTCCAAGAGCTGAGAATGGTTTTCCAAGCTCATGCCCGGGTTGAGAGATATGAAGTCTCCGACAAGTTCTTCAGTTGTAAGATGGAGGGAAATAGTTCTGTTAGCGAGCACATACTCAAAATGTCTGGGTTGCACAACTGCTTGTCTCAGCTAGGAGTTAATCCTCCGGATGACTCGGTTATTGACAGAATCCTCCAGTCGCTTCCACCTACCTACAAGAGCTTTGTGATGAACTTCAATATGCAAGGGATGGAGAAGTCCATTCCTGAGTTATATTCGATGCTGAAATCAGCGGAGGTGGAGATCAAAAAGGAACATCAAGTGTTGATGGTGAATAAGACCACCAGTTTCAAGAAAGGCATGGGTAAGAAGAACTTCAACAAGGACGGCAAAGCAGTTGCCGCGCACGATAAATTAGTTACCAGGAAGAAGCCCAAGAATGGACCCAAGCCTTAGACTGAGTGCTTTTATTGCAAGGGAACCAATCACTGGAAGCGGAACTGCCGCAAGTATTTAGCGGATAAGAAGGTCGGCAACGTCAAAGGTATATATGATATACATGTTATTGATGTGTACCTTACTAGCGCTTGTAATAGCTCCTGGGTATTTGATACCGGTGTGGTTTCTCACATTTGTAACTCAAAACAGGAGGTGCGTAATAAGCAGAGACTGGCAAAGGACAAGGTGACGATGCGCGTCGGGAATGGTTCCAAAGTCAATGTGATCGCCGTCGGCACGCTACCTCTACATCTACCTTTGGGATTAGTTTTGAACCTCAATAATTGTTATTTAGTACTAGCTTTGAGCATGACCATTGTATCTGGATCTCGTTTGATGCGAGATGGCTAATCATTTAAATCCGAGAATAATGGTTGTTCTATTTATATGAGAGATATGTTTTATGGTCATGCCCCGCTGGTCAATGGTTTATTTTTATTGAATCTCGAATGTGATGTTACACATATTCATAGTGTGAATACCAAACGATGTAAGGTTGATAATGATAGTCCCACATACTTGTGGCACTGCTGCCTTGGTCATATTGGTGTCAAACGCATGAAGAAACTCCATGCAGATGGACTTTTGGAGTCTCTTGATTATGAATCATTTGACATGTGCGAACCATGCCTCATGGGAAAGATGACTAAGATCCGTTCTCTAGAACAATAGAGCGAGCATCCAACTTGTTGGAAATAATACATACCGATGTATTCGGTCCAATGAGCATTGAGGCTCGTGGTGGCTATCGTTATGTTCTCACCCTCACTGTTGACTTAAGCAGATATTGTTATGTCTACTTAATGAAACACAAGTCTGAGACCTTTGAAAAGTTCGAGGAATTTTAGAGTGAGGTAGAGAATCAACGTGACAAGAAAATAAAGTTCTTACGATCTGATCGTGGAGGAGAATATTTGAGTCACGAGTTTGGCACGCACTCAAGGAAATGTCGAATTGTTTCACAACTTACGCCGCCTGGCTCACCTCAGCGTAATGGTGTGTACGAACGTCGTAATCGCACTCTATTGGATATGGTGCGATCTATGACGTCTCTTACTGATTTACCGCTATCATTTTGGGGATATGTGTTAGAGATTGACGCATTCACTTTAAATAGAGCACTGTCTAAATCCGTTGAGACAACACCGTATGAATTATGGTTTGGGAGGAAACCTAAGCTGACATTTCTGAAAGTTTGGGGATGCGATGCTTATGTCAAGAAACTTCAACCTGAAAAGCTCGAACTCAAATCGGAAAGTTGCGTGTTCATTGGATACCCTAAGGAAACTATTGGGTACACCATCTATCTCAGATCCGAAGGCACGATCTTAGTTGCCAAGAATGGATCCTTTCTAGAGAAAGAGTTTCTCTCGGAAGAAGTAAGTGGGAGGAAAGTAGAACTTGATGAGGGAATTGTACCCCCTCTCGAACTGAGAGTAGCGCAGCGCAAGAAAATGTGGGAGCCAACATGGGTATCCATATCCCGCTGTTGGTTATTGACCGGAGAAGTGTCTCCGTCATGTCTACGTGTCTCCCGAACCCGTAGGGTCTACACAACTTAAGGTTCGATGATGCTAGGGTTATAGGGCAATGGTATACGTGATTACTGAAGGTTGTTCGGAGTCCCGGATGAGATCCCGGACATCACGAGGAGCTCCGTAATGGTCCGTAGGTAAATATTGATATATAGGAAGTCCAGTTTTGGTCACCGAAAAGTTTTCGGGCTCATCGGTAGTGTACCGGGAGTGCCGGGAGGGTGCCGGAGGACCCCCGGGAGGGGTGTGACGACCATAGGACTTCATGGGCCCTTATAGGAGGTGTGCCATCCCTTGTTGGGCTGTCCAAGACCTTCTAGAAAGGCCCATGCGGCTGGAGATAAGGAGATCGGGCAAAGGAGTTTGAAAAAGAGGAGATTCACCTCCCTTGTAGGAGGTGGACTCTTCCCCTAGGGTCAGCCGAACCTCTCCTCCTTGGAGGAGGGGCCAAGGCAGCCCTCCCTCTCCCTCCTCCTATATATATGCAAGGGTTTGGGCTGATTAGAGACACGACTTCTCTCTCTCGGCGCAGCCCTACCCTTCCTCTTCCTCGTTCTCCGTAGCGCTTGGCGAAGCCCTGCCAGAGTCCACGTAGCTCCACCGTCACCACGCCGTCGTGCTGCCGGAGCTCTCCCTCAACCTCTCCTTCCTCCTTGCTGGATCAAGGCGTAGGAGACGTCATCAGGCTGCACGTGTGTTGAACGCGGAGGCGTCGTTGTTCGGCGCTGAGATCGGAATTCACCGCGATCTGAATCGCTGCGAGTACGACTCCACCAACCGTGTTCTTGTAACGCTTCCGCTTAGCGATCTTCAAAGGTATAAAGATGCAATCTCTCCCCACTCGTTGCTGGTTTCTCCATGGATAGATCTTGGTGATCGTAGGAAACATTTTGATTTACTACTACGTCTCCCAACAGTGGCATCATGAGCTAGGTCTATGCGTAGAATCTATGCACGAGTAGAACACAAGGCAGTTGTGGGCGTCTATCTTGTTAATTTGCTTACCACTACTAGTCTTATCTTGATTCGGCGATATTGTGGGACGAAGCGGCCCGGACCGACTTTACACGTACGCTTACGTGAGACTGGTTCCACCACGTGACATGCACTTGTTAAATAAGGTGGCTAGCGGGTGTCTGTCTCTCCCACCTTAGTCGGATTGGATTCGATGACAAGGGTTCTTATGAAGGTTAAATAGCAATTGGCATATCACGTTGTGGTTTTGGCATAGGTAAGAAACGTTCTTACTAGAAACCTATAGCAGCCACGTAAAACTTGCAACTACAAATTAGAGGACGTCTAACTTGTTTTTGCAGCATATGCCTTGTGTTGTGATATGGCCAAAGAATGTGATGTGATGCATTGTGATGTATGAGATTGATCATGCTCTTGTAATAGGATTCCCGACTTGCATGTCGATGAGTATGAAAACCGGCAGGATCCATAGGAGTTGTCTTATTTTATTGTATGACCTGCCTGTCAATCATAAACGCCATGTAATTACTTTACTTTATTGCTAAACGTTAGCCATAGTAGTAGAAGTAACAGTTGGCAAGACAACTTCATGAAGACACAATGATGAAGATCATGATGATGGAGATCATGGTGTCGTGCTGGTGACAATGATGATCATGGTGCCCCAAAGATGGAGATCAAAGGAGCAAGATGATATTGGCCATATCATGTCACTATATTGATTGCATGTGATGTTTATCATATTTACATCTTATTTGCTTAGAACAACAGTAGTAAATAAGATGATCTCTCAATAAACTTTCAAGAGAAGTGTTCACCCTAACTGTGCACCGTTGCTAAGGATCGTTGTTCCGAAGCACCACGTGATGATCGGGTGTGATATCTAACGTTCGCATAGAACAGGTGTAAGCCAGATTTACACACGCAGAACACTTAGGTTTACTTGACGAGCCTAGCATGTACAATCAACATGGAGATGTTCACCATGGATGAGTAGTCCGTCTCACGTGATGATCGGACACGGGCTAGTTGACATGGATCATGTGTCACTTGGATGACTAGAGAGATGTCTATCTAAGTGGGATTTCATTAAATAATTTGATTATGTGAACTTAATTATCATGAACTTAGTCTAAAATTATCTTTACAATATATATTGTAGATCCAATGGCCAACACGAATGTCACCCTCAATTTCAACGCGTTCCTAGAGAAAACAAAGCTGAAAGATGATGGAAGCAACTATGCGGACTGGGTCCGTGGCTTGAGGATCATCCTCATAGCTTCCAAGAAATTGTATGTCCTTGATGCACCACTAGGTGACCCACCCCTTCTCCCAGCAGAGCAAGACATTGCAAATGCTTGGAATTCTCACTGTGATGATTACTCCCTTGTTCAGTGTGGCATGCTTTACAGTTTAGAACCGGGGCTCCAAAAGCGTTTTGAGCAACACGGAGCATATGAGATGTTCCAAGAGCTTAAAGTGGTTTTTTTGGGGAACGTTGCATGGGAAACAAAAAAATTCCTACGCACACGCAAACCTATCCATGGTGATGAGAATCTACAAGAGGGAGAGTGGATCTACGTACCCTTGTAGATCGCTAAGCGGGAAGCGTTAAGAAACGCGGTTGGTGTAGTCGAACATCTTCGCGATCCAAATCGTCGTGCGTCCCGCGATCCAATCACGAACCGTCCCGCGAACACATCATGATCCGTCCCGCGAACTCATCATGATCCGTCTCACGATATTGATCACAATCTGTCCCGCGAACTCATCACGATCCGTTCCGTGATCACATCACGAACCGTCTCGCGATCTCGATCACGGTCCTTCCGATCTAGCGCCGAACGGACGGCACCTCCGCGTTCAGCACACGTGCAGCTTGATGACGATCTCCACCGTCTCGATCCAGCAAGAGGAGGTGGAGAGGAGATAGAGTTCACCGGCAGCATGACGGCGCTCCGGTGATGGTGGTGGAGCAATTCCGGCAGGGCTTCGCCTAAGCGCTGCAGAAAACCGATCTAGAGGAGAAACTATGCACCGGTGGAACGGGTGGCACGTGGCCGGAAATTCTGTCCAAAAAACACCCAATCCACTAGTATATATAGGAGGAGAGGAGAGGAGAGGCAGCCAAGGACTTTGGGTCGGCCGAAATAGGAGGTGGGAAGCAATCCTACTTCACCTCCAATCCTAGTTGGAGTAGGATTGCCTCCTATTGGCTGATTTTCCCCTTTTTGCTTTAGGACTTTCTCTCCTGCGCCATGGGACTTTGTGGCTGTTTTCCCAGCCCACTAAGGTATGGTTATTATTCTCCCACAGCCCATGGACCTCTTGGGGTTGAAATACCCCTCCCGGAGGCCTCCCGGTACACTACCGGCACTCCTGGTACACTACCGATGAGCCCGAAACTTTTCCGGAAACCAAACTGGGACTTCCTATATATGAATCTTTACCTCCGGACCATTCCGGAGCTCCTCGTGACATCCAGGATCTCATCCGGGACTCCGAACAAACTTCGGTCACCACCATACATAACTCTACACTACCGAAATGTCACCGAACCTTAAGTGTGCAGACCCTGCGGGTTCGAGAACTATGTAGACATGACCGAGACACCTCTGCGGTCAATAACCAATGGCGGTACCTGGACGTCCACATTGGTTCCTACATATTCTACGAAGATCTTTATCGGTCGAACCTCTATGTCAAGGATTCAGTTAATCCCGTATAACGTTCCCTTTGTTCTTCGGTATGTTACTTGCCCGAGATTCGATCGTCGGTATCTCCATACCTAGTTCAACCTCGTTACTGGCAAGTCTCTTTACTCGTTCCGTAATACAAGATCCCGTGACTAACACTTAGCCACATTGCTTGCAAGGCTTGTTGTAATGTTGTATTACCGAGTGGGCCCTGAGATACCTCTCCATCACACGGAGTAACAAATCCCAGTCTCGATCCATGCCAACTCAACAGACACCATCGGAGATACCTGTAGAGCACCTTTATAGTCACCCAGTTACGTTGCGACGTTTGATACACACAAGGCACTCCTCCGATATCCGTGAGTTGCATGATCTCATGGTCATAGGAACATATACTTGACATGCAGAAAACAGTAGCAATACACTGACACGATCATATGCTATGTTTGTAGTTTGGGTCTTATCCATCACATCATTCTCCTAATGATGTGATCCCGTTATCAAATGACATCTCATGTCCATGGCTAGGAAACCTTAACCATCCTTTGATCAATGAGCTATTCCATTAGAGGCATACTAGGGAATATGGTTTTGTCTATGTATCCACACATGCATTTAAGTCTCCGATCAATACAATTATAGCATGGATAATAAACGATTATCATGAACAAGGAAATATGATAATAACTAATTTATTATTGCCTCTAGGGCATATTTCCAACAGTCTCCCACTTGCACTAGAGTCAATAATCTAGTTCACATCACCATGTGATTCGCATTGTTATGAATCTAACACCCAATGAGTTCTGGGGCTTGATCTTGCTTTGCATGTGAGAGAGGTCTTATAGTCAATGGGTCTGCAATATTCAGATCCGTGTGTACTTTGCAAATCTCTATGTCAAATCGTAAACACTGCTACCACACTCCACTTGGTACTATTTCCAAATGGCTGCTCCACTATACGTATCCAGATTGCTACTACGAGTCATCCGGATTAGTGTTAAAGCTTGTATCGACGTAACTCCTTACGACGAACTATTTATCACCTCCATAATCAAGAAACATCTCCTCAGTCTCCTAGTTACTGCGGATAATCTTGACCGCTGTCCAGTGATCCACTCCTAGTTCACTCTTGTACCCCCTGATGGACTCATGGCAAGGCACACACAGGTGCGGTACACAGCATGGCATAATATAGAGCCTATGGCTAAGGCATAGGGGACGACGTTCGTCCTTTCTCTTTCTTCTGCCATTGTCGAGCTTTGAGTCTCACTCAACTTTCACACCTTACAAATCAGGCGAGAACTCTTTCTCTGACTAATCCATTTTGAACTCTTTCAAAATCTTGTCAAGGTATGCACTCATTGAAAGTCTCATCGAGCATCTTGATCTATCTCCATAGATTTTGATGCTCAACAATTAGGTAGCTTCATCCAGGTCTTCCTTTGAAAATCACTTTCCAAATGACCGTTTTATGCTTTCCAGAAACTCTACATTATTACTGATCAACAATATGTCATCCACATATACTTATCAGAAATTCTCCCACTCACTTTATTGCAAATACAAGTTTCTCGTAAACTTTGTATAAACATCAAAACTTTGATCACCTAATCAAAGCGTATATTCCAACTCCGAGATGCTTGCTTCAGTCCATGGAAGGATCACCGAAGCTTGCACACCTTTTAGCATCCTTAGGCCTGACAAAACCTTCTGGTTGTATCACATACAACCTTTCCTCAAGTAAACCGTTAAGGAAACGATGTTTTGACATCCATCTGCTAGATTTCATAATTGAAAACACAGCAACTGCTAACATAATTCCAACAGACTTTAGCACCACTACGAGTGAGAAAGTCTCATCGTAGTCAACTCCTGGAACTTGTCACAAGCATCTTTGCAACAAGTCGAGCTTTACAAATAGTGACATTCACCATCAGTGTATGTCTTCATTTTAAAGATCCATTTATACTCAACAACCTGCCGTCCAACGAGCAAGTCTACCAAAGTCTACACTTGGTTTTCATACATGGATCCTATCTCGGATTTCATGGCCTCTAACCATTTGTCGGAATCCGGGCCCATCATCGCTTCTCCATAGCTCGTAGGTTCATCGTTGTCCAACAACATGATCTCCAAGACAGAGTTGTCGTACCACTTAGGAGCAGTACACATCCTTGTCGACCTACGAAGTTCGATAGTAAGTTGATCCTGAAGCTTCATGATCATCATCATTAACTTCCTCTTCAACTAACGTAGGCTTCACAGAAACATCTTTCTGCGCTGCGCTACTCTCTGGTTGAACAAAGGTTTAACAACCTCATCAAGTTCTATCTTCCTCCCACTCAATTCTTTTGAGAGAAACATTTCCTCGAGAAAGGATCCGTTTAAGCAACAAACACTTTGCACTAGGATCTGAGATTGAAGGTTCATCCAACTGATCTTAGGGTATTATATGAAGATGCAATTTGTCCGCCTTGGGTTCGACCTCATTAGGTGAAAACATTTTCCACACAAGTGTCACATCCCCAAATATTAAGAAATGACAGCTTAGGTTTCTATCAAACCATAATTCACATGGTGTCATCTCAACGGATTTAGATGGTGCCCTATTTATAATGTAGTTGTCTCTAATGCATAACCCCAAAATTATAGTAGTAAAACGACAAGAGACATCATAGCACGCACCATGTCCAATAGAGCATAACTATGGTGTTCGGACACACCATCACACTATGGTGTTCCAGGTGGCGTTTAGTTGTGAAACAACTTTCACATTGTCT
The DNA here is from genome assembly GCA_022496015.1 of Hordeum marinum. NCBI lineage: Eukaryota > Viridiplantae > Streptophyta > Magnoliopsida > Poales > Poaceae > Hordeum > Hordeum marinum. The sequence goes on from CM039673.1 coordinate 38,309,834, forward strand.
TAAGTTGTATGCAAAACTCGTGACTCAGATATTCACCTTCACGATCATATCGCAGTCATTTTTATCTTCTTGTCACGATGATCTTTAAACTTCACTCTGAATTTGCTTGAACCTTTCAAACGATTCAGACTTGTGTTTCATTAAGTAAATATACACTATATCTACTCAAATCATCAGTGAAGGTAAGAAAATAACGATATCCACTGCACGCTACAAGACTCACTAGATTGCATACATCAACATGTATCATTTCCAATGAATCACTTGCCCGCTCCATCCAACGGGGTCCTTTAGTCATCTTGCCCAAGAGGCATGGTTCGCATGTCTCAACCGATTCGAAATCGAATGAGTCCAAATATCCATCAGCATGGAGTTTCTACATGCACTTTATACCAATATGACATTTAGCGGCAGTGCCACAAGTATGTGGTACTATCATTATTAACTCTGTATCTTTTGACATCAATGTTATGAACATGTGTAATACTACGATCAAGATTTCAACAAACCATTCTCACTGGGTGCATGACCATTGAAGGTATTATTCATGTAAACATAATAACCATTATTCTCTAACTTAAATGAATAACCGTATTGCAAAAGACATGATCTAATCATGTTCATGCTCAACGCAAAACACCAAATAACATTTATTTAGGTTCGTCACTAATCCTGAAGGTAGAGAGAGCGTGCGATGTTGATCACATCAACCTTGGAAACACTTCCAACACATATCGTCACCTCACCCTTAGCTAGTTCTCCGTTTATTCCGTAGCTTTTATTTCGAATACTAACATTTAGCAACCGAACCGGTATCCAATACCCAGGTGCTACTAAGAGTACTAGCAAGGTACACATTAGTAACTCGTATATCAAATATACTTCTATCAATGTTGCCAGCCTTCTTATCTACCAAGTATCTAGGGTTGTTCCGCTTCGGCGACCGCTCACCTCATAACAGAAGCACTTAGTCTCGGATTTGAGTTCAACTTTGCGTTGCTTCACTGGAGCAGCAAGTGACTTTCTATCCATGAAGTTTCCCTCCTTGCTCTTGCCCTTCTCGAAACTAGTGGTTTGATTAACCATCAACACTTGACGCTCCTTCTTGATTTCTACCTTCACGGTGTCAAACATCGCGAACAGCTCAGGGATCAACATTTCTTTCCCTGGCATTTTATAGTTCATCACCAAGTTCTAGTAGCTCAGTGACAGTGACTTGGAGAACTACATCAATCACTATCTTATCTAGAAGATCAACTCCCGCTTGATTCAAGCGATTGTAGTACCCAGACAATCTAAATACATGCTCAACGATTGAGCTATTCTCCTTCATCTTACAGGCAAAGAATCTTGTTGGAGATCTCATATCTCGCAACACGGGCACGAGCCTGAGATCACAATCTCAGCTCCTAGAACATCTCATATGTTCCATGATGTTCAAAACGTTTCGGAGCCTCAATTCTAAGCTGTAATACATGACGCACTAAACTATCAAGTAGTCATCGAAACGTGCCTGTCAGATATTCACAACATCTACAGACGACGCTAGAGGGGGTGGCGCACCGAGCGGTGCATTAAGGACATAAGCCTTCTATGCAGCAAAGAGGACAATCCTCAGATCACAGACCCAGTCCGCAATATTGCTACCATCATCTTTCAATACTATTTATCTAGGAACATATAAAACTACAATGGAGCTACAGCGTGAGCTAGTAATCTACAACATAATTTGCAAAGACACTTTGACTATGTTCATGATAATGGGTTCAATTAATCATATTACCTAAGAACTCCCACTCAAATTGACATCCCTCCGATCATTCGAGTGATACATGATCCAAATTCACCAACTCAAGTCCGATCATCACGTGAGTTGAGGTGGCTGCAATGGTGAACATCATTATGTTGATCATATCTACTATATGACTCATGTTTGACCTTTCGGTCTCTTGTGTTCCGAGTCCATGTCTGTACATGCTAGGCTCATCAAGTTTAACCCGAGTGTTCTGCGCATGCAAATCTGGCTTGCATCCGTTGTATGTGAACGTAGAGTCTATCACACCCGATCATCACGTGGTGTCTCAACACGACGAACTTTCGCAATGGTGCCCACTCGGGGAGAGCACAGTTCATCTTGAAATTCAAGTGAGGGATCACCTTATGATGCTACCGTCAACCTAAGCAAAACAAGGTGCATAAAAAGGATTAACATCACATGCAAATCATAAGTGACATGATATGGCCATGAACTTGTGCGTTTGATCTCCATCTAGAAAGCACCGGCATGATCTCCATCGTCACCGGCATGACACCATGATCTCCATCATCTTGATCTCCATCAACGTGTCGCCATCGGGGTTGTCACGCCCTGCATGCTTCTACTACTATTGCTACCATCTAGCAATAAAGTAAAGCATTACATAGCGCTTAATGATTGAACCGCAGGTCATACAATAATTAAAGACAACCCTATGGCTCCTGCCAGTTGCCGTATTCATCGACATGCAAGTCGTGATAATCTATACATCACATGATCATCTCATACATCACATATATCACATCATGTAATTGGCCATATCATATCACAACATACCCTGCAAAAACAAGTTAGACGTCCTCTAATTGTTGTTGCATGTTTTACGTGGCTGCTACGGGTATCTAGCAAGAACAATTCTCACCTACGCAAGAACCACAACGGTGATACACTAGTTGCTTTTCAACCTTCTCAAGGACCGCCTTTGTCGAATCCGATCCAACTAAAGTGAGAGAAACTGTCACCCGCAAGCCATCTAGGCAACAAGTTCCGTCGAGGGAACCGGTCTCTCGTAAGCGTACGAGTAATGTTGGTCCGGGCCGCTTCATCTCACAATCCCGCTGAACCAAAATACGACCAAGGGAGGAAGCAATCTAAGCATCAACGCCCACAAACCTTTTGTGTTCTACTCGAGATTTCATCGAACCATCAACCTAGCTCTGGTAACACTGTTGGGGAACGTTGCATGGGAAACAAAAAATTTCCTACGCACACGCAAACCTATCCATGGTGATGAGCATCTACGAGAGGGAGAGTGGATCTACGTACCCTTGTAGATCGCTAAGCGGGAAGCGTTAAGAAACGCGGTTGGTGTAGTCGAACATCTTCGCGATCCAAATCGCCGTGCGTCCCGCGATCCAATCACGAACCGTCCCGCGAACACATCATGATCTCTCCCGCGAACTCATCACGATCCGTCTCACGATCTTGATCACGATCTGTCCCGCGAACTCATCACGATCCGTTCCGTAATCACATCACGAACTGTCTCGCGATCTCGATCACGGTCCTTCCGATCTAGCGCCGAACGGACGGCACCTCCGCGTTCAGCACACGTGCAGCTTGATGACGATCTCCACCGTCTCGATCCAGCAAGAGGAGGTGGAGAGGAGAGAGAGTTCACCGGCAGTGTGACGGCGCTCCGGTGATGGTGGTGGAGAAATTCCGGCAGGGCTTTGCCTAAGCGCTGCAGAAAACCGATCTAGAGGAGAAACTATGCACCGGTGGAACGGGTAGCACGTGGCCGGAAATTCTGTCCAAAAACCACCCAATCCACTAGTATATATAGGAGGAGAGGAGAGGAGAGGCAGCCAAGGACTTTGGGTCGGCCGAAATAGGAGGTGGGAAGCAATCCTACTTCACCTCCAATCCTAGTTGGAGTAGGATTGCCTCCTATTGGCTGATTTTCCCTTTTTTCCTTTAGGACTTTCTCTCCTGCGCCATGGGCCTTTGTGGCTGTTTTCCCAGCCCACTAAGGGATGGTTATTATTCTCCCACCTCCCATGGACCTATTGGGGTCGAAATACCCCTCCCGGAGGCCTCCCGGTACACTACCGGCACTCCCGGTACACTACCGGCACTCCCAGTACACTACCGATGAGCCCGAAACTTTTCCGGAAACCAAACTGGGACTTCCTATATATGAATATTTACCTCCGGACCATTACGGAGCTCCTCGTGACGTCCGGGATCTCATCCGGGACTCCTAACAAACTTCGGTCACCACCATACATAACTCTACACTACCGAAACGTCACCGAACCTTAAGTGTGCAGACCCTGCGGATTCGAGAACTATGTAGACATGACCGAGACACCTCTACGGTCAATAACCAATGGCGGGACCTGGACGTCCACATTGGTTCCTACATATTCTACGAAGATCTTTATCGGTCGAACCTCTATGTCAAGGATTCAGTTAATCCCGTATAACGTTCCCTTTGTTCTTCGGTATGTTACTTGCCCGAGATTCGATCGTCGGTATCTCCATACCTAGTTCAACCTCGTTACTGGCAAGTCTCTTTACTCGTTCCGTAATACAAGATCCCGTGACTAACACTTAGCCACATTGCTTGCAAGGCTTGTTGTAATGTTGTATTACCGAGTGGGCCCTGAGATACCTCTCCGTCACACGGAGTAACAAATCCCAGTCTCGATCCATGCCAACTCAACAGACACCATCGGAGATCCCTGTAGAGCACCTTTATAGTCACCCAGTTACATTGCGACATTTGATACACACAAGGCACTCCTCCGATATCCGTGAGTTGCATGATCTCATGGTCATAGGAACATATACTTGACATGCAGAAAACAGTAGCAATAAACTGACACGATCATATGCTATGTTTGTAGTTTGGGTCTTATCCATCACATCATTCTCCTAATGATGTGATCCCGTCATCAAATGACATCTCATGTCCATGGCTAGGAAACCTTAACCATCCTTTGATCAACGAGCTAGTCCATTAGAGGCATACTAGGGACATGGTTTTGTCTATGTATCCACACATGCATTTAAGTCTCCGATCAATACAATTATAGCATGGATAATAAATGATTATCATGAACAAGGAAATATGATAATAACTAATTTATTATTGCCTCTAGGGCATATTTCCAACAGTTTTCCAAGCTCATACCTGGGTCGAGAGATATGATGTCTCCGACAAGTTCTTCAGCTGTAAGATGGAGGAGAATAGTTCTGTCACTGAGCACATCACAACCGCTTGACTCAGCTGGGAGTTAATATCCCGGATGACTCGGTCATTGACAGAATCCTCCAGTCGCTTCCATCTAGCTACAAGAGCTTTGTTATGAACTACAACATGCAAGGGATGGAGAAGTCCATTCCTGAGTTGTACTCGATGCTGAAATCAGTACAGGTCGAGATCAAAAAGGAGCATCAAGTGTTGATGGTGAATAAGACCACTAGTTTCAAGAAAGGCGAGGGTAAGAAGAACTTCAAGAAGGATGGCAAAGATGTTGCCGCGCCCGGTAAGCAAGTTCCCAGGAAGAAGAAGAACAAGGATGGACCCAACCCTGAGACTGAGTGCTTTTATTGCAAGGGTACCGGTCACTGGAAGCGGAATTGCCCCAAGTACTTAGCGGATAAGAAGGACGGCAACATTAAAGGTGATATACTTGTTATTGATGTGTACCTAACCAGCACTCGTAGTAGCTCCTGGGTGTTGGATACTGGTGCAGTTGATAACATTTGTAACTCCAAGCAGGAGTTGCGGAATAAGTGGAGGCTGGCAAAGGACGAGGTGACGATGCGCGTCGGGAATGGTTCCAAGGTCGATGTGATCGCCGTCGGCATGCTACCTCTACATCTACCTTCGGGATTAGTGTTAAACCTTAATAATTGTTATTTAGTACCAGCTTTGAGCATGAACATTGTATCTGGATCTCGCTTGATGCGATATGGCTACTCATTTAAATCTGAGAATAATGGTTGTTCTATTTATATGAGAGAGATGTTTTATGGTCATGCCCCGCTGGTCAATGGTTTATTTTTTATGAATCTCGAACGTGATGTTACACATGTCCATAGTGTGAGTACCAAAAAGTGTAAGGTTGATAACGATAGTCCCACTTACATGTGGCAATGCCGCCTTGGTCATATTGGTGTCAAACGCATGAAGAAGCTCCATACTGATGGACTTTTGGAGTCTCTTGATTTTGAATCATTTGACACGTGTGAACCATGCCTCATGGGCAAGATGACCAAGACTCCGTTCTCTTGAACAACGGAGCGAGCAACTGACTTGTTGGAAATAATACATACCGATGTATGCGGTCCAATGAGTGTCGAGGCTCGTGGTGGCTACCGTTATGTTCTCACCCTCACTGATGACTTGAGTAGATATGGGTATGTCTACTTAATGAAACATAAGTCTGAAACTTTTGAAAGGTTCAAGGAATTTCAGACTGAGGTAGAGAATCAACGTGACAGGAAAATAAAGTGCCTATGATCTGATCGTGGCAAAGAATATTTAAGTCACGAGTTTGGCACGCACCTAAGGAAATGTGGAATTGTTTCACAACTCACGCTGCCTGGCACACCTCAGCGAAATGCTGTGTCTAAACGTCGTAATCGCACTCTATTATATATGGTACGATCTATGATGTCTCTTACCGACTTACCGCTATCATTTTGGGGATATGCATTAGAGACTGCCGCATTCACTTTAAATAGGGCACCGTCAAAATCCGTTGAGACGACACCGTATGAATTATGGTTTGGAAAGAAACCTAAGCTATTGTTTCTAAAAGTTTGAGGATGTGATGCTTATGTGAAGAAACTTCAACCTGAGAAGCTCGAACCCAAAGCGGAAAAGTGCGTCTTCATAGGATATCCCAAAGAAACTAGTGGGTATACCTTCTACCCATGATCCGATGGCAAAGTCTTTGTTGCCAAGAATGGATCCTTTCTCAAGAAAGAGTTTCTCTCGAAAGAAGTAAGTGGGAGGAAAATAGAACTTGATGAGGTAATTGTACCTCCACTCGAACCGGAGAGTAGCGCAACACAGGAAGTTGTTTATGTGGAGCCTACACCGGCTGGAGAGGAAGTTAATGATGATGATCATGAAGCTTCAGATCAATTTACTATTGAACGTCGAAGGTCAACTAGGACACGTTCCGCACCAGAGTGGTACGGCAACCCTATCCTAGAGATCATGTTGTTAGACAATGGTGAACCTTCGAACTATGAAGAAGCGATGGCGGGCCTGGATTCCAACAAATGGCTTGAAGCCATGAAATCCGAGATAGAATCCATGTATGAGAATAAAGTATGGACTTTGGTGGACTTGCCTGATGATAAGCGAGCCATTGAAAATAAATGGATCTTTAAGAAGAAGACTGACGCGGATGGTAATGTGACCGTCTATAAGGCTCGGCTTGTCGCTAAGGGTTATCTACAAGTTCAAGGAGTTGACTACGATGAGACTTTCTCACCCTTAGCGATGCTGAAGTCTGTCCGAATCATGTTAGCAATTGCCGCATTTTGTGATTATGAGATCTGGCAAATGGACGTCAAAACGGCATTCCTTAATGGCTTCCTCAAGGAAGAACTGTATATGATGCAACCGGAAGGTTTTGTTGATCCTAAAGACGCTAACAAGGTATGCAAGCTCCAGCGCTCCATCTATGGGCTGGTGCAAGCATCTCGGAGTTGGAACATTCGCTTTAATGAGGTGATTAAAGCGTTTGGGTTTATACAGGTTTATGGAGAACCATGTATTTACAAGAAAGTGAGTGGGAGCTCTATAGCATTTCTCATATTATATGTGGATGACATACTGATAGTGGGAAATGATATAGAACTCTTGGAAAGTATAAAGGCCTACTTGAATAAGTGTTTTTCAATGAAGGACCTTGGAGAAGCTGCTTACATATTAGGTATTAAGATCTATAGAGATAGATCGAGATGCCTCATAGGTCTTTCACAAAGCACATACCTTGAAAAGGTATTAAAGAAGTTCAATATGGATCAGTCCAAGAAGGGGTTCTTGCCTGTGTTACAGGGTGTGAGATTGAATACGACTCAATGCCTAACCACGACAAAGGATAGAGAAGAGATGAGTGTCATCCCCTATGCTTCAGCCATAGGCTCTATTATGTATGTCATGCTGTGTACCAGACCTGATGTGAACCTTGCCATTAGTTTGGTAGGGAGGTACCAAAGTGATCCGGAGCGGAACACTGGACAGCGGTCAAGAATATCCTGAAGTACCTAAAAAGGACAAAGGACATGTTTCTCGTATATGGAGGTGCCGAAGAGCGGGTCGTAAAGGGTTACGTCGATGCTAGCTTCGACACAGATCCGGATGACTCCAAGTCGCAAACCGGATACGTGTATGTTTTGAACGGAGGGGTAGTCAGCTGGTGCAACAACAAGTAAAGCGTCGTGGCGGCATCTACATGTGAAGCGGAGTACATAGCTGCTTCGGAAGCAGGAAAGGAAGGAGTCTGGATGAAGGAGTTCATCACCGACCTAGGAGTAATTCCAAGTGCGTCGGGACCGATGACTCTATTCTGTGACAACACTGGAGCTATTACCCTTGCGAAGGAGCCCAGGTTTCACAAGAAGATAAGACACATCAAGCACCGCTTCAACTCCATCCGTGATTACATTCAGGAGGGAGATATAGATTTTTGTAAAGTGCATACGGATCTGAGTGTCGCAGATCCGTTGACTAAACCTCTCTCACGAGCAAAACATGATCAACACTAGAATGCTATGGGTGTTCGATTCATCACAATGTAACTAGATTATTGACTCTCGTGCAAGTGGGAGACTATTGGAAATATGCCCTAGAGTCAGTAATAAAATGGTTATTATTGTATTTCCTTGTTCCTGATAATTGTCTATTGTTCGTGCTATAATTGTGTTAACCAGAAACCGTAATGCATGTGTGAATACATAGACCACAACATGTCCCTAGTGAGCCCCTAGTTTACTAGCTCGTTGATCAATAGATGGTCACGGTTTCATGACCATGGACATTGGATGTCGTTGATAACGGGATCACATCATTAGGAGAATGATGTGATGGACAAGACCCAATCCTAAGCATAGCACAAGATCGTGTAGTTCGTTTGCTAAAGCTTTTCAATGTCAAGTATCGTTTCCTTAGACCATGAGATTGTGCAACTCCCGGATACCGTAGGAATGCTTTGGGTGTGCCAAACATCACAACGTAACTGGGTGGCTATAAAGGTGCACTACGAGTATCTCCGAAAGTGTCTGTTGGGTTGGTACGAATCGAGACTGGGATTTGTCACTCCGTGTGACGGAGAGGTATCTCTGGGCCCACTCGGTAAGACATCATCATAATGAGCTCAATGTGACTAAGGAGTTAGCCACGAGATGATGTATTACGGAATGAGTAAAGAGACTTGCCAGTAACGAGATTGAACAAGGTATAGGGATACCGATGATCGAATCTCGGGCAAGTATCATACCGATAGACAAAGGGAATTGTATACGGGATTGGTTGAATCCCCGACATCCTGGTTCATCCGATGAGATCATCATGGAGCATGTGGGAGCCAACATGGGTATCCAGATCCCGCTATTGGTTATTGGCCGAAGAAGTGTCTCGGTCATGTCCACGTGTCTCCCGAACCCGTAGGGTCTACACACTTAAGGTTCGATGACGCTAGGGTTATAGGGAAATGGTATACGTATACCGTTTCACAAGTGCATGTCAGGCGGTGGAACCGGTCTCACGTAAGCGTACGTGTAAAGTTGGTCCGGGCCGCTTCATCCCACAATACCGCCAAATAAAGATAAGACTAGTAGTGGTAAGAAAATTAACAAGATCGATGCCCACAACAACTTTGTGTTCTACTCGTGCATAGATTCTACGCATAGACCTAGCTCATGATGCCACTGTTGGGAGACATAGTAGTAAATCAAAAAAATTCCTACAATCACCAAGATCTATCTATGGAGAAACCAGCAACGAGTGGGGAGGGATTGCATCTTCATACCTTTGAAGATCTCTAAGCGGAAGTGTTACAAGAACGCGGTTGGCGGAGTCGTACTCACAGCGATTCAAATCGCGGTGGATTCCGATCTAAGCGCCGAACAACGGCGCCTCCGCGTTCAACACACGTACAGCCCGGTGACGTCTCCCACGCCTTGATCCATCAAGGAGGAGGGAGAGGTTGGGGAAGAGCTCCAACACAAGCACGATGGCATGGTGGTGGTGGAGCAGCAATGTATTCCGGCAGGGCTTCGCCTAAGCACTGCGGAGGAGGAAGAAGGGAGGTTGGGCTGCGCCATGGGAGAGAGACATCAAATCTTGTCTCAAAATAGCCAAAACCTCAAGTATATATAGGAGAAGGGATAGGGAGGGCTGCCTTTGCCCCTCCTCCAAGGAGGAGAGGTTTGGCCGAGCTAGGGAGGAGTCCACCTCCCACAAGGGAGGTGGATCTCTTCCTTTTAAATCTCTTTTAGCCTTATCTCTTTATCCCTAGCCCCGTGGGCCTTTCTGGAAGGACTTGGACAGCCCAATAAGGGCTGGTCCACCTCCTCTAACGTCCCACGAAATCCTTTGGTCGTCACACCCCTCCCGGGGGTCCTCCGGCACCCTCCCAGCACTCCCGGTACACTACCGATGAGCCCAAAAACTTTCCGGTGACCAAAATAGGACTTCCTATATATCAATATTTACCTCTGGACCATTCCGGAGATCCTCATGACGTCCGGGATCACATCCGAGACTCCGAACAACCTTCGGTAATCACGTATACCATTTCCCTATAACCCTAGCGTCATCGAACCTTAAGTGTGTAGACCCTACGGGTTCGGGAGACACGTAGACATGACCGAGACACCTTTCCGGTCAATAACCAACAGCGGGATCTGGATACCCATGTTGGCTCCCACATGCTCCACGATGATCTCATCGGATGAACCACGATGTCGGGGATTCAATCAATCTCGTATACAATTCCCTTTGTCTACCGGTATGATACTTGCCCGAGATTCGATCGTCGGTATCCCTATACCTTGTTCAATCTCCTTACCGGCAAGTCTCTTTACTCGTTCCGTAACACATCATCTCGTGGATAACTCCTTAGTCACATTGAGCTCATTATGATGATGTCTTATCGAGTGGGCCCAGAGATACCTCTCCGTCATATGGAGTGACAAATCCCAGTCTCGATTTGTGCCAACCCAACAGACACTTTCAGAGATACCCGTAGTGCACCTTTATAGCCACCCAGTTATGTTGGGACGTTTGGCACACCTAAAGCATTCCTATGGTATCCGGGAGTTGCATAATCTCATGGTCTAAGGAAATGATACTTGACATTGGAAAAGCTTTAGCAAACGAACTACACGATCTTGTATGGTATGCTTAGGATTGGGTCTTGTCCATCACATCATTCTCCTAATGATGTGATCCCATTATCAACGACATCTAGTGTCCATGGTCATGAAACAGTGACCATCTATTGATCAACGAGCTAGTCAACTAGAGGCTCACTAGGGACACGTTGTGGTCTATGTATTCACACATGCATTCTGGTTTCCGGTTAATACAATTATAGCATGAACAATAGACAATTATCATGAACAAGGAAATACAATAATAACCATTTTATTATTGCCTCTAGGGCATATTTCCAACACCAAAGTGATCCCGGAATGGAACACTGTACAGCGGTCAAGAATACCCTTAAGTACCTAAAAAGGACTAAGGATATGTTTCTCATTTATGAGGGTGCCGAAGAGCTCGTCGTAAAGGGTTACGTCGATGCTAGCTTCGACACAGATCCGGATGACTCCAAGTCACAAACCGGATACGTTTATATTTTCAATGGTGGGGCAGTCAGCTGGTGCAGTTGCGAGCAAAGCGTCGTGGCGACATCTACATGTGAGGCGGAGTACATACCTGCTTCGGAAGCAGCACAGGAAGGAGTCTGGATGAAGGAGTTCATCATCGACCTAGGAGTGATTCCCAATGCGTCGGGCCCGATGACTCTCTTCTGTGACAATATTGAACCTATTTCCATTGCCAAGAAGCCCAGGTTTCACAAGAAGACCAAGCACATCAAGCGCTTCTTCAACTCCATTCGTGGTTACATTCAGGATGGAGATGTAGATATTTGTAAAGTATATACGGATCTGAATGTCACAGATCTGTTGACTAAACCTCTTTCACGAGCGAAACATGATCAGCACCACAACTCTATGGGTGTTCGATTTATCACAATGTGACTAGATTATTGACTCTAGTGCAAGTGGGAGACTGTTGGAAATATGCCCTGGAGGCAATAATAAAATGGTTATTATTATATTTCTTGTTCATGATAATTGTCTATTGTTCATGCTATAATTGTATTAACCAAAAACCGTAATACATGTGTGAATACATAGACCACACCATGTCCCTAGTAAGCCTATAGTTGACTAGCTTGTTGATCAATACATGGTCATGGTTTCCTTACCATGGACATTGGATGTCGTTGATAATGGGATCACATCATTAGGAGAATTATGTGATGGGCAAGACCCAATCCTAAGCATAGCACAACATCGTGTAGTTCATTTGCTAGAGATTTTCTAATGTCAAGTATCATTTCCTTAGACCATGAGATTGTGCAACTCCCGAATACAGTAGGAATGCTTTGGGTGTATCAAACGTCACAACGTAACTGGGTGACTATAAAGGTGCACTACAGGTGTCTCCGAAAGTGTCTGTTGGGTTGGCACGAATCAAGACTAGGATTTGTCACTCCGTGTGATGGAGAGGTATCTCCGGTCCCACTCGATAATACATCATAATAATGAGCTCAATGTGACTAAGTAGTTAGTCATGGGATCATGTGTTATGGAACAAGTAAAGAGACTTGCCAGTAACGAGATTAAACAACGTATAGGGACACCGACGATCGAATCTTGGGCAAGTAACATACCGATGGACAAAGGGAATTGTATACGGGATTAAGTGAATCCTCGACATCGTGGTTCATCTGATGAGAAAATCATGGAACATCTGGGAGCCAATATGGGTATCTAGATCCCGCTATTAGTTATTGGCCGGAGAGGTGTCTCGGTCATGTCTGCATAGTTCCCGAACCCGTAGGGTCTACACACTTAAGGTTCGGTGACGTTAGAGTTGTAATGGGAATTATATGTGGTTACCGAAAGTTGTTCGGAGTCCCGGATGAGATCCCTGGATGTCACGAGGAGTTTCGGACTGGTCCGGAGGTGAAGATTTATATATGGGAAGTCCAATTTCAGTCACCGAAAAAGTTTTGGGGTTTATCGGTATTGTACCGGGACCACCGAAAGGGTTTCGGGGGTCCACCGGGATGGGCCACCTGTTGGAAATATGCCCTAGAGGCAATAATAAAATGGTTATTATTGTATTTCCTAGTTCATGATAATTGTCTATTATTCATGCTACAATTGTGTTAACCGGAAACCGTAATACATGTGTGAATACATAGACCACAACATGTCCCTAGTGAGCCTCTAGTTGGCTAGCTCGTTGATCAATAGATGGTCACGGTTTCATGACCATGGACATTGGATGTCATTGATAACGGGATCACATCATTAGGAGAATGATGTGATGGACAAGACCCAATCCTAAGCATAGCACAAGATCGTGTAGTTCGTTTGCTAAAGCTTCTCAATGTTAAGGATCGTTTCCTTAGACCATGAGATTGTGTAACTCCCAGATACCGTAGGAATGCTTTGGGTGTGACAAACGTCACAACGTAACTGGGTGGCTATAAAGGTACGCTACGGGTATCTCCGAAAGTGTCTGTTGGGTTGACACGAATCGAGACTAGGATTTGTCACTCCGTGTGACGGAGAGGTATCTCTGGGCCCACTCGGTAAGACATCATCATAATGAGCTCAATGTGACTAAGGAGTTAGCCACGGGATGATGTGTTACGGAACGAGTAAAGAGACTTGTCGGTAACGAGATTGAACAAGGTATAGGGATATCGACGATCGAATCTCGGGCAAGTACCATACCGATAGACAAAGGGAATTGTATACGGGATTGATTGAATCCCTGACATTGTGGTTCATCCGATGAGATCATCGTGGAGTACGTGGGAGCCAACATGGGTATCCAGATCCCGCTGTTGGTTATTGGACGGAGAGGTGTCTCGGTCATGTCTACGTGTCTCCCGAACCCGTAGGGTCTACACACTTAAGGTTCGATGACGCTAGGGTTATAGGGAAATGGTATATATGATTACCGAAGGTTTTTAGGAGTCTCGGATGAGATCCCGGACGTCACGAGGAGCTCTGGAATGGTCCGGAGGTAAAGATTGATATATAGGAAGTCCAGTTTTGGTCACCGGAAAGTTTTCGGGCTCATCGGTATTGTACCGGGAGTGCCGGGAGGGTGCCGGAGGACCCCCGGGAGGGGTGTGACGACCAGAGGACTTCATGGGCTGTTAGATAAAGTGTGTCAGCCCTTATTGGTCTGGGAAATACTTTTGCTAAAGGCCCATGTGGCTGGAGATAAGAGATAGGGCTGAAAAAGATTTAAAAGGAGGAGATCCACCTCCCTTGTGGGAGGTGGACTCTCCCCCTAGCTCGGCCGAACCTCTCCTCCTTGGAGGAGGGGTCAAGCCAGCCCTCCCTCTCCCTCCTCCTATATATACTTGAGGTTTTGGTCCTTTGAGAACAGATCTGAACTCTCTCTCTCTCTCGGCGAAGCTCTACCTCTCTTCTTCCTCCTCCGCAACGCTTGGCGAAGCCCTGCCGGAATACCTTGCTACTCCACCACCACCACGCCGTCGTGCTGCTGCTGGAGCTCTTCCCCAACCTCTCCTTCCTCCTTGCTGGATCAAAGCGTAGGAGATGTCACCGGGCTGCACATGTGTTGAACGCGGAGGTGCCGTCCGTTCGGCACTTGATCGGATCTACCCTGATCTGAATCGCTGCGAGTACGACTCCATCAACCGCGTTCTTGTAACGCTTTCGCTTAGCGATCTTCAAGGGTATGAAGATGCAATCTCTCCCGTCTCGTTGCTGGTTTCTCCATAGATAGATCTTGGTGACACGTAGGACAATTTTGATTTACTACTACGTCTCCCAACAGTGGCATCATGAGCTAGGTCTATGCGTAGAATCTATGCACGAGTAGAACACAAAGCAGTTGTGGGCGTCGATGTTGTTAATATGCTTGCCGTTACTAGTCTTATCTTGATTCCACGGTATTGTGGGATGAAGCGTCCCGGACCAACCTTACACATACGCTTACGTGAGACCGGTTCCACCGCCTGACATGCACTAGTTGCATAAGGTGGCTAGCGGGTGTCTGTCTCTCCCACCTTAGTCGGATTGGATTCGATGAAAAGGGTCCTTATGAAGGGTAAATAGCAATTGGCATATCACGTTGTGGTTTTGGCGTAGGTAAGAAACGTTCTTGCTAGAAACCTATAGCAACCACGTAAAAACTTGCAACTACAAATTAGAGGACGTCTAACTTGTTTTTGCAGCATATGCCTTGTGATGTGATATGGCCAGAAGGATGTGATGTGATGCATTGTGATGTATGAGATTGATCATGTTCTTGTAATAGGGTTCACGACTTGCATGTCGATGACTATGACAACCAGCAGGAGCCATAGGAGTTGTCTTACTTTATTGTATGACCTGCGTGTCAATCATAAACGCCATGTAATTACTTTACTTTATTGCTAAGCGTTAGCCATAGTAGTAGAAGTAATAGTTGTCGAGACAACTTCATGAAGACACAATGATGGAGATCATGATGATGGAGATCATGGTGTCGTGCCGGTGACAATGATGATCATGGTGCCCCGAAGATGGAGATCATAGGAGCAAGATGATATTGGCCATATCATGTCACTATATTGATTGCATGTGATGTTTATCATGTTTACATCTTATTTGCTTAGAACGACGGTAGTAAATAAGATGATCTCTCAATAAAATTTGAAGAGAAGTGTTCACCCTAACTGTGCACCGTTGCTAAGGATCGTTGTTCCGAAGCACCACGTGATGATCGGGTGTGATAGGTTCTAACGTTCGCATACAACGGGTGTAAGCCAGATTTACACACGCGAAACACTTAGGTTGACTTGACGAGCCTAGCATGTACAGACATGGCCTCGGAACACGGAAGACCGAAAGGTCGAACATGAGTCGTATAGAAGATACGATCAACATGAAGATGTTCACCATGGATGACTAGTCCGTCTCACGTGATGATCGGACACGGGCTAGTTGACCTGGATCATGTATCACTTGGATGACTAGAGAGATGTCTATCTAAGTGGGAGTTCATTGAATAATATGATTATGTGAACTCAATTATCATGAACTTAGTCTAAAATTGCCTTTAATATCTATATTGTAGATCCAATGGCCAACGCAAATGTCAACCTCAATTTCAACGCGTTCCTAGATAAAACCAAGCTGAAAGATGATGGAAGCAACTATGCGGACTGGGTCCATGGCTTGAGGATTATACTCATAGCTTCCAAGAAATTGTATGTCCTTGATGCACCGCTACGTGACCCACCCCTTCTCCCAGCAGAACAAGACGTTGCGAACGCTTGGCATTCTCGCTGCGATGATTACTCCCTTGTTCAGTGCGGCATGCTTTACAGTTTAGAACCGGGGCTCCAAAAACATTTTGAGCAACACGGAGCATACGAGATGTTCCAAGAGCTGAAACTGGTCTTTCAAGCTCATGCCCGGGTCGAGAGATATGAAGTCTCTGACAAGTTCTTTAGTTGTAAGATGGAGGAGAACAGTTCTGTCAGTGAGTACATCCTCAAGATGTCTGGGCTTCACAACCGCTTGACTCAGCTGGGAGTTAACATCCCGGATGACTCGGTCATTGACAGAATCCTCCAGTCACTTCCGCCTAGCTACAAGAGCTTTGTGATGAACTACAACATGCAAGGGATGGAGAAGTCCATTCCTGAGTTGTACTCGATGCTGAAATCAGCGGAGGTCGAGATCAGAAAAGAGCATCAAGTGTTGATGGTAAATAAGACCACTAGTTTCAAGAAATTCAAGGGTAAGAAGAACTTCAAGAAGGACGGCAAAGATGTTGCCGCGCCCGGTAAGCAAGTTGCCGGGAAGAAGAAGAAAAATGGACCCAAGCCTGAGACTGAGTGCTTTTATTGCAAGGGTACCGGTCACTGGAAGCGGAACTGCCCCAAGTATTTAGCGGATAAGAAGGCCGGCAATGTTAAAGGTATATGTGATATACTTGTTATTGATGTGTACCTAACCAGCGCTCGTAGTAGCTCCTGGGTATTTGATACCGGTGCAGTTGCTCACATTTGTAACTCCAAGCAGGAGCTGCGGAATAAGCGGAGGCTGGCCAAGTACGAGGTGACGATGCGCGTCGGGAATGGTTCCAAGGTCGATGTGATCGCCGTCGGCATGCTACCTCTACATCTACCTTCGGGATTAGTTTTAAACCTTAATAATTGTTATTTAGTACCAGCTTTGAGCATGAACATTGTATCTGGATCTCGCTTGATGCGAGATGGCTACTCATTTAAATCCGAGAATAATGGTTGTTCTATTTATATGAGAGAAATGTTTTATGCTCATGCCCCGCTGGTCAATGGTTTATTTTTGATGAATCTCGAACGCGATGTTACACATGTCCATAGTGTGAGTACCAAAAAGTGTAAAGTTGATAACGATAGTCCCACTTACATGTGGCACTGCCGTCTTGGCCATATTGGTGTCAAACGCATAAAGAAGCTTCATGCTGATGGACTTTTGGAGTCACTTGATTTCGAATCATTTGACACATGCGAACCATGCCTCATGGGCAAGATGACCAAGACTCCGTTCTCCGGAACAATGGAGCGAGCAACTGACTTGTTGGAGATAATACATACCGATGTATGCGGTCCAATGAGTGTCAAGGCTCGCGGTGGCTACCGTTATGTTCTCACCCTCACTGATGACTTGAGCAGATATGGGTATGTCTACTTAATGAAACACAAGTCTGAAACCTTTGAAAGGTTCAAGGAATTTCAGAGTGAGGTCGAGAATCAACGTGACAGGAAAATAAAATGCCTACGATCTGATCATGGCGGAGAATATTTAAGTCACGTGTTTGGCACGCACCTTAGGAAATGTGGAATTGTTTCACAACTCACGCCGCCCGGCACACCTCAGCGAAATGGTGTGTCTGAACGTCGTAATCGCACTCTATTGGATATGGTGCGATCTATGATGTCTCTTACCGACTTACCGCTATCATTTTGGGGATATGCATTAGAGACTGCCGCATTCACTTTAAATAGGGCACCGTCTAAATCCGTTGAGACGACACCGTATGAATTATGGTTTGGAAAGAAACCTAAGCTGTCGTTTCTAAAAGTTTGGGGATGCGATGCTTATGTGAAGAAACTTCAACCTGAGAAGCTCGAACCCAAAGCGGAAAAGTTCGTCTTCATAGGATATCCCAAGGAGACTATTGGGTATAACTTCTACCTACGATCCGAAGGCAAAGTCTTTGTTGCCAAGAATGGATCCTTTCTTGAGAAAGAGTTTCTCTCGAAAGAAGTAAGTGGGAGCTAAATAGAACTTGATGAGGTAATTGTACCTCCACTTGAACCGGAGAGTAGCACAGCACAGGAAGTTGTTTCTGTGGAGCCTACACCGGCTGGAGAGGAAGTTAATGATGATGATCATGAAACTTCAGATCAAGTTGCTATTCGAAGGTCCACTAGGACACGTTCCGCACCAGAGTGGTACGGCAATCCTGTCCTGGAGATCATGTTGTTGGACAACGGTGAACCTTCGAACTATGAAGAAGCGATGGCGGGCCCGGATTCCAACAAATGGCTTGAGGCCATGAAATCCGAGATAGGATCCATGTATGAGAACAAAGTATGGACTTTGGTGGACTTGCCTAATGATAAGCGAGCCATTGAAAACAAATGGATCTTTAAGAAGAAGACTGACGCAGACGGTAATGTGACCGCCTATAAAGCTCGGCTTGTCGCTAAGGGTTATCGACAAGTTCAAGGAGTTGACTACGATGAGACTTTCTCACCCGTAGCGATGCTAAAGTCTGTCCGAATCATGTTAGCAGTTGCCGCATTTTATGATTATGAGATCTGGCAAATGGACGTCAAAACGGCATTCCTTAATGGCTTCCTCAAGGAAGAACTGTATATGATGCAGCCGGAAGGTTTTGTCGATCCTAAAGATGCTAACAAGGTATGCAAGCTCCAGCGCTCCATCTATGGGCTGGTGCAAGCATCTCGGAGTTGGAACATTCGCTTTAATGAGGTGATTAAAGCGTTTGGGTTTGTACAGGTTTATGGAGAACCCTGTATTTACAAGAAAGTGAGTGGGAGCTCTATAGCATTTCTTATACTGTATGTGGATGACATGCTGATAATGGGAAATAATATAGAACTCTTGGAAAGTATAAAGGCCTACTTGAATAAGTGTTTTTCAATGAAGGACCTTGGAGAAGCTGCTTACATATTAGGTATTAAGATCTATAGAGATAGATCGAAACGCCTCATTGGTCTTTCACAAAGCACATACCTTGAAAAGATATTGAAGAAGTTCAATATGGATCAGTCCAAGAAAGGGTTCTTGCCTGTATTGCAAGGTGTGAGATTGAGTACGACTCAATGCCCGACCACGGCAAAGGATAGAGAAGAGATGAGTGTCATCCCCTATGCTTCAGCCATAGGCTCTATCATGTATGCCATGCTGTGTACCAGACCTGATGTGAACCTTGCCATAAGTTTGGTAGGGAGGTACCAAAGTGATCCCGGAGCGGAACACTAGACAGCGGTCAAGAATATCCTGAAGTACCTGAAAAGGACAAAGGACATGTTTCTCGTTTATGGAGGTGCCGAAGAGCTCGTCGTAAAGGGTTATGTCGATGCTAGCTTCGACACAGATCCGGACGACTCCAAGTCACAAACCGGATACGTGTATATTTTGAATGGAGGGGCAGTAAGCTGGAGCAGCAGCAAGCAAAGCGTCGTGGTGGCATCTACATGTGAAGCGGAGTATATAGCTGCTTCGGAAGCAGCAAAGGAGGGAGTCTGGATGAAGGAGTTCATCACCGACCTAGGAGTGATTCCAAATGCGTCGGGCCCGATGACTCTACTCTGTGACAACACTGGAGCTATTGCAATTGCGAAGGAGCCCAGGTTTCACAAGAAGACAAGACACATCAAGCGCCGCTTCAACTCCATCCGTGATTACATTCAGGAAGGAGACATAGATATTTGTAAAGTGCATACGGATCTGAATGTCGCAGATCCGTTGACTAAACCTCTCTCACGAGCCAAACATGATCAACACCAGAATGCTATGGGTGTTCGATTCATCACAATGTAACTAGATTATTGACTCTAGTGCAAGTGGGAGACTGTTGGAAATATGCCCTAGAGGCAATAATAAAATGGTTATTATTGTATTTCCTAGTTCATGATAATTGTCTATTATTCATGCTACAATTGTGTTAACCGGAAACCGTAATACATGTGTGAATACATAGACCACAACATGTCCCTAGTGAGCCTCTAGTTGGCTAGCTCGTTGATCAATAGATGGTCACGGTTTCATGACCATGGACATTGGATGTCATTGATAATGGGATCACATCATTAGGAGAATGATGTGATGGACAAGACCCAATCCTAAGCATAGCACAAGATCGTGTAGTTCGTTTGCTAAAGCTTCTCAATGTTAAGTATCGTTTCCTTAGACCATGAGATTGTGTAACTCCCGGATACCGTAGGAATGCTTTGGGTGTGCCAAACGTCACAACGTAACTGGGTGGCTATAAAGGTACGCTACGGGTATCTCCGAAAGTGTCTGTTGGGTTGACACGAATCGAGACTGGGATTTGTCACTCCGTGTGACGGAGAGGTATCTCTGGGCCCACTCGGTAAGACATCATCATAATGAGCTCAATGTGACTAAGGAGTTAGCCACGGGATGATGTGTTAGGGAACGAGTAAAGAGACTTGCCGGTAACGAGATTGAACAAGGTATAGGGATACCGACGATCGAATCTCGGGCAAGTACCATACCGATAGACAAAGGGAATTGTATACGGGATTGATTGAATCTTTGACATCGTGGTTCATCCGATGAGATCATCGTGGAGTACGTGGGATCCAACATGGGTATCTAGATCCCGCTGTTGGTTATTGGCCGGAGAGGTGTCTCGGTCATGTCTACGTGTCTCCCGAACCCGTAGGGTCTACACACTTAAGGTTCGATGACGCTAGGGTTATAGGGAAATGGTATACGTGATTACCGAAGGTTGTTCGGAGTCTCGGATGAGATCCCGGACGTCACGAGGAGCTCCGGAATGGTCCAGAGGTAAAGATTGATATATAGGAAGTCCAGTTTTGGTCACCAAAAAGTTTTCGGGCTCATCGGTATTGTACTGGGAGTGCCGGGAGGGTGCCGGAGGACCCCCGGGAGGGGTGTGACGACCAGAGGACTTCATGGGCTGTTAGATAAAGTGTGTCAGCCCTTATTGGGCTGGGAAATACTTTTGCTAAAGTCCCATGTGGCTGGAGATAAGAGATAGGGCTAAAAAAGATTTAAAAGGAGGAGATCCACCTCCCTTGTGGGAGGTGGACTCTCCCCCTAGCTCGGCCGAACCTCTCCTCCTTGGAGGAGGGGTCAAGCCAGCCCTCCCTCTCCCTCCTCCTATATATACTTGAGGTTTTGGTCCTTTGAGAACAGATCTGAACTCTCTCTCTCTCGGCGAAGCTCTACCTCTCTTCTTCCTCCTCCGCAGCGCTTGGCGAAGCCCTGCCGGAATACCTTGCTACTCCACCACCACCACGCCGTCGTGCTGCTGCTGGAGCTCTTCCCCAACCTCTCCTTCCTCCTTGCTGGATCAAGGCGTAGGAGACGTCACCGGGCTGCACGTGTGTTGAACGCGGAGGTGTCGTCCGTTCGGCACTTGATCCGATCTACCGCGATCTGAATCGCTGCGAGTACGACTCCATCAACCGCGTTCTTGTAACGCTTCCGCTTAGCGATCTTCAAAGGTATGAAGATGCAATCTCTCCCGTCTCGTTGCTGGTTTCTCCATAGATAGATCTTGGTGACACATAGGAAAATTTTGATTTACTACTACGTCTCCCAACACCACCTGCCCCAGAGGACCACGTGGGCTGAATATGGGTGGGAACCAGCCTCCTAGTGGGCTGGTGTGCCGCCCCCAAGGGCCCAAGGCGCCTAGGGTTGGGAACCCTAAGGGGTGGGGGCGCCTCCCACAAACTTGGGGGCAAGCTCCCCCCCCCCTTGGACGCCTCCCCCCCCCTCTAGATGGATCTAGGAGGGGCGGCCCCCTCTTCCTTTCGTCCTATAAATCGAGGGGAGGTGGTAGGGCAGCCGCACCCTTCCCCTTGGTGCATCCCACCCCCCTCCTACACTTCCTCCTCCTCCGTAGTGCTTAGCGAAGCTCTGTCAGAGAACCACAAGCTCCACCGCCACCACGTTGTCGTGTTGCCGGAGCTCTCCCTCAACTTCTCCTCCCCCCTTGCTGGATCAAGAAGGAGGAGACGTCCCCGGGTTGTATGTGCGTTGAATGCGGAGGCGTCGTCCGTTCGGCACATGGATCAGATCTTCCGTGATTTGAATCGCCGAGAGTATGACTCCAGCTACCACGTTCTTTGCAATGCTTCCGCTTAGCGATCTTCAAGGGTATGAAGATGCACTCCCTCTCTCTCGTTGCTAGCATCTCCTAGATTGATCTTGGTGACACGTAGGAATTTTTTTAAATTATTACTACGCTCCCCAACGGTAGGCCATCATGGTATAGTCAAGGTTGCTTCTTCGTGGAAACCTCCGTGGGTAGAGCCCTCCGTGGACTCTCGTGAACGTTACCCTTTGTGGGTTGAAGACTCCATAAACGTGGATGTATGATAGCACCACCTATCGGAACCACGGGGAAAATCATTGTGTCACCAATTGCATTTGATCTTCCTAGCCTCTCTTTACTTACATGTGTGTCTTTACTTTCCGTTGTTATACTCTTAGACATGCGTGTGTAGGGTGTACTTGACATACTATGAATGTTGAAATCTGCCAAGAATTAAAATTGGGAAAAGGTAGCTTTTTATTTGGTCAAGTAGTCTAATCACCCCCCCCCCCTCTAGCACTACTTTCGATGCTACACACGGCTAAGCCGCCACTCTTACAAGAAACCTAGCCGCCAATGCTCCCCGCTGGCGAGGCCACTGGTCCCCTCCTCCTTTGCATGTCGATCTAGCTATAGGAAGGGGTGGGGAGTCTCAGGACCCCGGACTGCGTTGCAGCCTTGTAGTTAGGTCTCCTGGGATTAGAGTTTCGTTCCCCGACAGCGACATTGTGGTGAATATGGACGTACCGTGCGGATCAAGAATGAGGCTCCTCCGACTCCTGCTCCACCTCATCGACAACATAGAGGAGGGACAGGGATCATTTGGTCACTGCTCTTCTTGAGTGGTGGATCGAGTTGTGTCTTCATGTTACGCACTTCGTCTTTGAAGGTGTCTTTGGCTGAGTGGACATCACCACTTCATTTCTTGGTCCTTTGGATCCTTATACCAATGGTACCATTCAGTCGGCTTTGGCTTGTCGAGGAGCTTCTGAGGTTATGTCGCCCAGCATCTATCTCCCCGGACCTGGTGTGGTTGTCTAGCCATCTTCATTGCATTTTATTCCAGAACAGAGGTCCATTTCCCAGGCCATTGTCGTTGGTAATTTTTGGTCACCACATCAACAACGTTTCTCTGGCCTCAATGGTATTTCAAGGTCCAAATACAGCATCAGTCTTCATTCATGATGTGTCATCAGCGAGTGCAGGGGGAAGACGGACTCAATCTTCCCAAAGGTTGGTATGCAATCTTCGTTTTTTGTAAGAATTGGTCGACTTTAATCACCTTTGTACTTTTCACAAAAAATGAACTCAATTAAATTTGTTTTCGCAGAGCCATCCCCAGGCAAACAGGGAGGTTGCCATTGGCCCCTAAGTGGTGGAGATAGACACTAAATTATATTTGTGACCACCATTCTAACTTGCACGTTGATGTGGGAGTTGGTTGTAATATATTTCAATTAGATTTGATTGTGTGAAATTTAAATATTTAGATTGGTAACATCTGAATCAAAATTTTAAAAATAATGACTTTATTATATTTGATTATGTATACTTGTAAAATACTTCTTGAATATAAGTAGAAAAGTACATTTTGAAAATATGTTCCCATGCATGTTGCATGTGGTGGTGGGTCCTTTTTCATGCATGGTTGCATGTTGAGGTGGGACTTGTCCCATCCATAATTGTATGGGGATGTGGCATGCTTGCATTTTGAGATAAATAAATTAGTGTGGATGACTCTCTTAGGTATATAGGATTTGTAACCATCATACTATTATATATTGCATTACAAAGATTACTAAATATATGCAAACAAAGAGAAGGCATAAAATTACAAGAGCATGTAACATGTAGAAAATAGACCAATTTGATCGACGATTATGAGTTTAGTTAGGTTACCAAACTCTCTCCAATGGATGTCTTACATGTTGTACTAAAATTGGTGCAAAGTACATTTATATTTAAAATTTTATCCACAACACGTGCTCTTTGTATACAATATATAAATCCAGACATTTTCTAGGTTAGCATATCAAATAATCAAATCTAATACACATAAAACCAAAATTGATGTCACTTTTATTAATGTCGTTGCTTTAGTACCACGTAAAGTGTATGCACATGTTGTCAACTTTTTATTGAACTTGCAATGTCTGTTTGCCAATGGTTCATTTTACAATCTATAACTTTCCATAAATATAGTTACCTAGTAATATAGTAGAAATTGCTATGAAGATATTTGTCAGACGATACACTTTAGAGATACTATCTTTTATGATATTTTATACTAAACGTATGCAATTATCAAATGCAATTCAGAATGAAATCTTGTAACAGCATTTACTTAAAATTTAGGAAAGGAATTCTTTTGTCAAATACAATGCAACTAGATAACAAAAAAAAACTATAGCTAATTTTATTCATAATGTTTTGTGCTTAATTATATTAACTAATTAAGCACAGAAAAAATATTAGTTGCATTATAGTTTGATAGAAAAATATTAAATTATAAAAGTTTAGTACATAAATGTGTGTTTTTGGACATATTCTTTTCTATTATATATTGTAAACGTTTTAACTAAAAATAAAGTTGTATGAGGTCGAATAAGCGCACATTGTCTAACTAAATCAAGAGATTTCATGGTATAGAAAAGCATTACAAATAAAGACAATATTCAAATTGTATTATCCATACAGCTAATTCATTTTTGCTGATAATATTGTATTTTCAGTATCTAACGTGTATTTCATTCAATATTGTAAATATTTCCACTAAAGTATATATTAATATTAATGGAAAAATAAGTTTCACATTTAATACTTAATTTATTTTATGTTTCTACTAATTTTAAAAAAAAATTCATTTCAATATATTTGTCCCTATTATCGAAAAACTCAGTTTCGGTATGTCTATCTATTGAGAAAATTGAGCACAATATTATTGTGGTATTTCTGAATTTTCTTGGATTAATTACGGAGTTGCTTTTATGAAAATCTTTCTACCCGGGCGGGTTGAGAACAGATACCACGAAACAAAAAGGATTGTATTTCTATTTCAAAACTTGTGAGACATCTATCGGGGCTAATAAATTAATTACGAGTCAAAGAATAAATTGTAAATTGCATAACTAGTTTGTAGAAATAGCTAACAGGTTGTTCGATTTTTAGATAAAAAAATGTTTCTAAATTTGAACCTGTAATTTTCGTGGTTTTTGTTGAACTTCCAACAAATTTCTAGCCCATTGCGCATACAGATTGCAAAATAGTGTCTCCACGGTTGCAGCATGAATGAGTTGGCCTTACGCCGATTAAATCACCCCATGATCAATCCAAAGTACATTTGCTTTAGGAGTTACCCCCACATTCTTGGAATTCTAAGGTGATTTATTCTCGTGCCGGAAACAAAAAAAAAATCAAGATCATCCGAGCTGGGCAAAATCATGAACAGCCTGTTGGTGCAAATCAGTGGGCAGCAGGGTAGGTAGCCGGCTTTGAAAACCCCGGCCGCCCTGTGCATTTTTTCCTGCGTGGACGGCAGACTAAAAACATTTAGCAGCGAGACAAGTGGTCATACCTACGTATAGTACTCCTACGTACGTACCTCTCGCTCTCACGCGTTATGCATGAGAAAAGTTGTCACGGACATTTTAGCAGCCTAGCAATGCAAGGCTCCAGTGTACTGAAAGTGATAGCTAAGCTAGGGCAGGCCCGTGCCTGCTTAATTAATTTGTCGCGTGTAATCCTCATGGATTTACGCACGCTGCACTGCAAAGGGGCATGAGGAGTACGTCGTGTGTGCATGCATGTGCCGTTCGTTGCATGCGTGCATGCACGGGCGAGGTAAAATAAAGCTGGTTAAGGCCTGATCTTTTGGCAACATGTGTGCGCAAGGACGGTTCATCAAGCTTGGTTTCTCCATGTCCATGGGGTGCGGGAGCACATATAGTCTTTGTCTCGTCGTGTTCACAGGTCGGCAGTGGACCCTCTGATTAATTAACCCGGGAAAATTGTGGTCCACAGGACTACACACGAGGACGAGCGAGCAACATGAGCTAGAAAACGGTTTGCCGAGTAGAACGTTTCAGATTTATGGCCACTTGTGCGTGTGAGATTATTTGGTTGGACTTTTTCGTGTGAAACGGCCAATTGCCGTTACGAGGCCATCCTTATAAAAAAATAAAAAAAAAATACACATAGGTCCTTGGAGAAATCAACGATATTTTCCTCCCGCGCCTGCACGCAGCACACTGTGTGCCAAGCTCGTTGTCGTCTCTGGACGTCCGAAACACCATCTGAGCCATCGCGGAAGCATTGTCGACGCATCGGCAAAGTCACCGATAAAAACGTCCTCGACATTGGTGTGGGACGTTGTTGAGTAACAAAACAGTATCCCTCGGAGACCCAACTACAACACCACTATGGAAACAAAGGGTCCCCAACCCCTCTCGGCGCCAGTGACGGGCAAAGGAGGGGAGCAGACATGTGGCCTCGCTGGCAGGGAGCGGATGGAGCGGAGGTGATTGCTTAGGGTTTCTCGTTGGACTTGCAAGAATAATATCGTTATATCTATTTTGCAAAATCCGTTTTCATGTTATTAATTTTTTAACACAATACAATTAAAATCGTTCACATACATAAGCATACACTCACCTCAATAAATGCACGTACACACACTTTATCATATGAGCATCTTCGAGAGACTCGTGTTATCATTTTTACTTTATGTCATTTACTTATATTACAAACACAAATTATAGCCTAGCAACCATGCCCTGAAGACTGTGAAAACTTAAATCTCCTTACATTTTCTTCGAGCGGAGGGAGTGACGATTCACTTCAAGAATAGAAATAACTAACCAAGAACTTAATCCAGATGCGTCACACATGTTCCTTTCATCCCAGTGGCTACACTCAGCACCAAATAATTGCGTTACGTATACTCGTCGTTTGTCTGGTACCACGTACGAAGGTTGACCCATACGAGTATTATTCCCGGGGCCTTTTCACCACGAATCTTTCCTTGCAACTCGATCACATGCCCGCCTATTATATCCCGGAGACAGCCGCCGTCCATGTCACCATCAACAATATATTTTACCGATAAATTTGATATGTGAATGGACCGATTTCGATATGTGTTTGTACGACCGGTGCGAGTCATGCACGCGAGACTCTGGCCGTGGGCTGTGCAGCCGGGAGGGGCAAAGGTCCAACTACAACTGTCCAAGGGCGCACCTAACATGGATGTGTCACGAATCACGTTTGATTATTGTTATGCGTGCAATGATATATGTGTTGATTATTAATCTGTGTACTGGATGGGGGCATTATTTGCAGCATAGTGACGATTTGTGGCAAGGGTGGGGGGACATGTCTGGATATATAGGTCTCGGCAGCATGTGGATCCAATGATTGCTGCATCATCATAATATGCAGCCCCATGGTGATACAATCATAGTAACCACTGGCTCACTTTTTACTTACAAGTTTGGCTTTCGAAAACATAATGTTGTCATAAGTAAAACTTTGTGAGCGGCTTCGTACTTTTTTTTTCTTGTAAAGGGGATCTTGTTGACTTCTACCTGGGTACATGCTGCCTTAAAAAAAAGATTCCCATACTCCGACCTTCGAACCAGACACCATATGCCGGGTCAATACATGTATCGGCGTATAATTTGTAATGGAGAAGCAAGAACATTGTTTAGAGAACACATTATTATGTTTTGTTGGGGTGGCGGAGTTGCAGGTGTCCCAGACATTTTTCGATGAAGGACACTTTTATCGACTAAAAATGTAGCATCAAGAGGTGCCCCCCGCATAGATGCACCGGTTCACATACACTTTGCGCGATAGAAAAAGAAATTGTATTTATATTCAGTTCCGGTAAATTATAGGTTACACACGGAGAGCCGACACGTGTGCCCAAGCTCTTGTACGTCCTTAAAGTATAATACCACACTTATGCATGGTCTAGTACATAAGTAGGTCAACAGTTTTCCATATCATTGGTACGGCATGGCTAGCTTGAAATAGGAAGCCATATGCAATGCAAGAAAACAAAGGAAGGAAGAAGAGAAGAAAAGGAGATCCAGTCTTTTCGGTGTTTCCTTTCATTGCCTATTCCGGCTGCCGTGGAAGGAAATCCGCCACACAAGTCCATCAAATTATGCAGGTTCACATAGAGCCCTTGCGCTGGCGCATTAGCACATACACACATGGATTAGATGGGCTTGTGTGGTAGAGATTAGAGAAACCAATTTTAGTTACCAGATCTGCAAATTAAGAAACATTTCTACATGTCACACAAAAATTATGCACTGACAGATCTCAAGGAACAGGGGCATGGCTGGGCACTGGTGTGAGATCGGGAGCGCAAGGCTTCAGTTAACCAGCGCGCTCCAAATTTTCAACGCAAATCATAATATTTGAGATCCAGCTTGGGAAATAGACAACTGAGCATGCTATGTTGGAGCTTGAGACAGTTTGGTGAAAGGAAAAGAAGGGATCCCGGCCCACCGGAAACTCCCTTGTAGAGCACCTACAATTTTCTCCATGATCTGCTGCAAGGCTTGGAGTGGAGTACAATTTTCTCCATGATCTGGTGCAAGGCTTGGAGTGGAGAACAACCCAAAGATCGTCGCTGCCAAAATTGAGCCGTAGCGCACATCAAGCACATTTGTCAACACTGGTTCTGCGCATCGCTTCGAGGACGGCATCAAGAACTGCTTCCAAAATAAGTAATTATTCCCTATGAGAAACAACACGCTTTCGGCGTACCCTCTACCAAGCACAAGAGCATTGGGCTACACATGTGAAAACCAAGCACAAGAGCATTGGGCTACGCATGTGAAAACCTTGGCACGGAGCATGACAAATACTCCCTCTTGACTTGATATAATACAGTCATGGGCTCTAAAATTATAAATTATAAAAAGTTATAGAGGGAACAGAAGAAAGCCCTTTCCTTTTTGTTCTACTGAGAAATGAGGCGATGTTTTCTCCTTTTTATGTGTTTTTTAGTGGCTTGAATAATACTCCATCCATAACATTTCATAAGACATTTTTAGGGTGCATAACAGTGTCAGAAAAACATCTCATATTTAGTTACAAAGGGATACTTCAGTCGCCACCCCGTAGGAGTGGAATGGCAATAACTGACCAACTTAGTTTCAGAAAAAGATTATCCCCCATCCAAAATTTTCCTTCCAACATCTCACAAAGTCCCTTCGGAGTGAAACCTTTTCTTACTAATAATAACATAAGTATAAAATGAACTCAGAACAAACATAAGAATGATTCTTATACAGATAAGATATGTCTGGTGGGATACTGGACCTCCTGGTATGCATGTTCCAAAACGCACCATATCAGGTGATGTAAGAAACCATATCCAAGAGCTTACATGATTAAAGTTCCAACATACTCGTACATCACCACGATTCCAACAGATTTCCCTCAACACCCATTTATTTTCACATAGTGGTACACATAAGGCTACAAAACATCTTATTCAAGTTCAAAATTGAATGGACATCTCACTCATACTCAAGAGTCAATACTAGAATTACATCACGGGACTACAGCATAACAAGATTGAACAACTCTAGATCGCCAGTGTTTTACCAACGGTAGCCCACCCACCGCCGGCACTCATCTCAAACCTTCTGGAAGCGGAACTAACACATCCAACTACATATCAACCATTCGGAGGGGCCGAAAGAAAGTTGTGCCTTGAATAACGGAGAAGACCGCAAACAAGTTTTACAAAACAATGGTTGACTCACATCAGCTATGGTCGGTTACAGCCGAATAGTATCCCTTCTATATATGTACTTCAAGAGAAACCGATATCATGCACATTCTGCATTGGATGCGTTGGTATCATCTGATCATTTAAGGACCTTCTTGACTTCCTCAACAAACTGTGCTCTCCTTGAGGGATCCATCTGAACAAGTGGCCAAAGAAAAAGCATTAGCATTATTTGGTATACTCACCCAAAATATATTACTTTCAAGTAAAACATTTAGTATGCATACCTTTTCTAGTAGCATAGAAAGACCCTGTGGCAAGGCTTGTAGATCTGGACTCGACTCTGCAACATCTGAGAGCAACTGAGATACCCTTTGAGCCCTGAGTTCTTTGATATACTCCTGGTAGTTTACAGGGTTTTCCCTCCAGGCAACAAAAGCATCGTCATCATCCCATTCAGTGCTTCCTGCTTCAGCTCCCTTAGAAGCCAAGTACCATTTCTGGATCAGCTCGATTGCTGATTGGTGAGAGAACTGCTTGCCACTTACACCTCTAATTTCCTTTGCAAGAACATCTTCGGATATCCTCCTCCGTAATCTCTTGTGGAAGAACGACCTAGAATCTTCCCAGTCTACAACTTTCTTAATCACACCTTTAGCAGCCATTCTAAGGGAAGTGTCATGCAATTCAGCAAACCGTACCGCAATTTGAGTATACAAAGGCAGCAACTGTTTCTTTCGGGCTTCTATGCTCTTCTGAAGGGATTCTGACTCAGATAGACTTCCATTTCCATGCTTTGCTCCCTGGAGTTTCGCCTTGAGATTTATCAATTCTGGATCAAGCCTGCCCATGCACTCTTGGAGTTCCTCTGACCTGAACTTGATCTCAATCAACCCTTGAGGTTCGAGAACATTGCCCTTTGCAGTCCTCTCAGCATAGAACTCAATGCGATCCGGATTTATCTTGCTATCAATCACGACCCAAGCCCCTCCACGTAGCTCTGCAGCCTTGGGGATATATACAAAGGCAGGCTGATTGTATGTCCTAAGGTTCTCAACAATTGTTGACCCAGCCTGAAGAATTCCTTCAAATAGATCTCTTTGCCCACCAGAGAAGCCTCTCCAGTTAGCAAGGATGAACAGAGGCAATCCTTCACGGTTGAAGTCCAACATCGCCTGCGCTGTCTTGGTAGCAGAATCTGGAAACCAGACTTGCCCAGCACGAGGAACAGACCGCTCATGGGAATCAAGCTGGCCTGGATCAGCAGGGATGAGCTGCATCATAGTCTGTGTCTCCACAGCTATAACACCCACTGGAATCCCTCCCAGTTTCGCTCTGCCAGTAACTACTGACTTCGCCCATCCTTCAAATGTCTCAACAAAACTGTCTTTGTCAAACATGCCCCCCAACCATTTCCCTTGGCTGTCATCAATGCCACTGATGGCTGCACGAGGATCACATGTATTCTCAGGGATGTATGCAACGGGTCTGTCAGGTGGGTCCAAAGATTTTGTAATAGGAAGAGGTCCACCAATGTTGGCAGGAACATAACTGAGCCACCTCAATATATTAGAAACACCTTCAAGATCATCTGAAACAGTCAGATGGACAACACCATTCGTCGCCATGATTTTGGGGCCACCCAACTGCATGTGGGAGCTGTACACTTCCCGGCCAAGAAGCTTGTTCAGCGCAGAGAACCCAGTTAGGATAATTGGCTGGTCAGTACGTTGTATGCACCGTATGCCAAGTCGAGCAAGATACGCTCCTATTCCAACAGTCCGCCCAGTCACAAATGTAAGCGTAAATGTCTCCTCATATGCCCTAGAATAAGCACTGGCAATAGCAGCACTTCCATGTATGTTCTCCACGCCTAGTCCATCCTCCTTGCCCACAACAGAATCAATAACCCACCTAATTTCACCATTATCAAGCTGCATCTTGTGCGCTATAACAGAAGCACTAATACGAGCATGGTCTTCTTCGGTCAGATAAATGTACTGAAACCCACGTTCAGGGCTGCCATCATCAGACCATCCAACACGGAAGCAAGATTTCACTTCATCTGCTATGCCAATACGAGCACCAGAGTTTGCTGCCAAGTAGATGAGAGGAAGCTTCCTCTCACAAGCTAGATTGGTAACAGTTTCAAAAAATGCATCTTCCCTTGGGCCAAATGATCCAGCTCTAAAAGTAATATCATTTGCGATGACAACAATCTGCCTGCCATTGGGATATTCAGGAGTGGACACGTCAAGGATCCAAGCTACCATACCAATATCATTGAGCCCAGCAGGACGCTCCATAGGAATTACAGGAGTGCCCCATGACCCATGCTTGTGAGCAAACACCAGCTCCGTCGCTTTAACATAGCATCGGTTATTGTCACTAGAAATGTTAGACCATGACTTCTGCACTGCAGTTTCAAATGCCTACAATTTTGAGTTCTTGTCAGCATTTGGACATGTAAATGTAATATATCACTAAGAATCTGCTAATACAGTAGATACATATAGAGAGAAGGAGAGATACTCACCAATGGAAAATCATAGCAGTATGTAGTTCTGTTGTTTCTAGCAGAGCAACGTTTCAGATCAATAACACTCAAAGGCTGATATGGATTATTCAGTGCGATTCCATGCAAAGGACCAGATGACGATGCAGCGGAGTGGTATACTAGTTTCTGTGATTCTGTCTCTTCAACTTCCCGGTAGATCTAAAAGCATTAAAAGAACCATTAGAGCTCTATGAATAAATGCTATAAGTTCACTTCAGTTTTGCTGGTTACACGCAGAAAAACAAGATGTAAGGGGAAGGAACTTACATCCACAGTGCAGGTATGACTAGTAACATTGGTTGTTACAACTCTCCAGGTACCACTGGCAGGACCGTCGCTGTCCAACTTAAGTTTCACTTCCCATTGGCATACAGAAAGATGGTGCATCCTTGCGCCCACAAGTTCATGTATCTTTAGAGCCATTTCTTTCAGAAGCGAGCATGCAGTAGCTTCATCTTGGCCAATATCCACAACTTTGTTCCTGAGAAAGTTGAAAAAGTTCATTAAGGCAAAACACAAGAGCAAGACTTATTATGTGCCACAAATTAACAATATGCATTCTTACCCTGAAACAGGAACAAGATCGAGAAGCTTTTGCTCTTTCAATATGCATAAATACATATGAGAGTGACCTGTCCTGATCGCATGAAGCTCCAATTCTTCTATAGCAGTCATCAGCGATCTTAATATGCTGCTCGATGTAAATGAAAGAGATTCCTCAGCACCTCCTACTTCAACATCACTGATATGGCCTGATGTGAATTTATTGGAGGCACTGGGTTGCCTGACAAGAGTTCGGAAAAACACCCTGTGCAACATTTTGGGGTTTTCTGTATTTCTAAGTGTGTATATATTCCACTGACGATCACGTGACGGTGTATACTTCACTTCATTGTATCCTTTCACTTTCAACTTACCCTGTAAACACAACAGGCTAAATAAATAGAAATAGCAGACAAGATAATTAAAGCATGTGGATAGTGTATCACAGAAATACAGGCATTTTGATACAGTTACATACCAACTCAAGAAGAGCAGAAAGAGGAGGCTCCACATGCCGTAGAAGCGGCTCTTCCTCATAACAACGCTTTTCATCCGACAAGAGGAAGGTATGGCGCATAGGCATGAGTGCTCCATCCCTTTGAACAATGCAACTAATAACCTTCACACCAGCAGCACAGAGATCAGCTGTGACAGTATGTTGTTCCAGTGTGGAAGAAAGTTTGTCTATTCTGACTTGAGCTTGATCGTTATCACCACTGAAAGGAATGAGTTAAATAATTAAAGGAATTCCACCAATTACTAATAACCAGATACAGCCGATTAGCACTAATATTGCACATGAACATACCTGTCTTCAGTTCCATGCATTTGACTATCAGCGCCCAACAAAGCAATATGCATTATGTTACCCTCAGAGCTTGCAAAGCCTGATGTATCCTTTAGTGCAGCTCCAATTGCTGCTGATACAGATTCTAGCGACTTCACAATAACCATAGCACCCAATCTCTTCTCTGAATGCCCTTCAGTGAATTGCCATAAAGCAATAACACCAGATTCCTGATATTTCAGCTGGATACTATCCTTCACAAGGTGAGGCTGAAAATATTATTGGTGTTAGCCAACTTGAAGAGCAGTAAGATGCAGTACAATCTAATATTCCCACACCTAGATTCCCTCAGATTTTTCTTTTAAGAAGCACTAAGCATCTTGTTTCAATAGGAACTTTAGTGTATGCTTCCCAGAAATGCAAAGGGAGAGCATGATCAAGTCCAAAAACATAACAAAACAAAAAAATATATACCTGGTATAATCGAGATATGTATGTCTCGATCACCCTCTGCTGAAGAGTTTGATCACTACAATCAAGCAAAGAAACCAGTGCATCTTCAACTGGCAGTGGGGCAGTCACTAAATCTCCCACGATCTCACTAATAGCCGTCCTTTCTTCAGTAAACATCTCCAGTTCTGAGAGGCTCCTTGCAATACTTGTGCGGAGCTCACTAAGCTTTGTTTGCTCAAGAAGCTCGCTAGCTTTAAGGGCCAACTGCATTTAATATGATGCGAGTACTTGATTAGGCTGAGATATCAGAAAATAATAGGATTCAAAAGCTTGCATTATTTTAGGTTGCCTTTTGCACCTTATAATATCTTTTGTGGTTGAGGGAAGAAAAGCGAGTCAACTGATCCTTGTAGGCAGCAGGGTTTGGATAGACCAGTTTCTCCATGAGTGTTAGTATCAGCTTAGTTTTGTTTCTCACACCCTACAACAAAATCAAACTATCAGTAATGAAGATTGCTTCAGTCATCATTTGCACTAAGCCATCAGATCACAATATTTACCTGGTGAGACAACACAATGTCTACAACCTTCTGGAGATCTTTACTATGTTGTTGGCGCAGGCGTTCAATCACATCAGACTACAAAATATGACAGTTGAAAATAAAAAATAAGCCATGGCCATATGTAAACTATTTGCTACTTTTTTTTACACCTAAAATCATTTGCTACTTAATTACTGATAGATTCTGATGCAAAATAATATGTGCATAAACATTAGTTGATAATATTCTCGTAAACAAAAAGGAAAAGGATATCCTTTTAAAACAATGATATCTAGTAGATCTCGGTTTTGGAATGTCAGATAACCTGAATGCCATCACTGAATAGCTCCTCAACCGAGAGATACTCCTCGAAAAGGGACTTCACTATAAAGTGTGCATGGCTTTCTCTCCCACACTCATATGACTTCAGTAGACTCATAAGAGGCTCAACAAGCCTCTCATTTGTAGCAATTTCCTTCTCAGAACCATGTGCAAGATTTTCCTACAACAAAACATGTTACAAAGTACGGTAGAAGTTCTAGACAAGGATACCATAAAAGAAACCTAATACAGACCTCGATTATCTCTCTTAGCATCTTGGCAGGGAAATCCTTGTTCTTTCCATGCTCAACATTTAACTTGTATTCACTGTATTTACCCTCCAACTGGATGCATAGAAAGTAGAAACCATTGAGGTAGAACACACACAAAAATATATAAAGATCAATAAACCAGAACTGGGTTAAAAGCAAATCAGAACTTCTGAGGTACAGTGCAAATTGATGAGATGAGGTACCAAATGTTCGGAGCTAAGAAGAATTAAAAAGAAATATTTCGAAAAAAAAATTGCATTATTAGGAAAATTCAATTTTAAAAATTACACTATAAGCTACGGCAAATTACCGATGAATGGACAATGAAAAATGAAAAATTAACAAGATAGAGTGCCATGATGCTTATACAAAGTGATACAACCCTTCTATACCATCATTAAGAAATCCACATGGCAGACTGGAATCTATCCAGACACTACATATCACATACCTCACTCTTAAGAAGCCTTGGAAGTCTAGTTGCTAAAACAGACATAAGCTCCTCCCATTGTAGGAAAGGAAGCTCAGGAGCATCTAGACAGGATACCAGATCTTGTACAACCTGAAAAAAAACCAAGTATAATTTAAAAAGTAAGTACTGAGCATATAGGTATGATCGGAAAAAATAAAACCAAAAGATAAATTGCTGAAAGAGGGGGAAATGGCACAAGGATAAAAACAATCTGTAAAGTAAGTACTGAGCATGAACATAGGAGAAAGAGCACCCAAATCAAGATTTTCCCAGAACGGCATGATAAACTTCCATAGGTTACAAACAGTTTTGTAGCGGAAGGGAGCCAACGCCGAGGAATTAGGGATAATCCAGAATTCATAACATACAAAAAAAGTTTTTGAAAAGAACAAGAAACACAAGACAAAAAACAAGAAATATAGTTACTGCAAGGTTCTTGATGCTTACTTTGTTGATCGGGTGATCATATCCTGCAAGGACCATCCGAGCAGCATTCAAGCTTGTCGCACATCTTTTGTGAACTTGGCCAGAAGCAGCAATAGGAAGGCTCATTTCTGGGAAAAAGCCGCTAAATGGCTCAGCTCTCTTCACAGCAGAAGGGTCATCAAGATCAAGTCTTGCTATAAGATCACCAGCCTAGACAAAATATATTAAGTTCAGATACTTTACGTGCAATTATTATGTACAGCAGAAACAATGGAAACGTTGTGATGTAACCTGCATAGGCTGGCCCTCAGACAACAAAACATTAATGACACCAGCAGCAGGTGACAAGAGGGGCATGCACATCTTCATAACCTCAACTTCCGCATATGGTACATCAGCTTCAACATGAGCACCATCAGCAACCAAGAAACGAAGAAGTTTGCAGGGTGTCTCAGCTAATAACCTTGAAGGATCATGATCATTCTGCAAGAAGGGTGTGTCATTTATTTACACGAGGATACAATATAGCATGGTCAAGAATCATAAAATATTAATAGTTCCTTTTTTATCACCAAAAAAATGATGCGCTAACATGATGCCCTAGAAGGTTCATGACATAGTTTATTACAGCTTGATTATAATAAATTCGTGATTGTCATAATTACAAAGCATTGTCGTCAGTAGTAACTCAAATTAAGAAACAGAAGTAGCAATATAAAAACTGGAACCCTATTAAGTTTATTACAGTTATCTAACTTGTCTTAACATCACAACTTCACAAGACATGCGGTTGACAACGCTTATCATTATGACCTGGTTTGTTTGGCTGCTTAGGCAGTCACATTTACCACAATAGCTTGTTGCGACATCAATTAGTCCATAATAATGATTTAATTGTGGTTTCTTATGACACATGACTACAAATAAACATCATAATTCAGTTTCTTTAAATGAAGTGGAAAGAAATGAATGCTGATGAAGTGAATGACGTAAAAGGCCACAAATATGGCTGGAAAATATCAAACCAAACACCAAGATTAGTTAGAAAGAAAGGAACAAACAGACAATTATTACCTGTAACAAACATGTCTTTCCATCAATTAGAAGCCGTGTACCACCGGCCTCTTCTTCAGCATAAATTACATGGCTGTTTCCATCCAACTGCAGACATTATAACTACAGAATCAGAACTCCTTCACCAGTACTTCACAACATTATATATCATACTTTTGGGCAGGTATAAAAACAAGACAAAATCACCTGCATTAAAAGTCCACCATCACATAATGTTTGGACATTTGCTTCAATAACTGATCCATTCATTCGCAATCTATAGCTACCCTGTCCGCTCCTTATAGTTTCAATCTGTGACATGGTGTACATGAGCATCAATGATAGCATGTTACTTCATTACATCGACTGTTTTTTTAAGGAATGCAAGACTTACTGTATATTTGCTTTCCTCTATATTCAGAGAAACAGTAGAATGGACAAGGGATATATGCTGCACAAAAGAAATTGGTCAACATTCAACAACTTTCATCTTCAAGCAATATCCAGAGTTTAAGCCCATTAAAACACTACCTTTGGTGGAATCTGACCCTTGACGAGATAGCTAACATATTCAGAAACAGTTTCTGTGTTGCTCGTTATTGTTTTCTGCAGCACAAAACAGTAATTTGCATTAAACAACTAATTGTGTTTTTAGCAAATTGTTTGGCAAAAGCTGCAGTAAGAGGGGCATAGTTACTTACATATAGAGCTCCTCCAACCACTGAAATATACCAGGGAGGCCTCTCAGCTTGCACTCGCATTGCTATTCTGTTATCCAGCCAGCCAGTATGAATCCTGTTTTCTTTGAAGTCTGAGGCCTGATTTAAAGATGCAGAAAATCAAGGAATGGGATTACTTTAAAGGAATGCAAGATGAAAAATGGTTGTATTACATCAAAAGCAGGGATTCAATATACAGGTGTTATTTCTTACATTCAAGAGATCAACTGTGTAATCAACATTTGAATGAATTTCTCCACGGATTTGAATCTCTTTTAGCGCAAGAGACATGTTGGTTATTGCTGCTGCTCTAGACACTCCGTATGCAAAAACATGTCCTGTAATGAAAAGAGTAACCTTCCAAACGTAAGGACCAATATAAATAGCAAAGAGGAATATTCATGGGGTCAAATTTTGCATACCAAACTGAGAATCAGCAAATTCATGAATGCCTCCACCGGACTGAAAACAGATAAAAGGGGGGAAGACAATGTGTTTGATTTGGTTAATACATAGTCAAAGCCCAAATGAAGAAACTAGTTCGGAAAAAAGATGCAGCGCAATTTTCTGCACAACTTAACAATATAACAGTGCAACAGAGCCATGAACAGCTTACCTTAACAGAGAAATAGGCCCAAACATTTGGCTTGCTTTTAAAACTGATCTCCTGAATTAAAAGAAAATCAAGATCCAGTCAGATTACAAATCTAATGTGCTTGAACCATAGACGTCATCAGGAAATCTCACCTTTACTTTTCCACCGGTAGGCTTGAATCCATCATCTGGATCCTCACTGGTTATCCTAACTGCTACACAATGACCCTTCGGCCATTGAGAATCAACTTCATCAAAGTTAAATGGAGTAGCAAGAGCTGCTGTTTTCGGCCAAATGTCATAGCCTCCTCCATTGTCCATTCCATAGAAACGTCTGATCTCTGTATAAGGAGAAAGTTAGGCACAACATAACACGAGTAGTAACTAAAAAACTTACAATAATATAATTATTACCTGGAACCTGCCAAAGGGGTATACCCATTCCAACTGCAACTTGAGCTGCAGGCAAGTTTACTTCAGCTATCCACTCGGTGACTGGATGCTCAACCTGAATGTATGACACTTAATAATGTAAACGACTGCCGACAAAAAGTAAGTCCTGAGGAATGTTCAAAAGAACATACCTGCAATCGTGGATTAAGCTCCAGAAAGTAGTATTCACCAGTCTCCATGCTGTAGAGATATTCAACAGTAGCAGCACCAACATAACCCACAGCCTTAGCAAGCCTCCTTGCTGCTTGCTCTAACTCTTTCACTGTCTCACGAGGAGCAACAGTAACTGGTCCTTCCTCAATAATCTGTTATAAACAAAAAATGGACACAGTCAATCCTTTTGATCAATGCTACAGGTATGAATTAGAACATGTAATACAAGTGATGTTTTCAGATCTGGACCAGCATACCTTTTGGTGTCGCCGTTGCACACTGCAATCACGACTGTGAAGTGCAGCTACATTGCCATATTGATCACAAAGCAACTGAACTTCAAGATGTCGACTCTATAAAAGAAAAAAGGGGAGGATTAGAACATAATATACCATATGAGCACAGGTTCCAGAATACATTTCTAGCCTGCAAGGAAGAACAGATGAAGCTTCCAGGCATATAATATAGTACAACTGGAACAACATGCTTGGAAAAATGCAACTTCCAGAGAAGTCTAACCTGAGATGCAAGTCGCATGATAAATATTGGGGAGCCAGGAACTTCACCTTGCACTTGCTTAAACAGTGCTCTGACATCATCATCATTATTAACCTGCAACAGATATTGAGTTAATATGTTAAAAAGGTTAGAGCTAACTCTGGGCATAAAATATCACACAGCCCACTCAATCTTTTGAATATAGTCCAATCAAATGAATGATGTACCTTTCTGATCCCTTTACCACCACCTCCCCATGAAGCTTTAATCATGGCGGGATAACCAATCATCTGACAACTTGCAAGTGCTTCCTCCGTAGTACTAACACAAGCTTTCCTATACATCTCCTCGGGTATCGAGTCCAAACAAACTTCTAATGGAATTTCCACCTATAATACCGTGTCTTTCAGTTATAAAAATGTGTCCAGTGCAAAGATCAGACGATGAGTTATCAGAGAATATGAGATTCACCTGTGATCCACTCCAAGGAAGAGTCGGAACCCCTGCTGCTTGAGCAATGAGAGCTGAACCAACCTTGTCACCTAGTGCGTTCATTGATGATGACGGTGGGCCAAGAAAAACAATTCCGTTTGCAGTTAGAGCATCTGGAAGTTCAGGATTCTCAGATGCATGGCCCCAACCAGGCCAAACAGCAGAAACACCGGTTCTCACTGCAATCTGCAACAGCAAAACTGCCATGTCATGCTAAATGAACAACGTGTGCATTGATTGCACATCGACGGAAGAACAATACTAACCTCCACTATGAGTTGGACATTTGCATAGTTGTTATTGTTTGTCCCACCTGGTACTTCAACAAACTGATCAGCAATTCTAATGTGCTCTGCATTTATCCTCATGTCTTCTGGAGTAGCCATAGCTATCAACTGAATTGCCTTCTCTGACCCAAATGTTTCATTAGCCCATGTTCGGACACTCCGCATGAACTTAGCTGCTGCCATTCCATTGTTGGCAACTAATACACTGTGAATTGGTGTTTTGCCGCCCAATGCCATACAAAATTCGACAACCTTAGACAAGGAAGCATGCCTCCCATTATGTGCTTCATTCAATATCCCATTCATTTGGTAGGATCCCCTGGGGTCTTCGGACCCACTAGAAAAGAAAGAACAAAATCATTATGGTGGTGACCATAACAATATAACATAACAAATACTTGGCTACTATAAACCAAAAACTTCAAATGAGCTTCCATCCGTCATGTGGGTACGGGTTTCAGATGGTACTTAAATTGTTATTTTTAAAATTATAGGCAAAAGAATTTCCAAAAGTGTTTTGTAAGTGCCCAAAAATACTACATGCAGTGCAACAGTGATGTGCCTGAGCAAATGCAGTGTATAGCAACTATAATCTAGTTCAGTAAAAAAATCTATAAAAATATCAGCATATGTGAATAATAAAATCAGCATAATCTAGAATAATTCTAAATTGAACCATACATATTTTCCTTTTTGAAGAGAGCTAGGATAATTTTAAAATGCTCAACTACTTACTGTGAAATATCCACTTCCGGAGCAGACGTGCCCTCCTTCGGGAGGTCGATGATGCCGGCGAGACCTACATCCAGCTAAGCATTAGAAACTGAGCAAGTTTACACAATAGCTAAGAAGAAGCACTGGTGCCAACTTTACGAATGTTATTGTTCTTCATGCTAGTAAATTACCAGAAAAGGTCACTAGTGATCTAAACGCTCTTATAATTCTTTACGCAGGGAGTAATATATAAGGAAAATGTTCAGTCATGCATAATTAAAATGCTGCTTAAATGTATTCTTGCACTTTCATGTTGCTTTCCCCTTATAAAACATCATTTTGAATATTAAACATCCTTCCAATTAAAACCATTTAATCAAGAAATATTAGGTACTCATTATAGGAAAGTACTATTATATCACATAAAAAATAGGTAAATATTGCTGCAGTCATTTGCATCTTTAACAAGGTCAATAACCGCCATTCGGTGATCTAGCATTGAGATATCTTACACTAAAACCAACATGCTCTCAGTCAATAAAAGTATCTATACAAGTTTGAGGATGACAACAAAATGTAGTTTGTAGAAAGGAAATGGTTTTCAGGTTACCTTGGCGAATAGACTGGTTAGGGTCTGACACGCCTCCATCGCCTCCATCCCTTAATGACTGAACACGACGACCTTTCTTCTTGGAGGTTCTAGAAGGGGCAGCTGGTTGGAATGCAGCACCGGCTGAATTTACCGGGCGAATAGTGGATAGTGATGGTGTTGTGGAGGCATTGAATCCGACAATGGGCAGATGTGTGGATCCCATCGTCCTCCCTTTGGACAAACAGCGCAGATGCAGTGTTCTTCAAAGAGACAGTGCCATCAAAGGTGTGTAAACCCCGGGTTTTGGAACCTGATAGATGCATGTGAATACAAATTATTAGTTCACAGAGACAAAACACAAGAACTTTATGGGTGTTTCACGACCTTCCACAATAAGTTGGAAAATCCAAGATGCTCTTGACCAAAACAGATAACGTGTGTGATTACTCCTATGAGGCAGGTAGGTACAAAAGGTACAGGGCAGATGATTCTAAGCTTTCACAACTAATACATGCAGCCAAAATGAAAAGATGACAGGCAAAGGAATACAGTGGCTAGATCAACAGGTTAGAGAGAGACAGACAGACAAACAGCAACTACCATTCCCAGCGCAATACTACCGCTCAGTGCATTTTGATAGGAGGTATCATCAACACATGACTCCCTCACCCAAAGAAGTGGAGATTGAACGGCAGAAAAGGCATGCGTACGACGGCAAACTGGCTACAACACTGGACCGCTACCCCTGTATCACCGTGCCCTGGTGCAACCAGCCTGGGTCAGCTTGTGCTTAGCATGAGCATGTGCCCATGGAAGCACACCGACCCAAGCTATAAGAATTCCAATGCCAGACACGCACAGGGCACCTCTAACGAGCCAGACCAACCATAATCACTGATGATTCGCTACTGTGCGGACAGCACGGGAGCCACATTCCATAATTACTCCCCGCATCAGCACTCACGAACACGAAGCATGGCAGCGCAAGCTCCGAAGAACCCAGCCCCAAGCTCCCCGTAATTTGAAACCCCTAGTAGTGAAGTGCGTCCCGCGCAGAGCAGAGCAGAGCATGCGCAGCGCAACGCAGCGCAGAACCCTTAAACCCTCCCCGCCACCCACGAACGAAGCACCCCTACGCAGTACACCAGCTGGGCGCGCGGGAAACAGGGCAACGGACGACGAAGGCGGCGGCGGGCGGCTGGGCTCACCTCCGGGAGCGGAGGCGGATCGGGCGGCGGATCTGGGCTGGCCTGACCTGGGGAAGCGACGGGGGGGAATGGGGGGAGACGCGAGGCGGGAGGCGGATAAATAGAGGCGCACCTCGGGGGCGGCGGGGGCGGACGTGCCGACGCGTGCTCCGGGCCGGTGCGTGGCGGAGCGGACGAGGGGCCTGGATCTCGCGGCGGCGGCGCGCACGGTGCCGGAGACGGGGGGAGTTCACAGTGGAGCGAGCGGGCGGATATCCCGAGGGGGTGAGGCGAGATGGGGGCTGTGCGGCCTAAAATAATAAATTCCCGGCTCCTCGTCGGGGACTCCGCCTCCCCCCTGGCGCCCCCGCACGTGACGTCCCTCGCGCACGCCAAGCGGACGGCCCCGATCCGCCCATCCGACGGCCCCGATCCGCCCGTCGGACGCCGACGGGGTTTTGGTTTTTTTTTCTCTCGTTGCGGGTCCAGGTCCAGGTCCAGGTCCAGGTA
Organism: Hordeum marinum; assembly: GCA_022496015.1. Classification (NCBI taxonomy): domain Eukaryota; kingdom Viridiplantae; phylum Streptophyta; class Magnoliopsida; order Poales; family Poaceae; genus Hordeum; species Hordeum marinum. The sequence continues at coordinate 38,353,663 of CM039673.1, forward strand.
GGTCGCTGGCTCTCGCGGCGCGTCTTGGCGTGTCCCTGTTTGGACGGTGGACGGCGGCAGCCAAGTGGTGACGGACGGATGGATGGACGGACAGATTGGAACGGTGTCGTTGTTGGATTATCAAGGTTTATTTATTTATAGTAGTTGGGCGGATCGGACCTGCCCCGACCGTGACGCTCATCCCTTCCCTTCCCTGCGCAACGTCGTCGCCACCGGAGAAAACAGTGTGCCAAACGCGTGTACTGTTTCTGTTGTTGGGGCTGGTCGTCGTCGTCGATGTCGTGGAGGTTCTGTTTATGGGCAGGCCTGAATTTGGGGAACACGTCGACTTTTCGTTGCTTTCGCACCCATGGCACGGGCGGTGTTCGATCGAGGGTTGGCGTTTGGGCGGATCGTGACATCGACACATTATCCATTATGCAGGGCTGATACTTAGACCGTGTGGTTAGTTTCAGATGTAAAATGACCGGTTTTGAAGTCGAGCGTTGGGTTTTAGAACCGTGCTGTTGGTTTGAAATTAAAATGTGGACTTTTCTCGATAGAATAAAAAACTAGGATTAAGCTTAGGAAATGGATTGTGTTGCCTCAGACCAACCCTTTGCAACGCTTGAACCGCGTTGTCCCATGAACCTAAAAAAAGAAGACGGGACACGGCCATATGAGCATTCCAATAAACATCGTATGAGAAACTTAGAATATGATGGAGCGACTACATCATATTTTGGTAATTTTATTAGGCGAATTTTTTGCCTAGATGATCCAACGACTACATCATTTTTAGGCAACTTTTTTTTGACAATTCATTCTTAGGCAACTTAATTAGCAACATGTGAGCGTTTTAGCATAAGCGACTACATCATCCTTGGCAATTTTATTAGGCATGATTTGCATACATGAGCAAGCAACTACATCATTTTTAGGAAAATTAATTAGCAGGAAATAAGTGTTTTAGCATAAGCAACCACAACATTTTTTAGAAATTTTGAATTAGAAAAGTTTTAGCATAGCATGCGGTTGCCTGTGTAGTTTTGATGCATGCCGGAATAGTTGCCTACATCGCTTGCACTGGCGCAAAATAAACTTGATCTATTCTCTGGATGTTTTGCCTAGATGATACGAGACACAAGCAGTGTTGGAGTTTTGCCCACTAGTTCATCATCCCCCATCCCCATGTTGCTAGAATACTGCAGCATGACACATGTCCCTCAAAAATATTGAACCACGCCTAAAATCTCGTCAAATTTGTGCACGAAAAATGGAGCTATGGTCCTCATGAAATTGAGCGAGATTTTGAGTTTCCCTCATTGAGTGCCACCCTTGAATTTGGCCACTCATCCCACCATCACATCATCCCCCATGTTGCTAGAATACTGCAGCATGACACATGTCCCTCGAAAATTTTGAACCACACCTAAAATCTCGCCAAATTTGTGCACGAAAAATGGAGCTATGGTCCTCATGAAATTGAGCGAGATTTTGAGTTTTGCTCATTGAGTGCCACCCTTGAATTTGGCCACTCATCCCACCATCACATCATCCCCCATGTTGCTAGAATACTGCAGCATGACACATGTCCCCCGAAAATTTTGAGATCAAGGGTGGTTACCGACCTGTACTGTTGAGATCAGGCCAGCAACAGCGCCTGCAGTATCGCTAGGAATATTTGTTCCCCGTACGACAGTATACCCCATGTGATGGTACCTTCGGGAGATTAAAATTTGTCCCGACTCCCTCTCCCCCCGTTTTTTTCCGAATTCAAGCATGGTCGTCTCATCTTCTCCTAGGATTCCGATGACGCCCTGTTCGTATGGTTGGTTGTCTTCCCTTCTTCCCCTTGTTCTCGTGGTCATGGCAGTGTGCGCGGCCGCGCGGCGGCCACCTCCATGTCCTCGGCCGGTGGTTGGGGTTGTTCGTCGTCGACGTCGACGTCCCGGAGGTTCTGTTTACGGGTAGGCCTAAATTCGAGAACACGTCGATTATTTTCGTTGCTTTCACACTCATGGCGCGGGCAGTGTTCGATCGAGAGTTAGCAGTTGAGCGGATCATGACATCGACATTGTCCATTATGCAAGGCCAACGTTTGGACCGCGTGGTTAGTTCCAGATGTATAACGGTCGGTTATGAAGTCGAGCGTTGAGTTTTAAACCGTTTGGTTAGTTTGAGATTGAAATGTGGACTTTTCTCAAGAAAAAAAACATAATAATGGCATGAACTAAAAGTGGGATTAAGTTTTCAAAACTAGGTTATGTTGCCTCGGACCAACCCTTTGCAATGCACGAACCTCATTGTCCTGACAACCAAAAGAAGATGGGGCATAGTCTACTACCCCTAAAAAAACACGAGAGGTGACCGATCTAAATCATCTCAGCCGCTTAATCACACGATCTAACGGTTCATGCTCTGTGTATGTTTAACGCTAGCAAGCCACAAGTCCCACCGATCAACCCCTAACCCTTCTGTAGCGATTCGTCCACGTCCAGTCATCGTGGCTCGCCCCTCTTTTTTGTCCTAAAAAACCGTTTCGCATGCCCGCACCACAAAACCCACTCATTCCTCCTTCACCGTTGCACGCCCGCACTATCCTTCCCCACCTCCTCCCATCGTCCCTCTCGATCCGGCCACCGCGACCCCGTGGTCGCTTCACCAAGTTGCGGCGCCGCCCCGCCCGACAGCCGACCAGAATCCGCCTGGTGTCGCTGCTCATGGCGGGGAAGGAGGAGGTCTAACGGGTGTTGCTACTCGCGGCGGAGAAGAGAGGTCCCACCGACGAAAGGAGTGGTTCCTGATGGTGAAGACGAGGTTGGTACGACCGGATAAAGGGGGTCGAGAGTTTTCGGTTTCCACTAGTTATCTACCGTTTTGGGCTTTGCGAAGCGATGTATCCGATTACAAGGTGATTGAAACCAACCCAGCCGAACCAAACACTTGTAACGTTTTTGCTAAGAAGTGTAATCAGAAGATGGTGGAAAATTGTCGAACCAAACGCATCGTAAGTTCTAATTATCTTTAACATCCAATAAGAACACCTAAAGCATGAAATAGCACATATTATTGGCTCACTGCAACAACATGGCCACGGTTATGTGTCACCTTTGAGAATACAAAACTTGATCTAGACCAACCATACTGTCTCCAGATATATTTTTACGAAACATTATGCAAATCTCATTTAGCCAGGTCAACGTTTGAGACGTGTGTTGCACATCCAAGCTTACTAGTCATAGGAAGGGATCCAGTAATTGCTAGTTGGCAATTCTGTGCAAAAATAGAATGAAGGCGCCTACCTTAGCATAAGTGATTACATCATTCTTAGGAAAATCAATTACCACCATGTGCCATTTTAGAATAAGCGCCTACATCATCCTAGGGCATCTACAACCAAACCCCTCAAACCCGTCTTAAACACGCGGACAAGCCACCCGGTCACTGACCGGTCACGAAAATACGACCCAGACGGGCCTCTCAAACCGGTCTCAAACGGCCGGGCTGACCGGCACCCCCGATATCTAGTCCAAATACATGACGGACACGTCGGACCCGACAGCCTGACCCTACTTCAAATTGCACCAAATCCACCCTGCAGAACTGGTGGATCCATTTCATGTTGTCCTATCTTCTTCCTCCTCGCATCGTTCGTCTCGCAGCTCCGCCATCGCGCGCGCTCCGCCGCCGTACGTAGCCTCTGCCCCGTCAGCTCCGTCAGAGGAGTCTTTTGTCTCGTCCTCGCCGTTGGGGACATCGTTGCCGGCCCGGAAGACACCGCGACATGTCAGGCAACTCTCTGGCTCTGTCTTGCACTCGATGTGTTCGACACAATGTCCAGCCGGATTTTTGAGTCAAAATTTTAGGGGAAATGATCGATTATGATGCTTCGTCCGACGAGAAGTATGGACCGACGGAGATTGATCAACCATTGTTTTTGCGCATTATGGCGGGAGTGGAAGCACATGATGACTACTTCAAGCTCACAAGGGATTGTTGCGATCAACTCTCTCTATCTATCTATCTATCTATCTGCATGACTGCTATGAGGATGCTTGGTACTACTACAGATGTCGTTGGTGAGATGGTCAGGATGGGGGAACACATGCCTGAAGACTACTGTCAAGTTTGCCCGTGTTGTGGTCGAGGTGTTTGGAGGAGAGTATCTAAGAGAACCAAATATGCAGGACACAGAGAAGTTGGCAATTGGAGAGGTCAGAGGGTTTCTAGGAATGATGGGATCAATTGATCGCATGCATTGGCAGTGGAAGAACCGCCCCAAAGGTTTACGAGAAATGTATCAAGGTCACACCAAAGAGGACACCATCGTACTAGAAGCGGTGGCATCACATGACTTATGGATTTGACATGCTTTCTTTGGAATGTCGGGTTCTCACAACGACATCAGCGTGTCATGTTCCTTCCCTGCGCAACGTCGTCGCCACCGGAGAGACGGCGTGCCAAACGCGTGTATTGTTTCTGTTGTGGGGATGGTCGTCGTTGTCGTCGTGGGGGTTCTGTTTACGGGCACGTGTAAATTTGGGGAACACGTCAACTTTTCGTTGCTTCGTGCTCGTGGTTTTGGGCGGTGTTCGATCGACGGTTAGCGGTTGAGCGGATCATGACATTGACATTGTCCATTTTGCAGGGTTGATATTTAGACCACGTGGTTAGTTCCAGATGTATAACGACCGATTTTGTAGTCGATCATTGAGTTTTAAACCGTGTGGTTAGTTTTAGATTGAAATGTGTACTTTTCTCGACAAGAAAAACATAACGGTGGCATGAACTAAAACTGAGATTAAGCTTTAAAAATGGGTTGTGTTGCCTCAGACCAACCCTTTGCAACGCACGAATCTCCTTATCTCGTCAACAAAAAAAGGAAGACAGGGCACGGTCATATGAGCATTCTAATTAGTAGCGTATGAGCATTTTAGAATAAGCGACTGCATCATCTTAGGCAATTTAATTAGCAGCAGAGGAGCATTTTAGTGTAAACGACTACATGTTTTTTGTCAAATTAATTAGCAGTAGATGAACGTTTTTAGGTAGCCGACTTTATCATTTTCGGGAAATTTAATTAGTAGTAGATGTGCATTTTCAACAATAAGCAACTTCATCATCTTAGGCAAATTAATTGGCAACAAAACAATGATTTAGCATAAGCAACTATATCATGTTTTGGCTATTTTATTAAGCAGAGGTTTTGCCAACTACATCATATTTTGGTAATTTTATTAGGCAAAAGTTTTGCCTAGATGATCCAGAGACTACATCATTCTTAGGCAAATTAATTAGCAACACATGACTACTTTAGCATAAGCGACTACGTCATCCTTGGCAATTTTATTAGGCAAGATTTGCCTACATGAGCAAGCAACTACATCATTCTTAGGAAAATTAATTAGCAGTAGATGAGTATTTTACCATAAGTGACCACAACAACTTTTGGATTTTTTTATTAGAAAAGTTTTAGCATAGCATGCAGTTGCCTATGTAGTTTTCATGCATATTGGAATTGTTGCCTACATCGCTCACAATGGCGTCAAAACTTGATCAGTTCTCTGGATGTTTTGTGTAGATGATACGAGACACAAGCAACGCTAGAGTTTTGCCCATTAGTTCATCGTCCCTCGTGTTGCTAGAATACTGCAGCATGACACACATTGCCATTTTGATGTCCCTCGAAAATATTGAACCCACTCCTAAAATCTAGCGGAAATGGTGCCAAATTTGTGCATGAAAAAATGGAGCTATGGTCCTCATGAAATTGAGCGAGATTTTGAGTTTATCCCTTGAATTTGGCGACTCTTCTCACCATCATGTCCTCTGCCTCGCGCTCATGGCCTAAATAGATAAGGAGGCATGTGCACTAACCTTTTGCCACGGATGACTGGGTGCACCTCACCGTCCGTTTCATCGCCTTGGCGTGCCAACACTCCATTCCTCCTCCCGCTTCCTCTTCTCCTCGTGCACGCTCGCTCCTAGTTGGGCCTATCTGGTTCATCATCGCTGGTTCGGGACGTCCGCCATCCGTTTGCACACCCCTAGTCGCATTTCCCATTCTTCAAAAATGCTAGACTTACGAAAGGAGGTTAATGACTCAACCTACGTGTTGATCCACCCCCTTGATTTCACCTTATGATCCCCTCTCTGATTTCAACTAGGTCCCTCCTAGTTTCAACCACCCACTTGTTTTCTTCCACATCAGCATGTAAACAAAATTATATAGCCCCCTCCCATAAGTGTAGCATTGTTGTTCTCGCCATCCTTCGTCGAAAAATCGCGAACTCTAACCCGGGAATCACCTGTGAACCCTAGGATTTCTTTTCATCACATATTTGGGAGGAGAGGGGAGAGGCTGTGACGCCCCCATTCTCGACCGTACGCTAAACATACACGCAATGCATACGACCAAGATTAGGGACTCACTGATTGATATCATAACACAACACTAGACACAAATTAAAGTCATACAGCTTCATATTACAAGCTAGGGCCTTGAGGGCTCGAATACAAAGCTCGACAAGCACGAGTCAGCGGAAGCAAATAATATCTGAGTACATACATAAGTTAAACAAGTTTTGCCTTAAGAAGGCTAGCACAAACATAACACAGAACGAAAGAGGCGAGGCCTCCTGCCTGGGAACCTCCTATCCTACTGCTGGCCGAGGGCCGCCTCCACATAGTAGTAAGCTCCTGCGGTGATGTAGTAGTCGTCTCCGGTATACTCCATCTCCTGGTCTCTATCGTCTGAACGCAGAATCGTATCGAAGGGGAAAGAGGAAGCAAAGCAGCGGTGAGTACTCATCCAAAGTACTCGCAGGACTGACATTAGAACTATGCTAAGTATGCATCATTATCAAGGGGAGGGATTATATCTGGACTGACTGCAGAAAGAAAGAATAAGGGGAAGGCCTAGTCCTATCAAAGACTAGCATCTTTAACATCTTGCAACATTAGAAAAGAGTAGACTGGTAACTCACATATAACACTATTTTATTGTAGCAATTTTAATAAGTAACCACGGCCAGAGATTCTTCCTCGACTCCCTGCGAGGAAGCAATCCCGAAGCCAACATTCATTTCAAATTAAAGTCACCATTGTAGTTGTATAAGGTCAAGGTACAACTCCAAGTCGTCCTGTTACCGTGGACTGTAGGAGATATGCCCTAGAGGCAGTAATAACAGTTATTTTGTATCTCCAAGTTTGTAATGAAAGTTTATGTTCCATGCTATAACTGCAATGATTCTCGAGTCTACAATAACCACGAGGCTTGGAGGGAAACTCATGTGCACGTGTGGTATAATAAACGGTAAATTGAATTCCTAGTCTAGCCTCTAAGACTGGCTCAAGTATTGCATGATGATCCCGTTTTCCTGATCATGGGCATGGCTATGCCGGCAATTTTGAGGGCACGATGTTGGTAGAACACTCGTGTTGAATCAATCCGAATTGATGTTATGCTATGAGATACATTCGTCACAAGTTTATGGTTAATAACACAGAGATGGTTAACGTTTGCATAATTCCTTAGACCATAAGAGTATCGAGTTTCTTCATGCTTGCTTCATGAACTTTGGGGTTTATTAAACGTCATCCGTAAATGGGTGGCTATTACGGCGGCTTACGGGTTCATGGAAAAGTATGTCAAGTAACTTGATAGCTCAAGATTGGGATTTTCTCCTCCGACGATGGAGAGATATCTCTGGGCCCTCTCGGTGTTACGGTATCCATCATCGTCTGGCCAGACACTTTGTGATTTGATCACGGGGATGCCGGAACACGGGAACAAGAAAAGAGAACAATATCGGCAACGAGGTAACCGACATAGTGGACAAGTTGTTGATCCACGAGGATGCCTACATGTCTCACCTAGGGAAATTGTAACATATCGCGAAGCAACAGGAATAAGGTTCACTCAAATATTCATTCGTGTGGGTATAGGGGTCAATATGGGTGTCCACGGCTCCGATGTTGATCATTGATCGGAAGGGGTTCCGGGTCATGTCTATGCTTCACTGAACCTATAGGGTCACACGCTTAAGGGGCATCTATCTATTGAATACTAGACAAGGAGTCTGAGAGAAAATCATCGAAAAGTTTCGGACATCGGAAAGGTTTCGGACAACAGAAAAGTTCCGCAGACAGAACACCGGAACAATTTCAGTAAAACTAAAAAGTAGTTTCAGGGGATACCATTAAGTCAAATTGGTTTCGGCACATGCCTGATAATTCTTGGAGGGTGCCAGAATCATTCTGGAAACTTCTGGGAATTTTCCGGAAGAAAAACCGAAAATGTTCTGGAGCTGCCGGAACCGCTTCAAATGCTTTTCGCAGATGAAAATCACTATTCCGGAATTGTTCCGGATCGCATTAAAAATTATTTAGCAGGGTAGTAGAATTGTTCTAAGCCCACATAAATATTTTCAGTTCGATCGGATGCTGAAAAATGTCATCGTGAATAGTGAAAGTGCTTTTTGGATATTTATGGAACATCACCTTTTTGGATATTTCCAAAAAGGCTTCTAGAAGGGATTGGGGAGCAAGGTAGCTCCTCATGGGCCCCCCCCCAAGGGTTGGCCGGCCAAGGGTGGAGCTCCTCCATGGAGCTCCACATGGCACCCCTTTTCCTTCTTATGATTTTTTATGTGTGACATAAAGTGGGGGTAGTTTGGTATTTTCAAGTCCCAACTCTACCCCTTGGTTTTCCTATAAATAGAGGAGATGTGGGCTGCCATATCTTCATCCTTGTGCTCTCATACACATGCTTTTCTTTCCAAGCTCTCTCTCTCCCTCCCACGAAAAGAGTCTTTCGTAGAGCCGAAAGGCTGTCTGGGTTCCGGCAGGAACTAGTTCTGGACGGCAAAGCCCTGCTGGATAGATGACACCATATGTGTGCAACCCCGTAGAGAGGTCGTAGTTTCGATCTTTTGCCCGAGGGGCTGTTCGTGTGTCCTCCCGTAGGGCTGTCCGAGTCTCCGTTCGAGTTTCGAGCGTCCTCCCAAAGGGCCGTCCGCGACATCGTCTGAGGGACTGTCCGACCGCCTCCCGAAGGGCTGTCCGACGAGGGAGTACATCCTCATGGTTGGGAGGTTGTAAAATCCTATCTGCGGGGATCTGCACCAACGATCTCCACCGACTCTTCTTCCGCTGCGCTTCGAGTCGGTACAGATCAGATCAAACCTTGTATGCAGTCTCCATAGTGGTCCTGGGTGTGCTCGCTATACTAGAAAATTTTATTTTCTGTCACGTTCCCCAACAGTGGCATCAAGAGCCAGGCCATGAGTAGATGCTTGTTATGATCTATACTACATGAGATGTATGGGTATTGCATAGTATAATTTTGTAGTAGATGAGATCTATTGCTGAAAATTATTTGTGCGGGTAGCAGATGAAATCTGTTACCCGATGTTCCTGTTGCTTCCCGTGAATTTGCGTAGTCCTGATCTTGACGGAATGGTGGAATCTTACAAAGTTCTGGCAATCCGTGATCCTTTCATGCTGCTCCTGAGTCTTCTGATTGACAGATCAACGAAGTGCTAACAGTTCTTTGGGTTCCACCATAGTTAAAGAAAGATGGATGTTTCGCAGATGACAGGGCAATGCAGGTATGATCTGCACGGGGGTCACGCGTATGACGAAGTTTAGTATGGGGCTCGAGATTTTATTATCTCGTGTTTCATACACCCTGAAAAGTTAATCTAGCAACTTGAATTATCATACTTGATGATAAACGTTGGTAGCTGCGGTTTGAGTCAAAACCTTAGAAGCCACGTAAAATAAAATTTTGTATATACCGATTAGAGGCGTCTAACTTGGTTTTGCAGGATGGTTTGCATATGATGTGGTATAGCAATGCTCATATTCAATTTGATTATGTATGAGATGGCTATATGATGTAATTAACATGACCTGTGTGTCATGATTCGGCATGATGGCTGGAGCCATATGATTGCACTTCAATGACCTGCGTGTCAACCTTATGTAATGCACTTATTTATTAGCTATAGAGATAACAATATTATCTGGTGCATCGACAAGGTGGTGGCAATCTTCGCAAAGGTGAACACCGACGCGAATGCAGAAGACAAAGAAATACTTGACTTCTCCGTCAGAAAGGGCTATACCATATCATGCTATTATGAATTGCCTGAGATGTTTATCCCTCTTGATGCACCCTTCTTAATTGCGCGGTAGTCGCTTTTTATTAGGGTGATCTCTCACTAAAAATATCAAGTAGTTAGTGTTCTGCCAAGTGTAGCACCATCACGGCACCTATCTCTTCGGGGTATCACATGGTTACATGGGTACGAATGATTAGAGAAGTGTGAGGCGGGTGAGTTAAGACCTCGCAGCGAGATCACTTGGTTGTCTTGACGTTCAGGCATGAAAGTCATGAGCTCGGAACACACGCATCAAAAGATGAACAAGAGTCACATAGAGATGTGATGGGCAAGTTGGCCTACCAATTGAAATTCCCGTCACTTGAGATGGTTACATCTTTGACGCTGAATTGAAAGTTAGGTCTTGCATCACTCACAATCAATTATGAGAGATATTGATTTGAGTGGGAGTGCACCTTAGAATAAAAATTGTTTATTCACTAGTGCAAAAAATCATTATGAACAAAGTCTAAGTGAACTTGTGTTTTCCATTGTAGATCAAATGGCTGGCAACACCGCGTTCAACTTAGGCCATATGTTAGAGAAAGAGAAGTTAGTTGCGAATGGAAACAACTATGCGGACTGGGTCCGTACCCTGAGGATTGTCCTCCGGGGTGCTAAGAAAGTGTACGTGCTTGACGGACCTCTTCCTCCTAAACCGGCGGCAATAGCCGCGGCAGACATACAAAATGTCTGGGCCACTAAGGATGATGATTACAACTTAGTGCAGTGCCTCATGCTGTCTTGCATGAGTTCAGAGCTTCAAAAATGTTTTGAATTCCATAACTCCTTTGATATGATCAAGGATCTGGATGCTCTTTACAAGTTTAATGCACGGTCTGAATGTTTTTACATCATGAAAATGATGGCGGAGACCAAGATGGTTGAGGGCAGTTCAGTTGGCGAGCACATAGTCAATATGATTCGCTACGCTGAAAGGCTTAAAATCCTGGAATTCCCACTTCCAAAAGAGCATGTTATGGACCTGTTGCTAGGTTCACTCCCCCCGTCTTATGGCGGTTTTATCATGAACTACAACATGAATGGGATGGGCAAAACAGCAAATGAGGTGCTTGCCATGCTGAAAACTGCTGAAGGAGGACTGTAGAAAAATCGCAAGCAAGTGTTGCTTGTGAATAAAACTGCCAGTTTCAAAAATAAAAGCAAGCCAAAGAAGGGGAAGGGCGCCGGTAAGACCGGCTTCCAAAGCAAATCTAAGGGCGGAGCTAAGAATGAAACTAAGTGCTTCTACTGCAAGGGCACAGGACACTGGAAGAGAAACTGCAAGAAGTATCTGGAAGATAAGAAGTCTGGGAAAACCGGAAAAGGTATAATTGTTATACAGGTTAATGTCATTGATGTTTTGCTTGCTAGCGAAAATTCTAAGTCTTGGGTATTTGATACCGGATCGGTTGCTCACATTTGCAACTCGATACAGGGGCTTCAGAAGGTGCGCAAACTGGCAAAGAATGAAGTCATGATGCGTGTTGGGAACGGCGCTGGGATCGCCGCTCAAGCCGTTGGCATTATGCCTCGACGTCTCCCTTCAGGATTTATTTTGGAACTTAGTAACTGTTATTTTGTTCCATTGTTGTGTAGAAACATTATCTCTGGATCATGTTTAGTACACGATGGGTACTCCTACAAGTCTGAGAACAATGGTTGTTCACTTTATTGTAAGGATATGTTTTATGGATTTGCACCCATTGTTGGGGGCCTTTTCATACTAAATCTTGATTGTGGAAATGATGTCTTTAACGTGAATGCTAAACGCCTTAAGAAGGCTGATACCACCACCACTTACTTGTGGCACTGTCGGCTTGGCCACATCGGAAAGAAACGCATGAAAAGACTCCATAAAGATGGAGTTTTACCGTCCCTTGATTTTGAATCATTTGACACATGTGAAGCTTTCTTGATGGGAAAAATGACCAAGACGCCGTTCATGGGTCATCCTGAACGGGCGGGTGAATTATTGGAAATAATACATAGTGATGTATGTGGTCCAATGAACACGGCCGCACGGGGTGGGTATTTTTACTTCGTGACTTTTACTGATGATTTAAGTCGGTATGGCTATATCTATTTGATGAAGCATAAGTCAGAAACCTTTGAAAAGTTCAAAGATTTTCAGAATGAGGTAGAAAATCATCGTGACAAAAAGATTAAGTTTCTACGGTTTGATCGCGGAGGCAAATATCTTAGTCATGAGTTTGGCCAACATCTGAGTGACCGTGGAATCGTTTCACAGCTTACGCCTCGCGGAACTCCACAGCGAAACGGAGTGTCGGAACGACGTAACCGAACCCTGTTAGACATGGTAAGGTTGATGATGTCTCTTTCAGATCTACCGATATCTTTTTGGGGTCACGCACTACTCACTGATGCTTATACATTAAACAAAGCGCTGTCTAAGTCTGTTGAGACAACACCACATGAGATGTGGTATGGGAAGATACCTAGTGTGTCGCATCTCAAGGTTTGGGGTTGTGAGGCATATGTAAAACATTTATAGCCAACCAAACTAGAACCTAGATCAGACAAATGTTACTTTGTAGGTTATCCAAATAACACCATTGGATATTCCTTCTACCACCAGTCCGAAGGCAAAATGTTTGTCGCAAAGGTTGCACACTTTCTCGAGAAAGAATTTCTCGCTAAAGAATTGAGTGGGAGGACAATACATCTTAATGAGATTAGTGAATCTTTGGCAACCATTGACATGGCTAAAGAACCAGAAAAAATTCCGCTAATTATCCCTACAACCGAGCTGGAAGTTGTCGCATGTGATGCGGAGACTTCAGACAATGTTGTTACTGAACCGCACAGATCAGGTAGGGCTATCCAACCACCTGAGTGGTTTCATAACAAAATCTTCATTCTTGAAGATGATGAACCTGCGCACTACAAGGAAGCGATGGCGGGCCCTAGCTCAAGGGAATGGCACAAAGCCATGATATCCGAAATGGAATCCATGTACGAAAATCAAGTTTGGAACTTGGAAGAACTTCCAGATGGCATAAAACCCATTGGTTGTAAATGGATTTTCAAAAGAAAGACGGACGCGGATGGTAACATTACTATCCATAAAGCTAGACTTGTCGCGAAAGGGTTCACGCAAGTTCCAGGAGTGGACTACGATGAGACTTTCTCGCCCATAGCTATGCTTAGGTCTGTTCGGATATTACTAGCAATTGCTGCTTATTTCGATTATGAAATATGGCAGATGGATGTCAAAACGGCTTTCCTAAATGGAAACCTTGAACAGGATGTATACATGATACAACCAGAAGGTTTTGTCGATCCTAAGAATGCTGGAAAGGTATGTAAGCTTCAGAAAGCCATTTATGGTCTGAAGCAAGCATCAAGTAGCTGGAACATTCGTTTTAATGAAGTAGTCAAAGAGTTTGGCTTCATCAGGAACGATGAAGAATCTTGTGTTTACAAGAAGTTTAGTGGGAGCGCAAAAGCTTTTCTAATCTTGTTGAATCGATCCGAATTGATGTTATGCTATGAGATACATTCGTCACAAGTTTATGGTTAATAATACAGAGATGGTTAACGTTTGCATAATTCCTTAGACCATGAAAGTATCGAGTTTCTTCATGCTTGCTTCATGAACTTTGGGGTTTGTTAAACGTCATCCGTAAATGGGTGGCTACTACGGTGGCTTATGGGTTCATGGAAAAGTATGTCAAGTAACTTGATAGCTCAAGTTTGGGATTTGCTCCTCCGATGATGGAGAGATAGCTCTGGGCCCTCTCGGTGTTACGGTATCCATCATTGTATGGCCAGACACTTTGTGATTTGATCACGAGGATGCCGGAACACGGGAAAGAGAAAAGAGAACAATACCGACAACGAGGTAACTGGCATAGTGGACAAGTTGTTGAAACACGAGGATGCATACATGTCTCACCTCGGGAAATTGTAACATATCGCGAAGCAACAGGAATAGCTCACGGCAACTGGAGGTTCACTCGAATATTCATTCGTGTGGGTATAGGGGTCAATATGGGTGTCCACGGCTCCGATGTTGATCATTGATCGGAAGGGGTTCCGGGTCATGTCTATGCTTCACCGAACCTATAGGTTTACACGCTTAAGGGTCATCTATCTGTTGAATACTAGACAGGGAGTCTTAGAGAAAATCACCGAAAAGTTTTGGACACCAGAAAAGTTTCGGACAGCAGAAAAGTTCCGCACACAGAACACCGGAACAGTTTCAGTAAAACTAAAAAGTAGTTTCAGGGTATAGTATTAAGTCAAATTGGTTTCGGCACATGCCTGATAATTCTTGAAGGGTGCCAGAATCATTCTGGAAACTTCTGGGAATTTTCCGGAAGAAAAACCAGAAATGTTCCGGAGCTGCCGGAACCGCTTCAAATGCTTTTCACAGATGAAAATCACTATTCTGGAATTGTTTCGGATCGCATTAAAAATTATTTTAGTGGGGTAGTAGAATTGTTCTAAGCCCACATAAATATTTTCAGCTCGATCGGACGCTAAAAAATGTTGTCATGAATAGTGAAAGTGCTTTTTGGATATTTATGGAAAAGCACCTTTTTGGATATTTCCAAAAAGGCTTCTAGAAGGGATTGGAGAGCAAGGTAGCTCCTCATGGGGGGCCCCCAAGGGTTGGCCGGCCAAGGGTGGAGCTCCTCCATGGAGCTCCACATGGCACCCCTTTTCCTTCTTATGATTTTTTATGTGTGACATAAAGTGGGGGTAGTTTGGTATTTTCAAGTCCCAACCCTACCCCTTGGTTTTCCTATAAATAGAGGAGATGTGGGCTGCCATCTCTTCATCCTTGTGCTCTCATACACATGCTTTGCTTTGCAAGCTCTCTCTCTCCCTCCCACGAAAAGAGTCTTTCGTAGAGCCGAAAGGCTGTCTGGGTTTCGGCAGGAACTAGTTCTGGACGACGAAGCCCTGCCGGATAGATGACACCATATGTGTGCAACCCCATAGAGAGGTTGTAGTTTTGATCTTTTACCCGAGGGGCTGTTCGTGTGTCCTCCCGTAGGGCTGTTCGAATTTCCGTTCTGTTTCGAGCGTCCTCCCGAAGGGCTGTCCGTGACATCGTCCGGGGGACTGTCCGACTGCCTCCCGAAGGGCTATCCGATGAGGGAGTACATCCTCGCAGTTGGGAGGTTGTAAAATCCTATCTGCAGGGATCTGCACCAACGATCTCCACCGACTCTTCTTCCGCTGCGCTTCGAGTCGGTACGGATCAGATCAAACCTTGTATGCAGTCTCCATAGTGGTCCTAGGCGTGCTCGCTATACCGGAAAATTTTATTTTCTTTTGCGTTCCCCAACATGGACATGGCTATTCAAATAGATAAGTTCTTCCCTGCAGGGGTGCACAACATATTCCCCAACACGCTTGAATCACCTCCGGTCGGACACACTTTTCTGGGTCATGCCCGTCCTCGGGATATCAAAATGTCGTCGCCCCACCTAGACTTAACGAAGAGGCTAGCCCACCGGTCTAAATCCTAAGCGTGGGGGGTCAAGGGCCCACTCACCCTTTGCACTCCTACACTTTGCGAGGGCGGCCAAGGTGAGTCCTAGCACGCCTTATCACAAGCGCGATGTCGTTGCAGACCACTCGGGCGCGTGCCACTCCATTGCTGACGTTCGAAGAACTTTGGCTGATACAACTACACTGAGTAGCCATAACTTCTCCCACGTGAAGGTTAGTGCGTATTAAGGCCAACAACCTAACTCAAATCAAGTACCCAACCCATTAGCATTTTATTAATGTGGGGCAAGTGCGACCCATAAAGTGCGGTCCCGTCGCCCCGTCTCGAGGATGTGTGGCAAAGGCCTCTCTCGCTAGTCCACGCCTCATCATCACCCTTTTGGATCAAACCTGGCCAAACGGGCGGCCTGACCCGACACGGGCATGACCCATGCTAAACGGGCCTGGCACGGCACAACCCGTAGGGGCACGTTTAGCGAACGGGCCATGCTGTGCCGGCCCGCGTGCTACGCCTCTAGGCTCAAGCACGACCTGTTTGCTAAACGGGCCAGCCCGTTGGCCCGTTTACCACGATGGGCTTCCTATTTTTTGCCTGATGGGCTTCTATTTAGGCCTAGTGGCCTGTATTTAAGATATATATATATATATAAACTAAACGGGTCGCACCGTGCCGGCCCGCGTGCCCAGCCTCTAGGCCCAGGCACGGCCCAAGGCGGGCTGCGTGCCTGGCATGACCTGTTTAATTCGTGTCGGGCCATGCCCGGAGCATGCCGAGCCTGCGTGCTTTTGGGCCGGCCCGATTAGCACGGCCCATTTGGCCAGCTCTGTTTTGGATGCCTTACCAGTGCATCCCACCACATCTTACACACGGGTACCCTTAGGGCCGACCCATCTCAAGACTGTCAGGAACTCAGGTCCACCTCAACCAGGGTGGTACCGCCTGTCCCTCCAGTCCCGTCTTTCACATTTAAACAAGGTCAAGTTGAAGTAACTGTGTGTTTATGCACCAAGTGGATATCCGAGGAATCACCGTCGATGGATCCCACTCAAGGTATGTGTATGACAAGAGTCGCTATCGATAAATGGGAAGGAGGAATCACCCTCGATACCCACGATCGAATAGCTACGCTACAGAATTAACACCGGGAGTGCTAAGTGAGGTATCACCCTCGGCACTTGGTAGTAGCTCTGTAGTGCCATATTAAAAGGGGTGTGCGGTGATGTGAGGGGCCTGGCTCGTCAGTCGGTTGACCGAGTCTTCGGGCCTTCGAGTCGTCGATGAAGAAGCAGGGGCAACTGGGACTAAGGGGGTCACTGGGGATTCATTGATCAACCTATACTAAACATTTGATATGATTGCAGGTATATTATCAGTTTATCAAAAACAGGCTATGCATCAAAATAGGAGCTAGCTAATGCAGTAGCAAAATCTAATGCAAGAATGAGCGGGAAGAATGGGCGATATCGGAATGCTCAAGGGGGGGGTGCTTGCCTTGCTGCTCTGCAGCAAAGGCCTGGTCGTCAACGGCTTAGTCGTACCCGCACCACCGTGAGTCTGGGGTCCTACCGGAGAGAAGAGGGGGCAGAAACAATAAATATAAAACAGACAAATGCATCACGATGCATGACATGGCAATATGCAGAGCTAGGTATGCAATAACGCATACTACACGTACTAGATGGGTGGGAAGAATATCTGACGATATTTTCCTGGTCTCGGGCTACTACCGGATAGATGAAACGGATGGAAAAGTTCCATGTTTGCTATGCTAGGAGCACGTGACAGGCTAACAGACTGTGTATTCAGATTCGTGGTATTTTTCCGATCAACTTTCATGTATACAATATTTTCATCCGAGTTACGGATTATTTATATTAATTTTTAAAGCTTTATTAATATTCAGAAATTAAAATAGATTATTTTCATTCAATAATTCATTTATGACGTCAGCATGATGTCATGCTGACATCAGGAGTCAACAGTCAAAGTGACCAGTGGGTCCCCCATGTCATTTTATCAATTCTAATTAATGTTTTAATTAACTATTATTTAGATTAATTAGTGGGTGGGACCCACCTGTCAGTCACTGTTTAAAATTAATTAACTAACATATTAATTAGTTAATCTAATTAGTCTTAATTAAGTTAAGTAATTATTAAATTAATTAATTAACTATTTATTATTATTATTATTATTATTTTAAAACGTTTTGGAAGGGGTGGTTGGGGCCCCACTGTCAGTGGGAGTGGGTAGGCCGGCCCCGCCTGGCAGTGGGCCAAACCCCCACAACGCACGCACGCACGCACCGGGCCGCAGCAGTAGCTCGGCGGCCGCCGGCGCGGGCCCGTGGGGGTTGTTGGTGGTTGTGGCCAGCACGGACGGTACGGGGGCCATGGGCAACGGCGACGTGGGGAGGCCGCGGGGGCGAGGGTCGCGGGCGCGCGCGATGTGGCGCCGACGCGCAGGGGCCGGGGTGACGCAAGGGGAAGCGGGGATGCGGCGAGCGCGCGCGCACCGTCGCGGTGGTGCGGCGGTGAGCGTGGGCGAGGCGCATGCGGCGGTGAGCGCGGGCGGGGCGCGCGTGCGGCGCATTGGGGAAACGGCCAACGGGCGCAGCGGCGCAGTGTGGGGGGTGAAGCCAGCATGGCATCGGTGACTAGCGACAGCGGGAGGGATTAGGCGGAGGAGAGGGGAAGAGCCCGGAGGCTCACCGGGAGGAAGGGCGGTGGCTGGCAGTGTGCGCGAGGGAGGGTGACGGCCGACGATGTGGTGACGAGGCGGCGCCGGTTGGGGAGAAGGGGCGCGGGCGAGGTCGACGTTGAGAAGCAATGGCGACGGCCCGTGGAGGGGGCGAGGAGGTGTCGGGGTTAGGCGGAGGTGGGATGGTCCAGCGGCGGGTCGTCGGCGATGGTGAGGGGGGCGCCATGGACGGCGCGAGGCGGCGGCGTCGGCGCCCGATCCGATCTGGATCGGGGTAGAGGGAGAGAGGAGTGGGCGAGTGGGGATCGGGCGCTAGGGTTTGCCTCCGGTGGGGGGTTATGGGGGCGGGGTGGGCCGGTTGGGCCGGCCAGCTGGGCTGGGGGCCCAGTAGGGGGGGTTGCTTTTATTTTTCTTTTAGTTTAGTTTTTGGTTTTGTTTTGTTTTTCTTTTTTTTAGTTTTCTGTTTTAGTATTATTTTAATTTAGTGTATTTAAACATCTTATAAAATTGTGGTTTCTTCACCAGTATTAATCATGACTTAATTGTTACAACTAGAACATTTTAGTTTTGATATTTGAAAGATTTTATCGTTGACTTTATTTTAAATTTGAATTTGAACGGGGTTTGATTCCAACGCGAGTTTAACAACAGTAATCGTGGTGATGTGGCATCATTAGCGTGGGATTACTGTAGCTTAATTACAGAGATTACTGCAGCTCAAATCAAGGGCGTCACAACTCTCCCCTACTAAAAAGAATTCTCGTTCCGAGAATTAAGAAGTAGAAGGAAAGAGCTCTGCGTATTCTGCACGAAGATGATCTTCGCGTTCCCAAGTGGCTTCATCTTCACAATGATTTGCCCACTACACTTTGAAGAACTTGGTAACCTTCTGATGAGTCCGATGTTCAGTATCATCGAGAATGCGGACTGGTTGCTCTTTGTACGAGAGGTATTGCTACAGCTCAAGCATATCATGATCCACTGCTTAGATAAGATCCTTGAAACAACGACAAAGTTGTGACACATGGAACACATCGTGAACCTAAGAAAGTTTGGCAGTAGCTCCAATTGATATGCCACTTTACCACGCCTTTCGAGAATAGTGAAAGGACCAATATATCGAGGATCCAACTTGCCCTTGACCCCAAAACGGTGTGTACCTCTCATTGGCCTGACCTGAAGATAAGCCTTTTCGCCAGGTTGATAGACTATATCTTTGTGATGACGGTCATACTGACTCTTCTGACGAGACTGAGCAACCTTCAGATTTGCATCAATAATGCGGACTTGATCCTCGGCATGTTGGATAATATCTGGACCGATAAGTGTACGTTCCCCAGTTTTTGACCAATTCAGAGGAGTCTGACACTTACGTCCATATAATACTTCAAAAGGAGCCATCTTCAGACTAGCTTGATAGTTATTGTTGTAGGAGCACTCAGCATACGGGAGAGATTCCTCCCATTTCCTGCCAAAAGAAATGACACAAGATCGAAGCATGTCTTCGAGAATCTGATTGACTCTTTCAACTTGTCCCTGGGATTGAGGGTGAAAAGCGGTGCTGAAGGACAAATGAGTTCCCATAGCTTCCCGAAAACTTGCCCAAAATCTTGAAGTGAATAAACTGCCACGGTCTGAACTAATCACCAATGGAATACTGTGGAGGGAGACAACTCTGGACATGTAAAGATCTGCTAGCTGACTAGCAGTAATAGTTTCCTTGACGGCCAGAAAGTGTGCAACCTTGGGCAGTCGGTCAATGACGATAAGAATAGCGTCATTACCTTTGACGGTGGCTCGGTATTTACATACGAAGGCAAGTGCAACAAATTTTTTGGATTTAAAGATGTACAGGAGAGTCAGGTTTCGATCCTGTGGAACTTTGGGTTATGGCTCCACCACGTGGTTAAGAGTAGAAAGAATGGTGACATCTTGCACGGTCATGGTAACAAGACATATCAGAGTTAAGTCTGTCCTTTATGTCGGCAACAACATAGGTACCAAGGGCGGTGGGCAAAGAGAACCATCTTCCTGCTCGTCGGAACAAGGCGGACCAATAGGCAAGGTTCTCGTCCACCGGTGGTTACCGAAATATTAACAACTTTTGTAACAGGGTTTTACTGACAGAATTGTACACCGAGGTGTTTACCTAAGCAGGGAATTGTTACTGCTTAGACCATGTAAATCTCAAGAAAGGTTAAACAGACCAATGGAAAGGAAAATGTGTATACACAAGTATTTGGTGTATATCTTTTGCAAAAGCAAGTAGAGCAGGATAATCACGACAGAGCTACAAGTATGTAACCATTTAGACAAAGAGCAAAGAATTTATGATGTTTACCCATACAACGATGTTTGGATAGTTGATCAAGAAACATTTAGCATTATGCCTCCAATGTTCTTGTTTGAGGATCTGTGTACCATAGACATGCTTCGATATATCAATGACATGGTCATCAACACCAATCAGGAGAAGACGTTGTAGGATTCTCAGGAGAAGAGTTATGGTAGCAGGCTCCAAAACAGGAGTCCATCATTAACCATGGAGAAGATGAGAATGTGGACGATGGGCTCAGCCACAATTTATCAAGATTTCATAAGGATGGATTTCCACAATTACGTGAACAAGGAGATAACATTGGTAGGACCCATTGCTATAATGATATATGCTCGAGAAGAACATCCACAAAATAAACATTGAACGAAAAGTGCACCCAGAAATATGGATTGGGTAGCACGATCAATGTTAGAATGGTGATTGCGAGGAGTATTACTTATACCACGAATTCTTTAAGAGGTGGTGAAATTCTCATGACATCTTCGGCAAAAAGATGATAATACTGCAAGACAGAACATACCACAAGATGGCTGGCAAGGAACTTAAAGTTCAACTAAAACAATACCAAGTCTATGTTTGGGAGGAAGGCAAGGATGTTGTCAAACACAACACAGATTACCAAGGGGCAAGGATGATATTTCTCATCATGAATTTAATTAGTATTTGGAAGAGCTCAAAATGATGATGACGATCACGATACATTTGTCGAGAAGTTTCATGAAGATGTAATCAATCAGCGACGACATCAAGCAAAGGAATGATGGAGCGAAAGTTTGTGGAACCACAGATAACATTGCTATCTTGGAATTGAAATTGCCTTTCAAGACAACCAACATGATGTTGAAAGCTCGATGTAAGCTTAGTGCACTGTTGGAATTGTGTTCCGGGAACGAAGGACACATATAGCATGGTCAAGCCTTAGCATGACGGTGATGATGTAGCCAATCAGCTAGGAATGACATGATCGAATACAAACTCGTAAGCAAAGAAGATTACTAAGAGTAGCTAAATTGTAGTCCAGACTCGATTTAGTTATCGGTGTCCTTAAGTGCCTAACAACTCAGAACCCGTAGAATGGCTAAGATAGGATAAGCATTACTTCTTCTAAAATTCACAAGATGTAGTGCAATGGCACGATATCCTCGAGATACTAGGGGGTAGTACTCGAAGGTAGATCGAAATGGAGGTTGGGAAGGCGTATTGATCTGTAGAGGACGAGTGCTTTAACTTGTCTAAGAATTGGGATCAAAGAAGAACAATCATGGTCGGAATCACGATTGCAAAGGGCCAAGCAAGATATGAGATGAATTTATAACAAGGGGATAATTATTATTAAGAGAAGCTTCGTGATGAGATCTACATCGTGTCCATGGGTATGAACACATAGTTCAAGGTCGACTCCGACTTCTTCAATTCATAACCTAACATTCACTTCTCACTTTTCAAAGAAGTGGTAGTGATGAAATTTTAACGGGTAGAACACCAGAAGAGTATGACTCGTGAAAACTCTCGTGTTCACACATGTTAGGGAAAAGCATAGGTTCAACCCATAGGGGCATATTAGAAACAAATACCACAAACTTCAAGAGTAATTGACACATGCTTGAAAGCAGAGCATGGCTGACAAAAGCATAGGATACAACTTATCAGAGGGAGAAGACACAGTTTACCAATGGCATCATGTTTTAGGGGAAAGAACATCACAATAATTTGGAACGTGAAGGATGCTATCCGATAATAACCCAAGAATGGGTCTGGCTGTCCACAAAGGACCTGATGTGAGTATCGGTACTCAATCAGAGTAATAAAGAATGCAAGGCATCGAATTATAGAACATACAATTAAATCGATGCTTAAATAACCAAGGGATTAAGATCTCCAAATTGGTGTATCGGAAATCGATGCTCCGATCAAATAGAAGTAAGATCAAATGACCTAGATGGCCAATCAATCAAGGTTGATTTGTCAAGAACCAACCCATGTTTAGAAAGACGTCTGAGCCGGTCGGATAGTTTATGATAAGCAACTGCTAACTACGTGCATCCACACACATGTTGAATCAATAATATCAAATGAAAATCGCAGAGGATTTTAATGGATATTGCCTGACATATGGAATTAACCATAATGCAAGAAGGTGAGAAAGGTCAAGATCAGAAGGCTCCTGAGGATTACGGAAGATCGAATAGCGTTTCAAAGAATTCTGAGAAACACATGATCAACCGAGGACGAACGAATCTCCGGTAAGATAATTCGATGCACCTTGTAATAATTAAGAGCAACTGGATATGAAACTATGAGTGACAATTGCATGTAGTCATCCATAGGGGTTGACAGTGAAAGGGAATCGCAAAAGCATGAGTACAAGTTCTCGAGAGAACATCGAAGAGTATCTTCCGAGTCTTCTGATGAATCGAGCCATCGTCTAAAATGAGGGGCTCTCCAGGAGGAGGAGTTACGAGGACCTAGAGTTAGAGTTAGCAAAATCTTTAACCCGAAAGAGAAGAGAGATCAGAACCCAGAGTATATACGAGGAATAAAAGATCCTAATACCACCTGATTGAGATGTGGGCCTGTAAGCCACACAACAATGTTAGTAAAAGTTTTTCAATGACTAGACTCAACTTTGGCCAAGGGGTTGGAAAGGGGGCTACCTACAGGCAGTTGGCTGTGATACCAACTCGTGACGCCCTCATTCTCGACCGTATGCTAAACATACACGCAATGCGTACGACCAAGATTAGGGACTCACTGATTGATATCACAACACATCACTAGACACAAATTAAAGTCATACAACTTCATATTACAATCCAGGGGCCTCGAGGGCTCAAATACAAAGCTCGACAAGCACGAGTCAGCGGAAGCAAAAAATATCTGAGTACAGACATAAGTTAAACAAGTTTTGCCTTAAGAAGGCTAGCACAAACATAACACGGAACGAAATAGGCCTCCTGCCTGGGAACCTCCTATCCTACTACTGGCCGGGGCCCGCCTCCACATAGTAGTAAGCTCCTGCGGTGATGTAGTAGTCGTCTCTGGTGTACTCCATCTCCAGGGCTCCATCGTCTGAACGCAGAATTGTATCAAAGGGGAAAGAGGAAGCAAAGCAGCGGTGAGTACTCATCCAAAGTACTCGCAAGACTGACATCAGAACTATGCTAAGTATGCATCATTATCAAGGGGAGGGATTATATTTGGGCTAACTGCAGAAAGCAAGAATAAGGGGAAGGCCTAGTCCTATCGAAGACTAGCATCTTCAACATCTTGCAGCATTAGAAGAGAGTAGACTGGTAACTCACATATAGCAATATTTTATTGTAGCAATTTTAATAAGTAACCATGCCTAGAGATTCTGCCTCGACTCCCTGCGAGGAAGCAATCCCGGAGCCAACATTCATTTCAAATTAAAGTCACCATTGTAGTTGTATAAGGTCAAGGTACAACTCCAAGTCGACCTGTTACCGTGGACACGACTATTCGAATAGATAAGTTCTTCCCTACAAGGGTGCCCAACATATTCCCCAACACGCTTGAATCACCTCCAGTCGAACACACTTTTCTGGGTCATGGCCGTCCTCGGGATATCAAAACGTCGTCGCCCCACCTAGACTCAACGAAGAGGCCAGACTACCGGGCTAAATCCTAAGCGCGCAGGGGTCATGGGCCCACTCACTGTTTGCACTCCTGCATGATGCGAGGGCGGCCGAGGTTAGTCCTAGCACCCCTTATCACAAGCGCGATGCTATTGCGGACCACTCGGGCGTGCGCCTCTCCATTGCTGACGTTCGAAGAGCTTCGGCTGATACAACGATTCTGAGTACCCGTAACTTCTCCCACGTGAAGGTTAGTGTGTATTAAGGCTAATGACCTAACTCAGATCAAGTACCCAACCCATTAGCATTTTATTAATGCGGGGGAAGCGCGACTTGTAAAGTGCGGTCCGTCGCCCTGTTTCGAGGATGTGTGGCAAAGGCCTCTCTTGCAAATATACGCCTCATCATCACCCTTTTGGATGCCTTACTAGCGCATCCCACCACATCTTACACACGGGTACCCTTGGGGCCGACCCGTCTCAAGACTATCGAGAACTCAGGTCCACCTCAACCAGGGTGGTACCGTCTGTCCCTCTAGTCCCATCTTTCAAATGAAAAAAAGGTCAAGTTGAAGTAATTGTGTGTTTATACACCAAGTGGATATCCGAGGAATCACCCTCGATGGATCCCACTCGAGGTATGTGTATGACAAGAGTCGCTATCGATAAATGGGAAGGAAGAATCACCCTCGATACCCACGATCGAATAGCTACGCTACATAATTAACACCAGGAGTGCTAAGCGAGGTATCACCCTCGGCACTCGGTAGTTGCTCTGCGGTGCCATACTAAAGGGGTGTGATGTGATGTGAGGGGCCTGGCTCATCGGTCGGTTGACCGAGTCTTCGGGTCTTCGAATCGTCGATGAAGAAGCAGGGGCAATTAGGACAAAGGGGGTCATTGGGGATTCATTGATCAACCTATACAAAACAGTTGATATGATTGCAGGTATAATAGCAATTTATAAAAAATAGGCTATGCATCAGAAATAGGAGCTAGCTAATGTAGTAGCAAAATCTAATGCAAGAATGACAGGGAAGAATGGGCGATATCGGAATGCTCAAGGGGGGTTGCTTGCCTTGCTGCTCTGTGACAAAGACCTGATCGTCAACGGCGTAGTCCTACCCGGCAGCACCGTCAGTCTCGGGGTCTACCTGAGAGAAGAGGGGGAAGAAACAATATATATAAAGCTGACAAATGCATCACGATGCATGACATGGCAATATGGAGAGCTAGGTATGCACTAACGCGGTACTACACGTAGTAGATGGGTCGGAAGAATATTTGACGATATTTTCCGGGTCTCGGGCTATTACCGGATAGATGAAACGGATGGAAAACTTCCATGTTTGCTATGCTAGGAGCACGTGACAGACTAACGGACTGTGTATTCAGATTCGTGGTATTTTTCTGATCGACTTTCATGTATAAAATATTTTCATACGAGTTACAAATTATTTTATATTAATTTTTAAAGTTTTATTAATATTCAGAAATTAAAATAGATTATTTTAATTCAATAATTCATTTATGACGTCATCATGACGCCATGCTCACATCAGCAGTCAACAGTCATAGTTGACCTGGTCAAACTGACTAGTGGGTCCCCCATGTCATTTTCTCAGTTCTAATTAATGTTTAATTAACTATTAATCAAATTAATTAGTCGGTGGGACCCACCTGTCAGTCACTGTTTAAAATTAATTAACTAACAGATTAATTAACAGGTTAATTAGTTAATCTAGTTAGTCTTAATAAAGTTAATTAATTATTAAATTAATTGATGAACTAATTATTATTTATTTTTATTTTATTATTGTTATTTTTTTTAAACGTTCTGGAGGGGGGCTTGGGCCCCCACCGTTAGTGGGAGTGGGGAGGGCGGACCCACCTGGCAGTGGGCCAAAACCCACACACGCACGCACTGGGCCGCAGCAGCAGCATGGCGCGCGGCGCGGCGGCCGCCGGCGCGGGCCCATGGGGGGTGGCGGTGGTTGTGGCCAACGCGGACGGTACGGGGGCCATGGGCAATGGCGGCGTGGGGAGGCCGCAGGGGCAAGGGTCATGGGCGCGCGCGCGATGTGTCGCTGGCGCCAGGGCCGCGGTGACGCAAGGGGAAGCAAGGATGCGGCGAGC
The DNA here is from genome assembly GCA_022496015.1 of Hordeum marinum. Taxonomy (NCBI): domain Eukaryota; kingdom Viridiplantae; phylum Streptophyta; class Magnoliopsida; order Poales; family Poaceae; genus Hordeum; species Hordeum marinum. The sequence continues at coordinate 38,380,068 of CM039673.1, forward strand.
GCGCACGCAGCGTCGCGGTGGCGCGGCGGTGAGCGCGGGCGAGACGCGCGGGCGGCTGGGAGCGCGTGTGGCGCGTTGGGGAAATGACCAGCGGGCGCGGCGGCGCAGTGCGGGGGTGAAGCCAGCACGGCAGCGACTGCTAGCAACGGCGGGGGGGGGGGGGAGCAGGCGGAGGAGAGGGGAAGAGCCTGGAGGCTCACCGGGAGGAAGGGCGGCGGCTGGCATTGTCTGTGAGGGAGGGCGATGGCCGGCGATGCGGTGACGAGGTGACACCGGTTGGGGAGGAGGGGCGCGGGCAAGGTCGACTTGGAGGAGCAACGGCGATGGCCCGGGGAGGGGGCGAGGAGGCCCCGGGTTTAAGCGGAGGCGGGATGGTCCGGCGGCAAGTCACCAGCGACGGTGAGGTGGGGCCCGCCGTGGACGACACGGGGCGGCGGCATCGGCGCCCGATCCGATCTGAATCGGGGCAGAGGGAGAGAGGAGTGGGCGAGTGGGGATTGGGGGCTAGGGTTTTCCCCCGGTGGGGGGTTTATGGGGGTGGGGTGGTCCGGTTGGGCCGGCCAACTGGGCTGGGGGCCCAGTAGGGGGTGGGGTTTGCTTTTATTTTTCTTTTAGTTTAGTTTGTTAGTTTTTAGTTTTAGTCTTATTTGAATTTAGTGTATTTAAACATCTTATTAAATTGTGGTTTCTTCACTAATATTAATCGTGACTTAATTTTTACAATTGGAACATTTTAGTTTTGATATTTGAAAGCTTTTATCGTTTAACTTTATTTTAAATTTGAATTCGAATGGGGTTTGATTCCAACGTGAGTTTAACAACAGTAATCGTGGTGATGTGGCATCATTAGCGTGGGATTATTGTAGCTTAATTATTTAGATTACTGTAGCTCAAATCCAGGGTGTCACAGGGTTGCACTGGGATGATTGTGGCGCTTCTCCTAAACAATCCAAACCGTATGAGGATAAAACTACCATCTCCCCATCCCTTCGCATGCTGTCCCACCTATCAGTCCACGTGACACAATCTCTTGGTTATATCTACGGTCCATAGTCGGCCGCTTGCGGGCGTGCTATAGTGCGCATGTTTATTAGCAATTGCGAGTTTTTACACGTTGATCTCCAACCCTAAGTTTTCTTTAGTATTTTCTGTGCGACACCTCTGCCATCCATGGCGCTGTGTTGTCTATGAAAAGGGATGGCCCTAGTGTTGTAAATATGCCCTAGAGGCAATAATAAAATGGTTAATATTGTATTTCCTTGTTCATGATAATTGTCTATTGTTCATGCTATAATTGTGTTAACCTGAAACCGTAATGCATGAATACATAGACCACAACATGTCCCTAGTGAGCCTCTAGTTGGTTAGCTCGTTGATCAATAGATGGTCATGGTTTCATGACCATGGACATTGGATGTCATTGATAACGGGATCACATCATTAGGAGAATGATGTGATGGACAAGACCCAATCCTAAGCATAGCACAAGATCGTATAGTTCATCTGCTAAAGCTTTCCAACGTCAAGTATCGTTTCCATGAGATTGTGCAACTCCCGGATGCCGTAGGAATACTTTGGGTGTGCCAAACATCACAACGTAAATGGGTGGCTATAAAGGTATACTATGTGTATCTCCGAAAGTGTCTGTTGGGTTGGCACGAATCGAGACTGGGATTTGTCACTCCATGTGATGGAGAGGTATCTCTGGTCCCACTCGGTAAGACAACATCATAATGACCTCAATGTGACTATAGAGTTAGCCACGTGATGGTGTGTTAGGGAACGAGTAAAGAGACTTCCCGGTAACGAGATTGAACAAGGTATAGGGATACCGACGATCGAATCTCGGGCAAGTATCATACCGGTAGACAAAGGGAATTGTATACGGGATTGATTGAATCCCCGACATCGTGGTTCGTCCGATGAGATTATTGTGGAACATGTGGGAACCAACATGGGTATCCAGATCCTGCTGTTGGTTATCGATCGGAGAGGTGTCTCGGTCATGTCTACATGCTTCCCGAACCCGTAGGGTCTACACACTTAAGGTTCGATGACGCTAGAGTTATAGGGAAATGGTATACACAATTACCGAAGGTTGTTCGGAGTCCCGTATGAGATCCCGGACGTCACGAGGAGCTCTGGAATGGTCCGGAGGTAAAGATTGATATATAGGAAGTCCTGTTTTGGTCACCGAAAAGTTTTCCGGCTCATCGGTAGTGTACCGGGAGTGCCGGGAGGGGTGTGACGACCAAAGGACCTGATGGGCTGTTAGATAAAGTGTGCCATCCCTTATTGGGCTGGTCAAGGCTTTTGCTAAAGGCCCATGCGCATAGGGATAAAGAGATAAGGCAAAAAGGAATTCAAAAGGAAGAGATCCACCTCCCTTGTGGGAGGTGGACTCCTCCCTAGCTCGGCCGAACCTCTCCTCCTTGGAGGAGGGGCCAAGGCAGCCCTCCCTCTCCCTCCTCCTATATATACTTGAGGTTTTGGCTGTTTTGAGACAAGATTTGATCTCTCTCTCCCACGGCGCAGCCCTACCTCTCTTCTTCCTCCTCCGTAGTGCTTAGGCGAAGCCTTGCCGGAACACCTTGCTGCTCCACCACCACCACGCCGTCGTGCTGCTATTGGAGCTCTTCCCCAACCTCTCCCTCCTCCTTGTTGGATCAAGGCGCGGGAGACATCACTGGCTGTACGTGTGGTCAACACGGAGGCGCCGTTGTTCGACGCTTAGATCAGAATCGACCGCGGTCTGAATCGCTGCGAGTACGACTTCACCAACCGCGTTCTTGAAACGCTTCCGCTTTGCGATCTTCAAAGGTATGAAGATTCACTCCCCCTTACTCGTTGTTGGTTTATCCATAGATGGATCTTGGTGATCGTAGGAATTTTTTGATTTACTACTACATCTCCCAATAGTGGTATCAGAGCTAGGTCTATGCGTAGAATCTATGCACGAGTAGAACACAAGTTGTTGTGGGCGTTGATCTTGTTAATTTTCTTTCCGTTACTAGTCTTATCTTGATTTGACGGTATTGTGGGATGAAGCGGCCCGGACCGACTTTACACGTACGCTTACGTGAGATTGGTTCCACCGCCTGACATGCACTTGTTGCATAAGGTGTCTAGCGGGTGTCTGTCTCTCGATGAAAAGGGTCCTTATGAAGGGTAAATAGCAATTGGCATGTCACGTTGTTGTTTTGGCGTAGGTAAGGAACGTTATTGCTAGAAACCTATAGCAGCCACGTAAAAACTTGCAACTACAAATTAGAGGACGTCTAACTTGTTTTTGCAGCATATGCCTTGTGATGTGAAATGGCCAAAGGATGTGATATGATGCATTGTGATGTATGAGATTGATCTTGTTCTTTTAATAGGATTCACGACTTGCATGTCGATGAGTATGACAACCGGCAGGAGCCATAGGAGTTGTCTTATTTTATTGTATGACCTGCGTGTCAATCATAAACGCCATGTAATTACTTTACTTTATTGCTAATCGTCAGCCATAGTAGTAGAAGTAACAGTTGAGACAACTTCATGAAGACATGATGATGGAGATCATGGTGTCGTGCCGGTGACAGTGATGATCATGGTGCCCCGAAGATGGAGATCAACGGAGTGCCATATCATGTCACTATATTGATTGCATGTGATCTTTATCATGTTTACATCTTATTTGCTTAGAACGACGGTAGTAAATAAGATGATCTCTCAATAAAATTTCAAGTAATGTGTTCACCCTAATTGTGCGCCGTTTCTAAGGATCGTTGTTCCGAAGCACCACGTGTTGATCGGGTGTGATAGGTTCTAACATTTGCATACAACGGGTGTAAGCTAGATTTACACATGCGATACACTTATGTTGACTTGACGAGCCTAGCATGTACAAACATGACCTCGGAACACAGAAGACCGAAAGGTCGGACATGAGTCATATAGAAGATACGATCAAAATGGAGATGTTCACCATGGATGACTAGTCCGTCTCACGTGATAATCGGACACGGGCTAGTTGACATGGATCATGTATCACTTGGATGACTAGAGAGATGTCTATCTAAGTGGGAGTTCATTAAATAATTTGATTATGTGAACTTAATTATCATGAACTTAGTCTAAAATTGTCTTTACAATCTATATTGTAGATCCAATGGCCAATGTGAATGTCACCCTCAACTTCAACGCGTTCCTAGAGAAAACCAAGCTGAATGATGATGGAAGCAACTATGCGGACTGGATCTGTAGCTTGAGGATCATCCTCATAGCTTCCAAAAGATTGTATGTCCTAGATGCACCGCTTGGTGATGCACCCATTCTCCCAGCGGAACAAGACATTATGAACGCTTGGCAGACGCGCTGTGATGATTACTCCTTGGTATAGTGCGGCATGCTTTACAGTTTAGAACCGGGGCTCCAAAAGCGTTTTGAGCAACATAGAGCATATGAGATGTTCCAAGAGCTGAAACTGGTTTTGCATGCTCATGCCCGGGTCGAGAGATATGACGTCTCCGACAAGTTCTTCAGCTGTAAGATGGAGGAGAATAGTTTTGTCAGTGAGCACATACTCAAGATGTCTGAGTTGCACAACCGCTTGACTCAGCTGGGAGTTAATATCCCAGATGACTCGGTCATTGACAGAATCCTCCAGTCGCTTCCACCTAGCTACAAGATCTTTGTGATGAACTACAACATGCAGGGTATGGAGAAGTCTATTCCTGAGTTTACTCGATGCTGTAATCAGTGGAGGTCGAGATCAAAAAGGAGCATCAAGTGTTGATGGTGAATAAGACCACTAGTTTAAAGAAATGCAAGGGTAAGAAAAACTTCAAGAAGGACGGCAAAGTTGTTGCCGCGCCTGGTAAGCAAGTTGCCAGGAAGAAGAACAAGAATGGACCCAAGCCTGAGACCGAGTGCTTTTATTCCAAGGGTACCGGTCACTCAAAGCAGAACTGCCCCAAGTACTTAGCGGATAAGAAGGCCGGCAATGTTAAAAGTATATGTGATATACTTGTTATTGATGTGTACCTAACCAGCGCTCGTCGTAGCTCCTGGGTATTTGATACCGGTGCAGTTGCTCACATTTGTAACTCCAAGCAGGAGCTGCGGAATAAGCGGAGACTGGCAAAGGACGAGGTGACGATGCGCATCGGGAATGGTTCCAAGGTCGATGTGATCGCCGTCGGCATGCTACCTCTACATCTACCTTCGGGATTAGTGTTAAACCTCAATAATTGTTATTTAGTACCAGCTTTGAGCATGAACATTGTATCTGGATCTCGCTTGATGCGAGATGGCTACTCATTTAAATCTGAGAATAATGGTTGTTCTATTTATATGAGAGAAATGTTTTATGGTCATACCCCGCTGGTCAATGGTTTATTTTTGATGAATCTCGAACGTGATGTTACACATGTCCATAGTGTGAGTACCAAATGATGTAAGATTGGTAACGATAGTCCCACTTACATGTGGCACTGCCGCCTTGGTCATATTGGTGTCAAACGCATGAAGAAGCTCCATGCCGATGGACTTTTGGAGTCTCTTGATTTTGAATCATTTGACACGTGCGAACCATGCCTCATGGGAAAGATGGCAAAGACTCCGTTCTCCGGAACAATGGAGCGAGCAAGTGACTTGTTGGAAATAATACATACCGATGTATGCGGTCCAATGAGCGTCGAGGCTCGCGATGGCTACCACTATGTTCTCACCCTCACTGATGACTTGAGCAGATATGGGTATGTCTACTTAATGAAACACAAGTCTGAAACCTTTGAAAGGTTCAAGGAATTTCAGAGTGAGGTAGAGAATCAACGTGACAGGAAAATAAAGTGCCTACGATCTGATCGTGGCGGAGAATATTTGAGTCACGATTTTGGCACGCACCTAAGGAAATGTGGAATTGTTTCACAACTCACGCCGCCTGGCACAGCTCAGAGAAATGGTGTGTCTAAACGTCGTAATCGCACTCTATCGGATATGGTGCGATCTATGATGTCTCTTACCGACTTACCGCTATCATTTTGGGGATATGCATTAGAGACTGCCGCATTCACTTTAAATAGGGCACCGTCAAAGTCCATTGAGACGACACCGTATGAATTATGGTTTGGAAAGAAACCTAAGCCGTTGTTTCTGAAAGTTTGGGGATGCGATGCTTATGTGAAGAAACTTCAACCTGAGAAGCTCGAACCCAAAGCGGAAAAGTGCGTCTTCATAGGATATCCCAAAGAAACTATTGGGTATACCTTCTACCTTACATCTGAAGGCTAAGTCTTTTTTCCAAGAATGGATCCTTTCTAGAGAAAGAGTTTCTCTCGAAAGAAGTAATTGGGAGGAAAATAAAACTTGATGAGGTAATCGTACCTCCACTCGAACCGGAGAGTAGCGCAGCACGGGAAGTTGTTTCCGTGGAGCCTACACCGTATAGAGAGGAAGTTAATGATGATGATCATGAAACTTCAGATCAAGTTGCTATTCGAAGGTCCACTAGGACACGTTCCGTTCCAGAGTGGTACGACAACCCTATCCTGAAGATCATGTTGTTAGACAACGGTGAACCTTCGAACTATGAAGAAGCGATGGCGGGCCCGGATTCCAACAAATGGCTTGAAGCCATGAAATCCGAGATAGGATCCATGTATGAGAACAAAGTATGGACTTTGGTGGACTTGCCTGATGATAAGCGAGCCATTGAAAATAAATGGATATTTAAGAAGAAGACTGACGCAGATGGTAATGTGACCGACTATAAGGCTCAGCTTGTCGCTAAGGGTTATCGACAAGTTCAAGGAGTTGACTACGATGAGACTTTCTCACCCGTAGCGATGCTGAAGTTTGTCCGAATCATGTTAGCAATTGCCGCATTTTATGATTATGAAATGTGGCAAATGGACGTCAAAACGGCATTCCTTAATGGCTTCCTTAAGGAACATTTGTATATGATGCAGCCGGAAGGTTTTGTCGATCCTGAAGATGCTAACAAAGTATGCAAGCTCCAGCGCTCCATCTATGGGCTGGTGCAAGCATCTCGGAGTTGGAACATTCACTTTAATGAGGTGATTAAAGCGTTTGGGTTTATACAGGTTTATGGAGAACCCTGTATTTACAAGAAAGTGAGTGGGAGCTCTGTAGCATTTCTCATATTATATGTGGATGACATATTGTTGATGGGAAACAATATAGAACTTTTGGAAAGTCGAAAGGCCTACTTGAATAAATGTTTTTCAATGAAGGACCTTGGAGAAGCTGCTTACATATTAGGTATTAAGATCTATAGAGATAGATCGAAACGCCTCATAGGTCTTTCACAGAGCACATACCTTGAAAAGATATTGAAGAAGTTCAATATGGATCATTCCAAGAAGAGGTTCTTGCCTGTGTTAGAGGGTATGAGATTGAGTATGACTCAATGCTCGACCACGACAAAGGATAGAGAAGAGATGAGTGCCATCCCCTATGCTTCAGCCATAGGCTCTATTATGTATGCCATGCTGTGTACCAGACCTGATGTGAACCTTGCCATAAGTTTGGTAGGGAGGTACAAAAGTGATCCCAGAGGGGAACGCTGGACAATGGTCAAGAATATCCTGAAGTACCTGAAAAGGACAAAGGACATGTTTCTCTTATATGGAGGTGCCGAAGAGCTCATCGTAAAGGGTTACGTCGATGCTAGCTTCGACACAGATCCGGACGATTGCAAGTCGCAAACCTGATATGTGTATATTTTTAACAGAGGGGCAGGCAGCTGGTGCATCAGCAAGTAAAGCATCGTGGTGGCATCTACATGTGAAGCGGAGTACATAGCTGCTTCGGAAGCAGCAAAAGAAGGAGTCTGGATGAAGGAGTTCATCACCGACCTAGGAGTGATACCCAGTGCGTCGAGCCCAATGACTCTATTCTATGACAACACTGGAGCTATTGCCCTTGCGAAGGAGCCCAGGTTTCACAAGAAGACAAGACACATCAAGCGCCGCTTCAACTCCATCCGTGATTACATTCAGGAGGGAGATATAGATATTTGTAAAGTACATATGGATCTGAATGTCGCAGATTCGTTGACTAAACCTCTCTCACGAGCAAAACATGATCAACACCAGAATGCTATGGGTGTTCGATTCATCACAATGTAACTAGATTATTGACTCTATGCAAGTGGGAGACTATTGGAAATATGCCCTAGAGGCAATAATAAAATGGCTTTTATTGTATTTCCTTGTTCATGATAATTGTCTATTGTTCATGTTATAATTGTGTTAACCTGAAACCATAATGCATGTGTGAATACATAGACCACAACATGTCCCTAGTGAGCCTCTAGTTGGCTAGCTCGTTGATCAATAGATGGTCACTGTTTCATGACCATGGAAATTGGATGTCGTTGATAACGGGATCACATCATTAGGAGAATGATGTGATGGACAAGACCCAATCCTAAGCATAGCACAAGATCGTGTAGTTCATCTGCTAAAGCTTTTCCAATGTCAAGTATCGTTTCCTTAGACCATGATATTGTGCAATTCCCAGATGCCGTAGGAATACTTTGGGTGTGCCAAACGTCACAACGTAACTGGGTGGCTATAAAGGTATACTATGGGTATCTCTGAAAGTGTCTGTTGGGTTGGCACGAATCGAGACTGGGATTTGTCACTCCGTGTGACGGAGAGGTATATCTGGGCCCACTCGGTAAGACATTATCATAATGAGCTCAATGTGACTACGGATTTAGCCACGGGATGATGTGTTACGGAATGAGTAAAGAGACTTGCCGGTAACGAGATTGAACAAGGTATAGGAATACCGACGATCGAATCTCGGGCAAGTATCATACCGGTAGAGAATGGGAATTGTATACGTGATTGATTGAATCCCCGACATCGTGGTTCGTCCGATGAGATCATCGTGGAACATGTGGGATCCAACATGGGTATCCAGATCCTGCTGTTGGTTATTGACCGGAGAGGTGTCTCGGTCATGTCTACATGCTTCCCGAACCCGTAGGGTCTACACACTTAAGGTTCGATGATGCTAGGGTTATAGGGAAATGGTATACGTGATTACCGAAGGTTGTTCGGAGTCCCGGATAAGATCCCGGACGTCACGAGGATCTCTGGAATGGTCCGGAGGTAAAGATTGATATATAGGAAGTCCTGTTTTGGTCATCGGAAAGTTTTCCGGCTCATCGGTAGTGTACCGGGAGTGCCGGGAGGGTGCCGGAGGACCCCGGGAGGGGTGTGACGACCAAAGGACCTTATGGGCTGTTAGATAAAGTGTGCCGGCCCTTATTGGGCTGGGCAAGACTTTAGCTAAAGGCCCATGCGCATAGGGATAAAGAGATAAGGCAAAAGGGAGTTCAAAAGGAAGAGATCCACCTCCCTTGTGGGAGGTGGACTCCTCCCTAGCTCGGCCGAACCTCTCCTCCTTGGAGGAGGGGCTAAGGCAGCCCTCCCTCTCCCTCCTCCTATATATACTTGAGGTTTTGGCTGTTTTGAGACAAGATTTGATCTCCCTCTCCCACGACGCAGCCCTACCTCTCTTCTTCCTCCTCCGTAGTGCTTAGGCGAAGCCTTGGCGAAACACCTTGCTGCTCCACCACCACCATGCCGTCGTGCTGCTGTTGGAGCTCTTACCCAACCTCTCCCTCCTCCTTGCTGGATCAAGGCGCGGGAGACGTCACCGGGCTATACGTGTGTTGAATGCGGAGGCGCCGTTGTTCGGCGCTTAGATCGGAATCGACCGCGATTTGAATCGCTGCGAGTACGACTCCACCAGCAGCGTTCTTGTAATACTTTCGCTTTGCGATCTTCAAAGGTATGAAGATGCACTCCCCCTTACTCGTTGCTGGTTTCTCCACAGATGGATCTTGGTGATCGTAGGATTTTTTTTGATTTACTACTATGTCTCCCAACACCTAGGCCATGGAAAAAGGTATGGTGGCCTAGGGCCCATCTTAAATAAGGGCTCGATACATTTACATATCTAAAGAATTATAAAATCTGATTTGTAGAGCATAACAACACCAAGTATGTAGGGGGGCAAAGCCCCCCCCCCCCAATTTCACCATGTTGTATTTATTCAGTATTTTTTTATGGTTGAGTACGTGTATGTTGTAATTATCATTTGTCTCGAGCTAGTCTTAGGTGGCATCGATGTTATCATGTTTGGCCTCTCGAGAGCAGAAAAGATATCGTGCCATCGCCAATAATTTTTCCTCACCGGCTCACCGCGCCAAGGGCATTTTTGGTTTTTTGTGTTTTGCCCCTGTGCGTGGTGGCTGTTGGTTGGTCCGGTGCATAGATGAGGTGAGTGTAGGATCTGAAGTATGTCTAAGGGGGGGGGGGGTAATTAGACTACTTGACCAAATAAAATTCTAGCATTTTCATACTTTTGGTTGTAGGCAATTTTTAGCAATTTATAGCAAGTTAAGCACTCCTTACACATGCAAGTCTAAGAGTATAGCAGCGGAAAGCAAAGACAGGCACATGTATGTAGAGGGAAGGGATCGGAAGATCAAACACAATGAGGGACACGGAGATTTTTCCCGTGGTTTCGATAGGTGGTGCTATCGTACATCCACACTGATAGAGACTTCAACCCACGGAGGGTAACAATCGCGAGAGTCGACGGGGGGCTCCACTCATAAGGGTCCACAAAGTAGCAACCTCGTCTATTTCATCACGGCTTACGTCCACGAAGGACTAGCCTCACTCGGGGTAGATCTTCATGAAATAGACAATCTCCTTGCCCATACAAACTTCTTGGTTTAACTCCACTCGCAGTCAGAGACTCCCAAGCGACACCTAACCAATATAGGAGACACCACTCTCCAAAAGGTAATAGATGTGGTAATTATGATGAACTCCTTGCTCTTGTGCTTCGAAAGATAATCTCCTAGGCACTCAATCGATCTCTGACACATTTTTCTTGGTAGAAGAGATTGATTGGATGGAAATCAACTTGGGGAGATTCAAAATCAAGATTCATATGGTTGGAGTGGAAGATCTTGATCTCAACACATTAGTAGGTGATTCTCTCTCAGAAATATGGATGGGGCAAGTGTTGGTCTATTCTGAGTGCTTCCTCTCTGAATGACAGGCAGGTGGAGGGGTTTATATAGGCATCTCCAAAAATCCAATCGTTATAACATTATTGTCCAACTGGGTGAAACCAAAGTAAAAACTCGGTCATACCAACTAGTGCAAAATGTGGCAACTTTTGGCATTTGTGTGAGACCGATATATAAATCTCGGCGGGACCAAATTGGCTGACCTAGGCAATTACCACAACTCGGTGTCACCGATTCCGAAAACTTAGAAATTCTTATTTTTATAAATTGGATAACAGAAGGTTGGTCACTGATTTAGGTTTCACCGAAATGAAAGTTGGTGTCGTTGAGATGCTAGGGTTTGGCTTTGGATCTGTCTAAGGCAAAACTCGGTAGGGCTGTCATGGTTTTATCATGGCAGATGTCCGAGTGAACGGGCTTGGATTCGAGGCCATTGCTAAAGTGATGGACTTAAAGGGGTTGGTTGGGACAAAGGACACGAGTTTACCCAGGTTCGGCCCCTCAATTCGAGGTAACAACCTACGTTCTGCTTGTATTTATATTGCTTGATGTATCGATTACAAGGGAGCTATTGCTTGACCTAGTTCTCGATTTGTGTGATCCCTAGGTCGCCCCGGGTCTTCCCTTTATATAGGAGGTCAAGACCACGGGTTATACAAGTCGTAACCGATTCTTACAACATGTACGAGTCTAGCTCTACATTGTCTTGCCTTCTTGAGCAAGTTGTCTTCGGGCGGCTCATCTGCCCGGGTCTTCATACCTTCTCCGTCTGGGCTCACCTTATCCCATCTTGGCAAGCCACCAAACGTCTTGGGCTTGAGACGTCAAGGCCCATCCTTGGGCCAGCCCATGAGCCGCCAGATATGACCCGTACCTCCTGGGCAGGTCTCACCACGGGGTTATATCCCCAACATTAGGCCCCGGGTTGATTTGAGCTTGCTCATTTCGGCCTCCTTCTCACTTGGTGGCGAGTCTCGCTTATCACCACCTGAAAGATAAAAATGACCCGCCGTGGCATCATATCGGGCGTGTCAAAAAACTTAACAACCGCAATGGATCTTTCTCTATTAAGCTGAAATCCCGATAATCGAGGCGTCCATCTTGGTCAATTAATCTCCGTCGCCTGGATTCTCGTGCCGGTTTCCGCTTTGGACCCGTTAAATAGGAACGCGAAGGAGTCATTCATTCCCTTCCCCACTTTGCTCTTCTCCTTCCTCTCGACGCCGCCACTCCAGCGCCTCTTGCTCCGGTGATGCTTCCTCACCATCGTCGTCGCCAGGCCATTGCATCAACCTGTCCATTCTAGAGACCCATCCACGTCCACCGCGTCCTGTCCGGTGCGTTTCTTTCCCCCTTCAGATCGGTAGCTCTTCGGTAGGGTTATACAAAGTTTCTCGGCCGCTAGAACACGAATTGTATGTAATGCTAGATGAGACATAGGTCTTTAGATCTGAAGACACCTTCCTTTCCATTGCGGTAGATCATAGGTAGTTTATAAGGGGATAATAGCAGATCTGTAATCACCCCTAGCACTGTCTTCCAACATTACATGTTCGACGGTTCATCGGTTAGGTCTAAAAAGAACTCAATTTTTCCTGTTTGATAGATCCATAATTGCATAGATAGTGTGTGAAACTTGTTTCCCACACTTAGAAACATTCTCTTTGTCGTCCAGCAAATTTGACCCGCTAGTGAAATTCCGGCTCTCTTCCAATTTTTTCTGACGACTTATGTAGATAAGGTTTCACACTTTAAGTCGCCCCTTGTTATTGGACCTCTCCTAACACGCCATATATTTATCAATTTGCACAGTTTTAAACCGCCACCATGTCTCGTGCGTCCAACTCATGCAACTGGGTCGGCTCTACTATTACGGAGGGATACTTGACGGATTTTGTAGACGCGGGGACCCTTCCGGCCAAAAACGTTGTACATTGGCGGGTTCCAGGCAACGAGTTGAAGCCTCGTCCTCGGGAGGGTGAGGTAGTCATATTTACCGATCACCTCACGCGCGGAGGTAGCCCACCCGGCTCAAAGTTCTTCCGGGATGTTCTTCACCTCTTCAAACTGCACCCTTAAGACCTGGCCCCAACTCTGTCTCCAGCATCTTCAACTTTCAAATACTCAGCGAGGTCTACTTGCAAGAAGAGCCGTTAGTGGACTTGTTCCATGAGTTCTTTCATGCGAACCGCCAGACGGAAGTGAAGGCAGGCCCAAGCTTAGAACTTGGTGGAATTTCCATTCAGAGGTGACGAGACATAACCTTCCCGGCTCTTCACCTACCAAGTCATCCTAAGGATTGGAACAAGACTTGGTTCTACTACCAAGATACCTCCCCTAAAGGAGAACATCCCCTGCCTGGTTATCGTCCCTCCCGGCTCAACACAACACTTGAGCTCCCTGGCCGATCGTCAAACTCCAAGCGGGCAAAGTATGCTCCGGCTCTCGCGAAGATCAAAGCTCTCATGGCCAATGGACTGACAGGCCTGAAATTAACTCACTGCTGGATTTCATGGAGGGTCATGCCCCTGAGCCGGCGAAGCCGCCTCATGTGTGAATATACGGGCCAAGCTGACGACCCCCTCTGCTTTAACTCAACAACTTTATCAAAGGAAAACATCATGGCTGCAGCTAAGAGCCTTGTCCATGAGTCTTGAGAGGCCTGTGGTGCCACTGGGTTAGCGCCCTTCTGTGCTACAAACCCGGCCCCAGATGTAAGGGCGACTCTTGGAATCTTTATCTCTATATTTAGCCGTACTTAGCAGTCTTTTCATCCTTCATCGGTCTATACTTTCAGGCCAACCCCGACTTCTGGAAGAAGAAGTATGTTCCTCCTCCGAAGAAAGCAAAGAAAACCACAGGCCGGAAGAAGAAGGCCGATCCTCAAGAAGAGCCGGAAGAACAACCGGAATTCGACGATTCAGAGGTATAACTCAACTCTCTTTTGTTGTTTCCTCACTCACCTTATTAACAACAGTCATTCACAGGACGAACTGGAGACTAGCCACGCCAACGCTCCTGAGGTAACTTATGATTCATCCGACTCAGACTATTTCATACCACGGAAGGAACGGCGGGTCATTCGAAAAGTCCCACTTTCTCATCCTCTTGCTTACTTAGACCCCCAATTTATTTTGAAAAAGCAACAGCAAATCTCCCGACGCCAGACCCAGAGCGTCGACTCTACTGCTCTCATGGCCGGGTTATCTAACTCTCCGGCTCAGAAGAAGCATCCAGCTGAGGTATCCATTCCTTCTTTGCTTTACTTTATCAATCTTGCCTTTGCAATTCAAAAAAATGTGTTATATTGCTTTAACTGCTTTTCAGGAATCACCTCCTTTGTCTGGCGACTCTACGGCAACTGCACTACCGCCTCCGAAGATTAATCTGCTGTATGTGATTTCTCGGCTTATATCCGAGCCCTTTGCAGTTGTAAACTTTGGATTCTCACTCTGTGTACTCTTCAGGGGTCAAGCAAAGCGAAGAAAAACCAACAAGTCCTCCCCTGGACCTAATGCTCAAGATCTAGAGCCTGCTAGGCCGGATTCTCCTCTGCCGGATGTTGACCCCTCGGCGGCTTCCAAAGAGGCACCGGAAGGGACCTGCCCTTCTACAGAGCCGGCGGCCGACGATATCATTCCTGAGAGCCCTCCGAGGGATCATTCCAAGCCGCCAAGCCCTGCTAAGGCTGCTGATGAAACCGCCGCTCCAGACGTTTTTATTACTGGCGCCGACTTTCATTCTCCTCAACTCTGTGTGCTGACAAAACATAGGGAAGTGACTGAATCTTCCTAGAAGCTGGAGTTCGAGCTCCCTGCGCTTGAAAAGCTAACAACCGATGAGCTCCATGATGGTTATCTGAACTGCCTTTCTACAAGCCGGGACCTGGAGCTCAAGCTTGTCAACCAGATGAAGAAGAAATACGAGGTATGCTCACTCTCCTTATACCCTTACGTAGCCCCCAAGGGCCGGGTTATCATTAGCTGATGGTAAACCGGGTCTTCAACACGCACTAGAAATAGACATGCTTAATCTGTAAGTCTCAACTATTTAGAAGTAAATGAAAATCATGGTTCATAGCCCCCAAGGGCCGGGTCAACTTTGATAGTGTTGAATCGGAGCTTCATTGTAGTAGAGCCGATTGTAGCCCCCAAGGTCCGGCACAATTTTGACAAAATTGAGCCGGAGCTTCATTGTAGAGAGTGTAGAGCTAATTGTAGCCCCCAAGGTCTGGCACAACTTTGACAAAATTGAGCCAGAGCTTTATTGTAGATATTTGTGAAGAGCTGATTGTAGCCCCCAAGGGTCGGCTCAATGTTGACACAGTTTGAGTCGGAGCTTTTGTTATAAATAACATGAAAAAACCAGCCTATAGCCCCCAAGTTCCGGGTTAAATGGACGAAGATGACCCGGAACTGCAGTGTAAACTTTGGAGATCAAATATACATTAGCCCCCAACTGTCAAACATATTGCTTGTAATCTGTTTGAAACTTGCTTAATATTTTAAAAAATGCTCTCTGGACGACTTATTGCGTATCCTGATATATCACGGGAAGCTTTAAACGAAGCCGGCTCTGAATTAACCGGTCTGAAAAGCCAACTAGCCACTCAACAAACCGCCCGCTGTGAAGCTGATGAAAAATGCCGGATCCTCTCTGAAGAGCTAACAAAAATAAAAGCTGAGTTTGACACCTTCAAGAAATCAGCTGAGACGGAACAAGCCGCCCTGGTTCAACATGCCAATGATGCTGACGAGAAGCTCGTGACCGTTTCAGAGGAACTGAACTCTTTGAAGCGGCATATTAGGAAGATGTCAGCCGCCATATTCGATAAGCCTTTAAAATAATTAGCTCAAAAATTTGCATGAATATCTGTACTGGCAACTTATGATGGATATCCGTCTTACACAGGTCCAAGGAGCCGTCAACTCGCCTCTGATAGCTTGCTGCCCTTAAAGGCCATCTATACTCTGATGAAACAGCGGTACTGTGGAGCCGTCTGCACAATCAAGGATGTGCTCTACAAAGACAACACCCCTTCAACTATGAAAGGGGTCTTAGAACTGTTGTCTACACTGCCAAAACCGATCGTTGAGCTTAAGAGATCAGCCGCCCGACAGGGAGCCATCGCAGCTATAAGCCGGGCATTGGCCTTTGCTCCAGAGTTGACCCCTGAAGACATGATGGATGGGTTTCCATCCAAAAAGGATGATGGCTCTGACTTCACCGATGCTGACTATGCTGAGTGCGTGAAAGCTTCAGAGGTTCTTGCCTCCGTGTTGGCAGAAGAGGTGAACATATCAACCTATTAGGTGGCTTATGATGTCGATCAGAAAAGAATCCGGCCCCCCCTCTTTGAAGCCAAGGATTTGACACCCGCCCGCAGTAAGATCCTCTTTGCCTCTGAACTTGACACGTCCCCCTTCTTTGAGGAAGGAAACTTTGCAGCTTTAACCCACTACACCTGGTACTTGGACAATCTTCAGATCAAGGCGATTGAAGAACCGGAGCAGGGTGACCCGCCGGCGAACTGATGAATTTGTTTTAAATGTCGTGGATGAACCGGCTTATGTGACCTGCCATGAGCGGTGTAAGAAACACTAAACCACTTTTGGGCTCTAGAAAGAGCAGTTGTAATAGCCTTAGTGTAAAACTTTTGTCTTTGCCTGAACTGTGCCATCGTGCACATGTTAAATAGTCCGGCTTATGAAACTTCAGCAGTTGTAGCCCCCCAAGGGCCGGCTCATCAAAATGTGATGCGCCGGGTCTTCAATTTGAACCATACAATCTGTTTAAACAACTGAATACTGTAGCCCCCAAGCGTTGGGTCGCACGCCTACGGCGATTTGGGACTTTAGAAAATTTTATCTGAGCGGTGTAGCCCCCAAGTGTCGGGTCAGTAATAATTACTGGGCTAGGACTTAGAAAAATATAGAAATACCGGCTCATCTTCTTGAGACAATAGGGTCTTGCTGACCATGTAAGCATTTGAAAACCGGCTTGCATTAGCCCCCAAGTGTCGTGGTGCATGCTTGCAGCTACATGGGACTTGCATAGCTGCTTTCAAATTGAACTCTGGATGATGTAGCCCCCAAGTGCCGGGTTGTCTACCTGGAGCGACTCGGGACTACTAAGAATAATATGACTCTCCACAATTTGTTGAATGAATCCTTGATCGTGGTTGTAACATAACCCGGAATGAATATCTTGGAATAATTCCTTTTTTCTTTGACATGAAATCCTTCCTCGTGGTTGCGGTGCAATTCGGCAAATATGGGATGGAGAAATCCATGAGTGTTGTAGATTACTCAATCATTTAGTACTGGTTATGATAAACCATGAAGATCCAGCCAGGTTGGCTATTAAAGATCCATTTGCTCTTGTAGAGTACTTAACGGCGGCTCATCTTAAGAGACGAAACCTGCAAAGATAACAAGGCAGAATATATTCTGAATTGTTATGAGGGCGGCTTTACAAAGCACAATCTGAAGATGTTATATCTTCCCTGATTTTGTTTTCATAACAACTCATGTGCTGGTTCTACTGGGTTGACTCGCCACTTAAAACTCCTTAGCAGTACATGGTCTCTATGGAGATTGGCCGTTGAAGTTCTTTGAACCGGCTCAGGGTCTCTAAGCAAGATTAACTGAAAGGAAGTGTGATGTCCCAGAAGAGACACGACGGGGCATGAGTACCCTGAGAGCCCAAAAACTACCTCTCACATGACATAAATCCATTGTTTTAACCTTAAACAGTACATGGTCCTCAAGGATTAATTGTCTAAGAGTACGAACGGGCCACATAGCGGAGAGTCGGTAGTAGATGGGAGAGTTTATCCTTGCTTTCCGTAAGCCGGCCCTCCCGTGACAAGAGCCACCATTTTAACCTTAACCAGTACAGGGTATCTATGGAGATTGGCCGTCAATTTCTTTGAGCCGGCGTAGGGTCTCTAGGCGAGATTAACTGGTAAGAGTTCGGTGGGTCACCTAGTAGAGTAGCATCAGCTTACAAGCAGGTTTAACCCTGTTTGGCGTAAGAGCCGATCAAGAGGGTGTGTAAGCTACACCCGGTGGGTGGGAAGCCCCCAAGTGACCTTTGTTGATGAAATCAACTGTTTGGCTTAAGAGCCGACCGATAGGGTTTGATAAGCTACACCCGATGGGTGGGAAGCCCCGTGGACGATCATGTTGATAGAGTCAACTATTTGGCTTGAGAGCCGACCGAGAGGGTTTGATAAGATACACCCGGTGGGTGGGAAGCCCCCTGGACGATCATGTTGACAGAGTCAACTATTTGGCTTGAGAGCCGACCGAGAGGGTTTGATAAGCTACACCCGGTGTGTGGGAAGCCCCCTGCATGATCATGTTGAGTCTTTTTGCACAGATGGAAATATTCGAAATGGCAGAGGCTCCGGTTTATAGGGATGCCAAAATTAAATATGATATGTACAATGATAGTGTACAATGTTGAGTCTCAACAACTTAGGTATAATAAGGCCGTAGATGCGCTATGTTCCACGGTCGGCGGGTCTCCTTCCCCGAGGTATTTGAGTCGTCTCGGATGTCAATGAGGTAATATAACCCGTTGTTGAGATTTCTGCTGACCACAAAAGGTCCTTCCCATGGAGGGGATAACTTGTGTGCGTCTGTCTGATCTTGAATCAGTCATAGCACTAAGTCGCCTTCTTGAAATGTCCGGGTCTTGACTCTACGGCTGTGGTAGCGGCGCAGGTCTTGCTGGTAAATCGCCGAACGAGCCGCCACCAGATCACGTTCCTCTTCCAGGGCATCCAACGCGTCTTGACGCGCCGTTTCATTGTCAGCCTCAACGTACGTCGCTACGCGGGGTGAGTCATGACGAATGTCACTTGGTAATACGGCTTCTGCGCCGTAAACCATAAAGAAAGGTGTATAACCCATTGACCTGTTGGGAGTGATTTTGATGCTCCATAAAACGGACGGTAACTCCTTTACCCAACAACCCGGCGTTCACTGCAAAGGAACCATGAGCCGGGGCTTGATACCTCTCAAGATTTCTTGATTGGCACGCTCTGCCTGACCGTTTGACTATGGGTGAGCAACCGTAGAAACATCAAGCCGGATGTGTTCATTGTCACAAAATGCTTGCATAGCCCCCTTAGATAAACTCATACCATTGTCTATGATGATACTGTGAGGGTAACCAAAATGGTAGACCAGTTTCTTGATGAACTGAACCGCCGTAGCCACGTCACACTTGCTCACCGGCTCAACTTCTACCCACTTAGTAAACTTAGCAACCGCCACCAGGAGGTGGGTCTTCTTGTCTTTAGACCGCTTGAAGGGCCCAACCATATCAAGCCCCCACACCGCAAACGACCAAGTAATTGGAATCATGCACAACTCTTTAGCCAGAACATGAGCCCACCGGCCAGACTTTTAACAACCGTCACACTTGCACACTAAACCCTCTGCATCTTTGTGAGCCGTCAACCAAAAGAAGCCATGCCTAAAGGCCTTAGCCACCAATGACTTTGAGCCGGCATGATGTCCACAGTCACGAGCATGAATTTCATTCAAGATTTCCTTGCCTTCCTCAGGTGAGACACAACGTTGAAACACGCCGGTGACACTGCATTTATGCAACTCGCCATTGATTATTGTCATAGATTTGGACCGTCTGGTGATCTGTCTAGCCAGATTTTCATCATCAGGTAACTCGCCCCAAGTCAAGTATGCCAAGTAAGGCACGGTCCAATCCGGAATAGCATGTAGAGCCGCCACCAGCTGTCCCTCTGGGCCAGGAATAGCTAGGTCTTCCTCTGAAGGTAACTTAATTGGCGGGTGATGTAAGACATCCAAAAAGACGTTAGGCGGCACCAGCTTTCGCTGAGAGCCTAACCTTGATAGAGCGTCAGTCGCCTCGTTCCTGTGATGATCAACATGATCCACATGATAGCCCTTGAAGTGACCAGCAATGATATCCACTGCCTGACGATAAGCCGCCATCCGCGGATCCTTGGAGTCCCAAGTACCTGAAACTTGCTGAGCCACGTGATCTGAGTCGCCAAAGCACCTAAACCGGCTTAAGTTCATCTCCTTAGCCACCCTGAGGCCATGGAGCAGGGCTTCGTACTCAACTGCATTGTTAGTACAAGGGAACAACAACCACAACACATAACAGAACTTGTCACCTTTGGGGGAGGTTAAGACAATGCCTGCCCCTGACCCTTCCAGTTGCCTGGATCCATCAAAGTATATTGTCCAGTATGTGCTATCCGGCTTTTCTTTGGGCGTCTGACACTCTGTCCAGTCATTTATGAAATCCACCAGTGCTTGGGACTTGACAACCGTACGAGGTGCGTATTTCAGATTGAGAGGTCCAAGCTCCAACGCCCACTTAGCAATCCTGTCGGTGGCTTCTCTGTTTTGAATTATGTCCCCCAACGGGGCAGAACTGACCACAGTGATCTGTTGTCCTAAGAAATAGTGCTTCAGCTTGCGGTTGGCCATGAACACCCCATATACCAGCTTCTGCCAATGTGGATATCTCTGCTTGGACTCTGTCAAGACCTCATTGATATAATAAACCGGCCTCTGAACCGGATACTCCTTCCCTCCCTCCTTGCGTTCGACCACGATAGCCATGCTGACAGCCCTGTTGTTAGCCACCACGTACAAGAGCAAGGGTTCTTTCTCAACCGGAGCGGCTAAGACCGGCGGCTCAGTAAGCTGCTTCTTGAGCGCCTCAAACGCGTCACCCACCGCCGCAATCTAGACGAAGTTGTCTGTCTTCTTCATCATTTGATATAAAGGGATGGCCTTCTCACCAAGGCGGCTTATAAACCGGCTCAACGCGGCAATCCGTCCTGCCAGGTGTTGAACATCATTGATGCACACTGGCTCAACCACGGAAGTGATAGCCTTAATATTGTCCGGGTTAGCCTCAATGCCACGCTCTAAGACCAGAAATCCCAAGAGCTTGCTTGCCGGAACACCAAAGACACACTTCGCCGGGTTAAGCATCATCTTATAGACCCGTAGATTGTCAAAGGTCTTTGTCAGGTCATCAAGCAGAGTCTCTTTCTTCCTTGACTTGATCACAATGTCATCTACATAGGCATGAACATTGAGCCCAATTTGGCTATGAAGACAATTCTTCACACAGTGCTGATAAGTCGCCTGGGCACTCTTGAGCCCGAAAGGCATAGATACGTAGCAGAAGGCACCAAAAGGCGTGATGAAAGCCGTATTCTCTTGGTCCTTGACTGCCATCTTGATCTGATGATATCCTGAATAAACATCCAGGAAGCATAAATTCTCAGAACCCACCGTAGCATCGATGATCTGATCGATATGAGGGAGAGCAAAGGGGTTAAAGGACAGGCCTTGTTGAGATCCGTGTAATCCACACACATACGCCACGTGACGTTCTTCTTGAGCACGAGCACCGGGTTAGCGAGCCACTCCGGGTGAAATACCTCGACGATGAAACCCGCCGCCAAGAGCCGGGCAATCTCTTCTCCGATGGCCTTGTGTCTCTCCTTGTTGAAACGCCGCATTAATTGTTTGACAGGTTTAAACTTAGGATCCATGTTAAGGTTGTGCTCAGCAAACTCTCTTGGCACATCCGACATGTCAGAAGGTTTCCATGCAAAGATGTTCCGATTCTCACGGATGAATTCGATGAGCGTGCCTTCCTATTTGAGATCCATATTGGCCCCAATAGTGAACTGCTGAGCTGAGTCGCCAGGCTTGAAATCCACCAACTTGGTATCGTCCGCCGAAAATTTGAGGGGCGGCTTAATCTCTGTGGTAGGCTTTTTCAGCGGAGTCATGTCCTCCGGGTCAACATTTTCCTTGTAAAAATTGAGCTCTACCTCAGCACAACTTGATTCCGCGTAAGCCACGTCACCTTCTTCACACTCAATAGCCGTATTCCGATCACCATGAACAGTAATCGTTCCTTTTAACCCAGGCATCTTGAGCTGCAAATAAACATAGCAGGGCCTAGCCATGAATTTGGCATAAGCCGACCGACCAAACAAAGCATGATAGGGGCTCTTGATTCTGACCATCTCAAACCATAAAGACTCCAACCTGTAATTGTACTCGTCACCAAAGGCAACTTCAAAAGAAATCCTACCCATGGGGTAAGCTGACTTGCCAGGCACCACACCATGAAATACTGTCGAGGAAGGCCTAAGATTTTTGTCAAGCAACTTGAACCGTCGGAAGGTGTCATAGTACAGGATATTGATGCTACTGCCACCATCCATAAGTACTTTATTTAACATATATCCTCCCACTTGGGGGGCGACTACCAATGCTAGCCACCCTGGGTCATCAACACGCATCGGGTGATCCCTCCGGCTCCATGTTATGTCATACTCAGTCCACTTTAAGTATTGCGGTAGAGCCGGTGCGACTGCATTAACCGCCCGCTTGCGCAACTTCTGATCCCGCTTGTTGAGTCTAGTCGTAAAAACATGATACTGGCCTGAACTGAGCTGCTTTGGGTTGCTCTGGTACCCAGACTGATTATGATGTTGTTGATTGTTACTACCAAACTGCTGATGATGTCCTCCTTGGTTGCCCTAGCCGTGATGACCAGACCCTGAGCCGCCGGAACCAAACCCGGCTCCTGACCCGCCTGGTCCAGAACCGCCAGGCGGGCCACCACCATCATTGTTATGTTATCGCATGCTATAGTCCTTGAACTTCTGCATGATGTGGCAGTTGCCCCACGTGTGACCCGCTGGTCTGTCAGGCCGGCTGTGCTCCGGACAAGGCTTGTTAAGCATTTCCTCCAAGTTGAAGGGAGTCTTACTCTTATTAAAAGGTGGTCTAAACTTCCCATTGCCTTTAGGACGATTATTGTCGGTGCTGGTGTTGGCCACCAATTCGGACCCGCCATTCGGGTTCTTCCTCTTGCTTTGGTTGCCATTACCTACCACATCCTTGCCATGGTTGTTCTTTTTACCCTGGCCAGTTTTGTCCTCATTAGAGCTTGGATCCTTCGTAGTATCTGAGTTGGCGTATTTGGTGAGAGCCGTCATGAGCTCCCCCATGTCTTCACATGTACACTTGTGCCGGCCAAGCTTCTGCTTCAGAGGTGTAAAATGGCAATTCTTTTCCAGTATCAAAACCGCTTGAGTCGTCATGATCTGCTCAGACGAGTGGATGATGGTCGAAACCCGCCGGACCCAATGATGAGCCGACTCATTTTCTTGCTGCACACAGTGATCCAAATCCATGATCGTCATGGGCTGCTTGCACGTTCCTTGAATTTTTTTGATGAATCTCGCCTTTAACTCGGCCCAGGAATTGATGGTGTTGGGTGGCAAACCCTTCAACCACGTGCGAGCCGACCCTTCCAACATCATGATGAAATACTTAGCATATACTGCATCATTGACATCCAACATCTCCATAGAGAGCTCATAGCTTTCGATCCAGGCCTCCGGAGTCAAGTCGACGGTGTAATTCGGGACCTTACGAGGGCCTTTGAAATCTTTCGGCAGCCGCTCGTTCCGTAGAGACGACACTAAACACGGCACGCCCACGACCCGAGTAGCCATTCCCGCTCCAACTAAGGTGGAAGGCACGGGCTCTTGGTGAGTCGTCGCTGTCAGAGCCGCCGCCTCTCGCTGCCCTCTCACCCGGTCTATGAGCGCCTGTGCCTCTAAAGCCGCCTGATCATCCCCCGGAGCACCCCAGTGTCGACCGCTGCTAGACCGCCGGCGACTCATGGCGCCGACTAAAGCTGCGGCTAGGGAGGGGTGTTGAATGGACACGGCTCCGACTGTAGGCATATTTCTCTTGTTGGACCATTGTCGTTTGAAGGTGTCCGATGGCGTTCCGCACCTCTTCTGCAAAGGGCGCCTCATCAGGAATAGGGATTGTTGTGAGCCGGGTTGCGGCCGCCACCATGTTCTCTTCCGGGTTGGAATA
Source organism: Hordeum marinum (assembly GCA_022496015.1). Classification (NCBI taxonomy): domain Eukaryota; kingdom Viridiplantae; phylum Streptophyta; class Magnoliopsida; order Poales; family Poaceae; genus Hordeum; species Hordeum marinum. Next base: position 38,404,068 of record CM039673.1, read on the forward strand.
ATGACCCGCCGGCGTTGGAAAAACCACTAGTGAAGCCTGGTTTCGCCGGGGTGGGTTAAGCTATTGTCGAGCCGCCGGCCGACCTTCAGGCACACCCGCTGCCCGACAGTCTCTGGCGTGTTAAATAGGTCCCTGGCCTCATATTGTTTTGGTAAGCGAGACTGATGTCTCATCCGCTGCACCGCAGCTGCTGACTGTTGCTCTAGCTCATGGCGGAAAGCATCTATCTTAAGGCGCTCTGCCTCCGCACTCATCTGAGCTTTTAACTTGGCAATCCCCTGTTGGACTTTCGCCATCCGGTCCTTAAGCCTTGCGATCTCTAAGTTCTGGGCGGCTTGATTATCTGGTGTGACTTCAATGGCCATCAGGGTTGCGAGTTCGTTCATTAGATCCAGAAGAACCTGAGCCGGAGGCGGTGGGTCAGCCCCCGTGTCTGCTGCTCCGGCGGCTACGCCGCTCGTGCCCGATGCTGACCCTGCCATGAATACGGCCACATTAATTGGCAGCCCATAAACGTCCGGCTCAGAACGCTCCGACTCAGGGTGAAGCTCGTCGTAGCCTCTGAGCCCACCGTTGTAGAGCTGGTAGATTGATTCCGCCTCTCTGTTTGAAGACCCATCCTCCGAATAGACGAGAGTCTCTTCTGACACAGAAGCCTCAAGATCCATACCCTGAGTGAAGCCCACAAAGACACGCTTCCGTCCCGGGTTAGCACAAGCGGATCACGCGTGTTGGGTGGGTTGCATGCGCCGAGCTGGCCTGACGATGTTGGTGTAGACATCCGGCCCGGGTGTAGATCCGTCAACCTTTCTGATGAAGACGTGGATTCCGCCGAAGAGAACCCAGAATCCGTATTCGACAGAGTCGGCTTCAGGGCCCCAACCGTCATCGTCAATGTAGAGCCGGCCGCGGCGACTCTTGCTCATCCTTCCGACCACGTATCCCTCGAACCATGGGAGAGAGCCCTTTGAGAACTCAACACCACCGAGCGCTAGCCCCACGGTGGGCGCCAACTCTCGTGGTTTTATCACGGCAAATGTGGGGGTGAACGGGCCTTGATTTGAGGCCATTGCTAAAGTGATGGACTCAAAGGGGTTGGTTGGGACGAAGGACACGAGTTTACCCAGGTTCGGTCCCTCAATTCGAAGTAACAGCCTACGTCCTGCTTGTATTTATATTGCTGGATGTATCGATTACAAGGGAGCTATTGCTTGACCTAGTTCTCGATTTGTGTGATCCCTAGGTCGCCCCGGGTCTTCCATTTATATAGGAGGTCAAGACCACGGGTTATACAAGTCGTAACCGATTCTTACAACATGTTCGAGTCTATCTCTAGATTGTCTTGCCTTCTTGAGCAAGCTGTCTCCGGGCGGCTCATTCGCCCGGGTCTTCATAACTTCTCCGTCTGGGCCTCACCTTAGCCCATCTTGGCAAGCCACCAAACGTCTTGGGCTTGAGCCGTCAAGGCCCATCCTTGGGCCAGCCCATGAGCTGCCAGGTGTGACCCGTACCTCCTGGGCGGGTCTCACCACGGTGTTATATCCCCAACAAGGGCCGAATGGAAAAAAGTTGGTGGCGCCGAATTTGAACTTTTAGGGTTTGGATAGAATATTCTGTGGGAGAATTGATGAGTATTTTTGGTGGCTACCTCTAAGCACTTGAGCAACCAGATCATCATGGATACCTCATCCCCTTTTATTAGTATTGGCTTTCCTATGGACTCAGTTGTGATTTCTCACATAAAAGCAAAATGTAGAGTCTTCAAGCTTGTTGCCAATGGGTGTTCCTTGCATCTAGGGAATATCCTCACAATCCTTTGCCAATCCATCATTGAACTTTCCCTGAAATATCCTTGGTGGAGACATTAGTCCAATAAAATATATGTTGTTATTAATTACCAAAACCACCTAGGGAGAAGTTGTGCTTTCAGTGAGGGAGGGCGCTTGGCTTGTGGATGCGTGCTCTCATTTGTCCCTTTTTCTTAGGATTTCTTCTCCTCTCACCGCTGCCGCTCGTCCTCCTCGACTTGCCGTTGTACTTCAGGTGAGCTCCCTCTCCCTCGTGGATGGATCATGGCTTTCGTTCTTCTCCTATTCCGGCTGTGGGTTCCACTTCCATAGCTTCTTCATGTTTGGATGTTATCATAGGAGCTCATGTGATTCTCTGGTTTACATGTGGATGCCTTGGTCCTATATCTATGCTCGTGGATTTGCTAAATTGGTCAGTAGCATTCGTGCTAAGGCGATGATGATTAACTGTGGCTGAAGTAAGTGTGCCTCTAAGCAATGAGGCACCTGTGGGGTATCAAGTTGGATCCTCCCTCTGGTCTGGTGAATCTGAGCCCACTATGCAATGAACCCTGAACCCTTTTTATTTGTATCCCAATTTTTTGTATTTAAAAATGTTGCTTATTTATGCTCCATTGTTTATAGTCGTCTTATGTGAAGATTTCTTGTTCTTGATCATTAATTGTTTGTTGTTGGTCCGTGATTTAATCTGGTTAGGGGTAAGTTGCACTTTGTTATACTAGAAAGACTTGCTCCCATCAAGTTATCGGTTGAATGGCTTGTTTTAATTCATTGTGATAATATTACTTCTATTTTTTGGCAAGTTAGCACTTGCATCTATTTGTTCTTGCATGCTACAAATAATAATGCTGCAGGTTGTGAGGGTTGATGCCAAGGATGAGGAGCGATTGGAGGCGGAGGCCTGGAAGTGAAGCTTTTGTCGTACGTGAAATATGACCACCCTATGCTTTAGTTTCAAAAAAGGTGTAAGTTTTCATTGTGTCTAAATTCTTCTTTATAATTGAACCAGGATTGTTTGGGATATCAAACAGGAGATTGTTCTTGATATGGTTGTCAATCGTGGCTGCTCCATTGATCAAAGCCAGAGCCTTAATATCAACATGGGTCAAGCCAACTCCGAAAACTAACTTCACTGCACTTCCATGCCTGGTCCAAGGTTTGCCTGTCGATTTAGGTATTGTTCTAGCACTCCATGATTATATTGAAAATTTCAGCAGCCGGTGCTGAATAGGTCGTTACATCGCTATGCTTGAGTGAGTCGCATGACAATTTCAGCAGACGAGTGTACTAAATAGTTTATATATTGAGTTATCATACTACAATTTCTAACTTAGGTTAATGTGTCTTCTATTTATTTACTCTTCTTGTCAATCACCAATTTGCTCCCAGTCCTGTTTTGTACCAATTTCTAACTTAGGTTAATCAACCGGATGTACTAAATAGTAGCCGGATGTACTAACACTAGTAGAAAACAGACCTTTCGTCCGCCTCATTAGTCTCGCTCCGGTTTTCAATGGGCACTAATGTGTTCATTAGTCCCGGTTCGTGACGAGCATCATTAGTGTCGGTTCGTTCCAAACCTTTAGTCCCGGTTTGTGCCACGAACTGGCACTAAAGGTGTGGTGGCAGGCTAGCATTAGCCTGGGGCCCCACATAAACCTTTAGTCCCGGTTGGTGGCTCCAACCGTGACTATAGGATAACCTTTAGTCGCGGTTGGAGCCACCAACCGGGACTAAAGGTCCCCTATATGAAACCCTTCGGCGCCAGCCCGAGCACACTCCTATTTGTTCTTGCCCTTTCCTCTCCTCTCTGTTCTTCCTCTCTTCCTCGAGCTCATCCTCTATTTTTGCCAAAATTTGTCAAGATTTGGAGGCATCCCATCCATCCAAGTGTTCACAAAGGTTAGCAACTTTGTCCTTTCATCTCTCATTGCTAGATTAGCTCTTGCAATGCTTTATAAGTATAATAATTTGTGGGTTTTAGTTTGTATGTGGTAGTTTATTTGATTTATGCAATTTGAGCTCAAATTAACTTCTTACTTGGCATTTGTAGGTGTGGTTTACTTAGTGCCTTCCCGTCCCCGTCCTAACCACCATCGATCGCCCGCACCGTCCCGTCGCCGGTAGCACCTTGGTGAGCCTCTTGTTCTTATCCTTTTTATAAAAAAACCATGTTTGTAAGATTTAGTTTGTTACTTGCATAGTTTTCTTACCTATATGGTTGTTTGTTATACATAGTGGCATGGTTTTGAAATCCGTCCCCGTTGGCCCTCATCCGGTTTATGATTCGGATGTGGTATATACTCTCTTTTATAACTCTTTGTTGCATTTCGTGTTTATGACAATTATGCCCATCAAGTTGACATAGATATTTTTATCTAGGAGGTATGTGAACCAGATATTCCAACCGACATTGATATTCTTGTCAAGAAGTTAAATTTAGTTGAAAAACAAAATGAGTATTTGAAAGAAAAATTGAAAAGAGTTGAAGAAGAGAAGATGAAACTGGAGTTGTATGTTGCCGATTTCGTCGATGATCACAAGATCAAGATGGGTGCAATGCGCTTGAAGATTAGAAAATTTAAAAGATATGCCATTGATAGTGAGGCTTTGTATCACTATGTTGTTGGATCAATTGTTACCTTAGTTGCGATGTTGATTGCATTTGTTGTTGCATTTAAATGCTTTAGCTAGAGATTTTGAATGTTGTTTTATGAGAACAAGTGTGTATGGACTTTATGTACGAACTTGTATTAGTTTGGTATTTTCGGTGTTGTGTAATGAAGATGAGCCGACAATGGATGTACGACGACCGATGCTCTCTGTCGGGGATATACCCCGCGGTATGACCCGGCCTAGCGACTCACAGGAGACACGGAAAGGACATGCTTTTTATTAATAACCCGGTAGGTGGATCACAGGACGACCAGGCCCAAGACCAGGTGTGTAAGCCGGTGCCAGGCGGCTCACAAGAGAAGGCTCAAAGAGAGAAAGACTCCCTGCCGAAGGTTACAAGACCCGAAATAGGATTCTAGAGAGACTAGTCCTAATCCTACTCCTAGTAGGACTCTATTTGTAAACCTACCCTCTCCTCCTATATAAGGAGGGGTAGAGCACCCCTAGAGGAAGGGGGACAAGTCCACAAGTTTAGACAGATTAGAGGCTCTCGGGATTAGAGGTAGCAAATAGCACCCTTGTAACCGAGAGATCTCCTTCATCATCAATACCAGACAAGCAGGACGTAGGCTTTTACCTCCATCGGAGGGGCCGGACCTGGGTAAACTCCGCGTCTCTCGATTCCGATCAACCCCTTCAAGCCGCCACGTAGTTGCGTCTTTGCCCCGAACCTAACTCCGTTCATCCGAACATCTGCCGTGAAAAATCCACGACAGTTGGCGCCCATCGTGGGGCCGTGCATGGTGGTTTGTGTTCTTGAAGGGATCTCTACCAAGGATCGAGAAGCACACAATTTTTCAGATAAAGAACAGCCACCCGTGCTGATGTGAGCCGCCGTCGGCTCCTGCTGTGAGCCGCCTCCACCTCGTTCCGGTTCCACCGCGGGCCGGCGCTATCGAGCTGCCGCCGGTTCTGCTGTCGTGAGCCACCGATTTCCTCATGCACGAGCCGCCTCCACCATGGGTCGCACTACCACCCGCGTCGCCGGGTCATATCCATCGCAAGGTAAGGAGAAGTGGGAGGTGGTGGATAAGGACGTGGGGAGCCGGTTGGGAAGATAAGAGGTTTTAAAAGATGGGACCCGCCTTGTCAAACACACCGTGGTCCTTCACCGCCTCGAGTCGCCCTGCTGACTTCTTTGATGAAACGTTGACACCATCGAGCCGCCCTGGTCTAGCGCCATCTCGGAGCCGCTGTGGCTGAATCGTCCCCTCCGCCGCGGCCTCGAGAGAGTGCCTCAATCGCTGTCGAAATTATGAGAGGTGATCCATGGACGATGTATATAACTCAGCTAGTCGTCGAGACGAAACAGGTGCTATCCATCCAATTTATTTTATCTATACATTTTGATTCCTTCGAAGAACAATTACTTCATATTTGTAATATTTTTTATACATGACAAATTATTCATTACCAAAGTGGCATCATATCACGGAGATGGAGGCGCACCAGCGTCGTTTGGCACCGGCGTCCGTACCGGCTTACAGCGCCACAACCGTCTCTCGCGGCCGCGCCGGCTTGCAACATCCACGGCTGAGTCATCTATCCATGCCGGCTTACAATACCCGCAGCCGAGTCACCCGTTTGCGCTGGCTTACAATGCCCATGGCTGATTCTCCCGTTCGCGCTTACAACACCACCGGCGACTCGCACGTCCATGCTGGCCTACAACGCCATGGCCGTCTCTCGTGGCCGAACTGGCTTACAATGCCATGGCCGTCTCTTGCCATCCGTGCCGGCTTACAACGCCGTGGCCGTCTCTCGCCATCCATGCCAGCTTACAACGCCGTGGCATCTTCCACAATAGCACCGGCTTACAATGCCACGGCTGGTTTCTACGTCTACATCAACGCACCGGTACTACTCATGCTAACCCGAAATTATGAGCCGCCCAATGGATGCGGTAAGCCGCCGCATTCACGATATGGTCTTCAGCAACAATGCCGCAACTCACCAACCGTTCGGCTCGCAATGCCGTGGCCATCTCTCGTGACTGTGTCGGCTTTCAGTGTCATGGCCGTCTATCGCGATCATGTCGTAGCTGACTTCGACGTCTACATCAACATGCCAGCGGCTGCATACACCAGTACGAGCCGCCCAATTGACGCGTGCAAGCCGCCGCCCACAGTTTGATCTACATCAACATATTGGTGCAGTGCTCGTCGATACGAGCCACCCAATGGACAAGCGCACAAGTCGTCACCATTACAGTTTGGTTCACTTCAACAACTTGCCGGGACGAACCATCGACCGGATCATTCAAACAATTCATACGGGATCATCTATAACCCACCACGGTCAACCTCAACCATCAGTGGAGACTCTCAAAGCCGCCTCTTCGAGTCAATTTAAGACTCGGGGGCTACAGACATGGCGAGACACATTTGGTCGTTTTCAACGAGAACCCCAGGTCTTTGCAAGAAAAAACCCAATCCTGGGGGCTATTACATTATTGGCAGATGATTAAAAGTTGCCCAAGAGGATGAACCGCCGAGATGCACCATTCAAACATAGGTGCCTGAATTTATTTGGAGCTTCTGTCGTTCCTTCATACAAGATGGCGGCTTACAAAATGGCGACTTACAAGAAGAATTCACAAATATTCCAGTTGAGATGTCAACTGTGACTGCTGAAGGAGGCTTCTTACCTTCGGGTATCGCTTCTAACGCCTTATCAGCCAGCTTTATGCCAAATTCCGGTTAACACGATTAGACACGGTTGAGGGTGGCTTCTTACCTCCGGGTATCGCTTCTAACACCTTATCGACCGGCGTTTATGCCATATTGCTGAAGGGGACTTCTTACCGACGGGTATCGGTTCTAACACCCTATCGGCCGGCTTTATGCCAAATCTCTGGCTAACATGATTAGCCACGGTTGTAAGGTTTTTTTTACCGACGGGTATTTAACACCCTAACAACCGGCGTTTACGCCACATTGCTGAGGGTGGCTTCTTACCTCCGGGTATCGCTTCTAACACCTTATCGGCCGGCTTTATACCATCTCCGGCTAACACGATTAGCCATGGTTGTCAAAGGGGGCTTGCCACCTCCGGGTGTAGCTTATCTAACCCTAACAACTGGCGTTCACGCCATACTGCTGAGGGTGGCTTCTTACCTCCGAGTATCGCTTCTAACACCTTATCGGCCGACTTTATACCATCTCCGGCTAACACGATTAGCCATGGTTGTCAAAGGGGGCTTCCCACCTCCGGGTGTAGCTTATCTAACCCTAACAACCGGCATTCATGCCATACTGCTGAGGGTGGCTTCTTACCTCCGGGTATCGCTTCTAACACCTTATCGGCCGACTTTATGCCATCTCCAGCTAACACGATTAGCCATGGTTGTCAAAGGGGGCTTCTCACCTCTGGGTGTAGCTTATCTAACCCTAACAACCGACGTTCGCGCCAAAAATGTTGACAAGTCAAACATTGCATCATACATTGCATCATACTTTGCATCATACATTGCATCATACTTTGCATCATACATTGCATCATATTCACATGACATATCATGACCGTCTTATCCAGCCTGGTCAGAGCAAGATTATGAAAGAAGGAGCAATGTTATAACGTCTCCGGGTTGTGCTTTTTCAAGCCGCCCTTGCAACAATGCAGAATATATTCTGTCTTGTTTATTTTTGCAGGTTTTATCTCTTAAAGATGAGCCGCCATTAATTACTCCGCAAGAGCAAATGGATCTTTAATAGCCAAACCTGGCTGGATCTTCATGGTTTATCATAACCAGTACTAAATGATTGGGGTTTTCAAGCCAGCTCGGAGAATTCATTATTTTTCAAAGAGCCGCCCTATCAGATATAATGTCGTGTCATCTAATTAATCGGTTCTCGGATTTCTTCAATTGTGCTCTGTGGTAATCTACAACACTTATGGATTTCTCCAATATACGTTTGCCGGGTTACATCACAACCATGAGTAGCGATTTCATGTCAAAGACAAAGGAATTATTCTAGGATATTCATGTCGGGTTCTATTACAACCACGGTCAGGGATTCATTCAACAAATTGTGGGGAGTCATATTATAGTCCCAAGTCGCCGCAAGCAGACGACCCGACACTTGGGGGCTACATTATTCAAGTTCAGTTTATGTCAAATATGCAAGTCCCATGTCGCTGCAAGCATGCACCACGACACTTGGGGGCTAATGCAAGACGGTTTTTCAAATCATTACATTGTCAGCAAGACCCTATTATCTCAAGGAGATGAGCCGGTGTTTCTATATTTTCCTAAGTCCCAGCCCAGTAATTCTTACTGACCCGGCACTTGGGGGGCTACAACACTCAGAACAAATTTAAAGTCCCAAGTCGCCATAGGCGTGTGACCCGACACTTGGGGGCTACAGTATTTAGCTGTTCCAACAGATTAAGAGATTCAAATTGAAGACCCGGTGCATCATGTTCTGATGAGCCGGCCCTTGGGGGCTACACCCGCCGAAGCTTTATAAAGGTATAAGGCAGTTATAAGTCCCAAGGTTGCTACAGGCAGGACAACCTGACACTTGGGGGCTACACAATCCAAAATATTATTGCAAAGCACCAAGTTATCATGGATAATCTCGGAGCTTGGGGGCTACAGGTAATATGGACATATCAAAAACTTTGAGGAGAATTTTCAAGGTGTTAATTATGGAGTTCAGTTGTTAGACCCGACGTCGCCAATCATTTATGACCCGGCGTTATCAAAAGATCATAACCCGCCAGATTTTATATAAGCCGCCCTGCTTCACAACAATGGAAGTCCGGTTTTACATCAGATGCATTTTCATCCCAATATTTTTATCAAGTCAGCTGGATTCTAGTTATTTGACCCGGCGTCACCAACAATAATGACCCGGCATCATCAATGATTATGACCCGGTGGAAATGACCCGCCAAGAGTATTGGAAGCCGACTCAATGGCATATGGGTGTTCTACTCTCAATATTTTTCAAAGGACATTGACAAGTAAGATGATTATCAAAGACGACTATTTCATATGCAGAAAAGACTCGGATTTCTGAGGAGACAAAGGAGCAAGCCGGCTACTTAACATATTTATTATTCTTATTTTAGGAGCTTAGCATGAACAAATTCAAACTAATCTGGGGGCTAATGTCGGGGATATACCCCGCGGTATGACCCGACCTAGCGACTCACAGGAGACCGGAAAGGACATGACATTTTATTAATGACCCGGCAAGCGGATCACGGGATGACCAGGCCCAAGACCCGGCGTGTAAGCCAGCGCAGATGGCTCACAAGAGAAGGCTCAAAGAGAGAAAGACTCCCTGCCGAAGGTTACAAGACCCGAAATAGGATTCTAGAGAGACTAGTCCTAATCCTACTCCTAGTAGGACTCTATTTGTAAACCTACCCTCTCCTCCTATATAAGGAGGGGTAGAGCACCCCTAGAGGAAGGGGGACAAGTCCACAAGTTTAGACAGATTAGAGGCTCTCGGTATTAGAGGTAGCAAACAACACCCTTATAACCGAGAGATCTCCTTCATCATCAATGCCAGACAAGTAGGACGTAGGCTTTTACCCCCATCGGAGGGGCCGAACCTGGGTAAACTCCACGTCTCTCGGTTCTGATCAACCCCTTCAAGCTGCCACGTAGTTGCGTCTTTGCCCCGAACCTAAGTCCGTTCATCCGGACATCTGTCGTAACAAATCCACGACACTCTCCCTAGTTCATTAATGGCGTGCATACTTTTCTGGTTGCGGCTGAGGCAAACAAGCGGCTGAATAGTTTTATTTATTGTCCATGTGCTGGCTATAAGAATGATCGAAATTACTCTAAATCAAGAACCATTCACGTCCACCTATTTGAGTCTGGTTTCATGTCCGGCTATAATTGTTGGACAAAGCACGGAGAAATAGGGGTCCTAATGGAATAGAATGAAGAAGAAGAGGATGACGACAACTATCCTGGCCATGGGTTCCATGAATACGAAGGTACAACAATGGGGGAAGAAGCTAAGCCGACAATGCGGGAAGGAGCTGGAGAAGAGGCATCAGATGAGCCCGCTGATGATCTCGGTCAGGCCATTGCCGATGCAAAGAGAAACTGCGCAAGTGAAAAGGAGAAGCTGAAGTTGCAGCGCATGTTAGAGGATCACAAAAAAGGTTGTACCCAAATTGCGAAGATGATAAGAAAAAGTTGGGTACCACACTAGAATTGATGCAATGGAAGGAAGAGAATGGTGTATCTGACAAGGCATTTCAAAAGTTGCTGATAATGTTAAAGAAAGAAGCTACCAAAGGACAACGAAATGCCAGAGAGTACGTACTATGACACCCTGGAATTCTACCACGGAGATCAATGTAATTAAGCTACAGTGATGGCCATGATCAGCTACTAATCCTTTTGCTAATTAGAATGTGATCGAGTTGAAGTTCAAATCTCAATTCAAATTTCTACTTCAGAATCATTTAAAGTTTATTGTGATAAAATAAGTTGGCAAAGAGCAAAAAGAAAAATGTTCCAAAGTTGTGGGATATTCCAAAACAAATGATGCTTGGAAGAGCCACATCATCTAATGTGTGGTGTGGCCCCCACTAATTAAAACAGGAGCTAAAAATGCTTCCAAAATCATTTAAAAATCAATTATTAGAATTAAACAATTCCTAAAATGCTCAAACTTGATATGGCTTTTCAAAACAGTGCATATTAATTTATAAGCCATGTCCCACATTTTTACTAGTGCAAGTGTTGGATAAAAAGAATAATAAAAGAAAACAAAAAGAAAAAGAAAAAGAAAAAGAAAAGGGAAAAAGAAAATAAAACAGAAACCCCCCTCCCCCTCTAGGCCGCAGCCCACCGAGCTGGCTGGCCCAGCCCACCTCCTTCTCCCCCCCTCCCGGTCGTCTTCCTCCTACTGCTCCCCCGACCGCGCGCGCGCGTCCCCGCCCGACCAGGTCGCCGGCGACGGCCGTGGGGATAAGAACGGCCCCACGGGCCTCACCTGCTCCCTCCCCGCAACCCTAGCCCCCCCGCGGATCTCACCTGCCCCCCCACGCTCTCTCCCCCTCTGCGCCCGAGCGCGCCGTCGCCATGGCCCCCGGCTAACCGTGGCCACGGGCCCTCCCACGCCTAGCTAGGACACCCAGGAGCTCCGCCTCGCCCCCCTCGACGTCCTCGACCACGCGTCCGAGCTCGGGAGCCCTTGCATCACCGGCATTGCACTGTTCCCCCCTCCGATCACCGCCGCTCGCCGTCTGCGATTCCGGCGCCGTCGAGCCTTCCCCGGGCCTACTTTGAACGGCTATAACCCCCGGTGAGCCTCCACTCCCTTCCCCCCTCGCTCTCGCTGCCGTTAGCTACCGCTAGAACCCCCCCGACGAGTAACCGAAACCGCCGCCGCTTGCGCTCATCGCCGGCGCGGTTCCGGTGACCTTTTGGTCCGGCCGCCGGTACCATTCGATGCCGCGTGACCCGTAGACCCCATCCCGCGATAGCCCCGTGGTAGTTAGCCCCTAGAATGCACGCGCGCACGACGGCCGAACGCCACCGCCCGCCGGCGAGCTCGTGGCCGTTGCTACGGACCACCCCCGACCGTGCCGCCGCCGCAGATCGACGCGGTTCTCTTCCCCGGTTCGAACGCGCCCTTCGGCGGTCGATTTGGACCCCCGTGCGCGAAACCCGAACCTCGCCGTGGTTTCGGGTGCTCGCCGGAGCCTCTCCAGCGACGGACGCCGGCCACCTCCGACGTGGCACACCTGGGGCCACCCCTGGGTCACTACCAGTGGGCCCCTTGGTCCCAGTTGACCAGTTGACTTGGTCAACTGGCTGACTGGGCTGGCCCCAGTCACTGCCAGGTGGGGCCCTACCTCCCTGTTAGTATGACAGGGGGGCCACCCCTGTCAGCTACTTAAATTAGTAGTTAGTTTAATAAAATAAGGTTTAGTTAAGTTAATGTCTAACTGACAAGTAGGCCCCACTTTTAATTAATCTATTTAGCTTAAATTAAAACCCTGAATTAGTCCCTAGTCTATGACAGGTGGGCCCCCACTGTCAGGTTCAAATAGTAAACGGCTGCTGATGTCACTCTGATGTCATGATGACATCAACAGTGTACTGTTCTGGATAATGTTGATTTGATTAATTAAAATAATTTCAGGAAACTATTAAAACTTTAGAAAATCATATCTTTTAAACCATAACTCAGAAGAGAATAATTTATATATGAAAGTTGATCAGAAAAATCCCACGAATCCAAATATGCCATTCATTCATCTGTCACATGCTCCTAGCATGTTGAACATGGAACTTTCTGTTGGGGAACGTCGCATGGGAAACAAAAAATTTCCTACGCACACGCAAACCTATCCATGGTGATGAGCATCTAAGAGAGGGAGAGTGGATCTACGTACCCTTGTAGATCGCTAAGCGGGAAGTGTTAAGAAACGCGGTTGGTGTAGTCGAACTTCTTCGCGATCCAAATCGTCGAGCGTCCCGCGATCCAATCACGAACCATCCCGCGAACACATCATGATCCGTCCCGTGAACTCATCACGATCCGTCTCACGATCTTGATCACGATCTGTCCCGCAAACTCATCACGATCCGTTCCGTGATCACATCACGAACCGTCTCGCGATATCGATCACTGTCCTTCCGATCTAGCGCCGAACGGACGGCACCTCCGCGTTCAGCACACGTGCAGCTTGATGACGATCTCCACCGTCTCGATCCAGCGAGAGGAGGTGGAGAGGAGAGAGAGTTCACCGGCAGCGTGACGGTGCTCCGGTGATGGTGGTGGAGCAATTCCGGCAGGGCTTCGCCTAAGCGCTGCAGAAAACCGATCTAGAGGAGAAACTATGCACCGGTGTAACGGGTAGCACGTGGCCGGAAATTCTGTCCAAAAACCACCCAATCCACTAGTATATATAGGAGGTGAGGAGAGGAGAGGCAGCCAAGGCCTTTGAGTCGGCCGAAATAGGAGGTGGGAAGCAATCCTACTTCACCTCCAATCCTAGTTGGAGTAGGATTGCCTCCTATTGGCTGATTTTCCACTTTTTGCTTTAGGACTTTCTCTCCTGCGCCATGGGCCTTTGTGGCTGTTTTACCAGCCCACTAAGGGCTGGTTATTATTCTCCCACAGCCCATGGACCTCTTGGGGTCGAAATACCCCTCCCGGAGGCCTCCCGGTACACTACCGGCACTCCCGGTACACTACCGATGAGCCCGAAACTTTTTCGAAAACCAAACTGCGACTTCCTATATATGAATCTTTACCTCCGGACCATTCCGGATCTCCTCATGACGTCCGGGATCTCATCCGGGACTCCGAACAAACTTCGGTCACCACCATACATAACTCTACACTACCGAAACGTCACCGAACCTTAAGTGTGCAGACCCTGTGGGTTCGAGAACTATGTAGACATGACCGAGACACCTCTACGGCCAATAACCAATGGCGGGACCTGGACGTCCACATTGGTTCCTACATATTCTACGAAGATCTTTATCGGTTGAACCTCTATGTCAAGAATTCAGTTAATCCCGTATAACATTCCCTTTGTTCTTCGGTATGTTACTTGCCCAAGATTCGATCGTCGGTATCTCCATACCTAGTTCAACCTCGTTACCGGCAAGTCTCTTTACTCGTTCCGTAATACAAGATCCCGCAACTAACAATTAGTCACATTGCTTGCAAGGCTTATTGTGATGTTGCATTACCGAGTGGGCCCCAAGATACCTCTCCGTCACACGGAGTAACAAATCCCAGTCTCGATCCATGCCAACTCAACAGACACCATCGGAGATACCTGTAGAGCACCTTTATAGTCACCCAGTTATGTTGCGACGTTTGATACACACAAGGCACTCCTCCAATATCCGTGAGTTGCATGATCTCATGGTCATAGGAACATATACTTCACATGCAGAAAATAGTAACAATAAACTGACACGATCATATGCTACGTTTGTAGTTTGGGTCTTGTCCATCACATCATTCTCCTAATGATGTGATCCCGTTATCAAATGACATCTCATGTCCATGGCTAGGAAACCTTAACCATCTTTTGATCAACGAGCTAGTCTACTAGAGGCATACTAGGGACATGGTGTTGTCTATGTATCCACACATGTATCTGAGTTTCCGATCAATACAATTATAGCATGGATAATAAACGATTATCACGAACAAGGAAATATGATAATAACTTAATTTATTATTGCCTCTAGGGCATATTTCCAACAGTCTCCCACTTGCACTAGAGTCAATAATCTAGTTCACATCACTATGTGATTCGCATTGTTATGAATCTAACACCCAATGAGTTCTGGGGCTCGATCATGCTTTGCATGTGAGAGAGGTCTTTTATAGTCAACGGGTCTGTGATATTCAGATCCGTGTGTACTTTGCAAATCTCTATGTCGAACCGTAAACACTCCTACCACAGTCCACTTGGTACTGCTTCCAAATGGCTGCTCCACTACATGTATCCAGATTGTTACTAGTAGTCAACCGGATTAGTGTTAAAGCTTGTATCGACGTAACTCCTTACGACGAACTCTTTATCACCTCCATAATCGAGAAAAATCTCCTCAGTCTCTTAGTTACTGAGGATAATCTTGACCGTTGTCCAGTGATCCACTCCTGGTTCACTCTTGTACCCCCTGACGGACTCATGGCAAGGCACACACAGGTGCGGTACACAGCATGGCATAATATAGAGCCTATGGCTAAGGCATAGGGGACGATGTTCGTCCTTTCTCTTTCTTCTGCCATTGTCGAGCTTTGAGTCTCACTCAACTTTCACACCTTACAAATCAGGCGAGAACTCTTTCTCTGACTGATCCATTTTGAACTCTTTCAAATCTTGTCAATATGCACTCATTGAAAGTCTCATCGAGCATCTTGATCTATCTCCATAGATTTTGATGCTCAAAAATTAGGTAGCTTCATCCAGGTCTTCCTTTGAAAAACACTTTCCAAATGACCATTTTATGCTTTCCAGAAACTCTACATTATTTCTGATCAACAATATGTCATCCACATATACTTATCAGAAATTCTATAGTGCTCCCACTCACTTTATTGCAAATACAAGTTTCTCGTAAACTTTGTATAAACATCAAAAACTTTGATCACTTCATCAAAGTGTATATTCCAACTCCGAGATGCTTGCTTCAATCCATGGAAGGATCACCGAAGCTTGCACACCTTTTAGCATCCTTAGGACTGACAAAACCTTCTGGTTGTATCATATACAACCTTTCCTCAAGTAAACCGTTAAGGAAATGATGTTTTGACATCCATCTGTCAGATTTCATAATTGAAAACGCAGCAACTGCTAACATAATTCCAACAGACTTTAGCATCGCTACGAGTGAGAAAGTCTCATCGCAGTCAACTCTTTGAACTTGTCACAAACAACTTTGCAACAAGTCGAGCTTTACAAATAGTGACATTTACCATCAGTGACTGTCTTCATTTTAAAGATCCATTTGTACTCAACGACTTGCCATCCAACGAGCAAGTCTACCAAAGTCTATACTTGGTTTTTCATACGTGGATCCTATCTCGGATTTCATGGCCTCCAACCATTTGTTGGAATCCGGGCCCATCATCGCTTCTCCACAGCTCGTAGGTTCATCGCTGTCCAACAACATGACCTCAAAGACAGGGTTGTCGTACCGCTTAGGAGCAGTACACATCCTTGTCGACCTACGAAGTTCGATAGTAACTTGATCCTGAAGCTTCATGATCATCATCATTAACTTCCTCTTCAACTAACGTAGGCTTCACAGAAACATCTTTCTACGCTGCGCTACTCTCTGGTTGAACAAAGGTTTAACAACCTCATCAAGTTCTATCTTCCTCCCACTCTATTCTTTCGAGAGAAACCTTTCCTCAAGAAAGGATCCGTTTTAGTAACGAACACTTTGCACTTGGATCTGAGATAGAAGGTTCACCCAACTGATCTTAGGGTATTCTATGAAGATGCATTTGTCCGCCTTGGGTTCGACCTCATTAGGTGAAAACATTTTTCACACAAGTGCCGCAGCCCCAAGTATTAAGAAATGACAGCTTAGGTTTCTATCAAACCATAATTCATATGGTGTCATCTCAATGGATTTAGAAGGTGCCCTATTTAAAGTGAATGTAGTTGTCTCTAATGCATAACCCCAAAATTATAGTAGTAAAACGACAAGAGACATCATAGCACGCACCATGTCCAATAGAGCATAACTATGATGTTCGGACACACCATCACACTATGGTGTTCCAGGTGGCGTTTAGTTGTGAAACAACTTTCACATTGTCTTAAGTTGTATGCCAAACTCGTGACTCAGATATTTACCTCCACGATCATATCGCAGTCATTTTTATCTTCTTGTCACGATGATCTTTAAACTTCACTCTGAATTTGCTTGAACCTTTCAAACGATTCAGACTTGTGTTTCATTAAGTAAATATACACTATATCTACTCAAATCATCAGTGAAGGTAAGAAAATAACGATATCCACTGCACGCTACAAGACTCACTAGATTGCATACATCAACATGTATCATTTCCAATGAATCACTTGCCCGCTCCATCCAACGGGGTCCTTTAGTCATCTTGCCCAAGAGGCATGGTTCGCATGTCTCAACCAATTCGAATTCGAATGAGTCCAAATATCCATCACCATGGAGTTTCTTCATGCGCTTTATACCAATATGACATTTTGCGGCAGTGCCACAAGTATGTGGTACTATCATTATTTAACTTTGTATCTTTTGACATCAATGTTATGAACATGTGTATTACTACGATCAAGATTTCAACGAACCATTCTCACTGGGTGCATGACCATTGAAGGTATTATTCATGTAAACAGAATAACTATTATTCTCTGACTTAAATGAATAACCGTATTGCAACAAACATGATCTAATCATGTTCATGCTCAACGCAAAACACCAAATAACATTTATTTAGGTTCGTCACTAATCCTGAAGGTAGAGAGAGCGTGCGATGTTGATCACATCAACCTTGGAAACATTTCCAACACACATCCTTACCTCACCCTTAGCTAGTTCTCCGTTTATTCCGTAGCTTTTATTTCGAGTTACTAACATTTAGCAACCGAACCGGTATCCAATACCCAGGTGCTACTAGGAGTACTAGCAAGGTACACATCAATAACTCGTATATCAAATATACTTCTGTCGATGTTGCCAGCCTTCTTATCTACCAAGTATCTAGGGTTGTTCCGCTTCAGCGACCTCTCACCTCATAATAGAAGCACTTAGTCTCGGGTTTGAGTTCAACTTTGGGTTGCTTCACTGGAGCAGCAACTGACTTGCTATCCATGAAGTTTCCCTCCTTGCTCTTGCCCTTTTCGAAACTAGTGGTTTGATTAACCATCAACATTTGACGCTCCTTCTTGATTTCTACCTTCGCGGTGTCAAACATCGCGAACAGCTCAGGGATCAATACTTCTATCCCTGGTGTATTATAGTTCATCACTAAGTTCTAGTAGCTTTAGTGACAATGACTTGGAGAACTATATCAATCACTATCTTATCTGGAAGATCAACTCCCACTTGATTCAAGCGATTGTAGTACCCAGACAATCTGAGTACATGCTCAACGATTGAGCTATTCTCCTTCATCTTACAGGCAAAGAATCTTGTTGGAGATCTCATATCTCGCAACACAGGCACGAGCCTGAGATCACAATCTCTGCTCCTAGAACATCTCATATGTTCCGTGATGTTCAAAACGTTTTGGAGCCTCAATTCTAAGCCGTAATGCATGACGCACTAAACTATCAAGTAGTCATCGAAACGTGTCTGTCAGATGTTCACAACATCTATAGACGACGCTAGAGGGGGTGGCGCACCGAGCGGTGCATTAAGGACATAAGCCTTCTGTGCAGCAATGAGGACAATCCTCAGATCACGGACCCAGTCAGCAATATTGCTACCAACATCTTCCAACTCTATTTCTCTAGGAACATATACAAATTTAAGGGAGCTACAGCGCGAGCTAGTAATCTACAACATAATTTGCAAAGACACTTTGACTATGTTCATGATAATGAGTTCAATTAATCATATTACTTAAGAACTCCCACTCAAATTGACATCCCTCCAATCATTCGAGTGATACATGATCCAAATTCACCAACTCAAGTCCGATCATCACGTGAGTTGAGGTGGCTGCAATGGTGAACATCATTATGTTGATCATATCTACTATATGACTCATGTTCGACCTTTCGGTCTCTCGTGTTCCGAGGCCATGTCTGTACATGCTAGGCTCGTCAAGTTTAACCCGAGTGTTCTGCGCGTGCAAATCTGGCTTGCACCCGTTGTATGTGAACGTAGAGTCTATCACACCCGATCATCACGTGGTGTCTCAACACGACGAACTTTCGCAACGGTGCACACTCGGGGAGAACACAGTTCATCTTGAAATTCAAGTGAGGGATCACCTTATAATGCTACTGTAGTACTAAGCAAAACAAGGTGCATAAAAGGATTAACATCTCATGCAATTCATAAGTGACATGATATGGCCATGAACTTGTGTTTAAGATCTCCATCTTCGAAACACCGACATGATCTCCATCGTCACCGGCACAACACCATGATCTCCATCA
The DNA here is from genome assembly GCA_022496015.1 of Hordeum marinum. Classification (NCBI taxonomy): domain Eukaryota; kingdom Viridiplantae; phylum Streptophyta; class Magnoliopsida; order Poales; family Poaceae; genus Hordeum; species Hordeum marinum. The sequence continues at coordinate 38,423,165 of CM039673.1, forward strand.
TCTTGATCTCCATCAATGTGTTTCCATTGGGGTTGTGGCGCCAACCCTGCTTCTACTTCTATTGCTACCGCTTAGCGATAAAGTAAAGCATTACATAGCGCTTAATGATTGACACGTAGGTCATACAAAAATTAAAGACAACCCTATGGCTCCTGTCGGTTGTCGTACTCAACGACATGCAAGTCGTGAAATTCTATACATCACATGATCATCTCATACATCACATATATCTCATCATGTAATTGGCCATATCACATCACAACAAACCCTGCAAAAACAAGTTAGACGTCCTCTAATTGTTGTTGAATGTTTTACGTGGCTGCTACGGGTATCTAGCAAGAACGATTCTCACCTACGAATAAACCACAACGGTGATACATAGATTGCTTTTCAACCTTCTCAAGGACCGCCTTTGTCGGATCCGATCCAACTAAAGTGAGAGAAACTGTCACCGCAAGCCATCTAAGCAACAAGTTGCGTCGAGGGAACCGGTCTCTCGTAAGCGTACGAGTAATGTTGGTCCGGGCCGCTTCATCTCACAATCCCGCTGAACCAAAATCCGACCAAGGGAGGAAGCAATCTAAGCATCAACGCCCACAAACCTTTTGTGTTCTACTCGAGATCTCATCGAACCATCAACCTAGCTCATGATGCCACTGTTGGGGAACGTCGCATGGGAAACAAAAAATTTCCTACGCACACGCAAACCTATCCATGGTGATGAGCATCTACGAGAGGGAGAGTGGATCTACGTACCCTTGTAGATCGCTAAGCGGGAAGCATTAAGAAACACGATTGGTGTAGTCGAACTTCTTCGCGATCCAAATCGTCGAGCGTCCCGCGATCCAATCACGAACTGTCCCGCGAACACATCATGATCCGTCCCATGAACTCATCATGATTCGTCTCATGATCTTGATCACGATCTGTACCGCGAACTCATCACAATCCGTTCCGTGATCACATCACGAACCGTCTCGCAATATCGATCACGGTCCTTCCGATCTAGCGCCAAACGGACGGCTCCTCCGCGTTCAGCACACGTGCAGCTTGATGACGATCTCCACTGTCTCGATCCAGCGAGAGGAGGTGGAGAGGAGAGAGAGTTCACCGGCAGCATGATGGCGCTTCGGTGATGGTGGTGGAGCAATTCCGGCAGGGCTTCGCCTAAGCGCTGCAGAAAACCGATCTAGAGGAGAAACTATGCACCGGTGTAACGGGTAGCACGTGGCCAGAAATTCTGTCCAAAAACCACCCAATACACTAGTATATATAGGAGGAGAGGAGAGGAGAGGCAGCCAAGGCCTTTGGGTCGGCCGAAATAGGAGGTGGGAAGCAATCCTACTTCACCTCCAATCCTAGTTGGAGTAGGATTGCCTCCTATTGGCTGATTTTCTACTTTTTGCTTTAGGACTTTCTCTCCTGCACCATGGACCTTTGTGGCTGTTTTCCCAGCCCACTAAGGGATGGTTATTATTCTCCCACAGCCCATGGACCTCTTGGTGTCGAAATACCCCTCCCGGAGGCCTCCCGGTACACTACCGGCACTCCCGGTACACTACCGATGAGCCCGAAACTTTTTCGGAAACCAAACTGGGACTTCCTATATATGAATCTTTACCTCCGGACCATTCCGGAGCTCCTCGTGACGTCCGGTATCTCATCCGGGACTCCGAACAAACTTCGGTCACCACCATACATAACTCTACACTACCGAAACGTCACCGAACCTTAAGTGTGCAGACCCTGCGGGTTCGAGAACTATGTAGACATGACCGAGACACCTCTATGGACAATAACCAATGGCGGGACCTAGACGTCCACATTGGTTCCTACATATTCTACGAAGATCTTTATCGGTTGAACCTCTATGTCAAGAATTCAGTTAATCCCGTATAACGTTCCCTTTGTTCTTCGGTATGTTACTTGCCTGAGATTCGATCGTCGGTATCTCCATACCTAGTTCAACCTCGTTACCGGCAAGTCTCTTTACTCGTTCCATAATACAAGATCCCGCAACTAACAATTAGTCACATTGCTTGCAAGGCTTATTGTGATGTTGCATTACCGAGTGGGCCCCGAGATACCTCTCCGTCACACGGAGTTACAAATCCCAGTCTCGATCCATGCCAACTCAATAGACACCATCGGAGATACCTGTAGAGAACCTTTATAGTCACCCAGTTATGTTGCGACGTTTGATACACACAAGGCACTCCTCCGATATCCGTGAGTTGCATGATCTCATGGTCATAGGAACATATACTTGACATGCAAAAAATAGTAGCAATAAACTGACACGATCATATGCTACGTTTGTAGTTTGGGTCTTGTCCATCACATCATTCTCCTAATGATGTGATCCCGTTATCAAATGACATCTTATGTCCATGGCTAGGAAACCTTAACCATCTTTTGATCAACGAGCTAGTCTACTAGAGGCATACTAGGGACATGGTGTTGTCTATGTATCCACACATGTATCTGAGTTTCCGATCAATACAATTATAGCATGGATAATAAACGATTATCACGAACAAGGAAATATGATAATAACTTAATTTATTATTGCCTCTAGGGCATATTTCCAACACTTTCCCCCTGGTTCAACTGTCCGATAAATACTCAGACCCGGGAAATATCGTCACGTATTCTCCCGCTACGTCTACAACGTGTAGTACTACGTTAGTGCATACCTAGCTCTGCATATTGCCATGTCATGCATCGTGATGCATATGTTTGCTTTATATTTATTGTTTCTTCCCCCTCTTCTCTCCGGTAGACCCCGAGACTGACGCTGCTGCCGGGTACGACTGCACCGTTGACGATCAGACTTTTACCGCAGAGCAGCAAGGCAAGCAAACCCCCTTGAGCATTCCGATATCACCCACCTCTCTCCATCTTATTCTTGCATTAGAATTTTGCTACTGTATTAGTTAGCGCCTATTCCGATGCATAGCCTGTTTTTGATGAACTGCTACTATTCCTGGAATCATACCAACTGCTTAGTATAGGTTGGTTAGTGAATTCCCAGTGACCCCCTTAGTCCCAGTTGCCCCTGTTTCTTCATCGACGACCCCACGACTTGACGACTCGAAGACTCGGTCAACTGACTGACAAGCCAGGCCACTCACCTCACCGCACTTCCCCTAATTGTATGATTCTGCAGTACTACTATCGAGTACCGAGGGTGACACCTCGTGAAGTACTCATGATGCTAGTCCTGTAGCGCAGCTAGTCGGTCGTGGTTTTCGAGGGTGATTCCTCCTTCACCATTCCCGACGATGCCTCTGTCATGCAATCCCTCAAGTGTGGGACTTTCGAGGGTGATTCCTCTAAGTCCACCTTGACGGTTACATCGAGCGAGGACCATTGAGGGTGATTCCTCAGTTCCCGTCTTGACGTTATATCCACACAGTTACTAATGGCTGGGCACTGTACTAACATGACGGGACTGAAGGGACAGGTGGTTTCACCCTGTTGAGGTGGACCTGAGTTCCCGACAGTCCTGAGACGGGTCGGCCCCAAGGGTACCCGTGTGATAAAGATTTGGTGGGATGCGCCACAAGGCATCCGAGGACTTGGTGGGGTGCGCCGGTAAGGCACCCGAGAGTTATTGGCGGGGCGACGGCCTGCAATATGGTTCGAGCTTGCCCCGCACTAATAAAAATGCTAATGGGTTGGGTATTTGATCCGAGTTGGTCGTTGACCTTTTTACGCACTAAACCTTCATGTGGGAGAAGTTATGGGTGCTCAGCGTCGTTGTATCAGCCGAAGCTCTTCGGACGTCAGCAATGGAGCGGCGCGCGCCAGATTGGGCTGGAACGTACAACTCCCGGTCTGAGTGTACTAGGTCTGCTTCCGGCCGCGTTCGCATCGTGCAGGAGTGCAAGGGCAAGTGGGCCCACGAACCTGCGCGCTTAGGAGTAGACTGGCGGGCTGGCCTCTTCGTTGAGTCTAGGTGGGACGATGACGTTTTGGATCCCAAGGCCGGGCATTACCCCGAAAAGTGTGTCCGGCCGGAGGTGTTCAAGCGTGTTGGAAATGCGGTGCACCCCTGCAGGGAAGAACTTATCTATTCGAATAGTCGTGTCCACGGTAATAGGACGACTTGGAGTTGTACCTTGACCTTATACAACTAAAACCGTGCTTTACTTTAAATGAATTGTGGCCTCGGGATTGTTTTCTCGCAGGGAGTCGAGGAAGAATCTTTGGGCGTGGTTACTTGATAAAATTGCTAGAATAATATGACTATATATGAGATACCAGTCTACTCTCTTCTCATGCTGCAAGATGTTGTAGATGCTAGTCTTCGATAGGACTAGGCCTTCCCCCCTATTCTTGCTTTCTGAAGTCAGTCCAGATATAACCCCACCCCTTGATAATGATGCATAGCTAGCTTAGATCTGATGTCAGTCTTGCGAGTACTTTGGATGAGTACTCACCGCTGCTTTGCTTTCTCTTTCTCCCTCGTTGCGATTCTGCATTCAGACGATGGAGCCCAGGAGATGGAGTATGCCGGAGACGACTACTACAACACCGCATGAGCCTACTACTACATGGAGGCGGCCCCGACCAGCAGTAGGATAGGAGGTTCCCAGGCAGGAGGCCTCGCCTCGTTCGATCCGTTGTTATGTTTGTGCTAGCCTTCTTAAGGCAAGACTTGTCTAACTTATGTCTGCACTCAGATATTATTTGCTTCCGCTGACTCGTGCTTGTCGAGCTTTGTATTCGAGCCCTCGAGACCCCTGGCTTGTAATATGAAGCTGTATGACATTTAATTTGTGTCTAGAGTTGTGTTGTGATATTGATTAGTGAGTCCCTAATCTTGGTCGTACGCATTGCGTGTATGTTTAGCGTACGGTCGAAATTGGGGGCGTCACAAGTTGGTATCAGAGCCGACTGCCTGTAGGTAGCCCCCTTTCCAACTCCTTGGCCGAAGTTGAGTCTAGTGCTAAAAAGACTTACTAACACTGATGTTGTGGCTTACGGGCCCACATCTCAATTGGGTGGTATTAGGTTCTTTTACTCCTAGTCTATACTCTGGGTTCTGATCTCTCTTCTCCTTCGAGTTATTTTTTTTTGTAACTCTAACATTAGGTTCACGTGATCACATCCACCGGAGATTAGTTTTCGCCAACCATTGTTTGCCTTTGAGATTATATCGCACACACTGTCATTTGACACCTTTAAAATCTTCCTGTTACAGATGCGTCCCGGTAGGCAGATCGTTCTTCTGACCTTCGCACGGGATACGCCTGGGTTCCCGGCCATTTTGGTCGGCCTCTTGAAGAAGCTGGGATATCGCTGGTACCCCGAGTACACTGTTTACGAGGACTACCCGCGAGTTCAACCAGGAACAGTATGAGGCTATGATGGTTATCTAGGATCGACAGGACCTCTCCATCACTGAGCTGCACACCTTCCGTGGCATTGGAGTGACTGTCGAGATGGCCGTACGGGATGCTGCTTATGCTGCTATTGTTCGACCTCATGCAGCGAACTCTTGTTTGGAGGAGACGGCTTACAGATACATTCTGTATGTCCCTGCTGGAGTTGATACGGCCGCCGACGCTGAGGTCCTTGCCCCTTTCGCCGGGCAGCGCAACGATCGATCCTACACTACTGTCTGCACCCCCTTCGTGAGTCGATGTTACGACCCACAGGTTCTGGTTCAGTACACTAAGGCATTGGATCGCACTATCAGGGCTCTTAACTTCGAGTTATGGGCCACCCGTGATCACCTTTATCGGGCATTGACGCATCTATTGCCAACAGTCACTGCGGGGATACATCCGGAGAACATCTTGTACCCGCCTCGGACTGCATTTCCTCCAGGTCTTGAGTGGCCCGAGGTTAGAGGTCGTTATCCGGAATGTGGACCTGCACTCCCGCTCAGTATGCAGCGAATACATCAGAGTCTGCACGGGATGCAGAACCCTGCCACCAGGTTCAGCATTCAGGGTCATCAACAGTTCCCCGACTTCTATCGTTGTCCCCGACGTTGACATAGCTTTTTGCTATGGCCGTTGTTGTATCCCTCTACCGCGTGCCTGCGTGCCGCCTAGTTGTTTAGGTTAGTTACATGTCGGACCTATCGTCTATGTTGTAACAGACTTATGGTTTGTAATAGACCTATGTTTGGATCTGCATGTTAAATTTGAACTGTCATGTCGTATATGTTGCACTTCCTTCAATTGAGAAATTTTCTTCTTAGTTAACTCATTGTCTTTGCAATGCCCAATGCTAAAATACCACTGTTAATTGTTTCGACAGAATGGTTAGGCCAGCTGGTCGTGGTCGTGGTGCGGATGACCACCCACCACCACCTGAATACATGGCTGGTATGATGCAGCAGTTTGAACTGAATCGCCAATTTATGCAAGGGCTTATGGACCAGTTCCCAAGGCCGAACATGAATCAACCGCCAGCCCCAATGACCCTGCAAGACTTCATGCACCTCAACCCTGCGATCTACCGCAGCTCAACTCAGCCGCTTGACGCAGATGACTGGCTCCGTGACATCACTTATGAGCTGGAGTCCTCCGGCGTCCCAGTGGCTAGCTATCTCACCTTTGCCTCGTACTTTCTGAAGGGTCCCGCTGCTCAATGGTGGGACAGCCATCGACGCTCGCAGCCTGTTGGGACAATCATCACCTGGCCGGAATTCCAAGCTGCGTTTCGCGCTCGCCATATTCCTCAGGGGATGATGGACAAGAAGAAGCGTGAGTTTTGCAATCTCGTCCAGGGAAACAAGACTGTGGATGCTTATCAGCGGGAATTCCTGGACTTATCTCGCTATGCTAAAGAAGATGTTGCCACGGATGCTCGCAGGCAGGAGAAGTTCCACGAAGGCCTCCACCCTGATATCATACTGGCACTCCTTGTTCAAGACTTCGACAACTTCGCCACCTTGGTGAACAAGTCCATAATGGTGGAAACAGGTCTGCAGGACTACAAGGACAGCAGCAAGTGCAATCGTGACATGGGTTCATCTAGTCGGAAGCGCAAGATCTGGATTCCCCACAACATGTATCATGCACCTGCTCCTGCTCCAAGGCCATCCTATGTTGCACCTCGCCCGCCTCCACCACCGAGGCAGCCAAGGCTCCCTCCTCCGCCACCACGAGCTCTTGTTCCCCCTTCTCGTCCTGAGGATGGGTTATGCTTCAAGTGTGGTCGTCCAGGGCACCATGCTAGAGAATGCAGGCAGAATCAGAATCAACTTGCACTGCCTTCCAACCAGCCTCGCAACAGCAATGCCAGGTCTGCTCAAGGACGTGTTCAGGTTAACAATGTTGATCTAAATGAAGCTCAAGACCAGCCTTCTACTGTGATGGGTACCCTTCTCGTCAACTCAGTACCAGCTTCTGTATTGTTTGATACAGGAGCATCGCATTCTTTTATGTCTAAAGAATTCGCATACATGCATGCCATTAAATACGAAGACATGAACACCCCAATAGTGGTAAACACCCCCGCTGGCCAGTGTCAAACCTCTATGGTTAGTCACGACGTTCCCATCGAAATTGAAGGGCTAGAATTCCATGCTTCCCCCATTATATTGAAGTCCTCCAAGATCGACCTTATTTTGGGGATGGATTGGCTGAAAGCACATACTGCTTCTGTCGTTTGTGCCACAAAAACTGTCCACCTCTTGCATCCTTCAAATGAGATAGTCAGCTACCATGCTCATCTTGTTCGGGATGCTGAAGCCCGGCTATATGCCATGAATGCATTAAATGAGTCACCCCTTGAGGGGATTGAAAACGTTCCAATTGTCCGGGATTCCCAAGATGTTTTTCCGGAAGAACTCCCAGGGATTCTCCCTGCTAGAGCTGTCGAGTTTGTCATCGACTTGGTACCTGGTACCACTCCTATAGCCAAGCGTCCATATAAGATGTCACCCCATGAACTGCTTGAACTTAAGCAAGAAATTGACAATTTGCTACGGCTAGGTTTTATTCGTCCAAGTTCCTCTGCTTGGGGAGCACCTTCTCTCTTTGTTAAGAAGAAGGATGGGACAAACCGTTTAGTCCAGGATTATCGGCCAATTAACCAAGCTACAATTCAAAACAAATATCTGCTACCTCGAATCAATGATTTGTATGATCAACTTGCTGGTGCCTCAATCTTCTCTAAACTCGACTTGAGGTTGGGTTACCATCAGATCCGTGTTCGTGAAGAGGATATTCCGAAGACCGCATTTGTTACTCACTATGGTTCATACGAGTATACCGTCTTGTCCTTCGGTCTTACTAATGCTCCAGCAACCTTCTCTCGTTTAATGAATTATATCTTCATGGACTACCTCGACAAATTCGTCGTGGTTTATCTGGATGATATTCTGGTATTTTCCAAAAATAAAGAAGAACATGTTTAGCACCTTCACCTTGTATTGAAAAGACTTCAGGAACATCAACTATATGCCAAGTATTCCAAGTGTGAGTTCTGGATGGACGAAGTAACCTACCTTGGTCATGTGATATCCAAGGATGGTATTGCGGTCAACCCTGAACGAGTTCAGGCTATTCTTGACTGGACTCCCCCGAAGAATATCAAGCAAGTTAGAAGTTTCCTCTGACTCGCCAACTATTGCCGTCGATTCGTCGAGAACTTCTCCAAGATTGCAAGGCCTTTAACCAATCTGCTTCACAAAGGTGTTAAGTTTGAGTGGACAAAAAAATGTCAGGAGAGCTTTCAGGCACTTAAAGACAAACTGACGTCTGCTCCAGTGCTTGCTCCTCCGGATAATCGTAAGGACTTTGTAATTTATTGTGACGCTTCGCGTCAGGGAATAGGCTGTGTCCTAATGCAAGAGCGCAAGGTGGTTGCTTATGCCTCTCGTCAATTGCGTCCTCATGAAGAGAACTACCCAGTTCATGACCTTGAACTTGCTGCAGTAATGCACGCACTAAAAGAGTGGCGGCAATACCTTGTTGGTAATCGATGCGAGATCTACACCGATCACCAAAGTCTGAAGTACTTGTTTACTCAGCCAGATTTGAATCTCCGTCAGCAGAGATGGATGGAGCGCATAGCAGATTACAACGTGGGAATTTCTTATACACCTGGCAAGGCTAATGTAATGGCTGACGCATTGAGCCGCAAGTCTTACTGCAATCACCTTCAGGTTCACAAGGTTCATCCTCTCCTTCAAGAAGAATTCCGCAAGCTGAACCTCCATATTATTCCTCAGGGTTATCTCGTTCCCCCTCCACCGGAGAACCGCAAGATGAACCTTCGGGTTGTTAACCAGGGATCTTTGAGTAACCTGGTCGCTGAACGAGATATTATGGGTAGTATCAAAAGGATGCAGGGCTATCACAGTGAAGTTGAAAGGATTAAATTCTATCTGTCGAAAGGCAAGCCCTCATGTTTCACCGTTGCTGATGATGGTGCCGTGTATTTCAAGGGACACTTGTTCGTTCCAACAAAAAAGGAAAATTTGAATATGATTGATAGGATACTGAAAGAAGCTCATGATACCCCGTTGTCGATTCATCCGGGTAGCACCAAGATGTACCGGGACATCCGTCAAAGATTCTGGTGGTCAAATATGAAACAAGACATTGCTTGCTATGTTTCAGAGTGCGACATTTGCCGTCGTATCAAAGCAGAACATCAGAAGTCTACTGGAACTCTGCAACCGATTTCTATTCCTGAATGGAAATGGGATCAAGTTGAAATGGACTTCGTCACGGGTTTTCCCAGGTCGCAGAAGGGTAATGATGCTATTCTTGTCGTCATTGACCGACTGACCAAAATCGCACATTTTCTGGCTGTCAAGGAAACTATTACTACTAGTCAGCTAGCAGATCTTTACATGTCCAGGGTTGTTTCGCTCCACGGTATTCCATTGGTGATTATTTCGGACCATGGCAGTTTATTCACTTCAAGATTCTGGGCAAGTTTCCAGGAAGCTATGGGGACTCATCTGTCCTTCAGCACCGCTTTTCACCCTCAATCCCAGGGGCAAGTTGAAAGAGTCAATCAGATTCTTGAAGACATGCTTCGGGCTTGTGTCATTTCCTTTGGCAAGAAATGGGAGGAATCTCTTCCATATGCTGAATTCTCCTACAACAATAGCTATCAAGCTAGTCTAAAGATGGCTCCTTTTGAGGTATTATATGGACGTAGGTGTCGGACCCCTCTGAATTGGTCAGAAGCTGGGGAACGTACACTTATCGGTCCGAATATTGTCCAACATGCCGAAGATCAAGTTCGCATTATTCACGCAAATCTGAAGGCTGCTCAGTCTCGTCAGAAAAGTCAGTATGACCGTCATCACAAAGATATGGTCTATCAACCTGGCGAAAAGGCTTATCTTCGGGTCACGCCAATGAGAGGTACTCACCATTTCGGGATCAAGGGCAAGCTGGCCCCTCGATATATTGGTCCTTTCAAGATTCTCGAAAGGCGTGGAAAAGTGGCATATCAAGTGGAATTACCGCCAAACCTTTCTCAGGTTCATGATGTGTTCCATGTGTCACAGCTTCATCGTTGCTTCAAGGATCCTATCCGAGCAGTGGACCATGATATGCTTGAACTGCAACAAGACCTTTCCTATGAAGAACAACCAGTCCGCATTCTTGATGAAACCGAACGTCGGACTCGCCAAAAGGTTACCAAGTTCTTCAAAGTGCAGTGGGCTAATCATTCTGAAGATGAGGCCACTTGGGAACGCGAAGATCATCTTCGTACAGAATACCCCAGGCTCTTCCCTTCAACTACTTAATTCTCGAGACGAAAATTCTTGTTAGTAGGGGAGAATTGTGACACCCTGGAATTCTACCACAGAGATCAATGTAATTAAGCTAAAGTGATGGCCATTATCAGCTACTAATCCTTTTGCTAATTAGAATGTGATCAAGTTGAAGTTCAAATCTCAATTCAAATTTCTACTTCAGAATCATTTAAAGTTTATTGTGATAAAATAAGTTGGTAAACAGCAAAAAGAAAAATGTTCTAAAGTTGTGGGATATTCCAAAACAAATGATGCTTGGAAGAGCCACATCATCTAATGTGTGGTGTGGCCCCCACTAATTAAAACAGGAGCTGAAAATGCTTCCAAAATCATTTAAAAATCAATTATTAGAATTAAACAATTCCTAAAATGCTCAAACTTGATATGGCTTTTCAAAATAGTGCATATTAATTTATAAGCCATGTCCCACATTTTTACTAGTGCAAGTGCTGGATAAAAAGAATAATAAAAGAAAACAGAAACAAAAAGAAAAAGAAAAAGAAAAGGGAAAAAGAAAATAAAACAGAAAAAAAAACCTCCCCCTCTGGGCCGCAGCCCACCGAGTCGGCTGGCCCAGCCCACCTCCTTCCCCCCCCCCCCCCCCCCCCCCCCGGTCGTCTTCCTCCTACTGCTCCCCCGACCGCGCGCGCGCGTCCCCGCCCGACCAGGTCGCCGGCGACGGCCGTGGGGATAAGAACGGCCCCACGGGCCTCACCTGCTCCCTCCCCGCAACCCTAGCCCCCCCTGCGGATCTCACCTGCCCCCCCCCCCCCCCCCCCGCGCGCTCTCTCCCCCTCTGTGCCCGAGCGCGCCGGCGCCATGGCCGCCGGCTAACCGTGGCCACGGGCCCTCCCACGCCCAGCTAGGATAACCAGGAGCTCCGCCTCGCACCCCTCGACGTCCTCGACCACGCGCCCGAGCTCGGGAGCCCCTGCATCGCCGGCATTGCACTTTTCCCCCTCGGATCACCGCCGCTCGCCGTCTGCGATTCCGGCGCCGTCGAGCCTTCCCCGAGCCTACTTTGAACGGCTACAACCCCCGGTGAGCCTCCACTCCCTTCCCCCCTCGCTCTCGCTGCCGTTAGCTGCCGATAGAACCCCCCCCCCCCCCCCCCGATGAGCAACCGAAACCGCCGCCGCTTGCGCTCGTCGCCGGCGTGATTCCGGTGACCTTTTGGTCCGGCCGCCGGTAGCATTCGACGTCGCGTGACCCGTAGACCCCATCCCGCGATAGCCCCGTGGTAGTTAGCCCCTAGAATGCACGCGCACAAGACGGCCGAACGCCACCGCCCGTCGGCGAGCTCGTGGCCGTCGCTACGGACCACCCCCGACCGTGCCACCGCCGCAGATCGACGCGGTTCTCATCCCCGGTTCGAACGCGCCCTTTGGCGGTCGATTTGGACCCCCGTGCGCGAAACCCCAACCTCGTCGTCGTTTCGGGTGCTCGCCGGAGCCTCTCCGGCGACGGACGCCGGCCACCTCCGACGTGGCACACCTGGGGCCACCCCTGGGTCACTGCCAGTGGGCCCCTTCGTCCCAGTTGACCAGTTGACTTGGTCAACTGGCTGACTGGGCTGGCCCCAGTCACTGCCAGAGGGCCCTACCTCCCTGTTAGTATGACAGGTGGGCCACCACTGTCAGCTACTTAAATTAGTAGTTAGTTTAATAAAATAAGGTTTAGTTAAGTTAATGTCTAACTGACAAGTAGGCCCCGCTTTTAATTAATCTATTTAGCTTAAATTAAAACCCTGAATTAGTCCCTAGTCTATGACAGGTGGGCCCCCACTATCAGGTTTAAATGGTAAACGGCTGCTGATGTCACTCTGATGTCATGATGACATCAACAGTGTACTGTTCTGGATAATGTTGATTTAATTAATTAAAATAATTTCAGGAAACTATTAAAACTTTAGAAAATCATATCTTTTAAACCATAACTCAAATGAAAATAATTTATATACGAAAGTTGATCAGAAAAATCCCACGAATTCAAATATGCCATTCATTCATCTGTCACATGCTCCTAGCATGTTGAACATGGAACTTTCCTCTTGGTTCAACTGTCCGATAAATACTCAGATCCGGGAAATATTGTCAGGTATTCTCCCGCTACGTCTACAACGTGTAGTACTACGTTAGTGCATACCGAGCTCTGCATATTGCCATGTCATGCATCGTGATGCATATGTTTGCTTTATATTTATTGTTTCTTCCCCCTCTTCTCTCCGGTAGACCCCGAGACTGACGTTGCTGCCGGGTACGACTGCACCATTGACGATCAGACTTTTACCGCAGAGCAGCAAGGCAAGCAAACCCCCTTGAGCATTCCAATATCACCCACCTCTCTCCCTCTTATTCTTGCATTAGAATTTTGTTACTATATTAGTTAGCTCCTATTCCGATGCATAGCCTGTTTTTGATGAACTGCTACTATTCCTGCAATCATACCAACTACTTAGTATAGGTTGGTCAGTGAATTCCCAGTGACCCCCTTAGTCCCAGTTGCCCCTGTTTCTTCATCGATGAACCCACGACTCGACGACTCGAAGACTCGGTCAACTGACTGACAAGCCAGGCCACTCACCTCACCGCACTTCCCCTAATTGTATGACTCTGCAGTACTACTATCGAGTACCGAGGGTGACACCTCGTGAAGTACTCATGATGCTAGTCTTGTAGCGCAGCTAGTCGGTCGTGGTTTTCGAGGGTGATTCCTCCTTCAACATTCCCGACGATGCCTCTGTCGTGCAATCCCTCAAGTGTGGACTTTCGAGGGTGATTCCTCTAAGTCCACCTTGACGGTTACATCGAGCGAGGACCATTGAGGGTGATTCCTCAGTTCCCGTCTTGACGTTATATCCACACAGTTACTAATGGCTAGGCACTGTACTAACATGACGGGACTGAAGGGACAGGTGGTATCACCCTGTTGAGGTGGACCTGAGTTCCCGACAGTCCTGAGATGCGTCGGCCCCAAGGGTACCCGTGTGATAAAGATTTGGTGGGATGCGCCACAAGGCATCCGAGGACTTGGTGGGGTGCGCCGGTAAGGCACCCGAGAGTTATTGGCGGGGCGACGGCCTGCAATATGGTTCGAGCTTGCCCCGCACTAATAAAAATGCTAATGGGTTGGGTATTTGATCCGAGTTGGTCGTTGACCTTTTTATGCACTAAACCTTCACGTGGGAGAAGTTATGGGTGCTCAGCGTCGTTGTATCAGCCGAAGCTCTTCGGACGTCAGCAATGGAGCGGCGCGCGCCGGATTGGGCTGGAACGTACAGCTCCCGGTCTGAGTGTACTAGGTCTGCTTCCGGCCACGTTCGCATCGTGCAGGAGTGCAAGGGCAAGTGGGCCCACGAACCTGCACGCTTAGGAGTAGACTGGTGGGCTGGCCTCTTCGTTGAGTCTAGGTGGGGCGACGACGTTTTGGGTCCCGAGGCCGAGCATTACCCCGAAAAGTGTGTCCGGCCGGAGGTGTTCAAGCGTGTTGGAAATGCGGTGCACCCCTGGAGGGAAGAACTTATCTATTCGAATAGTCGTGTCCACGGTAATAGGACGACTTGGAGTTGTACCTTGACCTTATACAACTAAAACCGTGCTTTACTTTAAATGAATTGTGGCCTCGGGATTGTTTTCTCGCAGGGAGTCGAGGAAGAATCTTTGGGCGTGGTTACTTGATAAAATTGCTAGAATAATATGACTATATATGAGATACCAGTCTACTCTCTTCTCATGCTGCAAGATGTTGTAGATGCTAGTCTTCGATAGGACTAGGCCTTCCCCCCTATTCTTGCTTTCTGAAGTCAGTCCAGATATAACCCCACCCCTTGATAATGATGCATAGCTAGCTTAGATCTGATGTCAGTCTTGCGAGTACTTTGGATGAGTACTCACCGCTGCTTTGCTTTCTCTTTCTCCCTCGTTGCGATTCTGCATTCAGACGATGGAGCCCAGGAGATGGAGTATGCCGGAGACGACTACTACAACACCGCATGAGCCTACTACTACGTGGAGGCGGCCCCGACCAGCAGTAGGATAGGAGGTTCCCAGGCAGGAGGCCTCGCCTCGTTCGATCCGTTGTTATGTTTGTGCTAGCCTTCTTAAGGCAAGACTTGTCTAACTTATGTCTGCACTCAGATATTATTTGCTTCCATTGACTCGTGCTTGTCGAGCTTTGTATTCGAGCCCTCGAGGCCCCTGGCTTGTAATATGAAGCTGTATGACATTTAATTTGTGTCTAGAGTTGTGTTGTGATATTGATTAGTGAGTCCCTAATCTTGGTCGTACGCATTGCGTGTATGTTTAGCGTACGGTCAAAATTGGGGGCGTCACACGTACGAAGCAAAGAAGGATGTCTGCCGTCTAGGATTAGAGGCGGAGAAGATACATGTATGCCCTAATGACTGCATCCTCTACCGCGGCGAGTACGAGGATTTGAATGCATGCCCGGTATGCTGGGCATTGCGCTATAAGATCGGCCACAATGACCCTGGTGATGTTGAGGGCGAGCGCCCCAAGAAGAAGATTCCTACCAAGGTGATGTGGTATGCTCCTCTAATACCACAGCTGAAACGTTTGTTCCAAAACAAAGAGCATGCCAAGTTGATGCGATGGCACAACGAAGACCGTAAGAAAGACGGGAAGTTGAGAGTGCCCGCTGACGGACGCAATGGAGAAAAATCAAGAGAAACTGGAAGGACTTTGCAAAGGACGCAAGGAACGTATGGTTTGGTTTAAGTGCAGATGGCATTAATCCTTTTGGGGAGCAGAACAGCAATCATAGCACATGGCTGTGACTCTATGTATCTATAACCTTCCTCCTTGGTTGTGCATGTAGCGGAAGTTCATTATGATGCCAGCGCTCATCCAAGGCCCCAAGCAACCCGGCAACGACATTAATGTGTACCTAAGGCCATTGGTTGAAGAACTTTTACAGTTGTTGAATGGAAAAGGTGTACGTGCATGGGATGTGAAAGATCAGGAGGAATTTGACCTACATGGCTTCTCGACGAATATAAAGGGAATAGTAAATATGGCAAAGAAAAAGTTCCAGAACCTAAAGTCTCATGATTGCCACATGATTATGACGCAACTGCTTCCGGTTGCATTGAGGGGGCTTCTACCGGAAAACGTTTAATTAGCCATTGTGAAGCTATGTGCTTTCCTGAATGCAATCTCTTAGAAGGTAATCGATCCATAAATCCTACCAAGGTTAGAGAATGATTTGGTGCAATGTCTTGTCAGTTTTGAGTTGGTGTTCCCACCATCCTTCTTCAATATCATGACGCACGTCCTAGTTCACCTAGTCGAGGAGATTGCCATTCTGGGTCCTGTATTTCTACACAATATGTTCCCCATTGAGAGGTTCATGGGAGTCCTAAAGAAATATGTTCATAATCGTGCTAGGCCAAAAGGAAGCATCTCCAAGGGCCATGAAACAGAGGAGGTCATTGAGTTTTGTGTTGACTTTATTCCTGACATTAAGCCGATTGGTGTTCCTGAATCGTGGCATGAGGGCAGACTAGGTAGAAAAGGCATGCTAGGAAAGAATTCACTAATATGCCGGGACGAGAATTCTTTGGCGCAAGCACACTACACAGTTCTACAAAGTTCCACCTTTGTGGCTCTGTATATCGAGCAACACAAGAATATTCTACGCTCCAAACACCCGGAGAAGTCTGACGACTGGATTACACATGAACAAACGGTGACTTTTGTCGGTTGGTTGCAGACACGTCTCATGCATGACGACACTGTTGAAGATGACCTGTACTTGCTGTCCAAGTTACCATCTTTGACTATATTGACTTTCAAAGGGTACGAGATAAATGATAATACATTTTACATGATCTCCCAAGATAAAAAGAGCGCCAACCAAAACAATGGTGTCCGCTTTGATGCAGCAAACAGCAATGGGCCAAAGGACACATATTATGGTTACATAGAGGAGATATGGGAACTTGACTATGGATTTGGTTTGAAGGTCCCTTTGTTTAGGTGCAAATGGGTTAATCTGACAGGAGGCGGGGTAAAGGAAGACCCACAGTACGGAATGACAACAGTGGATCTCAACAATCTTGGGTACGCAGACGAATCATTCGTCCTAGCCAATGATGTGGTGCAGGTTTTCTATGTGAAGGACATGTCTACCAAGCCGAGAAAAACAAAAGATAAGGAAGCGAATACATCATGCGATCAGCCAAAGCGCCACATAGTTCTTTTAGGGAAAAGAAACATCGTGGGAGTGGAGGACAAGACAGACATGTCAGAAGATTATGAAAAGTTTTATGAAATTGCTCCCTTCATAGTGAATGTTGACCCGAGCATCAAGTTAAACGATGAAGATTGTCCATGGTTACGATGCAAAGGGACACACGCGAAGAAAAAGTTTTACACCCAAAGATCCCGCTCTGGGATGTGACCGGCTTCTCTAGTTAGTTTCCGGACTTATATATTTGGAAGGTCCCACTTCGGACAAACTGAAGGGAATCTTTGTAATAGTAGTGTACTTATGTGTTTCGTGCGTTCAGTATGCACCATTCGAAGGCAGGCCATCAATTTTCAACCCTTTCTGACTTCATTTGCTATTTTTCATGCATTTACTGATTTTTTAGCTAAATGACCCTGGAATTGATAAGCACTACAAATGAACTCTGAAAATGTTGAAAGTTGGCATGTAATCATCATTTCATCCACATAGCATGTGCTAAAAAGTTGAGAGGGTTACGGTAAAAACTGGATGCACTTTGTGTACAAAATGGACAATCTCTTTCGAAGTATCAGGGTTTCAGACGAACACTCGTCTGTTACAAAGGCATTTCATTTTTTTAAAACTTATTTCAACTCCAGACTTTTTGTGCATTCAGTATGCACCATTCGAAGGCAGGCCATCAATTTTCAACCCTTTCTGACTTCATTTGCTATTTTTCATGCATTTACTGATTTTTTTTAGCTAAATGACCCTGAAATTGATAAGCACTACAAATGAACTCTGAAAAGGTTGAAAGTTGGCATGGTATTATATATCATTTCACCCACATAGCTTGTGCTAAAAAGTTGGGAGGGTTACGGCAAAAACTGGATGCACTTCGTGTACAAAATGGACAATCTCTTTCGAAGTATCAAGGTTTCACACGAAAACTCGTCTGGTACAAAGGCATTTCATTATTTTAAATAACCTAGGTATTACCAAATTGAATATAATGATAAAACACAGTAAAATTAAACAGAAGAAAAATAATAGCTGGAAAACCTATTTTTAAAGTAAAGTTATTCACAAACTAGTGATTCATACAAATTTCAAATAATTCAAATTTTAACTGTTCAAATTTGAAAACTACTGGCACTAACACAAAGTTTATATTTTTTACCTAAAGCAAAAGGATTCACAAAGAAACTCTAAATAAAGAAAAAAAACTCAGAAATAAAAAAATAAAGCAAAAAACAAAAAACAAAAAATAAATAAATTAAAAAATCCCGCCTGCTGGGCCACAACGTCATGTATACGACTAGAAACCCAACCCGTAGTTGGGCCAGGACGCAGGCCCGCAAGGCCCAGTAGGCCCACAGGGAATCACATCAGAGGTAGGCCTAGAAGGCCTGCATTAGAGAGGAGCTCAATGCAGTGCCCGCGCTGGGGCTTATAAATTGGTCGAGGCGCCCCTCGACTAGCGAGGTGGGACTAAACTTCCACCGTTGTGCGCCGTGCCAGGAACAGGTCTTTAGTCGTGGTTGGTGTCTCCAACCGCGACTAAAGACCCCCCCCCTTTAGTCGCGGTTGGAGCCACCAACCGCGACTAAAGGGTTTCGCTTCCCGCCGCTTTGGCTGGTGAAATTCACCTTTAGTCACGGTTGATGGCTCCAACCGCGACTAAAGGGGGGACTTTAGTCGCGGTGAGAGCCACCAACCGCGACTAAAGGCCTCCTTATATATACAACACTTCAAAACATTTCAGTTACTCTGCTTTCTTCGACCTCTTCGACATCGCCGCGCCGTCGTCGTCTCGCCTCCCCGACGCCGGAGCTCGTCGCCGCCCCCGACGCCGGCCGCCCGCGCCTCCTCATGCCGATCTCTGATGCCGCCCGCGCCCGCTCCTCCCCGAGCCCGGCCTGACGCCGCCCGGGACGCCGCCCGCGCCCGCTCCTCTGACCCCGAGCTCCTCACCGTCGCCGCCCCCGACTCGCCTCACCTCGTCGTCGCCCCGTAGCCCTCCTGTGAGCTCCCCCCTCTCCCCCTCCCTCGCCCCCTGTGCCGCCATGGTTGTCGGCCCCTCCCCGACCCCCCCTCCCCCCCCACACACACGTATATGCATGAACACACACACAATTTTGATGATTAGATGATTAGATGCAAGAATTTTGATGTATAGAAAAAAGTTAAGGAATTTTGACATTTGAGGAATTTTGACATAAATGCAAGAATTTTGACATAAATGCAAGAATTTTGACATTTTTTCACTAGATGATTAATTAGATGTATAGAAAAAAGTGAAGGATTTTGACATTTGGGGAATTTTTACATTGTGATCCAATATATGTATAGAAATTAGTATATATATATGTATGAATACAATGTATAGAAAAAATTGATGAATTTTGACAGTTGATCCAATGTATAGCAATTAGTATTTGCAAAATGCATATTTTAATGTTGTATTTGCAAAAGTTTGTTATGTATTAATTTGCAATTAGTATTTGTTATGTATTTGCAAAAGTCGCGGGTCGTAAGGTTAAGAGAATCCGTTAGGATTCTGAAGGTTCCTCGTATACAAGAAATCACAATCAAGCATTTAAAAATGTTAAATTTGCATAGAATTTCTTCTCGGAGTCAACGATGCCTGGCCCCCATCCTCGTCGTCGACTCGTTCGCGACGACATCCTGCTTCAGAGGCGCCATGTCCGGGACTGGGCTCCACCGGGCTGGCACTGGGAGGTGCTACCTTCAGGGGGGCGCAGCTTGGTGAGGAACCCGGGTCCCGTCGTCGACCCGGAGCTTCTTTATTAGCGTTCGCGTGGGCCACTTTCGGTGTGGAGGCAGCCAGCCCCACCGAAGGTGGTACGTCGCCGTGTCAAGGAGGAGGACGAGCACGTCCATCACTATATGGATGCATTGGACGTCAGGTTCTCCAATACATGGCAGGTTCTTCAGGGATCTCACCCGAGCTTTAATCTCTCATAGTTCCTTCTCTTTAGGTGTCCACCGCCTGCCACGCGAGACATCAATTGGATCTGTAGTAGTGATATTATATAATCAATAATATTCGAGATGTATTAGTGATAATATTCGAGATGTATTCGAGATTATATTCGAGACGATTTATTCAAGACTATATTCGATGATGCATATTATGTACTATGATTCAGTTTTTCTTATTGATTGCTTGCATTCTAATTTGAATAATAAATTGTTTTATCTTTCTTCTGGATTAGTTAAATAAAAGCTATGAACAATACCGGCAGAGAAGGAGAAGAGACTCTGTTCAACATCATACGCTCCACGAGCCTAGAGCATGAACCTGAAGATGATGACGGCTCGCAATATCTGAAAAATTCCGGTGAGGGTTGTATGTTTGATGAAGACGAAAGAATAGATGAATTTGACAATGATGTTGACGAAGAAAATGTTCTTCAAATAAAAAAAGACCGGCGAGGTATATTTATTATATAAGCCATCCGGTGATCATTACATGTCTTAATTGAGTTGTATATGTATTAACGAATCGATCTTTCTTCTTTTAGGCCTCCGGATCGAGCAAATCTTCTACAAGCGACAGGGTAGTTCGAGGCCCGGCCAGAAAGTTAGACCCTGGCATAAAGTTCAACATCGATTCCATCAATGCATCAACTGGCGAACCGCTTGAACCTAGGTAAAATGCGACTAACTTCAAGAATCAATGCGGAGTTATTGTCAGGGACCAAATCTCGATCTCCACACAGAAATGGAAAACGCCAGCAAAGGAAGATCAAGAAGGAGTTACTTTTGTCGACGAAAGAGCAAAAGATGTGATTTGGACCAAGCTGATGTCACATTTCACACTACCAAATAACTTGACAGAGCCAAATATGAAAAAAGTGAGAAACTATGCTCTTAAAAAGATGGCGATCGCATTCAACACCTTCAAGAAAAATGCATGGGCTGCGTACGTCAAAGCAAACAAGACGACTCCAAAATTTGAGGGAGTACTGGTGAAGGCAAAAGATCACTAGGCGATTTCATGAAGTTCAAGGAATCGAAACTAGCTAAGGAACGGTCAAGAAATAACAAGATTAATGATGCGAAAAAGCAATGGCACCATACTCTGGGGCCAGGTGGCTACTAGACGGCCCTGCCGAAGTGGGATCAATCCGAACAAGAGATGATTAGTGTAGGGGTCACTCCAGTTACAGTGACCTGGCCCCCGAGGTGCAGGACATGGTTTTATGCGCATGGGGGGAAGTTGGACCCAAAGACAGGGGCTATTATGGTGAAGGCAAGTCTTAAAAAAGTGACAGACGAAATTCTGATGAAAACAGAAGAAGCTCGAATGGGGGTGTGCATGCCCAACAGAGAGGACGACGAGCTTACGCGCGCCCTGAAGAATCCTGAACACCCGGGAAGAACATGATGGAAAGGCGTTGTTCTGTGGTTTGAGTGGTTTTCGGGTTGGAACGATGACTAAAGAAGTCGTGCGAGAAAGAAGATGCAGGAGGAGCGGAAGAAGAAGGAGGAAGCACTCTGCCTCGAAGGCCTAGACTCAAAGCACCTGGATTTGGAATCCAGAGTCAGGCGGCAGCAGGAGCAGATCGACTCACTCAGCCAGGAAAGGGCGTCTCGGCGGCAACATGAGCTGATCGATCCAACATTGGATACCACCATCCCATTTATGCCGAGAAGCAGCTTGGGTTCTGCCCTGGCCAATATCGATGACGATGCACTGCTAGCTAGCTACCCTGTGGATGATATCAAAGACAGTACTAATTGTGAGCTACACATGAAAGTGAAGAACTTATCCATGAAGGTGGCGGACGGTTATGCTTTAGCAAATCCCCCAGAAGCAACCTTCCATTGCAATCCCATTCCAGCTGGCTATGCTCGTGTCGGGGTTGATGAAGTGATGTCAGGATATCACGAGCTACAACTTGACATTCTTGGAGGTGACGAGAAGAGACCACTGGGAGAGGCCATACATCGTATCATTCTATGGAAAAAGGATTGTATCATCTTTCCAAGGCCACCGACTCCTCCTCCTCCAAGTCCGCCGCCACGTCAGTCGACTCCTCCTCCTCCTCCAAGTCCGGCACCGCATCAGCCGACTCCTCCTCCAAGTCCGGCACGGTGTCAACCAACTCCTCCTCCTCCAAGTCCGGCACCGCGTTAGCCGACTCCTCCTCCAAGTCCGGCATGACGTCAACGTGCTCCGTCCCCTAAGCAACAGCGGAAGAGAGAGGCCGCAGCTACGAGGACTAGCGGTACAACATGCAAGAAATTCAAATATGGTCCAAGCCTCAAGCCTGTTCCGAAGTTGCCTTACCACCTGACCGAGGAGGAACTCGACAACGTAGTGGATGCCAAAGTGAAGGCCCATTTTGGACCGAAACCGCCCCAGCCGCCAAAGGAGAAAGTACCTAAGCATGTCTCACAACACTTTATTTATATGGCTCGACCGGCTGTCAATCAGAAGGACAACGACCATGTGCGGTCTATCAAGAAGTCATATCTTGCAGGACAAAAGGAGTCAAGCTCGAGCTCGAGCCAAGGAGTTGGCAAAAAAAGCGAGAAAACTACCCCCCAGCTGGGAGAACAGGCAGTGCAATCGATCCCCCCGCTCATTGTACAAACACCTGTGAGTACCGCCAGTCGGCCAGGGGTAACCAAAGATCATATTAGGATGGCTAAAGAGGCCGGTGTCAGTGTTGAACCACTCGTAGGCCTTGAGGAAATCCCTGGGCTTAAAGAGGAGGAAGTAAAATATCAATATGCCCGCGGCAAACCTCTGGTCAAGCCTGAAGATGTCAAGCTTCTACCAACGAGATTGTACAATTTGCATACGTGGTACATGCAAATAACAGCAAATACCAATCAAGAGTCCCTCATGGTGAGAGTCAAAGGGAGGCATTACTTCCATAAAAAAGATCTGTGGATTCATTATTCAGAGTTGTTTCAGTTATTTAATCAAGACGCACTCGACAAATCGTTAGTCAGTTGCTATTGTCTGTAAGTGATTTCTTTCTATAATTTAAGTCTCTAGCTAGTTGTGCTCTCGCCCATTACCTGTAATTATCCGCACTATATTCGTTTCTGTGGTATTATGCAGAATGAAGATGCATGAAATGTAACAAGCTGGACGCTATGGCATTGGGTTCATTGACCCAAATACGATTAATCAAAAGATATGGGAAACTGCATATTTGAGAAAAGACACAAAGAAAGTCATGCTAGATTTTTTTTGGAGCATCTAAACAACCAACAAGAAATACTACTTCCTTATAACTTCGGGTGAGTGTTACTATATATATCTTGTACTACAAATTCTATTTTTTGCTTACTAGATGTTAATAAGTGTTGTTGATGAGTTATGCAACTACCATTACATCTTGTTAATCATTGAAGTTGACAAGGAAAAAGTTAAAGTACTCGACTCGCTATTTAAGGATTCATCTGAATACGCAATCGTGAGGGGGCTGCTTGACAGGTAATTTCAATCATTATCGCACTATGTCGGCCTCTGTAATTACTTCATTTCCTGATATCAACTAGTTAATAACTCATTTATTCATTTTCTTTGTCGACGGGCAGGGCTTGGGCCAAGTTCATCAAACAGGTCTCAGGCGACTGGGTACAACAGCTAAAATGGGTGCGACCCAAGGTAATTAAGTACTACTAGCTAGCTAGCTACGTTCGTGTATCTTTTTAATTCTAGTTTCAATACCATTATCATGCTTGATTAATTATTACCTGATTGAATTTTATTCTTGTAAAGTGCATGAGGCATGAGCAGGGGACTAATTTATGTGCATACTACGTTTGCGAGAACATTCACATAATCACGTCTGAAAGGAGCAGAGATGAAAGGAATCTTTGGGTACGTTTGCCAGAACATTATCCATAATTTTTTATCATGATCTAGCTAATATATATACACACAACTAATATATTCATCTTGATCTCCATATTGTAGCTGACGGAGATGCAGGGCCAGCTCATACCAGAAGCTCGGGTATGAGCAATTAAAGAGGAATTAACTAGATTTCTGGTCAACCGGGTCATATATCCCAAAAGAGAATACTATTATAAGATCAAGAACAAGAAGCAGTAATGCCTGCATATATATGTAATGATCCTAAAATTATAGGACAAATTGTATATATATATACAATTGTATATATATATATATATATATATATATATATATATATATATATGAGCAATTCTATTTATACCTACATTCGGTTCTACGAGAAATTCTATTTATATATATATGAGCACAACCGGCACTAAAGTCCCTTACCAACCGCGACTATAGGCCGTTTCTGCACTAGTGTAAAAGGTATTGCAATGTTTTGTACCAATTTATATGGTCATTCAAAAGTCTTTTTCTTAAACTGAAACTTGGGTGTCTAGCTTGAAAAGCATTATTTCTGTTGACTAAAGTTGGACGAGAAAAACTATTTATGTTTTAGCATGTGCATATGCATGCTTCACTTATTTTCTTTTTAACTTTCCACCAGTCATCATGCATTATGTATTGCAGATCGACCAGCTGATTCGAAGGTTGACACAAAGGACTCAACCTGCAAACAAGATCATAGTTCCCAGCATGGTGAAACACAATACTCTGGCCCACATCATATTTAGTATGAACATATCTTTAGTGATGTAACCTGCTACAGTCTTACTGCATTAGTAGCTTTGTTTTCTTTAAACTGCCTGCAGGAAAATTTCTGTCACGATTGTTAGATCCCCTATTGTCTTAGTAAGGAGGGTTAGATTTCATAGAGTTACTTCTCCTAGCAGTGGCTTGTGTTTTTCTTGGTGTGGTTTTATGGTCTGAAATCTGGATTCAGTGTCCTGCTGTTTATGCATACTGGTACTCTAAATACTCCCATCACTACCTTTTGCATTTATCTGCATGGAGTTCGACAAGTACTATTAGACACATCCTAAATGTCAAGTCTAAACAATGAATAACACATCCTATAGATCCTGAAAATGATTGATATACAGAATATATATACAACAACAAAGCCTAGGCACAACTTGTGCAGAATATATATACAGAATATACATGCTACGGATATATCCTTCGGGGCAACTTTTGCAAGCACGAAGCTAAGCATGCACGCAGCCACTGCCTGATGACGATGACAATCTGATCGAGTAGATCGATCATGAGTTTTATCATACTTTGGGCCAGAGTTTATATTGTACATGCAACTATTTGTCTTTGCCTGTTATATTTTTGCAGGCTATTCCAAGCATAGAGTTTTAGGGTGTTTCCGCTATGTTTTGTGTTTTACAATAAATGCATGATAATCCAAAGATCTTATCTGTTCATCTTATCTGTTTTGTGACTTTTCATCTTATCTGTTCAGAATTGGAGTTCTTGAAGCATTCGAATGGAGCACATATAGGCATGCTCGGGTTCATCTTAGGTGAGTGAATCTGCAGCATCCTTCACAATGTTGAACTGTGATTTCGTATCATTAGGCTTGCAATTTAAGAGATCTTCCCATCCATTTTTTCTGGATTTTGGGGATGTGTACAATGTAAAATTATAGATAAATGTGATTCCTTTGTTCTTCTTTCATGTTGGAGAGAGTGACGGTACCTTGCCGATTAAACTACCTACATTCCTATTAGAGGGCTGTATATATTCCTATTAGAGGGTTGTATATATTCTCTAGTTGCTTACTGTTTTTCTTTGTTTCTGTAATTTATTTGACATTTGTAACAGCAAAACGATATGTCGAAGTCAAACATGCTCTGGATTTTTTATGGCACTTTTAGAAATTTCTTCTCATACTATAGATGGTGTGTGATCTACTTCTTGACATATCCCTAGACATCTTGACATATCCGTAGACAGGTTCCCATGTTCAGCGCATCCAGTTCGGTTGATTATTTGAGAGGCTTTTTTCAAAAGGCTTTGAGAGGTTGTCTGAATCACCACCTTATGTTAACAGAATTATACACAATTTTGTACAGATGTTTCATTTTACATAGGGCTACAAAGTACAGTCAAACAATCTGCAGCTTAACACAACTGTATTTCATGGATTCTCCAATTTAGGATCTGAGCTTTGAGGCGTCGAATATGTGTACATGAATTGTAGTCCTATATTTCCTGCTATTCGAGCCGCTCCAGGTTCACCTTGCTTCCTCTCTACCTCTCTGTGACGTCTTGGCTTGCAGGCCGCCGCCCGGTGAGGTACCGGCTAAGAGGAGCGTGAGTCGCCACCACCACGTACCAGACGATGCCGTCAAGGTCGGCGTCATAGTGACTGTCGATGACCTATAGGTCCATCTCCCTTCCTCCCACTCAAGCCAGATTCCCTCTTATTTTGCAGATTGGAAATGTCCCGAAAGTTAATTGATTGAAATGCCATGTCCTGCGAAATGCTAATGCCATGATAATTAGATATCTGTAGCAGATCTTTTTCTTAATTGAAATGTTTGCCTGTGACGTTGAGCATAGTATTATTCTTTTTTGGTGGAGAGAGTGTTTTGTACTATCAAAAAACGTTTTACATTATGAGACAGAGGGAATACTTTGTATACGGTATGATACTTTTGCTATAACATGGGAATTTCATTCCATTACATATGTGTGCATGTATTAGTCTTCATATTTAAAATGATATATTTAAG
Source organism: Hordeum marinum (assembly GCA_022496015.1). Lineage (NCBI taxonomy): Eukaryota > Viridiplantae > Streptophyta > Magnoliopsida > Poales > Poaceae > Hordeum > Hordeum marinum. The sequence continues at coordinate 38,449,758 of CM039673.1, forward strand.
AATTATGAGAAATTTTGCCAAATTTGTCGGGCACAAAACAGAGACATTCGGAAGAAGGACAACCGCAAGTGATATTTTGTTGGTCATTTTTGAAGTCGCATCTCAAATGGAATGGCACTCGTTGAGGCAAAAAAAATGAAAGGAGGCAGTTGAACCAAGCTATCTATTGTATGCCGAACTATGGCATCGTAGTTTATCGCCTCTGCTGCCACTGTTGGCTTTTGCTCTCTTATGTTTCTGCATATTACTTAGCTTAATGTTAGCTAATTACCTTTTGTAATCATATGACCGTGCTGAATTGGATGCTGCCTTACTTCCAGGACGGGTTACCTTTATAATATCATGGTCGTGTTGAACTCGATGATGTTACTTTCTGATACAGAATGAATGTTTCTTCTTATCCCTGAACCCGATAATCGATTGTCCTGTTACATGTGCTAAACTTACCTTCATACTAATGCATCATATTGTTTGATCTTCCACGGCTTGACCATATCGTTTGGCCGGCACCCTCGCGCCAAGGCGCGTTGCCGATCTAGGGTGGTATGGAGACTGAAGTGTGTGTGAAAACATCCCAACGCAGGTACATGTTGTGTTGGCTCGTTTTCGTGTTCAGTACCAGGCTATGCGATCGAGTGGACTAAGCATGGATCTAAATATGGTACAGGTGGACACATACATGGGGTGGCTGTGCCGCTACGAGCGTGCACAGTGCTAAATACTCCCTCCGTCCTAAAATAATTGTTTTAACTTTATACTAGCTTTATTATAAAGTTGTACTACGGTCAAGACATTTATTTTGGGACGGAGGGAATACTTGCTTCTAAATACCCAAGAAGATGGGCGATATACTACCCACATTAACTGTAACGTGCTGATCCATATGCATGTGCATGGCCAGATATGCATATCAGTGACCGCTGTGCGCAGAAGCAAGTTTTTTGCACCTTTTAGGTTCTATTCTTGAATCTTCAGTGTTGTACTCTTCAACTATTCTCCACCGACGCGCTCACGTGTTTGTGATTTTAAGGTGGATGCCTAAGGCAGTGAACATTTGCTTTTCACTCCAAATAGTTGGTTTAATTGGTTAATTATAACTAGGGTTGGCATGCCAAAAACTTACTGGCCCTATTATTGTCCAAGATAATCATTTTCCATTTGCAACTAAGTTCATGCATAGAAAAATGAAGTATTGCACACGAGGGAAAGCATATGCACCAATACAATATGCTAGAAGCATACGCGCGCCTCTTGCACGCTGTATTGGACCTTTGCAACTACAGATATTGCATTACAGTTTCTAGCAGGTGTGTAGGGGAAGGTCATCGCTCACCTAGATTGTAGAGATAGGTATTGACTAGACAGTTGTCGCCGCCGTTGGTTTCCTGATCCGGCACTGGCTCCGTCCTCTCCTTTTCATGGTTGCACTTGTTTATTCCAAACACTTGTGGGTGTGTATCAAACACTCATTCTGACATACTCTCTCTGTAAATTAATATAAAAACGTTTAAATTATTAAAATAATATTCTAAATGTTTTTATATTAGTTTGCGGATGGAGTATAAGTCAATCACAGCGACTTCGTAAATCTTAAAATGATATGCTGGTTCGGTCTTTTGAAAATGTTTATAGGAATATGCGTTTGTGTATGTATGACCACTTGCGTATGTGTTAAAGAAAAGATATGTAGGCCAACCAACATATGCTTATCTCGCAGTCCGCACCAAGAAATGGCACACGAGAAAGGGCAGGGTTTTTTTTTGGACGGTTTAAAAAATAAACGGTCTCTCCTCAGTTAAAAATGAACTATCCAATAAATTTATTAGTCTTTTAAATTAGTTATCATATCCTCTGCACCCAGAAAAGGCACAGAAGAAAGGACAGCTTAAAATGTAAGCTGTCTCTCCTTAAAAATCATCCTTTAAATCTGTTGAGGCTTCTAAATTAATTATCCTGTAACTAATTTAAAAACTCTAATAAATGAGAGAGACGGCTTATGAAAAACAACAGCTTATTTTTGAAGTTGCAAAATTGTTTTTGAAGTTGCAAAATAACTGGCCCAAAGCGTCTGCCAACTAGCCTAGCTAAATGTTTGTTCCACACACAGAAGCGTCATGAAAAACACACGAAACATGTCAAATGAAAATCATACAAACAAACTGGAGGTCAAACATTTCTACAATGAAGCATTACATCAACCATAACACAGCAGATGAACCAGCTTGAATTTATCCAAATGACAAAAAGAAAGTCTTCAGACTGTCACACGCTAGGTAGTAATAACATAACAATTCACCAAGGTTCCGACTGACTATATAATGATAATACGAGCAAAGCTACTGCAGAAACAGAGTACGACGATGGCCTAAAGAGCGAACAAGACGGCTTCTGCTACGACCAACCATACGAATACCATGCCTCCCCAAAGGGCAGATTCAGAGGGCGCGACCAAGATGAACCAATCACCTGAACTTTGGTTTCTTCGAGGGCGGCCCTCCCTTGGAGCCGCCGCGGTCTGGCGGCAGGCGAGACTTGTTGCCGCTGCTGCTGCCACCACGATGTGGCGGCGGAGCATGCTTGCTGCTGCTGCTAGGGCCACGCTGCGGTGGTGCGCCCGACTTGCTGAAGGTCTTGACCTTTCGGCGCCTCCTTTCTTCCTCGCTGTCAGACTCCGCACCATGGTCCCGGTCAGCGTTGGTTGCCTCCCGCTCCAGCTCATCCCAGGTCTTGCCCTTCTCTTCCTCAGAGTCTTCATCAGAATCCTCTTCCTCATCCTCGTCAGATTCAACCAAGGACGCACTGTCGGAGTCTTCCTCTTCTGATTCAGACTCAGGCTCAGCATCAGAAGGCTCATACCCCTGGTCTGATTCCTCTGTTTCCTCTGCCTCGGAATCACTTGCCTCCATGTTCAGGAACTCCCAGCCACCATCATCAACAAACTTCTGAGGATCATCAATGATAGTCTTCAGGATAGGACGCCAGTTCAGATTCAGCCTGCTCTCATAGTACTTGAGATCAGTGGTGTCCAGCCACTCCTTTATTGCATCAAGTGAGGTTGACGGGATCGAGTCGATGCGGAGAACGTCCTTCTTGAAGTCCTTGAACACGATAGCCATGTCAAAATTCTTTGTTCCAAAGCCCACCCTCTCCAGATTAACAATCTCTATCTCACCCAGTGTCACCACCAGGAAGGGAGTCTCAATTAGTTCAACCAAACAAGTTGAAGTTGGAATGATGAAAGCTGAAGCTTTATACGGGACCCCATGGAATCCAAGCTCTCTAAGAGGAATATCAAACTCCAGATCAAGCCCCTTGAACTGTGGTTGCGACCAGTGGTCATTAACCTTGTTGATATAGTTCTGGAACTCCATGTTGATTCTGTTCTTCCGGTCCCTCTCACGCTGCTCTTCTTCAATCTCATCAGGGTCAAGGGCTGACCTCCTGCTGCCACCAACAGTTTGAACAACATCCATCACTTCAACATAAAACTGGACATCCTTCGTCTTCTTGTTTCCAACCATGATATGGTTGTGCAGATGGAAATGAAGGAGGGTGATCATTTCTTTCTCTGCCGGCTGGAAGAAAGCATGTTTTATATTCCCATACATGATATCCACACGCTCATCAGCCCGTGAAGTAGAATATCTGAAACCATTAACATGGGCCTCAAGAGTTCCTGTCAGCTTTCTCCCACGACCACCAAATGGAGGCCTTATCCAGACATCATTAAGCCTCATTTGCTTTGTTTTGGTGCTTGCCTGCTGGAGCTTCTCCTGGGTAACAAGGGTGGCCCTTTCAGCTCTCTCTGACTCCCTTGAAGCTACTTGCCTCCTCAATGTTTTGATCTGCTGGACAACTTCACTGCTATGCCGTGGATCCTTTGAGCGGAATGTAATCTCTTTCAAGTAGATAGCTCCTTGAGACTTCAGATCTTTATCATTTGAGAATGGCATGCCAGGTACATTGAAGAAAATGCGGATAGTGCAGGTGCGGTTGTCCTGGTGGCTGGTCACACTCTTAACAGTGGAAACATGGAAAGGGACCATACTGCCATAAATAGGCAAGAGAACAGCTTCATTCCTCTGATCTACTTGTATCACCAACTCTCTCGAGTAAGGTACATCATTCACATTCTTGTATGCAACAAGCTCATTTGAATTCCTAGAAGGACCACGGCCATCGCCAGAACCAGAACCACCCCCAGCAAGCCTTCTAGCAGTCTCTTCATTCTTTTGACGAGCAAGTTCAGCCTGGTGCTGTCTCCGCAGCTCTTCCTTGGACATCTCCTGGTTGTCTGACCGAAGTGTTGCCTTGGATGGTAGTGCTTCCACGCCATTTGGCTCAACCTTAGCCCGCTTCGGCTTCGGAGCTTCCTCCTCATCTTCATTAAATGAATATGCAACATCTTTAACAGCCTTCGAGCAATTGGTCAAGATCTCTGCGCCCTTGTCATTAACTAAAGCTGTATCAGCTAGTAACAAAGAGAACTGCTTTGTCTTCTCATTGTTTGTTTCTGCTTGTATATTACTCAAACCAAGGTTGACATTGAAAATCATGCCCTGTTTTATTAGACGGTCATTCTTGGCATTCAAGTTTAAGCCAGATTCTCGGAACTCAAGGCCAATTCCAGTTCCAGCTGACTTTGTTAGATTAGGAAGCAGTTCAGGGGCATTCTTCTCAAACACTGCAACTGCAGCCTTAAAAACTGCAGACATCTGATTGCCGGATTTGCATGCTGCTAAAGCAGCTTCCTGAGCTTTCAGAAGTGTCTCATACGCCTTACTCTGTGTCGGGGTAGCATCTATCAGAAATGTTCTGGCAACATTGGAACAGTAGTTACTGTACCTGGACCCAATTGCACAGATGATAATACTTGCAGGATCATAGTAGAGATAATCATCATTGCTGGAGGCACCTGGCCTAAGATCAAACTTCCCTCCACTTTGAAAGACAGGAGGGTAGCATATATCAATATTTTCAGGCTTCAACTTCACCTTGGCCTTCAAAGGATCAAGAATAACCTTCTCTGTGTCATCCATCAATGAGGAGTGTGAGACTTTTCTCTCCTCATCAATAACCTTCTCCATGGTCGGCACCACAAAGTTTTTCATCACGGATGAAGTTAGGTAAGCAGCCTTCTTCACACATATGATCTCTGTGGCGTCTTTCACGGCAAAAAGCTCAGAAAACCCGTGTGTTACGTCCGCAAGTTGTACAGATCCACCAGATAACTTTTCTGCCCATGTTTCAAGGAGCTTACCCTCAGGTGCCTCTTTTGCAATGTGCCCAACAACTGGAGTGTCAGATTTCGACTGAGCAGAAACAGCACGCAGTATTTCATCCATCAGGTCAATGCCATCCCCATTCTTGCTTTTCACATGCAAGACAATATCAGAACCAACAGCCTCACTTGCAGCATCCTTGAGGGTTCCAATGAGATTTGCTTTCTTCTGGCTGCATAAGAAATGTATCTGCTTCTGCATGAAGACGATTATGGTTTCTGGAAATTCATATCCAAGTAACCAAACATCCAGGGCTGTGGATTTCAAATAACGGAGATCCTCAGAAGGAGGCGGAGTAGCAATAGCAATGGCATCAGAAGAAGCCCAAAGATCAGACTTGTTTCCATTCCAATGGTCATAAAACACCTTAAGCCGCTTACTGAAGATCTCTAGATTGATTGTATAGGCTGCTCCTGAGCCTGACTTTGCTTTACCATTATCTGTCATCTTTACCACGAAGCACACATTAACCAAGCCAACTGCAGAAAAATTGATGATAATTAGCTAGTGATCTGACGAATACCAGTTTACATTATCAAAGGCAATGGATGTTCAGAAACTATTTCATCAAGTCCCAGATAAATACCTCACAGAGAAAGAGTGACAATCCAGGACGCCAAGGCTTAATTGCTTATCAGAACCTTTTTATCCTGGGAACAAAGCAAGCAAACTGAGTCAATTGTTCTGAATTATAATACTGCACAAAAAAGAAATCCAGTTGTGTATCACTCCAAACACTGCCACATTGGCTAGCATAGAAGCACCATATGTTTTGAGACAAAACAATACATATATCTTTATAATAAACTCTTGCAGTGTTAAACACATCGGTAATATAAATTTAGGTCATCAGGAAAGAATTGAAGTCTCGTCATTAAAACAGTATAAACCACTACATGGGTTATGAAGCCAGGGAAAGACCAGTCATCTTATATCTGTGTAATATGAACATGATGAAATCTTTTGCCTATTTCCAAACTGAGGTCAAAGGTAACTGTCCATGATATTAAGTACCCACACATGAGTAATGATGCCATACTTAAGGGAAATAAACTAGTCCAAGCAAATGAAGGTTATTTGCATTGGCCTGTCCGATACCAGTTTACACTATCAAGGGCAATGGATGTGCAGAAAATACTTCAAGTCCAAGACAAATACCTCACAGAAGAAGAGGAGTGATGGTCCAGAACATCAATGCTCAATTGCTTATCACAGCCTTTTTATCCTGAAAACATAGCATGCAAACTGATTTAATTATTCTGAATAAATACTCTGAAAAACAAGAAATCCAGTCTTGTACCAATCCAAACAGTGCCACACTGGCTAGCATAGCAGTTCCACGGTAAATTCTTGCAAAGTTAGAAACATAAGTAATAAAGATTTGGTGCATCAAAAAATGAACTAAAATCTCATCATTGGAACAATATCAACCGCCAAGAGGGTTACGAAGCCAGGGAAAAAAACAGTCATCTAATCTGCGAATAATGAACAAGATGAAATATTTTGCCTATTTCCAAACAGAGGTAAATATAACTGTGCGTGATTTCAGTATCTGCGCAGGAGTAATGATTTCATACTTCCATCACTGCGAGTATCGAAGATTCAGATTTCAGTATCTGCGCAGGAGTAATGATTTCATACTTCCATCACTGCGAGTATCGAAGATTCAGAGCGCTGATATAGTGCGAGACAACAGTGTTAGCTCCAGTAAAAATAAAAATAATTAATTAATTAATCATTTTGTCTAATTTAGTCCTTTTTTAAAAGAACTCCGTCTAATTTAGTTCCCTCAAAAGTTGGATGACCGGATAAACGATTACACGAGTGAAACTAGTGCGAAAATCAAAGGGGAAAGCATGTGACCAGATACGCAAATCTGATCGTACCAACGCGGGCCTGTTCCCTCGAGGTTCTAGGGTTACACCGCGACGACGTGAGGAATGGCAGGCGCAAACCCTAGCTCGAATTCCCCGCAACCGAACCGCAGAAATTTCGCCGTAGCACGCCAGATCCGGCCAAGGCGGGGAGCGCGGGCGTGGTTACGGGGCGGGAGAGGCGGCGGCGACGGACGGCGAGGCCGGGTAACCGCAGTGGGGAGGGCGCGGGGAGGGCGAGTACGGAGCGGTGAGAAGCGGGACGAGGGAGAGGGGGGAGGGGAGGGGTACCTCGGCGATCGGCGAGGCGAGGCGCGCCGGGGGGACGGGTGCGGGCGTCCGGATCTGGGCCACCGGCGAGGGGTGGGAGCCGCGGGAGGGGGGGAGGAGGGGATGGAGGCGGCGACGGGGGGGAGAAAAAGGATTGGGGGTGACGGCAGGATGAGGAGAGCGGCGGGAAATGGGTGCGGGCGGGCGGGAGTGCCCTAGGGCTGCAGGCCCGTTTCCGCGGCTCTTTTTTCGCGATTTTCAGATGCGGCGCCGCCGAATGCCGGTTTCCTCTTCTTTTCTTCGTCGTCACTTGGCTGGCTTGGCTAAGCAAAATTTGGCAAATGGGTCAATGTGGTTTGTTTCCTAAGGCGACACGCGGTTCGGAGGTCACGTTTGTGATGATTTTGTTAATTTTAAGAACTTTGTCATCCTGATTTGATTGTCGGTAGACATTATGCGGGGATGGTGTTGAGTGTATGGGTGGCTCCAACGAAGACAAGGTCAATGGTAATGGATCCACGGTGTCGCCTTCCTCTAGAGCCAACTAGCAAGGATGCCATAGTGAATTGTTGGTTGCTCCGGTGAATAGGCAAGGAATGAAGGGGGCAAATGAAATATTGGATGTGGTCTGGAACTCTGGATGTAGCACATGTGTGATGGCCTGAGTGTGTTTGGTTTGGTGAGGGCAATGTTGATGGTATGACCCCCCCTCCCGTACCGCTGCCCCTCTCCCCAAACCAGACACACAACCTAGATCCAACTTGGCTCTGGTGTCGCCTAAAGATCTTGACCGCTGGAAGGGGAAAAACAAGGATGCGGAGGGGGAAGAGAGAGAATGATCCGAAACAAGTGCGCGGGTCATGGTTGTCAATCGCAATACCTTGAATTTGCCAACTACACATCATTGAGCTCGTCCATGTGGCCATGTCCTGATCTGGTTGAAGGCTAGCCCTGCCAAGATAGGGCTCCGATAGGAAAATAGCGCGGCAATGTGCTAGATGTGGGAGGAATGTGGTTGTCGCTGATCTGCACCGTCCTTGTTCAGTTGAGATCGTGCCCGGGCGGGCGACCACGCAAATGGGTTCCGACAGGAACGAAAAAGTGTATGGCTTGTACCAACCGTTGCACATCCCTGAAACTCGTCCAGGAAGAGAGCGCAAGAAAATAGATCCAGATCTGGCCACCGTCAGGAAACACATGCATTAGAGGCGATGGATCCAAGATTTGTTCGTGTCAGAGAGCATAGTTGGTGATGGTTAGGTAATAAAAGGAGAAAAAGCAAGGAAATAAAGGCAAAAAAAGTAAAGACATAGTGTGGTCCGGACGTAGCACAAGTGCGCACGCCATGGTTGGTGCTTACAATACCTTGGGTTTGCCGGCCACACGGCCTTTAGCCCGTCCATCTGGTAATGGCCTCGATCTGGTTGAACGCGAGATCTGTCGCGACTGGATTCCGACAGAAGACGAGGCGACGATGCCGGATCTGGGAGGAACGCGATCGTCATCGATCTGCGCCGACTTTTTCGGTTGAGATCGTTCCCAGACGCACCATCACGCAGTTGGATGCCGGCAGAAACGAAGGAGTGACTTATACCAACCATTGCGCATCCATGAAGTGCATCAAGGAAGAAAGCCCAAGGACGGATCCAGATCTAGGAACAGGCAAAAAAAATGTGATAGAGGAGCTAGATCCGGCAATTTTTCGTGCCAGGAAGCACGGTTAGTGGCGGCTGGGATCGTACAAAGAGATGGATATGGAAGGGTTTTTTTGGGAAAGAAGTTGCGTACCAGGACGATGGATCTGGAATTTTGTATTTCAGATAGGAAGGGGAGTATGGCCTCGTGAGGTTGTGGTCTCATCTTGTGTTGGGGGGAGGGCAAAGTACAACCTATCGCCTCGTTTTATTCTGTCTATGTGGATGGGTGGTGCCACCATAGCCCATGCCCTGGCAACGTGGGGTCGGAACCGTGGTCTCGCGATGTGTCAGGGAGGTCAATGAGAGAAAGAAAGGAAGGTGGGAGAAAAATGGAGAGGAAAATGAGGTGAGAAATATATGTTAAGCTTTACCATTGTGTCAATTGGTTGGACTGGGCAACCTATCACTCCCTATCAACTAGAGCGAGCTCCATGATGGCTAAATCGAGCAATTGACATCTGGAGCGAGCTCTGCCATGGCCATATCAGGTGCCTCTGTGGTGGATCTCAACCAGATCGAGCGCCCCCTGTGGTGGATCTCAACCAGATCGAGCGCCCCCTGTGGTGGATCTCAGCCAAATAAAAGCACCCTAGCTAGTGGTCGGAGGCATCTCCACCATGGCTAGATCGAGTGACCTAGCGGTCATATGGAGCTCCACCATGTCTAGATTGAGCCCCTGATGGTCTGAACGGGCTCCACAACAGAAGGATTGAGTGTCGCATCTTCTGGAGTGGGCTCCACAACTAAATTGAGCTCCCCGGTGATATGAACAGTCTCCATCGTGGCCATATTGAGCGTTAACAATCGTAGTGAGCTCCACCATAGCCATATATAGACCACTCCTATAAGTGGAGCAAGCTACATCATGGCCAGATAAAGTTCCATGGCCATTCGATGCTTTCAAGCGGGTGCGAGCTCCCCGGTGGCATGACCTTGACGAAAGAGACGACTCATGATAGTTTCTAGAAAGAAACAACTCACCTACTATATAAGGGGGATATTTCCCTCTCCAGGTGTGACGGACAAATGAGGAACTAGGAGTAGTAGAAATAGGTGAGGGGTATGGCGATGGTGGATCCGCGCCATGGTCACTTTGTGTTTTGGCATTAGGTGAGAAAGTTGATTAATTGGTAGCCTCGTATTTTTGCCTAGGTGGATGGACCCAGATGTTTGGTTTCTTGAAATAAGTTCATCACAATGTTTTGTAAATGCATGTTTAGTCGATTGTTATAGTTTATAATTGTAGCTTGTCACGCTTTATTAATCACATGTCTCCAACGTTGCAGACTGAGGTATATGCTAAATTTCCCCACAAGTGTCACACTGTTTGTTCGTGAAAAACTTCAAAGGAATGGCTAGTGTTTGTCCAAACATGTGATAATTTTGCATCTGTCAAGTCAGGTTCAAGTAGTTGTTCATCTTATCAAATTTCATTGTTAACGGTGTTACACATGCAAACCACATAACCAAATGCTGACAAAAAGGTCCCACTAAGATAGACGCAACCGGGTTGAGTGAAAATCCTCCCTCCTGTGCCGCCTCCTCTGAGGTGACTCGGGGGCGAACCCTAGCCCCTCCGCCTCGTTCCCCCTTCACATCTATCCTCTTCATCATGGCAGAGGTACCAACCGGTGTGGCCACACAGTGCCGATGAAGGTGGGACAGGGATTCGGGAAGCTCCACCTCCGGTGGGTAGCTTCGACTTCTAGGGCGGCGGCCCTGGGTGGTGGCAGGAAGCACCGACGGGTGCAAGTGGGCCACCTTTGTGGTCGTGTGGGTGCCCCCCACAGGTTGTTGGTGGCCATGGAGAAGTTTGTCCTCGACCCCGATCTCCTTCGATCTGCAGTGTATCCGGTCCTTGATAGCTTCAACCGTTGATCTCGGGTGCTGGCTTTGCGGATCTGGTGGCTAGAAGTGGATCTGGGGGAATCCCTTGGCCAGCGTGGCAGCCACTCAAAAGGTGATGCCTTTGGGTGTTGTTCCCCTTGTTGGAGGCTTCGGCAAGGATTCCCTTTTGTCCATCCCTCCAAGGAGCTCAGGTGAAAGCCTCAGACCCCCTTTTCCAAGTGATGACGACACTATGGTGGCGTGCTCCTTCCCGAAGGCGTCGTTCGGGGGCTGCTCAAGTGATGGTGGCGGTGGTGGCATGCTCATTCCCGATGGCGCCATTCGGGGGCTGCTTGATACGTCTCCAACGTATCTATAATTTATATAGTATTCATGCCATGTTTACAATAATTCTATATGATTTTGGTATGATTTTATTAGAACTAACCCGGACTGACGCTGTTTTCAGCAGAACTACCATGGTGTCATTTTTTGTGCAGAAATAAAAGTTCTCGGAATGGGTTGAAAATTTAGTATGATTTTTTCTAGACCAAAAGAGACCCCCGAAGCATTGGAGTTGGGCTAGAAGAGCCACAAGGAAGTCACAAGCCTGCCAGGCGCGACCACCCCCCTGGACGCGCCTCATAGGCTTGTCACCGCCTCGTGGCACCCCTTGATGTGATTCCAACGCCAAAAATTCCTATAAATATAGAAACATCCGAAAAGAAACCTAGATTTGGAGTTCAGCCACCGTAAGCCTCCAAAGCCACGAAAAAATAATCGGGAGCCCGTTCCGACACCCTACCGGAGGGGGAAACCATCACCGGAGGCCATCTTCATCATCTCGGTGCTCTCCATGACGAGGAGGGAGTAGTTCACCCTCGGGGATGAGGGTATGTACCAATATCTATGTGTTTGATCTCTCTCTCTCTCGTGTTCTTGAGATGACACGATCTTAATGTACCGCGAGCTTTATTGATATAGATGAATCATATGCAATTTTCCCCTCTCTATCTTATTGTGATGAATTGAGTTTTCCCTTTGAAGTTTTCTTATCGGATTGATTCTTTTAGGATTTGAGAACACTTGATGTATGTCTTGCGATGGGATATCTATTGTGACAATGGGATGTTCTATTGATCCACTTGATGTATGTTTTGGTGATCAACTTGCGGGTTCCGTGACCTTGGGAATCTATTGTTGGAAATATGCCCTAGAGACAATAAATAAAGTGTTTATTATTATATTTCCTTGTTCATGATAATCGTTTATTATCCATGCTATAATTGTATTAATTGGAAACACATTACATGTGTGGGTAAATAGACAACACTATGTCCCTAGTATGCCTCTAGTGAACTAGCTCGTTGATCAAAGATGGTCAAGGTTTCCTAGCCACTGACATGTGATGTCATTTGATAACGGGATCACATCATTAGAAGAATGATGCGATGGACAATACCCAAACTACAAACGTAGCATATGATCGTGTCAGTTTATTGCTACTGTTTTCTGCATGTCAAGTATATGTTCCTATGACCATGAGATCATGCAACTCGCGGACATCGGAGGTGTGCCTTGTGTGTATCAAACGTCGCTACATAACTGGATGACTATAAATATGCTCTACAGGTATCTTCGAGGGTGTCTGTTGAGTTGGCATGGATCAAGACTGGGATTTGTTACTCCGTGTGATGGAGAGGTATCTTAGGGCCCACTCGGTAATACAACATCACAATAAGCCTTGCAAGCAATGTGACTAAGTGTTAGTCATGGGATTTTGTATTACGAAACAAGTAAAGAGACTTGCCGGTAACAAGGTTGAACTAGGTATGGAGATACCGAAGATCGAATCTCAGGCAAGTAACATACCAAAGAACAAAGGGAACATCATATGGGATTAACTGAATCCTTGACATAGAGGTTCGACCGATAAAGATCTTCGTAGAATATGTAGGAACCAATATGGGCATCCAGGTCCCACTATTGGTTATTGATCGTAGAGGTGTCTCGGTCATGTCTACATAGTTCTTGAACCCGCAGGGTCTTCACACTTCAGGTTTGGTGACGTTTCGATAGTATAGAGTTATGTATGGTGGTGACCGAAGGTTGTTCAGAGTCCCGGATGAGATCTCGGACATCACGAGGAGCTCCGGAATGGTCCGGAGGTAAAGATTCATATATAGGAAGTCCTCTTTTGGTCGCCGAAAAAGTTTTGGGCTAATCAGTAATGTACCGGGAGTAACGGGAGTGTACCGAGAGACCACCGGGAGGGGTATTTCAACCCAAGAGGCTTCATGGGCTGTGGGAGAATAAATACCAGCCTTTTGTGGTCTGGTGGAAGTCCCACACAAGGCCCATGCGGCTAGGGAAGAAAAGCCCAAAGGGAAAAAGGTGGAAAAGGCCAAAAAGGAGGAATCCTAGTCCTACTAGGATTGGAGGAGGAGTCCTCCTCTCCTCCCCACTTTGGCCGAACCAAGGAGGCTTGGCCCCTGTGCCAAGTCCTCTCCTCCCTCCCTCTTATATATACTGGAGGTTTTAGGGTTTTGCACAGAATTTTCAGCCACGTGCTACCCGTTCCTCCAGTGCATAGTTTCTCCTCTAGATCGGATTTCTGCAGTGCTTAGGCGAAGCCCTGCCGGAATAGCTCCACCACCATCGCCGAAGCACCGTCATGCTGCTGGAGAACTCTTCTTCCTCTCTACTCCCTCTTGCTGGATCAAGACGGCGGAGATCGTCATCAAGCTATACGTGTGCTGAATGCGGAGGTGCCGTCCGTTCGGCGCTAGATCGGAAGGACCGTGATCGAGTTCGCGGGACGGATCATGATTGGATCGCGGGACGAACCGTGATTGGATCGCGGGACGCTCGGCGATTTGGATCACGAAGACGTTCGACTACACCAACCGCGTTTCTTAACGCTTCCCGCTTACCAATCTACAAGGGTACGTAGATCCACTCTCCCTCTCGTAGATGCTCATCACCATGGATAGGTCTTGCGTGAACGTAGGAATTTTTTTGTTTCCCATGCAACGTTCCCCAACAGTGGCATCATGAGCTAGGTTTATGTGTAGATGAGATCTCGAGTAGAACACAAAGAGTTTGTGGGCGTTGATGCTTAGATTGCTTCCTCCCTTGGTCGTGTTTTGGTTCAGCGATATTGTGAGATGAAGCGGTCCGGACCAACATTACTCGTACGCTTACGAGAGACCAGTTCCCTCAACCGCAACTTGTTTCATAGATAACTTGAGGGTGCCATTTTCTCTCACTTTAGTTGGATCGGATGCGACAAAGGCGGTCATTGAGAAGGTTGAAAAGCAACTAGTGTATCACCATTGTGGTTTTTGCGTAGATGAGAATTGTTCTTGCTAGATACCCGTAGCAGCCATGTAAAACATGCAACAACAATTAGAGGACGTCTAACTTGTTTTTGCAGGGTATGTTGTGATGTGATATGGCCAATTACATGATGTGATATATGTGATGTATGAGATGATCATGTGATGTATAGATTATCACGACTTGCATGTCGATGAGTACGGCAACCGGCAGGAGACATAGGGTTGTCTTTAATTATTGTATGACCTGCGTGTCAATCATTAAGCGCTATGTAATGCTTTACTTTATCGCTAAATGGTAGCAATAGTAGTAGAAGCATGTTGGGCGTGACAACCCCGATGGCGACACGTTGATGAAGATCAAGATGATGGAGATCATGGTGTCATGCCGGTGACGATGGAGATCATGCCGGTGCTTTCAAGATGGAGATCAAAAGCACAAGTTCATGGTCATATCATGTCACTTATGATTTCCATGTGATGTTAATCCTTTTATGCACCTTGTTTTGCTTAGGACGATGGTAGCATTATAAGGTGATCCCTCACTTGAATTTCAAGATGAATTGTGTTCTCCCTGAGTGTGCACTGTTGCGAAAGTTCATCGTGTTGAGACACCACGTGATGATCGGGTGTGATAGACTCTACGTTCACATACAACGGGTGCAAGCCAGTGTTGCACAAGCATAACACTCGGGTTAAACTTGACGAGCCTAGCATGTACATACATGGCCTCGGAACACAAGAGATCGAAAGGTCGAACAAGAGTCATATAGTAGATATGATCAACATAATGATGTTCACCATTGAAACCACCTCAACTCACGTGATGATCAGACTTGAGTTGGTGAATTTGGATCATGTGACACTTAGATGACCTGAGGGATGTCAATTTGAGTGGGAGCTTTAGTAATTTGATCAACTAAAATCATTATCTTGAACAATAGTCTAAGCAACATTTGCATATTTATGTTGTAGATCAATGGCTCGCGCAGTAGCACCCCTGAATTTTAATGCGTTCCTAGAAAAAGCTAAGTTGAAAGATGATGGAAGTAACTTTGTGGACTGGGCCCGTAATCTGAGGATTATCCTCATGGCTTCCCAGGAATCATATGTCCTTGATGCACCGCTTAGAGACTAACCAGAAGACATGACCTCCGAAGACGTTAAGAACGCTTGGGAGGCACGCACTGGAGATTACTCAATAGTTCAGTGTGCAATATTGTATGGCTTAGAACCGGGACTTCAAAGACGTTTTGAACGTCATGGAGCATATGAGATGTTCCAGGAGTTGAAGTTTATCTTTCAGAAGAATTCCCGGATCGAGAGGTATGAGACCTTTGATAAGTTCTATGCTTGCAAGATGCTGAAAATTTACGGAGAATTATTTTGGAATATATAGAAAATATTGGGTGAAACAAATAATAGAGGGGACCCACCATAAGGTCACAATCCTGCCAGGCGCAGCCACCCCCTGGCCGCGCCTAGGTGGCCTATGGGTCCCCTGGCAGGTCTCCGTTGCCCATCTTCTGCTATATGAAGGGTTTTGACCTGGAAAAATAAATAAGAAGAGAGCTTTCGGGACGAAGCGCTGCCGTATCGAGGTGGAACTTGGGCAGAACCAATCTAGAGCTCCGGCGGAGCTGTTCTACCGGGGAAACTTCCCTCTAGAAGGGGAAATCGAAGCCATTGCCATCATCAACGACCCTCTAATCTAGAGGGGGTCAATCTCCATCAACATCTTCACGATCACCATCTCCTCTCCAAACCCTAGTTCATCTCTTGTATCCGATCTTTGTCTCAAAACCTTAGATTGGTACCTGTGGGTTGCTAGTAGTGTTGATTGCTCCTTGAGTCCTTGTAGTTGATGCTAGTTGGTTTACTTGGTGGAAGACCATATGTTCAAATCCTTTATGATAATTAATACTCCCCTGATTATGAACATGATCATGCTTTGTGAGTAGTTACGTTTGTTCCTGAGGACATGGGATAAGTCTTGTTATAAGTAATCATGTGAATTTGGTGTTCGTTCGATATTTTGATGAGATGTATGTTATCTCTCCTCTAGTGGTGTTATGTGAACGTTAACTACATAACACTTCACCATTACTTGGGCCTAGGGGAATTCATTGGGAAGTAATAAGTAGATGATGGGTTGCTAGAGTAACAGAAGCTTAAACCCTAGTTTATGTGTTGCTTCGTAAGGGGCTGATTTGGATCCATATGTTTCATGCTATGGTTAGATTTATCTTAATTCATCTTTCGTAGTCATGGATGCTTGCGACAAAGGTTAATCATAAGTGGGAGGTTTGTACAAGGTTAGCACCCAAGCACCGGTCCACCCACATATCAAATTATCAAAGTAACGAACGCGAATCAAATGAGCATGGTGAAAACTAGATTGACAGAAATTCCCATGTGTCCTCGGGAGCGCTTTACTTTATATAAGAGTTTGCCTAGGCTTGTCCCTTGCTACAAGAGGGATTGGGCCACCTTGCTGCACCTTTTCTACATTTATTACTTGCTACCCGTTACGAATTACCTTATCACAAAACTATCTGTTACCGATAATTTCAGTGCTTGCAGAGAATACCTTACTGAAAACCGCTTGTCATTTCCTTCTGCTCCTTGTTGGGTTTGACACTCTTACTTATCGAAAGGACTACGATAGATCCCCTATACTTATGGGTCATCAAGACTCTTTTCTGGCGCCGTTGCCGGGGAGTGAAGCACCTTTGGTATGTGGAATCTGGTAAGGAAAAAATTATATAGTGTGCTGAAATTTACCGTCACTTGTTACTATGGAAAGTAATCCTTCAAGGGGCTTGTTTGGGGTATCTTCACCTCGACCGGAAGCACAAAGAGTTGCTCCTAAACCTCCTGAACCTACTGAAAATAATTATTATGAAATTCCTTCGGGTATGATAGAGAAACTGTTGGCTAATCCTTATGCAGGAGATGGAACACTACATCCTGATTTGCATCTAATCTATGTGGATGAAGTTTGTGGATTATTTAAGCTTGCAGGTTTTCCCGAGGATCATGTCAAGAAGAAAGTCTTTCCTTTATCTTTGAAGGAGAAGGCATTGACATGGTATAGGCTATGTGATGATATTGGATCATGGAGCTACAACCGATTGAAAATGGAATTTCATGAGGAGTTTTATCCTATGCATCTAGTTCATCGTGATCAGAATTATATCTATAATTTTTGGCCTCGTGAAGGAGAAAGAATCACTCAATCTCGGGGGAGGCTTAAGTCAATGTTATATGCATGCCCCAATGATGAGCTCTCGAGAGAAATTATTGTTCAAATTTTTTATGCTCGGCTTTCTTGTAATGATCAATCAATGCTTGATACTTCTTGTACTAGTTCATATATGAAGAAGATATTGACTTCAAATGGGATTTATTGGAAAGAATTAAATGCAACTCTGAAGATTGGGAACTCGATGAAGGTAAGGAGTAAGGTATAAACCTTAAGTTTGATTGTGTTAAATCCTTTGTAGACACCGATGCTTTTCATGAATTTAGCACTAAATATGGACTTGACTCTTAGATAGTAGCTTCTTTCTATGAATCTTTTGCTGCTCATGTTGATCTCCCTAAGAGAAGTGGTTTAAGTATCCTCCTCCTATTTAAGTGAAATTAGTTGAACCTATTAAAGTTGAAGAAGAAACTATTACTTATAATGTTGATCCTATTATTCTTGTTGCTTATATTGAGAAACCACATTTCCCTGTTAGAATAAAGGAACATGCTAAAGCATCAACTGTGGTTCGTAAGAGCTATGTTAGAACATCTACACCTCCTGAACAAATTAAAGTTGAAAATAGTATTGCTATGGTTAAAGATCTCTTGGTTGATAATATTGATGGGCATGTCATTCATTTCTGTGATGAAGCTGCCAGAATTGCTAGAACTGATGCTAAAGATGAACATAGACCTATTGTTGGCATGTCTGTTGTTTTTGTTAAAATAGGAGATCTTGTTATCATGGCTTATGTGATGTGGGTTCTAGTGTTAGTTCAATTCCCTTTACCTTATATCAAGAAATTATGAATGATATTGCACCAGCTAAGTTCGAGGAAATTGATGTTACCAATAGAGATACAATAGCACCAGTTGGGATTGTTAGAGATGTTGAAGTCTTGTGTGGGAAAATAAAACATCCTACTGATTTTCTTGTCCTTGGTTCCCCACAAGATGATTTTTGTCCCATTATATTTGGTAGACCTTTCTTGAATACTATTAATGCCAGGATAGATTGTGAGAAGGAAACTGTTAGTGTAAGTTTTGGGGATGCGTCTCATGAGTTTAATTTCTCTAAATTTCGTAGACAACCTCATGATAAAGAATTGCCTAGTAAGTATGAATTTATTGGTCTTGCTTCTATTGATGTGCCTCCTACTAGTCCCTTAGAACAATATTTGCTAGACCATGAAAACGATATGCATATGAATGAAAGGAATGAAATAGATAAGATTTTCTTTGATCAACATCCTATTTTGAAACACAACTTGCCTGTTCAAATACTAGGGGATCCTCCTCCACCCAAGGGTGATCCCGTGTTTGAGCTTAAACAATTACTGGATACTCTGACATTTGCTTATCTTGATGAAAGGAAGATATATCCTGTTATTATTAGTGCTAACCTTTCAGAGCATGAAGAAAAGAGATTACTGAAAACTCTGAGGCGGCACCTTGCTTCTATTGGATATACTCTTGATGATCTTAAGGGCATTAGTCCCACTCTATGTCAGCATAAAATCAATATGGAGCCCAATGCTAAACCAGTTGTTGATCACCAACGACGATTAAATTCTAAAATGAAAGAAGTGGTAAGAAATGAAATATTAAAGCTTCTGGAGGCAGGTATAATTTATCCTATTGTTTATAGTAGGTTGGTTAGTCCCATTCATTTTGTCCCTAGGAAAGGAGGTATTATCGTAGTTCCTAATGATAATAATGAATTGATCCCGCACATAATTTTTACAGGGTATAGAATGGTAATTGATTTTTGGAAATTAAATAAAGATACTAGGAAAGATCATTACCCTCTACCTTTTATAGATCAAATGCTAGAAAGACTATCCAAACACACACATTTTTGCTTTCTAGATGGTTATTCCGGTTTCTCTCAAATACCTGTGTCAAAAGAGGACCAAGAGAAGACCACTTTAACTTGCCCTTTCGGTACCTTTGCTTATAGACATATGCCTTTTGGTTTATGCAGTGCACCTACTACCTTCCAAAGATGTATGACTGCTATATTCTCTGATTTTTGTGAAAGGATTGTTGAGGTTTTTATGGAGATTTTTCCATTTATGGAACTTCCTTTGATGATTGCTTGAGCAACCTTGATCGAGTTTTGCAGAGATGTGAAGAAACTAATCTTGTCTTGAATTGGGAGGAGTGACACTTTATGGTTAATGAAGGTATTGTTTTGGGACACAAAATCTTCGAAAGAGGTATTGAAGTTGATAAAGCTAAAGTTGATTATGTTCTAGTTGTTGTTGATTATGTTATTAAGTGCGTAGAAGCTATTCCAACTAGTAGTGCTGATCATAACACCTCTATTAAAATACTGAAAGAAGTTATTTTCCCTAGATTTGGAGTCCCTAGATATTTAATGACTGATGGTGGTTCACACTTTATTCATGTTGCTTTTCGTAAATTGCTTGCTAAGTATGACGTTAATCATAGAATTGCATCTCCTTATCACCCTTAGTCTAGTGGTCAAGTAGAATTAAGCAATAGAGAAATTAAATTGATCTTGCAAAAGACTGTTAATAGATCCAGAAAGAATTGGTCTAAGAAACTTGATGATGCATTATGGGCTTAGAGAACTGCTTACAAAAACCCTATGGGTATGTCTCCGTATAAAATGGTTTATGGTAAAGCATGTCACTTACCTCTAGATCTAAAGCATCAATTTTATTGGGCAATCAAAGAGCTCAATTATGATTTCAAACTTGCTGGTGAGAAGAGGTTATTTGACATTAGCTCACTTGATGATTGGAGAACCCAGGCCAATGAGAATGCCAAGTTGTTTAAAGAAAAAGTTAAGAGATGGCATGATAATAGGATACAAAAGCGTGAATTCAATTTAGGTGACCATGCCTTGCTATACAATTCTCGTTTAAATTTTTTTGTAGGAAAATTTCTCTCTAAATGGGAAGGGCCTTACATTGTCGAGAAGTATATCGTTCCGGTGCTATCAAGATCAACAACGCCGAAGGCACAAATCCGAAGGTGTTAAACGGGCAAAGAACCAGACATTATATCTTAGGCACTCCCATAAATGTTGAAACCAATATTATCAATACCATAACTCCGGAGGAGTATATTAGGAAGACTTACCAGAATGTTTCAGACTCTAAAAAGGAATAGGTATGTGGTACGGTAAGCAAACCGACTCCAAAACTGTCCCAATAGCATTTTTTTCTCAGTTTTGGAATATTTAATAAATTAGGAAAATTTAAAGTAGTCCGAAAGGTGCACGAGGAGGCAACAAGCCTGCAGGTCATGGCCTACCCCCTGGCCGCGCCCCTGTGGCTTTTGGCCACCCTGTGCACCCTCTGGACTCCGTTTTCTTGTGGTACACTCCTTTGGGTCGGTAAAAATTAATTATATAATCTCCCAAAGGCTTGGACCTTTGTATCACGACAATACCTCTTGTTTTTGTTTAGAGCTGTTTTTGTAGTAGATTTAGAGCAAGATGTCTTTGCAAGAGTCGATCGGGAGAGCCGTGTCTCTCACCCGACACTGGGGCCCAGAGCATACAGCGATGCCAATCACTTTGGGAAGGCCATGAAGGAAGAGATGGAGTCCGACTTGAAAAGGGTGGATGCCATGGAGGAAGACCAAGAAGCTACTTGTCGTCTACATCCTGGATTCATGTTGGAGGAACTTTAGAGCTCAACAATTCCGAATTCGGTCATCCCTCGCAATGCTAAATTTCTTATAAAAATATGAAAAAGAGTGTTGCTTTCTCTCCTGCAGCAATGAAACATCCATGGGTGATGGGGTCCCTAACCATCATCGGAAAGCTTCACAAGTAGATAATGGATCTAAGACGACAAAATAACAAGCTTGAGGAGGAGAACCGCATTCTGAGGGGCATCATTGCCAAGAATATAACACCATCGACTCCTAAGAAGGACATCTAAACACATGGGTATGGGCACTCCCCTTGGCTTGTGCCAAGCTTGGGGGAGGTGCCCCGATATCGTATCACCATCACACCTTTTACTTTTGTTGTTTTTCCTAGTTCGATCCTTTTGGTTATATCTTGATCTAGTAGGATAAAATTTTAGTATGATCTAGCTTTGAGTTTTGCTTTATGTTCCCCTTGTGTAAGCGAGTCGGAGAGTTATATAATAAAAAGTAGTTTTGATGTGAGGGCTTTGCTTGCTTGCTATGATCTTGAGACAAATAATTAAGAAATAAAAGGAGAATGGTATCAGAGCAAAGAGTATATGCGATGATCTTATGGGAAGTGATGACTTCACATATAAGAGGTATGTCAATTGAAATTAGTTGAGAGTTGACAAACATAGCGATTAGTCATTGGTGCAATTAAAAGGAAGTAAAAAAGAAAGAGAGGTCCACATATAAATATATTATCTTGGACGTCTTTTATGATTGTGAGCACTCATTAAAATATTATATGTTAAGAGGTTGATGTTGGACAAGGAAGACAACATAATGGGTTATGTTTGCTTATTTCCGAATAGAATTTATATGGTTATAGATCCTCCTACAGGTAGTGCTTGCTTCCACCTCATACTAACCAAAACTTCCACACCAAGTTGAGATACTAGTTGTGCATCCAAACACCCTCAATCCAGTTTTGCCATGAGAGTCCACCATACCTACCTATGGATTGAGTAAGATCCTTCAAGTAAGTTGTCATCAGTGCAAAAATCAATAAGAATTGCTCCTAAATATGTATGATATTTTATTGTAAGGGAAAATAAGCATTGTACGAACTTGTGATAGCAAATAAATAAAAGCGTCTGACTGCATTATAAAGGTTGCTATAACAAAGGGAAATACAACATGGCGTTCCTTTGCATTAAGGGTTCGCACATAAAAAGCGCATGACAACCTCTGCTTCCCTCTGCGAATGGCCTATTTGTTACTTTTACTTCTTAAGTACTTACCTTTATGCAAGAGTCATGGTGATCTTCACCAGTTCCTATATTTTGCCTTTTTCGCTTGGCAAGCAATATGTGTTGGGGAATGATCTAAACACATATATCCACTCGGATGTGGGTGATCATGATTTATTATTGTTGACATCACCCTTGAGGTGAATATTTGGGAGGCAAAACTATAACCCCTATGTTTCTCTGTGTTCAATTGAAGCTTCGACCTCATGAGTACCATGTGAGTGTTAGCAATTATGAAGGACTAAAAGATGATTGAGTATGTGTATTTGCTTTCAAGCTCTTATATTTACTCTTCCCGATGTTATGATAAATTGCAAATTGCTTCAATGACTGAGAGCACAGTTTGTTGGTTGTTAATAAAGTTCTTGGTTCATACTTTATCCTGTGAATGAATTGTTACTCTAGTATAAGAAATTATATATAAATAAGTATTGCTGTTATCAATATGATCATGATGCTTTCATGTCTGTATTTTATTTTATCGACACCTCTATCTTCTAACTTGTGGACATATTTATCGATTTCGGCTTTCGCTTGAGGACAAGCGAGGTCTAAGCTTGGGGAGTTGATACGTCCATTTTGCATCATGCTTTTATATTGATATTTATTACATTATGGGATGTTATTACACGTTATGGTACAATACTTATGCCTTTTCTCTCCTATTTTACAAGGTTTACATGAAGAGAGAGAATGCCGGCAGTTGGAATTCTGGTCTGGGAAAAGGGAAAATTTGAGAGACCTATTCTGCACAACTCCAAAAGTCCTGAAAAGTTACGGAGAATTATTTTGGAATATATAAAAATATTGGGCAAAACAAATACCAAAGGGGACCCACCAGGAGATCACAAAGCCTGCCAGGCGCGACCACCCCCCTGGCCATGCCTAGGTGGCTTATGGACCCCCTGGCAGGTCTCTGGTGCCCATCTTCTGCTATATGAAGGGTTTTGACCTGAAAAATAAATCAAAAGAGAGCTTTCGGGATGAAGCGCCGCCATCTCGAGGCGGAACTTGGCCAGAACCAATCTAGAGCTCCGGCTGAGCTATTCTGCCAGGGAAACTTCCCTCCCGGAGGGGGAAATCGAAGCCATCATTATCACCAACGATCCTCTCATCGAGAGGGTGTCAATCTCCATCAACATCTTCACCAACACCATCTCCTCTCCAAACCCTAGTTCATCTCTTGTATCCGATCTTTGTCTCAAAACCTCATATTGGTACCTATGGGTTGCTAGTAGTGTTGATTACTCCTTGTAGTTGATGCTAGTTGGTTTACTTGGTGGAAGATCATATGTTCAGGTCTTTTATGATAATTAATACTCCTCTGATTGTGAACATGAGCATGCTTTGTGAGTAGTTATGTTTGTTCCTAAGGACATGGGATAAGTCTTGTTATAAGTAATCATGTGAATTTGGTGTCTGTTCGATATTTTGATGAGATGTATGTTGTCTCTCCTCTAGTGGTGTTATGTGAATGTCGACCACATAACACTTCACCATTACTTGGGCCTAGGGGAAGGCATTGGTAAGTAATAAGTATATGATGTGTTGCTAGAGTGACAGAAGCTTAAACCCTAGTTTATGCGTTGCTTCGTAAGGGGATGATTTGGATCCATATGTTTCATGCTATGGTTAGATTTATCTTAATTCTTCTTTCGTAGTTGCAGATGCTTGCGAGAGAGGTTAATCATAAGTGGGAGGTTTGTCCAAGTAAGGGCACCACCCAAGCACTGGTCCACCCACATATCAAATTATCGAAGTAATGAACGTGAATCAAAGGAGCATGATGAAAACTAGCTTGACATAAATTCCCATGTGTCCTTGGGAGCGCTTCACTTTATACAAGACTTTGTCCAGGCCTGTCCTTTGCTACAAAAAGTATTGGGCTACCTTGCCGCACCTTTGCTACACTTGTTACTTGTTACTCGTTACACATTATCTTTACAAAACTATCTGTTACCGATAATTTTAGTGCTTGTAGAGAATACCTTACTGAAAACCGCTTGGCATTTCCTTCTGCTCTTCATTAGGTTCGACACTCTTACTTATCAAAAGGACTACGATAGATCCCCTATACTTGTGGGTCATCATTTACCCCTTAACCTAGGTCGACCGATAAGTTCCCGATAAGCGATACCCCCAACATTGGATCCAAGAACTGTGAGTGGAGGCGGATTTAGACACGAGTTTATGTATCCTTCTTTTGAAACTTAAACGGATTATATTTCATAGAATTTTAAAATTCATGTGAATGTAGAGATAATAGGTAGAAAGTCTCCTTGTATATATTTTTGTTAAAAATGTTATCATTTCTAAGTTTTGAATGTTGGAAATATGCCCTAGAGGCAATAATAAATTGGTTATTATTATATTTCCTTGTTCGTGGTAATAGTTTATTATGCATGCTATAATTGTGTTGATTGGAAACTCAAATACATGTGTGGGTACATAGACAACACTATGTCCCTAGTATGCCTCTAGTTAACTAGTTCGTTGATCAAATACCGTCAAAGTTTCCTGGCCATAGACATGAGATGTCATTTGATAACGCGATCACATCATTAGGAGAATGATGTGATGGACAAGACCCAAACTATAAACATAGCATATGATCGTGTCAGTTTATTGCTATAGTTTTCTCCATGTTAATATCTGTTCCATGCAACTCAGTGACACCGGACGAATACCTTGTGTGTATGAAACATCACAACGTAACCGGGTGACTACAAAGATGCTCTACAGGTATCTCCAAGGGTGTCTATTGAGTGGGCATGGATCAATACTGGGATTTGTTACTCCGTGTGACAGAGAGGTATCTCAGGGCCCACTCGGTAATACAACATCACAATAAGCCTTACAAGCGATGTGACTAAGTGTTAGCCACATGATCTTGTATTACGGAACGAGTAAAGAGACTTGCCGGTAACGACGTTGAACTAGGTATAGAGATACCATCGATCGAATCTCGGGCAAGTAACATACCGAAGAACAAAGGGAATAGCATACGAGATTAACTGAATCCTTGACATAGAGGTTCAACCGATAAAGATCTTCGTAGAATATGTAGGAACCAATATGGGCATCTAGGTCCCGCTATTGTTTATTGACCATGGAGGTGTCTCGGTCATGTCTACATAGTTCTCGAACCCGCAGGGTCTGCACACTTAAGGTTCAGTGACGTTTCGGTATAGTAGAGTTATGTATGGTGGTGACCAAAGGTTGTTCGGAGTCTCGAATGAGATCCTAGACGTCACGAGGATCTTCAGAATGGTCCAGAGGTAAAAAATTGATGTATAGGAAGTCCTGTTTTGGTCACCGGAAAAGTTTCGGGTACTTTGATAGTGTACCGGGAGTGCCGGGAGGGTACCGGGGGCCATCGGGAGGGGTGTCTCGATCCAAAGGACCTCATGGGATGTGGGAGGAGTCAAACCAACCTCTAGTGGGCTGGCCTAATCCCCCACTTAGGCCCATGCGTCTAGGGGTGGGGAAAACCCAAAGGTGGAAAGGTGGAAAGGGTTTCCAAGTGGAGAGGAGGAATCCTACTCCTAGTAGGATTGAAGTAGGACTCCTCCACCTCCAATTTCGGCCAAACCTTGAGGGTTTGAGGCTGCCTCCTCCCCTCCCTCCCTCCTATATATACTAGAGGATTTAAAGGGGAGAGCTAACCCTAATTTCCACGTGCTCCCTCTACTTCCTCTAGATTGTTTTCTCCTTTAGTCTAGTTTTGGCGCAGCTTAGGCGAAGCCCTGCCGGAATAGTTCCACCACCACCACCACCGTGCCGTCGTGCTGCCAGAGAACTCATCTACATCTCCGCTCCCTCTTGCTAGATCAAGAAGGCGAATCTTGTCATCGAGTAGTACGTGTGCTGAACGCGGAGGCGTCGTTCATTCGGCGCTAGATTGGAAGGATCGTGATCAGGATCGCGAGATGATTCATGATTTGATCACGAGACCGATCATGATGGGATCGTGGGACAGATCGTGATTGGATCATGAAATGGATCGTGATGGGATCGCGGGACGCTCGGTGATTTGGATTGCGAGACAGATCGTGATTGGATCACGAGATGGATCGTGATGGGATCGCTGGACGCTCGGCGATTTGGATCGCGAAGACGTTCGACTACATCAACCGCATTTCTTAACGCTTCTCGCTTAGCGATCTACAAGGGTATGTAGATCCACTTCTTCTCTTGTAGATGCTCATCACCATGGATAGATCTTACGTGTGTGTAGGAATTTTTTTGTTTCCCATGCAATGTTCCCCAACAGTGGCATCATGAGCTAGGTCTATGTGTAGATGAGATCATGAGTAGAACACAAAGGAGTTCGTGTGCGTTGATGCTCAGATTGCTTCCTTCCTTGGTCATGTTTTGATTCAGCGGTATTGTGGGATGAAGTGGCCTGGACCAACCTTACTCGTACACTTATGAGGGGTCGGTTGCATCGACAGACGTGTAACTTTATTGCACAAAGATGGTTGGTGGATGTCTGTCTCTCCTTCTCTGGTTGGATAGGATTCGACAAAGGCGGTCCTTGAGAAGGTTGAATAGCAATTTTTGTATCACCATTGTGGTTTTTGCGTAGGTGAGAATTGTTCTTGCTAGATACCCATAGCAGCCACGTAAAACATGCAACAACAATTAGAGTACGTCTAAGTTGTTTTTGCAGGGTATGCTGTGATGTGATATGGCCAATTACATGATGAGATATATGTGATGTATGAGATGATCTTGTATTGTATAGAATATCACGACTTGCATGTCGATGAGTACGAGAACCGACAGGAGCCATAGGGTTGTCTTTAATTTTTTTTGCCGTTTTGCTTTACTTTATCGCTATGAGTTAGCAATAGTCGTGGAAGCAACAGTCGACGTGACAACCTCATGGCGACACATTCATGGGGATCAAGATGATGGAGATCATGATGTCATGCCGGTGATGATGGAGATCATGCCGGTGCTCTGGGATGGAGATCAAAAGCACAAGTTCATGGCTATATCATGTCATTTATGATTTGCATTTGATGTTAACCCTTTTATGCATCTTATTTTGCTTAGGACGACGGTAGCATTATAAGGTGATCCCTCACTTAAATTTCAACATAAAATTGTGTTATCCTCGAGTGTGCACCGTTGCAAAAGTTCATCATTTTGAGACACCACGTGATGATTGAGTGTGATAGACTCTACATTCACATACAACGGGTGCAAGCCAGTGTTGAACTTGCGGAACACTCGGGTTAAACTTGACGAGCCTAGCATGTACAAACATGGCCTCGGAACACAAGAGACCAAAAGGTCGAACATGAGTCATATAGTAGATATGATCAACATGAAGATGTTCACCATTGAAACCATCTCAACTCACGTGATGATCGGACTTGAGTTGGTGAATTTGGATCATGTGACACTCGAATGACCAGAGGGATGTCAATTCGAATGGGAGTTTTTAAGTAATATGATTAACTAAACTCATTATCATGAACTAGTCAAAATGTCCTTGCAAATTATGTTGTAGATTACTAGCTCGCATTGTAGCCCCCTTGAATTTTTGATATTTTCCTAGAGAAATAGAGTTGAAAGATGATGGTAGCAATAATACGGACCGGGTCTATGATCTGAGGATTGTCCTCATTGCTGCACAGAAGCCTTATGTCCTTAATGCACCGCTCGGTGCAACACCCCCTCAAGCGTAGTCTGTAGATGTTGTGAACATCCGACAGGCACGTTCTGATGACTACTTGATAGTTCAGTGCGTCATGCATTACGGCTTAGAACTGAGGATCCAAAACTTTTTGAACGTCACAGAACATATGAGATGTTCAAAGAGCTGAAATTGGGATCTCAGGCTCGTGCCCGTGTTGAGAGGTGCGAGACCCCCAACAAGAATCTTTGCCTGCAAGATGAAGGAGAATAGCTCAATCAATGAGCATGTGCTCAGATTATCTGGGTACCACAATCGCTTGAATCGAGTGGGGGTGATGTCTACTACACAACCTTCTTCTTGTAGACTCGTGTTGGGCCTCCAAGCATAGAGTTTTGTAGGACAGTGGTGATTTTCCCTCAAGTGGATGACCTGAGGTTTATCAATCCGTGGGAGGCATAGGATGAAGATGGTCTCTCTCAAACAACCCTGCAACCAAATAACAAAGAGTCTCTTGTGTCACCAACACACCCAATACAATGTAAATTGTATAGGTGCACTAGTTCGGCGAAGAGATGGTGATACAAGTGTAATATGGATGGTAGATATAGGTTTTTGTAATCTGAAAATATAAAAACAACAAGGTAACTAATGATAAAAGTGAGCACAAACGGTATTGCAATGCTTGAAAACAAGGCCTAGGGTTCGTACTTTCACTAGTGCAATTTCTCTCAACAATACTGACATAGTTGAATCATATGTAAATACCTCTCGTGCGACAAAGAGTTCACTCCAAAGTCACCAATAGCGGAGAACAAATGAAGAAATTATTTTAGGGTACAAAACCACCTCAAAGTTATCTTTTCTGATCAATCTTATGAGCTATCCCTATAAGTGTCACGAACAACCCTAGAGTTCGTACTAAAATAACACCTTAAGATACACATCAACCAAAACCCTAATGTCACTTAGATACCCCAATGTCACCACAAGTACCCATGGGCTTGATTATACGATATGAATCACACAACTTCAAATTCATCATGTTCAATCCAACACAAAGAAATTCAAAGAGTGCCCCAAAGTTTCTACCGGAAAGTCAAGACAAAAACGTGTGCCAACCCCTATGCATAGATTCCCAAGGTCACAGAACCCGCAAGTTGATCACCAAAACATACATCAAGTGGATCAATAGAACATCCCATTGTCACCACGGATATCCCATTGCAAGACATACATCAAGTGTTCTCAAATCCTTAAAGACTAGATCCGATAAGAAAACTTCAAAGGGAAAACTCAATTCATCACAACAAGACAGAGAGGGGAAAACTACATATGATTCATCTATATCCATAAAGATCGCGGTACATCAAGATCGTGCCATCTCAAGAACACGAGAGAGATAGAGAGAGATCAAACACATAGCTACTGGTACATACCCTCAGCCTCGAGGGTGAACTACTCCCTCTTCATCATGAAGACCACCGGGATGATGAAGATGGCCTCCGGTGATGGTTTCCCTCTCCGAAAGGGTGCCGGAAGGGGCTCCCGGTTGATTTTTCATGGCTTTGGAGGCTTGCAGTGATGGAACTCCTGATCTAGGTTTCTTTTCAGAGGTTTCTATATTTATAGGATTTTTTGGCATCGATCTCACGCCAAGGGGTGCCACGAGGCGGTGGCAAGCCTACTAGGCGCGGGCTAGGGGGGTGGCCACGCCTAGCAGGCTTGCCGCCTCCTCGTGGCTCTTCTGTCCCAGCTCCAATGCTTCGGGGGTCTCTTTTGGTCCACACAAAATCATACTAAATTTTCAGCCCATTCCGAGAACTTTTATTTCTGCACAAAAATGACACCATGGTAGTTCTGCTCAAAACAACATCAGTCCGGGTTAGTTCTAATAAAATCATACCAAAATCATATAGAATTATTATAAACATGCCATGAATACTTCATAAATTATAGATACGTTGGAGACGTATCAACATCCCCAAGCTTAATTCCTGCTCGTCCTCGAGTAGGTAAATGATAAAAGAAATAATTTATGAAGTGTGAATGCTAGCAAGTGCACAAGTTTGATCAATGATAATTTCAATCACCTTTTCTAGCATCATTATATATCATAAATAGTAACTCATCTCATAAAACTTCTCATGATGAAATAACAAGCTATTCACATGTTAAAGTATAGGCTAACAAACTATGCTTCCAGTCACCAAACAATTGCAATTCATCTTATTTTCAGGAAGTGTCTATGTAAGAGCTTTGATTTAGCAAATTCCACATACTCAACCACCATATAGTCTTCCATGATTGCTAACACTCAAAGCATATTTTTAGAGCAAATGGCATCCGTCGAACACACAAAAAGATAGGGGCTTAAAGTTTTGCCTCCCAACTTATTTATCATATAGATAATTGTCAGCAATAATAATTCATGATCAAATATATTTGAATGTCCATATATGTTTAGATCTTTCCCCAACACATGACACTTACCAAGAGAAAAAGGCAAAATATAGGGAGTGGTGAAGATCACCATGACTCTTGCATAAAGGTAAGTACTATAAAGTAAAAGATAGGCCCTTTGCAGAGGGAAGCATTGATTTGCAGAGGTACCAGAGCTCGAGCTTCTAAAGCAGAGATGAATAATAATTTTGGGTGGTATGCTTTCATTGTCACCATAACAACTGAGAGATCTCGGTATCTTCCATTCTACATACATTATAGGCGGTTCCCAAACAGAATGGTAAAGTTTTTACTCCTCCTCCACCAATCAATCACACTCCATGGCAAGCTAAATCCACAGGTACCGTCCATACCAACAACATACCTGGGGGAGTTTTGTTTAATTATTTGCATTTTTTCTTTGATTTTCGGACTGGGAAACCCTATTACCAGCCACTTTCTCGTGAATGATAGTGAATAACACATATCGTGAGAATAACCCACCTAGCATGGAAGATACTGCTAGTCCCTAGTTACTATATGAGCGATTCGGACATACAAAATAGAATATTATTTGAAGGTTTAGAGTTTGGCACATGCAAATTTACTTGGAATGGCAGGTAAATACCGCGTATAGGTAGGTATGGTGGACTCATATGGAACAAATTTGGGTTTAAGGGTGTTTCGATGCACAAGTAGTATTTCTAGTTGGAGCGGAAGTTTTGGCTAATATGAGGTGGAATCAAGCACCACATGTTGGAGGATCCATAACAATATAACTTCTGTACAAATATGCCCAAGCATAACTAATTACGTTGTCTTCCTTTTCCAACTTCAACTAATTTTCTCAAGTTTGAAAATATATAATGGGTATTCACAATCATAGAAGATGTCCAAGATAGTATATTTACATGTGAAATCTCTCTTCCTTCAGTATTCTGTCATGAATTGTTCAAATGACCAATGCGATGTTTGCTAACTTTCAAATAAATTTTACCACCTATGCTTCCTATATGTGAAGTCATTGCTCCCCATGGGATAAGCATATAAACACATGTATAATTTCAGATTTATGGTATTCAATTCATTAAACCATTTACTCATAGGATATAAGTGAAGCACGAGAGTAAATGACAAAACTACTCCAAAACATATAAGTGAAGAACAATGAGTAGTCAAACAATTAATTAGCTATGTGAGGACTTTCTCTCTCTCTCAATAAAGATTTTCAGATCTGAGTATTTTATTTAAACAACACGCAAAACAAAAATAGCACTCCAAGAATAGCGTGCATCATGTGAACAAATTAAAATTTAGGCTCATCATAGGCTAACCGATAATTATTGAAGAAGAGAGGTGGGATGCATAGCATCCCCAAGCTTAGATGCTTGAGACTTCTTGAAATATTTACTTGGGGTGCCTTGGGCATCCCCAAGCTTAAGATTTTGTATCTCGTTCATCCTCTCATACCATGGTTTCACCTATTCTCAAAAACTTCATCCACACAAAACTCAAAACGAATTCATGAGATAGGTTAGTACACATAATAATAAATGAACTCTTTATGTACTGCCAAGACTGTAGCGACCCGACTCAAAACGAGTCAAGCCTCTATGTGTTCTGTTCCATCCCTGGATCAGTATGCTGGCACACACAGTACATCAATGTATATATCAATGTGCAGTCACATGTAAATAACATAAAACTGATATATACCTCGAAATCTCAGCGGAAACAGTCAACGAAAGTGGATTCCCAATAACACCAATGGCAGGTTGAGTGCAGACCGTAACCCTAAATCGTACTCTTACTCGTCGTAGAACTTATCTGTAACATAAGACGTTGCAGCCATCTAGGTGAGTACATTGAATGTACTGGCAAGATCACCATGGCAGAACAGAAGATAAAGACTATTCTATATGCAGTAGGGCTTTGTGGCTCCGTGTCTGAGTTTTTGCATAAAAGCTGATTTTATTTTATTTTCCTACGACAGAGGAATGTCAGGAGTGTTCACTATAGAGTTATCTATCATGACATGGTTCTTCCAACCGATGTCTTAATGCCCACAAGTATCATAAGTTGCCCACAATTGATTATCAGTCTAGTGTTGAGAGTTCAGAGATAGATCCAAGTCTAGAGGCTCAAATTGTCCGTAACCGGGACACAGCTAATCGATTAGGTTTAACTCTACACAGTGTTGTGTACTTTACCCACAAGATTCGTTCCCTCCTTGTAAGTCCTCGCACTGCCGGGTGTTTGAGAATAGGACGAACGAAACATTGTCTTTCAGAGTGTTTCCCTGACTACTGTCAATGCCCATCCAATCCTAATGTCGACTACATCTAGTAGCACTGCCCAGCCAGAGTCACAACAAAGATCAACCAAGCCAGAGCCCATAATGACTTGTGGCTACACAAGTAAGCTTCCGGGCATGAAGTATTCATGCGTCTCTTTGAGTCTGGGTGAAGCTTTCCGCAACATGTCATGGTGCTTCTCCATGCATCCTGGCCATCCACCGGTTACTCTAGGGTGCCCATCAAATCCATCCTTCACCCAGTAGTGTGTATTGAAAACTTGTTCTCGAGTCTCGATGTATTGAGGTCTTGAATATGCAGGCCTTGAAGATGTCTTCACGAAGGTGGCGTTTTTGACGTGGAATCCTCCTTCTCACACCACTCACGAACACTCAAACCACACCCCGTCTACTTTAGCATAGCATTAAAATAACTAGCGTTCCCGGGGCTTTAGTAACAAGTTGTGGGTTCCTACCTCATGCATTCTACTCAACTACAAGAATTTAAATAACACTACTGGAGGGATTTGTTGAATGATGTCACTACATGCAATAAAACATAGATGAAATAGATGGTCGAAGTGAACTTGACTGGTAAGGTTGATGAAGATAAAATCGCTCTTAGAAAATAACTTGATAGAACTATTCGTCACCTTTCCGATAAAATCTATACAATCAAACATTACACTCATAAGCAAACACTTCTAGCAATCAATACTATCAAACAAGAAGCAACACAAAAGGGCTGTGATGAAGGAAATACTTAAGACAAAATCAAAACAACAAAACTTCATCAACACAACCAAGGTTGGTTTTCTCTACAAATAATCCTATTTTCAAATAGTAAGACAACAACAAAGTAAAACCTAACAAAATTATTCTACCAAATATTTTACTAGCAAAAACAATTACTTCTGAAGAACAACTAAGAACTATGACCAATAACACACTAAACACCATAAGTTTTCTAGCTAATAAACTTAAGAACAAGTAATAAAAAGTGAAAACAAAGTATAAAACAACTAAGTTAACACAAAGTAAAACTGATAAAACAATTTATAAAAATATTTTCAAATAGGAAATAAAACTAGCAATGAAATCAATTTGCAAGTTATTATGAAACTAGAATTGATTTCATGCGATAAAAATAATAATTGACATAAAAATAACTTGATTGAAATACTAATGCTAACTAATATAAAACCAAATAAAACTTGTCAACTAAAATAGAAGAAAATAAATTAAAAACAATTGAAACTACAGAAATAGAAATAAACCTAAAAAGAATCAAAATAGTACTGTTTTGCTTGAAGCCCTAATTTAAATTATTAAAAAAATCTCAAAATCTACTTACTGTTAAATAAAGTCACTCGTGACAAGTAGCAAATAGAATCAACTCAAAATCTATTTTTAAACTCAAGTTATTCAAATTCTAGTGGTTTGAGTAAATTCAACATAATTCAAATTTAAAACTTTAAAATTTGGTCCAACTTTATATCTACAGAAACTACATAAATTTTGTGACAGCATGCAAAAAGAATCACTCAAAAATACTAAAAATCCTAATAGTTATAGCAAAAACAATATCAGAGTTTATTCTGTTTTTAAAATAGAAAAAAGAAAAAGGAAAACCTAAACTAACGAACCTGGGGTGCTACGTGGCGCTTTCTGGTTAGTTGAGGTTGTGCGCGCGGGTGGTAATCGGTGAACGTCCATAGTGTAAAAGAAAACGGTTCGGGGTATTATAACTTCTAATCTGGATCGTTGGATCTAGATCCAACATCTACAGAGGAGAGGGGGTGAACTCACAGGGTTATGTCACCGGCGATGGAAGATTCCGGCGAGGCAGGGGCGACGAGGACGTCAGGGATGGAGCTCTGGTGATCCTCAACGATGGTGGAGATGTCCATTCGATGGAGGCAAACCTCTGGCATCGATTGGCGTTGGCGTTAGAGCTCGGGGATGTCGAAGGCGAGCACCTCAAGCTCGTAGAGCTGTTGGGGCAGGGCTCCGACGTGGTCGGCATAGGCGTCGCTCCGGTGGTCAGCTACAGCAAAGGGGACGTCCAGGCGATGGTGGCGAGTCTCTGGTGAAGATTGGTGGCGTCCGGGAGGGTTGGGGGCGTCGACGTCAAGCGCTATGAGCTCGTGAAGCTTCGGGAGCTCGTGTGGAACTCCGATGAGGTGATGCGGCGGCGGCGGTGCGTTGAGAGGGGAAAATCAGGGTGGAACGGGGGTGGTAGGGTCTCCTCTATTTATATGGAGGTCAGGGTGAGGGGGAGGAAGGGAATAGGTGGATCCATCATGGATCCGGTCTGCTCCGACGAGGGAAGGATAGGGAGAGGAAAGGAAGGAGAAAACCGACGAGGTGCGGGATCGGGCAGTGGGGCCCACGTGTCAACGACAAGTGAGAGGTGCGCGGTGGATTGGGCAATCGTCCCAAATCATTTTCGGATCCAGCTGGGCAGATTTGGGCCGATTCCTTCCAATGGCCTCGAGGTATTTCCTAATAGAGCGTATTTTTCCTTTTAAGTGAAAACAGGAAAGAAAATTTAAAATGGAAACTAAATATGACTCCAAATATGGCATTATTATACACCAAAATTATCAGAAAATTAAATTCAATTATATGGACATTTTTCCATGGTCAAAATAAATACTTTTAAAAAATCATTTTTCAAAAAATACCTAAATTGGTTTTATTTGTTTTTGCAAATACTTTTCAAATAACCCCATGGGTTTTACGATTCAAATATTTCACAAAAATACCCCTAGTTTGGAGGTTCAGTTTCCTCCTCTCAAAATGTTTGAATTTGGGCAAGTGAAATTGAATTCTGTCAAGTTTTCAAATAGAACCAATATGCAATGAATTCCAAATAGGAAATTTCAGTAGTTTTCCAAATCCACTATTCAAATCATTTATTTTGAAGAAGTCATATTATATTCTCTCACTTATTTTTGAATGAATTTTGAATTCAAAAGCAAAAGGGGAAGTCATGTCATTCCCACTCATTCAAAAGTTTTTTTAAAAGTTTCAAATTTTCACTCAAATTCAATCACTCAATGAGACAAAAAAATCATTGATCTATTTATTATAACGTTCCAAAATTTGGGACGTTACAAAGACAAGTTGCACAATAATTTTCAAACATTAGGTATTGTATACTATCATTTCCACAATTTATATTTATCAATATAGGCTATGGAAACTATATGATAAGTAGATAACAAAACTATGACAACAATCTGTCCAAACAGAACAGTCTGTAGGAATTTATGAAAATAGTATACTTATGTAACTCAAAGAATTATGAAAATTTCGGACATGCTATAAATTTATATGAAAATACTGTGTAAAAATTTCATAAACTTTCCACGTCCCGGTAAAATATGAAAATTCAAACACTACAGGAGAAGTTTCTATTTTTACACAGCACACATGAAAACATGCAATGCAAGCATCCTAAGGAAATTCTTGGAACTTTTTATTGGAAAACAAGATTATAAATAACACCTAACAGAGAAAAACAAAATAAAATGATGCTCCAAGCAAAACTCATATTATGTGACGAATAAAAATATAGCTCCAAGTAAGATATACCAATAGTGTTGAAGACGAAAGAGGGGATGCCCCGGAAGGCATCCCCAAGCTTAGGCTCTTGAGTATTCCTTGGATGCTACCTTGGGTCTGCCTTGGTCATCCCCAAGCTTAGGTTCTTGTAACTCCTTATTCTCCTCATATCGGTGTCTCACCCAAAACTTGAAAACTTCAATCACACAAAACTTAATGGAACTTCGTGAGAAGGGTTAGTGTAGTAAAGATAAATCATTCACTTAGGTACTGTCAAGACAAGATTCATAATTGTTCCCACATGATACCTAATGTATTCCATAATTCCCACAATTTATATTACTCAATGTAAGCTATAGGAACACTTGAAACAAGCAAATATGCATGCAAAACAGAATCTGTCAAAAACAGAACAGACTGTAAAGATCTGAATGATCACCATAATTCCCTGACTCTAAAAATTCTGAAAAATTAGGAGAACTCAAGGAATTTGCATATAAATGTTGCTTTAAAATTTCATATTTTTTTGACTCTCCAGTAAAGTCAGATAATTCATATACTGGACGGAAAACTTTTTGTTTTTGCACAAAATCAAACAAGCAAGTATCCACACTATCCCAAAGGCTTTACTTGGCACTTTATTGAAATAAAGACACAAAACATGATTACTACAGTATATTAATCATGTGAACACATCAAAACAGAAAGTAAAAGTGTTGGGTTGTCTCCCAACAAGCGCTTTTCCTTAATGCCTTTTAGCTAGGCATGATGATTTCAATAATGCTCGTATAGGAATAATAATTGAAACATGCAAAATAGCATGATGAATCTCATGACAAGAAAATTTAAGTCTAACCCACTTCCTATGCATAGGGATTTTTTGAGCAAACAATTTATGGGAGCAAGAATCAACTAACATAGGAAGGCAAAACAAGCATAACTTCAAAACTTTGAACACACATAGAGGAAACTTGACATTATTGCAATTCCTACAAGCATACGTTCCTCCCTCATAATAGTTTTTAGTAGCATCATGAATGAATTCCACAATATTACCAGCACACAAAGCATTCTCTTCATGATCTACAAGCATAGAAATTCTACTACTCTCCACACAACAAAATTTCTTCTCATGAAAAGTAGTGGGAGCAAACTCAACAAAATAACTATCATGTGACACTTGATTGACATAACCACATTGAATATTAGAATCATGATAATAGGTTTCATGCTTGTCATTATTATTTATAGCATATGTTTCATCACAATAATCATCATGGATATGAAGCAAGTCATAATCATAATAGTTTTGCTGATCAAAACTTGGGGGACTAAAAATATTATTTTCATCTAACATAGAATCCCAAGCTTGTGGATTTGAATATCATTAGCATCACGGATATTCATAGAATTCATACTAACAATATTGCAATCATGCTCATCACTCAAGGATTTAGTGCCAAACATTTTAATAACTTCTTCTTCTAAAACTTGAGCACAATTTTGCTTTCCATCATTTTCACGAAAGACATTAAAAACATGAAGCATATGAGGCAATCTCAATTCCATTTTTTACTTTTCTTTTATAAAACCAAACTAGTGAAAAAAATAAACCAAAAGATTTGATTGCAAACTCTATAGATATACCTTCAAGCACTCACCACCCCGACAACAACACTAGAAAAGAGCTTGATGTCTGTTGGAAATATGCCCCAGAGGCAATAATAAAATGGTTATTATTGTATTTCCTATTTCATGATAATTGTCTATTGTTCATGCTATAATTGTGTTAACCAGAAACCGTAATACATGTGTGAATACATAGACCACAACATGTCCCTAGTGAGCCTCTAGTTGACTAGCTCGTTGATCAATAGATGGTCACGATTTCATTACCATGGACATTGGATGTCATTGATAATGGGATCACATCATTAGGATAATGATGTGATGGACAAGACCCAATCCTAAGCATAGCACAAGATCGTGTAGTAGATTTGCTAAAGCTTTTCAATGTCAAGTATCGTTTCCTTAGACCATGAGATTGTGCAACTCCCAGATACCGTAGGAATGCTTTGGGTGTGCCAAACGTCACAACATAACTGTGTGGATATAAAGGTGCACTACGGGTATCTCCGAAAGTGTCTGTTGGGTTGGCATGAATCGAGACTGGGATTTGTCACTCCGTGTGACGGAGCGGTATCTCTGGGCCCACTCGGTAAGACATCATCATAATGAGCTCAATGTGACTAAGGAGTTAGTCATGGGATGATGTATTATGGAACGAGTAAAGAGACTTGCCGGTAACGAGATTGAACAAGGTATAGAGATACCGACGATCGAATCTCGGGCAAGTATCATACCGATAGACAAAGGGAATTATATACGGGATTGATTGAATCCCCGACATCGTGGTTCATCCGATGAGATCATCATGGAGCATGTGGGAGCCAACATGGGTATCCAGATCCCACTGTTTGTTATTGACCGGAGAAGTGTCTCTGTCATGTCTACGTGTCTCCCGTACACGTAGGGTCTACACACTTAAGGTTCGATGACGCTAGGGTTATAGGGAAATGGTATACATGATTACCGAAGGTTGTTCGAAGTCCCGGATGAGATCCCGAACGTCATGAGGAGCTCCGGAATGGTCTGGAGGTAAAGATTGATATATAGGAAGTCCAGTTTTGGTCACCGGAAAGTTTTCGGGCTTATCGATAGTGTACCGGGAGTGCCACGAGGGTGCCGAAGGACCCCCGGAGGGGTGTGACGACCATAGGACTTCATGGGACCTTAGAGGAAGTGTACCAGCCCTTTTCTGGGCTGGCCAAGACCTTCTAGAAAGGCCCATGCGGCTAGAGATCAAGGGATAAGGCAAAAGGAGTTTGAAAGGAGGGAGATCCACCTCCCTTGTGGGAGGTGGACTCTTCCCTAGCTTCGGCCGAAGCCCTCCTCTTTGGAAGAGGGGCCAAGGTAACCCTCCCTATCCCTCCTCCTATATATACCAAGGGTTTGGGCTGATTTGAGACACGACTTCTCTCTCTCTCGGCGTAGCCCTACCCTTCCTCTTCCTCATTCTCCGTAGTGCTTGGCGAAGCCCTGCCGGAGTTCACGTAGCTTCACCGTCACCACGCCGTCATGCTGCCGGAGCTCTCCCTCAACCTCTCCTTCCTCCTTGCTGGATCAAGGCGTAGGAGACGTCATCGGGCTGGACATGTGTTGAACGCAGAGGCGCCATTGTTCGGCGTTGAGATCTGAATCCACCGCGATCTGAATCGCTGCGAGTACGACTCCACCAACCACGTTCTTGTAATGCTTCCGCTTAGCGATCTTCAAAGGAATGAAGATGCAATATCTCCCCACTCATTGCTGGTTTCTCCTTGGATTGATCTTGGTGATCGTAGGAATTTTTTATTTACTACTACGTCTCCCAATAGTGGCGTCATGAGCTAGGTCTATGCGTAGAATCTATGCACGAGTAGAACACAAGTTGTTGTGGGAGTAGATTTTGTTAATATGCTTACCACTACTAGTCTTATCTTGATTTGGCGGTATTGTGGGATGAAGCAGCCCGGAACGACTTTACACGTATGCTTACGTGAGACTGGTTCCACCGCCTGACATGCACTTGTTTAATAAGGTGGCTAGCGGGTGTCTGTCTCTCCCACCTTAGTCGGATTGGATTCGATGAAAAGGGCCCTTATGAAGGGTAAATAGCAATTGGCATATCATGTTGTGGTTTTGGCGTAGGTAAGAAACGTTCTTGCTAGAAACCTATAGCAGCCACGTAAAAACTTGCAACTACAAATAAGAGGACGTCTAACTTGTTTTTGCAGCATATGCCTTGTGATGTGATATGGCCAAAGAATGTGATGTGATGCATTGTGATGTATGAGATTGATCATGTTCTTGTAATAGGATTCACGACTTGCATGTCGATGAGTATGACAACCGGCAGGAGCCATAGGAGTTGTCTTATTTTATTGTATGACCCGCGTGTCAATCATAAACGCCATGTAATTACTTTACTTTATTGCTAAACGTTAGCCATAGTAGTAGAAGTAATAGTTGGCGAGACAACTTCATGAAGACAAAATGATGGAGATCATGAAGATGGAGATCATGGTGTCGTGCCAGTGACAATGATGATCATGGTGCCCCGAACATGGAGATCAAAGGAGCAAGATGATATTGGCCATATCATGTCACTATATTGATTGCATGTGATGTTTATCATGTTTACATCTTATTTTCTTAGAACGACGGTAGTAAATAAGATGATCTCTCAATAAAATTTCAAGAGAAGTGTTCACCCTAACTATGCACCGTTGCTAAGGATCATCGCTCTGAAGCACCACGTGATGATCGGGTGTGATAGGTTCTAATGTTCGCATACAACGGGTGTAAGCCAGATTTACACACGCGATACACTTAGGTTGACTTGACGAGCCTAGCATGTATAGACATGGCCTCGGAACACGGAAGACCGAAAGGTCGAACATTAGTCGTATAGAAGATACGATCAACATGGAGATGTTCACCATGGATGACTAGTCCGTCTCACGTGATGATTGGACACGTGCTAATTGACATGGATCATGTGTCACTTAGATGACTAGAGAGATGTCTATCTAAGTGGGAGTTCATTAAATAATTTGATTATGTGAACTTAATTATCATGAACTTAGTCTAAAATTATCTTTACAATCTATATTGTAGATCCAATGGCCAACGCGAATGTCACCCTCAAGTTCAACGCGTTCCTAGAGAAAACCAAGTTGAAAGATGATGGAAGCAACTATGCGGACTGGGTCTGTGGTTTGACGATCATCCTCATAGCTTCCAAGAAATTGTATGTCCTCGATGCACCGCTAGGCGACCCACCCCTTTTCCCAGTAGAGCAAGACGTTGCGAACGCTTGGCATTCTCGCTGCGATGATTACTCCCTTGTTCAGTGCAACATGCTTTACAGTTTAGAACCGGGGATCCAAAAGCATTTTGAGCAACACGGAGCATATGAGATGTTCCAAGAGCTGAAACTGGTTTTCCAAGCTCATGCCCAGGTCGAGAGATATGACGTCTCCGACAAGTTCTTCAGCTGTAAGATGGAGGAGAATAGTTCTGTCAGTGAGCACATCCTCAAGATGTCTGGGCTACACAACCGCTTGACTCAGCTGGGAGTTAATCTCCCGGATGACTTGGTCATTGACAGAATCCTCCAGTTGCTTCCACCTAGCTACAAGAGCTTTGTGATGAACTATAACATGCAAAGGATGGAGAAGTCCATTCCTGAGTTGTACTCGATGCGGAAATCACCAGAGGTCGAGATCAAAAAGGAGCATCAAGTGTTGATGGTGAATAAGACCACTAGTTTCAAGAAAGGCAAGGGTAAGAAGAACTTCAAGAAGGACGACAAAGCTGTTGCCGCGCTCGGTAAGCAAGTTGCCGGGAAGAAGAAGAACAAGAATGGACCCAAGCCTGAGACTGAGTGTTTTTGTTGCAAGGGTACCAGTCACTTGAAGTGGAACTGCCCCAAGTACTTAGCGGATAAGAAGGACGACAACGTTAAAGGTATATGTGATATACTTGTTATTGATGTGTACCTAACCAGCGCTCGTAGTAGCTCCTGGGTATTTGATACCGGTGCAGTTGCTCACATTTGTAACTCCATGTAGGAGCTGCGGAATAAGCGGAGGCTGGCAAAGGACGAGGTGATGATGCACGTCGAGAATGGTTCCAAGGTCGATGTGATCGCCGTCGACACGCTACCTCTACATCTACCTTCGGGATTAGTGTTAAACCTTAATAATTGTTATTTAGTACCAGCTTTGAGCATGAACATT
The DNA here is from genome assembly GCA_022496015.1 of Hordeum marinum. NCBI lineage: Eukaryota > Viridiplantae > Streptophyta > Magnoliopsida > Poales > Poaceae > Hordeum > Hordeum marinum. Next base: position 38,492,015 of record CM039673.1, read on the forward strand.
GTATCTGGAGCTCGCTTCATGCGAGATGGCTACTCATTTAAATCTGAGAATAATGGTTGTTCTATTTATATGAGAGAAATGTTTTATGGTCATGCCTAGGGATGGCACCCGCCGGGTTTGGGTACGGGTTGAGTTACCCCATACCCTTACCCACCCCCCATGAGCTTACCCATCACCCATACCCATACCCGACAGCGGGTACAATTTTTTCCCATACCCATCACCCTACAGGGTAAATGGGTACCCACGGGTAAAAATATCCATGCATGCATGCATCAACTTGAGCAAGAAATAATCATAAACGACAACATATCATCATAATTTTTAAACAACAACACATCGTAACAACCTCACATACTTATAAACAAAAACACATTTATATAAAAAGCAACAATTACTCGTAAAAGCAACATATCATAAACAACAAAAAATTCCCATCAACATCAGCACTCATTCATAGGCAGCAACACACTCATAAAGCAACACATAGTAATTTATTTAAAGTTCACAAACTCACGATAAAGTATGGAGGTAATTTGACAATACATAAGGCCACAAAATAAGCATCCCAATAAAGTTTCGACATTGTAACTAGTTCAATTAAAATAAACTCGACCACTTCGGCAGTAGCATAACGAAGACCTTTGCACAATAATTCTTCAATCTTGAGCATATAACTCACCAAGGCCATGTCTCTACATCTCAAAGGTCCAAGTCCTAGTTGGAAACAAGAATACAGTAATATTTTTAGAATTTTGCTTGTAGCATATGCACTCAAATACTCAATTGGCAAAGGAAATGTGTTGATGAATATTAACCTGCATCCCCTCTTGAATGTCTTGAAGGCAAGTCCAAAAGCTAGCATCTCCTTTATAAGCATCTAGAACAAAAAAATTGTACACATAATGAGATAACGATTAGCAGCAGTTAAATAAAGAGTAAGTTTGGACAAAGTACACTATTTGCTCACCTTTGCATTTGTTTCTAAGCCAATCTTGAGAACACATCAAAACTTCCACCATATTAGGAGTTAGGCAGCTCCTATGCTCACTAAGTATTCTGCCACTTGTACTAAATGCCGACTTTGAAGCAACTGTTGTCACGGGAATGGCAAAAATATCTCTAGCAACCTTCCTTAATGTTGGATATCTTGTTCCAGCTACTTTCCACCAATCCAACACACTAAATACTTCTGTGTACGGCACTAGGCCATTTGTCAAGTACATATCTATTTCACCTTGTAGGCGAGCTGCAGAAGGACTTTGCTTGGCAACAATGTCACTGAAAATATTCATGATGGCTGGAGCTTTCATTGAATAAATCAATTCTTCACATGGTTCATATTCATCTACTTCCACTTCATACTCCTCTATCAGTGAATGTAGTCTAGAAACTAATGCATCAACCAACTCCACACACTCATAAGAAGATGGTTCAATGCCATGAAGCATGGCAAAGCAAGCTGGCAACATATGCCTCTTGTAACGAGGATCAAGAAGTGTAGCCATCCCCATTAGATATTGAATGTCCTTCCAATACTTATCAAATTTAGTAGTCATTTCCTCAGAGAGTTTTTTGATAATTGGGTTGCTAGAAGTGGCCCACTGTCTCGTTTTCATTTTAATCTCACATATTTTTGGGAAGTAAACATTAGCGGTCACATAATCAGTTCCCGAGAACAACTTAGTTATATCATAGAATAAGCCAAGTGTCTCCACCATCTCTGCAGCAAACTCCCATTCTTTATCACTAGGTAAATGCTCATATTGTTTGTCAACTTGTTTTGCACGTTCGAAAACAACTCTGTATGGTAAAGCTACTTCTAGCATCATGAAAGTGGAGTTCCACCTAGTTTTGCAATCAAGAATCAACTTTCTTGTTATTTTAAATTTTTTAAATTTAGCCATCTCCTCAAACTTCTCTATCCTTTTTCCTGTTGCAGTCCAATATGCCACACTTTCCCTAATGTTTTATATAGCTGACTTCATAACATCCAATCCATCCTTAACTATAAGATTTAAGATGTGAGCACTACAATGCATATGCAACATAGTACCTTCCAAAGGGAGCTTCTTCTTCCCTATCTTCCCCACAACCATCTCAATTGCCTTGTATTGGTGGTGTAGTTATCCACAGTCACTGTCATCAACTTTTCATCAATATTCCATTGAAGCAGGGAGTCATAGAGCACCTCACATATCACTTCACCTGTATGAGGAGCTGGAACATATACAAACCTGCAATGTTCAGCAACATCTAGTCATAAACAACAACACATAATAAATAACAACACATACTAAACAACGACACATACTAAACAACATCACACCTTAACCAGCAACACGTACTGAACATTAGCACATGTTAGATAACACCATATGATTGGCAACACATATTATACAGCAGCACATAGTAGTACCTCATGATAACGTTCCGAAGCTTCCAAGAATCAACAATGAAATGAGCTGTAATAGCCATATATCCTTTCTTTTGGTGGTCAGCGGTCCCCATATCTGTAGTGATAGCAACTCTAGATTGGTTCATAGTCATGTAATCAATTGCCTTCTTTCTTTCTTGGTTATAATTTTCCACAATATCTTGCCTAAAAGACAAAAGAAGAGGATAGCATATATTACTCTTCAATACATAGAACAAGGTAAACATAAATAAATCAAATAAAACCATAGAGAAGTATACCTAATAGTATTTCTTGTATGTAGCTTGAATAGGGGCTGAAGCGAATGAACAAACTTCCTAAAACCAGCATGGTCCACTATAGACAGTGGATACTCATGTAGCACCAACATGTTACCAAGCTCTCTTCTAGCAACCTCTTGATCAAAAGTATAGCTCTCCAAAAAAATGTCACCATCCTCCTTAGCATTGATCCTCAATGATGGCTGATACAATGTTTTGCCGCCCTTTGTCTTCAACATCTTGAGAGTACAAATCTTTAGATGGTCGGCAAGATGCTTCGTGCCTGCTCTGGGTCCCGCAGCAAGTTCCTTGTGACAAGAGTTACACCTTGCCTTCCATTGTCCATTGATCCTCATCTTCTTCATTTCCAACCAAACTTTGGAAGTTAGCTTCCGTTTGCCTGCTTCGTTGACCTCTTACACCTCATGTCCATCTTGATCATCTGAAAGAATGACATGATCTCCATCTTCATCCATTGGGGCTGATGCATCACAAGGAATATCTACTTGGTTGCTGGAACTTGTACCACTGCAAAATGAGCATAATTACAAAATGGACATCAAATTCATCTAGTTTTCTTAATAAAATACTTGATTCTATGTATTCTACAATATTCTACCCCTACCAATTCTATGTATGCTGTTACAACGCTAAAAAATCACAAAGTGAGTGATGTAGTAGAGCGTAGTTTGCTATGACGATCCCATCTCAGTAACAAATATTTTTGTTTGTCTTATATAAAAAGTCGTATTCATCATAGAAGCTATATACATTATGTATAGACAGAAAATCAATACTTATTAACTTATATATGCATGAAAAAAGATCATATCACCACATCATCTATACATCTACATATCATCTAGGAATGCATACAATCATACAACAAATTGAAACTCACCAAGCCAACATAACCTTGCTTTTTTTCTTGTGCTTGATGGGAGCAGAGGATCGACTAACCGGGCTAGGGCGAGGCGGCCGACTTGACATGCCGCGATGGTGCTGCGTCTTGGACGCCGAGGCAGGAGGTAGAGGTCCTTTACGTCGGCCGGAGACTTGGCCGTTTCCCGGCGGACGGAGACGTATGGGGCCATCCAATGACGGTGTTAGTCTTGGGATCAGGCTATCCGTGCCATGCACATGCTCCTGGCCGTGGTGGTCACCGCCGTTTGACTCGGCCCGCGTGAGCGTGAGCTGCATGTCCTTCACCCGGCCGCAGTCCTCATCCCCATGGTCCATGGCTGAACGACGAGGTAGTGAGCACCTAGATGCGTTGGCGGTGAAGCCAGACAAGACGAGGAGACGAGATGAGAGATGAGCTCACGAGGAGACGAGGAGGATATCAATCCATGTCTCTGAATATGGACGTGAATATGGGACGTGATCATGTATTTCCTATTCACCTAAGCCTAATCACGTTAATCACGCAGCTTGCTTCTATCATTCCATGTATATGTGCGTACATGGGCTACATGTATCTCATGGGTGAACCGATGGATCGATTCTGGGGTAGTTATATTAGATAAATGAATAGTGAAGGCCCACTTAACATATTTTATATGGGTATATGGGTACACGGGTATGGGTTATGTTATCCCATACCCATACCCACTATACCCGATGGGTTTAATATTTTCCTATTTATATACCCATGGGTAATTTTTTATCCCATACCCTTACCCTAATAGGGTTTTTACCCGCCGGGTACGCGGGTAATGGGTACCCATTGCCATCCCTAGTCATGCCCCGCTGGTCAATGGTTTATTTTTGATGAATCTCGAACGTGATGTTACACATGCCCATAGTGTGAGTACCAAAAAGTGTAAGGTTGATAACGATAGTCCCACTTACATGTGGCACTGCCGCCTTGGTCATATTGGTATCAAACGCATGAAGAAGCTCCATACTGATGGACTTTTGGAGTCTCTTGATTTCGAATCATTTGACACGTGCGAACCATGCCTCATGGGCAAGATGACCAAGACTCCGTTCTCCGGAACAATAGAGCGAGCAACTGACTTGTTGGAAATAATACATACCTATGTATGCGGTCCGATGAGTATCGAGGCTCGTGGTGGTTACCGTTATGTTCTCACCCTCACTGATGACTTAAGTAGATATGGGTATGTCTACTTAATGAAACATAAGTCTGAAACTTTTGAAAGGTTCAAGGAATTTCAGAGTGAGGTAGAGAATCAACGTGACAGGAAAATAAAGTGCCTACGATCTGATCGTGGTGGAGAATATTTAAGTCACGAGTTTGGCACGCACCTAAGGAAATGTGGAATTGTTTCACAACTCACGCCGCCTGGCACACCTCAGCAAAATGGTGTGTCTGAACGTTGTAATTGCACTCTATTAGATATGATACGATCTATGAGTCTCTTACCAACTTACCGCTATCATTTTGGGGATATGCATTAGAGATTGCCGCATTCACTTTAAATAGGGCACCGTCAAAATCCGTTGAGACGACACCGTATGAATTATGGTTTGGAAAGAAACCTAAGCTGTCATTTCTAAAAGTTTGGGGATGTGATGCTTATGTGAAGAAACTTCAACCTGAGAAGCTCGAACCCAAAGCGGAAAAGTGTGTCTTCATAGGATATCCCAAAGAGACTATTGGGTATACCTTCTACCTACGATTCGAGGGCAAAGTCTTTGTTGCCAAGAATGGATCCTTTCTCAAGAAAGAGTTTCTCTCGAAAGAAGTATGTGGGAGGAAAATAGAACTTGATGAGGTAATTGTACCTCCACTCGAACCGGAGAGTAGCGCAGCACAGGAAGTTGTTTCTGTGGAGCCTACACCGGCTGGAGAGGAAGTTAATGATGATGATCATGAAACTTCAGATAAAGTTACTATTGAATGTCGAAGGTCCACTAGGACACATTCCGCACTAGAGTGGTATGGCAACTCTGTCCTCGAGATCATGTTGTTGGACAACGGTGAACCTTCGAACTATGAAGAAGCAATGGCAGGCCCGGATTCCAACAAATGGCTTGAGGCCATGAAATCCGAGATAGGATCCATGTATGACAACAAAGTGTGGACTTTGGTGGACTTGCCTGATGATAAGTGAGCCATTGAAAATAAATGGATCTTTAAGAAGAAGACTGACGCGGACGGTAATGTGACCGTCTATAAGGCTCGGCTTGTCGCTAAGGGTTATCGACAAGTTCAAGGAATTGACTACCATGAGACTTTCTCACCCGTAGAGATGCTGAAGTTTGTCCGAATCATGGTAGCAATTGCCACATTTTATGATTATGAGATCTGGCAAATGGACGTCAAAATAGCATTCCTTAATGGCTTCCTCAAGGAAGAACTGTATATGATGCAGCCGGAAGGTTTTGTTGATCCTAAAGATGCTAACAAAGTATGTGAGCTACAGCGCTCCATCTATGGGCTGGTGCAAGCATCTCGGAGTTGGAACATTTACTTTAATGAAGTGATTAAAGCATTTGGGTTTGTACAGGTTTATAGAGAACCCTGTATTTACAAGAAAGTGAGTGGGAGCTCTATAACATTTCTCATATTATATGTGGATGACATACTGATAATGGGGAATGATATAGAACTCTTGGAAAGTGTAAAGGCCTACTTGAATAAGTGCTTTTCAATGAAGGACCTTGGAGAAGCTGCTTACATATTAGGTATTAAGATCTATAGAGATAGATCGAGACGCCTCATAGGTCTTTCACAAAGCACATACCTTGAAAAGATATTGAAGAAGTTCAATATGGATCAGTCGAAGAAGGGGTTCTTGCCTGTGTTACAGGGTGTGAGATTGAGTACGACTCAATGCCCGACCATGGCAAAAGATAGAGAAGAGATGAGTGTCATCCCCTATGCTTCAGCCATAGGCTCTATTATGTATGCCATGCTGTGTACCAGACCTGATGTGAACCTTGCCATATGTTTGGTAGGGAGGTACCAAAGTGATCCCGGAGCAGAACACTGGATAGCGGTCACGAATATCCTGAAGTACCTGAAAAGGACAAAGGACATGTGTCTCATATTCGGAGGTGCCAAAGAGCTCATCGTAAAGGGTTACGTCGATGCTAGCTTTGACACAGATCCGGACGACTCCAAGTCGCAAACCGGATACCTGTATGTTTTGAACGGAGGGGCAGTCAGCTGGTGCAGCAGCAAGCAAAGCGTCGTGGCGGCATCTACATGTGAAGCGGAGTACATAGCTGCTTCGGAAGCAGCAAAGGAAGGAGTCTGGATGAAGGAGTTCATCACCGACCTAGGAGTAATTCCAAGCGCGTCGGGCCCGATGACTCTATTCTGTGACAACACTAGAGCTATTGCCCTTGCGAAGGAGCCCAGGTTTCACAAGAAGACAAGACACATCAAGCGCCGCTTCAACTCCATCCGTGATTACATTCATGAGGGAGATATAGATATTTGTAAAGTGCATACGGATCTGAATGTCGCAGATCCGTTGACTAAACCTCTCTCATGAGCAAAACATGATCAACACCAGATTGCTATGGGTGTTCGATTCATGACAATGTAACTAGATTATTGACTCTAGTGCAAGTGGGAGACTGTTGGAAATATGCCCTAGAGGCAATAATAAAATGGTTATTATTGTATTTCCTATTTCATGATAATTGTCTATTGTTCATGCTATAATTGTGTTAACCGGAAACCATAATACATGTGTGAATACATAGACCACAACATGTCCCTAGTAAGCCTCTAGTTGACTAGCTCGTTGATCAATAGATGGTCACGGTTTCATGACCATAGACAATGGATGTCGTTGATAACGGGATCACATCATTAGGAGAATGATGTGATGGACAAGACCCAATCCTAAGCATATCACAAGATCGTGTAGTTCGTTTGCTAAAGCTTTTCAATGTCAAGTATCATTTCCTTAGACCATGAGATTGTGCAACTCCCAGACACCGTAGGAATGCTTCGGGTGTGCCAAACATCACAACGTAATTGGGTGGATAGAAAGGTGCACTACGGGTATCTCCAAAAGTGTCTGTTGGGTTGGCACGAATTGAGACTGGGATTTGTCACTCCGTGTGACGGAGAGGTATCTCTTGGCCCACTCGGTAAGACATCATCATAATGAGCTCAATGTGACTAAGGAGTTAGTCACGGGATGATGTATTACGGAACAAGTAAAGAACTTGCCGGTAACGAGATTGAACAAGGTATATAGATACCGACGATCGAATCTCGGGCAAGTATCATACCGATAGACAAAGGGAATTGTATACGGGATTGATTGAATCCCCGACATCGTGGTTCATCCGATGAGATCATCGTGGAGCATGTGGGAGCCAACATGGGTATCCAGATCCCGCTGTTGGTTATTAACCGGAGAAGTGTCTCGGTCATGTCTACGTGTCTCCCGAACCCGTAGGGTCTACACACTTAAGGTTCGATGACACTAGGGTTATAGGGAAATGGTATACATGATTATCGAAGGTTGTTAGGAGTCTCGGATGAGATCCCGGACATCACGAGGAGCTCCGGAATGGTCCGGAGGTAAAGATTCATATATAGGAAGTCTAGTTTTGGTGACAGGAAAGTTTTCGGGCTCATCGGTAGTGTATCGGGAGTGCCACGAGGGTGCCGAAGGACCCCCGGAGGGGTGTGACGACCATAGGACTTCATGGGCCCTTAGAGGAAGTGTACCAGCCCTTTTTTGGTCTGTCCAAGACCTTCTAGAAAGGCCCATGCGGCTAGAGATCAAGGGATAAGGCAAAAGGAGTTTGAAAGGAGGGAGATCCACCTCCCTTGTGGGAGGTGGACTCTTCCCTAGCTTCGGCTGAAGCCCTCCTCTTTGGAGGAGGGGCCAAGGCAGACCTCCCTGTCTCTCCAGCTATATATACCCAAGGGTTTGGGCTGATTTGAGACATGACTTCTCTCTCTCTCGGTGCAGCCCTACCCTTCCTCTTCCTCGTTCTCCATAGCGCTTGGCGAAGCCCTGCCAGAGTTCACGTAGCTACACCGTCACCACGCCGTCGTGCTGCCGGAGCTCTCCCTCAACCTCTCCTTCCTCCTTGCTAGATCAAGGCGTAGGAGACTTCATCGGTCTGCATGTGTGTTGAACGCGGAGGCGCCGTTGTTCGGCGCTGAGATCGGAATCCACCGCGATCTGAATCGCTGCGAGTACGACTCCACCAACCGCGTTCTTGTAACGCTTCCGCTTAGCAATGTTCAAAGGTATGAAGATGCAATCTCTTTCCACTCATTGCTGGTTTCTCCATGGATAGATCTTGGTGATCGTAGGTAATTTTTTTATTTACTAGTACGTCTCCCAACAGTGTCTACTACACAACCTTCTTCTTGTAGACTCGTGTTGGGCCTCCAAGCACAGAGTTTTGTAGGATAGTGGCAATTTTCCCTTAAGTGGATGACCTAAGGTTTATCAATCCTAGGGAGACGTAGAATGAAGATGGTCTCTCTTAAACAACCCTGCAACCAAATAACAAAGAGTCTCTTGTGTCCTCAACACACCCAATACAATGGTAAATTGTATAGGTGCACTAGTTCGGCGAAGAGATGGTGATACAAGTGTAATATGGATGGTAGATATAGTTTTTTGTAATCTGAAAATATAAAAACAGCAAGGTAACTAATGATAAAAGTGAGCACAAACGGTATTGCAATGCTTGAAAACAAGGCCTAGGGTTCATACTTTCACTAGTGCAATTTCTCTCAACAATACTGACATAGTTGAATCATATGTAAATAGCTCTCGTGCGACAAAGAGTTCACTCCAAATTCACCAATAGCGGAGAACAAACGAAGAAATTATTGTAGGGTATGAAACCACATCAAAGTTATCTTTTCTAATCAATCTTATGAGCTATCCCTATAAGTGTCACGAACAACCCTAGAGTTCGTACTAAAATAACACCTTAAGATACACATCAACCAAAAGCCTAATGTCACCTAGATACTCCAATGTCACCACAAGTACCCATGGGCTTGATTATACGATATGCATCACACAATTTCAGATTCATCATGTTCAATCCAACACAAAGAACTTCAAAGAGTACCCCAAAGTTTCTACCGGAAAGTCAAGACAAAAGCGTGTGCCAACCCCTATGCATAGATTCCCAAGGTCACAAAACCCGCAAGTTGATCACCAAAACATGTTGTAAATATGCCCTAGAGGAAATAATAAAATGGTTATTATTATATTTCCTTGTTCATGATAATTGTCTATTTTTCATGCTATAATTTTATTAACCGGAAACCGTAATACATTTGTGAATACATAGACCATACCATGTCCCTAGTAAGCCTCTAGTTGACTAGCTCGTTGATCAATAGATGGCCATGGTTTCCTGGCCGTGGACATTGGATGTCGTTGATAATGGGATCACATCACTAGGAGAATGATGTGATGGACAAGACCCAATCCTAAGCATATCACAAGATCGTGTAGTTCGTCTGCTAGAGCTTTTCTAATGTCAAGTATCATTTCCTTAGACCATGAGATTGTGCAACTCCCGGATACCGTAGGAATGCTTTGGGTGTATCATATGTCACAACGTAACTGGGTGACTATAAAGGTGCACTATAGGTGTCTCCAAAAGTGTCTGTTGGGTTGGCACGAATCGAGACTGGGATTTATCACTCCGTGTGACGGAGAGGTATCTCTGGGCTCACTCGGTAATACATCATCATAATGAGCTCAATGTGACTAAGGATTTAGCTACGGGATCATGTGTTATGGAACAAGTAAAGAAACTTGCCGGCAACGAGATTGAACAAGGTATAGGCATACTGATGATTGAATCTCGGGAAAGTACAATACCGATGGACAAAAGGAATTGTATACGGGATTAATTGAAACCCTGACATCATGGTTCATCCGATGAGATCATCACGTAACATGTGGGAGCCAATATGGTTATCCAGATTCCGCTATTGGTTATTGCCGGAGAGGTGTCTCGGCCATGATTGCATGGTTCCCAATCCCGTAGGGTCTACACACTTAAGGTTCGGCGACGCTAGAGTTGTAATGGGAATTGTATGTGGTTACCGAAAGTTGTTTGGAGTCCCGGATGTGATCACGGATGTCACTAGGAGTTCCAGAATGGTCCGGAGGTGAAGATTTATATATGGGAAGTCCAATTTTAGTCACCGGAAAGGTTTCGGGGTTTATCGGTATTGTACCGGGACCACCGAAGGGGTTCCGGGGGTCCACCGGGAGGGTCCACCTGTTGGGGAACGTCGCATGGGAAACAAAATTTTCCTACGCACACGCAAACCTATCCATGGTGATGAGCATCTACGAGAGGGAGAGTGGATCTACGTACCCTTGTAGATCGCTAAGCGGGAAGCGTTAAGAAACGCGGTTGGTGTAGTCGAACTTCTTCGCGATCCAAATCGCCGAGCGTCCCGCGATCCAATCACGAACCGTCCCGCGAACACATCATGATCCGTCCCGTGAACTCATCACGATCCGTCTCACGATCTTGATCACGATCTGTCCCGCGAACTCATCACGATCCGTTCCGTGATCACATCACGAACCGTCTCGCGATCTCGATCACGGTCCTTTCGATCTAGCGCCGAACGGACGGCACCTCCGCGTTCAGCACACGTGCAGCTTGATGACGATCTCCACCATCTTGATCCAGCAAGAGGAGGTGGAGAGGAGAGAGAGTTCACCGGCAGCGTGACGGCGCTCCGGTGATGGTGGTGGTGGAGCAATTCCGGCAGGGCTTCGCCTAAGCGCTGCAGAAATCCGATCTAGAGGAGAAACTGTGCACCGGTGAAACGGGTAGCACGTGGCCGGAAAATCTGTCCAAAAACCACCCAATCCACTAGTATATATAGGAGGAGAGGAGAGGAGAGGCAGCCAAGGCCTTTGGGTCGGCCGAAATAGGAGGTGGGAGCAATCCTACTTCACCTCCAATCCTAGTTGGAGTAGGATTGCCTCCTATTGGCTGATTTTCCACTTTTTGCTTTAGGACTTTCTCTCCTGCGCCATGGGCCTTTGTGGCTGTTTTCCCAGCCCAATAAGGGCTGGTTATTATTCTCCCACAGCCCATGGACCTCTTGGGGTCGAAGTACCCCTCCCGAAGGTCTCCCGGTACACTACCGGCACTCCTGGTACACTACCGGCACTCCCGGTACACTACCGATGAGCCCGAAACTTTTCCGGAAACCAAACTGGGACTTCCTATATATGAATCTTTACCTCCGGACCATTCCGGAGCTCCTTGTGACGTCCGGGATCTCATCCGGGACTCCGAACAACCTTCGGTCACCACCATACATAACTCTACACTACCGAAACGTCACCGAACCTTAAGTGTGCAGACCCTGCGGGTTCGAGAACTATGTAGACATGACCGAGACACCTCTACGGTCAATAACCAATGGCGGGACCTGGACGTCCACATTGGTTCCTACATATTCTACGAAGATCTTTATCGGTCGAACCTCTATGTCAAGGATTCAGTTAATCCCGTATAACGTCCCCTTTGTTCTTCGGTATGTTACTTGCCCGAGATTCGATCGTCGGTATCTCCATACCTAGTTCAACCTCGTTACTGGCAAGTCTCTTTACTCGTTCCGTAATACAAGATCCCGTGACTAACACTTAGCCACATTGCTTGCAAGGCTTGTTGTGATGTTGTATTACCGAGTGGGCCCTGAGATACCTCTCCGTCACACGGAGTAACAAATCCCAGTCTCGATCCATGCCAACTCAACAAACACCATCGGAGATACCTGTAGAGCACCTTTATAGTCACCCAGTTACGTTGCGACGTTTGATACACACAAGGCACTCCTCCGATATCCGTGAGTTGCATGATCTCATGGTCATAGGAACATATACTTGACATGCAGAAAACAGTAGCAATAAACTGACACGATCATATGCTATGTTTGTAGTTTGGGTCTTATCCATCACATCATTCTCCTAATGATGTGATCCCGTTATCAAATGACATCTCATGTCCATGGCTAGGAAACCTTAACCATCCTTTGATCAACGAGCTAGTCCATTAGAGGCATACTAGGGACATGGTTTTGTCTATGTATCCACACATGCATTTAAGTCTCCGATCAATACAGTTATAGCATGGATAATAAACGATTATCATGAACAAGGAAATATGATAATAACTAATTTATTATTGCCTCTAGGGCATATTTCCAACAGTCTCCCACTTGCACTAGAGTCAATAATCTAGTTCACATCACCATGTGATTCGCATTGTTATGAATCTAACACCCAATGAGTTTTGGGGCTCGATCATGCTTTGCATGTGAGAGAGGTCTTATAGTCAACGGGTCTGCGATATTCAGATCCGTGTGTACTTTGCAAATCTCTATGTCAAACCGTAATCACTGCTACCACACTCCACTTGGTACTATTTCCAAATGGCTGCTCCACTATACGTATCCAGATTGCTACTACTAGTCATCCGGATAGGTGTTAAAGCTTGCATCGACGTAACTCTTTACGACGAACTCTTTATCACCTCCATAATCAAGAAACATTTCCTTAGTCCTCTGGTTACTAAGGATAATTCCGACCGCTGTCCAGTGATCCACTCCTGGACCACTCTTGTACCCCTTGACAGACTCGTGGCAAGGCACACATAGGTGCGGTACACAGCATGGCATAATATAGAGCCTATGGCTAAGGCATAGGGGACGACATTCATCCTTTCTCTTTCTTCTGCCGTTGTCGAGCTTTGAGTCTCACTCAACTTCACACCTTACAAATCAGACGAGAACTATTTCTCTGGCTGATCCATTTTGAACTCTTTCAAAATCTTGTCAAGGTATGCACTCATTGAAAGTCTCATCAAGCATCTTGATCTATCTCTATAGATTTTGATGCTCAACAATTAGGTAGCTTTATCCAGGTCTTCCTTAGAAAAACACTTTTCAAACAACCTTTTATGCCTTCCAGAAATTCTACATTATTTCCGATCAACAATATGTCAACCACATATACTTATCAGAAACTCTATAGTGCTCCCACTCACTTTATTGCAAATACAAGTTTCTCGTAAACTTTGTATAAACATCAAAAACTTTGATCACCTCATCAAAGTGTATATTCCAACTCCGAGATGCTTGCTTCAGTCCATGGAAGGATCACCAAAGCTTGCACACCTTTTAGCATCCTTAGGGCTGACAAAACCTTCTGGTTGTATCACATACAACCTTTCCTCAAGTAAACCGTTAAGGAAATGATGTTTTGACATCCATCTGTCAGATTTCATAATTGAAAACGCAGCAACTGCTAACATAATTCCAACAGACTTTAGCACCACTACGAGTGAGAAAATCTCATCGTAGTCAACTCCTTGAACTTGTCACAAACAACTTTGCAACAAGTCGAGCTTTACAAATGGTGATATTTACCATCAGCGTCTGTCTTCATTTTTAAAGATCCATTTGTACTCAACGACCTGCCGTCCAACGAGCAAGTCTACCAAAGTCTATACTTGGTTTTCATACATGGATCCTATCTCGGATTTCATGGTCTCATCCATTTGTCGGAATCCGGGCCCATCATCGCTTCTCCATAGCTCGTAGGTTCATCGCTGTCCAACAACATGACCTTTAAGACAGGGTTGTTGTACCACTCAAGAGCAGTACACGTCCTTGTCGACCTACGAGGTTCGATAGTAACTTGATCCGAAGCTTCATGATCATCATCATTAACTTCTTTCTTCAACTAACATAGGCTTCACAGAAACAACTTTCTGCGCTGCGCTACTCTGATTGAAACAAGGTTCAATAACCTCATCAAGTTCTATCTTCCTCCCACTCAATTCTTTCGAGGGAAACCTTTTCTCAGGAAAGGATCCATTCCAGCAACAAACACTTTGCACTCGGATCTGAGATAGAAGGTATACCCAACTGTTCTTGGCGTATTCTATGAAGATGCATTTGTCCGCTTTGGGTTTGAGCTCATTAGGTGAAAACATTTTCCACACAAGCTTCGCAGCCCCAAACATCAAGAAATGACAGCTTTAGGTTTCTATCAAACCATAATTCACACGGTGTCATCTCAACGGATTTAGATGGTGCCCTATTTTAAAGTGAATGCGGTTGTCTCTAATGCATAACCCTAAAACGATAGTATTAAAACGATAAGAGACATCATAGTATGTGCTATATCAAATAAGGCATGACTACGACGTTCGGACACACCATCACACTATGGTGTTCCAGGTGGCGTGAGTTGTGAAACAACTTTCACATTGTCTAAATTTGTATGCCAAACTCGTAACCCAGATATTCACCTCCACGATCATATCGCAGAAATTTTTATCTTCTTGTCACGATGATCTTTAAACTTCACTCTGAACTTTGCTTTGAACCTTTCAAACAATTCAGACTTGTGTTTCATTAAGTAAATATACACTATATCTACTCAAATCATCAGTGAAGGTAAGAAAACAATGATATTCACTGCAAGCTATAAACACTCATTGGATCGTATACATCAACATGCATTGTTTCCAATAAGTCACTTGCCCGTTTCATCAAGCCAGAAAACGGGGTCCTTTAGTCATCTTGCCCAAGAGGCATGGTTCGCATATCTCAACCGATTCGAAATCGAATGAGTCCAAATATCCATCAGCATGGAGTTTCTACATGCGCTTTATACCAACATGACATTTAGCGGCAGTGCCACAAGTATGTGGTACTATCATTATTAACTTTGTGTCTTTTGACATCAATGTTATGAACATGTGTAATACTACGATCAAGATTTCAACAAACCATTCTCACTGGGTGCATGACCATTGAAGGTATTATTCATGTAAACAGAATAACCATTATTCTCTAACTTAAATGAATATCCGTATTTGCAATAAACATGATCTAATCATGTTCATGCTCAACGCAAAACACCAAATAACATTTATTTAGGTTCGTCACTAATCCTGAAGGTAGAGAGAGCGTGCGATGTTGATCACATCAACCTTGGAAACATTTCCAACACACATCGTCACCTCACCCTTAGCTTGTTCTCCGTTTATTCCGTAGCTTTTATTTCGAGTTACTAACATTTAGCAACCGAACCGGTATCCAATACCCAGGTGCTACTAGGAGTACTAGCAAGGTACACATCAATAACTCGTATATCAAATATACTTCTGTCGATGTTGCCAGCCTTCTTATCTACCAAGTATCTAGGGTTGTTCCGCTTCAGCGATCTCTCACCTCATAATAGAAGCACTCAGTCTCGGGTTTGAGTTCAACTTTGGGTTGCTTCACTGGAGCAGCAACTGACTTGCTATCCATGAAGTTTCCCTCCTTGTTTTTGCCCTTTTCGAAACTAGTGGTTTGATTAACCATCAACACTTGACGCTCCTTCTTGCTTTCTACCTTCGCGGTGTCAAACATCGCGAACAGCTCAGGGATCAACATTTCTTTCCCTGGCATTTTATAGTTCATCACCAAGTTCTAGTAGCTCAGTGACAGTGACTCGGAGAACTACATCAATCACTATCTTATCTGGAAGATCAACTCCCACTTGATTCAAGCGATTGTAGTACCCAGACAATCTGAGTACATGCTCAACGATTGAGCTATTCTCCTTCATCTTACAGGCAAAGAATCTTGTTGGAGATCTCATATCTCGCAACACAGGCACGAGCCTGAGATCACAATCTCTGCTCCTAGAACATCTCATATGTTCCGTGACGTTCAAAACGTTTTCCGAGCCTCAATTCTAAGTCGTAATGCATGACGCACTAAACTATCAAGTAGTCATTGAAACGTGCCTGTCAGATGTTCACAACATCTATAGACGACGCTAGAGGGGGTGGCGCACCGAGCGGTGCATTAAGGACATAAGCCTTCTATGCAGCAATGAGGACAATCCTCATATCACGGACCCAGTCCGCAATATTGCTACCATCATCTTTCAACTCTATTTCTCTAGGAACATATAAAAACACACGGGAGCTACAGTGCGAGCTAGTAATCTACAACATAATTTGCAAAGACACTACTGACTATGTTCATGATAATGAGTTCAATTAATCATATTACTTAAGAACTCCCACTCAAATTGACATCCCTCAGGTCATCTGAGTGTCACATGATCCAAATTCACCAACTCGAGTCCGATCATCACGTGAGTTGAGGTGGCTTCAATGGTGAACATCATTATGTTGATCATATCTACTATATGACTCATGCTCGACCTTTCGGTCTCTTGTGTTCCGAGGCCATGTCTGTACATGCTAGGCTCGTCAAGTTTAACCCGAGTGTTCCGCATGTGCAAATCTGTCTTGCACCCGTTGTATGTGAACGTAGAGTCTATCACACCCGATCATCACGTGGTGTCTCAACACGACGAACTTTCGCAACGGTGCACACTTGGGGAGAACACAATTTATCTTGAAATTAAGTGAGGGATCACCTTATAATGCTACCGTCGTCCTAAGCAAAACAAGGTGCATAAAAGGATTAACATCTCATGCAATTCATAAGTGACATGATATGGCCATCAACTTGTGTTTAAGATCTCCATCTTCGAAACACCGGCATGATCTCCATCGTCACCGGCACGACACCATGATCTCCATCAACGTGTCGCCATCGGGGTTGTCACGCCCTGCATGCTTCTACTACTATTGCTACCGTAGCGATAAAGTAAAGCATTACATAGCGCTTTAATGATTGACACGCAGGTCATACAATAATTAAAGACAACCCTATGGCTCCTGCCGGTTGCCGTAATCACCGACATGCAAGTCGTGATAATCTATACATCACATGATCATCTCATACATCACATATATCTCATCATGTAATTGGCCATATCATATCACAACATACCCTGCAAAAACAAGTTAGACGTCCTCTAATTGTTGTTGCATGTTTTACGTGGCTGCTACGGGTATCTAGCAAGAACAATTCTCACCTACGCAAAACCACAACGGTGATACACTAGTTTGCTTTTCAACCTTCTCAAGGACCGCCTTTGTCGGATCCGATCCAACTAGAGTAAGAGAAACTGTCACCCACAAGCCAGCTAAGCAACAAGTTGCATCGCAGGAACCGGTCTCTCGTAAGCGTACGAGTAATGTTGGTCCGGGCCGCTTCATCTCACAATACCGCTGAACCAAAATCCGACCAAGGGAGGAAGCAATCTAAGCATCAACGCCCACAAACCTTTTGTGTTCTACTCGAGATCTCATCGAACCATCAACCTAGCTCATGATGCCACTGTTGGGGAACGTCGCATGGGAAACAAAATTTTCCTACGCACACGCAAACCTATCCATGGTGATGAGCATCTACGAGAGGGAGAGTGGATCTACGTACCCTTGTAGATCGCTAAGCGGGAAGCGTTAAGAAACGCGGTTGGTGTAGTCGAACTTCTTCGCGATCCAAATCGCCGAGCGTCCCGCGATCCAATCACGAACCGTCCCGCGAACACATCATGATCCGTCCCGTGAACTCATCACGATCCGTCTCACGATCTTGATCACGATCTGTCCCGCGAACTCATCACGATCCGTTCCGTGATCACATCACGAACCGTCTCGCGATCTCGATCACGGTCCTTTCGATCTAGCGCCGAACGGACGGCACCTCCGCGTTCAGCACACGTGCAGCTTGATGACGATCTCCACCATCTTGATCCAGCAAGAGGAGGTGGAGAGGAGAGAGAGTTCACCGGCAGCGTGACGGCGCTCCGGTGATGGTGGTGGTGGAGCAATTCCGGCAGGGCTTCGCCTAAGCGCTGCAGAAATCCGATCTAGAGGAGAAACTGTGCACCGGTGAAACGGGTAGCACGTGGCCGGAAAATCTGTCCAAAAACCACCCAATCCACTAGTATATATAGGAGGAGAGGAGAGGAGAGGCAGCCAAGGCCTTTGGGTCGGCCGAAATAGGAGGTGGGAGCAATCCTACTTCACCTCCAATCCTAGTTGGAGTAGGATTGCCTCCTATTGGCTGATTTTCCACTTTTTGCTTTAGGACTTTCTCTCCTGCGCCATGGGCCTTTGTGGCTGTTTTCCCAGCCCAATAAGGGCTGGTTATTATTCTCCCACAGCCCATGGACCTCTTGGGGTCGAAGTACCCCTCCCGAAGGTCTCCCGGTACACTACCGGCACTCCTGGTACACTACCGGCACTCCCGGTACACTACCGATGAGCCCGAAACTTTTCCGGAAACCAAACTGGGACTTCCTATATATGAATCTTTACCTCCGGACCATTCCGGAGCTCCTTGTGACGTCCGGGATCTCATCCGGGACTCCGAACAACCTTCGGTCACCACCATACATAACTCTACACTACCGAAACGTCACCGAACCTTAAGTGTGCAGACCCTGCGGGTTCGAGAACTATGTAGACATGACCGAGACACCTCTACGGTCAATAACCAATGGCGGGACCTGGACGTCCACATTGGTTCCTACATATTCTACGAAGATCTTTATCGGTCGAACCTCTATGTCAAGGATTCAGTTAATCCCGTATAACGTCCCCTTTGTTCTTCGGTATGTTACTTGCCCGAGATTCGATCGTCGGTATCTCCATACCTAGTTCAACCTCGTTACTGGCAAGTCTCTTTACTCGTTCCGTAATACAAGATCCCGTGACTAACACTTAGCCACATTGCTTGCAAGGCTTGTTGTGATGTTGTATTACCGAGTGGGCCCTGAGATACCTCTCCGTCACACGGAGTAACAAATCCCAGTCTCGATCCATGCCAACTCAACAAACACCATCGGAGATACCTGTAGAGCACCTTTATAGTCACCCAGTTACGTTGCGACGTTTGATACACACAAGGCACTCCTCCGATATCCGTGAGTTGCATGATCTCATGGTCATAGGAACATATACTTGACATGCAGAAAACAGTAGCAATAAACTGACACGATCATATGCTATGTTTGTAGTTTGGGTCTTATCCATCACATCATTCTCCTAATGATGTGATCCCGTTATCAAATGACATCTCATGTCCATGGCTAGGAAACCTTAACCATCCTTTGATCAACGAGCTAGTCCATTAGAGGCATACTAGGGACATGGTTTTGTCTATGTATCCACACATGCATTTAAGTCTCCGATCAATACAGTTATAGCATGGATAATAAACGATTATCATGAACAAGGAAATATGATAATAACTAATTTATTATTGCCTCTAGGGCATATTTCCAACACCACCTGCCCTGGAGGACCTAATGAGCTGTATTTGGGTGGGAACCAGCCCCTTAGTGGGCTGGTGCGCCCCCAAGGGCACAAGGCGCCTAGGGTTGGAAACCCTAGGGGGTGGGGCCGCCTCCCACCTAACTTGGGGGGGGGGCAAGTCCCCCCTTGTACGCCGCCCCCCTCTAGATGGATCTAGGGGGCCAGCTCCGTCTTCCCTCACCCCTATAAATTGTGGGGGGTGGGAGGGCAGCCACACCCCTTCCCCTGGCGAAGCCCTCCCTCGTTCTACACCTCCTCCTCCTCCTCCGAAGTGCTTAGCGAAGCCCTGCCGGAGAACCATGAGTTCCACCGCTACCATGCCGTCGTGCTGTCGGAGCTCTCCCTCAACTTCTCCCACCCCCTTGCTGGATCAAGAAGGAGGAGATGTCCCCAGACTGTACGTGTGTTCTATTATTACTAGGTTCCCCAACAGTGGCATCATGATCTAGGTCTATGCGTAGATTCTATGCACGAGTAGAACACAAGTAGTTGTGGATGATGATTTGGTCAATTTGCTTGCCGTTACTAGTCCAATCTTGGCTCGGCGGTATTGTGGGATGAAGCGGCCCAGACCGACTTTACACGTACGCTTATGTGAGACTAGTTCCACCGTCTGACATGCACTTGTTGCATTAGGTGGCTAGCGAGTGGCTGTCTCTCCCACTTTAGTGGGATCGGATTTGATGAAGACGGTCCTTATGAAGGGTAAATTGCAATCGGCATATCACTGTTGTGGCTTTTGCGTAGGTAAGAAACATTCTTGCTAGAAACCCATAGCAGCCACGTAAAACTTGCAACAATAATTAGAGGACGTCTAACTTGTTTTTGCAAGGTATTCTATGTGATGTGATATGGCCAAAAGGATGTGATGAAATATATTTGATGTATGAGATTGATCATGTTCTTGTAATAGGAATCATGACTTGCATGTCGATGAGTATGACAACCGGCAGGAGCCATAGGAGTTGTCGTAATTTATTATATGACCCGCGTGTCAATCAAAAATGCCATGTAATTACTTTACTTTATTGCTAACCGTTAGCCATAGTAGTAGAAGTAATAGTTGGCGAAACAACTTCATGAAGACACGATGATGGAGATCATGGTGTCGTGCCCATGACGATGGTGATCATGCCGCGCCCCGAAGATGGAGATCAATGGCACAAGATGATATTGGCCATATCATGTCACTTTATGATTTGCATGTGATGTTTATCATGTTCTTACATCTTATTTGCTTAGAACAACGGTAGCATAAATAAGATGATCCCTCACTAAATTTTCAAGAAATGTGTCCCCCCTAAGTGTGCACCGTTGCGAAGGATCGTTGTTTCGAAGCACCACGTGATGATCGGGTGTGATAGATTCTAACGTTCACATAGAACGGGTGTAAGCTAGATTTACACACGCGAAACACTTAGGTTGACTTGACGAGCCTAGCATGTACAGACATGGCCTCGGAACACAAGAGACTGAAAGGTCGAACATGAGTCGTATAATAGATGCGATCAACATGGAGATGTTCACCATTGATGACTAGTTCGTCTCACGTGATGATCGGACACGACCTAGTCGATGTGGATCATGTATCACTTAGATGACTAGAGGGATGTCTATCTGAGTGGGAGTTCATTAAATAATTTGATTAGATGAACTTAGTTATCATGAACTTAGTCTAAAATTGTCTTTACAATCTATCTTGTAGATCCAATGGCCCACGCTAATGTTACCCTCAACTTCAACGTGTTCCTAGAGAAAACAAAGCTGAAAGATGATGGAAGCAACTATACGGACTGGGTCCATAACTTGAGGATCATCATCATAGCTTCCAAGAAATTATATGTCCATGATGCACCTCTAGGTGACGCACCCGTTTTCCCAGCAACTCAAGACGTTATGAACGCCTGGCAGTCGAATAGTGATGATTACTCCCAGGTTCAGTGCAACATGCTTTACAGCTTAGAACCAGGGCTACAAAAGCGTTTTGAGCAACATGAAGCATATGAGATGTTCCAAGAGATGAGAATGGTTTTCCAAGATCATGCCCGGGTCGAGAGATATGAAGTCTCTGACAAGTTCTTCAATTGTAAGATGGAGGAAAATAGTTCTGTCAGCGAGCACATACTCAAAATGTCTGGGTTGCACAACCTCTTGTCTCAGCTAGGAGATAATCTTTCGGACGACTCGGTTATTGATAGAATCCTTCTGTCGCTTCCACCTAGATACAAGAGCTTTGTGATGAACTACAATATGCAAGGGATGGAGAATTCCATTCTTGAGTTATATTCAATGCTGAAATCAGCGGAGGTGGAAATCAAAAAGGAACATCAAGTGTTGATGGTGAATAAGATCACTAGTTTCAAGAAAGGCAAGGGTAAGAAGAACTTCAAGAAGGACGGCAAAGCAGTTGCCGCGCCCGATAAATCAGGTGCTGGGAAGAAGCCCAAGAATGGACCCAAGCCTGATACTGAGTACGTTTATTGCAAGGGAACCGGTCACTGGAAGCAGAACTACCCCAAGTACTTTGCGGATAAGAAGGCCAACAACGTCAAAGGTATATATGATATACATGTTATTGATGTGTACCTTACCAGCGCTCGTAGTAGCTCCTGGGTATTTGATACCGGTGCAGTTGCTCACATTTGTAACTCAAAATAGGTGTTGCGGAATAAGCGAAGAATAGCAAAGGACGAGGTGACGATACGCGTCGGGAATGGTTCCAAGGTCGATGTGATCGCCGTTGGCACGCTACCTCTACATCTACCTTTGGGATTAGGTTTAAACCTCAATAATTGTTATTTAGTACTAGCTTTGAGCATGAACATTGTATCTGGATCTCGTTTGATGCGAGATGGCTACTCATTTAAATCTGAGAATAATGGTTGTTCTATTTATACGAGAGATATGTTTTATGGTCATGCCCCGCTGATCAATGGTTTATTTTTATTGAATCTTGCACGTGATGTTACACATATTCATAGTGTGAATACCAAACGATGTAAGGTTGATAATGATAGTCCCACATATGTGTGGCATTGCCGCCTTGGTCATATTGGTGTCAAACGCATGAAGAAACTCCATGCAGATGGACTTTTGAAGTATAAAGAATCATTTGACACGTGCGAACCATGCCTGATGGGAAAGATTACTAAGACTCCATTCTCTGGAACAATGGAGCGAGCAACCAACTTGTTGGAAATAATACATACCGATGTTTGTGGACCGATGAGTGTTGAGGCTCACGGTGGCTATCGTTATGTTCTCACCCTCACTGATGATTAAGCAGATATGGGTATGTATACTTAATGAAACACAAGTCTGAGACCTTTGAAAAGTTCAAGGAATTTCAGGGTGAGGTAGAGAATCAACATGACAAGAAAATAAAGTTCTTATGATCTGATCGTGGAGGAGAATATTTGAGTCACGAGTTTGGCACGCACTTAAGGAAATGTGGAATTGTTTCACAACTCAAGACGCCTGACACACCTAAGCGTAATGGTGTGTCCGAACGACGTAATCGCACTCTATTGGATATGGTGCGATCTATGATGTCTCTTACTGATTTATCGCTATGATTTTGGGGATATGCATTAGAGACTGCCGCATTCACTTTAAGTAGGACACCGTTGTAATCCGTTGAGATGACACCATATGAATTATGGTTTGGGAAGAAACCTAAGCTATCGTTTCTGAAAGTTTGGGGATGCGATGCTTATGTCAAGAAACTTCAACCTGAAAAGCTCAAAGCCAAATTGAAAAGGTCCATCTTCATAGGATACCCTAAGGAAACTATTGGGTATACCTTCTACCTCAGATCCGAAGGCAATATCTTTGTTGCCAAGAATGGATCCTTTCTAGAGAATTGTTTCTCTGGAAAGAAGTAAGTTGGAAGAAAGTAGAACTTGATGAGGTAATTGTACCCCCTCCTGAACTAGAAAGTAGCGCAGCGCACGAGAATATTTTTGTGGTGCCTGCACCGACTAGAGAGGAAGTTAATGATGATGATCATGAAACTTTTGATCAAGTTACTACTGAACTTCGTAGGTCCATGAGGACACGTTCCACATGAGAGTGGTATGGCAACCCTGTCCTGGAAATCTTGTTGTTAGACAATGGTGAACCCTCGAACTATGAAGAAGCCATGGCAGGCCCAGATTCCAACAAATGGCTTGAAGCCATGAAATCCGAGATAGGATCCATGTATGAGAACAAAGTATGGACTTTGGTGGACTTGCCCGATGATCGACAAGCCATAGAAAATAAATGGATCTTTAAGAAGAAGACTGACGCGGATGATAATGTGACCGTCTATAAGGCTCGGCTTGTCGCTAAGGGTTATCGAAAAGTTCAAGGAGTTAACTATGATGAGACCTTCTCACCCGTAGCAATGCTGAAGTCTGTTCGAATCATGTTAGCAATTGCCACATTTTATGATTATGAAATCTAGCAAATGGACATCAAAATGACATTCCTTAACGGTTTCCTTAAGGAAGAATTGTATATGATGCAGTCGGAAGGTTTTGTCAATCCTAAGAATGCTGACAAGGTATGCAAGCTCCAACGCTCCATCTATGGGCTGGTGCAAGCATCTCGGAGTTGGAACATTCGCTTTGATGAGGTGATCAAAGCGTTTGGGTTTATACAGACTTATGGAGAAGCCTGTATTTACAAGAAAGTGAGTGGGACCTCTGTAGCATTTCTCATTTTATATGTGGATGACATATTATTGATGGGAAATGATATATAACTTTTGGAAAGCATAAAGGCCTACTTGAATAAGTGTTTTTCAATGAAGAACCTTGGAGAAGCCGCTTACATATTAGGCATTAAGATCTATAGAGATAGATCGAGATGCCTCATTGGTCTTTCACAAAGCACATACCTTGACAAGATATTGAAGAAGTTCAATATGGATCAGTCCAAGAAGGGGTTCTTGCCTATATTTCAAGGTGTGAGATTGAGCACAGCTCAATGCCCAAGCTCGACAAAAGATAGAGAAAAGATGAGTGTCATCCCCTATGCCTCAGCCATATGCTCTGTTATGTATGCCATGTTGTGTACTATACCTGATGTGAACCTTGCCATAAGTTTGTTAGGGAGGTACCAAAGTGATCCCAGAATGGAACACTGGACAGCGGTCAAGAATATCCTTAATTACCCAAAAATGATTAAGGATATGTTTCTCATTTATGGAGCTGCCGAAGAGCTCATTGTAAAGGGTTACATCGATGCTAGCTTCGACACAGATCCGGATGACTCCAAGTCACAAACCGGATACGTGTATATTTTGAATGGTGGGGCAGTTAGCTGGTGCAGTTGCAAGCAAAGCATCGTGGTGGAATCTACATGTGAAGCGGAGTACATAGCTGCTTCAGAAGCACCGTAGGAAGGAGTCTGGATGAAGGAGTTCATCACCGACCTAGGAGTGATTCCTAATGCGTCGGGCCCGATGACTCTCTTCTGTGACAACACTGGAGCTATTGCCATTGCTAAGGAGCCCATGTTTCACAAGAAGACCAAGCACATCAAGTGCTGCTTCAACTCCATTCATGGTTACATTCAGGATGGAGATATAGATACTTGTATAGTACATACGGATCTAAATGTCGCAGATCCATTGACTAAACCTCTTTCACGAGCGAAACATGATCAACACCAGAACTCCATGGGTGTTCGATTCATGACAATGTAACTAAATTTTTGACTCTAGTGCAAGTGGGAGACTGTTGGAAATATGCCCTAGAGGCAATACTAAAATGGTTATTATTATATTTCCTTGTTCATGATAATTGTCTATTGTTCATTCTATAATTGTATTAACCGGAAACCATAATACATGTGTGAATACATAGACCACACCATGTCCCTAGTGAGTCTCTAGTTGACTAGTTCGTTGATCAATAGATGGTCATGGTTTCCTAGCCATGTACATTGGATGTCGTTGATAACGGGATCACATCATTAGGAGAATGATGTGATGGACAAGACCCAATCCTAAGCATAGCAAAAGATCATGTAGTTTGTCTTCTAGAGCTTTTCTAATGTCAAGTATCATTTCCTTAAACCATGAGATTGTGCAACTCCTGGATGCCGTAGGAATGCTTTTGGTGTATCAAACATCACAACATAACTGGGTGAATATAAAGGTGCACTACAGGTGTCTTCGAAAGTGTCTATTGGGTTGGCACGAATCGAGACTAGGATTTGTCACTCTGTGTGACGGAGAGGTATCTCTAGGCCCACTCGGCAATACATCATCATAATGAGCTCAATGTGACTAAGGAGTTAGTCACGGGATCATGTGTTACAAAACGAGTAAAGAGACTTGCCGGTAACGAGATTGAACAAGGTATACGGATACCGACAATCGAATCTCGGGCAAGTAACATACCGATGGACAAAAGGAATTGTATACCGGATTAATTGAATCCCCGACATCTTGGTTCATCCGACGAGATCATCGTGGAACATGTGGGAGACAATATGGGTATCCAGATCCCACTATTGGTTATTGACCGAAGAGGTGTCTCGGCCATGACTGCATGGTTCCCGAACCCGTAGGTCTACACACTTAAGGTTTAATGATGCTAGGGTTGTAATGGGAATTGTATGTGGTTACCGAAAGTTGTTTGGATTTCCGGATGAGATCTCGGATGCCATGAGGAGTTCCAAAATGGTCCGGAGGTGAAGATTTATATATGGGAAGTCTAGTTTCGGTCACCGAAAAGGTTTCGGGGTTTGTCAGTATTGTACCGGGACCACCGAAGGGGTTTTGGGGGTCCACCGGGAGGGTCCACCTGCCTCGGAGGACCTAACGGGTTGTAGTTGGGTGGGAACCAGCCCCTTAGTGGGCTGGTGCGCCCCAAGGTCCCAAGGCGCCTAGGGTTGGAAACCCCTTGGGGGTGGGGGCGCCTCCCACCTAACTTGGGGGGGGGGGCAAGTCCCCCCTGTCCGCCGCCCCCTCTAGATGGATCTAGGGGGGCAACTCCCTCTTCCCTCACCCCTATAAATAGTGGGGGTGGGAGGGCAGCCATACCCCTTCCCCTGGCGCAGCCCTCCCCCTTCTACACCTCCTCCTGCTCCGTAGCGCTTAGCGAAGCCCTGCCGGAGAACCACGAGCTCCACCGCTACCATGTTGTCATGCTGCCGGAGCTCTCCCTCAACTTCTCCTGTCCCTTGCTAGATCAATCAGGAGGAGACGTCCCCGGGATGTACGTGTGTTGAACTCGGACACCCCATCCGTTCGGTGCTTGGATCGAATCTTCCGCGATTTGAATCGTTGCGAGTATGACTCCATCAACCACGTTCTTTGTAATGCTTCTGTTTAGCGATCTTCAAGGGTATGAAGATGCACTCCCTCTCTCTTGTTGCTAGTATCTCCTAGATTGATCTTGGTGACACGTAGGAAAATTTTGAATTGTTACTACGTTCCCCAACAAAACATACATCAAGTGGATCAATAGAACAACCCATTGTCACCACGGATATCCCATCGCAAGACATACATCAGGTGTTCTCAAATCCTTAAAGACTCAATCTGATAAGAAAACTTCAAAGGGAAAACTCAATTCATCACAACAAGATAGAGAGGGGAAAACTCCATATGATTCATCTATATCCATAAAGCTCGCGGTACATCAAGATCGTGCCATCTCAAGAAAACGAAAGAGAGAGAGATCAAACACATAGCTACTGGTACATACCCTCAGTCTCGAGGGTGAACTACTCCCTCCTCATCATGGAGACCGCCGAGATGATGAAGATGGCCTCCAGTGATGGTTTCCCCCTCCGACAAGGTGCCGGAACGGGCTCCCGATTTTTTTTCGTGGCTCTGGAGGCTTGCGGCAGTGGAACTCCCGATCTAGGTTTCTTTTCAGAGGTTTCTGTATTTATAGGAATTTTTGGTGTCTATTTCACGTCAAGGGGTGCCACGAGGCGGTGGCAAGCCTGCTAGGCGCGGGCTAGGGGGGGTGGCCACGCCTAGCAGGCTTGCCGCCTCCTCGTGGATCTTCTGGCCCAGCTCCAATGCTTCGGGGGTCTCTTTTGGTCCACACAAAATCATACTAAATTTCAGCCCATTCTGAGAACTTTTATTTCTGCACAAAAAACGACACCATGGTAGTTCTGTTGAAAATAGCGTCAACCCGGGTTAGTTCTAATAAAATCATACCAAAATTATATAGAATTATTGCAAACATGGCATGAATATTTCATAAATTATAGATATGTTGGAGACGTATCAGGGAGTTGATCTTCGAGATAAGATAGTGATTGATATATTTCTCCAAGTCATTGTCACTAAGCTACTAGAGCTTCATGCTGAACTATAAAATGCCAGGGATGGAAATAATGATCCCTGAGATATTCGCGATATTTGACACCGTGAAGGTAGAAATCAAGAAGGAGCATCAAGTGTTGATGGTTAGTAAAACCACTAGTTTCAAGAAAGGCAAGGGATAGGAGGGAAACTTCATGGATGGCAAGTCAGTTGCTGGTCCAGTGAAGAAACCCAAGGTTGAACCAAACCCAAGACTAAGTGCTTCTATTACGAGGAGAACGGTTGCTGAAGTGGAACAACCCTAGACCCTTGGTAGATAAGAAGGCTGGCAACATCAACAGAAGTATATTTGATATACGTGTTATTGATGTGTACCTTGCTAGTACTCCTAATAGCACCTGGGTATTGGATACTGGTTCGGTTGCTAAATATTAGTAACTCAAAATAAAATCTATGGAATAAATGGAGGCTAGCTAAAGGTGAGGTGACGATGAGTGTTGGAAGTGTTTCCAAGGTTGATGTGATCACCATCACACGCTCTCCCTACCTTCGGGATTAGTGATGAACCTACATAAATATTTGGTGATTGCATTGAGCATGAATGTGATTAGATCATGTTTATTGCAATACAGTTATTCATTTAAGTTAGAGAATAATGGTTTTTTTGTTGACATGAATAATACCTTCAATGGTCATGCACCCAGTGAGAATGGTTTATTGAATCTTGACTATAGTGATACACATGTTCATAATATTGATGCCAAAATATACAAAGTTAGTAATGATAGTACCACATACTTGTGGCACTACCACTAAATGTCATATTGGTGTAAAGCGCATGAAGAAACTCCATGTTGATGGATCTTTGGACTCTTTCAATTTTGAATCGGTTGAGACATGCAGACCATGCCTCATGGGAAATATGACTAAAAACCCGTTTTCCGGCTTGATGGAACGGGCAAGTGATTTATTGGAAATGATACATGTTGATGTATACGATCCAATGAGTGTTGTAGCGTGTGGTGGATATCATTATTTTCTTACCTTCACTGATGATTTGAGTAGATATAGTGTATATTTACTTAATGAAACACAAGTCTGAATGGTTTGAAAAGTTTAAGCAAAATTAGAGTGAAGTTTGAGATCATTGTGACAAGAAGATAAAATGTCTACAATATGATCATGGAGGTGAATATCTGAGTTACGAGTTTGGTATACAACTCAAGACAAAGTGGAAGTTGTTTCGCAACTCACGCCACCTGGAACATCATAGTGTGATGGTGTGTCCGAACGTCGTAGTCGTGCTCTATTGGATATGGTGCGAACTATGATGTCTCTTATCGATTTGCCACTATTGTTTTGGGGTTATGCATTAGATACAACTACATTCACTTTAAAAGGGGCACCATCTAAGTCCGTTGAGATGACACCGTTTGAATTTTGGTTTGGCGGAAACCTAAGCTGTGATTTCTTAATGTTTGGGGATGCGACACTTATGTAAAAAAGGGTTTTCACCTAATGAGCTTGAACCCAAAGCGGACAAATGCATCTTCATAGAATACCCTAACGTAACAGTTGGGTAAACCTTATATCTTAGATCCAAGCACAAAGTGTTTGTTGCTAAAATGGGTCCTTTATCGAGAAAGAGTTTCTCTCGAAAGAATTGATTGGGAGGAAGATAGAACTTGATGAGGTTTTTGAACCTTTGTTTCAACCAGAGAGTAGCGTAGCACAGAAAGTTGTTTCTATGGAGCATGCATTAGTTGAAGAGGAAGTTAATGATGATGATCATGAAGCTTCGGATCAATTTACTATCAAACCTCGTAGGTCGACAAGGACGCGTACTGCTCCTGAGTGGTATGACAACCCTGTCTTAGAGGTCATGTTCTTGGACAACGATGAACCTATGAGCTATGGAGAAGCGATGATAAGCCCGGAATCTGAGAAATGGTTAGAGGACATGCAATCCGAGATGGGATCCATGTAAGACAACAAAGTATGGGCTTTGGAAGTATTACCTGAAGGGCGACAGGCCATTCAGAACAAATATATCTTTAAAAGGAAGATGGACGCGAGCGGTAATGTCATCGTCTATAAAGCTCGACTTGTGGCAAAGGGTTTTTCAAAAGTTCAAGGAGTTGACTATGATGAGACTTTCTCACCCGTAGCGAGGCTGATGTCTGTTGGAATTATGTTAGCAGTTGCTACATTTTTTCATTATGAAATCTGGCAGATGGATGTCAAAACATCGTTTCCTCAACGATATTCGTGAGGAAAGTGTTGGGGGATAACCCCAGGGTAACCTAAAGCAACCCACTGCTCCAACTTTCGAAACGACTGAAGGGCAAGCCTCCTCCCCCTACAGCCAAGATTGGGCCCGGCCGGCTACGCAACGCCGGCTGGGCCCTACCGGCTACACATGGCTGGCTCTACTAGGGCTGCCGACTGGGGACTGGGATTCCTGATCCCCTAGCGGGTCGCGCCTTGGATCCCATGGCCCAAACATGCGCGGCTATAGTGGCCCCCATCTCGTCGGGGGTCAGCACCCGTATGGCTATAGTTGAGGCAATAGTGCCGCTAACTTCGGCTGACCGTGATCGGGCTTCCAACAGTGTCGGCACATCTCCAACCACTCCATGACCTTCCCTGACGTGGCTACAGTGCAGCCGCCCGTACCGCTGACCGCGGCCAACTGCCACAAGGCGACGCCCCGAAGGACGCCCTGTGCCGAGAAGTGACCATTGCCGGGACCTACTACGTAGGCCCCTCCAGCTCTCGACGGGACCTCCCAGCCGGCGGGCCCTACCAACGACGAGACCCTATAACCGGGGGCCCTACGGTCGGCTACATAGGCTGCCAGCTAGGGCCCCCATGGCTTTCCACCCATATTGTAATCCGGGGGGTTGGCCTATAAACCCCCCCGGAGCCTCCCATGCAGGGGCACGGCCAATAGAGAGACAAGAACAT
The DNA here is from genome assembly GCA_022496015.1 of Hordeum marinum. Lineage (NCBI taxonomy): Eukaryota > Viridiplantae > Streptophyta > Magnoliopsida > Poales > Poaceae > Hordeum > Hordeum marinum. The sequence goes on from CM039673.1 coordinate 38,523,156, forward strand.
GCACATAGAGAGGAACACCTCGTTCCACCACCCTTGTAGCAAGGGAAGGGGAGCCGGCTGCTCCTTGTTCCACCTGTAGACATAGCTCAAGGAGCACCATTATAACCTTCCCCCATCGATCAACTAGATCAAGCAGGACTAGGGGTATTACCTCCCACGGAGGGTCCCGAACCGGGGTACATCGAGTGTCAGTCACCGCTTGTGCCTAATCCCGCACCTGGAGCCCGTCAGCGTCCTCCCACCCCAACCACCTTCGATAAGCCTAGCCATGGCATCTGTCATGAGAAAACAACGACACTTGGCGCCCATCGTGGGGCCGTACGCGGCGCCAGCCGAAGTCATGCTCCGGGCGGGACCCTTCGCCATTCCCCGCGGCCGCTGCACATCCAGGCGAAACCACATGCTCGTGGGCCTTGCTCCGGTAGGCCCTGCGGGCAGCTTCGTCGATCTCGCGCTCGACATCGAGGCTCTCATCAAGCGCTTTAGCAAGCTAAGCCTTGCCGAAGCGCCGATCGTCGACGAATACCCCAGCCAAGTGTTCGACTGCACCGACCCTCCCATGTCTGTGGGAACACACACCGCCATCCGGTCCAATGGCTCCCACATCCGAGCGGGAATATTGGCCATCACCTCCACCACCTCTTCTGGCCAGGTGCGGGCCAAGGCCGATGCCACGGCGGCCAGCACCGGCACCTCAGACCCGCTTAGCGCGGCTCTTCGAGGCCCGAGCACCCCCATCGCTCCGACGGCGAACCCCAACGTCACCACTGTTGGGAGACGTAGTAGTGAATCAAAAATTTTCCTACGTGTTCACCAAGATCTATCTATGGAGAAACCAGCAACAAGTGGGAAGATATTGCATCTTCATACCTTTGAAGATCGCTAAGCAGAAGCGTTACAAGAACACGGTTGGTGGAGTCGTACTCGTAGCAATTCAGATCGCGGTGGACTCCGATCTCAGCGCCGAACGACGGCGCCTCAGTGTTCAACACACGTGCTGCCCGGTGACGTCTCCTACGCCTTGATCCAGCAAGGAGGAAGGAGAGGTTGAGGGAGAGCTCCGGTAGCATGACGGCGTGGTGATGGTGGAGCTGCATCGTACTCCGGTAGAGCTTCGCTAAGCACTACAGAGGACGAGGATAGGGAGGAGTAGGGCTGCGCCATGGGAGAGAGAACTCGTGTGTCTGGCAGACCCAAAACACTCCACTATATATTGGAGGAGGAGGAGGGAGGGCGGAGCCCTAGGGTTCCCACCCTAGGATTTGTGGCCGGCCCTAGATTCCATCTGGCCGGCAGCCAAAGAGAGGGAGAGGGGGAGGGTGCAGCCCCAATATAGGCCCATCTGGGTCTAGGGTTTCCCCTCCCTCCCACCTTCCCACGCCTTGGGCCAGGGTGGAGGGCGCAGCAACCCACTCTGGGGATGGTCCCTTCCACTCTCGGCCCAAGAAGCCCTCTCGGGCCGGTGGCCCCTCTTGGTGGACCCCCGGAACCCTTCCGGTGGTCCTGGTACGTTACCGGTAATTCCCAAAACACTTCCGGTGGCCAAATCCTCACTTCCTACATATCATTCTTAACCTCCAGACAATTCCAGACCTCCTCGTGACGCCCGAGATCTCATCCGGGACTCCAAACTACCTTCGGTAACCACGTACACTATTTCCTTATAACCCTAGCGTCATCGAACCTTAAGTGTGTAGACCCTACAGGTTCGCGAGACACGTAGACTTGACCGAGACACCTCTTCGGCCAATAACCAACAGCGGGATCTGGATACCCATGTTGGCTCCCACATGCTCCACAATGATATCATTGGATGAACCACGATATCAGGGATTCAATCAATCCCGTATACAATTCCCTTTGTCTACCGGTATGATACTTGCCCGAGATTCGATCGTCGGTATCCCTATACCTTGTTCAATCTTGTTACCGGCAAGTCTCTTTACTAGTTTTGTAACACATCATCCCATGGCTAAATCCTTAGTAACATTGAGCTCATTATGATGATGTCTTACCGAGTGGGCCCAAAGATACCTCTCCGTCACATGGAGTGACAAATCCTAGTCTCGATTTGTGCCAACCCAACAGACACTTTCGGAGATACCCGTAGTGCACCTTTATAGACACCCAGTTACGTTGTGACGTTTGGCACACCCAAAGCATTCCTACGGTATCCGGGAGTTGCACAATCTCATGGTCTAAGGAAATGATACTTGACATTAGAAAAGCTTTAGCAGACGAACTACACGATCTTGTGCTATGCTTAGGATTGGGTCTTGTCCATCACATCATTCTCCTAATGATGTGATCCCGTTATCAATGACATCCAATGTCCATGGTCATGAAACCATCACCATCTATTGATCAACGAGCTAGCCAACTAGAGGCTCACTAGGGACAAGTTGTGGTCTATGTATTCACACGTGCATTACAGTTTTCGGTTAACACAATTATAGCATGAACAATAGACAATTATCATGAACAAGGAAATACAATAATAATCATTTTATTATTGCCTCTAGGGCATATTTCCAATAGTCTCCCACTTGCACTAGAGTCAATAATCTAGCTCACATCACCATGTGATTAACACTTACATCACCATGTGATCATATCATCATGTGATTAACACCCAATTAGTTCTGGGGTTGATCATGTTTTGCTCGTTAAAGAGGTTTTAGTCAACGGGTCTGCGACATTCAGATCCGTGTATACCTTGCAAACTTCTATGTCCTACTGTAGATAATGCTCCCATGCTCCACATGGAGCTATTCCAACTCCACTATACGTATCCGGATTTCTACAAAGAGTCATCCGGATTGGTGTTAAAGCTTGCATCGATGTAAAACTTTACAACGAACTCTTTATCACCTCCATAATCGAGAAATATTTCCTTAGTCCTCTAGTTGCTAAGGATAATATCGACCGCTATCTAGTGATCCACTCCTGGATCTCTCTGTTGGAAATATGCCCTAGAGGCAATAATAAATTAGTTATTATCATATTTCCTTGTTCAATCGTTTATTATCCATGCTATAATTGTGTTGATCAAAAACTCAGATACGTGTGTGGATACATAGACAACACCATGTCCCTACTATGCCTCTAATAGACTAGCTCGTTGATCAAAGATGGCTATGGTTTCCTAGTCATGGACATGAGATGTCATTTGGTAACGGGATCACATCATTAGGAGAATGATGTGATGGACAGGACCCAAACTACAAACATAGCATATTTTCGTGTCAGTTTATTGCTACTGTTTTCTGCATGTCAAGTATATGTTCCTATGACCATGAGGTCATGCAACTCACTGACACCGGAGGTGTACCTTGTCTGTATCAAACGTCACAACGTAACCGGGTGACTATAAAGGTGCTCTACAGGTATCTTCGAGGGTGTCTATTGGGTTGGCATGGATCAAGACTGGGATTTGTTACTCCGTGTGACGGAGAGGTATCTCAGGGCCCACTCGGTAATACAACATCACAATAAGCCTTGCAAGCAATGTGACTAAGTGTTAGTCACGAGATCTTGTGTTACGGAAATGAGTAAATAGACTTGCCGGCAACGAGATTGAACTAGGTATGGAGATACCGTCGATCGAATCTCGGGCAAGTAACATACCGAAGAACAAAGGGAACATCATACGGGATTAACTGAATCCTTGACATAGAGGTTCGACTGATAAAGATCTTCATAGAATATATAGGAACCAATATGGGCATCCAGGTCCCGCTATTAGTTATTGACCATAGAGGTGTCTCGGTCATGTCTACATAGTTCTCAAATCCGCGGGGTCTGCACACTTAAGGTTTGGTGACGTTTCGGTAGTATAGAGTTATGCATGGTGGTGACCGAAGGTTGTTAGGAGTTCCGGATTAGATTCCAGACGTCATGAGGAGCTCCGGAATGGTCCGCAGGTAAATATTGATATATAGGAATTCCTATTTTGGTCACCGGAAAAGTTTCGGGCTCATCGGTAATGTACCGAGAGTGCCGATAGTGTACCGGGAGACCATCGGGAGGGGTATTTCGACCCAAGAGGCTACATGGGCTGTGGGAGAGTAAATACCAGCCCTTAGTGGGCTGGTGTAAGTCCCACACAAGGCCCATGCGACTGGGAAGAAAAGTCCAAAGAGAAAAAGGTGGAAAAAGGTAAAAAGACCAAAATAAGGAGGAGTCCTAGTCCTACTAGGATTGGAGGAGGATTCCTCCTCTCCTCCTTGGTTCTGCCGACCCAAGGGCTGGATCCTTGGGAGCCAGGCCTCCTCCTCTCTTCCTCCTATATATACTAGAGGTTTTAGGGGTTTTGGCACTAGATTTTCAGCCACATGCTACCCGTTCCTCCAGTGCATAGTTTCTCCTCTAGATCGGATTTCTACAGTGCTTAGGCGAAGCCCTGCCGGAATAGCTCCACCACCATCACCGGAGCGCCATCATGCTGCCAGAGAACTCTTCTACATCTCCGCTCCCTCTTGTTGGATCAAGATGGCGGAGATCGTCATCAAACTATACGTGTGCTGAACGCGGACGTGCCGTCCGTTCGGCGCTAGATTGGAAGGACCGTGATCAAGATTGCGAGACGGATCGCGATGAGATTGTGGGACGGATCGTGATGAGTTCACGGGACGGATCGTGATGATATCGCGGGATGGATCGTGATGAGTTCACGGGATGGATCGCGATTGTATCGCAGGACGGGTCATGATGAGATCGCGGGATGCTCGGCGATTTGGATTGCGATGACGTTCGACTACACCAACCGCATTTCTTAACGCTTCCCGCTTAGCGATCTACAAGGGTATGTAGATCCACTCTCCCTCTCGTAGATGCTCATCACCATGGATAGATCTTGCGTGTGCGTAGGAAATTTTTTGTTTCCCATGCAACGTTCCCCAATAATGGCATCATGAGCTAGGTCTATGTGTTGATGAGATCTTGAGTAGAACACAAAGAGTTTGTGCGCGTTGATGCTTAGATTGCTTCCTCCCTTGGTCGTGTTTTGGTTCAGCGGTATTGTGAGATGAAGCGGCCCAGACCAACATTACTCATACGCTTATGAGAGATCGGTTCCCTCAACTGCAACTTGTTGCATAGATGGCTTGCGGGTGCCAGTTTCTCTCACTTTAGTTGGATCGGATTCGACAAAGGCGGTCCTTGAGAAGGTTGAAAAGAAACAAGTGTATCACCGTTGTGGTTTTTGCGTAGATGAGAATTTTTCTTGCTAGATACCCATAGAAGCCATGTAAAACATGCAATAACAATTAGAGGACGTCTAACTTGTTTTTGCAGGGTATATTGTGATGTGATATGGCCAATTACATGATGTGATATATGTGATGTGTGAGATGATCATGTGTTGTATAGAATATCACGACTTGCATGTCGATGAGTATGGCAACCGGCAAGAGCCATAGGGTTGTCTTTAATTATTGTATGACCCGCGTGTCAATCATTAAGCGCTATGTAATGCTGTACTTTATCACTAAACGGTAGCAATAGTAGCACAAGAATGATGGGCGCGACAACCCCGATGGTGACACATTGATGGAGATCATGGTGTCGTGCCGGTGATGATGCAGATCATGCCGGTGCTTTGAAGATGGAGATCAAAAGCACAAGTTCATGGCCATATCGTGTCACTTATGACTTGCATGTGATGTTAATCCTTTTATGCACCTTGTTTTGCTTAGGACGACGGTAGCATTATAAGGTAATCCGTCACTTAAATTTCAAGATGAATTGTGTTCTCCCTGAGTTTGCACCATTGCGAAAGTTCGTCGTGTTGAGACACCACGTGATGATCGGGTGTGATAGACTCTACGTTCACATACAACGGGTGCAAGCCAGTGTTGCACGTGCAGAACACTCGGGTTAAACTTGAAGAGCCTAGCATGTACAGACATGGCCTTGGAACACAAGAGACCGAAAGGTCGAACATGAGTCATATAGTAGATATGATCAACATGATGATGTTAACCATTGAAACCACCTCAACTCACGTGATGATCGGACTTGAGTTGGTGAATTTGGATCATGTATCACTTGAATGACCGAAGGGATGTCAATTTGAGTGGGAGTTCTCCAGTAATATGATTAATTTAACTCATTATCATGAACATAGTTAGTAGTGTATTTGCAAATTATGTTGTAGATTACTTGCTCACATTGTAGCTCCCTTGAATTTTTATATGTTCCTAGAGAAATAGAGTTGAAAGATGATGGAAGCAATATTGCGGATTGGGTCCGTGATCTGAGGATTGTCCTCATTGCTGCACAGAAAGCTTATGTCCTTAATGCACCGCACGGTGCACCAACCCCTCTAGCGACGTCTGTAGATGTTGTGAACATCTGACAGGCGCGTTCCGATGACTACTTGATTGTTTAGTGCGTCATGCATTACGGCTTAAAATTCTGGCTGCAAAACATTTTGAACGTTACGGAACATATGAGATGTTCTAAGAGCTGAAATTAGGATCTCAGGCTCGTGCCCGTGTTGCGAGATATGACATCTCCAACAAGATTGTTTGTCTGCAAGATGAAGGAGAATAGCTCAATCATTGAGCATGTGCTGAGATTGTCTGGGTGCTACAATCGCTTGAATCGAGTGGGAGTTGATCTTCCAGATAATATAGTGATTGTTATAGTTCTCCAAGTCACTGTCACTAAGATACTAGAACTTGGTGATGAACTATAAAATGCCAGGGATAGAAATAATGATCCCTGAGCTGTTCGCGATGTTTGACACCACGAAGGTAGAAATCAAGAAGGAGCGTCAAGTGTTGATGGTTAGTAAAACCACTAGTTTCAAGAAGGGCAAGGGCAAGGAGGGAAACTTCATGGATGGCAAGTCAGTTGCTGCTCTAGTGAAGCAACCCAAAGTTGAACCCAAACCCGAGACTAAGTGCTTCGATTATGAGGAGAGCGGTCGCTGAAGCGGAACAACCCTAGATACTTGGTAGATAAGAAGGCTAGCAACGTCGACAGAAGTATATTTGATATACATGTTAATGATGTGTACCTTGCGAGTACTCCTAGTAGCACCTGGGTATTAGATACCGGTTCAGTTGCTAAATGTTAGTAACTCGAAATAAAATCTATGGAATAAACGGAGAACTAGCTAAGGATGGGGTGACGATGTGTGTTGGAAATGTTTCCATGGTTGATGTGATCAACATCGCATGCTCTCTCTACCTTCGGGATTAGTGACAAACCTAAATAAATGTTATTTGGTGTTTTGCATTGATCATGAACATGATTAGATTTTGGTTATTTCAACATGGTTATTCATTTAAGTTAGAGAATAATGGTTATTCTGTTTACATGAATAATACCTTCAATGGTCATGCACCCAGTGAGAATGGTTTGTTGAATCTTGATCGTAGTAATATACATGTTCATAACATTGATGCCAAAAGATACAAAGTTAATAATGATAGTACCACATACTTGTGACACTGCCGCTAAATGTCATATTGGTATAAAGCGCATGAAGAAACTCCATGCTGATGGATCTTTGGACTCATTCGATTTTGAATCAGTTGAGACATGCGAACCATGCCTCTTGGGAAAGATGACTAAGGACCCCGTTTTCCGGATTGATGGAGCGGGCAAGTGATTTATTGGAAATGATACATGTTGATGTATATAATCCAATGAGTCTTGTAGCATGCGGTGGATATCGTTATTTTCTTACCTTCACTGATGATTTGAGTACATATAGTGCATGTTTACTTAATGAAACACAAGTCTGAATCATTTGAAAGGTTCAAGAAAATTCAGAGTGAAGTTTAAGATCATCGTGACAAGAAGATAAAAATATTTGCGATATGATCGTGGAGGTGAATATCTGAGTTACGAGTTTGGCATACAACTTTAGACAATGTGAAAGTTGTTTCACAACACATGCCACCTGGAACGCCTTAGTGTGATGGTGTGTCCGAACGTCATAGTCGTGCGCTATTGTATATGGTGCGTGCTATGATGTCTCTTATCGTTTTGTTACTATAATTTTGGGGTTATGCATTAGAGACAACTACATTCACTTTAAATAGGGCACCATCTAAATCCGTTGAGATGACACCGTGTGAATTATGGTTTGATAGAAACCTAAGCTGTCATTTCTTAATTTTTGGGGCTGCGATGCTTGTGTGGAAAATGTTTTCACCTAATGAGGTCGAACCCAAAGCGGACAAATGCATCTTCATAGAATACCCTAAGAACAGTTGGGTGACCCTTCTATCTCAGATCCAAGCATAAAATGTTTGTTGCTGAAACTAGGTCCTTTCTCGAGAAAAAGTTTCTCACGAAAGAATTGAGTGGGAGGAAGGTAGAACTTGATGAGGTTGTTGAACCTTTGTTTCAACGAGAGAGTAGCGTAGCACAGGAAGATGTTTCTGTGAAGCCTACGTTAGTTGAAGAGGAAGTTAATGATGATGATCATGAAGCTTTGGATCAAGTTACTATCGAACCTCATAGGTCAACAAGGACGTGTACTGCTCCTGAGTAGTACGACAACCCTGTCTTAGAGGTCATGTTGTTGGACAACGATGAACCTACTAGCTATGGAGAAGCAATGATGGGTCCGGATTCCGACAATTGGTTAGAGGCCATGAAATCCGAGAAAGGATCCATGTATGAAAACCAAGTATACAATTTGGTAGACATGCTCGTTGGACGCCAGGTTGTTGAGTACAAATGGATGTTTAAAATGAAGACAGACGCTCATGGTAAATGTCACCATTTGTAAAGCTTGACTTGATGTAAAGAAGTTTTCGACAAGTTCAAGGAGTTGACTACGATGAGACTTTCTCACTCGTAGTGATGCTAAAGTCTGTTGGAATTATGTTAGCAGTTGCTGCATTTTTCAATTATGAAATCTGGCAGATGGATATCAAAACATAGTTTCCTTAACGGTTTACTTGAGGAAAGGTTGTATGTGATACAACCAGAAGGTTTTGTCAGTCCTAAGGATGCTAAAAGGTGTGCAAGCTTCAGTAATTCTTCTATGAACTGAAGCAAGCATCTCAGAGTTGGAATATACACTTTGATGAGGTGATCAAAGTTTTTGAGTCTATACAAAGTTTACTAGAAACTTGTATTTACAATAAAGTGAGTGGGAGCACTATAGAATTTATGATAAGTATATGTGGATGACATATTGTTGATAGGAAATGATGTAGAATTTCTGGAAAGATAAACGGTTGTTTGAAAAGAGTTTTTCAAAGGAAGACCTGGATTAAGCTACCTAATTGTTGAGCATCAAGATCTATAGAGATAGATCAAGATGCTTGATGATACTTTCAATGAGTACATACCTTGAGAAGATTTTTAAAGAGTTCAAAATGGATCAGTCAGAGAAAGAGTTATCGCCTGATTTGCGAGGTGTGAAGTTGAGTGAGACTCAAAGCTCGACAATGTCAAAAGAAAGAGAAAGGACGAATGTCGTCCCCTATGCCTTAGCCATAGGCTCTGTATAGTATGCCATGCTGTGTACCGCACATGTGTGTGCCTTGCCATGAGTCCGTCAAGGGGTACAAGAGTGATCCAGAAGTGGATCACTGGACAACGTTTAATATTATCCTTAGTGATTAAAAGACTAAGGAAACATTTCTTGATTATGGAGGTTATAAAGGGTTCGTCGTAACGAGTTACGTCGATACAAGCTTTAACACTAATCCGGATGACTCTTAGTAGCAATCCGGATACGTATAGTGGAGCAGCCATTTGGAATAGTACCAAGTGGAGTGTGGTAGCAGTGTTTACAGTTTGACATAGAGATTTGCAAAGTACACACGAATCTAAATGTCGCAGACCCGTTGACTATAAGACCTCTCTCACATGCAAAGCATGATCGAGCCCCAGAACTCATTGGGTGTTAGATTCATAACAATGCGAATCACATGGTGATGTGAACTAGATTATTGACTCTAGTGCAAGTGGGAGACTGTTGTAAATATGCCCTAGAGGCAATAATAAATTAGTTATTATCATATTTCCTTGTTCATGATAATCGTTTATTATCCATGCTATAATTGTGTTGATCGAAAACTCAGATACGTGTGTGGATACATAGACAACACCATGTCCCTAGTATGCCTCTAATAGACTAGCTCGTTGATCAAAGATGGCTATGGTTTCCTAGTCATGGACATGATATGTCATTTGGTAACGGGATCACATCATTAGGAGAATGATGTGATGGACAAGACCAAAACTACAAACATAGCATATGATCGTGTCAGTTTATTGCTACTGTTTTCTGCATGTCAAGTATATGTTCCTGTGACCATGAGATCATGCAACTCACTGACACCGGAGGAGTACCTTGTGTGTATCAAACGTCGCAATGTAACTAGGTGACTATAAAGGTGCTCTACAGGTATCTCCGAGGGTGTCTGTTTGGTTGGCATGGATCAAGACTGGGATTTGTTACTCCGTGTGACGGAGAGGTATCTCAGGGCCCACTCGGTAATACAACATCACAATAAGCCTTGCAAGCAATGTGACTAAGTGTTAGTCACAAGATCTTGTGTTACGGAAATGAGTAAAGAGACTTGCCGGCAACGATATTGAACTGGGTATGGAGATACCAACGACCGAATCTCGGGCAAGTAACATACCGAAGAACAAAGGGAACATCATACGGGATTAACTGAATCCTTGACATAGAGGTTCGACCGATAAATATCTTCATAGAATATATAGGAACCAATATGGGCATCCAGGTCCCGCTATTGGTCATTGACCGTAGAGGTGTCTCGGTCATGTCTACATAGTTCTCAAATCCGCGGGGTCTGCACACTTAAGGTTTGGTGACGTTTCAGTAGTATAGAGTTATGTATGGTGGTGACCGAAGGTTGTTAGGAGTTCCGGATTAGATTCCAAACATCATGAGGAGATCCGGAATGGTCCACAGGTAAAGATTGATATATAGGAAGCCCTATTTTGGTCACCAGAAAAGTTTCGGGCTCATCGGTAATGTACCGGGAGTGCCGGTAGTGTACCGGGAGACCATCGGGAGGGGTATTTCGAACCAAGAGGCTACATGGGCTGTGGGAGAGTAAATACCATCCCTTAGTGGGATGGTGGAAGTCCCACACAAGGCCCATGCGGCTGGGAAGAAAAGTCTAAAGAGAAAAAGGTGGAAAAAGGCAAAAAGACCAAAATACGGAGGAGTCCTAGTCGTACTAGGATTGGAGGAGGATTCCTCCTCTCCTCCTTGGTTTGGCCGACCCAAGGGCTGGATCCTTGGGAGCCAAGCCTCCTCCTCTCTTCCTCCTATATATACTAGAGGCTTTAGGGTTTTTGGCACTAGATTTTCAGCCACATGCTACCCGTTCCTCCAGTGCATAGTTTCTCCTCTAGATCGGATTTCTGCAGTGCTTAGGCGAAGCCCTGCCGGAATAGCTCCACCACCATCACCGGAGCGCCTTCATGCTTCTAGAGAACTCTTCTACCTCTCTGCTCCCTCTTGCTGGATCAATAAGGCGGAGATCGTCATCAAGCTGTACGTGTGCTGAACGAGGAGGTGACGTCCGTTCGGCGCTAGATCGGAAGGACCGTGATCAAGATCGCGAGACGGATCGTGATGAGATCGCGGGATGGATCATGATGAGTTCGCGGGACGGATCGTGATGAGATCGTGGGACGGATCGTGATGAGTTCGCGGGACGGATCATGATTGTATCGCCGGACAGATCGTGATGAGATCGCGGGATGCTCAGCGATTTGGATCGCGAAGACGTTCGACTACACCAACCGCGTTTCTTAACGCTTCTCGCTTAGCGATCTACAAGGGTATGTAGATCCACTCTCCCTCTCGTAGATGCTCACCACCATGGATAGATTTTGCGTGTGCGTAGGAATTTTTTTGTTTCCCATGCGACGTTCCCCAACAGTGGCATCATGATCTAGGTCTATGTGTAGATGACATCCCGAGTAGAACACAAAGAGTTTATGGGCGTTGATGCTTAGATTGCTTCCTCCCTTGGTTGTGTTTTGGTTCAGAGGTATTGTGAGATGAAGCGGCCCGGACCAACATTACTCGTACTCTTACGAGAGACCGGTTCCCTCAACCACAACTTGTTGCATAGATGGCTTGCGGGTGCCAGTTTCTCTCACTTTAGTTGGATCGGATTTAACAAAGGCGGTCCTTGAGAAGGTTGAAAAGCAACAAGTGTATCACCGTTGTGGTTTTTGTATAGATGAGAATTGATCTCGCTAAATACCCGTAGCAGCCACATAGAACATGCAACAACAATTAGAGGACGTCTAACTTGTTTTTGCAGGGTATGTTGTGATGTGATATGGCCAATTACATGATTTGATATATGTGATGTATGATATGATCATGTGTTGTATAGAATATCATGACTTGCATGTCGATGAGTACGGCAACCGGCAGGAGCCATAGGGTTTTCTTTAATTATTGTATGACCTGCGTGTCAATCATTAAGCGCTATGTAATGCTTTAATTTATCGCTAAATGGTAGCAATAGTAGTACAAGCATGATGGGCATGACAACCTCGATGGCGACACGTTGATGGAGATCATGGTGTCGTGCCGGTGACGATGGAGATCATGCCGGTGCTTTGAAGATGGAGATCAAAAGCACAAGTTCATGGTCATATCATGTCACTTATGATTTGCATGTGATGTTAATCCTTTTAAGCACCTTGTTTTGCTTAGGACGACGGTAGCATTATCAGGTGATCCCTCACTTAGATTTCAAGATGAATTGTGTTCTCCCCGAGTGTGCACCGTTGCGAAAGTTCGTCGTGTTGAGACACCACGTGATGATTGGGTGTGATAGACTCTATGTTCACATACAACGGGTGCAAGCTAGTGTTGCACATGCAGAACACTCGGGTTAAACTTGACGAGCCTAGCATGTACAGACATGGCCTCGGAACACAAGAGACCGAAAGGTCAAACATGAGTCATATAGTAGATATGATCAACATGATGATGTTCACCATTGAAACCACCTCAACTCATGTGATGATCGGACTGAGTTGGTGAATTTGGATCATGTATCACCTCAATGACCAGAGGGATGTCAATTTGAGTGGGAGTACTTTAGTAATATGATTAATTGAACTCATTATCATGAACATAGTTAGTAGTGTCTTTGCAAATTATGTTGTAGATTACTTGCTCGCGTTGTAGCTCCCTTGAAATTTTATATGTTCCTAGAGAAATAGAGTTGAAAGATGATGGCAGCAATATTCCGGATTGGGTCCATGATCTGAGGATTGTCCTCATTGCTGCACAGAAAGCTTATGTCCTTAATGCACCGCACGGTGCACCAACCCCTCTAGCAACGTCTGTAGATGTTGTGAACATCTGACAGGCGCGTTCCGATGACTACTTGATAGTTTAGTGCATCATGCATTATGGCTTAGAATTCTGGCTCCAAATCATTTTGAATGTTACAGAACATATGAGATGTTCTATGAGATGAAGTTAGGATCTCAGGCTCGTGCCCGTGTTGCGAGATATGAGATCTCCAACAAGATTCTTTGCCTGCAAGATGAAGGAGAATAGTCAATCGTTGAGCATGTGCTCAGATTGTCTGGGTGCTACAATCGCTTGAATCGAGTGGGAGTTGATCTTCCAGATAAGATAGTGATTGATATAGTTCTCCAAGTCACTGTCACTAAGCTACTAGAACTTGGTGATGAACTATAAAATGCCAGGGATAGAAATAATGATCCCTGAGCTATTCGCGATGTTTGACACCGCGAAGGTAGAAATCAAGAAGGAGCGTCAAGTGTTGATGGTTAGTAAAACCACTAGTTTCGAGAAGGGCAAGGGCAAGGAGGGAAACTTCATGGATGGCAAGTCAGTTGCTGCTCTAGTGAAGCAACCCAAAGTTGAACCCAAACCCGAGACTAAGTGCTTCGATTATGAGGAGATAGGTTGCTGAAGCGGAACAACCCTAGATACTTAGTAGATAAGAAGGCTGGCAACGTCGATAGAAGTATATTTGATATACGTGTTAATGATGTGTACCTTGCGAGTACTCCTAGTAGCACATGGGTATTGGATACTGGTTCGGTTGCTAAATGTTAGTAACTCGAAATAAAATCTATGGAATAAACGGAGAACTAGCTAAGGATGAGGTGACGATGTGTGTTGGAAATGTTTGTATAAACTCAAAAACTTTGATCACTTCATCAAAGCTCATATTCCAACTCCGAAATGCTTGCTCCAGTCCATAGAAGGATCACTGGAGTTTGCATACCTTTTAGCATCCTTAGGATTGACAAAACCTTCTGGTTGTATCACATACAACTCGTCCTCATGGAAACCATTAAGGAAGCCTTGTTTTGACATCCATCTGCTAGATTTCATAATCGAAAAAGGCAACAATTACTAACAGAATTTTAACAGACTTTTAGCATCTCTACGGATGAGAAAATATCATCACAGTCAACTCCTTGAACTTGGCGGAAACTTCTTTGCAACAAGTCGAGCTTTATAAATGGTGGCATTTCACCATTAGTCTCTGTGTTCATATCAAAGGTCCATTTGTACTCAATGACCAGCCGTTCAACGGGCAAGTCTACCAAAGTCCATACTTGGTTTCCATACATGGATCCTTTCTCGGATTTCATGGCTCCTACCCATTTGTTCGAATCTGGGCCCACCATCGCTTCTCCATAGTTCGTAGGTTCATTGTTGTCCAACAACATGACCTCCAAGACAGGGTTGATGTACTACTTAGGAGAAGTATGCGTCCTTGTCGACCTACGAGGATCGATAGTAACTTGATCTAAAGCTTCATGATCATCATCATTAACTTCCTCTTCAACGGACGTAGGCTCCACAGAAACATCTTTCTGTGCTGCACTACTCTCTGGTTGAAACAAAGGTTCAACAGCGTCATCAAGTTCTATCTTCCTCCCACTCAATTCTTTCGAGAGAAACTCTTTCTTGAGAAAGGACCCGTTTTTAGCCACAAACACTTTTGCGCTTGGAACTAAGATAGAAGGTATACCCAATGTCTCCTTAGGGTATTCTATGAAGATGCATTCGTCTGCTTTGGGTTCGAGCTCACTAGGTGAAAACCCTGTTCACATAAGCGTTGCAGCCCCAAACATTAAGAAATGACAGCTTAGGCTTCTGTAAAACCATAATTCACATGGTGTTATCTCAATAGACTTAGATGGTGCCCTATTAAAGTGAATGGATTTGTCTTTAATGCATAACCCCACAACGATAGTGGCAAAACGATAAGAGACATCATAGTACTCACTATATCCAATAGAGCACGACTACGACGTTCGGACACACCATCACACTATGGTGTTCCAGGATGCGTGAGCTGTGAAACAATTTCCAGATTGTCTAAAAGTGCATACCAAACTCGTAACTCAGATATTCACGTCCACGATCATATCGTAGACATTTTATCTTCTTGTCATGATGATCTTTAACTTCACTCTGAAACTCTTTGAACCTTTCAAACATTTCAGACTCGTGTTTCATTAAGTAAATATCCCCATATTCACTCAAATCATTAGTGAAGTGAAAGAAAATAACGATATCCACTACGTGTTTCAACACTCATTGGACCACATACATCAACATGTATCAATTCCAATAAGCCACTAGCCCGCTCCATCATACCGGAAGACGGGGTCTCAATCATCTTGCCCAAGAGGCATGGTCCGCATGTCTCAACTGATTCGAAATTGACTGAGTCCAAAGATACATCAACATGGAGTTTCTTCATGCGCGTTACACCAATATGAAGTTTGTGGCAGTGCCACAAGAATGTGGTACTATCATTATTAACTTTGTATCTTTGGTACCAACGTTATGAGCATATGTGTTGCTACGATCAAGATTCAATAAACCATTCCCATTGGGTGCATGGCCATTGAAGGAATTATTCATGTAAATATAATAACCATTATTCTCTAACTTAAATGAATAACCGTATTGCACTAAACATGATCGAATCATGTTCATGCTCAATGCAAACACCATAACATTTATTTAGGTTCATTACTAATCCCGAAGGTAGAGAAAGCGTGCGATGGTGATCACATCAACCTTGGAAACACTTCCAACACACATCGTCACCTTTCACTTAGCTAGCCTCCATTTATTCCATAGCTTTTATTTTGAGTTGCTAACACTTAGCAACTGAACCGGTATCTTATACCCAAGTGCTACTAGGAGTACCAGCAAGGTACACATCAATAACACGTATATCAAATATACTTCTATCGACATTGCCAACCTTCTTATCTACCAAGTATCTAGGGTTGTTCCGCTTCAGCGACCGTTCTCCTCATAATAGAAGCACATAGTCTCGGTTTTGGGCTCTTGCCCTTGCCCTTCTTGAAACTAGTGGTTTTCACTTAATATCAACTCTTGATGCTCCTTCTTGATTTCTACCTTCACGGTGTCAAACAATGCGAATATCTTAAGGATCATTATCTCCATCCCTGGCATTTTATAGTTCATTACGAAGCTCCAGTAGCTTGGTGGCAGTGACTTGGAGAACTGTATTAATCACTATCTTATATGGAAGATTAACTCCCACTCGATTCAAGGGATTGTAGCACCCAGACAATCTGAGCACATGCTCACCGCTTGAGCTATTCTCTTTTATCCTGCCGGCAAAGAATCTTGTTGAAGGTCTCATACCTCTCAACACAGGCATGAACCCGAGATCCCAATCTCAGATCTTAGAACATCACATATGTTCCGTGACATTCAAAATGTTTTGGAGCCTCAATCCTAAGCCGCAATGCATGACGCACTGAACTATCAAGTAGACATCATAAAGTGCATGTTAGATGTTCACAACATCTACAAACAACGCTTGAGGGAGTGGTGCACTGAGCGGTGCATCAAGGACACAAGCTTTCTGTGCAGCAATGAGGACAATCCTCCGCTCACGGACCCAGTCCGCATTATTGCTACCATCATCTTTCAACTTACTTTTCTCTAGGAACGTATCAATAAGACATGGGAGCTATAGCGTGAGCTATCTACAACATAATTTGCAAAGACACTTTTAGACTAAGTTCATGATAATTAAGTTCACATAATCAAATTATTTAATAGACTCGCACTTAGATAGACATCCCTCTAGTCATCTAAGTCATACATGATCCACGTTAACTAGCCCGTGTCTGATCATCACGTGAGACGGACTAGTCATCCATGGTGAACATCTCCATGTTGATCGTATCTTCTATACGACTCATGTTTGACCTTTCGGTCTTCTGTGTTACTAGGCCATGTCTGGACATGCTAGGCTCATCAAGTCAACCTAAGTGTATCGCATGTGTAAATCTAGCTTACACCCGTTGTATGCGAACGTTAGAAACTATCACAGCCGATCATCACGTGGTGCTTCGGAACAACGATCCTTAGCAACGGTGCACGGTTAGGGTGAACATATTTCTTGAAATTTTATTGAGGGATCATCTTATTTACTACCGTCGTTCTAAGAAAATAAGATGTAGACATGCTAAACATCACATGCAATCAATATAGTGACATGATATGGCCAATATCATCTTGCTCCTTTGATCTCCATCTTCGGGGCACCATGATCATCACTGTCACCGGCACGACACCATGATCTCCATCATCGTGTCTTCATGAAGTTATCTCGCCAACTATTACTTCTACTACTATGGCTAACGGTTAGCAATAAAGTAAAGTAATTACATGGCATTTTTGATTGACACGCAGGTCATATAATAAATTATGACAACTCCTATGGCTCCTGCCGGTTGTCATACTCATCGACATGCAAGTCGTGATTCCTATTAAAAGAACATGATCAATCTCATACATCACATATATTTCATCACATCCTTTTGGCCATATCACATCACATAGAATACCTTGCAAAAACAAGTTAGACGTCCTCTAATTGTTGTTGCAAGTTTTACATGGCTGCTATGGGTTTCTAGCAAGAACGTTTCTTACCTACGCAAAAGCCACAACGGTGATATGCCAATTGCAATTTACCCTTCATAAGGTCCGTCTTCATCAAATCTGATCTGACTAAAGTGGGAGAGACAGCCACTCGCTAGCCACCTAATGCAACAAGTGCATGTTAGACGGTGGAACTAGTCTCACATAAGCGTACGTGTAAAGTCGGTCTGGGCCGCTTCATCCCACAATACCGCCGAGCCAAGATTGGACTAGTAACAACAAGCAAATTGACCAAATCATCGCCCACAACTACTTGTGTTCTACTCGTGCATAGAATCTACGCATAGACCTAGCTCATGATGCCACTGTTGGGGAACCTAGTAATAATAGAACACACGTACAGTCTGGGAACATCTCCTCCTTCTTGATCCAGCAAGGGGGTGGGAGAAGTTGAGGGAGAGCTCCGACAGCACGGTAGCGGTGGAACTCATGGTTCTCCGGCAGGGCTTATTCACCATCAACACTTGATGCTCCTTTTTGATCTCGACCTCCGCTGATTTCAGCATCGAGTACAACTCAGGAATGGACTTCTCCATCCCCTGCATGTCATAGTTCATCACAAAGCTTTTGTAGCTAGGTGGAAGCGACTGGAGGATTCTGTCAATGACTGAGTCATCCGAGAGATTAACTCCCAGCCGAGTCAAGCGGTTGTGTAGCCTAGACATCTTGAGGATGTGCTCACTGACAGAACTATTCTCCTCCATCTTACAGCTGAAGAACTTGTCGGAGACATCATATCTCTCGACCCAGGCATGAGCTTGGAAAACCAGTTTCAACTCTTGGAACATCTCATATGCTCCGTGTTGCTCAAAATGCTTTTGGAGCCCTGGTTCTAAACTGTAAAGCATGCCACACTGAACAAGGGAGTAATCATCGTAGCGAGAATGCCAAGCGTTCGCAACGTCTTGCTCTGCTGGGAGAAGGGGTGGTCACCTAGTGGTGCATCAAGGACATACAATTTCTTGGAAGCTATGAGAATGATCCTCAAGCCACGGACCCAGTCCGCATAGTTGCTTCCATCATCTTTCGGCTTGGTTTTCTCTAGGAACGCGTTGAAATTGAGGGTGACATTCGCGTTAGCCATTGGATCTACAATATAGATTGTAAAGATAATTTTAGACTAAGTTCATGATAATTACGTTCACATAATCAAATTATTTAATGAACTCCCACTTAGATAGACATCTCTCTAGTCATCCATGTGACACATGATCCATGTCAACTAGCCCGTGTCCGATCATCACGTGAGATGGACTAGTCATCCATGGTGAACATCTCCATGTTCATGGTATCTTCCATACGACTCATGTTCGACCTTTCGATCTTCCGTGTTCCGAGGCCATGTCTGTACATGCTAGGCTCGTCAAGTCAACCTAAGTGTTTCGCATGTGTAAATCTGGCTTACACCCGTTGTATGCGAACGTTAGAACCTATCGCACCCGATCATGACGTGGTGCTTCGGAACAACGATCCTTAGCAACGGTGCACAGTTAGGGTGAACACTTTTCTTGAGATTTTAGTGAGAGATCATCTTATTTACTACCGTCGTTCTAAGCAAATAAGATGGAAACATGATAAACATCAGATGCAATCAATATAGTGACATGATATGGTCATTATCATCTTGCACCTTTGATCTCCATCTTAGGGCACCATGATAATCACTATCACCGGCACGACACCATGATCTCCATCATCATGATCTCTATCACAGTGTCTTCATGAAGTTGTCTCGCCAACTATTACTTCTACTATTATGGCTAACGTTTAGCAATAAAGTAAAGTAATTACATGGCGTTTATGATTGACACGCAGGTCATACAATAAAATAAGACAACTCCTATGGCTCCTGCCGGTTGTCATACTCATCGACATGCAAGTCGTGAATCCTATTACAAGAACATGATTAATCTCATACATCACAATGCATCACATCACATCCTTTGGCCATATCACATCACAAGGCATATGCTGGAAAAACAAGTTATATGTCCTCTAATTTGTACTTGCAAGTTTTTACGTGGCTACTATAGGTTTCTAGCAAGAACGTTTCTTAGCTACGCCAAAACCACAACGTGATATGCCAATTTCTATTTACCCTTCATAAGGTCATACAATAATTAAAGACAACCCTATGGCTCCTGCCGGTTGCCGTACTCATCGACATGCAAGTCGTGATAATGTATACATCACATAATCATCTCATACATCACATATATCACATCATGTAATTGTCCATATCATATCACAACATACCCTGCAAAAACAAGTTAGACGTCCTCTAATTGTTGTTGCATGTTTTACGTGGCTGCTACAGGTATCTAGCAAGAACAATTCTCATCTACGCAAAAACCACAATGGTGATACACTAGTTGCTTTTCAACCTTCTCAAGGACCGCCTTTGTCGAATCCGATCCAACTAAAGTGAGAGAAACTGGCACCCGCAAGCCATCTATGCAATAAGTTGCTGTTGAGGGAACCGGTCTCTCGTAAGCGTATGAGTAATGTTGGTCCAGGCCGCTTCATCTCACAATACCGCTGAACCAAAACATGACCAAGGGAGGAAGCAATCTAAGCATCAACGCCCACAAACTCTTTGTGTTCTACTCGAGATCTCATCTACACATAGACCTAGCTCATGATGCCACTGTTGGGGGACGTCGCATGGGAAACAAAAAATTTCCTACGCACACGCAAGATCTATCCATGGTGATGATCATCTATGAGAGGGAGAGTGGATCTACATACCCTTGTAGATCGCTAACCGGGAAGCGTTAAGAAACGCGGTTGGTGTAGTCAAACGTCTTCGCGATCCAAATCACCGAGCGTCCTGCGATCTCATCACGATCCGTCCCGCGATCCAATCACGATCCATCCCGCGAACTCATCACGATCCTTCCCGCAATCCAATCACGAGCCGTCCCGCGAACTCATCATGATCCGTCCCGCGAACTCATCACGATCCGTCCTGCAAACTCATCACGATCCGTCTCGCGATCTTGATCAAGGTCCTTCCGATCTAGCGCCGAACGGACGAGACCTCCGCGTTTAGCACACATACAGCTCGATGACGATCTCCGCCTTCTTGATCCAGCAAGAGGGAGCAGAGAGGTAGACGAGTTCACCGGCAGTGTGACGGCGCTGTGATGATGGTGGTGGAGCAATTCTTGCAGGGCTTCGCCTAAGCACTGCAGGAATCCGATCTAGAGGAGAAACCATGCACTGGAGGAACGGGCAGCATGTGGCTGAAAATTCTGTGCAACAAACCCTTAAACCTCCAGTATATATAAGAGGGAGGGAGGAGAGGACTTGGCACAAGGGCCAAGCCACCTTGGGTCAGCCGGAGTAGGGAGGAGAGGAGGACTCCTCCTCCAATCCTAGTAGGACTAGGATTCCTCCCTTTTTTGGCCTTTTCCCACCTTTTTGCCTTTGGGATTTTCTTCCAAGATGCATGGGCCTTGTGTGGGACTTCCACCAGCCCACAAAGGGCTTGTATTTAATCTCCCACAGCCCATGTAGACTCTTGGGTCAAAATACCCCTCCCGATGGTCTCTCGCTACACTCCTGGCACTCCCGGTACACTACCGATGAGCCCGAAACTTTTCTGGTGAGCAAAATAGGACTTCCTATATATATGAATCTTTACCTCTGGACCATTCCGGAGCTCCTCATGACATCCGGGATCTCATTCGGGACTCCGAACAACCTTCGGTCACCACCATGCATAACTCTATAGTACCAAAACGTCACCAAACCCTAAGTGTGCAGACCCTGCGGGTTCAAGAACTATGTAGACATGACCGAGACACCTCTACGGTCAATAACCAATAGCGGGACCTGGATGCTCATATTGGTTCCTACATATTCTACGAAGATCTTTACCGGTCGGACCTCTATGTCAAGGATTCAGTTAATCCCGTAAGATGTTCCCTTTGTTCTTCGGTATGTTACTTGGCCGAGATTCGATCGTCGGTATCTCCATACCTAGTTCAACCTCATTACCGGCAAGTCTCTTTACTCGTTCCGTAATACAAGATCCCATGACTAACACTTAGTCACATTGCTTGCAAGACTTGTTGTGATGTCGTATTACCGAGTGGGCCCTGAGATACCTCTCCGTCACACGGAGTAACAAATCCTAGTCTTGATCCATGCCAACTCAACAGACACCCTCGGAGATACCTATAGAGTACCTTTATAGTCACCTAGTTATGTTGCGACGTTTGATATACACAAGGCACTCCTCCGGTGTCAGTGAGTTGCATGATCTCATGGTCATAGGAACATATACTTGACATGAAGAAAACAGTAGCAATAAAATGACACGATCATATGCTACGTTTGTAGTTTGGGTCTTGTCCATCACACCATTCTCCTAATGATGTGATCCCGTTATCAAATGACATCTCATGTCCATGGCTAGGAAACCTTAACCATCTTTGATCAACGAGCTAGTCTATTAGAGGCATACTAGGGACATGGTTTTGTCTATGTATCCACACATGCATCTAAGTCTCCGATCAATACAATTATAGCATGGATAATAAACGATTATCATGAACAAGGAAATATGATAAGAACTAATTTATTATTGCCTCTAGGTCATATTTCCAATAGAAACAAGCAGGTAGCTGTCCGCTATGCCCCCCTCATGTTGATCAGTTCGGCCCGCACCTGGTTCAACAGCCTTTCAGCCGGTAGCATCAACACTTGGACGGACTTCGAGGAAGCGTTTGTCCGCAACTTCACCGGCACCTACAAGCGGCTCGGACACCCTGGTGAACTAGCCATGTGCATTCAGGGGCCGGACGAGTCCCTCCGCGACTACCTCACTCGATGGACCAAGCTTCGCAACTCCTGTGAAGGGGTGCACGAGGTGCAAGCCATACAATACTTCATCGAAGGCTGTCGCGATGGCACTCCCCTCAAGCACAAGCTCCTGTGCTCTGAGCCAGCTACGCTAGCCGAGCTCATGACCAAGGTGGACAAGTACACCATGGCTGACTCCACCATTCAGGTCAAGATGACCCCACCTGTCAAGGCAACACCGATGCCGGCGGCATCCCGACTGACTGCTGATAACCGGCAGCCGCAGAACAACAAGCGCAAGAATGACCAGCCCGACTCCCGCTACGTGAGTCGGCAGGCCGCCACCATCGAGGACCAGGAGCCGGCTGCCCAGCCTTCCAGTCAGCGCCAGCGCACTAGCAAGGCTGCCTAGCAGCCCAAGCTCACGTTCAAGCAGATGCTCGACCTCCCCCATAAAAACCACTCTGGCGGCAAGCCCTCTATGCACATGCTCCGGCAGTGCAGCTTCTCACAGCGATTGGCCCGGGGGGACGGCCTTCCAGCTCCCCCATGCTGCCTGCCCACACACCGGCTCCAGAACCAGCTACCGCCCCGATGCCAGCGCCGGCTCCGTCCCAAAACGACGGTCGCCTGCACGACCAGTTCCCCAACCAGGACAGTTGCTACGTCATCTTCACCAGTGAAGAGATGGGCAAACATGCCCAGTGCCGGCTCCATCGTGAGGTGAATGCCACCATGCCAGCAACTCCCCAGTTCATGCACTGGTCGGAGAAGCCGGTCACCTGGAACCGGGAAGACCTCCGGGCTGTAATGCTGAGTCCTGGCAGCTACACCCTGGTCCTCGACCCCACCATTGCCACCAAGGAGCGCACCTGCCACTTCACATGGGTGCTGATTGATGGAGGCAGTGGCATCAACATCCTCTACCTCGACACTATGCGCAAGCTAGGGCTGATAATAGAAGACCTACAGGCGAGCTGGACGGTCTTCCACGACATCGTGCCGGGAAAGTCCTGCTCCCTTGTTGGCAAGATCAAGCTCGACATCCTCTTCGGTGGTCCTGGTCACTTTCGCCTCGAGTTGGCATGTTTTGAGGTAGTGGACCTTGAGAGTCCCTACCACGCGCTGCTAGGCCGACCGGCTCTCGTCAAGTCCATGGCGGTCCCCCACTACGCCTACCTCAAGCTCAAGATGTCAGGTCCCAAGGGGATCATTACCATCACGGGTGACTACAAGATGTCGATCGAGTGCACTTGAGACGGAAGCTGGCTAGCCAAGGCCCTGGAGATAGCCGAGGAAAAGTGGCAGCTCGACCAGCTCATTGCCCTTGCTGCCAGCCAACAGACCATGGCGGATCCTCCCTCACTATCGGTCGACAAGGCCTCATTCCAACCGTCCAAGGACACCAGGCAGGTCCCGCTTGACCCGGCCAACCCGCCGCAGTGCGTCACTATCGGCTCCCGGCTCGACAACAAATAGGAAGGCGAGCTTGTCGACTTCCTTCATGAGAATCGGGACATCTCTGCGTGGTCCCCCAAGGACATGTCGGGTGTTCCGAGGAAGTTTGCCGAGCACAAGATTCACGTCCGTCTAGACGCTAAACCGGTCAAGCAACCCCTACATCGTTTCTATGAGGAGAAGTGGTGCACTATAGAAGAAGAGATCACCCGGCTGCTCGCAGCCGGCTTCATCATCGAAGTTTTCCACCCGGACTAGCTAGCCAACCCAGTCCTGGTGCTGAAGTAGAACAAGACCTGGCACATGTGCATCAACTACACCAGCCTGAACATGGTGTGCCCCAAGGACCCATTCGCCTTGCCGCGCATCGATCAAGTCATCGACTCCACGGCCGACTGCGATTTGCTGTCCTTCTTGGATGCCAACTCCGGCTACCACCAGATCAAGCTTGACCCGGACGACCGGCTCAAGACCTCCTCCGTCACGCCCTTCGGGGCCTACTGCTACATCACCATGTCCTTCGGCCTGAACAATGCATGCGCTACCTTCCAGTGATGCATGCAGAAGTGCCTCCTACCACAGATAGGAAGGAACGTCCACGTCTACGTCGACGACATCGTCGTCAAGACCAAGAAGCACTTCAGCCTCCTCGACGATCTCCGGGAGACATTCGTGAACCTGCGAGAATACAAGATCAAGCTCAACCCGGAGAAGTGTGTCTTTGGCATCCCAGCCGGCCAGCCCTTGGGCTTCTTCGAGTCCGCTTGCGGCTTCAAAGCCAACCCGGAGAAGATCAGCGTGATCGAGCGCATGCCCAAGCCGACTCAGCTTGGCGATGTCTAGAAGTTCACCGGCTGCCTTGCCTCCCTCAGCTGGTTCATCAGCCAGCGGGGGGAAAGAGCCTTGCCCCTCTACGGGCTCCTTCGCAAGACAGCTCTGGTTGAGCTGGGTCATATGAAGAAGCCGGGCATGTTCGACTGGCTCGATGAGGCAGACGAGGGCTTCCGCGGCCTCAAGCAGGCCCTCACCAACATGCCCATCCTGTCCGCGCCAGCTGAGAAGGAGCCATTGCTCGCCTACATCACGGCAACCACGCGCGTCATCAACATCGTCCAGGTGGTCGAGCGACCGTAGGAAGGCAAGTCCCTGCCGGTCCAGCGCCCCGTCTACTACGTTAGTGAGGTCCTCTCTGCCTCCAAGAAGAATTACCCCCACTACCAAAAGATGTTCTACGGCATCTAGTTCGCCACCAAGAAGGTCAAGAAGTACTTACAGGAGCACACCATCACCATGGTGAGCACATCCCCGCTCGGCGAGATCATGAGCGGCCGGGACTCCACCAGTCGGATCGCCAAATGGGTCATCGCCCTTGCCGACCATGAAATCCGATACGAGCCATGTACCGCCATCAAGTTGCAGGCGATGGCCGACTTCCTTGTCGACTAGGCGGATACCGAGTTTGTGTCGCTTCCTCCCGACTCCACGCATTGGCGCGTGCATTTTGATGGCTCGAAGATGAGGACTGGCTTGGGTGCTGGTATAGTCCTCTCCTCTCCAAAAGGTGACCAACTCAAGTACGCATTCTAGATCCACTTGGCCGCCTCCAACAATGTGGCCGAGTACGAGGCGCTCGTCCATGACCTCCAGCTCGCCAAGGAAATTGGCATTAGGCGCATCGTGTGCTTCGGTGACTCCGACCTCATGGTGCAACAGGTCTCTGGCGAATGGGACGCCAGAGATGCCAACATGGCCAGCTATTGCTTCCTCGTCCAACAGCTTACCGGCTCCTTCGAGGGTTGTGAGTTCCACCACATCCTGCGGGCGGACAAGGACGCCGATACGCTGGCAAAGATCGACTCCACTTGACAGGCCATCCCATCCGGCGTCTCCCTCGAATGATTGCTCAAGCCGTCGATCAAGCCCTCCCCCGAATCGGAGTCCATCTTCATGTCGGCTGACGCCGTCGGCTCGTCGGTGAACATGGTTGGCCCACCGGCACCTTCGCCGCCGGCTCCATCAACCTCAGTTGCCTTGCCAGCACCGGCTCCACCGGTCCAGCCGGCTGCATCTGAGGCAGCCGGCTTTGACACCATGATGGTCATGATGGCGATCGACGCCCCTCTCGCCATCCTTGTCCCCGGGGCTAGTGAGCCAGTCTCGGGGGCTGGCAAGCCGGTCTCGGGGGCTGAACACCCAGACCCGGGGACTCCCGAACCGCCCCCCATCTCGGCGCCCTCATGGGCCCAACCCATCCTGGCTTTCCTCCTACACAACAAGATCCCTTCTGATGAGGCCATGGCAAGGTGAATCCAGCGCCGAGCCCCAGCCTATAGCATCATCAGCCGCAAGCTCGTTCATTGCAGCACCACCGATGTCTTTCAGCAGTGTGTCGAGCCAAAAAGGGGGCAGGAGATCCTCCTCGACATCCACCAGGGCGATTGCGGGCACCACACCGCCTTTAGAACCCTGGTGGCCAAGGCCTTCCGCCACGGGTTCTACTGGCCGACCGCCTTGGAGGAGGCCAAGAAGTTGGTTGATGAGTGCGAGGGCTGCCAGCGTTTCAGCACGCAGAGTCACCTGTCGGCTACGGCCCTCCAGACAATCCCCCTCTCATGGCCCTTTCCCGTATGGGGGCTGGACATGGTGGGTCCCTTCAAGACCGCGCGAGGCAGCATGACACATCTGCTGGTGGCCGTCGACAAGTTCACCAAGTGGATCGAGGCCAGGCCAATTAAGAAGTTGGACGGCTCCACGGCCGTCCAGTTCATCAAAGACATCACGGTCCGCTATGGCGTCCCCCACAACATCATCACCGACAACGGCACAGACTTTGCCAAGGGCGCGCTAGCACGCTTCTGCACCAAACAAGGCATCTGGCTCGACTTGGCGTCAGTCGCGCATCCATAGTCAAACGGCCAGGTCGAGAGGGCAAACGGCCTAATCCTGGCCGGCATCAAGCCCCGGCTCGTATTGCCGCTGGTCAGGTCAGCCGACTGCTGGATCGACGAGTTGTCGGCTGTCCTTTGGAGCCTCCAGACCATGCCCAACCGGTTGACCGACTACACTCCATTCTTTCTTGTGTACGGGTCCTAGGTGATCATCCCCACCGACATCGAGTTCGACTCGCATCGGGTCACCCTTTACACGGAGAAGGACACAAGGGAAGCAAGAGAAGACGGTGTCGACCTACTCAAAGAAGCACGCGAACTGGCCTTGAGCCGGACAGCCATCTACCAGCAGAAGCTTCGGCACTACCACAACAAGCGGATCCGTCCGCTCTCCTTCCGCGAAGGAGACTTGGTGCTCAGGCGGATCCAGCGAACAGCCGGCCAACACAAGCTGTCCTCCCCATCAAAGAGCCCATTCATTGTCAGCAAGGCGATGCACAACAACACGTACTACCTGATAGACGCCTAGAAGCTGCAGAAGCGCAAGAGACATGCCTTCGGCGAGGAGACGGAGCGCCCATGCAACCCGACACTCCTCCAACCGTTTTATTGCTAAGAACCGGTGTATGTATGTATCCCTCCCTTTTGGGCTTATGAATGCAATGGGTGCCCCAAGCCAGCTCTTGGGACATGCCCCTTCCCGCTTCATTTCAGAAATTTCGACTCAATCCGCCGGCTCCAGGATTCGGCTCCCGGTCTCGGGGGCTTGCCGGCTAGTCCTAACGTCTTACCTCGAAGTAGATAAAGTAGTGTGGGACGAGTAAGTCCTCCCACCCCTCCCAGCTACAGACCGGCTCCCGACTGTCCGGCTAACGAGGTCCTGGGGCGGCAAAGCTTGGCACACACGAAAACTGATCGCTAGGTCGCCAACTAGGTCTAGCCGGACCATTCTCTCAGCTCTGTCGCTTGCCTTACCGAAAAGGTCCCTCGGTTCCCAAACTCAAAGTCGTCTTCCTCGAGACGGACATCCTGACCCAGCTACAGACCGGCTCCCGGCTGTCGGGCTGGCAGGGCTTTAACCAAGGGGGAAAAGAATTTGAGCAGACGGAACCATAGGGGGGAAACAAAGGGAAGGGCAAGCCGACACGTGTAAAAACAAGCATTGCAACTACCAGAAACTACATAAAACTTAAAAAGGCCCATGGCCACAAGTTCATTACATTTACACCCCAAGTGGGTGGACTTGAAGTTCTAATAAAAGCGTAGGGATAAAAGAAGAAACAAAGGAGTCTAAGGGGCGGCCGCTCCGCCATCTCCGTCACCGCCCGCTGTAGCTCCCGCCTCTAGGTCCCGAGCTGGCTTAGAGTCGGTGCAGTCATCGGTACTGGAGCCGACATCCTCGCTGTCTGTCTCGGCGCCGCTTCCCTTCGGGTCGTCCAGCGCGAGTGCATAATGGTCCTCCAGGATCACCGCACCGTCCGCCTGGCGCTCAGAGACATATTCGTCCTAGACGATGAAAAGACACGAGGTCGTTGGCTCGCACGGCCAGCGCATCGGCCACGGCCTCTAGATCCCTGTCGGTGCCAGCACGCTGGGCCGTGGGCAGGCTTAGGTCCAGCTTGGGTACCACAACCTCGCAATGCGAAAGGCCATGCCCGCACCGGCGCGTGCCGCGGAGGCCCTCCAGGCATTCACTCGTGTGGTCCTGAACTCTAGCCACCGCGATAGCCGGCTCATCGAAGCCAGATCCACCGCGCCCGGCCAGAGGACGTGGACCAGTGCCTCGCCGGCCGCCTGAAGCTACTTCAAGGCACGAACCACCACCTGAAGCCTCGCCCTAGCGGTGATCCCCACCCCGTTCAGGGTCGATGGGGCATGTGGCCCAACAGTGCCCCCTGCTCCTGCTGGCCCTCACGATGGGCCGCCACGGCCGCCTCAGCGGCCTCCTATGTGCCAGGGAAGAGCCCTAAGAAGAAAATAAGAAAAAGAAGGATGAACAAAAAGGCCAACCGAAACCAGAAACAAGCAGCGGAAGGGACGAGACAACATGGACTTACCATGCAACATGCGGTCTATCCCATGCCCTTGCTCCCACAACTCTGACTCCTTGGCGGACCACTCCTGGAGCTGGCACTCATGCTCGCACCAAACCATCTGCACCTTGCCAATCGCCTACGCCAACGCTACGTCCTTGGACTCCAGCTCCTGGCAACGGGCGCGCTCTCGCTCCTCTGCCTACCGGCAAAGGTCCACCTCGTGGCCTGATAGCTCATGGCGGAGGGCTGCCTCGCGGTCCGCCAGCTCTTGGCGGTGGGCCGCCTCACGCTCGGCCGCCTCCACCTGTGCCTGAGCCACCTCCTGGCGGAGCCGCTCGCACTCCGCGGTCAGGGAATTCCGCTGATCGCCAAGCTCGATGACCTGGTGTCGGAGGTCGACCGCCTCGCCGTTGGTGTCTGCCCGGGATGGGAAAAAACCTCAATCAGAATACAAGAGAAGGAGAAGGGGATTCGGCCCGCCTCCACGGCGACCGGCTCGAATCCCGGGGGCTATGCCCCCGCCTATAAAATCGTGAAAACCTTACCTCGCAAATCCTGGGATAGGGGTGTCAGCCGGCCCTCGTTCTCCCGGTACAAGCTTAGCAAGGTGTTGTATGCGGTCACCCGACGGTCATGTGCCATATGCGGACAACAAAAAATATGACGCATCGTTAGACTCGACCTGCCTACGCCATAGCCATCTCGAGTCTCACAGGCTACACCCAGTGGGTGCACTAGCGTGCCCCCACTGTAGAAAACACCGAGAAGAAAAAGAAAGAAGGGAGGGAAGCTTACCACAACAATACGCTCCAGCTGCACCAACCAGTTATTAGCCGCCCGGGCGTCTTACGCCATCTGGGCGAGACAAGCGGCGAACGCCTCGACTACAGCGGACACCGTCTCCACGATAGCACTCGGCGGATCCTCGGCAACCGGGCGGCTGGCCGTGGCCCAATTCTGCTGCAGTCGGCCTCCATCTGCCCCCTCCCCCTTGGCTGAGGTCACCAAGGGGCCGACTCCTCCTGGCACCATCGTGCCAGCGGCCCCTGGCGAGGATCCCACACCGCCCGACCCCTCGGGCGCCTCGGCCTCCCGCCTCGATCCTCTGCTTCCGGTCTCTCCTGCCTAGTTCAGCCCGGGAGCTAGCATTACGGGCCAGCACCTTGGGCGTCGGAGCCTCCGGTGGCGGCACCTCTGGAGTCGGCATGTCCGGAGCAGGTGCCCCCGCGGTCGTCTCCTCTGCATCCAGGGACCCTCCGCCCCTGGCGGTACGTCGTTTCCCCTGTGGGACCCGCGTCGCGGTCCGCCCCTGTCGGCACGTCGCTTGCCCCTAGGGGGTTCCATGCCGTGGTCCTCCTCCTCGCCGGCGGTGCGGTCTTCTCCCGCGCCTGCTGCCGCACGCACATCCTCCACGACCTTCGTGGCCGCCTTCGCCTGTTGCGCGGGGTCGTGGCCATCCTTGGACCGCCTCTCCCGACCCTCGGGGAAAGGCCCCCACGACTGTTCGGCCCCTCCTGATGGCGCCCTTTTCCTCGCCGCCTCCTCCCACGGGCGGTGCCCCTCGATGCGCAGATCTTGCTGGGCCGCCTCCAGGTCGCGCCAAGCCTCGCTCTCCCTCTCCTTGGCGGTGCTCAGAGGTGCCGTTCCCATGGCATTGCATCCTGGGAAGGACCTCAGTGTCCTCGTCAGTCCAATCCCGCAAATTTGGACGAGGAGAGGACTCACCCGTCGACTCGGTCGCCTCCGTCTCCGTCTCCATCTGCCCGGCCTCGGATGTGCCGGCTCGATCCGAGTCGGCCGGTTCCACATCGTCGACGTCCTCCACCTCCTCGTGGTCCGAATACGCAAAGTTGGCGGCCGACTCCCCATACTCCTACAACGAGGGAAAAACCTGCAAACTGGGAGTCTCTTTTTCGCTATCAAATCAAGGCGGCACCTTCGGTAGGGAAAAGGAAGATAAGCCGGCTGCTTCACTTACCTGTGGTGCTGTATGGCTCCGGCTGTATGGGGTTTTCCCCCACTGCCAACTCCCCTCCTTCAGCTTCGCCGTGGAGATGAGGTTCACCCTCCATGCCACGTGAACCGGCTTCAGCTCCTTAGTGGAGAGCCGACAGGGGTCGTGTCGGCCCCCATTTGGCAAATGAGATGCGGCCGGCTCTGCAACGGCTGCACCCGGCGCACCACCATCATCATCAGCAGATCGATCGCCTTTAGGCCTTCCACCCTGGTCATGAGTAGCACCCACTCGCAGAGCCGGTCTGCTATCTACGGGGCCTGAGGCGGAGCCGTCCGCCAGTTCAGCATTGCCAATGGCGGCACGTTGATGAAGTCAGGGAGGTTGATGTAGTCCTCCTACGGTTTCACGTTCTTCACATAGAAGAACCCTCGCTACCAGTTCTTCATTGACTCATGTAGCGGAAGCTTCGGGAAGCCGGCTCCCTGGCGGATGTGGATTAAAGCGCCCCCGCAGGCGGTCATGACCGCCTACTTCGTCACCGGGTCCATCGATGTCTGCCGCTTGCGGAAGAAGAGGCAGAACCAGAGTTCAAGCCTCGGCTCCACCCCTAGATGCCCCTCACAGAGGGTGATGTAGGCTGCCAACTGCAGAATAGCGTTGGGGGCGAGGTGGTGCGGTTGCAGGCCGAACCGCGTCAGGAACTGCCGGAAGAATGTGCTCGCCGGCAGCCCGAGCCCGGTAAGGAAGTGATCGATGAAGACGACCACCTCGCCGTCCCGTGGGGCCAAGGAGTTCTCCGGCCTGGCGACACGCGCCTCCATGAAATCCTCTTTTGGGAGCTTGCGACGGTGGCGGATGTGCTCGATGAACTCCTCATCGACGATGCTGCCGTCCCATGCCCCTTGCTCACCATCGCTCTTCAGGGGGCTTGCGGGCACGGTGGCGGGCGCTGGAGTTCGGCTGCAGGGCGGTCTCCAACGGCGACGGTGGGTGCATGGCGAAGGGCACAAGCCTCTCTCTCTCTCTTTCTCTCGTTCTTTCGGAGCGGGAGGAGGAGGGCGACGAGTGCGAAGAAACGGGTGTGAGAGGAACGAATGTGTCATTCTGTTCCCCTCCCCCTCCGTTAAACCCTGCGTCGACGGTCGTGGGGGCGGATTCATTGTGCACGTCCCCCACGAACCCCGTTGTGTGCGGGGCGGCAGTTACTGCCCTCAGGCATGCAAATCGACGGACACAATTGCAGAAGATCCACGCGCGCGGGCCGAGGCCATGGCCGGGGCGGGCCCCTCCTCCCGGTCCGGTCTTGTCCGTCACACGGCCTATCAGGATCGCAGCCCGTTGCGTCCACCACGTGGAACAGGTATATCACCTGACGAGGTGCCCAAGACGGCGCTCGAAACACCGACCGGCTGCGTAGCCGGTGGCCGGTCGACCATCAACGCCCGGTTTCCGAAGCCGGCCGTAGCATTGGGGCGATGTTCAAGACGGAAAGGTCCGCCGCGGCTTGGCGGCGGGCCTCCCCTGCTTCGGGGATTACTGTCAGGGGGATAACCCCGGGGTAGCCTAAAGCGACCCACTGCTCTAACTTTCCGAAATGACTGAAGGGCGAGCCTCCTCCCCCTACAGTCAAGATTGGGCCCGGCCGGCTACGCGACGCCGGCTGGGCCCTGCCGGCTACACATGGTCGGCTCCGCTAGGACTGCTGTCTCGGGGCTGGGATTCCTGATCCCCTAGCTGGTCGCGTCTTGGATGCCATGGCCCGGGCATGCATGGCTACAGTGTTGGGAGACGTAGTACTAAATCAAAATTTTCCTACGTGTCACCAAGATCTATCTAGGAGAAACCAGCAACGAGAGGGGAGAGATTGCATCTTCATACCTTTGAAGATCGCTAAGCGGAAGCATTACAAGAACGCGGGTTATGGAGTCATACTCGCAGCGATTCAGATCGCGGTGGATTCCGATCTAAGCGCCGAACAACGACGCCTCTGCGTTCAACACATGTGCAGCCCGGTGACGTCTCCTACGCCTTGATCCAAAAAGGAGGAAGGAGAGGTTGGGGAAGGGCTCCAACAGCACCACGACGACGTGGTGGTGGTGGAGTAGCAAGGTATTCCGGCAGGGCTTCGCCTAAGCGCTGCGAAGAAGGAAGCAGAGAGGTAGGGCTTTGCCGTGAGAGAGAGAGTTCAGAACTGTTCTCAAAAGTCCAAAACCTCAAGTATATATAGGAGGAGGGAGAGGGAGGGCTGGCTTGGACTCTCCTCCAAGGAGGAGAGCTTCGGCCGAATCAAAGGGAGAGTCCACCTCCTACAAGGGAGGTGGATCTCCTCCTTTTCAAACTCCTTTGCCCTTATCTCTAATCCTCCAGCCGCATGGGCCTTTCTATAAGATCTTGGCCAGCCCAATAAGGGCTGGCACACCTCCTCTGAGGGCCCACAAAGTCCTATGGTCGTCACACCCCTCCCGGGGGTCCTCCGGCACCCTCGCGGCACTCCCGGTACAATACCGATGAGCCCGAAAAACTTTCCGGTGATCAAAACTGGACTTCCTATATATCAATCTTTACCTCCGGACCATTCTGGAGCTCCTCATGACATCCGGGATCTCATCCGGGACTCCGAACAACTTTCGGTAATCACGTATACCATTTCCCTATAACCCTAGCGTCATCGAACCTTAAGTGTGTAGACCCTACGGGTTCGGGAGACACGTGGACATGATCGAGACACTTCTCCGGCCAATAACCAACAGCAGGATCTGGATACCCATGTTGGCTCCCACATGCTCCACGACGATCTCATCGGATTAACCACAATGTCGGGGATTCAATCAATCCCGTGTACAATTCCTTTGTCTATCGGTATGATAGTTGCCCGAGATTCGATCATCGGTATCTCTATACCTTGTTCAATTTCGTTACCGGCAAGTCTCTTTACTCGTTCCATAATACATCATCCCATGGCTAACTCCTTAGTCACATTGAGCTCATTATGATGATGTCTTACCGAGTGGGCCCAGAGATACCTCTCCGTCACATGAAGTGACAAATCCTAGTCTCGATTCGTGCCAACCCAACAGACACTTTCAGAGATACCCGTAGTGCACCTTTATAGCCACCTAGTTACATGTCAACGGATCTGCGACATTCAGATCCGTATGCACTTTACAAATATCTATATCTCCCTCCTGAATGTAATCACGGATGGAGTTGAAGTGGCGCTTGATGTGTCTTGTCTTCTTGTGAAACCTAGGCTCCTTCGCAAGGGCAATAGCTCCAGTGTTGTCACAGAATAGAATCATCGGGCCTGACGCACTTGGAATTACTCCTAGTTCGGTGATGAACTCCTTCATCTAGACTCCTTCCTTTGCTGCTTCCGAAACAGCTATGTACTCTGCTTCACATGTAGATGCCGCCACGACGCTTTGCTTGCTGCTGCACCAGCTGACTGCCCCTCCGTTCAAAATATACAAGTATCCGGTTTGCGACTTGGAGTCGTCCGGATCTGTGTCGAAGCTAGCATCAACGTAACCCTTTACAATGAGCTCTTCGACACCTCCATATACGAGAAACATGTCCTTTGCCCTTTTTAGGTACTTCAGGATATTCTTGACCGCTGTCCAGTGTTTCGCTCCGGGATCACTTTGGTACCTCCCTACCAAACTTATGGCAAGGTTCACATAAGGTCTGGTACACAGCATGGGAGACGTAATAGAGCCTATGGCTGAAGCATAGGGGATGGCACTCATATCTTCTCTATCCTTTGCCGTGGTTGGGCATTGAGTCGCACTCAATCTCACACCTTGTAACACAGGCAACAACCCCTTGTTGGACTGATCCATATTGAACTTCTTCAATATCTTTTCAAGGTATGTGCTTTGTGAAAGACCTATGAGGCGTCTCGATCTATCTCTATAGATCTTAATACCTAATATGTAAGCAGCGTCACCAAGGTCCTTCATTGAAAAACACTTATTCAAGTAGGCCTTTACACTTTCCAAGAGTTCTATATCATTTCCCATTATCAGTATGTCATTCACATATAATACGAGAAATGCTACAGAGCTCCCACTCACTTTCTTGTAAATATAGGGTTCTCCATAAACCTGTACAAACCCAAACGCTTTAATTACTTCATTAAAGCGAATGTTCCAACAACGAGATGCTTGCACCAGCCCATAGATGGAGCGCTGGAGCTTGCATACCTTGTTAGCATCTTTAGGATCGACAAAACCTTCCGGCTGCATCATATACAGTTCTTCCTTGAGGAAGCCATTAAGGAATGTCGTTTTGACGTCCATTTGCCAGATCTCATAATCATAAAATGTGGCAATTGCTAACATGATTCGGACAGACTTCAGCATCGCTACGGGTGAGAAAGTCTCATCGCAGTCAACTCCTTGAACTTGTCGATAACCCTTAGCGACAAGCCGAGCCTTATAGACGGTCACATTACCATCCGCGTCAGTCTTCTTCTTAAAGATCCATTTATTTTCAATGGCCCGCTTATCATCAGGCAAGTCCACCAAAGTCCATACTTTGTTCTCATACATGGATCCTATCTCGGATTTCATGGCTCCAAGCCATTTGTTGGAATCCGGGCCCGCCATCGCTTCTTCATAGTTCGAAGGTTCACCGTTGTCCAACAACATGATCTCTAGGACGGGGTTGCCGTACCACTCTAGTGCGGAACGTGTCCTAGTGGACCTTCGACGTTCAATAGTAACTTGATCTGAAGTTTCATGACCATCATCATTAACTTCCTCTCCAGCCGGTGTAGGCTCCATAGAAACAACTTCCTATGCTGCGCTACTCTCCGGTTTGAGTGGAGGTACAATTACCTCATCAAGTTCTATTTTCCTCCCACTTACTTCTTTCGAGAGAAACTCTTTCTCGAGAAAGGATCCCTTCTTAGCAACAAAGACTTTGCCCTCAGATCGTAGGTAGAAGGTATACCCAATAGTCTCTTTGGGATATCCTATGAAGACGCACTTTTCCGCTTTGGGTTCGAGCTTCTCAGGTTGAAGTTTCTTCACATAAGCATCGCATCCCCAAACTTTTGGAAACGACAGCTTAGGTTTCTTTCCAAACCATAATTCATACGGTGTCGTCTCAACGGATTTTGACGGTGCCCTATTTAAAGTGAATGCGGCAGTCTCTAATGCATATCCCCAAAATGATAGCGGTAAGTCGGTAAGAGACATCATAGATCGTACCATATCTAATAGAGTGCGATTACGACGTTCAGACACACCATTTCGCTGAGGTGTGCCAGGCGGCGTGAGTTGTGCAACAATTCCACATTTCCTTAGGTGCGTGCCAAACGCGTGACTTAAATATTCTCCGCCACGATCAGATCGTAGGCACTTTATTTTCCTGTCATGTTGATTCTCTACCTCACTTTGAAATTCCTTGAACCTTTCAAAAGTTTCAGACTTATGTTTCATTAAGTAGACATATCCATATCTAATCAAGTCATCAATGAGGGTGAGAACATAACGGTAGCTACCTCGAGCCTCGACACTCATTGGACCGCATACATCGGTATGTATTATTTCCAACAAGTCATTTGTTCGCTCCATTGTTCCGGAGAACGGAGTCTTGGTCATCTTGCCCATGAGGCATGGTTCGCACATGTCAAATGAGTCGAAATCAAGAGACTCCAAAATTCCATCAGTATGGAGCTTCTTCATGCGTTTGACACCAATATGACCAAGGTGGCAGTGCCACATCTAAGTGGGACTATCGTTATCAACCTTACACTTTTTGGTACTCACAGTATGGACATGTGTAACATCACGTTCGAGATTCATCAAAAATAAACCATTGACCAGCGGGGCATGACCATAAACATTTCTCTCATATAAATAGAGCAACCATTATTCTCAGATTTAAATGAGTATCCATCTCGGATCAAGCGAGATCCAGATACAATGTTCTTGCTCAAAGCTGGTACCAAATAACAATTATTAAGGTTTAACACTAATCCCTATGGTAGATGTAGAGGTAGCGTGCCGACGGCGATCACATCGACCTTGGAACCATTCCCGACGCGCATCGTCACCTCGTCCTTTGCTAGCCTCCGCTTATTCCGCAGCTCCTGCTTGGAGTTACAAATGTGAGCAACTGCACCGGTATCAAATACCCAGGAGCTACTACGAGCGCTGGTTAGGTACACATCAATAACAAGTATATCACATATACCTTTAATGTTGCCGTCCTTCTTATCCGCTAAGTACTTGGGCAGTTCCGCTTCTAGTGATCGGTACCCTTGCAATAAAAACACTCAGTCTCAGGCTTGGGTCCATTCTTGTTCTTCTTCTTCCCGACAACTTGCTTACCGGGCGCGGCAACAACTTTGCCGTCCTTCTTTAAGTTCTTCTTACCCTTGCCTTTCTTGAAACTAGTGGTCTTATTCACCATCAACACTTGATGCTCCTTTTTGATCTCGACCTCCGCTGATTTCAGCATCGAGTACAACTTCTCCATCCCCTGCATGTCGTAGTTCATCACAAAGCTTTTGTAGCTAGGTGGAAGCAACTGGAGGATTCTGTCAATGACTGAGTCATCCGAGAGATTAACTCCCAGCTGAGTCAAGCGGTTGTGTAGCCCAGACATCTTGAGGATGTGCTCACTGACAGAACTATTCTCCTCCATCTTACAACTGAAGAACTTGTCGGAGACGTCATATCTCTCGACCCGGGCATGAGCCTGGAAAACCAGTTTCAGCTCTTGGAACATCTCATATGCTCCGTGTTGCTCAAAACGCTTTTGGAGCCCCGGTTCTAAACTGTAAAGCATGCCACACTGAACAATGGAGTAATCATCGTAGCGAGAATGCCAAGCGTTTGCAACATCTTGCTCTGCTGGGAGAAGGGGTGGATCACCTAGTGGAGCATCAAGGACATACAATTTCTTGGAAGCTATGAGGATGATCCTCAAGCCACGGACCCAGTCCGCATAGTTGCTACCATCATCTTTCAGCTTGGTTTTCTCTAGGAACGCGTTGAAATTGAGGATGACATTCGCGTTGGCCATTGGATCTACAATATAGATTGTAAAGATAATTTTAGACTAAGTTCATGATAATTAAGTTCACATAATCAAATTATTTAATGAGCTCCCACTTAGATAGACATCTCTCTAGTCATCCATGTGACACATGATCCATGTCAACTAGCCTGTGTCCGATCATCACGTGAGATGGACTAGTCATCCATGGTGAACATCTCCATGTTGATCGTATCTTCCATACGACTCATGTTCGACCTTTCGGTCCTCCGTGTTCCGAGGCCATGTCTGTACATGCTAGGCTCATCAAGTCAACCTAAGTGTTTCGCGTGTGTACATCTGGCTTACACCCGTTGTATGCGAACGTTAGAACCTATCACACCCGATCATCATGTGGTGCTTCAGAGCGATGATCCTTAGCAACGGTGCACAGTTAGGGTGAACACTTCTCTTGAAAATTTATTGAGAGATCATCTTATTTACTACCATCGTTCTAAGAAAATAAGATGTAAACATGATAAACATCACATGCAATCAATATAGTGACATGATATGGCCAATATCATCTTGCTCCTTTGATCTCCATGTTCGGGGCACCATGATCATCATTGTCACTGGCACGACACCATGATCTCCATCTTCATGATCTCCATCATTTTGTCTTCATGAAGTTGTCTCGCCAACTATTACTTCTACTACTATGGCTAACGTTTAGCAATAAAGTAAAGTAATTACATGGCGTTTATGATTGACACGCGGGTCATACAATAAAATAAGACAACTCCTATGGTTCCTGCCGGTTGTCATACTCATCGACATGCAAGTCGTGAATCCTATTACAAGAATATGATCAATCTCATACATCACAATGCATCACATCACATCCTTTGGCCATATCATATCACAAGGCATATGCTGCAAAAACAAGTTAGACGTCCTCTAATTTGTAGTTGCAAGTTTTTACGTGGCTGCTATAGGTTACTAGCAAGAACGTTTCTTACCTACGTCAAAACCACGTGATATGCCAATTGCTATTTACCCTTCATAAGGATCCTTTTCATCGAATCCAATCCGACTAAGGTGGGAGAGACAGACATCCGCTAGCCACCTTATGCAACAAGTGCGTGTCAGGCGGTGGAAACCGTATCACGTAAGCGTACGTGTAAAGTTGGTCCGGGCCGCTTCATCCCATAATACCGCCGAATCAAGATAAGACTAGTAGTGATAAGCAAATTAACAAAATCGACGTCCACAACTGCTTTGTGTTCTACTCGTGCATAGATTCTACGCATAGACCTAGCTCTGATACCACTGTTGGGAGACGTAGTAGTAAATCAAAATTTTCCTACGTGTCAGCAAGATCTATCTAGGAGAAACCAGCAATGAGAGGTGAGAGATTGCATCTTCATACCTTTGAAGATCGCTAAGCGGAAGCGTTACAAGAACGCGGTTGATGGAGTCGTACTCGCTGCGATTCAGATCTCGATGGATTCCGATCTAAGTGCCGAACAACGGTGCCTCCGCGTTCAACACATGTGCAGCCCGGTGACGTCTCCTACGCCTTGATCCAGCAAGGACAAAGGAGAGGTTGGGGAAGGGCTCCAACAGCAGCACGACGACGTGGTGGTGGTGGAGTAGCAAGGTATTCTGGCAGGGCTTCGCCTAAGCGTTGCGGAGGAGGAAGAAGAGAGGTAGGGCCTTGCCGTGAGAGAGACAGTTCAAAACTGTTCTCAAAAGGCCAAAACATCAAGTATATATAGGAGGAGGGAGAGGGAGGGCTATCTTGGACTCTCCTCCAAGGAGGAGAGCTTCGGCCAAATCAAAAGGAGAGTCCACCTCCCACAAGGGAGGTGGATCTCCTCCTTTTCAAACTCGTTTGCCCTTATCTCTACTCCTCCAGCCGCATGGGACTTTCTAGAAGGTCTTGGCCAGCCCAATAAGGTGTGGCACACCTCCTCTAAGCGCCCACAATGTCCTATGGTCGTCACACCCCTCCCGGGTGTCCTCCAGCACCCTCCCAACACTCCCGGTATAATACCGATGAGCCCGAAAACTTTCCGGTGACCAAAACTTGACTTCCTACATATCAATCTTTACCTCCGGACCATTCCGGAGCTCCTCATGACGTCCGGGATCTCATCCGAGACTCCGAACAACTTTAGGTAATCACATATACCATTTCCCTATAACCCTAGCATCATCGAACCTTAAGTGTGTAGACCCTACGGGTTTGGGAGACACGTGGACATGACCGAGACACTTCTCCGGCCAATAACCAACAGCGGGATCTGGATACCCATGTTGGCTCCCACATGCTCCACGATGATCTCATCGGATGAACAACAATGTCGTGGATTCAATCAATCACGTATACAATTCCCTTTGTCTATCGGTATGATACTTGCCCGAGATTCGATCGTCGGTATCTCTATACCTTGTTCAATGTCGTTACCGGCAAGTCTCTTTACTCGTTCCGTAATACATCATCCCGTAGCTAACTCCTTAGTCACATTGAGCTCATTATGATGATGTCTTACCGAGTGGGCCCAGAGATACCTCTCCGTCACACGGAGTGACAAATCCCAGTCTCGATTCATGCCAACCCAACAGACACTTTTGGAGATACCCGTAGTGCACCTTTATAGCCACCCAGTTATGTTGTGACGTTTGGCACACCCAAAGCATTCCTACGGTATCCGGGAGTTGCACAATCTCATGGTCTAAGGAAATGATACTTAACATTGAAAAGCTGTAGCAAACGAACTACACAATCTTGTGCTATGCTTAGGATTGGTTCTTGTCAATCACATCATTCTCCTAATGATGTTATCCTGTTATCAACAACATCCAATGTCCATGGTCATGAAACCGTGACCATCTATTGATCAACGAGCTAGTCAACTAGAGGCTCACTAGGGACATGTTGTGGTCTATGTATTCACACATGTATTATGGTTTCCGGTTAACACAATTATAGCATGAACAATAGACAATTATCATGAACAAGGAAATACAATAATAACCATTTTATTATTGCCTCTAGGGCATATTTCCAACATACAGTGCCCCCCATCTCGTCGGGGGTCAGTACCTGTATGGCTATAGTTGAGGCAATAGTGCCACTGACTTCGGTTGACCATGACCGGGCTTCCAAAAGTGCCGGCACGCCTCCAAGAACTCCATGACCTGGCCCGGCGTGGCTACAGTGTAGCCGGCCATACCGCTGACCGCGGCCGGCTGCCACAAGGCGACGCCTCGAAGGACGACCCTGTTGGGAGACGTAGTAGTAAATCAAAAAAATTCCTACGATCACCAAGATCTATCCATGGAGAAACCAGCAACGAGTGGGGAGAGATTGCATCTTCATACCTTTGAAGATCGCTAAGCAGAAGCGTTACAAGAACGCGGTTGATGGAGTCATACTCGCAGCGATTCAGATCGTGGTAGATCCGATCAAGTGCCGAACGGACGACACCTCCGTGTTCAACACACGTGCAGCCCGGTGACGTCTCCTACGCCTTGATCCAGCAAGGAGGAAGGAGAGGTTGGGTAAGCCCTCCAACAGCAGCACGATGGCGTGGTGGTGGTGGAGTAGCAAGGTATTCCGACAGGGCTTCGCCTAAGCGCTGCGGAGGAGGAAGAAGAGAGGTAGGGCTTCGCCATGAGAGAGAGATCAGATCTTGTATCAAAACAGCCAAAACCTCAAGTATATATAGGAGGAGGGACGTGGAGGGATGGCTTGGCCTCTACTCCAAAGAGGAGAGGTTCGGCCGATTTAAAGGGAGAGTCCACCTCCCACAAGGGAGGTGGATCTCCTCCTATGAAATCCTTTTTGGCCCTATCTCTTATCCCTAGCCGCATGGGCCTTTAGAAAAAGTCTTTCCAAGCCCAATAAGGGCAGGCACACTTTATCTAAAAGCCCATGTGGTTCTTTGGTCGTCACACCCCTCCAGGGGGTCCTCCGGCACCCTCCCGGCACTCCCGGTACACTACCGATGAGCCCGAAAACTTTCCGGTGACCAAAACTGGACTTCCTATATATCAATATTTACCTCTAGACCATTCCGGAGCTCCTCATGATGTCCGGCATCTCATCCGGGAGTCTGAACAACCTTCGGTAATCATGTATACCATTTCCCTATAACCCTAGCGTCATCGAACATTAAGTGTGTAGACCCTACGGGTTCGGGAGACACGTGGACATGACCGAGACACTTCTCCGGCCAATAACCAACAGCGGGATCTGGATACCCATGTTGGCTCCCACATGCTCCACGATGATCTCATTGGATGAACCACGATGTCGGGGATTCAATCAATCCCGTATACAATTCCCTTTGTCTATCGGTATGATACTCGCCCGAGATTCGATCGTCGGTATCTCTATACCTTGTTCAATCTTGTTACCGGCAAGTCTCTTTAATCATTCTGTAATACATCATCCCATGACTAACTCCTTGGTCACATTGAGCTCATTATGATGATGTCTTACCGAGTGGTCCCAGAGATACCTCTCCGTCACACGGAGTGACAAATCCTAGTCTCGATTCGTGCCAACCCAACAGACACTTTCGGAGATACCCGTAGTGCACCTTTATAGCCACCCAGTTACGTTGTGATGTTTGGCACACCCAAAGCATTCCTACGGTATCCGGGAGTTGCACAATCTCATGGTCTAAGGAAACGATACTTGACATTGAAAAGCTTTTGCAGACGAACTACACGATCTAGTGCTATGCTTAGGATTGGGTCTTGTCCATCACATCATTCTCCTAATGATGTGATCCCGTTATCAACGACATCCAATGTCCATGGTCATGAAACCGTGACCATCTATTGATCAACGAGCTAGTCAACTAGAGGCTCACTAGGGACATGTTGTGGTCTATGTATTCACACATGTATTATGGTTTCCGGTTAACACAATTATGGCATGAACAATAGACAACTATCATGAACAAGGAAATACAATAATAACCATTTTCTTATTGCCTCTAGGGCATATTTCCAACAGTCTCCCACTTGCACTAGAGTCAATAATCTAGTTACATTGTGATGAATCGTACACCCATAGCATTCTGGTGTTGATCATGTTTTGCTCGTGAGAGAGGTTTAGTCAACGGATCTGCGACATTCAGATCCGTATGCACTTTACAAATATCTATATCTCCCTCCTGAATGTAATCACGGATGGAGTTGAAGTGGCGCTTGATGTGTCTTGTCTTCTTGTGAAACCTGGGCTCCTTCACTAGGGCAATAGCTCCAGTGTTGTCACGGAATAGAGTCATCGGGCCCGACGCACTTGAAATTACTCCTAGGTCGTTGATGAACTCCTTCATCCAGACTCCTTCCTTTGCTGCTTCCGAAGCAACTATGTACTCCGCTTCACATGTAGATGCCGCCACGACGCTT
This sequence comes from Hordeum marinum, assembly GCA_022496015.1. Taxonomy (NCBI): domain Eukaryota; kingdom Viridiplantae; phylum Streptophyta; class Magnoliopsida; order Poales; family Poaceae; genus Hordeum; species Hordeum marinum. Next base: position 38,566,701 of record CM039673.1, read on the forward strand.
TGCTTGCTGCTGCACCAGCTGACTGCCCCTCCGTTCAAAATATACACGTATCCGGTTTGCGACTTGGAGTAGTCCGGATCTGTGTCGAAGCTAGCATCGAAGTAACCCTTTACGACGAGCTCTTTGGCACCTCCATATACGAGAAACATGTCCTTTTTCCTTTTCAGGTACTTCAGGATATTCTTGACTGCTGTCTAGTGTTCCGCTTCGGGATCACTTTGGTACCTCCCTACCAAACTTATGGCAAGGTTCACATCAGGTCTGGTACACAGCATGGCATACATAATAGAGCCTATGGCTGAAGCATAGGGGATGACACTCATCTCTTCTCTATCCTTTGCCGTGTTCGGGCATTGTGTCGTACTCAACCTCACACCTTGTAACACAGGCATGAACCCCTTCTTGGACTGATCCATATTGAACTTCTTCAATATCTTTTCAAGGTATGTGCTTTGTGAAAGACCTATGAGGCGTCTCAATCTATCTCTATAGATCTTAATACCTAGTATGTAAGCAGCTTCTCCAAGGTCCTTCATTGAAAAACACTTATTCAAGTAGGCCTTTACACTTTCCAAGAGTTCTATATCATTTCCCATTATCAGTATGTCATCCACATATAATACGAGAAATGCTACAGAGCTCCCACTCACTTTCTTGTAAATACAAGGTTCTCCATAAACCTGTACAAACCCAAATGCTTTAATCACTTCATTAAAGCGAATGTTCCAACTCCGGGATGCTTGCACCAGCCCATAGATGGAGCGTTGGAGCTTGCATACCTTGTTAGTATCTTTAGGATTGACAAAACCTTCCGGCTGCATCATATACAGTTCTTCCTTGAGGAAGCCATTAAGGAATGCCGTTTTGACGTCCATTTGCCAGATCTCATAATCATAAAATGCGGCAACCGCTAACATGATTCGGACAGACTTCAGCATCGCTACAGGTGAGAAAGTCTCATCGTAGTCAACTCCTTTAACTTGTCGATAACCCTTAGCGACAAGCCGAACCTTATAGACGGTCACATTCCCATCCGCGTCAGTCTTCTTCTTAAAGATCCATTTATTTTCAATGGCTTGCTTATCATCAGGCAAGTCCACCAAAGTCCATACTTTTTTCTCATACATGGATCCTATCTCGGATTTCATGGCTTCAAGACATTTGTTGGAATCCGGTCCCGCCAGCGCTTCTTCATAGTTCGAAGGTTCACCGTTGTATAACAACTTGATCTCTAGGACAGGGTTGTTGTACCACTCTGGTGTGGAACGTGTCCTAATGGACCTTCGATGTTCAATAGTAACTTGATCTGAAGTTTCATGATCATCATCATTAACTTTCTCTCCAGCCGGTGTAGGCTCCACAGAAACAACTTCCTGTGCCGGGCTACTCTTCGGTTCGAGTGGAGGTATAATTACCTCATCAAGTTATATTTTCCTCCCACTTACTTCTTTCGAGAGAAACTCTTTCTCGAGAAAGGATCCATTCTTGGCAACAAAGATTTTGCCCTCGGATCATAGGTAGAAGGTATACCCAATAGTCTCTTTGGGATATCCTATGAAGATGCTCTTTTCCGCTTTGGGTTCGAGCTTCTCAGGTTGAAGTTTCTTTGCATAAGCATCGCATCCCCAAACTTTTAGAAACGACAGCTTAGGTTTCTTTCCAAACCATAATTCATACGATGTCGTATCAACGGATTTTGACGGTGCCCTATTTAAAGTGAATGCGGCAGTCTCTAATGCATATCCCCAAAATGATAGCGGTAAGTCAGTAAGAGACATCATAGATCGTACCATATCTAATAGAGTGTGATTACGACGTTCAGACACACCATTTCGCTAAGGTGTGCTAGGCGGCGTGAGTTGTGAAACAATTCCACATTTCGTTAGGTGCGTGCCAAACTCGTGACTTAAATATTCTCCACCACGATCAGATCGTAAGCACTTTATTTTCCTGTCACGTTGATTCTCTACCTCACTCTGAAATTCCTTGAACCTTTCAAAAGTTTCAGACTTATGTTTCATTAAGTAGACATACCCATATCTACTCAAGTCATCAGTGAGGGTGAGAACATAACGGTAGCCACCACGAGCCTCGACACTCATTGGACCGCACACATCGGTATGTATTATTTCCAACAAGTCATTTGCTCGCTCCATTGTTCCGGAGAACGGAGTCTTGGTCATCTTGTCCATGAGGCATGGTTCGCACGTCTCAAATGATTCGAAATAAAGAGACTCCAAAAGTCCATCAGTATGGAGCTTCTTCATGCATTTAACACCAATATGACCAAGGCGGCAGTGCCACATGTAAGTGGGACTATCGTTATCAACCTTACACTTTTTGGTACTCACACTATGGACATGTGTAACATCACGTTCGAGATTCATCAAAAATAAACCATTGACTTGCGGGGCATGACCATAAAACATTTCTCTCATATAAATAGAACAACCATTATTTTCAGATTTAAATGAGTAGCCATCTCGCATCAAGCGAGATCCAGATACAATGTTCATGCTCAAAGCTGGTACTAAATAACAATTATTAAGGTTTAACACTAATCCCGAAGGTAGATGTAGAGGTACTGTGCCGACGGCGATCACATCGACCTTGGAACCATTCCTGACGCGCATCGTCACCTCGTCCTTTGCCAGCCTCCGCTTATTCCGCAGCTCCTGCTTGGAGTTACAAATGTTAGAAACTGCACCGGTATCAAATACCCAGGAGCTACTACGAGTGCTGGTTAGGTACACATCAATAACAAGTATATCATATATACCTTTAATGTTGCCGTCCTTCTTATCCACTAAGTACTTGGGGCAGTTCCGCTTCCAGTGACCGGTACCCTTGCAGTAAAAGCACTCAGTCTCAGGCTTGGGTCCATACTTGTTCTTCTTCTTCCCGGCAACTTGCTTACCGGGCGTGGCAATAGCTTTGCCGTCCTTCTTGAAGTTCTTCTTACCCTTGCCTTTCTTGAAACTAGTGGTCTTATTTACCATCAACACTTGATGCTCCTTTCTGATCTCGACCTCTGCTGATTTCAGCATCGAGTACAACTCAGGAATGGACTTCTCCATCCCTTGCACGTTGTAGTTCATCACAAAGCTCTTGTAGCTAGGTGGAAGCGACTGTAGGATTCTGTCAATGACCGAGTCATCCCGGAGATTAACTCCCAGCTGAGTCAAGCGGTTGTGTAGCCCAGACATCTTGAGGATGTGCTCACTGACAGAACTATTCTCCTCCATCTTACAACTGAAGAACTTGTCGGAGACGTCATATCTCTCGACCCGGGCATGAGCATGGAAAACTAGTTTCAGCTCTTGGAACATCTCATATGCTCCGTGTTGCTCAAAACGCTTTTGGAGCCCCGGTTCTAAACTGTAAAGCATGCCACACTGAACAATGGAGTAATCATCGTAGCGAGAATGCCAAGCGTTTGCAACGTCTTGCTCTGCTGGGAGAAGGGGTGGATCACCTAGTGGAGCATCAAGGACATACAATTTCTTGGAAGCTATGAGGATGATCCTCAAGCCACGGACCCAGTCCGCATAGTTGCTACCATCATCTTTCAGCTTGGTTTTCTCTAGGAACGCGTTGAAATTGAGGATGACATTCGCGTTGGCCATTGGATCTACAATATAGATTGTAAAGATAATTTTAGACTAAGTTCATGATAATTAAGTTCACATAATCAAATTATTTAATGAGCTCCCACTTAGATAGACATATCTCTAGTCATCCATGTGACACATGATCCATGTCAACTAGTCTGTGTCCGATCATCACGTGAGATGGACTAGTCATCCATGGTGAACATCTCCATGTTGATCGTATCTTCCATACGACTCATGTTCGACCTTTCGGTCTTCCGTGTTCCGAGGCCATGTCTGTACATGCTAGGCTCGCCAAGTCAACCTAAGTGTTTTGCGTGTGTACATCTGGCTTACACCCGTTGAATGTGAACGTTAGAACCTATCACACCCGATCATCACGTGGTGCTTCAGAACAACGATCCTTAGCAACGGTGCACAGTTAGGGTGAACACTTTTCTTGAAATTTTAGTGACAGATCATCTTATTTACTATCGTTGTTCTTGGCAAATAAGATGTAAACATGATAAACATCACATGCAATTAATATAGTGACATGATATGGCCATTATCATCTTGCTCCTTTGATCTCCATCTTTGGGGCACCATGATCATCACTATCACCGGCACGACACCATGATCTCCATCATCATGATCTCCATCATCATGATCTCCATCATCATGATCTCCATCATTGTGTCTTCATGAAGTTGTCTCGCCAACTATTACTTCTACCACTATGGCTAACGTTTAGCAATAAAGTAAAGTAATTACATGGCGTTTATGATTGACTCGCAGGTCATACAATAAAATAAGACAACTCCTATGGCTCCTGCCGGTTGTCATACTCATCGACATGCAAGTCGTGAATCCTATTACAAGAACATGATCAATCTCATACATCACAATGCATCACATCACATCCTTTGGCCATATCACATCACAAGGCATATGCTGCAAAAACAAGTTAGACGTCCTCTAATTTGTAGTTGCAAGTTTTTACGTGGCTGCTATAGGTTACTAGCAAGAACGTTTCCTACATACGTCAAAACCACAATGTGATATGCCAATTGCTATTTACCCGTCATAAGGACCCTTTTCATCGAATCCAATCCGACTAAGGTGGGAGAGACAGACACCCGCTAGCCACCTTATGCAAAAAGTGCATGTCAGGCGGTGGAACCAGTCTCACGTAAGCGTACGTGTAAAGTTGGTCCGGGACGCTTCATCCCACAATACCGCCGAATCAAGATAAGACTAGTAGTGGTAAGCAAATTAACAAAATCGACGCCCACAACTGCTTTGTGTTCTACTCGTGCATAGATTCTACGCATAGACCTAGCTCTGATACCACTGTTGGGAGACGTAGTAGTAAATCAAAAAATTTCCTACAATCATCAAGATCTATCCATGGAGAAACCAGCAACAAGTGGGGAGAGATTGCATCTTCATACCTTTGAAGATCGCTAAGCGGAAGCGTTACACGAACGCGGTTGATGGAGTCGTACTCGCAGCGATTCAGATCGCGGTAGATCCGATCAAGTGCCGAACGGACGACACCTCCGCGTTCAACACACGTGCAGCCCGGTGACGTCTCCTACGCCTTGATCCATCAAGGAGGAAGGAGAGGTTGGGGAAGGGCTCCAACAGCAGCACGACGGCGTGGTGGTGGTGGAGAAGCAAGGTATTCCGACAGGGCTTCGCCTAAGCGTTGCGGAGGAGGAAGAAGAGAGGTAGGGCTTCACCGTGAGAGAGAGAGATCAAATCTTGTCTCAAAACAGCCAAAACCTCAAGTATATATAGGAGGAGGGACGTGAAGGGCTGGCTTGGCCTCTACTCCAAAGAGGAGAGGTTCGGCCGATTTAAAGGGAGAGTCCACCTCCCACAAGGGAGGTGGATCTCCTCCTTTTAAATTCTTTTTGGCCCTATCTCTTATCCCTAGCCGCATGGGCCTTTAGCAAAAGTATTTCCCATCCCAATAAGGGCTGGCACACTTTATCTAACAGCCCATGTGGTCCTTTGGTCGTCACACCCCTCCCGGGGGTCCTCCGGCACCCTCCCGGCACTCCCGGTACACTACCGATGAGCCCGAAAACATTCCGGTGACCAAAACTGGACTTCCTATATATCAATCTTTACCTCCGGACCATTCCGTAGCTCCCCATGACGTCCGGGATCTCATCCGGGACTCCGAACAACCTTCGGTAATCACGTATACCATTTCCCTATAACCCTAGCGTCATCGAACATTAAGTGTGTAGACCCTACGGGTTCGGGAGACATGTGGACATGACCGAGACACTTCTCCGGCTGTTAACCAACAGCGGGATCTGGATACCCATGTTGGCTCCAACATGCTCCACGATGATCTCATCAGATGAACCACGATGTCGGGGATTTAATCAATCCCGTATACAATTCCCTTTGTCTATCAGTATGATACTCGCCCGAGATTTGATCGTCGGTATCTCTATACCTTGTTCAATCTCGTTACCGGTAAGTCTCTTTACTCGTTCTGTAATACAACATCCCGTGACTAACTCCTTGGTCATATTGAGCTCATTATGATGATGTCTTACCGAGTGGGCCCAGAGATACCTCTCCGTCACACGGAGTGACAAATCCCAGTCTCGATTCGTGCCAACCCAACAGACACTTTCCGAGATACACATAGTGCACATTTATAGCCACCTAGTTACGTTGTGACGTTTGGCACACCCAAAGCATTCCTACGGTAACGGGGAGTTGCACAATCTCATGGTCTAAGGAAACGATACTGGACATTGAAAAGCTTTAGCAGACGAACTACACGATCTAGTGCTATGCTTAGGATTGGGTCTTGTCCATCACATCATTCTCCTAATGATGTGATCCCATTATCAACGACATGCAATGGCCATGGTCATGAAACCGTGACCATCTATTGATCAACGAGCTAGTCAACTAGAGGCTCACTAGGGACATGTTGTGGTCTATGTATTCACACATGTATTATGGTTTCCGGTTAACACAGTTATAGCATGAACAATAGACAATTATCATGAACAAGGAAATACAATAATAACCATTTTATTATTGCCTCTAGGGCATATTTCCAACAGACCCGTGCCGAGAAGTGACCATTGCTGGGACCTACTACGCGGGCCTCTCTGGCTCTCGACCGGACCTCCCAGCCGGTGGGCCCTACCAGCGACGAGACCCTACATCCGGGGACCCCACAACCGGCTACATAGGCTACCAGCTGGGGGCCCCCGCGGTTTTCCACCCATATTGTAATCTGGGTTGGCCTATAAAACCCGCTGGATCCTCCCATGCAGGGGCACGGCCAACAGAGAGACCATAACACGCACATAGAGAGGAAGACCTCGTTCCACCACCCTCGTAGCAAGGGAAGGGGAGCTAGCTGCTCCTTCTTCCACCTTTAGACACAGCTCAAGGAGCACCATTGTAACCTTGCCCCAACGATCAACTAGATCAGGCAGGACTAGGGATATTACCTCCCACGAAGGGCCCCGAACTTGGGTACATCGAGTGTCAGTCACCGCTTGTGCCTAATCCCGCTCCCGGAGCCCGTCAGCGTCCTCCGGCCCGAACCACCTCCGATAAGCCTACACATGGCATCTTTCATGAGAAAACAATGACAGAAAGTTTGTATGTGATATAACCGGAAGGTTTTGTCAGTTCTAAGGATGCTAAAATATATGCAAGCTCCAGCGATCCTTCTATGGACTGGAGCAAGCATCTCAGAGTTGGAATATACGCTTTGATGAGGTGTTCAAAGTTTTTGAGTATATACAAAGTTTATGAGAAACTTGTATTTACAATCAAGTGAGTGGGGGCACTATAAAATTGCTGATAAGTATATGTGGATGACATATTGCTGATCGGAAATGATGTAGAATTTCTGGAAAGCATAAACGGTTGTTTGAAAAGAGTTTTTCAAAGGAAGACTTGGATTACGCTACCTAATTGTTGAGCATCAAGATTTATAGATATAGATCAAGATGCTTGATGAGACTTTCAATGAGTACATACCTTGACAAAATTTTGAAAGAGTTCAAAATGGATCAGTCACAGAAAGAGTTATCGCCTGATTTGCGAGGTGTGAAGTTGAGTGAGACTCAAAGCTCGACAACGACCGAAGAAAGAGAAAGGACGAATGTCGTCCCCTAAGCATTAGCGTCTTAGCCATAGGCTCTGTATAGTATGCCATGTTGTGTACCGCACCTGTGTGTGCCTTGCCATGAGTCTATCAAGGGGTACAAGAGTGATCCAGAAGTGGATCATGTTGGGAGATGTAGTAGTAAATCAAAAAAATTCCTACGATCACCAAGATCTATCCATGGAGAAACCAGCAACGAGTGGGGAGAGATTGCATCTTCATACCTTTGAAGATCGCTAAGCGGAAGCGTTACAAGAACACGTATGATGGAGTCGTACTCGCAGCGATTCAGATCGCGGTAGATCCGATCAAGTGCCGAACGGACGACACCTCCGCGTTCAACACACGTGCAGCCCGGTGACGTCTCCTACGCCTTGATACAGCAAGGAGGAAGGAGAGGTTGGGGAAGGGCTCCAACAGCAGCAAGACGGTGTGGTGGTGGTGGAGTAGCAAGGTATTCCGACAGGGCTTCGCCTAAGCACTTCGGAGGAGGAATAAGAGAGGTAGGGCTTCGCCGTGAGAGAGAGAGAGATCAAATCTTGTCTCAAAACAGCCAAAACCACAGCTATATATAGGAGGAGGGACGTGAAGGGCTGGCTTGGCCTCTACCCCAAAGAGGAGAGGTTCGGCCGATTTAAAGGGAGAGTCCACCTCCCACAAGGGAGGTGGATCTCCTCCTTTTAAATCCTTTTTGGCCCTATCTCTTATCCCTAGCCGCATGGGCCTTTAGCAAGTCTTGCCCAGCCCAATAAGGGCTGGCACACTTTATCTAACAGACCATGTGGTCCTTTGGTCATCACACCCCTCCCGGGGGTCCTCCGGCACCCTCCCGGCACTCCCGGTACACTACCGATGAGCCCGAAAACTTTCCGGTGACCAAAACCGGACTTCCTATATATCAATCTTTACCTCCGGACCATTACGGAGCTCCTCGTGACGTCCGGGATCTCATCCAGGACTCTGAACAAACTTCAGTAATCACATATACCATTTCCCTATAACCCTAGCATCATCGAACCTTAAGTGTGTAGACCCTACGGGTTCGGGAGACACGTGGACATGACCGAGACACCTTTCCGGCCAATAACCAACAGTGGGATCTGGATACCCATGTTGTCTCCCACATGCTCCACGATGATCTCATCGGATGAACCACAATGTCGAGGATTCAATCAATCCCGTATACAATTCCCTTTGTCTATCGGTATGATACTCGCCCGAGATTCGATCGTCGGTATCACTATACCTTGTTCAATCTCGTTACCGGCAAGTCTCTTTACTCGTTTTGTAATAAATCATCCCATGACTAACTCCTTGGTCACATTGAGGTCATTATGATGATGTCTTACCAAGTGGGCCCAGAGATACCTCTCCGTCACACGGAGTGACAAATCCCAGTCTCGATTTGTGCCAACCCAACAGATACTTTCGGAGATACCCGTAGTGCACCTTTATAGCCACCCAGTTACGTTGTGACGTTTGGCACACCCAAAGCATTCCTACGGTATCCGGGAGTTGCACAATCTCATGGTCTAACGAAATGATACTTGACATTGGAAAAGCTTTAGCAGACGAACTACACAATCTAGTGCTATGCTTAGGATTGGGTCTTGTCCATCACATCATTCTCCTAATGATGTGATCCCGTTATCAACGACATCCAATGTCCATGGCCATGAAACTGTGACCATCTATTGATCAACGAGCTAGTCAACTAGAGGCTCACTAGGGACATGTTGTGGTATATGTATTCACACATGTATTATGGTTTCCGGTTAACACAATTATAGCATGAACAATAGACAATTATCATGAACAAGGAAATACAATAATAACCATTTTATTATTGCCTCTAGGGCATATTTCCAACAGTCTCCCACTTGCACTAGAGTCAATAATCTAGTTCACATCACCATGTGATTAACACTTACATCACCATGTGATCATATCATCATGTGATTAACGCCCAATAAGTTCTGGGGTTTGTTCTTGTTTTGCTCGTTTAAGAGGTTTTTAGTCAACGGGTGTGCGACATTCAGATCCGTGTGTACCTTGCAAACTTTCCATGTCATATTTGTAGATACTTCTCCCACGCTCCACTTGGAGCTATTCCAAATGGTTGCTCCACTATACGTAGCCGGAGTTCTACTAAGAGTCATCCGGATTGGTGTTAAAGCTTGCATCATCGTAACCCTTTACGGTGAACTCTTTATCACCTTCATAATCGAGAAATATTTCCTTAGATCTCAAGTTACTATGGATAACTTTGACCACTGTCCAGTGATCCACTATTGGATTACTCCTGTACCCCTTGACAGACTCATGGCAAGGCACACACAAGTGCGGTACATAGCATGGCACACTATATAGAGCCTATGGCTAAAGCATAGGGGATGACACTCATCTTTTCTTTATCTTCTACCGTGGTCGGGTATTGAGTCTTACTCAATTTCACACCTTACAATACAGTCAAGAACTCCTTCTTTGACCCATCTATTTTGAACTCCTTCAAAAACTTGTCAAGGTATGTCTTCGTCGAAAAAACTTATCAAGCGAATTGATCTATCCCTATAGATGTTGATGCTCAATAAAATAGTAGCTTTATCTGGGTCTTCCTTTGAAAAACTCTTTTCAAACAACCCTTCATGCTCTTCCAGAAATTCTACACCATTTCCGATCAATAATATGTCAACTACATATTCTTATAAGAAATTCTATAGTGCTCCCACTCACTTTCTTGCAAATACAAGTTTCTCATAAACTTTGTATAAACTTAAACACTTTGATCACCTCATCAAAGCATATATTCCAACTCCGAGATGCTTGCTCCAGTCCATAGAAGGATCGCTGGAGTTTTCATATTATTAGCATCCTTAGGATTGACAAAACCTTCTGGTTTTATCACATAAAACTCTTCCTCACAGAAACCATTACGGAAACCTTGTTTTATCATCCATCTGCCAGATTTCATAATCGAAAAATGTTGCAACTGCTAACATAATTTTAATAGACTTTTAGCATCGCTACAGATGAGACAATCTCATCGCAGTCAACTCCTTGAACTTGGAGGAAACCCTTTTTGCGACAAGTCGAGCTTTATAAATGGTGACATTTCACCATTAGCATCTATGTTCATCTCAAAGGTCCATTTGTACTCAACGACCTACCATTCAACAGGCAAGTCTACCAAAGTCCATACTTGGTTCTCATACATGGATCCTTTCTCAGATTTCATGGCTCCCATCCATTTGTTGGAATCCGGGCCCACCATCGCATCTCCATAGTTCGTAGGTTCATCGTTGTCCAACAACATGATTTCCAAGATAGGGTTGTCGTACTACTCACGAGCAGTACACGTCCTTGTCGACCTACGAGGTTCGATGGTGACTTGATCCGAAGCTTCACGATCATCATCATTAACTTCCTTTTCAACTGACGTAGGCTCTACAGAAACATCTTTCTGTGTTGCGCTATTCTCTGGTTGAAACAAAGGTTCAACAACCTTATCAAGTTCTATCTTCCTCCCACTCAATTCTTTCGAGAGAAACTCTTTCTCAAGAAAGGACCCGTTCTTAGCAACAAACACCTTTTGCGCTTGGATCTGAGATAGAAGGTATACCCAATGTCTCATTAGGGTATTCTATGAAGATGCATTTGTCTGCTTTGGGTTCGAGCTCACTAGGTGAAAACCCCATTTTCACATAAGCGTCACAGCCCCAAACATTAAGAAATGACAGCTTAGGCTTCTGTCAAACCATAATTCTCACGGTGTAATCTCAACAAACTTAGATGGTGCCCTATTAAAGTGAATGGATTTGTCTTTAATGCATAACCCCATAACGATAGTGGAAAAACGATAAGAGACATCATAGTGTTCACTATATCCAATAGAGCACGACTACGACGTTCGAACACACCATCACACTATGGTGTTCCAGGAGGCGTGAGCTGTGAAACAATTTCCACATTGTCTAAAATTGCATACCAAACTCGTAACTTAGATATTCACCTCCACGATCATATCGTAGACATTTCATCGTCTTGTCACGATGATCTTTATCTTCACTGTGAAACTCCTTGAACCTTTCAAACATTTCAGACTCGTGTTTAATTAAGTAAATATCCCCATATTCACTCAAATCATCAGTGAAGGTAAAGAAAAATAACGATATCTACTGTGTGTTTCAACACTCATTGGACCACATACATCGACATGTATTAATTGCAATAAGCCACTAGCCCGCTCCATCAAACCGGAAGACGGGGTCTTAGTCTTGTTGCCCAACAGGCAAGGCTCGCATGTCTCAACTGATTCGAAATCAAGTGAGTCAAAAGATCCACCAGCATGGAGTTTCTTCATGCGATTTATACCAACATGACATTTAGCGGCAGTGCCACAGGCATGTGGTGCTATCATTATTAACTTTGTATCTTTTGGTACCAATGTTATGACCATGTGTACTACTACGATCAAGATTCAATAAACCATTCCTAGTGGGTGTATGACCATTAAAGGCATTACTCATGTAAACAGAATAACCATTATTCTCCAACTTATATGAATAACCGTATTGCACTAATCATGATCTAATCACATTCATGCTCAACACAAACACCAAATAACATTTATTTAGGTTTATCACAAATCCCGAAGGTAGAGAGAGTGTGCGATGGTGATCACATCAATCTTGGAAACACTTCCAACACACATCGTCACCTTTCACCTAGCTAGTCTCTGTTTATTCCGTAGATTTTATTTCGAGTTGCTAACACTTTAGCAACCGAACCAGTATCCAATACCCAGGTGCTACTAGGAGTACCAGCAAGGTACACATCACTAACACGTATATCAAATATAATTCCATCGACATTACCAGCCTTCTTATCTACCAAGCATCTAGGGTTTTTCCGCTTCAACGAACATTCTCCTCATAGCAGAAGCACTTAGTCTCGGGTTCGGGCTCAACCTTGGGTTTCTTCACTAGAGCAACAACTGGCTTGCCATTCCTGAAGTTTTTCCCTTCTTGCCCTTGCCCCTTTTGAAACTAGTGATTTTCACTTAACCATCAACACTTGATGCTCCTTCTTGATTTCTACCTTCATGGTGTCAAACATCACGAACAACTCAGGGATCATCTTATCCATCCCTGGCATGTTATAGTTCATCACGAAGCTCTAGTAGCTTGGTGGCAATGACTTGGAGAACTGCATTAATCACTATCTCATCTGGAAGATTAACTCCCACTTGATTCAAGTGATTGTAGCACCCAGACAATTTGAGCACATGCTCACCGATTGAGCTATTCTCCTTTATCTTGGAGGCAAAGAATCTTGTTGGAGGTCTCATACCTCTCAACTTAGGCCCGAGCCTGAAATCCCAATTTCAGCTCTTAGAACATCTCTTATGTTCCGTGACGTTCAAAACGTTTTGGAGCCTAAATTCTAAGCCGTAATGCATGACGCACTGAACTATCACGTAGTCATCAAAAAGTGCCTGTCATATGTTCACAACATCTACAGACAACGCTTGAGGGAGTGATGCACTTAGCGGTGCATCAAAGACATAAGCTTTCTGTGCAGCAATGAGGACAATCCTCAGATCACGGACCTAGTCCGTATTATTGCTACCATCAACTTTCAACTTATTTTTCTCTAGGACCCCATCAATAAAACTTGGGAGCTACAGCGCGAGCTATCTACGACATAATTTGCAAGGACATTTTTACACTAAGTTCATGATAATTAAGTTCATCTAATCAAATTATTAATGAACTTCCACTTAGATAGACATCTCTCTAGTCATCCAAGTGACACATGATCCACGTCAACTAGCCCGTGTCCGATCATCACGTGAGACGGACTAGTCATCCATGGTGAACATCTCTATGTTGATCGTATCTTCCATACGACTCATGTTCGACCTTTCGGTCTTTCGTATTCCGAGGCCATGTCTGTACATGCTAGGCTCGTCAAGTCAACCTAAGTGTTTTGCGTGTGTAAATATTGCTTACACCCGTTGTATGCGAACGTTAGAACCTATCACACCCGATCATCACGTGGTGCTTCGGAACGACGATCCTTAGCAATGGTGCACAGTTAGGGTGAACACATTTCTTGAAATTTTATTGAGAGATCATCTTATTTACTACCGTCCTTCTAAGCAAATAAGATGTAAACATGATAAACATCACATGCAATCAATATAGTGACATGATATGGCCAATATCATCTTGCTCCTTTGATCTCCATCTTCGGGGCACTATGATCATCACTGTCACCGGCACGACACCATGATCTCCATCATCATGATCTCCATCATTGTGTCTTCATGAAGTTGTCTTGCCAACTATTACTTCTACTACCATGGCTAACGCTTAGCAATAAAGTAAAGTAATTACATGGCGTTTATGATTGACACGCAGGTCATACAATAAAATAAGACAACTCCTATGGCTCCTGCCGGTTGTCAAACTTATCGACATGCAAGTCGTGAATCCTATTACAAGAACATGATCAATCTCATACATCACAATGCATCACATCACATCCTTTGGCCATATCACATCACAAGGCATATGCTGCAAAAACAAGTTAGACGTCCTCTAATTTGTAGTTGCAAGTTTTTACGTGGCTGCTATAGGTTACTAGCAAGAACGTTTCTTACCTACGTCAAAACCACAACGTGATATGACAATTGCTATTTACCCTTCATAAGGACCCTTTTCATCGAACCCAATCCGACTAAGGTGGGAGAGACAGACACCCGCTAGCCCCCTTATGCAACAAGTGCATGTCAGGCGGTGGAACCAGTCTCACCTAAGCGTACGTGTAAAGTCGGTCCGTGCCGCTTCATCCCACAATACCGCCAAATCAAGATAAGACTAGTAGTGGTAAGCAAATTAACAAAATCGACGCCCACAACTGCTTTGTGTTCTACTCGTGCATAGATTCTACGCATAGACCTAGCTCATGATGCCACTTTTGGGAGACGTAATAGTAAATCAAAAAAATTCCTACGATCACCAAGATATATCCATGGAGAAACCAGCAACAAGTGGAGAGAGATTGCATCTTCATACCTTTGAAGATCGCTAAGCGGAAGCGTTACAAGAACGCGGTTGATGGAGTCGTACTCGCAGCGATTCAGATCGCGGTAGATCCGATCAAGTGCCGAACGGACGACACCTCCGCGTTCAACACACGTGCAGCCCGGTGACGTCTCCTACACTTTGATCCAGCAAGGAGGAAGGAGAGGTTGGGGAAGGGCTCCAACAGCAGCACGACGGCGTGGTGGTGGTGGAGTAGCAAGGTATTCCGACAGGGCTTCGCCTAAGCACTGCGGAGGAGGAAGAAGAGAGGTAGGGCTTCGCCGTGAGAGAGAGAGATCAAATCTTGTCTCAAAACAGCCAAAACCTCAAGTATATATAGTAGGAGGGACGTGGAGGGATGGCTTGGCCTATACTCCAAAGAGGAGAGGTTCGGCCGATTTAAAGGGAGAGTCCACCTCCCACAAGGGAGGTGGATCTCCTCCTTTTAAATCCTTTTTGGCCCTATCTCTTATCCCTAGCCGCATGGGCCTTTACAAAAAGTCTTGCCCAGCCCAATAATGGCTGGCACACTTTATCTAACAGACCATGTGGTCCTTTGGTCGTCACACCCCTCTCGCGGGTCCTCCGGCACCCTCCCGGCACTCCTGGTACACTACTGATGAGCCCGAAAACTTTCCGGTGACCAAAACTGGACTTCCTATATATCAATCTTTACCTCCGAACCATTCCGGAGCTCCTTGTGACGTCCGGGATCTCATCCGGGACTCCGAACAACCTTCGGTAATCACGTATACCATTTCCCTATAACCCTAGCGTCATCCAACCTTAAGTGTGTAGACCCTACGGGTTCAGGAGACACGTGGACATGACCGAGAAACCTCTCCGGCCAATAACCAACAGCGGGATATGGATACCCATGTTGGCTCCCACATGCTCCACGATGATCTCATCGGATGAACCACGATGTCGGGGATTCAATCAATCCCGTATACAATTCCCTTTGTCTATCGGTATGATACTCGCTCGAGATTCCATCGTCGGTATCTCTATACCTTGTTCAATCTCGTTACCGGCAAGTCTCTTTACTTGTTCTGTAATACATCATACCATGACTAACTCCTTGGTCACATTGAGCTCATTATGATGATGTCTTACCGAGTGGGCCCAGAGATACCTCTCCGTCACACAGAGTGACAAATCCCAGTCTCGATTCGTGCCAACCCAACCGATACTTTTGGAGATACCCGTAGTGCACCTTTATAGCCACCCAGTTAAGTTGTGACGTTTGGCACACCCAAAGCATTCCTACGGTATCCGGGAGTTGCACAATCTCATGGTCTAAGGAAACGATACTTGACATTGGAAAAGCTTTAACAGACGAACTACACGATCTAGTTCTATGCTTAGGATTGGGTGTTGTCCATCACATCATTCTCCTAATGATGTGATCCCATTATCAACGACATCCAATGTCCATGGCCATGAAACCGTGACCATCTATTGATCAACGAGCTAGTCAACTAGAGGCTCACTAGGGACATGTTGTGGTCTATGTATTCACACATGTATTATGGTTTCCGGTTAACACAATTATAGCATGAACAATAGACAATTATCATGAACCAGGAAATACAATAATAACCATTTTATTATTGCCTCTAGGGCATATTTCCAACAGATCACTGGACAGCGGTCAATATTATCCTTAGTGAGTAAAAGACTAAGGAAACATTTCTCGATTATGGAGGTGATAAAGGGTTGTTTGAAAAGGAGTTTTTCAAAGGAAAACCTGGAATGAAGCTAGCTACTTTAATATTGGGCATATTGATCTATAGAGGTAGATCAATACGTTTGATAAAACATTCAATGAGTACATACCTTGACAAGATTTTGAAATAGTTCAAAATGGATCAGTCAAAGAAAGATTTCTTTCCTGATTTGTAAGGTGTGGAGTTGAGTGAGACTCAAGGCTCGACCACGGCAGAAGAAAGAGAAAGGACGAAGGTCGTCCCCTATGCTTTATCCATAAGCTCTGTATAGTATGCCATGCTGTGTATCGCACCTGTGTGTGCCTTGCCATGAGTCTGTCAAGGGGTACAAGAGTGATCCAGGAGTGGATCACTGGATAACGGTCAAGATTATCCTTAGTAACTAGAGGACTAAGGAAATATTTATCGATTATGGAGGTGATGAAGAGTTCATCGTAAAGGGTTACGTCGATGCAAGCTTTGACACCAATCTGGATGACTATGGATATGTATAGTGAGCAGCCATTTGGAATAGTTCCAAGTGGAGTCTGATAGCAGTGTCTACAGTATGACATAGAGATTTGCAAAGTACACACGGATCTGAATGTTGCAGACCCATTGACTAAAGACCTCTCTCACATGCAAAGCATAATCGAACCCCAGAACTCATTAGGTGTTAGATTCATAACAATGTAAATCACATGGTGATGTGAACTAGATTATTGACTCTAGTGCAAGTGGGAGACTGTTGGAAATATGCCCTAGAGGCAATAATAAATTAGCTATTATTATATCCCTTGTTTGTGATAATAATTTATTGTCCATGCTATAATTGTATTGATTGGAAACTCAAATACATGTGTGGGTACATAGACAACACTGTGTCCCTAGTATGCCTCTAGTTAACTAGTTCGTTGATCAAAGATGGTCAAGGTTTCCTGGCCATAGACATGAGATGTCATTTGATAACAGGATCACATCATTAGGGGAATGATGTGATAGACAAGACCCAAACTATAAACATAGCATATGCTCGTGTCAGTTTATTGCTATAGTTTTTTGCATGTCAAGTATCTGTTCCTATGATCATGAGATCATGCAACTCAGTGACACCGGAGGAATACCTTGTGTGTATCAAACGTCACAACGTAACTGGGTGACTATAAAGAGGCTCTACAGGTATCTCCTAGGGTGTTTATTGAGTGGGCATGGATCAAGACTGGGATTTGTTACTTCGTGTGATGGAGAGGTATCTCAGGGCCCACTCGGTAATACAACATCACAATAAGCCTTGCAAGCAATGTGACTAAGTGTTAGCCACGGGATCTTGTATTACGGAACGAGTAAAGAGACTTGCCGGTAACAAGATTGAACTAGGTATAGAGATCCCGGCGATCGAATCTCGGGCAAGTAACATACCGAAGAACAAAGGGAACAACGTACGGGATGAAATGAATCCTTGACATAGAGGTTCAACCAATAAAGATCTTCATAGAATATGTAGGAGTCAATATGGGCATCCAGGTCCCGCTATTGGTTATTGATCGTGGAGGTGTCTCGGTCTTGTCTACATAGTTCTCGAACCCGTAGGTTTTGCACACTTAAGGTTCAGTGACGTTTCGGTATAGTAGAGTTATGTATGTGGTGACCGAAGGTTGTTCGGAGTCACGGATGAGATCCTAGATGTCACAAAGAGCTCCAGAATGGTTCGGAGGTAAATATTGATATATAGGAAGTCCTGTGTTGGTCACCAGAAAAGTTTTGGGTATTTCGGTAGTGTACCGGGAGTGTCGGGAGGGTACTGGGGGCCATCGGGAGCTGTGTCTCGACCCAAAGGACCTCATGGGCTGTGGGAGGAGTCAAACCAGCCCCTAGTGGGATGGCTAAAGCCCCCACTTAAGCCCATGCATCTAGGGGTGGGGAAAACCCAAAGGTGGAAAGGTGGAAAGGGTTTCCAAGTGGAGAGGAGGAATCCTACTCCTTGTAGGATTGGAGTAGGACTCCTCCACCTCCAATTTCGGCCAAACCTTGAGGGTTTGAGGCTGCCTCCTCCCCTCCCTCCCACCTATATATACTAGAGGATTTAGAGGGGAGAGCTAACCCTAATTGCCACATGCTCCCTCTACTTCCTCTAGATCGTTTTCTCCTTTAGTCTAGTTTTGGCGGTGCTTAGGCGAAGCCCTGCCAAAATAGTTCCACCGCCACCGCCGCCGTGTCGTCGCGCTGCAGGAGAACTCATCTACCTCTCTGCTCCCTCTTGCTGGATCAAGAAGGCGGAGATCTGTTGGAAATATTCCCTAGAGGAAATAATAAAATGGTTATTATTGTATTTCCTAGTTCATGATAATTGTCTATTGTTCATGCTATAATTTTGTTAATCGAAAACCGTAATACATGTGTGAATACATAGACCACAACATGTCCCTAGTAAGCCTCTAGTTGGCTAGCTCGGTGATCAATAGATGGTCACGGTTTCATGACCATGGACATTGGATGTCGTTGATAACGGGATCACATCATTAGGAGAATGATGTGATGGACAAGACCCAATCCTAAGCATAGCACAAGATCGTGTAGTTCGTTTGCTAAAGCTTTTCAATGTCAGGTATCGTTTCCTTAGACCATGAGATTGTGCAACTCCCGGATACCGTAGGAATGCTTTGGGTGTGCCAAACGTCACAACGTAACTGGGTGGCTATAAAGGTGCACTACGGGTATCTCCGAAAGTGTCTGTTGGGTTGGCACGAATCGAGACTGGGATTTGTCACTCCGTGTGACGGAGAGGTATCTCTGGGCCCACTCGGTAAGACATCATCATATTGAGATCAATGTGACGAAGGAGTTAGCCACGGGATGATGTATTGCGGAACGAGTAAAGACACTTGCCGGTAACGACATTGAACAAGGTATAGAGATACTGGCGATCGAATCTCGGGCAAGTATCATACCGATAGACAAAGGGAATTGTATACGGGATTGATTGAATCCCCGACATTGTGGTTCATCCAATGAGATCATCGTGGAACTTGTGGGAGCCAACGTGGGTATCCAGATCCCGCTGTTGGTTATTGACCGGAGAAGTGTCTCGGTCATGTCTACGTGTCTCCCGAACCCATAGGGTCTACACACTTAAGGTTTGATGACGCTAGGGTTATAGGGAAATGGTATACGTGATTACCGAAGGTTGTTCGGAATCCCAGATAAGATCCCGGACGTCACGAGGAGCTCCAAAATGGTCCAGAGGTAAAGATTGCTATTTAGGAAGTCCAGTTTTGGTGACCTGAAAGTTTTCGGGCTCATCGGTAGTGTACCGAGAGTGCCGGGAGGGTGCCGGAGGACCCTCGGGAGGGGTGTGATGACCAAAGGACTTCGTGGGCCCTTAGAGGAGGTGTTCCAGCCCTTAGTGGGCTGGCCAAGACCTTCTAGAAAGGCCCATGTGACTAGGATCAAGAGATAAAGGGAAAAAGGATTTAAAAGGAGGAGATCCACCTCCCTTGTGGGAGGTGGACTCTTCCCCACCTTCGGTCGAAGCTCTCCTCCTTGGAGGAGGGGACAAGGCAGCCCTCTCTCTCCCTCCTCCTATATATATGCAAGGGTTTGGGCTGATTTAAGACACGACTTCTCTCTCTCTCTCTCGGCGCAGCCCTACCCTTCCTCTTCCTCGTTCTCCATAGTGCTTGGCGAAGCCCTGCCGGAGTCCACGTAGCTCCACCGTCACCATGCCGTCGTGGTGCCGGAGCTCTCCCTCAACATCTCCTTCCTCCTTGCTGTATCAAGGCATAGGAGACGTCATCGGGCTGCACGTGTGTTGAACGCGGAGGTGCCGTTGTTCGGCGCTGAGATCGGAATCCACCGCGATCTGAATCACTGCGAGTACGACTCCACCAACCGCGTTCTTGTAACGCTTCCGCTTAGAGATCTTAAAAGGTATGAAGATGCAATCTCTCCCCACTTGTTGCTGGTTTCTTCATGGATAGATCTTGGTGATCGTAGGAAAAAATTTGATTTACTACTACATTGCCCAACAGTGGCATCATGAGCTAGGTCTATGCGTAGAATCTATGCACGAGTAGAACACAAGTTGTTGTGGGTGTCGATTTTGTTAATTTGCCTACCACTACTAGTCTGATCTTTATTCGGCGGTATTGTGGGATGAAGCGGCCCAGAACGACTTTACACGTACGCTTACGTGAGACTGGTTCCACCGCATGACATGCACTTGTTGCATAAGGTGGCTAGCGGGTGTCTGTCTCTCCCACCTTAGTCGGATTGGATTCGATGAAAAGGGTCCTTATGAAGGGTAAATATCAATTGGCATATCACGTTGTGGTTTTGGCGTAGGTAAGAAACGTTCTTGCTAGTAACCTATAGTAGCCACGTAAAAACTTGCAACTACAAATTAGAGGACGTCTAACTTGTTTTTGCAGCATATGCCTTGTGATGTGATATGGCCAAAGGATGTGATGTGATGCATTGTGATGTATGAGATTGATCATGTTCTTGTAATAGGATTCACGACTTGCATGTCGATGAATATGACAACCGGTAGGAGCCATAGGAGTTGTCTTATTTTATTGTATGACCTGGGTGTCAATCATAAACGCCATGTAATTACTTTACTTTATTGCTAAACGTTAGCCATAGTAGTAGAAGTAATAGTTGGCGAGACAACTTCATGAAGACACAATGATGGAGTTCATGTTGATGGAGATCATGGTGTCGTGCCGGTGACAGTGATGATCATGGTGCCCCGAAGATGGAGATCAAAGGAGCAAGATGATGTTGGCCATATCATGTCACTATATTGATTGCATGTGATGTTTATCATGTTTACATCTTATTTGCTTAGAACGACGGTAGTAAATAAGATGATCTCTCAATAAAATTTCGAAGAAAAGTGTTCACCCTAACTGTGCACCGTTGCTAAGGATCATTGTTCCGAAGCACCACGTGATGATTGGGTGTGATAGTCTCTAATGTTCGCATACAACGGGTGTAAGCCAGATTTACCCACGCGGAACACTTAGGTTGACTTGACGAGCCTAGCATGTACAGACATGGCCTCGGAACACGGAAGACCGAAAGGTCAAACATGAGTCGTATAGAAGATACGATCAACATGGAGATGTTCACCATGGATGACTAGTCCGTCTCACGTGATGATCGGACACGGGCTAGTTGACATGGATCATGTGTCACTTGGATGACTAGAGAGATGTCTATCTAAGTGGGAGTTCATTAAATAATTTGATTATGTGAACTTAATTATCATGAACTTAGTCTAAAATTATCTTTACAATCTATATTGTAGATCCAATGGCCAACGCGAATGTCACCCTCAATTTCAACGCGTTCCTAGAGAAAACCAAGCTGAAAGATGATGGAAGCAACTATGCGGACTGGGTCCGTGGCTTGAGGATCATCCTCATAGCTTCCAAGAAATTGTATGTCCTTGATGCACCACTAGGTGAACCACCCCTTCTCCCAGCAGAGCAAGACGTTGCGAACGCTTGGCATTCTCGCTGCGATGATTACTCCCTTGTTCAGTGCGGCATGCTTTACAGTTTAGAACCGGGGCTCGAAAAGCGTTTTGAGCAACACGGAGCATATGAGATGTTCCAAGAGCTGAAACTGGTTTTACAAGCTCATGTCCGGGTCGAGAGATATGACGTCTCTGACAAGTTCTTCAGCTGTAAGATGGAGGAGAATAGTTCTGTCAGTGAGCACATCCTCAAGATGTCTGGGCTACA
Source organism: Hordeum marinum (assembly GCA_022496015.1). Classification (NCBI taxonomy): domain Eukaryota; kingdom Viridiplantae; phylum Streptophyta; class Magnoliopsida; order Poales; family Poaceae; genus Hordeum; species Hordeum marinum. Next base: position 38,589,000 of record CM039673.1, read on the forward strand.
CAACCGCTTGACTCAGCTGGGAGTTAATCTCCCGGATGACTCAGTCATTGACAGAATCCTCCAGTCGTTTCCACCTAACTACAAAAGCTTTGTGATGAACTACAACATGCAGGGGATGGAGAAGTCCATTCGTGAGTTGTACTCGATGTTGAAATCAGCAGAGGTCGAGATCAAAAAGGAGCATCAAGTGTTGATGGTGAATAAGACCACTAGTTTCAAGAAAGGAAAGGGTAAGAAGAACTTCAAGAAGGACGGCAAAGCTGTTGCCGCGCTCGGTAAGCAAGTTGTCGGGAAGAAGAAGAAGAACAAGAATGGACCCAAGCCTGAGACTGATTGTTTTTATTGCAAGGGTACCGGTCACTGGAAGCGGAACTGCCCCAAGTACTTAGCAGATAAGAAGGACGGCAACATTAAAGGTATATGTGATATACTTGTTATTGATGTGTACCTAACCAGCGCTCGTAGTAGCTCCTGGGTATTTGATACCGGTGCAGTTTCTCACATTTGTAACTCCAAGCAGGAGCTGCGGAATAAGTGGAGGCTGGCAAAGGACGAGGTGACGATGCGCGTTGGGAATGGTTCCAAGGTCGATGTGATCGCCGTCGACATGCTACCTCTACATCTACCTTCTGGATTAGTGTTAAACCTTAATAATTGTTATTTAGTACCAGCTTTGAGCATGAACATTGTATCTGGATCTCGCTTGATGCGAGATGGATACTCATTTAAATCTGAGAATAATGGTTGTTCTATTTATATGAGAGAAATGTTTTATGTTCATGCCCCGCTGGTCAATGGTTTATTTTTGATGAATCTCAAACGTGATGTTACACATGTCCATTGTGTGAGTACCAAAAAGTGTAAGGTTGATAACGATAGTCCCACTTACATGTGGCACTGCCGCCTTGGTCATATTGGTGTCAAACGCATGAATAAGCTCCATACTGATGGACTTTTGGAGTCTCTTGATTTCGAATCATTTGACACATGCGAACCATGCCTCATGGGCAAGATGACCAAGACTCCGTTCTCTGGAACAATGGAGCGAGCAACTCACTTGTTGGAAATAATACATACCGATGTATGCGGTCCAATGAGTGTCGAGGCTCGTGGTGGCTACCATTATGTTCTCACCCTCATTGATGACTTGAGTAGATGTGGGTATGTCTACTTAATGAACATAAGTCTGAAACTTTTGAAAGGTTCAAGGAATTTAAGAGTGAGGTAGAGAATCAACATGACAGGAAAATAAAGTACCTACGATCTAATCGTGGCGGGGAATATTTAAGTCACAAGTTTGGTACGCACCTAAGGAAATGTGGAATTGTTTCACAACTCACGCCGCCTGGCACACCTCAGCGAAATGGTGTGTCTGAACATCGTAATCGTACTCTATTAGATATGGTACAATCTATGATGTCTTTTACCGACTTACCGCTATCATTTTGGGGATATGCATTAGAGACCACCGCATTCACTTTAAATAGGGCAACGTCAAAATCCGTTGAGACGACACCGTATGAATTATGGTTTGGAAAGAAACCTAAGCTGTCATTTCTAAAAGTTTGGGGATGTGATGCTTATGTGAAGAAACTTCAATCTGAGAAGCTCGAACCCAAACCGGAAAAGTGTGTCTTCATAGGATATCCCAAAGAGACTATTGGGTATACCTTCTACCTACGATTCGAGGGCAAAGTCTTTGTTGCCAAGAATGGATCCTTTCTCGAGAAAGAGTTTCTCTCGAAATAAGTAAGTGGGAGGAAAATAGAACTTTATGAGGTAATTGTACCTCCACTCGAACCGAAGAGTAGCACAACACAGGAAATTGTTTCTGTGGAGCCTGCACCGGCTGGAGAGGAAGTTAATGATGATGATCATGAAACTTTAGATCAAGTTACTGTTGAACATCGAAGGTCCACTAAGACACGTTCCGCACCAGAGTGGTACGACAACCCTGTCCTGGAGATCATGTTGTTGGACAACACTGAACCTTCGAACTATGAAGAAGCAATAGCGGGCCCGGATTCCAACAAATGGCTTCAAGCCATGAAATCCTAGATAGGATCCATGTATGAGAACAAAGTGTGGACTTTGGTGGACTTGCCTGTTGATAAGTGAGCCATTGAAAATAAATGGATCTTTAAGAAGAAGACCGGCGCGGATGGTAATGTGACCGTCTATAAGGCCCACCTTGTCGCTAAGGGTTATCGGCAAGTTCAAGGAGTTGACTACGATGAGACTTTCTCACCCGTAGCGATGCTGAAGTCCGTCCGAATCATGTTAGCAATTGCCGTATTTTATGATTATGAGATCTGGCAAATGGACGTCAAAACAACATTCCTTAATGGCTTCCTCAAGGAAGAACTGTATATGATGTAGCCGGAAGGTTTTGTCGATCCTAAAGATGCTCACAAAGTATGCAAGCTCCGGTGCTCCATCTATGGGCTGGTGCAAGCATCTCGGAGTTGGTACATTAGCTTTAATGAAGTGATTAAAGTATTTGGATTTGTACAGGTTTATGGAGAACCCTGTATTTCAAGAAAGTGAGTGGGAGCTCTGTAGCATTTCTTGTATTATCTGTGGATGACACTGATAATGGGAAATGATATAGAACTCTTGGAAAGTGTAAAGGCCTACTTGAATAAGTGTTTTTCAATGAAGGACCTTGGAGAAGCTGCTTACATATTAGGTATTAAAATCTATAGAGATAGATCGAGACGCCTCATAGGTCTTTCACAAAGCACATACCATGAAAAGATATTGAAGAAGTTCAATATGGATCAGTCCAAGAAGGGGTTCTTACTTGTGTTACAAGGTGTGAGATTGAGTACGACTCAATGCCCGACCACGGCAAAGGATAGAGAAGAGATGAGTGTCATCCCCTATGCTTCAGCCATAGGCTCTATTATGTATGCCATGATGTGTACCAGACCTGATGTGAACCTTGCCATAAGTTTGGTAGGGAGGTAGCAAAGTGATCCCGAAGCGGAACACTGGACAGTGGTCAAGAATATCCTGAAGTACCTAAAAAGGACAAAGGACATGTTTCTCGTATATGGAGGTGCCAAAGAGCTCGTCGTAAAGGGTTACTTCGATGCTAGCTTCGACACAGATCTGGACGACTCCAAGTCGCAAACCGGATACGTGTATATTTTGAACGGAGGGGCAGTCAGCTGGTGCAGTAGCAAGCAAAGCGTCGTGGCGGCATCTACATGTGAAGCGGAGTACATAGCTGCTTCGGAAGCAGCAAAGGAAGGAGTTTGTATGAAGGAGTTCATCACCGACCTAGGAGTAACTCCAAGTGCGTTGGGCCCGATGACTCTATTCTGTGACAACACTGGAGCTATTGCCCTTGCGAAGGAGCCCAGGTTTCACAAGAAGACAAGACACATCAAGCGCCGCTTCAGCTCCATCCATGATTACATTCAGGAGGGAGATATAGATATTTGTAAAGTTCATACGGATCTGAATGTCGCAGATCCATTGACTAAACCTCTCTCATGATCAAAACATGATCAACACCAGATTGCGATGGGTGTTCGATTCATCACAATGTAACTAGATTATTGACTCTAGTGCAAGTGGGAGACTGTTGGAAATATGCCCTAGAGGCAATAATAAAATGGTTATTATTGTATTTCCTTGTTCATGATAATTGTCTATTGTTCATGCTATAATTGTGTTAACCGGAAACCGTAATACATGTGTGAATACATAGACCACAACATGTCCCTAGTAAGCCTCTAGTTGGCTAGCTCGTTGATAAATAGATGATCACGGTTTCATGACCATGGACATTGGATGTCGTTGATAACGGGATCACATCATTAGGAGAATGATGTGATGGACAAGACCCAATGCTAAGCATAGCACAAGATCGTGTAGTTCGTTTGCTAAAGCTTTTCAATGTCAAGTATCGTTTCCTTAGATGATGAGATTGTGCAACTCATGGATACCATAGGAATGCTTTGGGTGTGCCAAACATCACAACGTAACTGGGTGGCTATAAAGGTGCACCACAGGTATCTCCGAAAGTGTCTGTTGGGTTGGCACAAATCGAGACTGGGATTTGTCACTCCGTGTGACGGAGAGGTATCTCTGGGGCCACTCAGTAAGACATCATCATATTGAGCTCAATGTGACCAAGGAGTTAGCCACGGGATGATGTATTACAGAACGAGTAAAGAGACTTGCCGGTAACGAGATTGAACAAGGTATAGAGATACCGACGATCGAATCTCGGGCAAGTATCATACCGATAGACAAAGGGAATTGTATACGGGATTGATTGAATCCCCGACATCGTGGTTCATCCGATGAGATCGTCGTGGAGCATGTGGGAGCCAACATGGGTATCCAGCTCCCGTTGTTGGTTACTGACCAGAGAAGTGTCTCCGTCATGTCTACGTGTCTCCCGAACCCGTAGGGTCTACACACTTAAGGTTCGACGACGCTAGGGTTACAGGGAAATGGTATACGTGATTACCGAAGGTTGTTCGGAGTCCCGGATGAGATCCCGGAGGTCACGAGGAGCTCCATAATGGTCCGTAGGTAAAGATTGATATATAGGAAGTCCAATTTTAGTCACCGGAATGTTTTCGGGCGCATCGGTAGTGTACCGGGAGTGTCGGGAGGGTGCCAGAGGACCCCCGGGAGGGGTGTGACGACCAAAGGACTTCGTGGGCCCTTATAGTAGGTGTTCCAGCCCTTAGTGGGCTGGCCAATACCTTCTAGAAAGGCCCATGCGGCTGGGATCAAGAGATAAAGGGAAAAAGGATTTAAAAGGAAGAGATCCACCTCCCTTGTGGGAGGTGGACTCTTCCCACCTTCGGCCGAAGCTTTCCTCCTTGGAGGAGGGGCCAAGGCAGCCCTCCCTCTCCATCCTCCTATATATATGCAAGGGTTTGGGCTGATTTGAGACATGACTTCTCTCTCTCTCGGCGCAGCCCTACCCTTCCTCTTCCTTGTTCTCCATAGAGCTTGGCGAAGCCCTGCCGGAGTCCACGCAGCTCCACCGTCACCATGCCGTCGTGCTACTAGAGCTCTCCCTCAATCTCTCCTTCCTCCTTGCTGGATCAAGGCGTAGGAGACGCAATCGGGCTGCACGTGTGTTGGACGCGGAGGCGCCGTTGTTCGGTGCTGAGATCGGAATCCACCGCGATCTGAATCGCTGCGAGTACGACTCCACCAACCGCGTTCTTGTAACACTTCCGCTTAGAGATCTTAAAAGGTATGAATATGCAATCTCTCCCCACTCGTTGCTGGTTTCTCCATGGATAGATCTTGGTGATCGTAGGAAATTTTTTGATTTACTACTACGTCGCCCAACAAGATCGTCATCGAGCTATACGTGTGTTGAACGCCGAGGCGCCGTCCGTTTGACGCTAGATCGGAAGGACCGTGATCAGGATCGCAAGACGATTCGAGATTTCATCGCAGGACTGGTCATGATGGGATCGTGGGACGGATCGTGATTGGATCACAAGATGGATCGTGATGGGACGCGGGACGCTTGACGATTTGGATCGCGAAGACATTCGACTACATCAACCGTGTTTCTTAACGCTTCGTGATTAGCGATCTACAAGGGTATTTAGTGTTGGAAATATGCCCTCGAGGAAATAATAAAATGGTTATTATTGTATTTCCTTGTTCATGATAATTATCTATTGTTCATGCTATAATTGTATTAACCGGAAACCGTAATGCATGTGTGAATACATAGACCACAACATGTCCCTAGTGAGCCTCTAGTTGGCTAGCTCGTTGATCATTCGATGATCACGGTTTCATGACCATGGACATTGGATGTCATTGATAACGGTATCACATCATTGGGAGAATGATGTGACGGACAAGACCCAATCCTAAGCATAGCACAGGATCGTGTAGTTTGTCTGCTAAAGCTTTTCTAATATCAAGTATCATTTCCTTAGACCATGAGATTGTCCAACTCTCGGACACCGTAGGAATACTTTGGGTGTTCCAAACTTCACAATGTAACTAGGTAGCTATAAAGGTATACTACGGGTATCCCCAAAAGTATCTATTGGGTTGGCACGAATCGAGACTAGGATTTGTCACTCCGTGTGACGGAGAGTTATCTCTGGGCCCACTCGGTAAGACATCATCTAATTAGATCAATGTGAATAAGGAGTTAGCCACAAGATGATGTGTTGCAGAACGAGTAAAGAGACTTGCCGGTAACAAGAGTGAACAAGGTATAGGGATACCGACGATCGAATCTCGGGCAAGTATCATACCGGTAGACAAAGGGAATTGTATACGGGATTGATTGAATCCCCAACATCGTGGTTCATCCAATGAGATCATCATGGAGCATGTGGGAGACAACATGGGTATCCAGATCCCGTTGTTGGTTATTGACCGGAGAGGTGTCTCGGTCATGTCTACATGCCTCCCGAACCCGTAGGGTCAACACACTTAAGGTTCGATGTCGCTAGGGTTATAGGGAAATAGTGTACGTGGTTACCGAAGGTTGTTCGGAGTCCCGGATGAGATCTCAGATGTCACGAGGAGTTCCGGAATGGTTCAGAGGTAAAGAATGATATATTAGAAGTGAGGATTTGGTTACCGGAAGTGTTCCGGGCATCACCGGTAACGTACCGGGACCACCGGAAGGGTTCTGGGGGTGCATCGTGTGGGGCCACTGGCACCAGAGGGTTGTGTGGGCCAAGAGTGGGAAGGGACCATCCCCAGAGTGGGCTGGTGCGCCCCCACCCTAGCCCAAGGCGCAGCAAAGGAGAGAAGGGGGCAAAGCCTAGGGCAGATGGGCCCTAGGCCCCCCCCAGGGCTGCCACACCCCTCTCCCGCCCTTGGCCGCCGCCCCAAGGCCATCTAGGGCCGGCCGCCGGCCCTAGGGTGGGAACCCTAGGGGCTGCACCCTCCCTCCGCCTCCTATATATAGTGGGGGGTTTGTTGGGAGACGTAGTAGTAAATCAAAAAAATTCTTACGATCACCAAGATCCATCTATGGAGAAACCAGCAACGAGTAAGGGAAGAGTGCATCTTCATACCTTTGAAGATCGCTAAGCAGAAGCGTTACTAGAACGCGGTTGGTGGAGTCATACTCGCAGCGATTCAGATCGCTGTGGAATCCGATCTAAGCGTCGAACAACGGTGCCTCCGCGTTCAACACGTGCAGCCCGGTGACGTCTCCTACGCCTTGATCCAGCAAGGAGGAAGGAGAGGTTGAGGGAGAGCTCCGGAAGCACGACGGCATGGTGACGGTGGAGCTGCATGGTACTCCGGCAGGGCTTCGCCAAGCGCTACGGAGAACGAGGAAGAGGAATGGTAGGGCTGCACCGAGAGAGAGGGGAACTCGTGTGTGTCGCAGTCCTCAAAGCCCCACTATATATAGGAGGAGGAGGAGGGGTGCGGCAGCCCTAGGGTTCCCTCCCCAGGGTCAGCGGCCAACCCTAGGTGGGCCTAGGGCCCATCTGCCACTAGTGTTTGCCCCCCTCCCACTTGTGCTGCGCCTTGGGCCCTTGTGGGGGGTGCACCAGCCCACCTAGGGGCTGGTTCCCTCCCACTTGCGGCCCATGCAGCCCTCTGGTGCCTGTGGCCCCACTTGGTGGACCCCCATAACCCTTCCAGTGGTTCCGGTACGTTACCGGTGATGCCCGAAACACTTTCGGTGACCAAAACCTCACTTCCTATATATCATTCTTTACCTCAGGACCATTCTAGAACTCCTCGTGATGTCCGGGACTCCGAACAACCTTCGGTAACCACGTACACTATTTCCCTATAACCCTAGCATCATCGAACCTTAAGTGTGTAGACCCTACGGGTTCGGGAGGCACGGAGACATGATCGAAACATCTCTCCGGTTAATAACCAACAGCGGGATCTGGATACCCGTATTGGCTCCCACATGATCCACGATGATCTCATCGGATGAACCACGATGTCGGGGATTCAATCAATCCCGTATACAATTCCCTTTGTCTATCGGTATGATACTTGCCCGAGATTCGATCGTCGGTATCCCTATACCTTGTTCAATCTTGTTACCGGCAAGTCTCTTTACTCGTTCCGTAACAGATCATCCCATGGTTAACTCCTTAGTCACATTGAGCTCATTATGATGATGTCTTACCGAGTGGGCCCAGAGATACCTCTCCGTCACACGGAGTGACAAATCCCAGTCTCGATTCGTGCCAACCCAACAGATACTTTCGGAGATACCCATAGTGTACCTTTATAGCTACCCAGTTGTGCTATGACATTTGGCACACCCAAGGTATTCCTACGGTATCCAGGAGTTGCACAACCTCATGGTCTAAGGAAACGATACTTGACATTAGAAAAGCTTTAGCAGACAAACTACACGATCTTGTGCTATGCTTACGATTGGGTCTCGTCCATCCAATCATTCTCCTAATGATGTGATCCCGTTATCAATGACATCCAATGTCCATGGTCATGAAACCGTGACCATCTATTGATCAATGAGCTAGCCAACTAGAGGCTCACTAGGGACATACAGTGGTCTATGTATTCACACATGCATTACGGTTTCTGGTTAATACAATTGTAGCATGAACAATAGACTATTATCATGAACAAGGAAATACAATAATAACCATTTTATTATGGAATAATTGTATTTGTGCCCTTAGTTGTGTCACCGTCGTTAGGAATACCCCTAGTTTCCTAAAAAACGCGATCATGCCCACATCACTTTGCTCGTCTTGTGCTTTTGCCCTTTGACCGTTTGACTGCCATTTTGAAAACTTCATAACTATTTCATACTAACTCGAAAAAATGCAAATAAGATATCAAAATGTTTGGAAACACATCACCTATACGTGCATGTCATTTGTAGTCATGACAAATATGTTGGAAAGTCCCCATCACCTATATGAGCTAAAACTAATATGGAGACTTCCCAACAATTTTCTCATGAATGCAAATGTCATACACATATAGCTGAGTCTTTCCGAACATTTTGATATCTTATTTGCATTTTTCCGAGTTAGTATGAAATTGTTATGAAGTTTTCAAAATGACACTCAAACGGTCAAAGGGAAAAAGCACAAGATGAGCAAAGTGATGTGGGCTTGAACGCGTGTTTTCCAAAATTACGGGTATTCCTGTCGATGGTGGCACAACTAAGGGCTCAAATACAATTATCCCTTTTACTATTGCCTCTAGGGCATATTTCCAACAGTCTCCCACTTGCACTAGAGCCAATAATCTAGTTCACATCGCCATGCGATTAACACTTACATCACCATGTGAACATATCATCATGTGATTAACACCAAATTAGTTCTAGGGTTTGATCATGTTTTGCTCGTGAAAGAGGTTTTAGTCAATGGGTCTGTGACATTCAAATCCGTGTGTGCCTTGCAAACTTCTATCATACTATAGATACTGCTCCCACACTCCACTTGGAGCTATTCCAAATGCCTACTCCACTATACGTTTCCGGATTTCTACTAAGAGTCATCCGGACTGGTGTTAAAGCTTGCATCGACGTAACCCTTTACGACGAACTCTTTATTACCTCCATAATCGATAAATATTTCCTTATTCCTCCAGTTGCTAAGGATAATTTTAACCGCTTTCTAGTGATCCACTCCTGGATCTCTCTTGTACTCCTTGACAGACTCATGGCAAGGCACACACAGGTGCGGTACACAACATGGCATACTATACAAAGCCTATGGCTAAAGCGTAGGGGGTGACACTCATCTTTTTTTTCTCTATTTTTCTATCGTGGTCGGGCATTGAGCTGTGCTCAATCTCACACCTTCTAACACAGGCAAGAACCCTTTCTTGGACTGATCCATATTGAACTTCTTCAATATCTCGTGAAGGTATGTACTCATCAAAATTATTATCAAGCATATTGATCTATCTCTATAAATCTTGATGACCAACAATTAGGTAGCTTTATCTAGGTCTTCCTTTGAAAAACGTTTTTTCAAACAACCATTTATGCTTTCTAGAAATTCTACATCATTTTTGATCAATAATATGTCAACTACATATTGTTATCAGAAATTCTACAGTGCTCCCACTCACTTTCTTGTAAATACAAGTTTCTCATAAACTTTGTATAAACTCAAAAACTTTGATCACTTCATCAAAGCTCATATTCCAACTCCGAGATGCTTGCTCCAGTCCATAGAAGGATCGTTGGAGTTTGCATACCTTTTAGCATTCTTAGGATTAACAAAACCTTCTGGTTGTATCACATACAACTCTTCCTCACGGAAGCCGTTAAGGAAGCCTTGTTTTGACATCCATCTGCCAGATTTCATAATCGAAAAAAGCAGCAACTGCTAACATAATTTTTTAACAAACTTTTAGCATCGCTACGGATGAGAAAATCTCATCACAGTCAACTCCTTGAACTTGGCAGAAACTTCTTTGTGACAAGTCGAGCTTTATAAACGGTGACATTTCACCATTAGCGTATGTGTTCACCTCAAAGGTCCATTTGTACTCAACGACCTGCCGTTCAATGGGCAAGTCTACCAAAGTCCATACTTGGTTTTCATACATGGATCCTTTCTCGGATTTCACGGCTCCTAGACATTTGTTGGAATCCGGGCCAACCATCGCTTCTCCATAGTTCGTAGGTTCATCATTGTCCAACAACATGACTTCCAAGACAGGGTTGCCATACTACTCTGGAGTAGTACGCGTCCTTGTCGACCTACGAGGTTCGATAGTAACTTGATCCGAAGCTTCATGATCATCATCATTAACTTCCTTTTCAACTGACGTAGGCTCGACAGAAACATATTTCTGTGTTGTGCTACTCTCCGGTTGAAAAAAAGGTTCAACCACCTCATCAAGTTCTATCACTACAGGAATCAAGCACTTTGCCGTCAGCCATCCCGGACAGCAAAGGCACGCATCCCGTACCGCAAAGGTCTTTGCCGTCCACCAGCAGACGGCCAATCGTCCGGCTGAATAAGCCACGGTAAAGGATGCTTTGCCGTCTGCTAGCAGACGGCAAAGACCTTTGCATCTTTGCCGTCTGCCAGCGTACGGCAAAGGGCTTGGATGGCACACGTGGCAACGTAGCTCCGTTAAGGCTTAACGGCGTGCTTTGCCGTCCGTTGGCAGATGGCAAAGACCTTAGTTCTTTGCCATCGGCCAGTGGACGGCAAAGCACCTATTTTTTTGCCGGCCTAGGTGGGTTCTTTGCCGTCCGCTGGCAGACGACAAAGAACTAAGGTCTTTGCCATCTGCTAGCTGACGGCAAAGAACCCACCTAGGCCAGCCCCAGATTGCACAAGCAGCTGCCATGTGGCATCTTTGCCGTCTGCTGGCTGACGGCAAAGCTCTTTGTCGTCCGCCAGCAAACGGCAAAGTGGCTATATAGCCCCTGTTTTTTCTGTTTTTTCTTATAATCATTCAATTTGACAGAATATCACATATATATCCAACATATCAACAATACAAGTTTCCAACAAGCATACCAATAATAAGTTTCAACAAGCATACCAACAATAAGTTCCAACAAGCATACCAACGATAAGTTCCAACAACATATCCAACATATACAAGTTTCGAACCACATATCCAACATACATATCCAAAACAAGTTTCCAACAAGTTTCCATAAACAAAAAGGGAGTGGAAGTAGAAGAGTATACTCCATCAATGCAAGCTTCCTCATCTATAGAAAATCTGCAAAGTAGGAAATATGAAAGTTGGAAGAAGAAGAAGACTAGCTAGAAGAAAAAGAAGAAAAAGAAGAAAAAGAAGAAGAAGAAGAATTTATCTTCTCTTTCTTTTTCTCCTCTCCTCTCCTCTACTCCAAGGTACTAATGCCATTTTCTATCTAACTAAGCATATCAAGTCATTTTGGAGGCAAAAATGCTAAGTATAGGTCATTTTATAGCTATCATAGGTAGAATATATCATTTTGGAGGTAAGTAAGGTTATTATGTCATTTTTGAGGAAAATAAGCTAAGTTTAGGTCATTTTGGAGATAAACCAAGGTTATTATGCCATTTTTACCTAAGTGAGCTAATTATGTCATAAATGAACTAGCTAAGCTAATTATAGATCATTATTGAGCTATCCTAGGTAGTTATGCCATTTTGTACCTAAGTGAGCTAATTATGTCATAAATGAACTAGCTAAGCTAGCTATAGATCATTATTGAGCTATACTAGGTAGTAATGCCATTTTCTAGCTAGCTAAGCATATCAAGTCATTTTGGAGGAAAAAATGCTAAGTATAGGTCATTTTATAGCTATCCTAGGTAGAATATACCATTTTCTAGCTAACAAAGCATATCAAGTCATTTTTGAGGAAAATAAGCTAAGTATAGGTCATTTTGGAGCTAAGTAGGTCATTTCTTAAGCTAAGTATGCATTTGTTAATGAAAACACTTGGGAAAACTTACCATCAACACACGAAGGTGAAGGACCAGTAGGGTTTGCGCCAGGGTGAGACGTAGAAGGACCGGTTGGGGTTGCGGCAGACGTAGAAGGATCGGTCGATGCATTACTAATATTAATCTTCATCGTCTATATATGCTCCGGGATCAATAAATGCATAATCATCACCACTATCAGTAATGACGTGCTCATCAGCATCATCAATAAATGCATCAACATGTGGAAGGCCTCTATGTAATCGGTCAAGCATTGTCAGGTCATCCGCAGCAGTAACCTCTTCTTCTTCCGTCTCTTCTTGTTCCTGCTCAGGGGTGAAGTCCGGTTCACTACCGTTGTCGACCTCAATGTTCTGACTGTCGACCTCAATGTTCTGGGGTGAAGTAGAGCGGTTCTTGAAACGTTTTTTGGAAACACGTGTTTCTTGGAAGAATTCTCCTTCATATGTGTCTGGGTTAATGTGAGGTTCATAATCATCTTCATTGAGGGGAGGTGGTCTAAAATGTGGCGTCACATCATAAACGACATCCCAAGCTTTCAAATTTGGATCCGTTTGGCAGGCCTACGGTAGATAGAAAACTTGGGTCGCCTGTTGAGCCATAATGTAGACATCGGGAACATCCAAATGGGTGCTTTGTTTGATTTCGACTAGCCCTATATGTTCATGAGTCCTTCTAGTCTCCTTCAACTGGAACCAATAACATTTGAAGACTACGACGTTTGGTGGGTTTTCACCAAAGAATGTAAGTTCATAAATTGCTTCAACTTTTCCATAATACTCGACCCCTCCTTCACCGATAGTGGAGACACAACAATTTGTAGACTTTCGGTCGGCCATAGATAGCTCTTTGCCAAAAGCACGAAAGCGATACCCGTTGATGACGTATTTGTCAAATGAACGGACCTTAAAGTCAAAACCATTAGCGACTTGTCTCAATTCGGAGTCCATAGACTATGCAGTAGCCTACAAGTTTAATACGAAAGGATTGTTGCATTAGCCGCAAACTAGGCGAAGAAATGAAATCGTCTAATTAATGGAAATTACCGTTTGCTTGAACCAAGAGATGAAACCGGGATAGCCGCCTCCATGCTTTGCCAAAAGCTCATACTCTTCGATGGAATCCTTTTGGATCACCGCTCCATCCGAGAATTTGGCGACGTATCGACTATATCACATATTCGGGAATAAGAGCATTTCAAAGGAATTAGAAGTTCCAAAACAATGTACCGAGAACTTACTCGATGTACGGCCGCACTTCTGTTAGGTTGTTGAAGATATACAATGAAATGGTCCGCTATTCTTCGACATCCAACCCTATTAATTTTGAAGCACCGGCTGGTGCGAGCTTCCCTTTGAATAGGCTGAGGTTGGATCAACCTTTTTCACAGTCGCCATCATTGTACCAAGGCTTCAGATTATGCAAATGACGATTCTTGGCTTTGTAGTGTGTTGTCACGAAGTTTGCCGCCTCCTCGGTAATGAATGCCTCGGCCATCGATGCTTCAACTCTACATTTATTTTTACATTTTGTAAGCGTCTTTGCATCCTCTCAGTTGCGAAGCACCAACGATTTTGCATGCCCCCCCCACAATCTTGCCTCGGTCGGGAGATGCAAAATCAAATGCTGCATTGGATTAAATAAGCCCGGTGGAAAGATCTTTTCTAACTTGCAGATCAACTCCGGCGCCAACTCTTCTAGTTCGTCTAGCACGTTACGCGATAGGTCTTTCGCACAAAGAGCACGGAAGAAATAGCTGAGCTCTGCTAGTACTAGCCATTCATCCTCAGGGATAAAGCCACGCAACATCACTGGCATTACCCGCTCAAGCCATATGTGCCAATCATGACTCTTGAGACCAAATATTTTCAATTTGTCAAGACTCGCTCCTCTTTTTAGATTCGTTGCATACCCATCGGGGAACATCAACTGCATTTTCACCTACAAGATCATTTCCCTCATAGCTGGCCTCGCAAGATTGAACCATGCCTTTGGCTTCCTCCAGTTCTTCTTTCCTTTCGGTTGTCGTATGTTTTGTAAAGGTCTGTCACATAGAGCCTCCTAGTCGACTGTAGCCTTAGGATTATCCTTCGACTTCCCCTCTATGCCGAACAATGTACCAAAAAGGGCCCCTGCGATATTCTTTTCAGTGTGCATCATGTCGATGTTGTGCGGGCAAAGGAGATCTTTAAAGTAAGGCAGATCCCACAAACATATCTTGTGAGTCCAGGCGTGTTCCGTATTATACCCTTTGAAATACCCTGGACGATCTGGATCCGTCTCGAGAGCGTTTATCTGATCCAGGATCTGTTAGCCTGTCAACGCAGGTGGTGCAGTGTTTTTGACAACTCTACCTTTGATTAAAAAAATCTTGTCTTTTCTGAACTTATGGTCAGGATCCAGGAACTGTCTATGTATGTCGAAGCAAGAAAACTAGCGACCCGCCTCCAGCCAACGGAACTGAAGAGCTGCCTTGCACGTGGGGCACGAAAACCTTCCATGCACACACCAACCAACGAATAGCGCATACGCCAGCAAGTCATGCATTGAGTACATGTACCACACATGCATTTTGAAGTTCTTTTTTGTAGCAGCGTCGTATTTCTTGATCCCATTATCCTAGGCTTCTTGCAATTCATCCTTAAGCGGTTGCATGTACACATTCATATTCTTCCTTGGATATTTGGGCCCTGAAATTATCAACGTCAGGAAAATGTTCTTTCTTTTAATAATCACTCCGGGGGGAGATTGAGTGGAATGACAAATACAGGCCAACAACTGTATTGTGCTGCCATCATACCATACACATTGAACCCATCCATGCTGATGGCAACTCAAGGATGCCTTGGATAAAGTGCTTCCACGCAAAAGCGTCTGAAGTGTGTCCCAACATCAGATTTCCATCTGCATCTAGTTCTGTTCTTTTGCCCAATTTATGCCACGTCATCTGTCTAGCTGTCTCTTCGACCATGAAAAGACATTGAAGTCTTGGTATGATTGGCAGATACCGAAGAACATTAATGGGGATTTTGGTCTGACTCTTCTCACCCATATCGTTGTCTACCAGAACATACCTAGAAGCATTGCAAATGGGGCAATAGTTCAAGCCCGCATACTCAAGCCTAAATAAGGCACATCCATTCTCACAGGCATCTATCTTCTCATAGGGCATCTTAAGTGCACGTAGGATTTTGTCCGAATGGTACAGGTTTGGTGGCAATACATGGCCTTTGGGTAGAAAGCATCCAAATATCATCATCATCGCGTCGTAGCATTCTCTGCCCAGGTTGAACTAAGCCTTTAGAGCCATTACTTGCGCCATGGCATCCAGCTGACAAATCTCAGTGTGCTCGTGGAGAGGACGTTTTGAAGACTCCAACATTTCATAAAAGGCCTTTGCAGATTCCTCCATCTCATTGTCTGAATCCCGAGCATCATCAAAGTCTTGCACCATGTCTTCGATCCCGGTACCATCCTCGTCGGTGTGACGGCGAACCACCTCAGCTTTGGCACGTTGGGCAGACTCACCATGAAATGTCCAGACCGTATAATTAGGCGTAAAACCCCACTTCTGTAGGTGTTTGATCATTTCAAACTCTGACTTCTTCTTACATTTGTCGCCATCGACAGAAGGGCACCAGGTTGTTTTCTGTCCTTTGCAAATGCGACTCTCACAAACTCCTTGGTTTTTGTTAACCATTCACGGGTCATGTCTTTCTGACTAGTGTGACCGGTGTACATCCACCCACGATCACTCATCTTTCCTAGCTACTGGACACACACAAAATATATACATAATTTAGCAAACCATATTCATCAGTTAATAGAGTTTGTCAGTTTCATTACGTCGATGCAACCTAGATGCTAGTAGGTAAAGATAGGTCCTAATCCCACCCGAGTATGTGTAGATTGGGTTTGTTTTCCCATGCTCCGCTCCGTATCCGACACACAATTTCGGCAGCACCTCCCTGCTGTTCTACTGATACATGTCTTGGCAATAAGCAGAGAGGATGTGTACCCGGAGAACAATAGGGAGGCACTGACAAAATTCTGCATCGGATCCGGAGCAGAGCATATGGGAAAATGAACCCAATCTACACATACTCGGGCTGTCCATGGATAATGTTGGACAATTCGAAAGAATCACGGTTATAAATATGCTAATGAATGCATATTTATAGATGTAACCCTTTAGAATGGGAGACGCATAGTGGTCATGCATACTGATGATTGAAGACACCTATAGCTAGCAAGTTTGTTCGTCACGAAGACCGGAACAGAGAAAAAAAATTAAGGGTGCCGGGGGATAAGATGTCATTTGTGCCCACTAATAGACGCACAAGGGAGCTTGTCAAATGCACGGGGAGGTCATTGAACAACTGCACATTGAAATTCACCTAATCAACAAAAAATATGATGTTTTTTATAACAAAATAGGAAAATATGTGACCTAGCTCATAATTTACAAAACTATGACCTCCTCGGCCTCACGAAGGCCGAAGAGCACCTTTTTGGTCAATAGGAGGCATAATAGGTGTCGGGGGTCGGGGGTCAGTGGCATCGGAAGACAGTGGCATCAGGGGTTAGTGGCTTTGGCGGTCGGGGGCCAGTGGTGTCGGGAGTCGGGGGTCGATGGTGTCGGTGGTCGGGGCGATGGCGTCGGTGGTCGGGGCTCGGGGGGTGATGGCGTCGGTGGTCGGGGGTCGGGGGGTGATGGCGTCAGTGGTCGGGGGTCAGGGGACGGGGGTCGGGGGTCCGGGGCGTCGGGGGTCGGTGGCGTCGGGGGTTGGGGTCGGTGGCGTCGGGGGTCGAGGGTCGGTGGCTTCGGAGCTTGGGGGTTAGTGGCGTCGGGGATCGGGGCCTCCTCTCTTCTTCTTCTTCTTCTTCTTCTTCTTCTTCTTCTTCTTCTTCTTCTTCTCTTCTTCTTCTTCTCCTTCTTCTTCTTCTTCTTCTTCTCCTCTTCTCCTCATCATCTTCTTCTTCTTCTTCTTCTTCTTCTTCTTTTTGCATCAGAGGTCCATTAACCTAACTATATTTTCTGCATCTTCTACTTCTTTCACCTAACTAACCTAACTAAATTTAACTAATAGTAGACCTAAAATTTAACTAATACCAGACCTAACTAACCTAACTAAATTTAACTAATAGTAGACCTAACTAATTTAACTAATTAACCTAATTCCTAAAATCTAGTTTGATCTAACTAAATTACTAATTACTAACTAAATTACTAACTACAATGAAAAAATAGATAGGGGGAGGGGGCTCATCGGAGTGGGGGAGGTGGAGGCCGGCGTTGGTGTAGGTGGAGGAGGTCGACGCCGGCGGTGGGGCGTCGGGGGCGGAGGGTGGCGCGGCAGGGGCGGTGACGGTGGGGTGTCGGGGGCGCCGGGGAGGAAGAGTGGGGCAGGGTGGTGGGGCGGTGGGCACGGGCAGCGGGGTGGTGGGCGCGGGCGGCGGCCGGCGGTGGTGACGCGGCGGGGCGCAGGAGGGCCTGGGCGCACGGCGGCGTGGGCGACGCGGTAGTGGGGTAGGGGGGGCGGTGGGTGCGGGCGGCGGGTGGCAGTGGCAACACAGCGGGGCGCAGTGAGGCCAAGAGCAAGCGGCGGAGGGGGCGCGCGGCGGCGGGGGCGACGGGGCGGCAGTGGCGTCGGGGGTGGTAGGCGCGGGCGGCGGGGTCGTGAGGCGACGGGGAGGAGAGAGGGAGATAAAAAGAGAGAGAGAGAGAGGCGAGCCGGGGGCGTTAGCCGTTAGTTAACCCCCCTCTTTTCCATCCGCTAGCGGACGGCAAAGAGGGAGGCCGTTAGGTCAAGTTGCGGGCTGGGTCGTCAGTGGGCCCCCTCCCTCTTTGCCGTCTGCCACCTCGTTATCATCTGCTTTCTGCTAGCTGATGGCAAAGCCACTCTTTGCCGTCCGCTAGTAGACGACAAAGAGGTGGCAGACAGCAAATCTTCTGATTCCAATAGTGTA
Source organism: Hordeum marinum (assembly GCA_022496015.1). NCBI lineage: Eukaryota > Viridiplantae > Streptophyta > Magnoliopsida > Poales > Poaceae > Hordeum > Hordeum marinum. The sequence goes on from CM039673.1 coordinate 38,607,361, forward strand.
TCTTCCTCCCACTCAATTCTTTCGAGAGAAACTCTTTCTCAAGTAAAGGACCCGTTCTTAGCAACAAACACCTTTTGCGCTTGGATCTGAGATAGAAGGTATACCCAATGTCTCCTTAGGGTATTATATGAAAATGCATTTGCCTGCTTTGGGTTTGAGCTCATTAGGTGAAAACCCATTTTCACATAAGCGTCGCATCCCCAAGCATTAAGAAATGACAGCTTAGGCTTCTGTCAAACCATAATTCTCACGGTGTCATCTCAACAGATTTAGATGGTGCCCTATTAAAGCAAATGGATTTGTCTTTAATGCATAACCCCATAACGATAGTGGCAAAACGATAAGAGACATCATAGTACGTACTATATCAAATAGAGCACGACTACGACGTTCGGACACACCATCACACTATGGTGTTCCAGGAGGCATTGGCTGTGAAACAATTTCCACATTGTCTTAAATTGCATGCCAAACTCGTAACTCAAATATTCATGTCCACGATCATATCATAGACATTTTATCTTCTTATCACGATGATCTTTCACTTTACTCTGAAACTCCTTGAACCTTTCAAACATTTCAGACTCGTGTTTCATTAAGCAAATATCCCCATATTTACTCAAATCATCAGTGAAGGTAAAGAAAATAACGATATCCACTGTGTGTTTCAACACTCATTGGACCACATACATCAACATGTATTAATTCCAATAAGACACTAGCCCGCTCCATCATACCGGAAGACGGGGTCTTAGTCATCTTGCCCAAGAGGCATGGCTCGCATGTCTCAACCGATTCGAAATCGAGTGAGTCAAAAGATCAATCAGCATGGAGTTTCTACATGCGATTTATACCAATATGACATTTAGTGGCAGTGCCACAAGTATGTAGTACTATCATTATTAACTTTGTATCTTTTGGTACCAATGTTAAACATGTGTACTACTACGATCAAGATTCAATAAACCATTCCTAGTGTGTGCATGACCATTGAAGGCATTATTCATGTAAACAGAATAAGCATTATTCTCTAACTTATATGAATAACCGTATTCCACTAAACATGATCTAATCACATTCATGCTCAACGCAAACACCAAATTTTATTTAGGTTTATCACAAATCCTGAAGGTAGAGAGAGCGAGCGATGGTGATCATATCAACCTTGGAAACACTTCCAACAGACATCGTCACCTTTCACTTAGCTAGCCTCCGTTTATTCCGTAGCTTTTATTTCGAGTTGCTAACACTTAGCAACCGAACCGGTATCCAATACCCAGGTGCTACTAGGAGTACCAGCAAGGTACACATCAATAACACGTATATCAAATATACTTCTGTCGACATAGCCAGCCTTCTTATCTACCAAGTATCTAGGCTTGTTCCGCTTCAGCAAACATTCTCCTCATAACAGAAGCACTTAGTCTGAGGTTTGGGCTTAACCTTGGGTTTCTTACTAGAGCGGCAATTGGCTTGCCATTCCTAAAGTATTTCCCTTCTCGCCCTTGCCCTTCTTGAAACTAGTGGATTTCACTTAACCATGAACACTTCATGCTCCTTCTTGATTTCTACCTTCATGGTGTCAAACATCACAAACAACTCAGGAATCATCTTATCCATCCCTGGCATGTTATAGTTCATCATGAAGCTCTAGTAGCTTGGTGGCAATGACTTGGAGAACTGCATTAATCACTATCTTATCTGGAAGATTAACTCCCACCCGATTCAAGTGATTGTAGCACCCAGACAATCTGAGCACATGCTCACCGATTGAGCTATTCTCTTTTATCATGCAGGCAAAGAATCTTGTTAGAGGTCTCATACCTCTCAACATAGAGACGAGCCTGAAATCCCAATTTCAGCTCTTAGAACATCTCATATGTTCCGTGACGTTCAAAACATTTTGGAGCCTCAATTCTAAGCCGTAATGCATGACACACTGAACTATCAAGTAGTCATCAGAAAGTGCCTGTCATATGTTCACAACATCTACAGACATCGCTTGAGGGAGTGGTGCACTTAGCGGTGCATCAAAGACATAAGCCTTCTATGCAGCAATGAGGACAATCCTCAGATCACGGACCCAGTCCGCATTATTGCTACCATCAACTTTCAACTTACTTTTCTCTAGGACAGTATCAATAAAACAGGGGAGCTACAGCGCGAGCTATCTACAACATAATTTGCAAAGACACTTTTAGACTAAGTTCATGATAATTAAGTTCACATAATCAAATTATTTAATGAACTCCCAGTTAGATAGACATCTCTCTAGTCATCCAAGTGACACATGATCCACGTCAACTAGCCCGTGTCCGATCATCACGTGAGACGGACTAGTCATCCATGGTGAACATCTCCATGTTGATCGTACCTTCTATACGACTCATGTTCGACCTTTCGGTCTCCCATATTCCGAGGCCATGTCTGTACATGCTAGGCTCATCAAGTCAACCTAAGTGTATTGCGTCTGTAAATCTGGCTTACACCCGTTGTATGCGAATGTTAGAACCTATCACACCCGATCATCACATGGTGCTTCGGAACAACGATCCTTAGCAACAGTGCACAGTTAGGGTGAACACATTTCTTGAAATTTTAGTGAGAGATCATCTTATTTAGCTACCGTCGTTCTAAGCAAATAAGATGTAAGCATAATAACATCGCATGCAATCAATATAGTGACATGATATGGCCATTATCATCTTGCTCCTTTGATCTCCATCTTCGAGGCACCATGATCATCACTGCCACCGGCACGACACCATGATCTCCATCATCATGATCTCCATCATCGTGTCTTCATGAAGTTGTCTCGCCAACTATTACTTCTACTACTATGGCTAACGATTAGCAATAAAGTAAAGTAATTACATGGTGTTTATGATTGACACTGTCACAGCCCTAGAGTTGCTTGAAATTGTTTGCATCAACATCAGCATGTGCATCATGTCATCATGTTTAAATTCAAATGAATTTGAAATGGGGATTGTTAAGCCCTAGTACTCCCTCATTCAAACTATTACAATCAGCTAAGTTTTCCAATGTTTTCCTTTTGGTCTCCAAAAATGTTCACTATTTCTGATAAATCTTGGCAACAACATATCAGGGGACATTTTAATTTTCAAAACAAATATAGCATTTTAAAATACTCATTTAATGCCACTGAAATCAATTAATAAAGCACTATTAATATCTTAGTGGCTCCAAATATTCTGAAACTATTTGTGGGACTTTGAAATATATATTTCATGACCCATAAATTTTTTCAGGGTTTTTGCCTAAGTATTTTTTCCCAAACAAATAATGACATAGAATAGAAATTAGAAAAGAAAACAAATAAAGAAAAAGGGGGAGAAGACCCACCTGACTTACGAGGCCCATTAGGCAACCCAGCCCACCAGAAGGCAAAGGAGAAGGAGGCCACGGCGCCCGCGGCCACGTGCCACGCCGGCAGCAGCCTGGCTGCTTCACTGGCCAGCGCGATGATGGGATAGACTCCTGCCGCCGCTTGGACCCTCTACTTCCCCACCAGTCCTCTCTCTCTCCCTCTGCTCGCCATGGCCGAAGCCATCGCCACCGTAGCACCGTCGCTCCAGCCGCTCCCTCGCCTCGCAAAGTAGCCTCTGAGCTCCACCGTGACCCCCTCGTCCTCCCCGTGAAGCTAGAAGACGCCAAGAGCCCCTCTATGTCGAGCCATCGCTGTTCTTCCCTGCCTCCGGCTGCCTCTCCCCGTCGTCGATTCGCCGGCTACCAGTCATCCCCGAGCCCGCTGAGCCTCCCCTGCAGACCCCTGTGAGCTCGCCGTCCCTCTCCTCCATTCCCTCTGGTTCTTCCCGCTCTCTAGCGGCCCTCCCCGTCATGGCCAAACGGGCGCCGCCATGGAATAGCTCGCCGGCGAGCCCTTCGACAACATCGAGCCCCCTGACCAACCCCACTCGACGCGGTTGAGCACGGGCTCCCTCCCAGAGCCTTCGACGCGTGAATCCGAGCCCTCTATTACGGTTCCGACCAACTTCGGCGACCCTCCGCCACGGGTTTCGTCGCCGCCGGCCCCGCTCTGGTGGGCGACGACGTGGCCGGCTGATTAGTGATAATCAGCCTGGCTAATTAAGCCGTTAGCCACTGACCAGTGGGCCTTAAAGTGGGTCAAACCCCTGGTCAGCGCGGGAATTAGCCCCTGTCGCTGACATGAGGGCCCCACACTGTCAGGTTTGACCTGGCTGGGTCTGTTGACCTGCTAACGTCACAGTGACGTCAGGCTGACGTATTAAATGAATTTTTAGTATAAAAACAAATCAGAAAAATCCAGAAAATGGTTAAAACTTCCTAAATTCATATAAATTAATGTGTAAATCAGATGAAAATAATTTATAAATGAAAATTTATCAGAAAAATCCAGTGAATCCAATGGTGCTGTTATCATGCATGATAGAGCAACCTATGTAGTTGAACATTGAGATTTTCTAATAGGTCAATATATGAAATATGAAATGGACTTTGAACCTATATTCAAACTCACTTCAATTAACTTGGACAATAGTTGCATTATGTAGCGACCCAACCTGAAAGGTCGAATCTCCGGTGTTTCTGTACCATCCCAAGATCATGCTGGTACACACACGGTACATCAATGTATATATCAAAGGGAAATCACATAGCTTTATTAATCAAAATCTCATATCGAGTCCTTTATTACAATAAAGATTACAATAAAGTGGCTGAAGGCCAACTCATGAGATACACTAAACCAAAAATCTTGCGGAAGCTTCAAAGGTAGTTGAGTCCATCTGACTCCAAGGGCATCTCACCGAGCGTAGAGCGTATCCTCACTCCTGGTCGGAAAAGTACTCTGCAACATGATACGTTGCATCCATGTAGGTCAGCATATTGAATATGTCGGCAATGTCACAAAAGCGGGGTGTAAAGTAATCATCTATTCTATATGCATATATGGCAGGTGGGGTAGTAAGTTTTTTTTTGCATAAAGCCAATTTTTCCTACAACAAGAGGGGGCAAAATATTATTACTACAATGTTGGTTGATTAATGAGATGGTTCCACCAACCAATTCTCATACCCAAGTTGTCATTAATACCCACATCAAAACAATTATTTGTGTTGAGAATTCCAGATAGTTTCAGTTCCTTTGGCTCAAGTTGTCCATGATCGTGGACATGGCTAATCGATTAGGTTTGGGTTATTAAAAACCCTAACCAAATTCATCCTAAAAATTAAGAACTATATAGATTCTGTTTTTATTAAAAACCCTAACCAAATTCATCCTAAAAATTCTCAAACTATATAGGATGATAGGTCTAACTAATACAAACCAGTGGCAAAAAGATTCATACAAAAAATATATTTTTAAACTATAGTTATACAGATTTTAGTAATATAAGCAAATTTGGTTAGATTCAAATTTGAAATCTAAGACTACAAGATGAAACTACATGAAATTTGTGACCTAATGCAAAATGAATCAATTAAAAACACTAATTAGTTTAAAAGTTACAACTAAAAAAAACAGAAAGCATTCTGTTTTCTAAAACAAAACAGAAAAGAACAAAAATTCCTAGCAAACGGACAGGGCTACGTGGCGCCTTCCTATTGGTTGCTAGACCGTGCACGTGAGTGTTTGCGGGCGGACGACCAAAACTTAGAAGAAAACATTTCGGCGTTTTAATCCTTCTAATCTGGCGCGTTGGATCTAGATCTGACAGCTACGGGGGTGTGGTGGCTTACAGAGGGGGTCAAGGTTTCCGGCGAGGTCAACGGAGGCCAGAGGTCGGAGGTGCTCAAAGGTGAGGGTGTGGTGGTCGTGGGCGGCATCCGAAGTGCTCAGGCGGCGGCGACGAAGCTCTGGCGTCAATTGGTGGCGTTGGACGAGGCTAGGGACGACGGAGGCGACGGCCTCGTGCTCGGAGAGCTTCGGTTGTTGACCGAACTCCGGCGAGGTGGAGCGGTGGCATTTGTGGGCATGGGTAGGGGCGCTCGGGGTGGAACAGAGATCGGAGAAGGCAGTGGCTTTTATAGGCCAGGTGCGGGGTCAGGAGAGGGAAAGAGGAGCGAGATCAGCGGAGGATGGATCTTCGGCAACGTCGACGGCGCGAGGAGGGAGACGAGCGCGCTGATGGCGCTGTTGGGCGGTGGGTCCTGCATGTTAGTGAGAGAGGGGGCGGGATCTACACGTCGGTTACCGATCCGAAAGGGTCTCGGGAGTAAAGGCTGGTGGGCCGGCCGGTTTTCTAATTAAACGCTTTAATTCGTTTCCTTTTCTATTTTTCCAGAGTGTTTAAAACCCTTTAATGAATTCAAATCATTTCCAAACATAGGGAATATATATATCAAAATGATCAGGGGAAGAAATTCTATTTAATGAACATTTTTCCTCTATCAAAATGAATACTTTGAAAAAAATATTTTTTAGAAAATGCTTAATTGATTTTAAATTCTTTTGAGATAAACTTTCAAATAAACCCCTGGTTTTATTGTTCAAATAATTCACCAAGATGCCCCTGGTGTGGACTATCATGTTACTCCTCTCTTTTTTTTGAATAATTCCAGAGATTTTCAAATAGTAGAAACAAGTATATGGAGAAAATGAAATGGCCTTTCAGAATTTCAAAAGAAGAACTTCAATAATTCATTTCATTCAAACAATGTGATGATGATGCATAGCCATATTTCATAACATTCCAAAATGAAATTTTGGGATGTTACAAACCTACCCACCTTAAGATAAATCTCGCCCTCGAGATTTGGGTTGGCTAGAAAATAGGTGCGGGTGGTCTCTATGAAGATCTTCTTCGTGTTCCCAGGTGGCTTCTTCCTCGGTGTGGTGACTCCAGAGAACCTTACAAAACATGATGGTCTTGCTATGGGTAACTCTGTTGGTAGTCTCGAGGATTCTGACAGGCTTCTCCTCGTAGGTCAGGTCACTATCAAGTTGTATGGCCTCTAGGGGCACTGTGTCTCTCAAAGGAATATCAGCCATCTCAGCATGGCATTTCTTCAGCTGGGAAACATGGAAAACATCATGAACTCCGCACAATCCTTCTGGCAATTCCAGCTTGTATGCAACTTCGCCTCTATGTTCAAGAATTTTGTAGGGGCCTATGAATCTGGGTGCTAACTTTCCTTTAACACCAAACCTCTTGATTCCTCAAAGTGGGGACACACGAAGGTATGCTCAGTCTCCCACTTCATACGTCACCTCCTTGCATTTGCTATCAGCATAGCTCTTCTGCCTCGATTGGGCTATTTTGAGTCGGTCTCAAATTAGTTTGACCTTTTCTTCAGAATCTCGGATCAAATCGGGACCAAAAAGCTTTCGGTCTCCAACACCATCCCACATGAATGGTGTTCTGCACCTCCTTCCGTATAAAGCTTTAAAAGGGTCCATCTTCAGACTCGTCTGATAACTGTTGTTGTACGAGAACTCTGCATAGGGTAAGTTGTCCTCCCAACTAGATCCATAGTCTAGCGCACAAGCTCTCAACATGTCTTCTAGAATCTGGTTGACTCTCTCAGTCTGTCCGTCGGTCTGCGGATGAAAAGCTGTACTGAATTCCAGCCTTGTACCCAAGGATTCGTGTAACGGATGCCAAGAGTTTAAGGTAAATTGCGTTCCTCTATCTAACACGATACTCCTCGGAACTCCATGCAGACATACGATCCTGGTCATATATATCTTGGCTAACTTAGCACTAGTATAAGTGGTCTTCACTGGAATGAAATGAGCCACCTTGGTCAAGCGATCAACCACTACCCAGATGGAATCATAACCTGAACGGGACTTGGGTAATCCTATGATGAAATCCATTCCAAGCTTATCCCATTTCCACTCGGGTATCGGCAAAGGTTGGAGTAACTCTGCTGGTTTCTGATGTTCCGCCTTTACTCGCTGACAAACATCACATACCGCAACATGTTCGGCAATATCCTTCTTCATACCTGTCCACCAGTAACTTTCCTTCAAATCTCGGTACATCTTGGTGTTTCCTGGGTGTATCGAGTAGGGTGAATCGTGGGCTTCTTGAAGTATCAACTTCCTGAGCTCTGGCTCATTGGGCACATAGATTCGGTTCTCAAACCATAGAGTACCTTGTTCATCTTCACGAAAGTCTTTAGCTTTTCCCCCTTCATTCTTTGCTTTATCTTAGCTATCTCCTTGTCCGATTTCTGGGCTTCACGAATTCTTTTGGTCAAGGTGGACTGGATTTCTAGTGTGGCAACATATCCTTTTGGAACTATCTATAGCTGGAGCTCTCTGAGATCATCGACTAACTACTGGGGTAATCCTCCTGCTATGAGTGTGTTCACATAACTCTTCCGGCTCAAAGCATCTGCTACAACATTTGCCTTTCCTGGATGGTAATGCAGTCTCATGTCATAGTCCTTGATTAACTCTAGTCATCTCCTTTGTCTGAGGTTCAACTCCTTCTGTGTGAAGATATACTTCAGGCTTTTATGATCAGTGTAAACATCACAACTATTTCCGATAAGGAAATGTCTTCAGGTCTTGAGTGTGTGCACTACGGATGCTAGTTCCAAATCATGGGTGGCATAGTTCAACTCATGAGGTCGTAGGTGTCTGGATGCATAGGCTACAACTTTTCCCTCCTGCATGAGTACTCCTCCGAGTCCTTGACGTGATGCGTCACAATAAACCTGGAAGTCCTTCCGAATATTTGGCAGAATCAACACTGGGGCTATGACCAAATGCTTCTTCAACTCGTGGAAACTAGCTTCACATTCCTCAGTCCAAATATACTTAGACTCTTTCTTCAACAATTCCGTCATGGGCTTGGCAATATTTGAGAAATTCTCAATGAACCTCCGGTAATATCCGGCAAGTCCGAGAAAACTGCAGATCTCCTTAACTGAGGTGGGTGGCTTCCACTCAGTGACTGCTTCAACCTTAGTGGGGTCTACTGCTATTCCTTCTCCGGAAATAACATGTCCAAGGAATCTGACTTCCGTCAGCCAGAATTCACATTTACTGAACTTGGCATATAACTGATGCTCTCTAAGCTTCTCCAGAACTAAACGCAAGTGTTCCTTGTGTTCTTCCTCGCTCTTCGAGAATATCAAAATGTCATTGATGAACACCACGAAAAACTTGTCCAGATATTCCATAAACACTTTGTTCATCATATTCATGAAGTAGGCAGGAGCATTAGTCAAACCAAAAGACATGACTGTATACTCATATAGGCCATACCTTGTGGTGAAGGCTGTTTTGGGTATATCCTGTTCACGAATTTTCAATTGGTGATACCCTGATCGAAGATTGATCTTTGAGAATACTTTGGCTCCTACTAGCTGATCAAACAAGTCATTAATCATCGGCAGAGGGTACTTGTTCTTGATAGTCACCTCGTTCAATGCACGATAGTCGACTACCATCCTCAAGGTTTTATCTTTCTTCTCCACCAAAAGAACTGGGGCTCCCCAAGGTGAAGAACTTGGGTGAATATACCCTTTGTCCAATAACTATTTAATCTGCTTCTTGATTTCCTCCAAATCATTTGCGGGCATCCGATATGGTCTCTTGGAAATTGGGGTTGTTCCTGGTAGTAACTCTATCAGAAAATCAATCTCTCTATCTGGTGGCATGCTTGGTAATTCCTTTGGGAATACATCTGGAAAGTCTTGTACCACCGACACTTCCTCCTGAACAACTCCTGTGAGGGAATTTAACCGAGCACTCATCCGTGTGCGTCGGGATACATACTTAATCCTCTTGTTCTTCGGGGTGGTGAGTAAAATAGACTTGCTGGGGCAATCAAGGTTTCCTTCATACTTGGTCATCCCATCCATGCCTAGGATTACATCCAATCCCTGGGATTCTAAGACGATGAGGTCGGTGGGGAAACATGGTTTCCTATATGGAGTTTCAATGCGTGGCACCCTTTCCCTGCCATCATCATACCTCCTGGGGAATTGACCTTAATGGGCTGACTAAGGGTTCTGGTAGGTAAACCATACTTTTCCACAACTACCCTTGATATGAATGAATGAGTTGCACCAGAATCAAAAAGTACCATAACTGGACGTGAATGCAATAAAAACTTACCAACCACAGTCTCGGGCTGATCATAGACTTCTTACACATCAATGTGGTTCACCTGAGCACGGGGAAAAGGGTTTGGCTTCTTAGCTGCAGAGTTGCCATTGTTGTTGCCATTTCCATTTCCCTGCTTGTTCTGAGGACATTCAGTGGCATAGTGCCCTGTCTTCTAGCACTTGAAACAGGTGATATGGTTCAGATCCTTTTGAGCTGGAGCTGGACGGTGCTGGTTGCCATTCCCACTTCCATTGCCGTTCTTGAAGTTGCCATTGTTGGGACGATTATTCCCATTTCCTCCATGGTTGTGGCCTCCATGGTTGTGCACGTGATGAGTGTGTCCTCCATACTTACCGGTCCCTGATCTGGTATTCCCTAAGTACGGGGAGTAGCGGGGCTTTTGTTGAGCTCCTGAGTTAGACTTCCCCTGTCCATACTTCCTCTTGCGGTTTTTAATTTGTTGTTGCTTCCCCTCCAATATGAGAGCCTTGTCTACCAGCTCCTGGTGGTTGTTGAAAGTAGCCACCATCAGTTGCATGCTCAACTCATCGTCGAGTCCTTCCATGAACTTCTCCTATTTGGCTGCATCATCGGCCACATCTCCTGGTGCATAACGAGCCAACATGCTGAATTCATCCACATACTGGGCCACGGAGCGACTCCCCTGGCGTAAGTTGCGAAACTCACGCTTCTTCAGACTCATGGCTCCAGCTGAGACATGAGCAGTGCGGAAAGCTAGCTTGAGCTGCTCCCAAGTCACACCAGCAATGGGGTATGCAGTGGTGTAGTTCTCTCACCATGAAGCTGCTGGCCCCTCCAGTTGATGGGCGACAAAGCGCACCTTTTCAGCCTTAGTGCATCCAGCGGTGGTGAGTTCCCTCTCCATCTTGCGGAGCCAATCATCTGCCACAATGGGCTCAGTGCTGCTAGAGAAAGTTGGTGGATTCAGCCTCAGAAAACGGGTGAGGTTGTCGCCCTGAGGTGGAGGGTGGTTGTTGTGGTTGTTGTTCTGGTTCTGGATCAACAGCTGCATCATGGCAATCAACTGCTGGAGGAGTTGTGTGAGTTCCGGCGGGAAGGTGAAGTCGGGCTCACGTCGCGGAGGCATCTTGCTGTTTTTAGAGGGGTGAGAATTAGAATAGAACAAGGGCCTAAAAGAAAGTTTCACTACCCATATGCAATGCAACAAACATATCACACCAAACACTCATTCATTTATTCAACTCAAGGTTCAAACATCGAGATACAAGTATCCAAATCAAACTAAGCATCGACCTACGCTTTAACGTTGAAAATGAAAGATACATGGGGGCATAACTAAAGTTCTCCTCAAAATTCCATGGTAATGTGGCCTCCTTCGGTGGCGCTCTCCTCATAGTCATCATCGTTGCTGATCAAGGGAGCCATGTCTCCTTCTGGGTGAAGATTTTCCCCCATGTCCAGCTGTTCCTCTAGAGTTGCAATGCGAGTGTTCAGCTTCTCAATCCTCTCCAAGAAATCCTTCACTTCATGCTCATGCTCGTACTTGGCTTCCCGTAGGTCAGCTTCGAGGTCAATCTCATGGTTCATCAGCCGCTTGATTGTCTTCGTGTGTGCGCGTACCCGAAGCTCCAGAGTCCTGATGTGAGTTTCCAAAGTCTGGATATAGGAAATGGTGGAGTCTTCAGTGGGAATGTTTATGATATTTCCATTGGCATCCCTGCGACAAACCATGCTGAGTCCTGGCAAAATGGGACCACCCCTGTATTCCTCTTGAATACGTCAAGGGCATGATGAATCGCCATGTCCCTCCCAAGAATCCAGCTGGGTGCCACAAACTTGAAGTCGATGGGTTCTTTACGATTTCCAAAGGTCTTTCCGGGGATGTGCACCTCGATCCTGTCGCATCTGTCTTGTGGAAAATACATGATAGGAGTCCCGGTGATGCTTGGCAAAGCGATCATTACGTCCCTGACGATCTTCACCAGCTCCTTGACAAAGGGCATCGTCGCGTCAGGCTGGCAAAACTCCGTGACCAAAACTAGGGTGAAGGTGGCCATTTATAAATTTTGAAATAAATCAGAGGGAAGTCAGAAACGAGCAGATGAGAATATAAGAATTTAAAAGACAATAGAAAAGTGATTTTTTTCCTAAGGCTTTTCCAATCCTAAAGGTTACGTCCTACGGTTAGCATGTGCTCTGATACCATTTCTGTAGTGACCCGACCTGAAAGGTCGAATCTCCGGTGTTTCTGTACCATCCCAAGATCATGTTGGTACACACACGGTACATTAATGTATATATCAAAAGGAAATCACACAGCTTTATTAATCGAAATCTCATATCGAGTCCTTTATTACAATAAAGATTACAATAAAGTGGCTGAAGGCCAACTCATGAGATACACTAAACCAAAAATCTTGCGGAAGCTTCAAAGGTAGTTGAGTCCATCTGACTCCAAGGGCATCTCACCGAGCGTAGAGCGTATCCTCACTCCTGGTCGGAAAAGTACTCTGCAACATGATACGTTGTAGCCGTGTAGGTCAACATATTGAATATGCCGGCAATGTCACAAAAGAGGGGTGTAAAGTAATCATCTATTCTATATGCATATATGGCAGGTGGGGTAGTAAGTTTTTTTGCATAAGGCCAATTTTTCCTACAACAAGAGGGGGCAAAATATTATTACTACAATGTTGGTTGATTAATGAGATGGTTCCACCAACCAATTCTCATACCCAAGTTGTCATTAATAGCCACATCAAAACAATTATTTGTGTTGAGAATTCCAGATAGTTTCAGTTCCTTTGGCTCAAGTTGTCCATGACTGTGGACACGGCTAATCGATTAGGTTTGAGTACTCTGCAGAGTTTGCACACGTTCCCCACAAGATTTGATCGCCTCCGTTGGATTTCTCGCACTTCAGGGTGTTTGAGAAACGGCTGACCAAAACGTGGTCTTCTAAAGGGTTTCCCTAAGACTCTGTCGGTGCCCATCCTTTCCTACCGTTCTTCTACATCTCGTAGCACCACCTGTCCAGGTTCACCACGATATCCAACCAATCCAGAGCCCATAATGGCTTGTGGCTGTGCAGGTAAGCCTTGGGTCTTGAAGCATCCATCCGTCTCTTTGTGCCTTGGTGGACCTTTCCACGTGAATACTGGCACTTCTCCAGCAACACCTAGGCTAACCACTAGTTTCTCCAGGGCGCCGTTCAACCATCATCCACCCAGAGGTATGTTGAAAACTCGGAGTCTTGAAGTCTTGATCATCTTGTAGGTCTTGAAATTATTATCTCACAACTCTCATGAATCACACAACCAACCCCGTCTAATAATAGCATAGCAAAATTAAATCAATGTTTCCCGGGGCTAATGTGTCAAGGGTTGAGGTGTGCCTACCACATGATACTACATCAAGTAACCAAGTTTCCAAATTACCTACTTTGCATGCAACTGGGGAGATGGTGGAACTAATGCAATAAAACATGGGTAAACATGATCAAAGTGACTTGCCTTGCTGACGATCCTCGTACTCAAGTGACTCTAGATAACAAGCTTCGCACTCCGGATGATCTAACGAATCAAACAAAGCACACAATAAGCATAACTACATGCAATTCACACAAAAACAAGGTAACACTCACAATACTAAAACAATTCAATAGTAAGAATCAAGAGAACGAATTCAAAACCAATATTTGACTTACAAATTTTTAGTGTCAAAGCTACTACTAATAAGACCAACAACTATTTTTAATAACAAAACAATAGTTAACAGAAAATAAATAATAAAATTTATATTAGTAAACATAATTAAATCCACTTAAACTTTTGTGAAAAGAAATGCTACTAAAATTATAATTTTTATAAAACACCACTTAATGAAGATAACTAGAGTTTCCTATAACATTAGAGTATGAAACAAAATTATTATTATTATTATTATTTTATAAACAGAACATTACTTAACAGAAAAGAATTACTAAGATTCTTTATTAGAAAACAGAATTAAATCTCCTAAAATGTTTTGTGAAAAGTAAAACTAACTTGCTTTATAAAACTATACCTAATGAAAAGGAATAAGGATTTCCTATAACAATAAGGTATAAAACTAAACAATTATTTTTATTAATAGTAAGTTATTTCACCTAATGTTGAAACAACAGAACCTAATGAAAACTAAAAACAAAAGTTAAACTAACTCAGATTCAAACTAAACTAAAATCAAACGAACTAAACCCTATTAAGAACTATACTGATTTTATTTTTGTTAAAAACCCTAACCAAATTCATCCTAAAAATTCTCAAACTATGTAGGATGATAGGTCTAACTAATACAAACCGGTGGCAAAAAGATTCATACAAAAATATATTTTTAAACTATAGTTATAATGATTTTACTAATTTAAGCAAATTTGGTTAGATTCAAATTTTAAAGTTCAAATTTGAAATCTAAGACTACATGATGAAACTACATGAAATTTGTGACCTAATGCAAAAACAAAAAATTAAAAACACTAATTAGTTTAAAAGCTACAACTAAAACAAAAACAGAAAGCATTCTGTTTTCTAAAACAAAACAAAAAAGAACAAAAATTCCTAGCGAACGGACAGGGCTACGTGGCGGCTTCCTATTGGTTGCTAGCGCATGCGCGTGGGAGTTTGCGGGCGGACAACCCAAACTTAGAGGAAAACGTTTCGGCGTTTTAATCCTTCTAATGTGGCGCGTTGGATCTAGATCTGACGGCTACGGGGGTGCGGTGGCTTACAGAGGGGGTCGAGGTTTCCGGCGAGGTCGACGGCGGCCGGAGGTCGAAGGTGCTCGAAGGCGAGGGTGTGGTGGTCGGGGGCAGCGTCCGAAGTGCTCAGGCGACGGCAGCGAAGCTCCGGCGTCGACTGGTGGTGTCGGACGAGGCTGGGGACGACGGAGGCGACGGCCTCGTGCTCGGAGAGCTTCAATCGTTGACCGAACTCCGGCGAGGTGGAGCGGTGGCATTTGTGGACATGGGCAGGGGTGCTTGGGGTGGAACGGAGAGCGGAGAAGGCAGGAGCTTTTATAGGCCAGGTGCGGGGTCGAGAGAGGGAGAGAGGAGCGAGATCAGCGGAGGATGGATCTCCGGCGACGTCGACGATGCGAGGAGGGAGACGAGCGCGTTGATGGCGCTGTCGGACGGTGGGTCCCGCGTGTTAGTGAGAGAGGGGGCGAGATCTGTGCATCAGTGACCGGTCCGAAAGGGTCTCGGGAGTAAAGGCTGGTGGGCCGGTCGGTTTTCTAATTAAACGCTTTAATTCGTTTCCTTTTCTGTTTTTCCAGAGCATTTAAAACCCTTTAATGCATTCAAATCATTTCCAAACATAGGGAATGTTTATATCATAATGATCAGGGGAATAAATGCTATTTAATGAACATTTTTCTCTATCAAAATGAATATATTAAAAAAATTATTTTTCAGAAAATGCATAATTGATTTTAAATTCTTTTGAGATAAACTTTCAAATAAACCCCTGGTTTTATTGTTCAAATAATTCACCCAGATGCCCCTGGTGTGGAGTGTCATGTTACTCCTCTCTTTTTTGAATAATTCCAGAGATTTTCAAATAGTAGAAACAAGTATATGGAGAAAATGAAATGGCCTTTCAGAATTTCAAAAGAAGAACTTCAACAATTCATTTCATTCAAACAATGTGATGATGATGCATAGCTATATTTCATAACATTCCAAAATGAAATTTTGGGATGTTACACATTAGCTCATCCATACATGCTGCCACGTCATGATCATGCATCTGTTGGGGAACGTCGCATGGGAAACAAAAAAATTCCTACGCACACGCAAACCTATCCATGGTGATGAGCATCTACGAGAGGGAGAGTGGATCTGCGTACCCTAATAGATCGCTAAGCGGGAAGAGTTAAGAAACGCAGTTGGTGTAGTCGAACATCTTCGCGATCCAAATCGCCGAGCGTCCCGCGATCTCATCAGGATCCGTCCCGCGATCCAATCACGATCCATCCCATGAACACACCATGATCCGTCCCACAATCTCATCATGATCCATATCACGATCTTGATCACGATCTGTCCCGCGAACCCATCACGATCCGTTCCGCGATCACATCACGAACCGTCTCGCGATCTCGATCACGGTCCTTCCGATCTAGCGTCGAACGGACGGCACCTCCGCGTTCAGCACACGTGCAGCTTGATGACGATCTCCACCGTCTTGATCCAGCAAGAGGAGGTGGAGGGGAGAGAGAGTTCACTGGCAGCATGACGGCGCTCCGGTGATGGTGGTGTAGCAATTCCGGCAGGGCTTCGCCTAAGCACTGCAGAAAACCGATCTAGAGGAGCACCGGTGAAACGGGTAGCACGTGGCCGTATTTTCTGTGCAAAAACCCTCTATTCCAATACTATATATAGGAGGGAGGGAGGAGGAGGGCGCAGCCTTGGCCTCCAAGCCTTGTTGGTTCGGCCGAGCCACAAGAGGAGGAGTCCTACTCCTTCCTCCACTCCTAGTAGGAGTAGGACTCTTCCTTTTGCCTTTTTTCCACCTTTTTCTTTAGGCAGTTTACCTCCTGGTGCCATGGGCCTTGTTGTGGATGTTTATCCAGCCCACTAAGGGCTGGTTATCACTATCCACAGCCCATGGACCCTCTGGGGTCGAAATACCCCTCCCGGAGGTCTCCCGGTACACTACCGGCACTCCCGGTACACTACCGATGAGCCCGAAACTTTTCCGACGACCAAATTGGGACTTCCTATATATGAATCTTTACCTCCGGACCATTCCGGAGTTCCTTGTGATGTCCCGGATCTCATCCGGGACTCCGAACAACCTTCAGTCACCACCATACATAACTCTACACTACCGAAACGTCACCAAACCTTAAGTGTGCAGACCCTGCGGGTTCGAGAACTATGTAGACATGACCGAGACACCTATATGGTCAATAACCAATAGTGGGACCTGGACGTCCACATTGGTTCCTACATATTCTAAGAAGATCTTTATCGGTCGAACCTCTATGTCAAGGATTCAGTTAATCCCGTATAACGTTCCCTTTGTTCTTCGGTATGTTACTTGCCCGAGATTCGATCGTCGGTATCTCCATACCTAGTTCAACCTCGTTCCTCGCAAGTCTCTTTACTCGTTCCGTAATACAAGATCCCGCAACTAACATTTAGTCACATTGCTTGCAAGGCTCATTGTGATGTTGTATTACCGAGTGGGCCCTGAGATACCTCTCCGTCACACGGAGTAACAAATCCCAGTATCGATCCATGCCAACTCAATAGAAACCATCGGAGATACCTGTAGAGGACCTTTATAGTCACCCAGTTACGTTGTGACATTTTATACACACAAGGCACTCCTCCAATATCCGTGAGTTGCATGATCTCATGGTCATCGGAACATATACTTTACATGTAGAAAACAGTAGCAATAAACTAACACGATCATATGCTACGTTTGTAGTTTGGGTCTTGTCCATCACATCATGCTCCTAATGATGTGATCTCGTTATCAAATGACATCTCATGTCCATGGCTAGGAAACCTTAACCATCCTTTGATCAAAGAGCTAGTCCATTAGAGGCAGTACTAGGGACATGGTTTTGTCTATGTATCCACACATGCATTTAAGTCTTCGATCAATACAATTATAGCATGGATAATAAACAATTATCATGAACAAGGAAATATGATAATAACCAATTTATTATTGCCTCTAGGGCATATTTCCAACAGCATCATATTGTTGCACTTGCGTGTATTGATTGCTATTTATCTACATTGTGGTAGGCCCTGCTTCTGAGGATACCTCCGAGTATTCCAACGAAGGAGAAAACCTTTCCGCTACCCAGAAAGGCAAGCAACCCCTTTGATCATTCGGATAACATCCCACTCTCTTGCTCCTGCTCTTATTTATTGCATTAGGACAAATGTTCACTTGTCTATCATACACGGTAGATGAACCTATTCTTTTGCATGACCTGTCATTGTCACAGTAAATAGCTAAACCCTACAACCTAGCATACCTGGTAGATGCTTGTGCCATGATGTGCTTTGCTTACTTTGCCTGCTTTGCTTTCTATGCTTAGAGTTGTGTCAGGTCTGATTCATCTGGGTGACGAACTGGAGTGAAATAATGTTGTTCTGATGTCATAAGCTGATGATGAACCCGATTTGGTAAAGGTAGCGATGAGAGGCTATGTAGGAGTACATAGCGGGTTGTCTCATTGGGACCGTTCTTAGGAACTGAGTTCCATGTTTGTGATCCAAGATTAGTTGCTACCACACATTGGGTTCCGGTAACTCGACCCCTCTCGACTTATCAATCGCTTAGTCCTTGGTCCAGGAGTTGCAAGTAGTTTCTGGTGTTTATAGCATGCTGGAGGCCGTGCGTAGCGCTGACCATAGGGGTGGGTTACAATGCAGTAGGCAGTGGCACGGTGTACCAAGGGTCACCCGAATGGTGGGCTTGGGAACCCTACGCATATCGTTTGGGGCCACAGCAGAAACTTCGGCCAGACTTCCGTGCGGGTTCAGTCTTAAATAGGCGATAGCCTGGACTAAAGGTCTTATGGGGTTGACGGTCGTGGCCGACTCCCTCGCTGGGCTTCTGCTTGAAGGTTGCCGAGGTGCATGGTTTTATGAGCACACAGCGATAAGTGGCGAGAGTGTGTGTGAAGAAGTACACCCCTACAGGGTATGAAACTATTCGAATAGCCGCGTCCTCGAATATGGACTACTTGGAAAGCTTATGCTGTTCATAGATAATCAAATGGATACTCATAAAAATATCAAGACAAGTGTGAGTATCGTAGATGGCACTCTCGTGGAAGACGGAAGTGAATCCATGGTGGTGTATTGTTATGGAGTTAGTGGACTCATGTGCGATACCTCAAATTTAAACAAATAGTCAAAAATTGTGTAGTGTAGGTTAGCCATGAGTCAAAGCTGGCATTGCTGCATAAACTACACCACTCCCCTTGTTGATACATGAGCATAATTAGTCTAGGTCTGCTTTAAAGACTTGTTGAGTACGTTTGTACTCACGTTTGCTTAATAACTGTTGCAGATGAGACTCAGGACCCATCAGGTGGGTTCTTTCTAGATGTCGACGATGCCGAATAGCTGGTTTCCCAGCTATGACCTTATGCCCTGTGGCGGGCTGTAGATAGTCAGGCCATGTGCCTTTTTACCCTTTCATCGATCTGTACTCAGACAGCTTTATGCTTCCGCTTGGTTTGTATGAACTTGTTTGTATGACTTGAGTGTCGGGTCATGTGACCCCTATCTGTAAGAACATATTATGCAAGGCTCGTCTGAGTCTCTTAAATAAAAGTTGTGTTGTTGTATGGTTATGTTGTTATGCCATAGTTGTATCTATGCATATCGGGCATGTCATGCGTACGTGTGACGTGCAACGGTATGTATGGGATCCGATACCTAGTAATGTGCCTTTAGTATTACTCTTTACGGGAAATTGCCTCTTCGTGTTTCCACCGAGCCTTGGTAGCTTGCTACTGCTCTGGACACATTGATTGACCGGCATGTATCCTTCTGTGCTGCTGTGTCTGTCCCTTCAAGGAAATGTCTCATAGTGTAATGGAGTCCCTGTAGCCTGCTACGAGTCGTCTACGTGCAGTGATGGCATTTATGTCCCACGGTGTAATGGAGTCCTTGTAGCTTGCTATGACTCATCTACACACGCTTGAGGCTGACACCTGCATTGTTGGGTTACATATGCCTGTTTCCGTACAGATGTGCCACTTGGGTTCTATGACTAGTCATGTCGGCCTGGGTTCTCTGTCGTTTCATTGCCAGCGACATGTTCACATACGCGAGCCATAAGACGCAAACAGTCCCGGCTAAGGTAAGGCTGCAACCGTGGATCTTACCGTGCGTGAGGCCGCGAAGTGATGTGATATGTTACAGTATGGATTCTTATGACTTAGGATCGGGGTCCCGACAACGTTGGTATCAGAGCCTGACTGACTGTGGGATTACCAAGCCAAACCGGTCGAAGTTGAGTCTAGAAACACTATAGAAAAGTAGGGGAATTGATTGTCGAAGGGAACGTAAGGCTCTTTTTACTCCTCTTCCCAAGTTATTCTATTCTGAGTCATTCTCATGTTTACTACAGGTATAAGAACTAGGCTTCTCATCTATTGCTTAGGATGACGAGTTACTAACCATGGACTATTAGCTAGCTTGTTTGCAAGTGAATGTCGGTATCTGAGTATTGTTGGTGTGACAAACAGTTGGAGAAGAGATTTGAGTCTAGAAAGTCGAGTGGTTATGCTTTTCCAATCTTTTGCAGTCGTCTCAAAATCCTTTTTGAGCAATTACAGTCGTTATGCTGTCCAATTTCTGCTAGAGTCTCTAATGTCTTTGCATCATTCTCTATTTCAGATGCCCCCTCGTCCTTCCCGTCAGGTGGTCCGTCTAACCAGGTGCATCGATGTACCGGGTCACACGGCCATGTTGGTTAGAGTTATGATGGAGGTTGGTTACCGCTGGTACCTAGAGTACACAGTGGAGGAACAGTATTGAGATTTCAACCAGAGTCAGTATCTGTATACTGTTAAGATATATCCTTCATATCCTGGAGCTGCAGAGCCGCTTCACTGGACTTATGGATTAGGTGTCACCATAGACATGGTAGTTCAGGAGGCCGCCTACACCATGCCGACTATCATGTGGTTTCACCATGGTCTGCTTCAGAACACAGAGTTCTGTTGTGTTCATGCTTCTCTGGGAGGAGAGGATAGCTATCTTAGCGCAGCCTACTATCATCATTCTCATGAGGACCCTAGGCTGTAGGTGACCGCTCAGATGTTGGAGAACAGGGATCGTGATGCACGTGCCCTTCGCATGGAGCTTTATGCTACCCGTGCACGTCTTTGGATAGCCCTGACGCAATTGGCACTTATCGTGCAGACAGGCTATGGAGATTTGGAGATGATGAACCCATCGCGGACTCATCTGCCAGCACACTAGACTGGCCCGATGTTGGAGGCATCACCCCTCTTCAAGGACCGCTGTTGCCGCCAACAAGGGGACCAAGGCCACATCTGTGTCCTTACGGTTTCCAGGGATCACAGGCTAGAGTGTTTCCAGATCCTCAGGTTCAGCTCTCGGGTCATGGGGGTAACCTATATGAGGCATTCTACGGCGATGCTTGAGTACGTGGATGTTAGCACTAGTATGGTAGTAGTCGTATCGCCACAGTCCTGCGTGTCTTGTGGGATATGATTGAGGTTGAGAGTTGAGTTATGGAGGTGTAGATAGATAATGTATAGGAAGCTTGTAATGCCTCCGATGAGTTGTGACATCTTTCCATAGTTTGCATTTCAGCTTGGGCTTGTACTGAACTATGTCATGGTGTGTATAAATCATGGTGTTCATATGGCAGTTGTTTTACCATGTTGATTGGGTGTTTACCCATGCATGCCATGTTGTCCAGTACATTACTTATCTCATTCCTTAGAGTTGGTGTTTTCCGTGTCTAAGCTGTGGGTTTGTTTTCCCAGGATGGTGGCAACTAGGAATAACTCCATGCCTGCCCCCGAGCAGGGCAAGGGAAGCTAGCCAAGGCAAGAGAACCTGCCACACGCGCCCTCTTTGGCATAAGTGATGCTTGAAGCTGAACGGAACAAAAGGGAGACCAACAGGTTGTTGGAACGAATTGAGCAGAACACAACACGTGCTCTCCGCAATGATCACAATGATGGTGTGTCTCTTGGTGATTTCGTCAAGCTGTGACCACCTAAGTATCATCATTCGGTCGACCTGCTCGACGCGGATGACTGGCTGACCAGCATGTCCCGCAGAATTGGGGCTACCAATGTATCCGAGGACAACAAGGTGACCTTTTCTACTTACTTTCTGGAAGGACCTGCCAATCTATGGTGGGAAAACTATGAAGCCATGCGTCCCACAGGCCTCCCACCAACTTGGGCGGAATTCAGCATGGCATTCCGTACCCATCACATCTCGGAAGGGCTGATGGATCACAAGAGAGAGGAGTTTTGTGCTTTCACCCAGGACAGACTGATAGTGGATGCCTATAGCCGTGAGTTCGGCAATCTTGCTCGCTATGCTCCAAAGGAAGTTTCAATTGATGCCAAGAAACAAGCTAAGTTCCGCAAGGGACTTAGTCCTGAGCTCCGTCGAGATCTGCGCCTGCATGAGTGCACAACCTTCCAGGCTCTCATCAACAAGGCTATCAATGCCGCGATTGGACAGACTGGCTATGAGGCCACTTGGAAGCACAATCGTGACTTCAGCCCCGCATCTGGCTCGGGCTCCAACAAACGCCGGGTGTGGGTGCCCAATACAGCTCTGCCGCCAAGATATACCGTGAGGCCATCCTTCCAAGCGCCTCGCCTAGCTCAGCCCAACCCTCCAGCCAGGTCATTTGGAGGTCCTCCTGCCAGTGTTGCTCCCCGTGCCACCGTTGTTTGCTATAAATGTGGGGAACCAGGACACTACTCCCGTGAGTGTCCTCAGAACAATGCTAAGACGGCTGGACGTGGGAAGCCGGGAAAAGCCTTCTATGTGAAGCCAGCTCCTGCTCGTGGACGAGTGAACTATTTTTCTGCTAAGGAAGCCCTTGAGGATCCTGATGTTATCCTAGGTACGCTCCTTGTCAATAGTCATCCAGCATCTGTTCTATTTGATACTGGGGCATCTCATTCATTCATCTCAGAAAGTTATGCATAGTTGCATAACATGTCTTTTTGTGATATGCCTACTCCTTTAGTAGTTCAGACTCCTGGTTCAAAATGGCAAACTTCTAGGGTAAGCCATGACAATGAGATTCTTGTGGATAGGCTAGTCTTCCTAGCATCCTTGATAGCCCTCAAGTCTTCGAACATCAATATCATCTTAGGCATGGACTGGATGAAAGCTCACTATGCTAAGATTGATACTCATTCTAGGAATGTTCAACTTACACATCCATCGGGTGAGATAGTCAATGTCTCCACTCGAGCAGCCAAGCGCCAACTCTATTCTCTCAATGCTAGCCCTCTTCCAGAATTAGAAGATATTCCAGTAGTCCATGACTTTCCGGATGTCTTTCCAGAAGAACTGCCAGGAATTCCACCTGTCAGAGATGTTGAGTTTGTGATAGAGCTCATTCGAGGGACTGTCCCAATAGCCAGAAGACCGTATAAGATGGCACCCTTAGAACTAGCCAAACTTAAGATTCAACTCGATGAGGCTTTGAAGAAAGGTTTCATCCGTCCTAGTTCTTCTCCTTGGGCTTGCCCCGTCCTCTTCGTCAAGAAGAAGGATGGATCGGATCGGATGGTTGTGGATTATCGGCCAGTGAATCTGGTCACCATAAAGAACAAGTATCCGCTCCCCAGGATCAACGATTTGTATGATCAACTTGTTGGATCCTCTGTCTTTTCCAAAATGGATTTGAGGTTGGGATACCATCAAATCAAAATTAGAAATGGGGACATTCCAAAAACGGCTTTTGTTACTCGTTATGGCCAATACGAGTACACCATCATGTTCTTCGGTTTAACCAATGCCCCAACCACCTTCTCTCGCCTGATGAATTCGATCTTCATGGAGTATTTGGATAAATTCATCATAGTTTACCTCGACGACATACTCATCTACTCAAAGAATGAACACGAACATGCCGAGCATCTAAGGCTGGTATTGATGAAACTTCGAGAGCACCGTCTGTACGCCAAATTCTCCAAGTGTGAATTTTGGTTGCCAGAAGTGACCTATCTAGGCCACATAATCTCTGGTAAAGGTATTGTTGCCAATCCCGAGAGAGTTCAGGACGTCCTTGATTGGTCTCAACCTGAATCGGTTAACAAAGTTCGGAGTTTCCTCGGCTTAGCGAGCTATTGTCGCTGCTTTGTTAAGAATTTCTCCAAGGTTGCGAAACCTCTGACTGAACTCCTCAAGAAAGATAAAAAGTTCAAGTGGACTCCACAATGCGAGCACATTTTTCAGGAGTTGAAAAGACGACTGACCTCTGCTCCTGTTCTGGTGCCACTAGATTTCTCTAAGGACTTTGTTATCTATTGTGACGCCTCGCGACAAGGATTAGGTTGCATTCTCATGCAAGATCGTCATGTGATTGCATACGCATCTCGACAGTTGTGTCCACATGAGGATAATTATCCAACACATGATCTTGAGCTTGTAGTTGTGGTCCATGCACTGAAAACCTGGTGACATTACCTTCTGGGTAATCGTTGCGAAATTTACACTAATCACCAAAGTCTGAAATATATTTTCACCCAGCCGGATTTGAATCTCAGGCAAAGACGGTGGGTTGAGTTGATTACAGATTATGACTTAGGGACAACTTACACCCCCGGGAAATCCAATGTCATGGCTGATGCACTAAGTCGTAAGTCTTATTGTAACAACCTGATGTTACAACAAGGTCAACCACTTCTCTATGAGGAATTTCGGAAGTTGAACCTCCACATTGTTCCTCAAGGATTCCTTTCCAACCTGGTGGCAAAACCTACTCTTACGGATCAAATCATAGAAGGCCAGAAGCATGATGCCGGGATATCTCGGATCAAGAAAAACATTAAGAAGGGTAATGTTAGATGCTTCTCGGAAGATGATCGGGGTGTTGTCTTCTTTGAGAACCGCTTGGTGATCCCGAAGAAGCAACATCTGCGATAGTTGATCCTTAAGGACGCTCAGGATTTTCCTCTCACAATTCGTCTTGGTAGTACCAAGATGTATCAGGACCTACGCCAGAGGTTCTGGTGGACTAGGATGAAGAGAGAAATTGCTCAGTTCGTTGCTAACTACGACGTTTGTCGTCGCGTGAAAGCAGAACATCAAAGGCCTGCTGGCACCCTTCAACCTTTGGCTATTCCTGAATGGAAATGGGATAAGGTCGGTATGGATTTCATTACCGGATTTCCGAGGACTAAGAAGGGGAATAATTCTATCTTTGTGGTCATCGACCACCTTTCCAAAGTGGCTCATTTTCTTCCTGTTCGGGAGAGTATAACTGCTAGCTAGCTAGCGGAGTTATATGTTTCTCAAATAGTTTCTCTTCATGGTGTTCCATTGGAGATTAACTCAGATGGCGAAAATATCTTTACTTCCCGATTTTGGGAAAGTTTCCAAACCGCTATGGGGACTCATCTATCTTTTAGCACTGCTTTCCACCCGCAATCAAGTGGTCAAGTCGAGCGAGTCAATCAAATCCTCGAAGACATGCTCCGAGCTTGTGTTATATCCTTCGGTATGAATTGGGAAGAAATGTCTTCCATTTGCCGAATTTGCTTATAACAATAGTTATCAATCATGCTTGGGCAAAGCCCCTTTTGAAGTTCTCTATGGACAAAGGTGCCGAACAACTCTTAACTGGTCAGAAACCGGAGAGAGGCAACTCTTTGGGCCAGATATGATCCAGGATGCAGAGGAGCAAGTTCGCATTATTCGTGAAAAGTTGAAAACAGCCCAATCTCGTCAAATGAGCCAATATGATCGTCATCATAAGGCTATGACCTATGAAGTTGATGAGAAGGCTTATCTTCAGGTTACACCTCTGAAGGGTACCCATCGATTCGGTATCAAGGGCAAGTTGGCTCCTCGTTACATTGGACCTTTTCGCATTCTTGCTAAACGAGGAGAGGTTGCCTACCAATAGGAACTTCCACCGCATCTTTCCAAGGTTCATGATGTCTTCCACGTCTCGCAACTCGGGTGTTGCTTCTCAACCCTGTCCGTGAAGTAGACCACGAAGTGCTTGATCTCCAAGATAACCTTACATATCGAGAATACCCTGTTCGTATTCTTGATCAAGCTGAGCGTACCACTCGGCATCTGAACATCAAGTTTCTCAAGGTTCAGTGGTCCCGCCATTCTGAAAAGGAGGCCACATGGGAAAGAGAAGGTCGTCTTCGATTAGAGTACCCCGTGCTCTTCCCGGCGGCTTCAAAATCTTGGGACGAGATTCTTTTGAGTGGGCGTGAGTTGTCACAGCCCTAGAGTTGCTTGAAATTGTTTGCATCAACATTAGCATGTGCATCATGTCATCATGTTTAAATTCAAATGAATTTGAAATGGGGATTGTTAAGCCCTAGTACTCCCTCATTCAAACTATTACAATCAGCTAAGTTTTCCAATGTTTTCCTTTTTGGTCTTCAAAAATGTTCACTATTTCTGATAAATGTTGGAAACAACATATAAAGGGACATTTTAATTTTCAAAACAAATATAGATTTTAAAATACTCATTTAATGACACTAAAATCAATTAATAAAGCACTATAAATATCTTAGTGGCTCCAAATATTCTGAAACTATTTGTGGGACTTTGAAATATATATTTCATGACCCATAAATTTTTTCAGGGTCTTTGCCTAAGTATTTTTGCCCAAACAAATAATGACATAGATCAGAAATTAGAAAAGAAAACAAATAAAGAAAAAGGGGGAGAAGACCCACCTGACTTACCAGGCCCATTAGGCAACCCAGCCCACTAGGGGCATCGCCGTGTTCTTCCTCCTGCCAGAAGGCAGAGGAGAAGGAGGCCAAGGCGCCCGCGGCCTCATGCCACGCCGGCAGCAGCCTGGCTGCTTCATTGTCTAGCGCGATGAGGGGATAGACTCCCGCCGCCGCCTGGACCCTCTCCTTCCCCGCCATTCCTCTCTCTCTCCGCCTCTGCTCGCCATGACCGAAGCCATCTCCGTCGTAGCACCGTCGCTCCAGCCGCTCCCTCGCCTCGCAGAGTAGCCTCCGAGCTCCGCCGCAACCCCCTCGTCCTCCCCGTGAAGCTAGAAGACGCCGAGAGCCCCTCTACGCCGAGCCATCGCTGTTCTTCCCCGCCTCCGGCCGCCTCTCCCCGTCGTCGATTCGTCGGCTGCCGGTCGTCCTCGAGCCCACTAAGCCTCCCCTGCAGCCCTGTGTGAGCTCGCCGTCCCTCTCCCCCATGCCTTGTGGTTCTTCCCGCTCTCTAGCACCCCTCCCCGCCGTGTCCGAACAGGCGCTGCCACGGAATAGCTCGCCGGCAAGCCCTCCGGCAACGTCGAGCCCCCTAACCAGCCCCACTCGACGCGGTCGAGCACGGGCTCCCTCCCAACGCCTACGGCACGCGAATCCGAGCCCTCTAGCACGGTTTCAACCAACTTCGGCGACCCTTCGCCATGGGTTTGGTCGCCGCCGGCCCCGCTTTGGTGGGCGCCGACGTGGCCGGCTGATTAGTGCTAATCAGCCCGGCTAATTAAGCCGTTAGCCACTGACCAATGGGCCCTAAAGTGGGTCAAACCCCTGGTTAGTGCGGGAATTAGCCCCTGACGCTGACATGAGGGCCCCACCCTATCAGGTTTGACCTGGCCGGGTCTGTTGACCTCACAGTGACGTCAGGTGACGTATTAAATGAATTTTTAGTATAAAAGCAAATAAGAAAATTCTAGAAAATGTTTAAAACTTCTAAAATTCATATAAATTAATCTGTAAATCAGATGAAAATAACTTATATATGAAAATTTATTAGAAAAACCTAATGAATCCAATGGTGCTGTTATCATGCATGTTAGAGAAACCTATGTAGTTGAACATTAACATTTGCTAATAGGTTAATAAATGAAATATGAAATGGAGAAAGACTTTGAACCTATATTCAAACTCACTTCAATTAACTTGGACAATAGTTGCATTAGCTCATCCATACATGCTGCCACGTCATGATCATGCATCATATTATTGCACTTGTGTGCATTGATTGCTATTTATCTGCATTGCGGTAGGCCCTGCTTCTAAGGATACCTCCGAGTATTCCAACGAAGGAGAAAACCTTTCCGCTACCCAGAAAGGCAAGCAACCCCTTTGATCATTCCGATAACATCCCACTCTCTCGCTCCTGCTCTTGTTTATTGCATTAGGACAAATGTTCACTTGTGTGTCATACACGGTAGATGAACCTATTCTTTTGGATGACCTGTCATTGTCATAGTAAATAGCTAAACCCTGCAACTTAGCATACTTGGTAGATGCCTGTGCCATGATGTGCTTTGCTTACTTTGCCTGTTATGCTTGCTATGCTTAGAATTTGTTCAGGTCTGATTCATCTGGGTGATGAACTGGAGTGAAATAATGTTGTTCTGATGTGATAAGCTGATGATGAACCCGATTTGGTAAAGGTAGCGATGAGAGACTATGTAGGAGTACATAGCGGGTTGTCTCATTGGGACCGTTCTTAGGAACTGAGTTCCGTGTTTGTGATCCAAGATTAGTTGCTACCACACATTGGGTTCCGATGACTCGACCCCTCTTTACTTATCAATCGCTTAATCCTTGGTTCCAAGAGTTGCAAGTAGTTTCTAGTGTTTATAGCATGCTGGAGGCTGTGCGTAGCACTGACCCTAGGGGTGGGTTATGATGCGGTAGGCAGTGGCACGGTGTACCAAGGGTCACCCGAATGGTGGGCTTGGGAACCCTGCGCACATCATTTGGGGCCGTAGCAGAAACTTTGGCCGGACTTTCGTGTGCGTTTAGTCTCAAATAGGCGATAGCCTGGACTAGAGGTCTTATGTGGTTGAAGGGCGTGGCCGACTCCCTCGCTGGGCTTCCGCTTGAAGGTTGCCGAGGTGCATGGTTTTATGAGCACACAGCGATAAGTGGCGAGAGTGTGTGTGAAGAAATACACCCCTACAGGGTATGAAACTATTCAAATAGCCGCGTCCTCGGATATGGACTACTTGGAAAGCTTATGCTGTTCATAGATAATCAAATGGATACTCATAAAAATATCAAGACAAGTGTGAGTATCGTAGATGGCACTCTCGTGGAAGACGGAAGTGAATCCATGGTGGTGTATTGTTATGGAGTTAGTGGACTCATGTGCGATACCTAAAATTTAAACAAATAGTCAAAAATTATGTAGTGTAGGTTAGCCATGAGTCAAAGCTGGCATTGCTGCAAAACTACACCACTCCCCTTGTTGATACATGAGCATAATTAGTCTAGGTCTGCTTTAAAGACTTGCTGAGTACGTTTGTACTCACATTTGCTTAATAACTGTTGCAGATGAGACTCAGGACCCATCAGGTGGGTTCTTTCTAGATGTCGACGATGCCGAATAGCTGGTTTCCCAGCTATGACCTTATGCCATGTGGTGGGCTGTAGATAGTTAGGCCATGTGCCTTTTTACCCTTTCATCGGTCTGTACTCAAACAGCTTTATGCTTCCGCTTGGTTTGTATGAACTTGTTTGTATAAATTGAGTGTCGGGTCATGTGACCCCTATCTGTAAGAACATATTATGCAAGGCTCGTCTTAGTCTCTTGAATAAAAGTTGTGTTGTTGTATGGTTATGTTGTGATGCCATAGTTGTATCTATGCATATCGGGCATGTCGTGCGTACATGTGACGTGCAACGGTATATATGGGATCCGACACCTAGTTATGTGCCTTTAGTAGTACTCTTTACGGGAAACTGCCTCTTTGCGTTTCCATCAAGCCTTGGTAGCTTGCTACTGCTCCGGACACATTGATTGACCGGCATGTATCCTTTTGTGCTTCTGTGTCTGTCCCTTCGGGGAAATGTCTCGCAGTGTACTGGAGTCCCTGTAGCCTGCTACGACTCGTCTACATGCAGTGATGACATTTATGTCCCACGGTGTAATGGAGTCCTTGTAGCTTGCTATGACTCGTCTACACACGCTTGAGGCCGACACCTGCATTGCTGGGTTACGTATGCCCGTTTCCGTACGGATGTGCCACTTGGGTTCTATGACTAGTCATGTCAGCCTGGGTTCTCTGTCGTTTGATTGCCAGCGGCATGTTCACATACGTGAGCCAAAAGACGCAAACGGTCCCGGCTAAGGTAAGGCTGCAGCCGTGGAGCTTACCGTGCGTGAGGCTGCAAAGTGATGTGATATGTTACAGTCTGGATTCTTATGACTTAGGATCGAGGTCCTGACAGACATGCGGGTCATACAATAAATTAAAACAACTCCTATGGCTCCTGTCGGTTTTCATACTCATCGACATGCAAGTCGTGAATCCTATTACAAGAACATGATCAATCTCATACATCACAATCCATCACATCACATCCTTTGGCCATATCACATCACAAAGCATATGCTACAAAAACAAGTTAGACGTCCTCTAATTTGTAGTTACAAGTTTTTACGTGGCTGCTATAGGTTTCTAGCAAGAACATTTCTTATCTACGCCAAAACCACAACATGATATGCCAATTTCTATTTACCCTTCATAAGGACCCTTTTCATCAAATCAGATCCGACTAGAGTGGGAGAGACAGACACCCGCTAGCCACCTTATGCAATAAGTGCATGTCAGGCGGTAGAACCTGTCTCACATAAGAGTACGTGTAAAGTCGGTCTGGGCCGCTTCATCCCACAATACCACTGAATCAAGATAAGACTAGTAACGGCAAGACAATTGACAAAATCGACGCCCACAACACCTTGTGTTCTACTCGTGCATAGATTCTATGCATAAACTTGGCTCTGATACCACTGTTGGGAGACATAGTAGTAAATCAAAAAAATTCCTACGATCACCAAGATCCATCTATGAAGAAACCAGCAACGAGTAAGGGGAGACTGCATCTTCATACATTTGAAGATCGCTAAGCAGAAGCATTACTAGAACGCGGTTGGTGGAGTCGTACTTGTAGCGATTCATATCGCGGTGGAATCCGATCTAAGCGTCGAACAACGACGCCTCCACGTTCAACACACGTGCAGCCCAGTGACATCTCCTACGCCTTGATCCAGCAAGGAGGAAGGTGAGGTTGAGGGAGAGCTCTGGCAGCACGACGGCATGGTGACGGTGAAGCTGCGTGGTACTCCGGCAGGGCTTCACCAAGCGCTATGGGGAACGAGCAAGAGGAAGGGTAGGGCTGCACCGAGAGAGAGAGAGGAACTCGTGTGTCTAGCATCCCCCAAAGCCCCAATATATATAGGAGGAGGAGGGGGGGTGCGGCAGCCCTAGGGTTCCCTCTCCAGGGCTAGCGGCCAACCTTAGATTGATCTAGGGTGGCGACCAAGAGAGGGAGTGGGAGGGGCGGCGCCCTAGGTGGGCCTAGGGCCCATCTGCCCCTAGGGTTTGCCCCCCTCCCACCTGTGTTGTGCCTTGGGCCCTTGTGGGGGCGCACCAACCCACCTAGGGTCTGGTTCCCTCCCACTTGCGGCCCAGCCCTCCGATGCCTGTGTCCCCACTTGGTGGACCCCCCGAACCCTTCTGGTGGTCCCGATACGTTATCCATGATGCCCGGAACACTTCCGATGACCAAAACCTCACTTCCTATATATCATTATTTACCTCCGCACCATGCCGGAACTCCTCGTGATGTCCGGGATCTCATCCGGGACTCCAAACAACCTTCGGTAACCACGTACACTATTTCCCTATAACCCTAGCGTCATCGAACCTTAAGTGTGTAGACCGTACGGGTTCTGGAGGCACGTAGACATGACCGAGACATCTCTCTGATCAATAACCAACAGTGGGATCTGGATACCCATGTTGGCTCCCACATTCTCCACGATGATCTCATCGGATGAACCACGATGTCGGGGGTTCAATCAGTCACGTATACAATTCCCTTTGTCTACCGGTATGATACTTCCCCGAGATTCGATCATCGGTATCCCTATACCTTGTTCAACCTTGTTACCGGCAAGTCTCTTTACTCGTTCCATAACACATCATCCTGTGGCTAACTCTTTAGTTACATTGACCTCATTATGATGATGTCTTACCGAGTGGGCCGAAAGATACCTCTCCGTCACACGGAGTGACAAATCCCAGTCTCGATTCGTGCCAACCCAACAGATACTTTCGGGGATACCCTTAGTGTACCTTTATAGCCACCAAGTTACGTTGTGAAGTTTGGCACACCCAAAGTATTCCTACGGTATCCGGGAGTTGCACAATCTCATGGTCTAAGGAAACGATACTTGACATTAGAAAAGCTTTAGCAGACGAACTACACGATCTTGTGCTATGCTTAGGATTGGGTCTCGTACATCACATAATTCTCCTAATGATGTGATCCCGTTATCAACAACATCCAATGTCCATGGTCATGAAACCGTGACCATCTATGGATCAACGAGCTAGCCAACTAGAGGCTCACTAGGGACATACTGTGGTCTATGTATTCACACATGCATTACAGTTTCTGGTTAATACAATTGTAGAATGAACAATAGAAAATTATCATGAACAAGGAAATACAATAATAACCATTTTATTATTGCCTCTAGGGCATATTTCCAACAGTTTTGGGGGCTGCCAACACACAAGTTTCTCTCCCTCTCGGCGCAGCCCTACCCCTCCTCCTTGTCCTCCGTAGCACTTGGCGAAGCCCTACCAGAGTGCCACGCAGCTCCACCGTCACCACATCGTTGTGCTGCCGGAGCACTCCCTCAACCTCTCCTTCCTCCTTGCTGGATCAAGGCGTAGGATACGTCACCGGGCTGCACGTGTGTTGAAAGCGGAGGCGCCGTTGTTCGTCGCTTAGATCGGAATCCACCGCGATCTGAATCGCTGCGAGTATGACTCCACCAACCGCATTCTTGTAATGCTTCCGCTTTGCGATCTTCAAAGGTAAAATATGCACTCCCCCTTTGCTCGTTTCTGGTTTCTCCATAGATAGATCTTGGTGACACGTACGAATTTTTTTGATTTACTACTACGTCTCCCAATAGTGGTATCAAAGCTAGGTCTATGCGTAGAATCTATGCACGAGTAGAACACAAGGTGTTGTGGGCGTCGATTTTGTCAATTGTCTTGCCGTTACTAGTATTATCTTGATTCGGCGGTATTGTGGGATGAAGCGGCCCAGACCGACCTTACACGTACACTTACGTGAGACTGGTTCCACCGCCTGACATGCACTTGTTGCATAAGGTGGCTAGCGGGTGACTGTCTCTCCCACTCTAGTCGGATCGGATTCGATGAAAAGGGTCCTTATGAAGGGTTTTTGCGTAGGTAAGAAACGTTCTTGCTAGAAACCAATAGCAGCCACGTAAAAACTTGCAACAACAAATTAGAGGACGTCTAACTTGTTTTTGTAGCATATGCCGTGTGATGTGGTATGGCCAAAGAATGTGATGTGATATATGTGATGTATGAGATTGATCATGTTCTTGTAATAGGATTCACGACTTGCATGTCGATGAGTATGACAACCGGCAGGAGCCATAGGAGTTGTCTTAATTTATAGTATGACCTACGTGTCAATCATAAACGCCATGTAATTACTTTACTTTATTGCTAATCGTTAGCCATAGTAGTAGAAGTAATAGTTGGCGAGACAACTTCATGAAGACACTATGATGGAGATCATGGTGTCGTGCTGGTGACAATGATGATCATGGTGCCCCGAAGATGGAGATCAAAGGAGCAAGATGATATTGGCCATATCATGTCACTATATTGAGTGCATGTGATGTTTATCATATTTACATCTTATTTGCTTAGAACGACGGTACCTAAATAAGATTATCTCCCACTAAAATTTCAATAAATGTGTTCACCCTAATTGTGCACCATTTCTAAGGTTTGTTGTTCCGAAGCACCACGTGATGATCGGGTGTGATAGGTTCTAACGTTCGCATACAACGGGTGTAGCCAGATTTACACACGCGATACACTTAGGTTGACTTGACGAGCCTAGCATGTACAGACATGGCCTCGGAACACGGGAGACCGAAAGGTCGAACATGAGTCGTATAGAAGATACGATCAACATGGAGATGTTCACCATTGATGACTAGTCTGTCTCACATGATGATCGGACACGGGCTAGTTGACATGGATCATTTGTCACTTGGATGACTAGAGAGATGTCTATCTAAGTGGGAGTTCATTAAATTATTTGATTATGTGAAATTAAATTATCATGAACTTAGTCTAAAATTGTCTTTACAATATATATTGTAGATCCAATGGCCAATGCTAATGTTGCCCTCAACTTCAACGCGTTCCTAGAGAAAACCAAGCTGAAAGACGACGGAAGCAACTATACGGACTGGGTCCGTAGCTTGAGGATCATCCTCATATCTTCCAAGAAATTGTATGTCCTTGATTCACCGCTAGGTGGCGCACCCATTTTCCCAGCGACTCAAGACGTTATGAATGCCTGGCAGTCGTGTTGTGATGATTACTCCCTGGTTCAGTGTGGCATGCTTTACAGTTTAGAACCGGGGCTCCAAAAGCGTTTTGAGCAACACAGAGCATATGAGATGTCCCAAGAGCAGAGAATGGTTTTCCAAGCTCATGCATGGGTCGAGAGATATGATGTCTCTGACAAGTTCTTCAGTTGTAAGGTGGAGGTAAATAGTTCTGTCAGCGAGCACATACTCAAAATGCTTAGGTTGCACAATCGCTTGTCTTAGCTGGGAGTTAATCTTCCGAATGACTCGGTTATTGACAGAATCCTCCAGTCGCTCCCACCTAGCTACAAGAGCTTTGTGATGAACTACAACATGCACGGGATGGAGAAGTCCATTCCTGAGTTGTACTCGATGCTGAAATCAGCGGAGGTTGAGATCAAAAAGGAGCATCAAGTGTTGATGGTCAATAAGACCACTAGTTTCAAGAAAGGCAAGGGTAAGAAGAACTTCAAGAAGGACGGCAAAGCAGTTGCCATGCCCAGTAAGCAAGTTGCCGGGAAGAAGAACAAGAATGGACCCAAGCCTGAGACTGAGTGCTTTTATTGCAAGGGGACCGGTCACTAGAAGCGAAACTGCCCCAAGTACTTATCGGATAAGAAGGCCGACAATGTTAAAGGTATATGGGATATAATTGTTATTGATGTGTACCTTACCAGCGCTCATAGTAGCTCCTGGGTATTTGATACTGGTGCAGTTGCTCACATTTGTAACTCCAAGTAGGAGTTGCAGAACAAGCAGAGACTGGCAAAGGACAAGGTGATGATGCGTGTCGAGAATGGTTCCAAGGTCGCTGTGTCGCTGTCGGCATGCTACCTCTACACCTACCTTCGGGATTAGTTTTAAACCTTAATAATTTTTATTTAGTACCAGCTTTGAGCATGAACATTGTATCTCGATCTCGTTTGATGCGAGATGGCTACTCATTTAAATCTGAGAATAATGGTTGTTCTATTTATATGAGAGAAATGTTTTATGGTCATGCCCCACTGGTCAATGGTTTTTGATGAATCTCGAACGTGACGTTACACATGTTTATAGTGTGAGAACCAAAAAGTGTAAGGTTGATAACGATAGTCCAACTTACATGTGGCACTGCCGCCTTGGTCATATTGGTGTCAAACGCATGAAGAAACTTCATGCTGATGGACTTTTGGAGTCGCTTGATTTTGAATCATTTGACATGTGCGAACCATGCCTCATGGGTAAGATGACCAAGACTCTGTTCTCCGAAACAATGGGGCGAGCAACTGACTTGTTGGAGATAATACATACCGATGTATGCGGTCCAATGAGCGTTGAGGCTCGTGGTGGCTACCGTTATGTTCTCACCCTCACTGATTACTTGGGCAGATATGGGTATGTCTACTTAATGAAACACAAGTCTGAAACTTTTGAAAAGCTCAAGGAATTTCAGAGTGAGGTAGAGAATCAACGTGACAGGAAAATAAAGTGTCTACGATCTGATCGTGGCGGAGATTTGAGTCACAAGTTTGGCACGCACCTAAGGAAATGTGGAATTGTTTCACAACTCACGCTGCCTGGCACACCTTAGCGAAATGGTGTGTCTGAACGTCGTAATCGCACTCTATTGGATATGGTGCGATCTATGATGTCTCTTACCGACTTACCGCTATCATTTTGGGGATATGCATTAGAGACTGCTGCATTCACTTTAAATAGGGCACCGTCTAAGTCCGTTGAGATGACACCGTATGAATTATGGTTTGGAAAGAAACCTAAGCTGTCATTTCTGAAAGTTTGGGGATGCGATGCTTATGTGAAGAAACTTCAACCTTAGAAGCTCGAACCCAAAGTGGAAAAGTGCGTCTTCATAGGATACCCCAAAGAAACTGTTGGGTATACCTTCTACCTCAGATCCAAAGGCAAAGTCTTTGTTGCCAAGAATGGATCCTATCTAGAGAAAGAGTTTCTCTCGAAAGAATTAAGTGGGAGGAAAATAGAACTTGATAAGGTAATTGTACCTCCACTCGAACCGGAGAGTAGCGCAGCACAGGAAGTTGTTTCTGTGGAGCCTGTACCAGCTAGAGAGGAAGTTAATGATGATGATCATGAAACTTCAGATCAAGTTGCTATTGAACCTTGAAGGTCCACAAGGACACGTTCCACAACAGAGTGGTACAGCAACCCTGTCCTGGAGATCATGTTGTTGGACAACGGTGAACCTACGAACTATGAAGAAGCGATGGCGGGCCCAGATTCCAACAAATGGCTGGCTTGAAGCCATGAAATCCGAGATAGGATCCATGTATGAGAACAAAGTATGGAATTTGGTGGACTTGCCCGATGATAAGCGAGCCATAGAAAATAAATGGATCTTTAAGAAGAAGACTGACGCAGATGGTAATGCGACCATCTATAAGGCTCGGCTTGTCGCTAAGGGTTATCGACAAGTTCAAGGAGTTGACTATGATGAGACTTTCTCACCTGTAGCAATGCTGAAGTCCGTCCGAATCATGTTAGCAATTGCCGTATTTTATGATTATGAGATCTGGCAAATGGACGTCAAAACACCATTCCTTAATGGCTTCCTTAAGGAAGAACTGTATATGATGCAGCCAGAAGGTTTTGTCGATCCTAAAGATGCTAACAAAGTATAAAAGCTTCAGCGCTCCATCTATGGGCTGGTGCAAGCATCTCAGAGTTGGAACATTCGCTTTAATGAGGTGATTAAAGCGTTTGGATTTAGGCAGGTTTATGGAGAACCCTGTATTTACAAGAAAGTGAGTGGGAGCTCTGTAGCATTTCTCATATTATATGTGACATATTGTTGATGGGAAATGATATAGAAATTTTGGAAAACATAAAGGCCTACCTGAATAAGTGTTTTTCAATGAAGGACCTTGGAGAAGCTGCTTACATATTAGGCATCAAGATCTATAGAGATAGATCAAAATGCCTCATAGGCTTTCACAAAGCACATACCTTGACAAGATATTGAAGAAGTTCAATATGGATCAGTCCAAGAAGGGGTTCTTGCCTGTGTTACAGGGTGTGAGATTGAGTACGACTCAATGCCCGACCACGGCAAAGGATAGAGAAGAGATGAGTGTCATCCCCTATGCTTCAGCCATAGGCTCTATTATTCATGCCATGCTGTGTACCATACCTGATGTGAACCTTGCCATAAGTAGGGTAGGGAGGTACCAAAGTGATCCCAGAGCGGAACACTGGATAGTGGTCAAGAATATCCTGAAGTACGTGAAAAGGACCAAGGATATGTTTCTCGTATATGGAGGTGCCGAAGAGCTCGTCGTAAAGGATTACGTCGATGCTAGCTTCGACACAGATCCGGATGACTCGAAGTCACAAACCGGATACGTGTATATTTTGAACGGAGGGGCAGTCAGCTGGTGCAGCAGCAAGCAAAGCGTTGTGGCGGCATCTACATGTGAAGCGGAGTACATAGCTGCTTCGGAAGTAGCAAAGGAAGGAGTCTAGATGAAGGAGTTCATCATCGACCTAGGAGTGATTCCCAATGCGTCGGCCCCGATGACTCTATTTTGTGACAACACTGGAGCTATTGCCCTTGCCAAGGAGCCCAGGTTTCACAAGAAGACAAGACACATCAAGCGCCACTTCAACTCCATTTGTGATTACATTAAGGAAGGAGATATAGATATTTGTAAAGTACATACGGATCTGAATGTCGCAGATCCGTTGACTAAACCTCTCTCACGAGCGAAACATGATCAACACCACAACTCTATGGGTGTTCGATACATCACAATGTAACTAGATTATTGACTCTAGTGCAAGTGGGAGACTGTTGGAAATATGCCCTAGAGGCAATACTAAAATGGTTATTATTGTATTTCCTTGTTCATGATAATTGTCTATTGTTCATGCTATAATTGTATTAACCGAAAACCGTAATGCATGTGTGAATACATAGACCACAACATGTCCCTAGTGAGCCTCTAGTTGGCTAGCTCGTTGATTAAATAGATGGTCATGGTTTCATGACCATGGACATTGGATGTCGTTGATAACGGTATCATATCATTAGGAGAATGATGTGATGGACAAGACCCAATCCTAAGCATAGCATAAGATCGTGTAGTTCGTCTGCTAAATCTTTTCTAATGTCAAGTATCATTTCCTTAGACCATGAGATTGTGTAATTCCCAGATACCGTAGGAATAATTTGGGTGTGCCAAACGTCACAACGTAACTGGGTGGCTATAAAGGTATACTACGGGTATCCCCGAAAGTATCTATTGGGTTGGCACGAATCGAGACTGAGATTTGTCACTCCGTATGACGAAGAGGTATCTCTGGGCCCACTCTATAAGACATCATCATAATGAGCTCAATGTGACTAAGGAGTTAGCCATGGGATGATGTGTTGTGGAATGAGTAAAGAGAGTTGCCGGTAACGAGATTGAACAAGGTATAGGGACACCGACGATCGAATCTCGGGCAAGTATCATACCGATAGACAAAGGGAATTGTATATGGGTTTGATTGAATCTCCGACATCATGGTTCATCCGACGAGATCATCGTGGAGCATGTGGGAGCCAACATGGGTATCCAGATCCCGCTGTTGGTTATTGACCGCCGAGGTGTCTCGGTCATGTCTACATGCCTCCCGAACCTGTAGGGTCTACACACTTAAGGTTCGATGACGCTGTGGTTATAAGGAAATAGTGTATGTGGTTACCGAAGGTTGTTCAGAGTCCCGGACGAGATCCCGAACGTCACGAGGAGTTACGGAATGGTCCGGAGGTAAAGATTGATATATAGGAAGTGAGGATTTGGTTACTGAAAGTGTTCCGGGCATCATCGGTAACGTACCGGGACCACCGGAAGGGTTCCGGGGTTCCATCGTGTGGGGCCACCGGCACCAGAGGGATGCATGGGCCGAGAGTGGGAAGGGACCAGCCCTAGAGTGGGCTGGTGTGCCCCCCATCCTGGCCCAAGGCGCAGCAAAGGCGAGAAGGGGGGACAAACCCTAGGGCAGATGGGCCCTAGGCCCACCCTAGGGCTGCCGCACCCCTCTCCCCTCCCTTGGCCGCCGCCCCAAGGCCATCTAGGGCTGGACGCCGGCCCTAGGGTTGGAACCCTAGGGGCTGCGCCCTCCCTCCTCCTCCTCCTATATATAGTGGGGTTTGGGGGGGGCTGCCAACACAGAAGTTTCTCTCCCTCTCGGCACAACCCTACCCCTCCTCCTCCTCGTCCTCCGTAGCGCTTGGTGAAACCCTGCCGAAGTACCATGCAGCTCCATCTTCACCACGCCGTCATGTTGCCAGAGCTCTCCCTCAACCTCTCCTTCCTCCTTGCTGGATCAAGGCGTAGGAGACGTCACTGGGCTGCACGTGTGTTGAACGCGGAGGCGCCGTTGTTCGGTGCTTAGATCGGAATCCACCGTGATCTGAATCGCTGTGAGTACAACTCCACCAACCGCGTTCTTGTAACGCTTCCGCTTTGCGATCTTCAAAGGTATGAAGATGCACTCGCCCGTTGCTCGTTGCTGCTTTCTCCATAGATAGATCTTGGTGACACGTAGGAATTTTTTGATTTACTACTACGTCTCCCAACATGTAGATCCACTATCCCTCTCATAGATGCTCATCACCATGGATAGATCTTGCATGTGCGTAGGAAATTTTTTGTTTGCCATGCTACGTTCCCCAATAGTGAAGACATCACGAATTGAGCTGCAGGACAAAATGTTATGTTATGAGTTATATAACTCAATGTGCATGGGTTTATTTTCCAAAGATAAAGAGATAAACCTATGTTCATTCACTCTCAATAAGATAATTTTTGTTATCTATCTAGACTAAAAGTACATGATTCATGCCAAGTCTGAGGATAGGGGTGGATGCATTCCGACGATATTCATTTAGTGGGAGGAGACCTTTTTATCGACTACGAGACACATGTGGTGACTTCGTGGGTCTCAAGATATTATGCTAGCCTAGTCTACCAGAGATGCTTATAGGAATAGGGGGTGCGGGCGGACATTCAGAGGGTGAGTGCATGTGTGTGTATGTGAGTGTCTTCGATTGTACCATGTTCAAGAAAAAATATAGGCTTGTAATAGCATTTTTCATACCGCCACCACTATCTTCATTAGTTTTGCTTCTTTCCCCTTGTAATTTAATGGGCAATAGAAGGTTGTAAGATGCTTAAGTACTTTCTTTCCAGCCACCTATATTTTTGTTTCTCTTTTCACTTCTTTGTCCGAAGAGGCAAGCAATATCTTGTATGTGGAGTTTGTGGACAATCTCGTGATCCTTTCGTTGTTTCCAAACTATCGAGCATTCGAGTTATGATCCCTCGATGGTCATCAGGAACCTCGGGTTTTTTCAAGAACACACGATTTCTGTGTCTTTCGTATTAATACAGAGGGA
Organism: Hordeum marinum; assembly: GCA_022496015.1. NCBI lineage: Eukaryota > Viridiplantae > Streptophyta > Magnoliopsida > Poales > Poaceae > Hordeum > Hordeum marinum. The sequence goes on from CM039673.1 coordinate 38,647,965, forward strand.
GAAAAAAGAAGTACAAACATATACACACTATACAAGAGATGCATCACACTTTGGCCAACACCAATCCACATAAACACCTAAGGATAAGTTCTCATATTATTGTTCGCCGATCCACCCATCCTAGCCAACATCCACAGAGTAAACTCATTTTGAACTCTCATGGTAACAATGGATGGCATGGATGCCACTTTGTCAAAAACACGTCTATTCCTCTCCAGCCAAATCATTCTTAATGTGCAACCAACCATAGTGTTCAGTTCGTTCCCCTGAGTCCCGGGAGCAACTGAACTCAACCTAGGCCACCAATATTTTAGCTCGTCGAGAGGTTGGGGAGTGAATCTGTGTAGCCTCCACACCAACAACACCGAGTAGCAAATTTGCCGAGAGAACGAACGTCCCAAAAGAAGATGGTTTGCCAATTCCTCCGCCTAGCAACACAGAACACATTGCATAGGGTGTTCCAGGTTTCATTTAGCAATCTGCCAGACGTCCGCAAGCGATTGTGCAATGTAAGCATGACAAACATTCTATTTCCAACGACGCTAAAGATGACCAAAGATTTGCCATGCCAAATGCATACTCATGCCCAAGGGAGAATGACGGGTATGTCGAACGTGCAGAGAAGTTACCGTCCGTAGTCAAGCGCCATCTGAAGGTGTGAGGGTGTGGAGCCAACTTGACATTCTCCATCACAGTCCATAGTTTTAATAGTTCATGGATCGCCGAGACAGATGGAGCTCCCCTGATAGCTTGCAACCACCTGGCTTCCAGCAGAACCTCAACAACTAGCCGATCTTGCACTGCGAGCCTCATATATGCGCCGTCCCACACTCCCGCTATCGAGCCACTGGTCCGACCAATACTTGACATTATATCTGTTTGCGAACACTCCACCACAACATTGAGCAAAGCACACGCCTCCCGAGAAATATCAAACTGCAGGCCTTTCCAAAGCTTGTCCACTACTGCCTTTTCATGCCATTTCCATTTCATCATAAGCACATTGTTCATAAGTTGTAGGTTCTTGACCTCAACCCACCAAACTCCTTCGAGCGTGCAAACCAGCTTCCATTTGACCAGGAAGCTTCCCCCTTTGCCTCAACATGTCCACACAAGAAAAAAATCTCGACAGATCTTGTCGATGCAAGAGAGAAACCACACCAGAAGATTGAGAATGAGCATGGGGAAGATTGTTGTAGCGATGAGTGTCGAGTTAATTTGGACCAACCTCTCATCACGCCGAAGCATCGAGGTTTTCCACGTCGGCAGATGGCTGACGACCCGATCCACATATGGCTACAACTCCATCTTGGACAGACTCATCACATAGTAAAGCAACCCCGGTTACATGACAGGATAGTTGAGCACATGACATTCTCGTGATTGCAACACACTCATAATAATGACCTCATCACATCTGATGAGGAAGACATAACTCTTGATAAGATTACATTGCAACTCAGAGAGATCGTCAAAAGCCTTCAGCCAACCGATTGCCGAACGATCCTCATGGATACCACTGATGAGAAAGCTAATATTTGCTTTTTTTTTGCGAAATAAGCTAATATTTGCTTATTATAAAAGAAAAACTATTATCAATATTAGTCATACATGTGACATCAACAATCGGTAAAAGGAAGAATAACGGAAAACAAGATGCATCTGAATGAAGTCGTCGGTGACTCGTCGCGGTGTAAAATCAACCTCTGCCGCGCCATCACCGCTGCCGTGGAGGAAGAAGGATCCCAGCCGTCGGATGTGGCAGGAACGCCGGATCCATCGGACAGCCGGGGAAAACCATTACTCGCGTGACGTGTACCACGCGGCTCCTCTCTCAGCCCCTCCTCCCCCGACCGCCGCCGCCACCGCCTCGTGACTTCCCGAGCCGTCTCGCCGCCTAGCCCCGCCGGCCACCGGTGGCTGAAGAAGGAGCTGGACGGTAAGCGTCCATCGCCGGAGGGCGCCGCGAGCCTGGCCCCCTCGAAGCGGGAGGGAGGGGGATCATGGAGTCGGAGGTGCTGAGGGCGGAGATGCTGCTGGCGCCGACGATGGCCTTCAAGAAGGTGCAGACGGCCGACAAGTACCCCAAGGGCCAGTCCCGCGGCCGCCAGTGGAAGCACCTCCGCCACCTCCTCCAGGCCGCCGATGCCACCACGCTCCCCCCGGACCGCCCCAACTGTGAGAACCCTGAAACCCTTCCTGCCACTAGCTGCTCAACCCTTGGAGATTTGGTATGCAAATCAACAGGGAAAATGTAGATCTCAGGGCTTCCTGTGCGGCGCTTCTCGGTTGGTGGACCCCTGCGATTGTAGTTCGGTGATGTGTGTCAGGACCAAATTGATTATCCACTTTTGACCCACAGACTTGTGGTGGCTAGAGATTGAGAATTGGGATGGATTTTTATTTCTTGCCCACCATGCCTCGAGGTTGCACAATTGTGCTGTTACAGTAGCAGCAACTGAATTGTAAATTGCTTCTTCTTATATGTTACTAAATTACAAACTTACAGTTCACCTTAGAGCCTTAGATGCAAAAACTTCACCCTGAAACGCCATTGTTATTTTCAATTATTATAGGGAGTAATTTTCGTAGAATGAAGCTTGGTTCTGCGCTCATGCTTGATAGAATGCCATGCTAATAGAATCAACAGGCTATTGGCTTTGTGTCTAATATTCATAGCTTCTGAAGTATTAGCTTCACAGCTAAGGCGATTAGATGGCTCTTGTATGAACTCCTCTAGTGCAAAGCTGGGTGCTAGAAAAAGAACTTGATATTACCTAAACAAGTTATTTGTGTATTCAGTTAGTCTGCAGTATTTGGAGCAAATCGTTGTGGCAAATATAATGCTTACAGTGAGTTTCTTATGCAGATTTAAATATTCAGTCACCCCCATCTATTTATCCACCAAAGAGATACTGCGACGTTACAGGTTTTGAGGTAAGTTTCACCCCCCCTATGAACTCCCACTGTTGATTTACATATCCTGACATGCTTCTAAATGATAAGGTTTGGAAATTGAATATATTTAGGTCTGAAGTTGATCGTAATGTTGTGTCCTGTGTTTACCACAAATTTGTTTATCATGCTAAACTGTGTGTTTTTATGCAATGGTAATTGGCTGCAAACTCTCCCACTGAGATGACTTTTTGTGCTGTGCCTAACAAGCTGATAGTTTGAGTTTGGTTATTCTCTCAGTGGCTGACTGGCTGGCTTATAGGAAGACTCAGTAAGTAGCTTTTGAGCAGCTAGATCTAAGACATGGCAGTACTGTTAGAGATCAACAACAAATAATATCGTGTTAGAGACTGGCCATCATGTTATCTTTTATGTTTTATTTGTACTCTCCATATACATTTCGTGTACCAGTAGAGATCAACAACAAGTAATATTGTGTTAGAGACTGTGACCATCACTTTTATGTCTTATTTCTTACTCTACATAAACATTTCGTTTAGAGTTCTTCACTGTCCTCACTTATCTGCTTTGAATGAACCAAACACAAGCCTTTTTAGAAGCAACCCAAATGGATTATTGTCAAGATACGTTTATGTGTGCAGCCTATCATTTGACACTGCATAATCAGGTTTTGTGTAGGTTGGAACCAAATAAACAGTAGTCAGTTAAATTTGTGATTTTCTGAAGATTGATTGTATTTGCTACTCCCTCCGTCCCATAATATAAGAGCATTTTTGACACTAGTTTGGTACTTTGGTGTCAAAAATGTGATTATATTATGGGATGGAGGGAGTAACTTCTAACTACTACAAAGTACTGCTAAATAATGTGATTCAGCATAGTTCTAATCGCTGTACTCCATTTCCCTCTTTTTTTTGCAAGAGTTCGCTCCATTTTTCAGAATTATTGACTGTATACTTTTTTGCAATGTTTCTTGATTTTGCGTATGGATATTCATCCGTGTGGATGCTAATATAATGTGAGGCTAATAGTAATACAGTATCGTTGCAACCTTTTAAGGAGAAACACAAGCAGTGGCGTAATAGACACAGCAACAGCGCGTGAAATATTACCTTGTCGGAATTAGACATGCAGGTTGTTTTCTTCATTGTGCTTTGAACTATTACCAGAGCCATCACTTTGGTTGTAGCATTATCCAGATAATCCATAACCCGGGGATAATTTGAAAGCTCCAATGCAGTAACAATATTACTATATTTTTCCAGAGGAGCACTAAGAAGTGCAACAATTTGCTTTGTTGCTCTGCTATCTTCAAGTTTTTCCTTGCCAGAAAGTTTCTTGACGCATGCACCCTGTACAATATTGAACATAACGTGAGGTAGAATGTACATCTACATCAACTATCGAACTAAAAGGGTAATAACTAATTATTTTGATCGCTGAACTGTACAGTTAATACGAATGCTTTGTGATTCAACTTGTTTGCATAGCAGAAACCCAGCAGGACTGGGTTGGAACCAAAATACAGACTGAGCTGCTCAAATTGTGACTCATTTTGGAAAGAAAATGGTGTGAACAGATTTCACTATCAACCTAAATCTAGATGTTTCTGGTAGCTTTCATACTGCCACATATGTAGGAGTGTTCAATCGCGGTTGGGTTGGCCAACCTGTGGACCAGCAAACTTACTATTACTTATGTATTACAAATATTGGAGATGTGTTCACGATTTAGAATGGTTTGTAAAGGCCTGGTGTAAACACCCCTAAAGATATGTAATTAAAGTCTCTGCTGTTCTAACAGATCCCTATATGAATGAAGTAGGAGTCTGCATGAGCGAAATACACTACTATAATCGGTAAATATCTCATAATACAATATTAATAACATAGTCCACATAAAAGTGAACTTAAGTGTATACACATACTATAGAACTTAGAGTTGAAAACTTGATTATTGTTTTAGGTGGATTACTAATGTTTTAGAACAGACAAGTGAACTAAAATCAATATTTCTCAGTTATAGTGTTCTATTCACAGTTCCTATCTCTCTCGTGGCCTTTGTGAACAACATGTTTAGTTAATTTCAACTTGGTACTGCCATGTACAGTATTACCAAGGACCATAAACTTCACTGCACTTCTGCAACTGTTAGTAACGCCTGAACAATTTGAACATCACCCTGCTGATAGTTCACATTTTCACCGACATATTGCTGTTCTAAATAAATGAACCAACCCTAATGTTATGAGTTATGACAATCCTATTGGTCAAACTCAAGGCTTGGAGGCAGAGAAAGTGACCCAAAGGAAGCAGTGCCCAACACTGGTCATCTGTTCTAAGCTTGGATTTTGCTGAGGACTGTAGTCCAGATGATGCAGTGTGTTGGCTAGAAATAGAAGAAAAATACATAGCAAATAACACAAACATTTGCGTTGCCGCCAAGAACCTACTTGTATCTCATCAACCAGTTCAAGTATGTTCCATGTTGTGCTGCAGCGTGTATGACCTGTTTGTTGCTACATACATGCCGTCGCTGGTTACATAGTTTTAGTAGTACTAGCTGACGCATATATCTGATACAGAACATTTTTGGTTGCCCATTAAGTGCTGTCTCTTGTTACATCTGTTAGGGCATCTACAATGCAGGGCGCTAAGAGCGAGTGCCAGGATCAGTATCCTTCTCGATAGGCAGTTATGGTAACAAATCCTAGCGTGTTAGCAGGCATCGACGCAAAAGGTGGAGTCGGACGCTTGGCCTTTTTTTATTCCCGTAGGAGATGTAGCGACCTGTTTTACGTCCGGTTTTAGCGCCCATCATTAGCGCCTGCAGTTGGGTGAGAAAGGGCTAAACTAGTTTTTTCATTTTACAGTATTTATTTTTTATCCGTTAGCATCTACGCAAGCACCGGTGCAATGGGGATGCCCTTAGGGAGTACTTTGTACAAGTCTGACCTTTTTACCTTGATGCAGGCACCATACGTGGATCCGAGGACGAAGCTGCGCTATGCTGACCCAGAGGTCTTCAGGCAGATCAGAATGCTTCCTGAAGAGTACGTCCAGAGGTACCTGGCCGTGAGGAACGCAGCGGTTGTACTGCGATGACAAGCTCCCAGAGTTGCCATACCTTTTCTATGGGCCAATGTCCTGTTCTTTGATCTTAATAGGCATCGCCGTTTCCCTCCTGATTGCGTTGCTAGCTCACATGTGTATTCAGAATGTAGAAGAACTATAGGCTACTGAACCCTTATGCATTTCAGAGAGATATTCTGCATCTGTGTACTGTCATTGATGTGCCTTGCGCGCGTCTCTGTTGTGTCATTTTTTGTTGCTGGTGTTCTGGCTTCTGAGAGTAGATTCTGAAATATGTTCTTACCGCGCGATAGGCTATCGTTCCTGATTGAGGATGGGTACCGGCATTTAGTTGCGACCAAAAAGGCATTCGATTGATGTGCCTGAAAACGGACTGAAGGAAGGAATGGCAATAGTTCATATCTAAATGAATGATGTCAGAGATTTGAATAATTCATTTCTGGATGTAGATGGAACAAATAACTGAAGTACATGCTCCCTCCGTCTCATAATATAATAGCGTTTTTTACACCATATAAAAGCGTTTTATGGGACGGGAGGGAGTAGTATATATTTTGTAAATCAATTGAAACTCTGGATGCCAATCTAGTGTATGCACTCTAAGTAAACCTGTGATAAAACGGTAATATTTCACATGCAACGCGACACTGAACTAATGGAAACGCTGTCCGATCGCGCGTGCCGCGAGTGTTTCTGCGACCTGCTGTTGCTGTTATCATGCCCCATGCCCTTTGCCCGTGCTCTTGCTCTTGTTGTCGTGTCATCAGTTGAACTGAACTGGAGTGTTGTTGTGGGCTGAACTATCATTTGCCCAACTGAACTGGCTGGTGTCGCGTGCTTAACCGAACTGCTACTAGCCCGCTACTGCCTGTGCTTGCTACTTGGCTACTGTTGTGCCTGTTGCCGCACTTTATTTATTTATTTATTTATTTTTGAAGGTCACCGGGAGAGGGCAAAAGCCCTCCACCTGAATTTTCATATATTGCTATATCTTGCCAACCACTTTACATCGAGAAGGAGAGAGGGGGAGAGGGTTTAAGCAGGAGAGTCACACCCCACCACGTGGGGAAAACACCCGAAGCCAGACATCAGAATCAGGGTGCGCCGCAGCCTTGAGGCGACCACGCCAGAGGACCGAGTCCTCCCTACAACAACTAAGCACACGCGCAAGAGAGGGTGCCTCCCCACGGAACACCACCGCATTCCGGTGCTTCCACAGCTGCTAGCAGCACAGGAGCGAGAAGGTATCCGCAAATGAGGTGCCAACAACTTGGCTGACATCGAAGACACCCAACACCCGCACAAGACACCGATCCGTCACCTCGACCCCAACGGTTCTCCAGAACGAGCGGGCAAAGGGGCACTCGAAGATCAAGTGACCAGTCGTCTCGAGCTCGCTCGTGCAGACAGGGTAGCCAACCTCGCCGGCCTCGACAATGTGCTTCCGAAGCAGCACATCCTGCGCTGGACGCGCTGTTGAGCAAGCAGCCAGCCAAAGAAGCGGACGCGCGACGACGCACGCGCCCCCCAGATGAAGTCCGTGAAGGGGGCCCGCACACCACCTAACCTCTCCAGGGCATAGACCGAGCTGGTGACGAGGCCTCCGGCGGGGGTCGAGTACTTGACAAGGGCCCCGATCATCGTTGCCGGGCACAGCGACGCCCCCAGCCATGAGAAGAAGGAGGGTGTCGCGCTCAGAGCTCCCCACCGTCGTGAGTCGGGGGACGAGGATCCGATTGAGGCCATGCTCCCGGACCTCCCACACCATGGCCTCGACGGCCGTCGTGTGCGTGAGGGGGGCCGGGAAAGCCGTGGCGACCGCACCACATGGGAGCCAGCAACCGAACCAGAAGGAAGTCCGGCGTCCATCGCGCACACAGACCCTGGTGAGACCGCGGTAGAGGGGCAACAAAGCCCCGACAGCGGCACTATGTGTTGGAAATATGCCCTAGAGGCAATGAATAAAGTGTTTATTATTATATTTCCTTGTTCATGATAATTGTTTATTATCCATGCTATAATTGTATTGATTGGAAACACATTGCATGTGTGGATATATAGACAACACTTTGTCTCTAGTGTGCCTCTAGTAGACTAGCTCGTTGATCAAAGATGGTCAAGGTTTCCTATCCATTGACATGAGATGTCGTTTGATAATGGGATCACATCATTAGAAGAATGATGGGATGGACAAGACCGAAACTATAAACGTAGCATATGATCGTGTCAGTTTATTGCTACAGTTTTCTGCATGTCAAATATATGTTCCTACGACCATGAGATCATGCAACTCACGGACACCGGAGGAGTGCCTTGTGTGTATCAAACGTCACAATGTAACTGGGTGACTATAAAGATGCTCTACGGGTATCTCCGAGGGTGTCTGTTGGGTTGGCATGGATCAGCACTGGGATTTGTTACTCCGTGTGACGGAGGTATCTCAGGGCCCACTCAGTAATACAACATCACAATAAGCCTTGCAAGCAATGTGACTAAGTGTTAGCCACAGGATCTTGTATTACGAAACGAGTAAAGAGACTTGCCGGTAACGAGGTTGAACTAGGTATGGAGATACCGACGATCGAATCTCGGGCAAGTAACATACCGAAGAACAAAGGGAACATCATACGGGATTAACTGAATCCTTGACATATATAGAGGTTCGACCGATAAAGATCTTCGTAGAATATGTAGAAATTAATATGGGCATCCAGGTCCCGCTATCGGTTATTGACTGTAGAGGTGTCTCGGTCATGTCTACATAGTTCTCGAACCCGCAAGGTCTACACACTTAAGGTTTGGTGACGTTTCGGTAGTATAGAGTTATGCATGATGGTGACCGAAGGTTGTTTGGAGTCCTGGATGAGATCCCGGAAGTCACGAGGAGCTCCAAAATAGTCCGGAGGTAAAGATTGATATATAGGAAGTCCTGTTTTGGTCACGAAAAAAGTTCCGGGCTCATCGGTAGTGTACCGGGAGTGCCGGGAGGATACCGGAGGACCATCGGGAGGAGTATTTCGATCCAATAGGCTACATGAGCTGTGGGAGAACGAATATCGGCCCTTAGTGGGCTGGCCGAAGTCCCATAGAAGGCTCATGCGACTGGGAAGAAAGTCCAAAGTGGAAAAGGTGAAAAAAGGCAAAAAAAGTGAAAATAAGGAAGCAGTCCTAATCCTACTAGGAATGGAGGAGGACTCCTCCTCGCCACTTCGGCCGAAGCCACCAAGGCCTGGCCCTTGCGCCAAGCCTCCTCCTCTCCTCCTCCTATATGTGCTAGAGGTTTTAGGGTTTTTGCACATAGATTTTCAGCCACGTGCAACCCTCTCCTCTAGTCCGTAGTTTCTCCTCTAGATCGGTTTCAGCAGTGCTTAGGCGAAGCCCTGCTGGAATTACTCCACCACCATCGCCGCAACGCCGTCGCGCTGCCGGAGAACTCGTCTACCTCTCCGCTCCCTCTTCCTGGATCAAGAAGACGGAGATCGTCATCAAGCCGTGAAGGAGGGAACGCCTGTTGAGTTCAGCCCAGACCCAATCGGCCCAGCGCGACGACACGGAGCATACGTGGAGGCGATGGAGCATCTTCAGCATCAGGCGCATGTTCTGGGTGTTGAGGTCGTGAACCCCAACCCTCCCTTCTCCTTGGATCGGCAAACCTGGGCCCAGGCCACCAAGCATTGAGTACCAGAGGCACGCTCGGCCGCGTTCCAGAGGAAGGCGAGACGCATGCTGTCGAGGGCGATGATCACAACAGGGGGGAGCCGCATCGCGTTGCCGCACTTTGTTAAATTTATAATAAGTGTTTGGTTAATTTGTAGCTCCTGGGCTAGTATGCTATCTCCTATTTCAACGAATACATGCAATTTATCACCAATTTTGAATAGAATGAGAATTGAGAAGTCATATGTTTCCATTCTCTTGTATAAAATGCGAGTCAAGCATGCAAACCCAGACCGCATGCATCGGCCAAACTATATGCGTGTGCGCGAGTGAACAAGCAAGCAAGGGAAAGTGCACGCCGATTCGGTCAATTTTACAGTGATCTAAACGCTTATATATATATATATTCCATCCGTTTTAAAATAATATAAAGTTATATTAAATTTAAGACATTTATTTTAAAACGAACGGTAGTATTTTTTAGGAAGGGAGTACTGCTGCTCTAGTTTTGTGCGTGTGTGACGGTACATGCATGTGGCGGCACCATCCGGGAAGCGAGAAAAACGACGATGACGAATACGTGAGAGACGAGAGCAACCACCGTCGCATACAAACAAGAAAAATCTTCGAGAAGAAGAAGAAGAAGATACGGAGAGACGACCGTCCGGATACAAAACATCCATGCGATGCATGGACTCCCTCCCAGTCCCAGTCAATACGTTCGACCACGGCGTATGGACGGGGATCCATCGACTCTGCTCGTGTTCCCCGTACGTCTTACTCGCCATTGGCGCCGCCGCGCGTATAAATGGACGCGGAGGCAGCATGGTTGCTACGTGCTTAGTTCGCTCTGCTAGCTCGTGAACCATCTCAAGAAAAAGCAAGCAAACCAGCTAGCTAGCTAATGGCGCCGGTTCACAGCTCGCGCCGCCTCGACAGCACACTGCTTGTGCTGCTGGTGCTCGCGCTCGTCGCCTTCGCCGGCGCCGCCGCGGCGCCAGCGCGAGGGGAGGCGCTGGCCGCCCGGCACGAGCGGTGGATGGCCAAGTACGGGCGCGTGTACGCGGACGCCGCCGAGAAGCTGCGCCGACAGGAGGTGTTCGCGGCCAACGCGCGGCACATAGACGCCGTCAACCGGGCGGGCAACCGGACGTACACTCTCGGGCTCAACCACTTCTCCGACCTCACCAGCGAGGAGTTCGCCGAGACGCACCTCGGGTACCGTCACCAGCGCGGCGGGCTCGGCACGCCGGCGGCCGCGATGAACGTGTCCACGGCTCAGCTGCAGTCCACGCCGGACAGCGTGGACTGGAGGGCCCGGGGCGCCGTCACCCCGGTCAAGCAGCAAGGTCACTGCAGTAAGAATCTGCACCTCCCGCTCCATAGGCCAAAGCTGGCAAATGAATAAATGTTTCACACGTACGTTGAGCGCGTGCAGGTAGTTGCTGGGCGTTCGCGGCGGTGGCGGCGACCGAGGGGCTGGTGCAGATCGCCACCGGCAACCTCATCTCCATGTCGGAGCAGCAGGTGCTGGACTGCACGGGCGGCAGCAGCTCCTGCAAGAGCGGCTCCGTCAACGCCGCCCTGACCTACATCACCGCCAGCGGCGGCCTGCAGACGGAGGCAGCCTACGCGTACAGCGCCGAGCAGGGCGCGTGTCGCGGCGGCGGCACGCCAAATTCGGCCGCCGCCGTCGGCGTCCACCGGTCGGCAAGGCTCAACGGCGACGAGGACGCGTTGCAGGTGCTCGTGGCCGGCCAGCCGGTGGCCGTGGCCGTGGAGGCCGACCCCGACTTCCACCACTACAAGAGCGGCGTGTACGTCGGCAGCCCGTCGTGCGGGCAGAACCTGCACCACGCCGTGACGGTGGTGGGGTACGGTGCGGACGGCGGCGGGCGGGGGTACTGGGTGGTGAAGAACCAGTGGGGGGCTGGGTGGGGCGAGGGCGGCTACATGCGGCTCACGCGCGGGAACGGCGGCAACAACTGCGGCATGGCCTCCCTCGCCTTCTACCCCACCATGGACACCTCTTGAAAACCAGCACCAGCTACTACATCAGTCCATGGCTCCATGCATCATCGATAGATCGAGTACGGTTTATCATCTGGGATACATACAGATACAGTGCCATGCATACGATTGCAGTACGAACGTACGTACGTATATACAGTATGTATTTGTTTTTTGAATAATAAAGCATGGATCATCGTAGAAACGATCCATTTGCCAATGTAATACGTATAAACTTGTAAGCTTGTGTATGAAAATAAACATTACTAGTACCACATCAGTACATGTCTCGATGCAGCATCGAGTGTATATATGGACTTTGAATAATGAACGATGCAGCTGCAGTATATATATACCACATATACGTATATATGGACTTTTGAATAATGGACATTGAAAGCATGGAACGGTGCATTTGCCTATGTAACGGTATAAACTTGGAAGATTGTATATGGAAAATATTTTTATTTCTAATTCGGTGCCGGTCTATAGTATCGTTGGCGTTGCAACCTTCCACGCTAAGCTCACTTTGAGCCATTCCATGCAATTGTGCCGCCGCTCCCTTCGGGAGGTGCAATTGTGAAGCGGAAAGGATCCAAACAGGGCCTAAATCTAAATGGTTTTGGTGTTTTTCATACTGCCACACACCTGAGAGTTCAATTGTGGTCTGCACGGGTTGACTAATCTCATCTATCAACAAACTTACTTAGCACACACATATCACAATTTTGGAGAATTGCAAAATTGGCAGTGTGATCTTGAGGCTTTGCTTGGAAGTGGTGTTTCTTTAATTCTTTATACACCTATATTTCTTTTACAGGTGTATCTCACCGTCCATACGTGATTTCCACTTGAGAAATAAAGACGTAATGATTATGTTTGGGTATATTTGCATAAAAGTTATATTGTTATGGATCCTTCAACACGTGGTGCTTGTTTAGAACCTTTTGTTAGCCAAAACTTCATACTAAGTAGAGATACTACTTGTGCATCCAAATTCTTAAGCCAAGTTTTTTTATGAGAGTCCACCATACCTACTTATATGTGGTATTTCATTGCCATTTCAAGTAAATTTGCATGCGTCATCTCTAAACATTCAAATAAACATTCGTTTTGTGTGCTCGTACTGCTCATGGAGCGATGGAGCGGTCATTATCTTCCACGCTAAGCGAGTTATTCTCAAGATAAGTGTTTATTCACTTGTGATTGTAGGAGAGAGGCCGGTAAAAAGAATGCTCAGTCCTGCATAATACGAAAATAAATAAACAAGTACTCTCCCTAGAAATGTGATCGTTTGGATGGTACCCGTGGATTCGACTAGCCATGGAATGTGTTTGAATGGTGGAAGGGGAGTAAAAATTTAAATTCTGTTTGGAAACCACCAATAATGTGTTTAGCATGGAAGATATTGGAAACTCTGTTGTGACGTTGACAGGAAAGACACACCACTCAAAATTACATATTCATCTATGTTTTAAACAATGAGCTCTGACACATATGCAAATCCATGCTTTCCTCTACAAAGGGACAATCTATTTACTTTCATGATTATTTACTTTTGTGTCGAGTCAACTTGTTATTCCAATCTCAATCTATTAGTTGGCACGCATCATGTGGTGAGGAAAGATCTGAACATATATATCCAATCAAATATATTTGATCATGATTCATTGTCGTTGACAATTATCTTCATGATAAGTATGTTGGGAGGCGAAACATTAAGCCCATATCTTTCTATGTGTTCGATGGTTGTTGTTTGTTCTAAAAATATGCCTTGAGTATTAACAATCGTAACAGATTATATGATAATTGAGTATGTGAAGCTCTTACTTAGACTTAATGATGCATTGAAATTGTTTGGTGACCAAGAACATAGATTGTTAAGTTTCAAGTGAATGAATTGTTTGAACCATGACATGTGAATTGATTGCTACTCTATCATGATGATTATTTATGAGAAAAAGTTTCTGGATGGTGAAGAATCGGTGGGGTGAGGGGACTACATGCGCCTCATGCAAGCGACAACAACTGCGGCATGGCCACCTACGTCTTCTACCCCACCATGGACACCTCTTGAAAACCAGCACTACTACTACATCAGTCCATGCGTGCATCATCGATCGAGTACGGTTTATCAGCTAGGATACATACAGATACAGTGCCATGCATACGATTGCAGTACAAATTATATATATATATATATATATATATATATATATATATATATATATATATATATATATATATATATATATCAATTATATGGGCAGGGAGGACCCCCTGTAAAAAAAACAATGTCGAATATTTAAACAATTTAAATTAAATGAATAAGCAATGTTGAATATTTAAGCAGCCTTGCCATGTATGTACGCATACATTGACACAAAGATTCCTAAGGAGGAGCTTGGCATGTATGTACGCATACACTGACACAAGGAGGAGCTTGGCATGTATGTACGCATACACTGACATAAGGATTCCTAAGGAGGAGCTATCTATCTGAAGGCATGAAGAAGTGCATCGCTGGCAAGCGAAGAAGAAAAGAAGAGCTAGCAAATTATTCACATAGAGACATTGCCCACGTGAACAAAGCAATGACTTGATAGATTCCTGAAGATTGAAGTTTGTCGGGGCATTATCTCTCTTATCCATAGCCTAGAGGGACACGCATGCATCCCTATTACAAATAAAATAAAGAGGTGCATTCTCCCGGAAGACATCCAGAGAGCTCCCCTCCCTGTAAAAAAAACAATGTCGAATATTTAAGAAATTTAAATTAAATGAATAAGCAATGTTGAATATTTAAGCAGCCTTGGCATGTACGTACGCATACATTGACACAAAGATTCCTAAGGAGGAGCTTGACATGTATGTACGCATACACTGACACATGAAGAAGCTTGACATGTATGTACGCATACACTGACACAAGGATTTCTAAGGAGGAGCTATCTATCTGAAGGCATGAAGAAGTGCATCGCTGGCAAGCAAAGAAAAAAAGAAGAGCCAGCAAATTATTCACGGAGAGACATTGCCCACGTGAACAAAGCAAAGACTTGATAGATTCCTGAAGATTGAAGTTTGTCGAGGCATTATCTCTCTTATCCATAGCCTAGAGGGACACGCATGCATCCCTACTACAAATAAAATAAAGAGGTGCATTCTCCTGGAAGACATCCAGAGAGCTCCCCTCTCGCCTATAAAAGGAGACATTTGCTGCGAGGTGGACACAACACCAGACGAAGGAGAATTAGCCACCGATAGAGCAAAGAGTTGCAACCCAGCTAGCAAGCTCATTGCTCAGTAGTAGTAGTAGTACTCCTGCCATAAGAGCCACAATATCCAGAGCATTGTAAGGCTCAAGAAGGTAGTTAGAAGGTAATTTCCTTTAGCTTGTGTAATCCCTTCGGGGCCTCCCGAAAGGGAAAGCCATATGTAAATTATGTTGTTGAAATGATGTAGTTTCTTGGTTTCACTTGGTATTTTTATTTATGAATTTATGGGACGAGTTCTTATGCTAGGGATCCTATAGGAGAAACCTCTGCGTGTGTAGTTCTCTGTGTAGCCCAGAGTGGCGTTTGAATGAGAACCTTGTGGCCGTAGAGAAGTGTTCCCTTCGGGTGGAACTGCCTGGGAAGACGATAGGAATTTACCCCGTAAATTTGCAATTAAAACTAGTAAGTGAACGTAACTAGCTACATCTGATACAACATAATGAAAAATATGGTGAGTACTGAGTAGGATTTTTACATCACCGCGCACACCGTTTGGACGTATTGTTGGCCTCGCCAGCCCATAATAGATCCTGCATTAAATATATAATCAGGTGAGAACGTACAAATTATAGCAAAAGAATTAAATATTGCCGCGAATAGTAAAGTACTATTCCAAATAGTGTATTAAATAGTAAATACTATTGTGTATAGTGACCTACCTAGTGGATACTATTCAAGATAAAAAGCATCTGTCTACCACTTTCACCTAATCACATATTAAACTAAATAAAGTATTAATTAGTTTATTCGCTATATTGTTGGTATCAGGTCCAACGTTTAATCATTGAAAGATTAAAATATTTAAACTTAGAAGTTAGCGCAGGTAAAGTAATAAATACTAAAGAAAAACTAAATATAAGGTGTAGAGTAAACCCATCTGAAGAGCATATCTGGCATACATCTCATAACCAGTTAAATACAGTCGTCGATTTGATATATAACTTTTACATATCTTGGGGAAAAAGACAAAATATTTTAGACCAAAAATTTGAAAATCTATTTAAAGAATACAAGAAACTTGCTGATAAGTATTCAGGGTTGAATATTAAAATTGATCTAGCTTTACATAAGCTAGAGGAAGCAAAAGCAAGATAGAATACAGTGTGCAAGATAGAATATTAAAAGCAAGATAGAATATAATCGTTATTTTTGCACACTGTATTCTATCTTGCTTTTGCTTCCTCTAGCTTATGTAAAGCTAGATCAATTTTAATATTCAACCCTGAATACTTATCAGCAAGTTTCTTGTATTCTTTAAATAGATTTTCAAATTTTTGGTCTAAAATATCTTGTCTTTTTCCCTAAGATATGTAAAAGTTATATATCAAATCGACGACTGTATTTAACTGGTTATGAGATGTATGCCAGATATGCTCTTCAGATGGGTTTACTCTACACCTTATATTTAGTTTTTCTTTAGTATTTATTACTTTACCTGCGCTAACTTCTAAGTTTAAATATTTTAATCTTTCAATGATTAAACGTTGGACCTGATACCAACAATATAGCGAATAAACTAATTAATACTTTATTTAGTTTAATATGTGATTAGGTGAAAGTGGTAGACAGATGCTTTTTATCTTGAATAGTATCCACTAGGTAGGTCACTATACACAATAGTATTTACTATTTAATACACTATTTGGAATAGTACTTTACTATTCGCGACAATATTTAATTCTTTTGCTATAATTTGTACGTTCTCACCTGATTATATATTTAATGCAGGATCTATTATGGGCTGGCGAGGCCAACAATACGTCCAAACGGTGTGCGCGGTGATGTAAAAATCCTACTCAGTACTCACCATATTTTTCATTATGTTGTATCAGATGTAGCTAGTTACGTTCACTTACTAGTTTTAATTGCAAATTTACGGGATAAATTCCTATCGTCTTCCCAGGCAGTTCCACCCGAAGGGAACACTTCTCTACGGCCACAAGGTTCTCATTCAAACGCCACTCTGGGCTACACAGAGAACTACACACGCAGAGGTTTCTCCTATAGGATCCCTAGCATAAGAACTCGTCCCATAAATTCATAAACAAAAATACCAAGTGAAACCAAGAAACTACATCATTTCAACAACATAATTTACATATGGCTTTCCCTTTCGGGAGGCCTCGAAGGGATTACACAAGCTAAAGGAAATTACTTTCTAACTACCTTTTTGAGCCTTACAATGCTCTGGATATTGTGGCTCTTATGACAGGACTACTACTACTCTACTACTGAGCAATGAGCTTGCTAGCTGGGTTGCAACTCTTTGCTCTATCGGTGGCTGATTCTCCTTCGTCTGGTGTTGTGTCCTCCTCGCGGCAAATGTCTCCTTTTATAGGCGAGAGGGGAGCTCTCTGGATGTCTTCCGGGAGAATGCACCTCTTTATTTTATTTGTAGTAGGGATGCATGTGTGTCCCTCTAGGCTATGAATAAGAGAGATAATGCCCCGACAAACTTCAATCTTCAGGAATTTATCAAGTCTTTGCTTTGTTCACGTGGGCAATGTCTCTCCGTGAATAATTTGCTGGCTCTTCTTTTTTTCTTCGCTTGCCAGCGATGCACTTCTTCATGCCTTCAGATAGATAGCTCCTTCTTAGGAATCCTTGTGTCAGTATATGCGTACATACATGCCAAGCTTCTTCTTGTGTCAGTGTATGCGTACATACATGCCAAGCTCCTCCTTAGGAATCATTGTGTCAATGTATGCGTACATACATGCCAAGACTGCTTAAATATTCAACATTGCTTATTCATTTAATTTAAATTTCTTAAATATTCGACATTGTTTTTTTTTACAGGGGGTCCTCCCTGCCCATATAATTGATAATACCTTATCAATATTTGGAATTTTTATCAATATTCGGGTTATATATATATATATATATATATATGTATATATATATATATATATATATATATATAGGGAAAATACATCCTACGACCGTGTATAGTTACTCCCATGTCTCATATACTATCATGTGATAGTATATATACTACTTTATTATTTTTAGTATGTTCATATACTATATCTAAGATACTCCAAAGTGACTTTTATGAAAAAAATTGCAAGTTGACTCATATTTTTATTATATTTATAAAATACGTATATATCTGTACGTAAAAAAATATATGCTCAAAATATGAGACATACTACCAAAATTTTTATATACATACTACCTAAACATTCTTATATACTATATATTACGTGTACATACACTTCAGAATGATAGATACTATCTATAGCATACGAAACAAAAGTGGGAGTAACCACATCCGATCGTACCAAATATTTGTCGAAACGGTCCATTTGCCTATGTAATAGTATAAACTTGTAAGCTCGTGTATGAAAATAAACACTACTAGCTAGTACCACATCGGTCCATGCCTCCATGCAGCATCAAGTCTATAGTTTATCGGCTAGCTAGCCACAGAACGATGCAGCCGCGGTACAATGTATACGTATATATGGATTTTGAATAATGAACATTGAAAGCATGAACGATGCATTTGACTATGTAATGCTCTCTCTTCACAAAATAAGTGTTTCGAATTTAGTATAATTTTGTATTAAAACTAGTATATAGTTTGTTTTTGCGGATGAGAACTAGTATATAGTTGAGACACTCATTTTAAGACAAAAAGATAGTATAAACTTGGAAGCTTGTATATGAAAAATGTTTTTATTTCTAATTTAGTGCCGGTCTATAGTATCGTTGCAACCTTTTTAGGGGAAACACAATTCAAGCTGGGTCGTAATTATTGTGATTGATGGATTCTACGGCGAATATGAATGCATTTTTGACAACTTGTTTATTTTCTTTGCGGGGTTATGACTCAACTTCTTGGCATTGTAGAAATCCAGCAGGATTGGGTTGGAATCAAAACCCATAAGCTGCTCAAATTGTGGCTCATTTTAAAAATCGTTGTGATATTTTTGCTATCAACCTAATAAGTGCATGTTTGGAACCTCTCCACGCCTGAAAACTCTGCTTCACGCAAGGAGCTCGCTTTGACCCATTCCGTGCACCTGTGCCGCCGCTCCCTCTGGGAGCTGCAGTTGTGGAGCATAGAGGATCCGAACAGGGCCTAAATCTAAATGTTTTTGGTGTTTTTCATACTGCCACATCTTTGAGGGTTCAATTGTGGTCTGCACGAGTTGACTAATCCCATATATCAACAAACTTACTTAGTACGCATATATCACAATTTTGGAGAATTGCAAAATTGACAGTGTGATCTTGAGGCTTTGCTTGGAAGTGGTGTATCTTTAATTCTTTATACACCTATATTTCTTTTACAGGTGTATCTCACCGTCCTTACGTGATTTCCACTTGAGAAATAAAAAACGACCAATCGAGGTGTGCGTATTTTACAGGCCTAAAAGCGGCGATCCAGTCAGGGCCTTATAGTGGTTTGAAAACCCCGACCTGACCCCAGACATACGTAATTAAAGTCTGTGCTGTTCTAGGCGATTCTTATATGAATGAAGTAGGAGCCTGCGCGAACGAGATACACTACTATACCCAGTATATATCTTATACATGGCCATTATAAAAGTACATTTTGCATCTATATAAGGACATCAATAGTAATCAAGGCAACAATTAATGATGTTTTTTGGTACTACCAACTTGTTTAATACTTACATGCATGTAATCATAATGATCACAAAAATTTAGTTTTTTTGAGGATTTAAGTAAAATTTGAAATTCTGAACTTTTTTGAGGACTTAAATAAAATTTGAAATTCTGACATTTTTTGAAAGTATATTCAAAAATTCAAATTCCGAATATTTTAAAAAAATTAAACAAAATTTGAAATTCTAAACATTTTTGAGAATTTAAACAAAATTTGAAATTGTAAACAGTTTTTTAGGATCGAGATGAGCATTGCTGCCTCCATGCAACCTATTTGGGCGTGCTCAACTCAGCATGGCTGAGAGGCCTTTTTTATGGGATGGGCATAGTGGAGGTGAGCTCATACACCCTGACAAATAGTCAAACATGGGTTATGTATGGAATTTTTGAGCTCCCGCACCCTGCCAAACATGCATCTCATCGACCGGTTCAAGTATGTTCATGTTGCTGTATTGTGTATGACCTATCTATTGCTACATAGCTGATGTTTGGTATTGCTTTCAAGGAGCGGCCATATCTGAAAACGGACTCGAGGAAGGAATGGCCATAATCGTATTCAAATGATCTCTAATAATAAATCATTTACAGATGTGAAATAGATATTTCTTCAGACCAACCAAATTTTGTCAATGCAATTTGCTTGCACTCTGAGATCTGACACAATGAAAGACTGATGTCCACATGCAACGTATGACACGATGAAAGGATAATGTCCACATGCAACGTATGATACGAAGAAGATTATAATGTATGACTCGAAGAAGATTATATGAAGTATAGAAGATAATCTTTTGCCACAAGTACATGTCTGCTCCTTTTGAAGAATACAAATTCAGGTTATGGAAGTATACAAACCATGGCTGTTTTACATCAAATAAACTATTCTTAGGATGGGAAATCCAAGCCATGATCACATCCTATGGTATCTGGAAACCCACATCGACTTCTCATCACTATAGTCGGCTAAGATAAAAGAATGAGACCTCGAGCTTACTGAAAGAAGTATGAAAACAAAACATCAAACATAGAAGATGAAACAATCCAAGATAACACCAGACATATTATAGTCGATAACCATACTGTCAATCTTAATCCTTGGAGGCACACCAAAACCATCTCTATGGTAAAAGTTTAAAAAGAACAACAAGTTTAACATGACTCAAAGTTTCAATTCAAACATGATTCTTCATTGCATCGCACCAAGGCTCAGCTATATGCAAGAACTCCACTTCGGCTTCACAATATGGTGATGTCTACATCGACTACGGTTCACAGCAGACTACGGAGACAAGCATCTTGCCAAGTTATTTCCCCAATATAAGCTAATCCCATGTAGATTTTATTAGAATCAGGTTCCTGCAATAGCAACAGAAGTACACGTAAGTTCTAATAAAATATATATGAATCACATTATATTTTCTAACAGCAGACAACATTTAAGCAGAAAAAATATGATAAGTAAATATTCAGCTGTTACCTTGTTTACTACTCCCTTCATTTATAAATATATAAAGGTGTTTTAGATGTTTCAATATGGACTACATTTTGACTGAAATGAGTGAACAAACACACTAAAACATGTTTTTAGAACATCTTATATTTATGAACGAAGGGAGTATGACAGGCAAAATTCTGGCACTAGTAACAAACGATGAACCACAATATATGAATTTACTAGAGAGAAGGCATGAATATTTGAATTTTACTAGAGAGAAGGCATGTACTAGCAATTATAAGAAACAACAGCCATAGCTTTGACATCAAGGGCAAATACTGCCAATGCAGGTACTCACTCCATACTATAATTCTTGCCGTGTTTTTTTTTTTCAAATTTGAACTACAATCATGACAAGAATTATGGAACCGAGGGAGTAATAATATTTTATTTATAAGAGCATGCAAACAATCAGTCATTCTGTGAATCTTCAACAACCATTATGGTGGTCTACATTTGACTCCACTAACATATGTTTTAACATATGCATCATCAACAACAACGCAGTTTCTTATACCTGGGTCATGTTTGACATTACCGACCTGATATGCTAGCACTACAGAATTATGATTTGTTAATGGATGAACGTAGAATAGCTAATTTCAGATCATAACTTTATTTTTTTATTTTTTTTCAATACACATGGACAAACTCTGGCAAAGTCGCATTTATAAAGAACTTTGGCTGTGGCATGTCTGAGCATTTTAAAGCAGCGCAAACTGAGCATTTTCTTGATATCAAAGCAACTCAGCAAACAGAATTTCTACTCATAGAATAACACGCAAACAAAATACACATGCATTCTAAAGGATGATAGCAATTAAAATTTATGACAGCTGACTTGGAAGTTGTGATGAAATACTTGTCGACATGAAGGCATGTGAAACAATCAGTCATTCTGTGAACCTAATACTTTTTTATTTCACAAGAACATGAAACAATCAGTCACTCCCTGAACTTTCCTCAACCATCAGAGCATGGTAGGCTCCATTGGACTCCACCAACATATGTTTGAACATATGCATCATCAACAAAAATGCAGTTTTTGATACCAGAGTCACATTAACAACCTGATATGCTAGCACTACAGAATTATGATTTGTTATTGGATGAATGAACATAGAATAGCTAATTTTAGATCATAACTTTATTTGTTTATTTTCCTCAAATAGACATGACAAACTCTGACAAATTCACATTTATAAAGAACTTTGGCTGTGGCATGTCTGCCCCCTTTAAAGCAGCACAAACTGAGCATTTTCTTGATATCACAGCACTCAGCAAACAGGATTTCAACTCATAGAATAGCATTCAAACAAAATACACATGCATTCTAAAGGATGACAGCAATTAAAAATTATGACAGGTGATATGCAAGTTGTGATGAAATACTTGTCAACATGAACGCATGTGAAATAATAGTAATTCTGTGAACTTAATGCTTTTTATTTCACAAGAGCATGAAACAATCAGTCATTCCGTGAACCTTCACCAACCATTAGAGTATGATAGGCTGCATTGGACTCCACCAACGCATGTTTTAACATACACATTATCAGCGACAGTGCAGTTTCTGAAAACCTGGGTCATGTTTGACATTACCAAAACCAGATATGCCAGCACTACATAATTATGATATGTTAATGTATGGATGTCGAATAGCTAATTTCAGGTCATAAATTTATTATTTATTTATTTTTCTCAAATACACATGACAAGCTTTGGCAAAGTCACATTGATAAGAAACTTTGGCTCTAGCACGGCTTGGCACCTGTAAAGCAGCAAACTGTGGATATTCCCGATATCACAGCAACTCAGCAAACAGGATTTCAATTCATAGAGTAACACTTAAACATACATGCTATCTAAAGGATGAACACTATTAAAATTTATGAAAACAAATATATCATGCACGCTGTGATGAAACAATTGTCAACAAGAGAGGCAAGAGCAGGCATACCTTGGTGCACGATCCCATTGAACCTCAGTAGTTGCAGAACAAGCTTGGAAGCACCCAAACCTGCGGCCTCCCACAACCAACCCCTGGTTCACCTGGATACTGTGCAGTGAAGCATTTACAGGTCCCACCAACCAGAGAATACTCGCTCCATCCCCCACTCCATGGCAATGATCCATACACACAATCGGCACGGATCCCTGGAACATCTGGACCAAGGCACGCGGCGAAATCGTCGTAGCCGATAAACAGCGTCCGCCCGCCGAGGCTCGTTGTCCCCACCCACTTGCCCTCATTGGCGTCCCACAGGAAAATCTTGTATTCCGGATCGATGCGCCCCACCTTGCAGATAAGCAGGGGCTCGCCGCCGCACTCCCCCAACACTGATCTGCCTACGCTCTCCTTGAGAGTCTCCTCAAGGTCCTCGTCGAATTCGCCTCCAAGCATCCACAGTTCCATCGTGTTGTCCTTGGGGAGCGAGGCCATGACGAGCCCGCAGGAGGGGAGGAGCCCGTAGAGGGCGCCGTTGATGATGCGCCAGTCATGGATCTCAAAATCGCCGCCGTAGGACGCGACGCCCCAGTGGGCGTACCAGAGGCTGCAGTACTGGATCTCCCTGCGGTCCGTGGCTGGGGCGAAGACGTAGCCGCCGCTAAGGATGACGCGGCTATACGGCAGCGGGGGCTTGGGGAGGCGGGCCTGCGCGCCGGAGAAGAGGTCGGTGACGAGGATCTCGCCGGTGGCGCCGTCGACGGCGGCGACGCGGGCGCCGTCGGAGGTGAGGACGCCGCCGATCCTGGCGAAGGGGAGGCGGGCGCGGAAGCGGAGGAGGCGGCGGTCGGGGGTGTGAAAGAGGGCGAGCGAGAAGGCGGCGCAGCCGGGCTCGAGGAGCTTGAAGAGGGGTAGCGAGGGGTCGGCGGTGTGCGGCACGAGGAGGTGCGGCGGCTGGAGCGCGAGCAGGGCCCGGCACTTGGGCAGGGCGGCGCGGTAGGCGCGGCAGCCGGCGCGCAGGGCGAAGAAGTCGTGCAGGCTCGTCAGATGCTTCGCGATGTCCGGGACCAGCTCCGCGGGGATGTACGGCCCGCCGGCGTCTGCGTCGCCGTCGACGGGGGCGTTGGCGGGCAAATCTGGGCCGCCGTCGTTCGCGGCCATCCTCTCTCCCCTCTCTCCCTCCTTCGCCGCGACCAGCACAAGATGGCTTTATCGGAGTTGGGCCAAGTCGCGAGTTTTAGGGTGGCAACGGCCGGCGGAGGAGGCGGCGGAGCCCGGCGCCGAGGGCACAAAAAGAGGGGAAACTGTCAAACCCTTCACCCAAGTCCGGGCTTATCTCAAAGAGGCTTCTGCTGCATATAAATTGCACGCGAAATTTGTGTATTAAAAAAAAATAGAGTCCACCACCAACTGATCGTGTCCGTTTACGACGACCTACGAAAGTTCGTTGGATCTATTTTAGTCATGCGACACGAAGTGCACCCATAGTTATCAATCATCGACACTGATTTATCTTCTGTCCATCAATTGCTAGCGACCACCGTATAACTGTCCATCCACGTGTCTTATCAATCATCGACATAGACTTATCATCTCTCCATCCATCGCCATCCTTCTATACACATCTATCTTCACTCAAGTCGATGCTTGTGTGAGAGGTTTTTTGGCATCTTTTTAAATTCTTCTATAATTTTTGAGAAATAATTAAAATCCACTAGCTTATTGCGTCGTTTACGCCGTCGACATGCGAAGTCGTTGGATCTGCTTTAGTCATGCGAAACAGAGTGCGCCCATCGATGGCGTCGGCCACCATCCAACCATCCATACACGTGTGTCATCAACCATCCGCACACACTTATCCTCTAGGTATTCATCATCATCCTCCGATAAGCATTTGTCTTTCTTAAATGAACATCACTCTTGAGCTTTCTCGCCTTCTTTCCCTCCTCCTGGAAGCTTCGAAGGTTGTCGGTCCCTCTCTCCTCTCCACTCTTTTCAAAAAAGCTGCAAGACATGGGTAGAGCGAGGTA
Organism: Hordeum marinum; assembly: GCA_022496015.1. NCBI lineage: Eukaryota > Viridiplantae > Streptophyta > Magnoliopsida > Poales > Poaceae > Hordeum > Hordeum marinum. The sequence goes on from CM039673.1 coordinate 38,673,026, forward strand.
GCACTGCTGCAAAGAGCGGCATGTTCGCAACATCATTCGTATTGAATTGGGCGTTCGTGTTAGTAATGAGCAACTACAACGTTACCTCGCGCCTCTCTTCCTGGGATAACCCCTTTAAACGTGATATAACTGGGTTCGATGCGTGATTTATCAAATTGCATTTTTTTGTAGAGTGTTCTCGTAAATAAGGTTTAAGCTACTGCCACCATCCATTAAAACCTTTTGTAGCCGACATCCATCCACTATAGGGTCGAGGACTAAGGCCATCGCTCCTCAGCTCGGGCCAGTATTTGTCTGATCCTGTTGCCCGAAAGTGACAAGTATTTCCAACCATTTGATCGATGCTGCTACGTAACAAACGTGGTTTCATCTCCCGAAGAGCTCTCTTTCGTTGATTCCTTGATGGATAAGTTCCATAGTTCATTAAGATCTCGCACTTGTCAGATGATATTGTTGGACGCTTGCGATGCGTTTCAGTGTTGTGAAGGAGGTCTTCCCCTCCCTTCGCCACCTGTTTAACCACCCAACAAGCCCTAAGGCTATGAGTCGGGTTTGTGTTTAACAAGACAAAGTGGATTGGACATGGTTGATCCAGGAGTGCGTCGAGAGTGGTTTGGATCTTATTACATGTCTCTTCCTTTTCGGTGATGAATCTTCTACCTTAGAGCGCACAAGGTGCTTGTTTAGACGAGTATGCCTATCGTGGTTCGCTGCTTTGACACACATTGAATCCCTCTGCTCATTTTGAGCCAACCATGCGTCCTCCATGACGCAAAATCTTGATACCAAGTCTGATAGTTCGGAAAATGTTTGAACTCGATGGCGAGCGAGGCCGTTCAAGATGCCCTCATCTTGCCAATTGTATCGAAAAGCTGCCAAGACTTCAAGGTCACGGGAATCTAGAATTTTGTTCTTGACGAATAAGAATCTCATCCAGAATTGTCGAACTGTCTCGCGGGATTGTTGTTCGACGTAGATTAGATCCAGACATCGGGTGTTCCTGAATTACTCGGGAAGTACTCGATGTCGGGGGGGGGGATCAAATTTTTTATAACAACCTGTTGTAGGCTTGACATTTCGAGGTACTCCTCCCGAGATAGTTGTGCCAAAGCAGAATTACCCGGATTGACTTTTGGGTCTGGGCTCCAAGTTCCTTCCAACTGGACAGGCATGTCGTCCCCCATCGGTTGACGTGTTGGTTCTTGGTTCATATGCACATAAAGATCCCGGACGGAGATAGCAGAGAGAGTGCAAGGCTCAAGTATAAGTTTGAGATCGCTACACCTCGGCTCTTGAGGGAGGAGGGGCAATCTGATGTGCTTTTCCTCTTTGCTATTGGGGAATGTTGCATGGGAAACAAAAAAATTCCTACGCACACGCAAGATCTATCCATGGTGATGAGCATCTACGAGAGGGAGAGTGGATCTACGTACCCTTGTAGATCGCTAAGCAGTAAGCTTTAAGAAACGCGGTTGATGTAGTCGAACGTCTTCGCGATCTAAATCGCCAAGCGTCCCACGATCCAATCACGATCCGTCCCGATCAAGTACCGAACGGACGGCACCTCCGCGTTCAGCACACGTACAACTTGATGATGATCTCCGCCTTCTTGATCCAGCAAGAGGGAGCACAGAGGTAGACGAGTTCTCCGGCAGCGTGACGACGCTGCGATGATGGTGGTGGAGTAATCTCAGCAGGGCTTTGCCTAAGCATAGCTGAAACCGATCTAGAGGAGGAACTACGAACTAGAGGGTAGGGTTGCACGTGGCTTAAAATCTTGTGCCAAAACCCTAAAACCTCTAGTATATATAAGAGGAAGAGAGGAGGAGGCTTGGACCAAGGGACAAGCCATCTAGGCTTCGACCGAAGGGAGGAGAGGAGGAATCCTCCTCCAATCCTAGTAGGACTAGGACTCCTTCCTTATTTGGTCTTTTTGCCTTTTTTCACCTTTTTCTCTTTGGGCTTTTCTTCCCAGCCGCATGGGCCTTGTGTGGGACTTCCACCAGCCCACTAAGGGCTGGTATTCACCCTCCCACAGCCCATGTAGCCTATTGGGTCGAAATACCCCTCCCGATGGTCCCCCGGTACACTACCGGCACTCCCGGTACACTACCGATGAGCCCGAAACTTTTCCGGCGACCAAAACAGGACTTCCTATATATCAATCTTTACCTCCGGACCATTCCAGATCTCCTCGTGATATTTGGGATCTCATCCGGGACTTCGAACAACCTTCGGTCGCCACCATGCATAACTCTATACTACCGAAACGTCACCAAACCTTAAGTGTGCAGACCCTGCGGGTTCGAGAACTATGTAGACATGACCGAGACACCTCTACGGTCAATAACCAATAGCGGGACCTGGATGCCCATATTGGTTCCTATATATTCTACGAAGATCTTTATCGGTCGAACCTCTATATATGTCAAGGATTCTGTTAATCCCGTATGATGTTCCCTTTGTTCTTCGGTATGTTACTAGCCCGAGATTCGATCGTCGGTATCTCCATACCTAGTTCAACCTCGTTACTGGCAAGTCTCTTTACTCGTTCTATAATACAAGATCCCATGACTAACACTTAGTCACATTGCTTGCAAGGCTTATTGTGATATTGTATTACCGAGTGGGCCCTGAGATACCTCTACGTCACACGGAGTAACAAATCCCAGTCTTGATCCATGCCAACCCAACAGACACCCTCGGAGATACATGTAGAGCACCTTTATAGTCACCCAGTTACGTTGGGATGTTTGATACACACAAGGCACTCCTCCGGTGTCCGTGAGTTGCATGATCTCATGGTCATAGGAACATATACTTGACATGCAGAAAACTGTAGCAATAAATTGACACGATCATATGCTACGTTTATAGTTTGGGTCTTGTCCATCCCATCATTCTCCTAATGATGTGATCCCGTTATCAAATGACATCACATGTAAATGGCTAGGAAACCTTGACCATCTTTGATCAACGAGCTAGTTCACTAGAGGCATACTAGGGACAAAGTATTGTCTATTTATCCATACATGTAATGTGTTTCCAACCAATACAAGTATAGCATCGATAATAAACAATTATCATGAACAAGGAAATATAATAATAAACACTTTATTTATTGCCTCTAGGTCATATTTCCAACAGTCTCCCACTTGCACTAGAGTCAATAATCTAGTTCACATCACTATGTGATTTACATTCTAATGAACCGAACACCCATGCAGTTCTGGTGTTGATCATGTTTAGCCCTTCGAAGAGGATTAGTCAACGGGTCTGCAACATTCAGATCCGTGTGCACTTTGCAAATATTTATGTCCTTCTCCTCAATGTAATCGCGGATGGAATTGAAGCGTCGCTTTATGTGTCTGGTCCTCTTGTGAAACCTTGGTTCCTTGGCCAGAGCAATGGCACCAGTGTTGTCATAGAACAGAGTCATTGGATTCAGTGCACTGGGCACTACTCCAAGATTTGTCATGAACTACTTCATCCAGACACCTTCCTCCGCCGCCTCCGAGGCTGCGATGTACTCCGCTTCGCATGTATAATCGGCTACCACACTTTTCTTGGAACTGCACCAGCTTACCGCTCCCCGTTTGAGAATAAATACGTATCCGGTTTGTGACTTAGAGTCATCCGGATCAGTGTCAAAACTTGCATCGACGTAACCCTTTACGACGAGCTCTTCATCACCTCCATAAACGAGAAACATTTCCTTAGTCCTTTTCAGGTACTTAAGGATATTCTTGACCGTCGCCCAGTGCTCCATTCCAGGATCACTTCGAAACCTTCCGGCCATAGTTATGGCAAGGCTGACATTGGGTCTTGTGCACAACATTGCATACATGATAGAGCCTATGGCTGAAGCATAGGGGATGACACTCATCTTTTCTCTATCTTCTGCAGTCACTGGGCATTGAGTCTTACTCAACTTCACACCTTGTAACACAGGCAAGAACCCCTTCTTGGACTGATCCATTTTGAACTTCTTCAAAACTTTATCAAGGTATGTGCTCTGTGAAAGTGCTATTAAGCATCTCAATCTATCTCTATAGATCTTAATGCCTAATATGAAAGCAGCTTCTCCTAGGTCCTTCATTGAAATACTCTTGTTCAAATATTCCTTCACACTTTCTAGCATTTCTATATTGTTTCCAATCAACAATATGTCATCCACATATAATATTACAAATGCTATAGAGCTCACACGCACTTTCTTGTAAATACAAGCTTCTCCATAAACTTGTATAAACCCAAACGCTTTGATCACCTCATCAAAGCGCTTATTCCAACTCCGAGATGCTTGCACCAGCCCATAAATGGATCGCTAGAGTTTGCAAACTTTGTCAGCATTCTCTAGATCGACAAAACCTTCTGGTTGCATCATATACAACTCTTCCTCAAGGAAACCGTTGAGGAACGTTGTTTTGACATCCACCTGCCAAATTTCATAGTCGAAATAAGCAGCTATTGCCAACATGATTCTGACAGACTTAAGCATCGCTACGGGTGAGAAGGTCTCATCGTAGGCAACTCCTTGAACTTGTGAAAAACCCTTTGCCACAAGTCGAGCTTTATAGACGGTGACATTACCATCCGCGTCCCTCTTCTTCTTAAAGATCCATTTGTTCTGAATGGCCTTTTACCCTTCAAGTAATACTTTCAAAGTCCATACTTTGTTTTCATACATGGATCTCATCTCGGATTTCATGGCCTCTAACCATTTCTCGCAATCCGGGCCCATCATCTCTCCTCCATAGCTCGTAGGTTCATTGTTGTCCAACAACATGATCTCCAAGACAGGGTTGCCGTACCACTTAGGAGCAGTACGTGCCCTTGTCGACCTACGAGGTTTAATTGTAACTTGATCCGAAGCTTCATGATCATCATCATTAACTTTCTCTTCAACCGTCGTAGGTTCCACAGAAACATCTTTCTGCGCTGCGCTACTCTCTGGTTGAAGTAAAGGTTCAATAACCTCATCAAGTTCTATTTTCCTCCCACTCAATTCTTTTGAGAGAAAACTCTTTCTCAAGAAATGTTTCGTTCTTAGCGACAAACACTTTGCCTTCGGATCTGAGATAGAAGGTATACCCGACTGTCTCTTTCGGGTATCCTATGAAGACGCATTTCGCCGCTTTGGGTTCCAGCTTTTCAGGCTGAAGCTTTTTGACATAAGCATCACATCCCCAAACTTTAAGAAACGACAACTTTGGCCTCTTGCCAAACCATAGTTCATATGGCGTCGTCTCAGCAGATTTCGATGGTGCCCTATTTAAAGTGAATGCAATTGTCTCTAATGCATAACCCCAAAACGATAGTGGCAAATCAGCAAGAGACATCATAGAACGCACCATATCTAATAAGGTTCGATTATGACGTTCGGACACACCATTACGCTGTGGTGTTCCAGGCGGTGTCAACTGTGAAACAATTCCACACTATCTTAAGTGACTGCCAAACTCATAACTCAGATATTCACCTCCTCAATCAGATTGCAGGAATTTAATCTTCCTATTACGATGATTCTCAACTTCACTCTGAAATTGCTTGAATTTTTCAAACGTTTTAGACTCGTGTTTCATTAAGTAAATATACCCATATCTACTTAAGTCATCAGTGAACGTGAGAAAATAACGATATCCACCGCGTGCTGTAACATTCATTGGACCGCACACATCAGTATGTATGATTTCCAATAAGTCGCCTGTTCCATTGTTCCAGAGAACGGCGTTTTAGTCATCTTGCCCATGAGGCATGGTTCGCATGTGTCAAGTGATTCAAAATCAAGTGACTCCAAAAGTCCATCAGCATGGAGCTTCCTCATGCGTTTTACACCAATATGACCTAAAGGGCAGTGCCACAAAAAAGTCGTACTATCATTATCAACTCTACATCTTTTGGCATCAATGTTATGAACATGTGTATCATCACTATCAAGATTCAATATGAATAAACCCCTCACATTGGGTGCATGACCATAAAATATATTACTCATATAAATAGAACAACCATTATTCTCTGATTTAAATGAGTAACCGTCTCGCAATAAACATGATCCAGATATAATGTTCATGCTTAACGCAGGCACTAAATAACAATTATTCAGGTTCATCACTAATCCCGATGGTAATCGAAGAGAGAGCATGCCGACGGCGATCACATCAACCTTGGAACCATTTCCCACGCGCATCGTCACTTCGTCCTTTGCCAGCCTTCGTCTATTTTGTAGTTCCTGTTTTGAATTGCAAATGTGAGCAACCGAACCGGTATCAAATACCCAAGCACTACAACAAGAGATAGTAAGGTACACATCAATAACATGTATATCATATATACCTTGTTTGTCGTTGGCCGCCTTCTTGTCAGCCAGGTACTTGGGGCAGTTCTGCTTCCAGTGACCAGTTCCCTTGCAATGAAAGCACTCAGTTTCTGGCTTAGGTCCAACCTTGGGCTTCTTTACAGGAGTAGCAACTGCTTTGCCATCCTTCTTGGTTTTACCCTTCTTGCCCTTGCCTTTGCCATTCTTCTTGAAACTAGTGGTTTTATTGATCATCAACACTTGATGTTCTTTCTGGATTTCAAACTCAGCGACTTTTAGCATCGCAAACAGCTCGATGACTGACTTGTTCATCCTGTGCATGTTATAATTCATCACAAAGCTCTTGTAACCAAGTGGCAGTGATTGAAGAACTCTGTCAGTGATCACCTCTGACGGAAGGGCAATTCCCAAATCCGCCAGATGAGTCGAATACCCAGACATTCTGAGTATATGTTCACTGATAGACCCGTTCTCCTCCATTTTGCAAGCATAGAACTTATCGGAGGTCTCATACCTCTCGATCCGGGCATTCTTCTGAAAGATAAACTTCAACTCCTGGAACATCTCATATGCTCCATGACGTTCAAAACATCTTTGAAGTCCCGGTTCTAAGCCATACAATATTGCACACTGAACTATTGAGTAATCTCCAGAACGTGCCTCCCAAGCCTTCTTAACGTCTTCGGATGACATGTCTTCTGGTTGGTCACCAAGCGGTGCATCAAGGACATATGATTTCTGGGAAGCCATGAGGATAATCCTCATATTACGGGCCCAGTCAACAAAGTTACTTCCATCATATTTCAACTTAGCTTTCTCTATGAACGCATTAAAATTCAGGGGTGCTACTGCAGGAGCCATTGATCTACAACATAAATCTGCAAAGGTTACTTAGACTATTGTTCAAGATAATGAGTTTAGTTAGTCAAATTACTAAAGCTCCCACTCAAATCGACATCCCTCAGGTTATCTGAATGTCACATGATCCAAATTCACCAACTCAAGTCCGATCATCACGTGAGTTGAGGTGGTTTCAATGGTGAACATCATCATGTTGATCAGATCTAGTATATGACTCATGTTCGACCTTTCGGTCTCTTGTGTTCCGAGGCCATGTCTGTACATGCTAGGCTCGCCAAGTTTAACCCGAGTGTTCTGCATGTGCAACACTGGCTAGCACCCATTGTATGTGAACGTTGAGTCTATCTCACCCGATCATCACGTGGTGTCTCGACACGACGAACTTTCGCAATGGTGCACACTCGGGGAGAACACAATTCATCTTGAAATTTAAGTGAGGGATCACCTTATAATGCTACCGTCTTCCTAAGCAAAACAAGGTGCATAAAAGGATTAACATCACATGCAAATCATAAGTGACATGATATGGCCATGAACTTGTGCTTTTGATCTCCATCTTGAAAGCACCGGCATGATCTCCATCATCACCGGCATGACACCATGATCTCCATCATCTTGATCTCCATCAACGTGTCGCCATCAGGGTTATTGCACCCACCATGCTTCTACTACTATTGCTACCGTTTAGCGATAAAGTAAAACATTACATAGCGCTTAATGATTGACATGCAGGTCATACAATAATTAAAGACAACCCTATGGCTCCTGCTGGTTGCCATACTCATCGACATGCAAGTCGTGATATTCTATACAAAACATGATCATCTCATACATCACATATATCTCATCATGTAATTGGCCATATCACATCACAACATACCCTGTAAAAACAAGTTAGACGTCCTCTAATTGTTGTTGCATGTTTTACGTGGCTGCTATGGGTATCTAGCAAGAACAATTCTCACCTATGCAAAAACCACAACAGTGATACATAAGTTGCTTTTCAACCTTCTCAAGGACCGCCTTTGTCGAATCCGATCCAACTAAAGTAGGAGAAACAGACACCCGACAGCCATCTTTGTGCAACGAGGTTACACGTCAGTCGATGGAACTGGTCTCTCCTAAGCGCACGAGTAAGGTTGGTCCGGGACGCTTCATCCCACAATACCGCTGAACCAAAACACGACCAAGGGAGGAAGCAATCTAAGCATCAATGCCCACAAACTCTTTGTGTTCTACTCGAGATCTCATCTACACATAGACCTAGCTCATGATGCCACTGTTGGGAACATTTCATGGGAAACAAAAAATTTCCTACGCACATGCAAGATCTATCCATGGTTATGAGCATCTACGAGAGGGAGAGTGGATCTACGTACCCTTGTAGATCGCTAAGCGGGAAGCGTTAAGAAACGCGGTTGGTGTAGTCGAACGTCTTCGCGATCCAAATCACCGAGCATCCCGCGATCTCATCACGATCCGTCCCGCGATCCAACCACGATCCGTCTCACGAACTCATCACAATCCGTCCCGCAATCTCATCATGATCCATCTCACGATCTTGATCACGGTCCTTCCGATCTAGCGCCGAATGGACGACACCTCCGCGTTCAGCACACGTACAACTCGATGACGATCTTCTCCCTCTTGATCCAGCAAGAGGGAGCGGAGAGGTCGATGAGTTCTCCGGCAGCGCGACAGCGTTGCAGCGATGGTGGTGGAGCTATTTTAGCAGGGCTTCGCCTAAGCACTGCTGAAAACCGATCTAGAGGAGAAACTGTGATCTAGAGGAGAGGTAGCACGTGGCTATTAGGGTTAGCTTTTTCCTCTAAGTCCTCCAGAGTATATAGGAGGGAGGGAGGGGAGGAGGCAGCCTCAAACCCTCAAGGTTTGGTCGAAATTGGAGGTGGAGGAGTCCTACTCCAATCCTATTAGGAGTAGGATTCCTCCTTTCCACTTGGAAACTCTTTCCACCTCTCCACCTTTGGATTTTTTCCTTCTTAAACCACTCCAGCCGCATGGGCCCTTAGAGGAGGCTTAAGGCAGACCACCAGGGGCTGGTTTACCTCCTCCCACATCCCATGTGGCCTCTTGGATCGAAATACCTCTCCCGATGGTCCCCCGATACACTCCCGGCACTCCCGGTACACTACCGATGAGCCCGAAACTTTTCCGGCGACCAAAACAGGACTTCCTATATATCAATCTTTACCTCTGGACCATTTAGGAGCTCCTCGTGACGTCTCGGATCTCATCCGGGACTCTGAACAACCTTCGGTCACCACCATACATAACTCTATACTACCGAAATGTCACCGAACCTTAAGTGTGAAGACCCTGCAGGTTCGAGAACTATGTAGACATGACCGAGACACCTCTACGGTCAATAACCAATAGTGGGACTTGGATGCCCATATTGGTTCCTACATATTCTATGAAGATCTTTATTGGTCGAACCTCTATGTCAAGGATTCAGTTAATCCCGTATGATATTCCCTTTGTTCTTCGGTATGTTACTTGCCCAAGATTCGATCGTCGGTATCTCCATACCTAGCTCAACCTCGTTATCGGCAAGTATCTTTACTCATTCGATAATACAAGATCCCATGACTAACACTTAGTCACATTGCTTGCAAGGCTTATTGTGATGTTGTATTACCGAGTGGGCCCTGAGATACCTCTCCGTCACACGGAGTAACAAATCCCAGTCTTGATCCATGCCAACCCAACAGACACCCTCGGAGATACCTGTAGAGCACCTTTATAGTCACCCAGTTACATTGCGACATTTGATACACACAAGGTACTCCTCCGGTGTCAGTGAGTTGCATGATCTCATGGTCATAGGAACAAATACTTGACATGCAGAAAACAGTAGCAATAAACTGACACGATCATATGCTACGTTTGTAGTTTGGGTCTTGTCCATCACATCATTCTCCTAATGACATGATCCCGTTATCAAATGACATCTCATGTCCATGACTAGGAAACCATAGTCATCTTTTATCAACGAGCTAGTCTATTAGAGGCACACTAGGGACATGGTGTTGTCTATGTATCCACACATGTATCTGAGTTTCCGATCAACACAATCATAGCATGGATAATAAACGATTATCATGAACAAGGAAATATGATAATAACCAATTTATTATTGCCTCTAGGGCATATTTCCAATAGAGCGCTGCCCCACCTCCTCCTCTGACGCCAGGCCTCTTCCTTGAGGAGACCCACATTGAGGGGAAGGTGCTGGAGTTTGTCCTCGAACTGGCCGGTCCCGTCCGGAGTCATCTATGCCTCCCTCGCCCTTCTCTAGGGTGATGGAGGTCGACAAGCCACCCATCCTATGGTTGCGGGCGCATGGTTGATGTAACGGTGTGACGCGGGTGGACGTCGAGCACCCAGTGAGTTGCATCATGTTCCTCAGGCGTGGCTAGAAGACCTTCGCCCGCGCCCACAACCTCCAGGAAGGGCATGTCCTTTGTTTTAAAATGACGGAGGCCAATCTGCTCTCCCTTGGGGAGAAAGTCAAATAAAGATGTACTTAGGAAAAGGAGACATCTCATGTAAATTCCACCCTATTTTGAATAACTGCATACTATCTTCCTTGTTATACTGTTTCTTTGCATCGAACTTTCTATTGGAAATACGCCCTAGAGGCAATAATAAAATGATTATCATTGTATTTCCTTGTTCATGATAATTGTTCATGCTATAATTGTGTTAATCGGAAACCATAATACATGTGTGAATACATAGACCACAACATGTCCCTAGTGAGCCTCTAGTTGGCTAGCTCGTTGATCAATAGATGGTCACGGTTTCATGACCATGGACATTGGATGTCATTTATAATGGGATCACGTCATTAGGAGAATGATGTGATGGACAAGACCCAATCCTAAGCATAGCACAAGATCGTGTAGTTCGTCTGCTAAAGCTTTTCAATGTCAAGTATCGTTTCCTTAGACCATGAGACTGTGAAACTCCCGGATACTGTAGGAATGCTTTGGGTGTGCCAAACGTCATAACGTAACTAGGTGGCTATAAAGGTGCACTGCGGGTATCTCCAAAAGTGTCTGTTGGGTTGGCACGAACCGAGACTGGGATTTGTCACTCCGTGTGATGGAGAGGTATCTCTGGGCCCACTCGGTAAGACATCATCATAATGAGCTCGATGTGACTAAGGAGTTAGCCATGGGATGATGTATTACGGAATGAGTAAACAGACTTGCCGGTAATGAGATTGAACAAGGTATAGAGATACCGACGATCGAATCTTGGGCAAGTATCATATCGATAGACAAAGGGAATTGCATACGGGATTGACTGAATCCCCGACATCGTGGTTCATTCAATGAGATCATCACGGAGCATGTGGGAGCCAACATGGGTATCCAGATCCCGCTGTTGGTTATTGACCGGAGAGGTGTCTCGGTCATGTCTACGTGTTTCCCGAACCCGTAGGGTCTACACACTTAAGGTTCGATGACGCTAGGGTTATAGGGAAATGGTATACGTGATTACCTAAGGTTGTTCGGAGTCTCGGATGAGATTCCTAACGTCACAAGGAGCTCCGGAATGGTTCGGAGGTAAAGATTGATATATAGGAAGTCCAGTTTTGGTCACCGGAAAGTTTTGGGCTCATCGGTAGTATACCGGGAGTGCCGGGAGGGTGCCGGAGGACCCCCGGGAGGGGTGTGACGACCAAAGGACTTTGTGGGCTGTTAGAGGAGGTGTACCATCCCTTATTGGGATGTCCAAGTCCTTACGAAAAGGCCCATGCGGCTAGGGATAAAGAGATAAGGCTAAAGGAGATTCAAAAGGAAGAGATCCACCTCCCTTGTGGGAGGTGGACTCCTCCCTAGCTTTGGCCGAAGCTCTCCTCCTTGGGGGAGGGGCCAAGGCAGCCCTCCCTCTCCCTCCTCCTATATATACGTGAGGTTTCGACTATTTTGAGACAAGATTTGATCTCTCTCCCACGGCGCAGCCCTACCTCTCTTCCTCCTCCTCCGCAGTGCTTAGGCGAAGCCCTGCAGGAATACCTTGCTGCTCCACCACCACCACGCCGTCGTGCTGCTGTTGGAGCTCTTCCCAAACCTCTCCCTCCTCCTTGCTGGATCAAGGCACAAGAGACGTCACTGGGCTGTACGTGTGTTGAACGCGGAGGCGCCGTTGTTCGGCGCTGAGATCGGAGTCCACCGCGATCTGAATCGTTACGAGTACGACTCCACCAACCGCGTTCTTGTAACGCTTCCGCTTAGAGATCTTCAAAGGTATGAAGATGCAATCTCCCCCACTCGTTGCTAGTTTCTCCATAGATAGATCTTGGTGACATGTAGGAATTTTTTTGATTTACTACTACGTCTCCCAACGGTGGCATCATGAGCAAGGTCTATGTGTAGAATCTATGCACGAGTAGAACACAAAGCAGTTGTGGGCGTCGATCTTGTTAATTTGCTTACCACTACTAGTCTTATCTTGATTCGGCGGTATTGTGGGATGAAGCGGCTCGGACCAACTTTACACGTACGCTTACGTGAGACCGGTTCCACAACCTAACATGCACTTGTTGCATAAGGTGGCTAGCGGGTGTCTGTCTCTTCCACCTTAGTCAGATTGGATTCGATGAAAAGGGTCCTTATGAAGGGTAAATAGCAATTAGCATATCACGTTGTCGTTTTGGCGTAGGTAAGAAACCTTCTTGCTAGAAACCTATAGCAACCACGTAAAAACTTGCAACTACAAATTAAAGGACGTCTAACTTGTTTTTGCAGCATGTGCCTTGTGATGTGATATGGCCAAAAGGATGTGATGTGATGCATTGTGATGTATGAGATTGATCATGTTCTTGTAATAGGATTCACGACTTGTATGTCGATGAGTATGACAACCGGCAGGAGCCATAGGAGTTGTCTTATTTTATTGTATGACCTGCGTGTCAATAATAAACGCCATGTAATTACTTTACTTTATTGCTAAACGTTAGCCATAGTAGTAGAAGTAATAGTTGGCGAGACAACTTCATGAAGACACAATCACGGAGATCATGATGATGGAGATCATGGTGTCGTGCCGGTGATAGTGATGATCATGGTGCCCTGAAGATGGAGATCAAAGGAGCAAGATGATATTGGCCATATCATGTCACTATATTGATTGCATGTGATGTTTATCATGTTTACATCTTATTTGCTTAGAACAATGGTAGTAAATAAGATGATCTCTCAATAAAATTTCAAGAAAAGTGTTCACCCTAACTGTGCACTGTTGCTAAGGATTGTTGTTCCGAAGCACCACGTGATGATCGGGTGTGATAGGCTCTAACGTTCGCATACAACGGGTGTAAGCCAGATTTACACACGTAGAACACTTAGGTTGACTTGACAAGCCTAGCAAGTACAGACATGGCCTCGGAACACGGAAGACTGAAAGGTCAAACATGAGTTGTATAGAAGATACGATCAACATGGAGATGTTCACCATGGATGACTAGTCCGTCTCATGTGATGATCGGACACAGACTAGTTGACATGGATCATGTGTCACTTAGATGACTAGAGAGATGTCTATCTAAGTGGGAGTTCATTAAATAATTTGATTATGTGAACTTAATTATCATGAACTTAGTCTAAAATTGTCTTTACAATCTATACTGTAGATCCAATGGCCAACGCTAATGCCAACCTCAACTTCAACGCGTTCCTAGAGAAAACCAAGCTGAAAGATGATGGAAGCAACTATGCGGACTGGGTCCGTGGCTTGAGGATCATCCTCATAGCTTCCAAGAAATTGTATGTCCTTGATGCACCACTAGGTGACCCACCCCTTCTCACAGCAGAGCAAGACGTTACGAACACTTGGCATTCACGCTGCGATGATTATTCCCTTGTTCAGTGCGGCATACTTTACAGTTTAGAACCGGGGCTCCAAAAGCGTTTTGAGCAACACGGAGCATATGAGATGTTCCAAGAGTTGAAACTGGTTTTCCAAGCTCATGCCCGGGTCGAGAGATATGACGTCTCCGACAAGTTCTTCAGCTGTAAGATGGAGGAGAACAGTTCTGTTAGTGAGCACATGCTCAAGATGTCTGGGCTACACAACTGCTTGACTCAGCTAGGAGTTAATCTCCCGGATGACTTGGTCATTCACAGAATCCTCTAGTCGCTTCCACCTAGCTATAAGAGCTTTGTGATGAACTACAACATGCAAGGAATGGATAAGTCCATTCTTGAGTTGTAGTCGATGCTGAAATCAGCGGAGGTCGAGATCAAAAAGGAGCATCAAGTGTTGATGGTAAATAAGACCACTAGTTTCAAGAAAGGCAAGGGTAAGAAGAACTTCAAGAAGGACGACAAAGCTGTTGTCGCGCCCGGTAAGCAATTTGCCGGGAAGAAGAACAAGAATGGACCCAAGCCTGAGACTGAGTGCTTTTATTGCAAGGGTACCGGTCACTAGAAGCGGAACTGCCCCAAGTACTTAGCGGATAAGAAGGCTGGCAACGTTAAAGATATATGTGATATACTTGTTATTGATGTGTACCTAACCAGCGCTCGTAGTATCTCCTGGGTATTTGATACCGGTGTAGTTGCTCACATTTGTAACTCCAAGCAGGAGCTGCGGAATAAGCGGAGACTGGCGAAGGACGAGGTGACGATGTGCGTCGAGAATGGTTCCAAGGTTGATGTGATCGCCGTCGTCACACTACCTCTGCATCTACCTTCGGGATTAGTTTTAAACCTTAATAATTTTTATTTAGTACCAGCTTTGAGCATGAACATTGTATCTGGAACTCGCTTGATAAGAGATGGCTACTCATTTAAATCTGAGAATAATGGTTGTTCTATTTATATGAGAGAAATGTTTTATGGTCATGCCCTGCTGGTCAATGGTTTATTCTTGATGAATCTCGAATGTGATGTTACACATGTCCATAGTGTGAGTACCAAAAAGTGTAAGGTTGATAACGATAGTCCCACTTACATGTGGCACTGCCGCCTTGGTCATATTGGTGTCATAGGCATGAAGAAGCTCCATGCTGCTGGACTTTTGGAGTCTCTTGATTTTGAATCATTTGACACGTGCGAACCATGCCTCATGGGCAAGATGACCAAGACTCCGTTCTCCGGAACAATGGAGCGAGCAACTGACTTGTTGGAAATAATACATACCGATGTATGTGGTCCAATGAGCGTCGAGGCTCGTGGTGGCTACTGTTATGTTCTCACCCTCACTTCTGACTTGAGCAGATATGGGTATGTCTACTTAATGAAACACAAGTCTGAAACCTTTCAAAGGTTCAAGGAATTTCAGAGTGAGGTAGAGAATCAACGTGATAGGAAAATAAAGTGCATACGATCTGATCGTGGCGGAGAATATTTAAGTCACGAGTTTGGCACGCACTTAAGGAAATGTGGAATTGTTTCACAACTCACGCCACCTGGCACACTTCAGCGAAATGGTGTGTCTGAACATCGTAATCGCACTCTATTGGATATGGTGCAGTCTATATTGTCTCTTACCGACTTACCACTATCATTTTGGGGATATGCATTAGAGACTGCCGCATTCACTTTAAATAGGGCACCGTCAAAATCCATTGAGACGACACCATATGAATTATGGTTTGGAAAGAAACCTAAGCTGTCGTTTCTAAAAGTTTGGGGATGCGATACTTATGTGAAGAAACTTCAACCTGAGAAGCTCGAACCCAAAGCGGAAAAGTGTGTCTTCATAGGATATCCCAAAGATACTATTGGGTATACCTTCTACCTCAGATCCGAAGGCAAAGTCTTTGTTGCTCAGAATGGATCCTTTCTCGAAAAAGAATTTCCCTCGAAAGAAGTAAGTGGGAGGAAAATAGAACTTGATGAGGTAATTGTACCTCCGCTCGAACCAGAGAGTAGTGCAGCACAGGAAGTTGTTTCTGTGGAGCCTACACCAGCTGGAGAGGAAGTTAATGATGATGATCATGAATCTTGAGATTAAGTTACTATTGAACATCAAAGGTCCACTAGGACACGTTCCGCACCAGAGTGGTACGGCAACCCTATCCTGGAGATCATGTTGTTAGATAACGGTGAACCTTCAAACTATGAAGAAGCGATGGCGGGCCTGGATTCCAACAAATGGCTTGAAGACATGAAATCTGAGATAGGATCCATGTATGAGAACAAAGTGTGGACTTTGGTGGACTTGCCTGATGATAAGAGAGCCATTGAAAATAAATGGATCTTTAAGAAGAAGACTGACACGGATGGTAATGTGACCGTCTATAAGGCTCGACTTGTCGCTAAGGGTTATCGACAAGTTCAAGGAGTTGACTACGATAAGACTTTCTCACTCGTAGCGATGCTAAAGTCTATCCGAATCATGTTAGAAATTGCCGCATTTTATGATTATGAGATCTGGCAAATGGACGTCAAAACGGCATTCCTTAATAGCTTCCTTATGGAAGAACTGTATATGATGCAGTCGGAAGGTTTTGTCGATCCTAAAGATGCTAACAAAGTATGCAAGCTCCAGCGCTCCATCTATGGGCTGGCGCAAGCATCTCGGAGTTGAAACATTCGCTTTAATGAGGTGATTAAAGCATTTGGGTTTGTACAGGTTTATGAAGAACCCTGTATTTATAAGAAAGTGAGTGGGAGCTCTGTAGCATTTCTCATATTTTAGTGGATGACATACTGATAATGGGAAATGATATAGAACTTTTGTAATGTGTAAAGGCCTACTTGAATAAAAGTTTTTCAATGAAGGACCTTGGAGAAGCTACTTACATATTAGGTATTAATATCTATAGAGATAGATTGAGACGCCTCATAGGTCTTTCACAAAGCACATACCTTGAAAAGATATTGAAGAAGTTCAATACGGACCAGTCCAAGAAGGGGTTCTTGCCTGTGTTACAAGGTGTGAGATTGAGTACGACTAAATGCCCGACTACGACAAAGGATAGAGAAGAGATGAGTGTCATCCCCTATGCTTCAGCCATAGGCTCTATTATGTATGCCATGCTGTGTACCAGACCCGATGTGAACCTTTCCATAAGTTTGGTAGGGAGGTACCAAAGTGATCCTGGAGCGGAACACTGGACAACGGTCAAGAATATCCTGAAGTACCTGAAAAGGACAAAGTACATGTTTCTCGTATATGGAGGTGCCGAAGAGCTCGTCGTAAAGGGTTACGTCGATGCTAGCTTCGACACAGATCCGGACGACTGGTGCAGCAGCAAGCAAAGCGTCGTGGTGGCATCTACATGTGAAGTGGAGTACATAGCTGCTTCGGAAGCAGCAAAGGAAGGAGTCTGGATGAAGGAGTTCATCACCGACCTAGGAGTAATTCCAAGTGCGTCGGGCCCGATGACTCTATTCTGTGACAACACTGGAGCTATTGCCCTTGCGAAGGAGCCCAGGTTTCACAAGAAGACAAGACACATCAAGTGCCACTTCAACTCCATCCGTGATTACATTCAGGAGGGAGATATAGATATTTGTAAAGTGCATACGGATCTGAATGTCGCAGATCCGTTGACTAAACCTCTCTAACGAGCAAAACATGATCAACACCATCACAATGTAACTAGATTATTGACTCCAGTGCAAGTGGGAGACTGTTGGAAATATGCCCTAGAGGCAATAATAAAATGGTTATTATTGTA
The DNA here is from genome assembly GCA_022496015.1 of Hordeum marinum. Taxonomy (NCBI): domain Eukaryota; kingdom Viridiplantae; phylum Streptophyta; class Magnoliopsida; order Poales; family Poaceae; genus Hordeum; species Hordeum marinum. Next base: position 38,690,872 of record CM039673.1, read on the forward strand.
TTTCCTTGTTCATGATAATTGTCTATTGTTCATGCTATAATTGTGTTAACTGGAAACCATAATACATGTGTGAATACATAAACCACAACATGTCCCTAGTGAGCCTCTAGTTGGCTAGCTCGTTGATCAATAGATGGTCATGGTTTCATGACCATGGACATTGGATGTCATTGATAACGGGATCACATCATTAGAAGAATGATGTGATGGACAAGACCCAGTCCTAAGCATAGCACAAGATCGTGTAGTTTGTCTGCTAAAGCTTTTCTAATGTCAAGTATCGTTTCCTTAGACCATGAGATTGTGTAACTCCCGGATACCATAGGAATGCCTTGGGTTTGCCAAATGTCACAACAAAACTGGGTGGCTATAAATGTGCACTACGGGTATGAGATCCCGGATGTCACGAGGAGCTCCAAAATGGTCCGAAGGTAAAGATTGATATATAGGAAGTCCAGTTTTGGTCACCGGAAAGTTTTCGAGCTCATCGGTAGTGTACCGGAAGTGCCGGGAGGGTGCCGGAGGACCCCCGGGAGTGGTGTGATGACCAAAGGACTTCGTGGGCTGTTAGAGGAGGTGTACCAGCCCTTATTGGGCTGGCCATGTCCTTCCGGAAAGGCCCATGCGGCTAGGGATAAAGAGATACGGCTAAAGGAGATTCAAAAGGAAGAGATCCACCTCCCTTGTGCGAGGTGGACTCCTCCCTAGCTTCGGCCGAAGCTCTCCTCCTTGGAGGAGGGGCCAAGGAAGCCCTCCATCTCCCTCCTATATATACTTGAGGTTTTGGCTGTTTTGAGACAAGATTTGATCTCCCTCCCACGACGCAGCCCTACCTCTCTTCTTTATCCTCCGCAGTGCTTAGGCGAAGCCCTGCCGGAATACCTTGATGCTCCACCACCACCACGCCGTCGTGCTGCTGTTGGAGCTCTTCCCCAACCTCTCCCTCCTCCTTGCTGGATCAAAGCGCGGGAGACGTCAACGGACTATACGTGTGTTGAACGCGGAGGCGCCGTTGTTCGGCGTTGAGATCGGAGTCCATCGCGATCTGAATCGCTACGAGTATGACTCCACCAACTGCGTTCTTGTAACGCTTCCGCTTAGCGATCTTCAAAGGTATGAAGATGCAATCTCCCCCCACTCATTGATGGTTTCTCCATAGATAGATCTTGGTGACACGTAGGAATTTTTTTGATTTACTACTACGTCTCCCAACACTTTCCCTATGCCTTTTTGGAAGAACTTGTCGGCGTATGTAGCCCTACCGCGAGCGCTTCGAGGAACGGGTCCTTAGCAGCCTGCTGGCGGTGCCACTGCCGACAAGATACCTTGGTGTTCTTAGCATGGACACTCAAGCTGTTGATCATGCTCGAAACAGAATAAGGGCGCGAGCACAACCACTTGAGTCGTTGAGCGGGCTCGAAACGAAGCAAGAGCACGGGCGTAGCCACTTAAGCCGTTGAGCGGACCCGAAATAGAGTGAGGGCGCAGCCAATCATAGCAAGGTTCTCGTGCGTGCATGTTTTCCATACAGAAGTCGAAATCGTCCAAGGAAAATAATTTCACAGCAAGAATTTACTTGGGGTTTTGCAACTTATCTTTTTGTTGCCGTACTCCTTCCGGCAATTTTTTTTGAACGTCACCCATAGGTATCCATACCACCATTCCCCCCGGCAAAGCTGCATGCGAGGTAACCTTCTGTCCCTTGAGAAAAAGAAAGAAGAGAAAATATGGATGTGGAACCTTAGCAGTCCGTTAGCTCTTGTCGGGAGGAAGCGCAATGCAATATCTCAAACAAACACGCACATAAGTAAACATGAGAATCAACAAGATTTGCGGACACTTAGCTTTATTTAACTACGCACAGGGTCTGCGCCTCGCTTTGTACGAAGGATTACATGCTTCAGTGACAAGACTTGTACAAAAGGTGGTTGCCGAGAGGCCCAGCAGCCGCGCCTCATGGGTAGAACTTACGAAGATGTTCGATATTCCAGGAGTTGCTCCCTGGGATGCCATCTTGGTCTCCAGGAAGACTGCGCCAGGCCTGGTGGCTCGTACTACCCGATAAGGGCCTTCCCACTTCGGCGTCAACTTGTTTGAATTCTTGGCGGACTGAACATGCCGAACAACAAGGTCGCCTTCCTCAAGACTTCGGGCATTAACTTTGCGTCTATGATAGCGACGCAAAGCTTGCTAGTAGTGTGCAGCTCTCACAACAACCTGAAAACAGCCTTCCTCAAGGAGCGTCGCGTCATCTTGCCGCAACTGCTCTTGCTCAAGCTCATCATAAGCAAGCACTTGAGGTGACCCGTATATGAGTTCCGTGGGGAGAACTGCTTCCGTCCCATATACGAGGGAAAGGGTGTCTGGCCGGTAGCTTGATTTGGTGTCGTTCTGATTGACCAAAGAACCACTGGCAACTCATCAATCCAGTGCCTTCCGTACTTGCGCAGCTTGTCGAAAGTTCTTGTCTTGAGCCCTCACAACACTTGATCATTAGCCCTTTCCATCTGGTCGTTACTCCTTGGATGGGCAACAAAAGCAAAACAGATTTTGTTGCCAAGGTCTTGGACATACTGCATTAAGGGGCGGCTCGTGAACTATGTGTTGGAAATATGCCCTAGAGGCAATAATAAAATGGTTATTATTGTATTTCCTTGTTCATGATAATTGTCTATTGTTCATGCTATAATTGTGTTAACCGGAAACCATAACACATGTGTGAATACATAGACCACAACATGTCCCTAGTGAGCCTCTAGTTGACTAGCTCGTTGATCAATAGATGGTCACGGTTTCATGGCCATGGACATTGGATGTCATTGATAACGGGATCACATCATTAGGAGAATGATGTGATGGACAAGACCCAATTCTAAGCATAGCACAAGATCGTGTAGTTCGTTTGCTAAAGCTTTTCAATGTCAAGTATCGTTTCCTTAGACCATGAGATTGTGCAACTCCCGGATACCGTAGGAATGCTTTGGGTGTGCCAAACGTCACAACGTAACTGGGTGGCTATAAAGGTGCACTACGGGTATCTCCGAAAGTATCTGTTGGGTTGGCATGAATCGAGACTGGGATTTGTCACTCCGTGTGACGGAGAGGTATCTCTGGGCCCACTCGGTAAGACATCATCATTATGAGCTCAATGTGACTAAGGAGTTAGTCACGGGATGATGTATTACGGAACGAGTAAAGAGACTTGCCGGTAACGAGATTGAACAAGGTATGGGGATACCGACGATCGAATCTCGGGCAAGTATCATACCGATAGACAAAGGGAATTGTATACGGGATTGATTGAATCCTTGACATCGTGGTTCATACGATGAGATCATCGTGGAGTACGTGGGAGCCAACATGGGTATCCAGATCCCGCTGTTGGTTATTGACCGGAGAGGTGTCTCGGTCATGTCTACGTGTCTCCCGAACCCGTAGGGTCTACACACTTAAGGTTCGATGACGCTAGGGTTATAGGGAAAAGGTATACGTGATTACCGAAGGTTGTTCGGAGTCTCGGATGAGATCCCGGACGTCACGAGGAGCTCCGGAATGGTCCGGAGGTAAAGATTGATATATAGGAAGTCCAGTTTTGGTCACCGGAAAGTTTTCGGGCTCATCGGTAGTGTACCGGGAGTGCCGGGAGGGTGCCGGATAACCCCCGGGAGGGGTGTGACGACCAAAGGACCACATGGGCTGTTAGATAAAGTGTGCCAGCCCTTATTGGGCTGGGCAAGACTTTTGCTAAAGGCCCATGCGGCTGGAGATAAGGAGATAAGGCAAAAAGGATTTAAAAGGAGGAGATCCACCTCCCTTGTGGGAGGTGGACTCTCCCTTTAATTCGGCCGGCCATCTCCTCTTTGGAGTAGAGGCCAAGCCAGCCCTCCACGTCCCTCCTCCTATATATACTTGAGGTTTTGGATGTTTTGAGACAAGATTTGATCTCTCTCTCTCACGGCGAAGCCCTACCTCTCTTCTTCCTCCTCCGCAGCGCTTAGGCGAAGCCCTGTCGGAATACCTTGCTACTCCACCACCACCACGCCGTCGTGCTGCTGTTGGAGCCCTTCCCCAACCTCTCCTTCCTCCTTGCTGGATCAAGGTGTTGGAGACGTCACCGGGCTGCACGTGTGTTGAACGCGGAGGTGCCGTCCGTTCGGCACTTGATCGGATCTACCGCGATCTGAATCGCTGCGAGTACGACTCCATCAACCGCGTTCTTGTAACGCTTCCGCTTAGCGATCTTCAAAGGTATGAAGATGCAATCTCTCCCCTCTCATTGCTGGTTTCTCCATAGATAGATCTTGGTGAACGTAGGAAAATTTTGATTTACTACTACGTCTCCCAACAGTGGCATCATGAGCTAGGTCTATGCGTAGAATCTATGCACGAGTAGAACACAAAGCAGTTGTGGGCGTCGAGTTTGTTAATTTGCTTGCCGCTACTAGTCTTATCTTGATTCGGCGGTATTGTGGGATGAAGCGGCCCGGACCAACTTTACACGTACGCTTACGTGAGACCGGTTCCACCGCCTGACATGCACTAGATGCATAAGGTGGCTAGCGGGTGTCTGTCTCTCCTACCTTAGTCGGATCGGATTCGATGAAAAGGGTCCTTATGAAGGGTAAATAGCAATTGGCAAATCACGTTGTGGTGTTGACGTAGGTAAGAAACGTTCTTGCTAGTAACCTATAGCAGCCACGTAAAAGCTTGCAACTACAAATTAGAAGACGTCTAACTTGTTTTTGCAGCATGTGCCTTGTGATGTGATATGGCCAAAGGATGTGATGTGATGCATTGTGATGTATGAATTGATCATGTTCTTGTAATAGGATTCACGACTTGCATGTCGATGATTATGACAACCGGCAGGAGCCATAGGAGTTGTCTTATTTATTGTATGACCTGCGTGTCAATCATAAACGCCATGTAATTACTTTACTTTATTGCTAAGCGTTAGCCATAGTAGTAGAAGTAATAGTTGGCGAGACAACTTCATGAAGACACAATGATGGAGATCATGATGATGGAGATCATGGTGTCGTGCCGGTGACAGTGATGATCATGGTGCCCTGAAGATGGAGATCATAGGAGCAAAATGATATTGGCCATATCATGTCACTATATTGATTGCATGTGATGTTTATCATGTTTACATCTTATTTGCATAGAACGACGGTAGTAAATAAGATGATCTCTCAATAAAATTTCAAGAAAGGTGTTCACCCTAACTGTGCACCGTTGCTAAGGATCGTCGTTCCGAAGCACCACGTGATGATCGGGTGTGATAGGTTCTAACGTTCGCATACAACGGGTGTAAGCCAGATTTACACATGCGAAACACTTAGGTTGACTTGACGAGCCTAGCATGTACAGACATGGCCTCGGAACACGGAAGACCGAAAGGTCGAGCATGAGTCGTATAGAAGATACGATCAACATAGAGATGTTCACCATGGATGACTAGTCCGTCTCACGTGATGATCGGACACGGGCTAGTTGACATGGATCATGTATCACTTGGAAGACTAGAGAGATGTCTATCTAAGTGGGAGTTCATTAATAATTTGATTAAATGAACTTAATTATCATGAACTTAGTCCAAAAAATGTCCTTGCAAATTATGTCGTAGATAGCTCGCGCTGTAGCTCCCCAGTTTTATTGATACAATCCTAGAGAAAAGTAAGTTGAAAGTTGATGGTAGCAATAATGCGGACTGGGTCCGTGATCTGAGGATTGTCCTCATTGCTGCACAGAAAGCTTATGTTTTTGATGTACCGCTAACTGCATCACTCCCTCAAGCGTTGTCTGTAGATGTTGTGAACATATGACAGGCACTTTTTGATGACTACGTGATAGTTCAGTGCGTCATGCATTACGGCTTAGAATTGAGGCTTCAAAATGTTTTGAACGTCACAGAACATATGAGATGTTCTAGGAGCTGAGATTGTGATCTCAAGCTCGTGCCTATGTTGAGAGGTATGAGACCTCCAACAAGATTCTTTGCCTGCAAGATAAAGGAGAATAGCTTAATCGGTGAGCGTGTTCTCAGATTGTCTGGGTGCTACAATCACTTGAATCAAGTGGGAGTTAATCTTCCAGATGAGATAGTGATTAATGCAGTTCTCCAAGTCACTGCCACCAAGCTACTAGAGCTTCGTGATGAACTATAACATGCCAGGGATGGATAAGATGATCCCTGAGTTGTTCGTGATGTTTGACACCATGAAGGTAGAAATCAATAAGGAGCATCAAGTGTTGATGGTTAAGTGAAAACCACTAGTTTCAAAAGGGGCAAGGGCAAGAAGGGAAAAACTTCAGGAATGGCAAGCCAGTTGTTGCTCTAGTGAAGAAACCCAAGGTTGAGCCCGAACCCGAGACTAAGTGCTTCTGTTATGAGGAGAATGTTCGCTGAAGCGAAAAAACCCTAGATGATTGGTAGATAAGAAGGCTGGTAATGTCAATGGAAGTATATTTGATATACGTGTTAGTGATGTGTACCTTGCTGGTACTCCTAGTAGCACCTGGGTATTAGATACCGGTTCGGTTGCTAAGTGTTAGCAACTCGAAATAAAAGCTACGGAGTAAATGGAGACTAGCTAGGTGAAAGGTGACGATGTGTGTTGGAAGTATTTCCAAGATTGATGTGATCACCATCGCACGCTCTCTCTACCTTCAGGATTTGTGATAAACCTAAATAAATGTTATTTGGTGTTTGCGTTGAGCATAAACGTGATTAGATCATGATTAGTGCGATACGGTTATTCATATAAGTTAGAGAATAATGGTTATTCTGTTTACATGGATAATGCCTTCAATGGTCATGCACCCACTCGAAATGGTTTATCGAATCATGATCGTAGTAGTACACATATTCATAACATTGGTACCAAAAGATACAAAGTTAATAATGATAGTACCACATGCTTGTGGCACTGCCACGTAATGTCATATTGGTATAAATCGCATGAAGAAACTCCATGATGATGGATGTTTTTTGACTCACTCGATTTCGAATCGGTTGAGACATGCGAGCCATGCCTCTTGGGCAAGATGACTAAGACCCCGTCATCCAATATGATGGAGCGGGCAAGTGGCTTATTGGAATTAATACATGTTGATGTATGTGGTCCAATGAGTGTTGAAACACACAGTGGATATCGTTGTTTTTCTTTACCTTCACTGATGATTTGAGTAAATATGGGGATATTTACTTAATGAAACATGAATCTGAAATGTTTGAAAGGTTCAAGGAGTTTCAGAGTGAAGTTAAAGATCATCGTGACAAGAAGATAAATGTCTATGATATGATCATGGAGGTGAATATCTAAGTTACGAGTTTGGTATGCAATTTTAGACAATGTGGAAATTGTTTCACAGCTCACGCCTCCTGGAACACCATAGTGTGATGGTGTGTTCGAACGTCGTAGTCGTGCTCTATTGGATATAGTGAGTACTATGATGTCTCTTATCGTTTTACCACTATCGTTATGGGGTTATGCATTAAAGACAAATCCATTCACTTTAACAGGGCACCATCTAAGTCTGTTGAGATGACACCGTGAGAATTATGGTTTGACAGAAGCCTAAGCTGTCATTTCTTAATGTTTGGGGCTGCGACGCTTATGTGAAAATGGGTTTTTCACCCAGCGAGCTCGAACTCAAAGCAGACAAATGCATCTTCATAGAATACCCTAATGAGACATTGGGTATACCTTCTATCTCAGATCCAAGCGCAAAAGGTGTTTGTTGCTAAGAACGGGTCCTTTGTGAGAAAGAGTTTCTCTCGAAAGAATTGAGTGGGAGGAAGATAGAACTTGATAAGGTTGTTGAACCTTTGTTTCAACCAGAGAATAGCGCAACACAGAAAGATGTTTCTGTAGAGCCTACTTAGTTGAAAAGGAAGTTAATGATGATGATCATGAAGCTTCGGATCAAGTCACTATCGAACCTCGTAGGTCGACAAGGACGCGTACTGCTCCTGAGTAGTACGACAACCCTGTCTTGGAAATCATGTTGTTGGACAACGATGAACCTACGAACTATGGAGAAGCGATGGTGGGCCCGGATTCCAACAAATGGCTAGGAGCCATGAAATCCGAGAAAGGATCCATGTATGAAAACCAAGTATGGACTTTGGTAGACTTGCCTGTTGAATGGCGGGTCATTGAGTACAAATGGACCTTTGAGATAAACATAGACGCTAATGGTGAAATGTCACCGTTTATAAAGCTCGACTTGTCGCAAAGAAGTTTCCGCCAAGTTCAAGGAGTTGACTGCAATGAGATTGTCTCATCTGTAGCGATGCTAAAAGTCTATTAAAATTTTGTTAGCAGTTGCTGCATTTTTCGATTATGAAATCTGGCAGATGGATGACAAAACAAGGTTTCCGTAATGGTTTCTGTGAGGAAGAGTTGTATGTGATACAACCAGAAGGTTTTGTCAATCCTAAGGATGCTAATAATATGCAAACTCCAGCGATCCTTCTATGGACTGGAGCAAGCATCTCGGAGTTGGAATATATGCTTTGATGAGGTGATCAAAGTGTTTAAGTTTATACAAAGTTTATGCGAAACTTGTATTTGCAAGAAAGTGAGTGGGAGGACTATGGAATTTCTTATAAGAATATGTAGTTGACATATTATTGATCGGAAATGATGTAGAATTTCTGGAAGAGCATGAAGGGTTGTTTGAAAAGTTTTGTTTTTCAAAGGAAGACCCAGATAAAGCTACTATTTTATTGAGCATCAAGATCTATAGGGATAGATCTATTCGCTTGATAAGTTTTTTCGACGAAGACATACCTTGACAAGTTTTTGAAGGAGTTCAAAATAGATGGGTCAAAGAAGGAGTTCTTGACTGTATTGTAAGGTGTGAAATTGAGTAAGACTCAATACCCGACCACGGCAGAAGATAAAGAAGAGATGAGTGTCATCTCCTATGCTTTAGCCATAGGCTCTATATAGTATGCCATGCTGTGTACCGCACCTGTGTGTGCCTTGCCATGAGTCTGTCAAGGGGTACAAGAGTAATCCAAGAGTGGATCACTAGACAGCGGTCAAAGTTAGCCTTAGTAACTTGAGAACTAAGGAAATATTTCTCGATTATGGAGGTGATAAAGAGTTCATCGTAAAGTGTTACGATGATGCAAGCTTTAAAACCAATCCGGATGACTCTTAGTAGAAATCCAGCTACGTATAGTGGAGCAGCCATTTGGAATAGCTCCAAGTGGAGCATGGGAGTAGTATCTACAAATATGACATGGAAAGTTTGTAAGGTACACACGGATCTGAATGTCGCAGACCCGTTGACTAAAACCTCTTTCACGAGCAGGACATGAACAAACCCCAGAACTTATTGGGTGTTAATCACATGATGATATGATCACATGGTGATGTAAGTGTTAATCACATGGTGATGTGAACTAGATTATTGACTCTAGTGCAAGTGGGAGACTGTTGGAAATATGCCCTAGAGGCAATAATAAAATGGTTATTATTGTATTTCCTTGTTCATGATAATTGTCTATTGTTCATGCTATAATTGTGTTAACCGGAAACCATAATACATGTGTGAATACATAGACCACAACATGTCCCTAGTGAGCCTCTAGTTGACTAGCTCGTTGATCAATAGATGGTCACGGTTTCATGGCCATGGACATTGGATGTCATTGATAACGGGATCACATCATTAGGAGAATGATGTGATGGACAAGACCCAATTCTAAGCATAGCACAAGATCGTGTAGTTCGTTTGCTAAAGCTTTTCAATGTCAAGTATCGTTTCCTTAGACCATGAGATTGTGCAACTCCCGGATACCGTAGGAATGCTTTGGGTGTGCCAAACGTCACAACGTAACTGGGTGGCTATAAAGGTGCACTACGGGTATCTCCGAAAGTATCTGTTGGGTTGGCATGAATCGAGACTGGGATTTGTCACTCCGTGTGACGGAGAGGTATCTCTGGGCCCACTCGGTAAGACATCATCATTATGAGCTCAATGTGACTAAGGAGTTAGTCACGGGATGATGTATTACGGAACGAGTAAAGAGACTTGCCGGTAACAAGATTGAACAAGGTATGGGGATACCGACGATCGAATCTCGGGCAAGTATCATACCGATAGACAAAGGGAATTGTATACGGGATTGATTGAATCCTTGACATCGTGGTTCATCCGATGAGATCATCGTGGAGTACGTGGGAGCCAACATGGGTATCCAGATCCCGCTGTTGGTTATTGACCGGAGAGGTGTCTCGGTCATGTCTACGTGTCTCCCGAACCCGTAGGGTCTACACACTTAAGGTTCGATGACGCTAGGGTTATAGGGAAAAGGTATACATGATTACCGAAGGTTGTTCGGAGTCCCGGATGAGATCCCGGACGTTACGAGGAGCTCCGGAATGGTCCGGAGGTAAAGATTGATATATAGGAAGTCCAGTTTTGGTCACCGGAAAGTTTTCGGGCTCATCGGTAGTGTACCGGGAGTGCCGGGAGGGTGCCGGATAACCCCCGGGAGGGGTGTGACGACCAAAGGACCACATGGGCTGTTAGATAAAGTGTGCCAGCCCTTATTGGGCTGGGCAAGACTTTTGCTAAAGGCCCATGCGGCTGGAGATAAGGAGATAAGGCAAAAAGGATTTAAAAGGAGGAGATCCACCTCCCTTGTGGGAGGTGGACTCTCCCTTTAATTCGGCCGGCCATCTCCTCTTTGGAGTAGAGGCCAAGCCAGCCCTCCACGTCCCTCCTCCTATATATACTTGAGGTTTTGGATGTTTTGAGACAAGATTTGATCTCTCTCTCTCACGGCGAAGCCCTACCTCTCTTCTTCCTCCTCCGCAGCGCTTAGGCGAAGCCCTGTCGGAATACCTTGCTACTCCACCACCACCACGCCGTCGTGCTGCTGTTGGAGCCCTTCCCCAACCTCTCCTTCCTCCTTGCTGGATCAAGGTGTTGGAGACGTCACCGGGCTGCACGTGTGTTGAACGCGGAGGTGCCGTCCGTTCGGCACTTGATCGGATCTACCGCGATCTGAATCGCTGCGAGTACGACTCCATCAACCGCGTTCTTGTAACGCTTCCGCTTAGCGATCTTCAAAGGTATGAAGATGCAATCTCTCCCCTCTCGTTGCTGGTTTCTCCATAGATAGATCTTGGTGAACGTAGGAAAATTTTGATTTACTACTACGTCTCCCAACACTATGCGCCGTTGTCAGTGATGATCATGTTGGGAACAACAAAGCGGGAGACTAGTCCTTTGAAGAACCTGATGGCTGACTGTGCTATCACCTTTCTCAATGCTTCCACTTCTGGTCACTTTGTGAACTTTTCAATTGCAACATACAAGTACTCAAAGCCCCCGGCAGCGCGGGGAAAGGGGCCCAAGATGTCGAGCCCTCAGATTGAAAGCCAGGAGAGAGGGATTGTCTAAAGGGCTTGAGCTGGTTGATGCAATTTCTTCGAATGAAACTGGCATGCTTCACACTTGGTTACTAACGCAATTGCATCCTGGAGGGCAGTGGGCCAAAAGAAACCTTGCTGGAATGCTTTACCAGCAAGTGCTCTTGATCCTATGTGGGAGCCACATATGCCTCCATGTATCTCTGCTAACAGCTCCATTACATCCTCCCGAGAAATACACTTGAGTTTCACACCATTCGGCCTCTTTATGTAGAGGACGTTGTCCATGAACTGGTACATATTAGACCGACGGGCTACTTTCTCTGCTTCCTCTTGTTCCTCAGGGAGTTCTCCTGTTTGAAGGAAATGGATGATGTGTTATGCCCATGCTGGAGCCTGGGGCTCAACAACAAGGACTAAAGGCATATCCTCTGCCGGGGAAGCATTTGTCTCAACGGTAAGGGCTTGAGGCCCCGCCGGAGCCTACTGTCCCCCGACATGCTTGGCGGGGGCGTGTGCTGCCACGGCAAGAGCCTGAGGCTCTTCCGAAGCATGGCGCTCACCGGAAAGCCTGGCATTGTCCCCGACAACCTCCTCGCCGACGGCTTCTGGGAGCTCTGTCGGGAAATACTTGCCGGAACTCAAGTTTCTTCTTTTCTCTTGTCCAGTCGATGGTCTCACAGATGGTTCACTACATGAATTAGCAACTTTGACATCCGCCATAGCGGATGGCAAAGGCATGCATGGCGGATGGCAAAGGCTTTGCCGTCTACCAGCAGACGGCCAACCGTCCGGCTGAATAAGCTTTGGTAAAGGGCACTTTGCCGTATGCTGGTAGACGGCAAAGATGCTTAGGTCTTTGCCATCTGCCAGAAGACTGCAAAGACCATGGATGGCACACATGGAAGCTTACGTCCGTTAAGGGGTTAACGACATACTTTGCCGTCTGCTGGTAGACGACAAAGATGCAAAGTTCTTTGCCATCAGCCAGCGGACAGCAAAGATGCAAAGTTCTTTGTTGTTTGCTAGTAGACGGCAAAGAAACCACATAGGCCAGCCCAGTACCACCCCAGGTTGCACAGGTAGCTGCCACGTGGTAGCTTTGCCATCTGCTGGCTGACGGCAAAGCTCTTTGCCGTCTGCCAGCAGACGACAAAGAACCTGTATAGCCCCTGTTTTTCCTATTTTTTCTTAAATTCATTCAATTTCACAAAATTTCATATATATATATACACATATGAAAATACTTTCAACAAGCATACCAACACATATCCAACAAGAAGTTACCAACACATATCCAACAACAAGTTTCCAACAACATATATCCAGCAAGTTTCCAACAACATATCCAACAAGTTTCCAACAACAAAGTTCATCATACACAATCAAAACAAAAAGGAAGCACAAGGAGAAGAGTAGACTCCATCAACGCAAGCTTCCTCATCTAAAGCAAATCTGCAAATTGGGAAAGAAGAAAGTTAGAAGAAGAAGAAGACTAGCTAGAAAAGAAAAAGACAAAAGAAGAAAAAGAAGAAGAAGAAGAAGAAGAGGAAGAACTTTTCTTCTCTTTCTTTTTCTCCTCTCCTCTTCTTTATCTCTTCTTCTAAATAAGGTAGGTAAAAATGCCATTGTTAGCTAAGCTTGGTAAAAAATGCTAAGTGTAGGTCATTTTAGAGCTAAGCTAGGTAAATAGGTCATTTTGGAGCTTCGTAATGTTATTATGTCATTTTCGAGGAAAATAAGCTAAGTCTATGTCATTTTGGAGCTAAACCAAGGTTATCATGCCATTTTTTACCTAAGCATGCTAAGTATGTCACAAATATATCGAAGAAGCTAAGTGTAGGTCATTTTTGAGGTAACCTAGGTAGTTATGCCATTTTTGAGCTAACTAATCATATTTACTCATTTTGGAGGACAAAATGGCAAGTGTAGGTCATTTTAGAGCTATCCTAGTTATAATTGGTCATTTTGGAGGTAGGTAAGGTTAGTTTGTCATTTTGGAGGAAAATAAGCTAAGTCTATGTCATTTTGGAGCTAAACCAAGGTTATCATGCCAGTTTTACCTAAGTATGCTTAGTATGTCATAAATGAAGTAAAGAAGCTAAGTATAGGTCATTTTGGAGCTAAATAGGTCATTTCGTAAGCTAAGTATGCATTTGTTAAGAAAAACACTTGGGAAAACTTACCATCATCATGGAGGTGAAGCACCGGTCTGGTTTGCGCCAGTGTGAGACGAAGAAGGACCGGTCGGGGTTGCGACAGACGCAGAAGGATCGGTCGATGCTTGTCGGGAGGCACGTTGCACCAAAGATATTTGCAATGTCTCCTTAGCATAATGCAACTCAAATGTGAATACTAGTAACTAATAACCATTCAAATGAAACTCACCGTGGGTGCTATAGCAATATGGGGCATCGACGGAGGGGTCTGACCATTGTTCTGGCACACGGACTGCACATTTTGTTTTCACGAGTCAGTCATATTAGTTAGTGATGAAATGAACATTACGTGCATGATTTGGCTAATATGCAGGAGAAACTTACCACGAGGAGCTCATATAGGGCCCGGTGAGACGCATCGTTCCGGTTCCTAGCCGTCCTCTCCTCCATGTCCCTCTCCCTCTGCTTCGCCTGCCTGTTTGCCTCCACCAGAAGCTCCTGGGCCCTAGCCTCGATGGCGATCTCCATTGGCCGTGGACGAGGCCTTATCTCAGGATCGGAGCTCGTTTGGAGCTTCTTGATCTCTGAGAGAGTTCTAGGACAATATATCAGTCCACCCCAATGGCTATCGAGCCATGGGGCCTGCCACCACCAGATATCATCACGAGCTCTGGATCAAAAGGACACTGGCTCGGGTTGAAGTCCTCCCCTTTCCTCGCCTTCCCCTGATCTCTGTACCTCACGAGCTTGTTGTGGGAGGAGATGTTGCTGAAGCTCTATGGATGATCGAGGTCATCCTCAGAGAATGCCTTGGCCTTCTTGTACGAGGCAGTATGGGCCATGGCATAGAGGTTGAACAGCGGTGGCACCTCCTTCTTGTTTTGTCGCGCCTAAAAGAGAGGAACAAAATATTAGTTAAGGGCTCAAGCTAGCATGAAGAATGAAATTGCATGAATCATGAAGGAAACCACATACCCAGTGATCCCCGTACTCAAACAGGTTGGAGCTCCCTTGATGGTGTGACACACCTTTCATTTCGGCACGCTTATCCTTGGCCTTGTTGTGGTCGGCTAGCCATTTGGGAGAGCACCACTCATCCACCATTGCCTCCCAACAGTCCATCCTATCTGTACACCATCTCGGGGGAACCTAAGTTAGACAAGAGAAATTTTAGCGCTACCCCTACGAATCAAATCAAGGAAACTAAGTACAAGTCCTTAAGAACAGGTAATTACCTTAATGTACTTCTCCTTACTCAGAATTTTTTTGCGGCACTTCTTCTTGGCCCTCTTAATGTTAGTCGAGGCGTAGTAGTCTCGAATAGCCTGCACCCGAGCCTCGTGCTGTAAGTTCTGAAGTAGCCGTTTGCACTTGGCTACAAGAACAATAGCCGCGTCCGCCTTGTGTTCCTCAAGACACCTGTAGAGGGTCTGCAATCAAACAAGAGAACACTGATTATTACAATCACTAGGTGTTGTTGACTTTTAATTCTGTAAAGGAGAAATTACCCAAAACCGACGGATCACAATGTTGGCCACCGTCTCGCACAAGACACCGTCGACCATCTCCTTCGACGGGGCTGGGGAAGCCATGTGAATCTCACCCTCACCAGGAAACTAGACCTTCCCCGGGAAGTGGTCCTTGAGAAGCACACCAAGGACCTGGTTGGGCCTACGGACACCAGGGTCGTGTTTCCAACCCCTGCAATATGACAAGGCCAACACATTAGATATTAATTTGAAGAAATATGAAGGCAAAAGGTTAAAAAAGAGTAAATGCACTTACTTCTCCACATTAGGCATAATCAACCACCTCTAATCGCGGGTCATTGGCACGGGCAGGAGCTTTGTATAACCACGCTGTTAAACCTTCTTGCCCTCCTCAACCAGCTCGCCCTTGCTATAGGTATCCTCAGAAAAGTTGTCCTCGCCACCATCAGCATGGCCACTAGCCTCTGGAGTCACGTGGGACGAAGACTCTGGGACCGGAGTCTCCTGGGACGAAGGCTCGGTGACCCGAGGCTCGTCCGCCCGAGGCTCGGGTCCAAGTTAGATGGGTCCACCTGAGATGGAGCACTCCTGTGGTCGGGAGAATCAGCTGGGGTTGGCGGCGAGGAAGGCGCAGTAGCCTTCCTATTGGAAATATGCCCTAGAGGAAATAATAAAATGGTTATTATTGTATTTGCTTGTTCATGATAATTGTCTATTGTTCATGCTATAATTATGTTAACCGGAAACCGTAATGCATGTGTGAATACATAGACCACAACATGTCCCTAGCGAGCCTCTAGTTGGCTAGCTTGTTGATCAATAGATGGTCACGGTTTCATGACCATGTACATTGGATGTCGTTGATAACGGGATCACATCATTAGGAGAATGATGTGATGGACAAGACCCAATCCTAAGCATAGCACAAGATCGTGTAGTTCGTTTGCTAAAGCTTTTCTAATGTCAAGTATCATTTCCTTAGACCATGAGATTGTGCAAATCCCGAATACCGTAGGAATGATTTGGCTATGCCAAACGTCACAACGTAACTGGGTGGCTATAAAGGTGCACTATGGGTATCTCCGAAAGTGTTTGTTGGGTTGGCACGAATCGAGACTGGGATTTGTCACTGCGTCTGACGAAGAGGTATCTCTAGGCCCACTCGGTAAGACATCATCATAATGAGCTCAATGTGACTAAGGAGTTAGCCATGGGATGATGTGTTACGGCACAAGTAAAGAGACTTCCCGTTAACGAGATAGAACAAGGTATAGGGATACCGACGATCGAATCTCGGGCAAGTATCATACCGGTAGACAAAGGGAATTGTATACGGGATTGATCGAATCCCCGACATCGTGGTTCATCCGATGAGATCATCGTGGAGCATGTGGGAGCCAACATGGGTATCCAGATCCCGCTGTTGGTTATTGACCGGAGAGGTGTCTCGGTCATGTCTACGTGTCTCCCGAACCCGTAGGGTCTACACACTTAAGGTTCGATGACGCTAGGGTTATAGGGAAATAGTATACATGGTTACCGAATGTTGTTCGGAGTCCCGGATGAGATACGGACGTCATGAGGAGCTCCGGAATGGTCCGGAGGTAAAGATTCAGATATAGGAAGTGAGGTTTTGGTCATCGGAAATGTTTCGGGAATTACCGGTAACGTACCGGGACCACCGGAAGGGTTCCGGGGGTCCATCAAGTGGGGCCACCAGCCCCAGAGGGCTGCATGGGCCGCAAGTGGGAGGGAACCAGCCCCTAGGTGGGCTGGTGCACCCCCCACAAGGGCCCAAGGCGCAGCTGAAGTGGGAGGGGGGCAAACCATAGGGCAGATTGGCCCTAAGGCCCACCCTAGGGCAGCCACACCCCTCTCCCTCTTGGCCACCGGCCAGATGAGATCTGGAGGCTGCCACACCACCCTAGGTTGGGAACCCTAGGGTGCAGCCCTCCCTCCTCCTCCGATAAATAGAGGAGCCCTTGGGGCTGCCGGAGACACGCATCTCTCTCCCACGGCGTAGCCCTACTCCTCCCTCTCCTCGTCCTCCATAGTCCTTAGCGAAGCTCTGCCGGAGTACCACGCAGCTCCACCGTCACCACGCCATCGTGATGTCGGATCTCTCCCTCAACCTCTCCTTCCTCCTTGATGGATCAAGGCATAGGAGAGTCACCGGGCTGCACGTGTGTTGAACGCGGAGGCACCGTTGTTCGGCGCTTAGATCGGATTCCACCGCGATCTGAATCGCTGTGAGTACAACTCCACCAACCGCGTTCTAGTAATGCTTCCGCTTTGCGATCTTCAAAGGTATGAAGATGCACTCTCCCCACTCGTTGCTGGTTTCTCCATAGATAGATCTTGGTGAACACGTAGGAATTTTTTTGATTTACTACTACGTCTCCCAACAGTGGCATCATGAGATAGGTCTATGCCTAGAATCTATGCACGAGTAGAACACAAAGTTGTTGTGGGTGTCGATCTTGTTAATTTGCTTACCACTACTAGTATTCTCTTGATTCGGCGGTATTGTGGGATGAAGCGGCCTGGACCAACTTTACACGTACGCTTACGTGAGACCGGTTCCACCGCCTGACATGCACTTGTTGCATAAGGTGGCTAGCGGGTGCCTGTCTCTCCCACCTTAGTCGGATTAGATTCGATGAAAAGGGTCCTTATGAAGGGTAAATAGCAATTGGAATATCACGTTGTGGTTTTAGCGTAGGTAAGAAACGTTCTTGCCAGAAACCTATAGCAACCACGTAAAAACTTGCAACTACAAATTAGAGGACGTCTAACTTGTTTTTGCAGCATATGCCTTGTGATGTGATATGGCCAAAAGGATGTGATGTGATGCATTGTGATGTATGAGATTGATCATGTTCTTGTAATAGGATTCACGACTTGCATGTCGATGAGTATGACAACCGGCAGGAGCCATAGGAGTTGTCTTATTTTATTGTATGACCTGCATGTCAATAATAAACGCCATGTAATTACTTTACTTTATTGCTAAACGTTAGCCATAGTAGTAGAAGTAATAGTTGGCGTGACAACTTCATGAAGACACGATGATGGATATCATGATGATGAAGATCATGGTGTCGTGCCGGTAACAGTGATGATCATGGTGCCCCGAAGATGGAGATCAAAGGAGCAAGATGATATTGGCCATATCATGTCACTATATATTGATTGCATGTGATGTTTATCATGTTTACATCTTATTTGCTTAGAACGACGGTAGTAACTAAGATGATCTCTCAATAAAATTTCAAGAAAGGTGTTCACCCTAACTATGCACCGTTGCTAAGGATCATTGTTCCGAAGCACCACGTGATGATCGGGTGTGATTGGTTCTAACGTTCGCATACAACGGGTGTAAGCCAGATTTACACACGCGAAACAATTAGGTTGACTTGACGAGCCTATCATGTATAGACATGGCCTCGGAACACGGAAGACCGAACGGTCGAACATGAGTCATATAGAAGATACGATCAACATGGATCACGGGCTAGTTGACATGGATCATGTATCACTTGGATAAATAGAGAGATGTCTATCTAAGTGGGAGTTCATTAAATAATTTGATTATGTGAACTTAATTATCATGAACTTAGTCTAAAATTGTCTTTACAATCTATATTGTAGATCCAATGGCCAACGCTAATGTCACCATCAACTTCAACGCGTTCCTAGAGAAAACCAAGGTGAAAGATGATGGAAGCAACTATGCGAACTAGGTCCATAGCTTGAGGATCATCCTCATAGCTTCCAAGAGATTGTATGTCCTCGATGCATCGCTAGGTGACCCACCCATTTTCCCAGCAGACCAAGACGTTATGAATGCTTGGCAGTCAGGCTATGATGATTACTTCCTGGTTCAGTGCGGCATGCTTTATAGTTTAGAACCGGGGATCCAAAAGCGTTTTGAGAAACACGGAGCATATGAGATTATCCAAGAGTTGAAACTGGTTTTCCAAGCTCATGCCCGGGTCGAGAGATATGACGTCTCCGACAAGTTCTTCAGCTGTAAGATGGAGAACAGTTCTGTGAGTGGGCACATACTCAAAATGTCTGGGTTACACAACCGCTTGACTCAGATGGGAGTTAATCTCCCGGATGACTCGGTCATTGACAGAATCCTCCAGTCGCTTCCACCTAGCTACAAGAGCTTTGTGATGAACTACAACATGCAGGGTATGGAGAAGTCCATTCCTGAGTTGTACTCGATGCTGAAATCAGCGGAGGTCGAGATCAAAAAGGAGCATCAAGTGTTGATGGTGAATAAGACCACTAGTTTCAAGAAAGGCAAGGGTAAAAAGAACTTCAAGAAGGACGGCAAAGCTGTTGCCCTGCCCGGTAAGCAAGTTGCCGGAAAGAAGAACAAGAATGGACCCAAGCCTGAGACTGAGTGCTTTTATTGCAAGGGTACGAGTCACTGGAAGCAAAACTGCCGCAAGTACTTAGCGGATAAGAAGGCCGACAACGTTAAAGGTATATGTGATATATTTGTTATTGATGTGTACCTTACCAGCGCTCGTAGTAGCTCCTGGGTATTTGATACCGGTGCAGTTGCTCACATTTGTAACTCCAAGTAGGAGCTGCGGAATAAGCGGAGACTGGCAAAGGACAAGGTGACGATGCGCGTCGGGAATGGTTCCAAGGTCGATGTGGTCGCCGTCGGCACGCTACCTCTACATCTACCTTCGGGATTACTTTTAAGCCTCAATAATTGTTATTTAGTACCAGCTTTGAGCATGAACATTGTATCTGGATTTCGTTTGATTCGAGATGGCTACTCATTTAAATATGAGAATAATGGTTGTTCTACTTATATGAGAGAAATGTTTTATGGTCATGCCTTGCTGGTCAATGGTTTATTTTGATGAATCTTGAACGTGATGTTACACATGTTCATAGTGTGAGTACCAAAAAGTGTAAGGTTGATAATGATAGTCCCACTTACATGTGGCACTGCCGCCTTGGTCATATTGGTGTCAAATGCATGAAGAATCTCCATGCTGATGGACTTTTGGAGTCTCTTGATTTCGAATCATTTGACACGTGCGAACCATGCCTCATGGGCAAGATGACCAAGAATCAGTTCTCCGAAACAATGGAGCGAGCAACTGACTTGTGTATGCGATCCAATGAGCATCGAGGCTCGCGGTGGTTATCGTTATGTTCTCACCCTCACTGATGACTCGAGAAGATATGGGTATGTCTACTTAATGAAACACAACTCTGAAACCTTTGAAAGGTTCAAGGAATTTCAGAGTGAGCTAGAGAATCAATGTGATAGGAAAATAAAGTGTCTGTGAGCTGATCGTGGCGGAGAATATTTGAGTCACAAGTTTGGCATGCACCTAAGGAAATGTGGAATTGTTTCACAACTCACGCCGCCTGACACACCTCAGCGAAATGGTGTGTCTGAACGTCGTAATCGCACTCTATTGGATATGGTGCAATCTATGATGTCTCTTACTGACTTACCGCTATCATTTTGGGGATATGCATTAGAGACTGCCGCATTCACTTTAAATAGGGCGCCGTCTAAAACCATTGAGACGACACCGTATGAATTATGGTTTGGAAACAAACCTAAGCTATCGTTTCTAAAAGTTTGGGGATGCGATGCTTATATGAAGAAACTTCAACCTAAGAAGTTCGAACCCAACGCGGAAAAGTGCGTCTTCATAGGATATCCCAAAGAGACTATTGGGTATACCTTCTACCTTAGATCTGAAGGCAAAGTCTTTGTTGGCAACAATGGATCCTTTCTCGAGAAAGAGTTTCTCTCGAAATAAGTAAGTGGGAGGAAAATAGAACTTGATGAGATAATTGTACCTCCGCTTGAACCGGAGGTAGCACAACACAGGAAGTTGTTTCTGTGGAGCGTGCACTGGCTGGAGAGGAAGTTAATGATGATGATCATGAAACTTGAAATCAAGTTACTATTGAACGTCGAAGGTCCACTAGGACACGTTGCGCACCAGAGTGGTAAGGCAACCCTGTCCTGGAGATCATGTTGTTGGACAACGGTGAACCTTCGAACAATGAAGAAGTGATGGCGGGCCCGGATTCCAACAAATGTCTTCAAGCCATGAAATCCGAGATAGCATCCATTTATGAGAACAAAGTGTGGACTTTGGTGAACTTGCCTAATGATAAGCGAGCCATTGAAAATAAATGGATCTTGAAGAAGAAGACTGACGCGGATGGTAATGTGACCGTCTATAAGGCTCGGCTTGTCGCTAAGGGTTATCGACAAGTTCAAGGAGTTGACTACGATAAGACTTTCTCACCCGTAGCGATGCTGAAGTCTGGCCGAATCATGTTAGCAATTGCTGCATTTTATAATTATGAGAGCTGACAAATGGACGTCAAAACGGAATTCCTTAATGGCTTTCTTAAGGAAGAACTGTATACGATGCAGCCGGAAGGTTTTGTTGATCCTAAAGATGCTAACAAAGTATGCAAGCTCCGGCGCTCCATATATGGGCTGGTGCAAGCATTCGGAGTTGGAACATTCGCTTTAATGAGGTGATTAAAGCGTTTGGATTTATACAGGTTTATGGAGAACCCTGTATTTACAAGAAAGTGAGTGGGAGCTCTGTAGCATTCCTCATATTATATGTAGACTACATATTGTTGATGGAAAATGATATAGAAATCTTGGAAAGTGTAAAGGCCTACTTGAATAAATGTTTTTCAATGAAGGACCTTGGAGAAGCTGCTTACATATTAGGCATCAAGATCTATAGAGATAGATCGAGACACCTCATAGGTCTTTCACAAAGCACATACCTTGACAAGATGTTGAATAAGTTCAATATCGATCAGTCCAAGAAGGGGTTCTTGCCTGTGTTACAGGGTGTGAGATTGAGTACGACTCAATGCCCGACCACGGCAAAGGATAGAGAAGAGATGAGTGTCATCCCCTATGCTTCAACCATAGGCTCTATTATGTATGCCATGCTGTGTACCAGACCTGATGCGAACCTTGCCATAAGTTTGGTAGGGAGGTAGGAAAGTGATCCCGGAGCGGAACACTTGACAAACTTCAAGAATATCTGGAAGTACCTGAAAAGGACCAAGGACATGTTTCTCGTATATGGAGGTGCCGAAGAGCTCGTCGTAAAGGGTTACGTCGATGCTAGCTTCGATATAGATCCGGATGACTCCGTGTCACAAACCGGATACATGTATATTTTGAACGGAGGGGCAGTAAGCTGGTATAGCAGCAAGCAAAGCGTCGTGGCGGCATCTACATGTCATGCGGAGTACATAGCTGCTTCGAAAGCAGCAAAGGAAGGAGTCTGAATGAAGGAGTTCATCACCGACCTAGGAGTGATTCCTAATGCGTCGGGCCCGATGACTCTATTTTGTGACAACACTGGAGCTATTGGCCTTGCCAAGGAGCCCAGGTTTCACAAGAAGGCAAGACACATCAAGCGCTGCTTCAACTCCACCCGTGATTACATTCAGGAGGGAGATATAGATATTTGAAAAGTACATACGGATCTGAATGTCGCAGATCCATTGACTAAACCTCTCTCACGAGCAAAACATGATCAACACCAGAATGCTATGGGTGTTCGATTCATCACAATGTAACTAGATTATTGACTCTAGTGCAAGTGGGAGACTATTGGAAATATGCCCTAGAGACTAAGGAGTTAGCCACGAGATGATGTGTTATGGAACGAGTAAAGAGACTTGCCGGTAACGAGATTGAACAAGGTATAGGGATACCGACGATCGAATATCGGGCAAGTATCATACCACTAGACAAAGGGAATTGTATACGGGATTGATTGAATCCACGACATCGTGGTTCATCCGATGAGATCATCGTGGAGCATGTGGAAGCCAACATGGGTATCCAGATCCCGCTATTGGTTATTGACCGAAGAGGTGTCTCGGTCATGTCTACGTGTCTCCCGAACCCGTAGGGTCTACACACTTAAGGTTCGATGATGCTAGGGTTATAGGGAAATAGTGTATGTGGTTACCAAAGGTTGTTTGGAGTCCTGGATGAGATCCTGAACATCACGAGGAGCTCAGGAATGGTACGGAGGTAAAGATTCATATATAGGAAGTGAGGTTTTGGTCATCGGAAATGTTTTGGGAATTACTGGTAACGTACCGGGACCACCGAAAGGGTTTCGGGGTCCACCAAGTGGGGCCACCAGCCCCAGAGGGCTGCATGGGCCGCAAGTGGGAGGGAACCAGCCCCTAGGTGGGCTGGTGCGCCCCCTCACAAGGGCCCAAGGCGCAGCTGAAGTGGGAGGGTGGCAAACCCTAGGGCAGATGGGCCCTAAGGCCCACCCTAGGGCAGCCGCACCCCTCTCCCTCTTGGCCGCCGGCCAGATGGGATCTGGAGGCTGCCGCACAAACCTAGGGTGGGAACCCTGGGGCGCAACCCTCCCTTCTCCTCCTCCTACAAATAGAGGAGCCCTTGGGGATGCCGGAGACACGCATCTATGTCTCCCACGGCGCATCCCTACTCCTCCCTCTCCTCGTCCTCTTGAGTGCTTAGCGAAGCTCTACCGGAGTACCACGCAGCTCCACTGTCACCATGTTGTCATGCTGCCGGAGCTCTCCCTCAACCTCTGCTTCCTCCTTGCTGGATCAATGCGTAGGAGACGTCACCAGGCTGCACGTGTGTTGAACGCGGAGGCATCGTTATTTGGCGCTTAGATCAGATTCCACCGCGATCTAAATAGCTGCGAGTACAACTCTACCAACCGCGTTCTAGTAACACTTCTGCTTTGCGATCTTCAAAGGTATGAAGATGCACTCTCCCCCTCATTGTTGGTTTCTCCATAGATAGATCTTGGTGTACACGTAGGAAATTTTTTGATTTACTACTACATCTCCCAACACTTCCTACCTCTAGCACCTCTCTTCGTCTTCCCCCGACCTCTCCCGGTCGAAGAAGAAGCGCCCGCCGGTGTCTGCATACAGTGTACCAGCGCTCTCCAGAGTTGCTCGGGTGGAATAATAGCACCCCTCCCAACATACGTCGAGGAAGAAGGCTCAGAGCGCTCTCGACCCGCGCCCACCATCTGTCAACATCTATAATGACAAAGAGTGAACGAAATTAGTTCAACATGAAAAAATTGAATACCTAATAACATGAACTAATTAATAATATATATGTAATAATAATTGAATACCTGACATTACTAATATTAATCTTCATCGTCTATATATGCTCCGGGATCAATAAATGCATAATCATCATCACTATCAGTAATGACGTGCTCCTCGGCATCATCAATAAATGCATCAACATGTGGAAGGCCTCCTTTATGTAATCGGTCAAGCATTGATAGGTCATCTGTAGCAGTAACCTCCTCTTCTTCCGTCTCTTCTTGTTCCGGCTGAGGGATGAAGTCGGATTCACTGTCGCTGTCTACCTCAATGTTTTGGGGTGAAGTAGAGCGGTTCTTGAAATGTTTTTTGGAAACACGTGTTTCTTGGAAGAATTCTCCTTCATATGTGTATGGGTTAATGTGAGGTTCATAATCATCTTTGTTGAGGGGAGGTGGTCTAAAATGTGGTGGCACATCATAAATGACATCCCAACCATTCAGATTTGGATCCGTTTGGCAGGCCCACGGTAGATACAAAACTTGGGTCGCCTGTTGAGCCGTAATATAGACATCGGGAACATCTAAATGGGTGATTTGTTTGATTTTGACTAGCCCTATATGTTCATGAGCCCTAGTAGTCTCCTTCGGCTGGAACCAATTACATTTGAAGACTACGACGTTTGGTGGGTTTTCACCAAAGAATGTAAGTTCATAAATTGCTTCAACTCTTCCATAATACTCGACCCCTCCTTCGCCGGCAGCGGAGGCACAACAATTTGTAGACTTTCGGTCGGCCATAGATAGCTCTTTGCCAAAAGTACGAAAGCGATACCAGTTGATGTCGTATTTGTCAAATGAATGGACCTTATAGTCAAAACCATTAGCGACATGTCTCAATTCGGAGTCCATAGACTCTGCATTAGCCTACAAGTTTAATACGAAAGAATGTTGCATTAGCCGCAAACTAGGCAAAAAAATGAAATCGTCTAATCGAAATTACCGTTTGCTTGAACCAAGAGATGAAACCGGGATAGCCGCCTCCATTCTTTTCCATAAGCTCATACTCTTCGATGGAATTCTTTTGGATCACCGCTCCATCCGAGAATTTGGCGACGTATCGACTGAATCACATATCCAGGAATAAGAGCATTCCAAAGGAATTAGAAGTTGCGAAACAATGTACCGAGAACTTACTCAATGTATGGTCGCACTTCTATTAGGTTGTTGAAGATATACAATGAAATGGTCCACCATTCGTCGACATCCAACGCTATTTCTTTCGAAGCACCGGCTGGTGCGAGCTTCCCTTTGAATAGGCTGAGGTTGGATCAACCTTTTACATGGTCGCCATCATTGTACCGAGGCTTCAGATTATGCAAATGATGGTTCTTGTCTTTGTAGTGTGTTGTCACGAAGTTTGCCGCCTCCTTAGTAATGACTGCCTCGGCCATCGATGCTTCAACTCTACGTTTATTTTTACATTTTCCTCGAAGCGTCTTCTGCATCCTGTCAGTTGCGAAGCACCAATGATTTTGCATGGGCCCCCCAATCTTGCCTCGGTCGGGAGATGCAAAATCAAATGCTGCATTGGATTAAACAAGCCCGGCGGAAAGATCTTTTCTAACTTGCAGATCAACTCCGGCGCCAACTCTTCTAGTTCGTCTAGCACGTCAGGCAATAGTTCTTTCGCACAAAGAGCATGGAAGAAATAACTCAGCTCTACCAGTACTAGCCATTCATCCTTAGGGATAAAGCCACACAACATCACCGACACTACCCGCTCAAGCCATATGTGTCAATCATGACTCTTGAGACCAAATACTTTCAATTTGTCAAGACTCGCTCCCCTCTTTAGATTCGCTGCATACCAATCAGGGAACATCAACTGCATTTTCACCCACAAGATCATTTCCCTCATAGCTGGCCTCCCAAGATTGAACAACCATGCCTTTGGCTTCCTCCGGTTCTTCTTTCCTTTCAGTTGTCGTATGTCTTGTAACGGTCTATCACATAGAGCCTCCTGATCGACTCTAGCCTAGGATTATCCTTCGACTTCCCCTCTATGCCGAACAATGAACCAAAAAGGGCCTCCGCGATATTCTTTTCAGTGTGCATCACGTCGACGCTGTGTGGGAAAAGGAGGTCTTTAAAGTAAGGCAGACCCCACAAATATATCTTGTGAGTCCAGGCGTGTTTCGTATTACACCCTTTGAAATACCCTAGAAGATTTGGATCCGTCTCGAGAGTATTTATCTAATCCAAGATCTGTTGGCCTGTCAACGCAGTTGGTGCAATATTTTTGACAACTCTACCTTTTATGAAATTCTTCTTGTCTTTTCTGAACTTATGGTCACGATCCAGGAACTGTCTATGCATGTCGAAGCAAGAAAACTTGTGACCCGCCTGCATCCAATGGAACTCAAGAGCTGCCTTGCATGTGGGGCACGAGAACCTTCCATGCACAAACCACCAACGAATAGCGCATACGCCGGCAAATCATGCGACGAGTACATGTACCACACATGGATTTTGAAGTTCTTTTTGGTAGAGGCGTCGCATGTCTTGATCCCATTATCCGAGGCTTTTTGCAATTCATCCTTAAGCGGCTGCATGTACACATTCACATTCTTCCCCGGATATTTGGGCCCTGGAATTATCAACGTCAGGAAAATGTTCTTTATTTTCATAATCTCTCCGGGGGGGATTGAGTGGAATGACAAATACATGCCAACAACTGTATTGTGCTGCCGTCATACCATACACATTGAACCCATCCATGCTGATGGCAACTCAAGGATGCCTTGGATCTGCCACTTTATCCTTATGCAATGCATCGAAGTGCTTCCACGCAAAAGCGTCTGAAGTGTGTCCCAACATCAGACTCCCATCTGCATCTAGTTCTGTTCTTTTGCCCAATTTGTGCCACGCCATCTGTATGGCCGTCTCTTCGACCATGAAAAGACGTTGAAGTCTTGGTATGATTGGCAGATACCGAAGAACCTTGACTGGGATTTTGGTCTGACTCTTCTCACCCATACCGTTGTCTACCAGAACATACCTGGAAGCATTGCAAATGGGACAATAGTTGAACCCGCATACTCAAGCCTAAATAAGGCACATCCATTCTCACAGGCATCTATCTTCTCATAGGGCATCTTAAGCGCACGTAGGATTCTGTCCGACTGGTACAAGTTTGCTGGCAATACATGGCCTTTGGGTAGAAAGCATCCAAATATCGTCATCATCGCGTCGTAGCATTCTCTACCCAGGTTGAACTAGGCCTTCAGAGCCATTACTTGCGCGATGGCATCTAGCTGACAAAGGTCAGTGTGCTCGTGGAGAGGATGTTTTGAAGACTCCAACATTTCATAGAAGTGTTGGGAGATGCAGTAGTAAATCAAAAAAATTCCTACGTGTCACCAAGATCTATCTATGGAGAAACCAGCAACGAGTGAGGAGAGATTGCATCTTCATACCTTTGAAGATCGCTAAGCGGAAGCGTTACAAGAATGCGGTTGGTGGAGTCGTACTCGTAGCGATTCAGATCGTGGTGGACTCCGATCTTAGCGCCGAACAACGGCACCTCCGCGTTCAACACACGTGCAGCCCGGTGACGTCTCCTACGCCTTGATCCATCAAGGAGGAAGGAGAGGTTGGGGAAGAGCTCCAACAGCAGCATGACGGCGTGGTGGTGGTGGAGCAACAAGGTATTCCGGTAGGGCTTCGCCTAAGCACTGCGAAGGAGGAAGAAGAGAGGTAGGGCTGCGCCGTGGGAGAGAGAGATCAAATCTTGTCTCAAAACAACCAAAACCTCAAGTATATATAGGAGGAGGGAGAGGGAGGGCTGCCTTGGCCCCTCCTCCAAGGAGGAGAGCTTCGGCCGAAGCTAGGGAGGAGTCCACCTCCCACAAGGGAGGTGGATCTCTTCCTTTTGAATCTCCTTTAGCCTTATCTCTTTATCCCTAGCCAAATGGGCCTTTTTGTAAGGACTTGTCAAGCCCAATAAGGGCTGGTACACCTCCTCTAACAGCCCACTAAGTCCTTTGGTCATCACACCCCTCCCGGGGGTCCTCTGGCACCCTCCCGGCACTCCCGGTACACTACCGATGAGCCCGAAAACTTTCCGATAACCAAAACTGGACTTCCTATATATCAATATTTACCTCCAGACCATTCCGGAGCTCCTCGTGATGTCCGAGATCTCATCCAAGACTCTGAACAACCTTCGGTAATCACGTATACCATTTCCTATAACCCTAGCGTCATCGAACCTTAAGTGTGTAGACCCTACGGGTTCGGGAGACACGTAGACATGACCGAGACACCTCTCCGGTCAATAACCAACAGCGGGATCTGGATACCCATGTTGGCTCCCACATGCTCCACGATGATATCATCGGATGAACCACGATATCGGGGATTCAATCAATCTCGTATACAATTCCCTTTGTCTATCGGTATGATACTTGCCCGAGATTCGATCATTGGTATCTCTATACCTTGTTCAATCTCGTTACTGGCAAGTCTCTTTACTCGTTCCATAATACATCATCCCATGGCTAACTCCTTAGTCACATTGAGCTCATTATGATGATGTCTTACCGAGTGGGCCTAGAGATACCTCTCCGTCACACGGAGTGACAAATCCTAGTCTCGATTCGTGCCAACCCAACAAACACTTTCGGAGATACCCGTAGTGCACCTTTATAGCCACCCAGTTATGTTGTGACGTTTGGCACACCCAAAGCATTCTTACGGTATCCAGGAGTTGCACAATCTCATGGTCTAAGGAAACGATACTTGACATTGAAAAGCTTTAGTAGACGAACTACATGATCTTGTGCTATGCTTAGGATTAGGTCTTGTCCATCACATCCTCCTCCTAATGATGTGATCCCCTTATCAATGACATCCAATGTCCATGGTCATGAAACCGTGACCATCTATTGATCAATGAGCTAGCCAACTAGAGGCTCACTAGGGACATGTTGTGGTCTATGTATTCACACATGCATTACGGTTTTTGGTTAATACAATTATAGCATGAACAATAGACAATTATCATGAACAAGGAAATACAATAATAACCATTTTA
Source organism: Hordeum marinum (assembly GCA_022496015.1). Lineage (NCBI taxonomy): Eukaryota > Viridiplantae > Streptophyta > Magnoliopsida > Poales > Poaceae > Hordeum > Hordeum marinum. The sequence goes on from CM039673.1 coordinate 38,720,119, forward strand.
TTATTGCCTCTAGGGCGTATTTCCAACAAGAAGGCCTTTGCACATTCCTCCATCTCATCGTCTGAATCCCGAGCATCATCAAAGTCTTGCACCATGTCTTCGATCCCGGTACCATGCTCGTCGATGCGACGACGAACCACCTCAGCTCTAGCACGTTGGGCAGACTCATAATGAAATGTCTAGACCGTATAATTATGCATAAAACCCCACTTCTGTAGGTGTTTGATCATTTCAAACTCTAACTTCTTCTTAAAGTTGTCGCAATCGACACAAGGGCACTAGGTTATTTTTTATCCATTTGCAAATGTGACTCTCGCAAACTCCTTGGTTTTTGTTATCCATTCCCAGGTCATGTCTTTCTGACTAGTGTGACTGGTGTACATCCACCCACGAGCACTCATCTTGCTTAGCTACTGGACACACAAAAAATATATACATAATTCAGCAAACCATATTCATCAGTTAATAGAGTTTGTCGGTGTTATTACGTCGATGCAACCTAGACGCTAGTAGGTAAAGATAGTTCCTAATCCCACCCGAGTATGTGTAGATTGGGTTCGTTTTCCCATGCTCTACTCCGGATCCGACGCACAATTTCGGCAGCACCTCCCCGCTGTTCTCCTGATACACGTCTCGACAATAAGTGGAGAGGATGTGTACTCGGAGAACAACACGGAGGCACTAACGAAATGCTGCATCGGATCCAGAGCAGAGCATATATGGGAAAACAAACCCAATCTACACATACTCAGGCTGTCCATGGATAACGTTGGACAATTCGAAAGAATCACGGTTATAAATATGCTAATGAATGCATATTTATAGATGTAACCCTTTCGAACGGGAGACGCATAGTGGTCACACACACTGATGATTGAAGACTCGTATAGCTAGCAAGTTTCATTGGCACGAAGACCGAAACAGAGAAAATTGTTTTAAGGGTGCGGGAGGAGAAGATGTCATTTGTGCTCACCAACAAACACGCCAGGGGAGCTCGTCAAATGCACGGGGAGGTCGTCGAACAAGTGCACAGTGAAATTCACCTGATCAACACAAAATATAATGTTTTTTATAACAAAATAGGAAAATATGTGGCCTAGCTCATAATTTACAAAACTATGACCTCCTCGGCCTCACGAAGGCCGAAGAGCACCTTTTTGGTCAACAGGAGGCAGAATAGGTGTCAGGGGTCTGGGGTCAGTGGCATCGGGAGACGGTGGCATCAGGGGTCAGTGGAGTCGGGGGTCGATGGTGTTGGTGGTCGGGGTTCGATGGAGTCGGTGGTCGGGGGTCGATGGTGTCGGTGGTCGGGGGGCGATGGCGTTGGTGATCAGGGGTCGGGGGTCCGGGGCGTCGGGAGTCGATGGCGTCAGGGGTCGGTGGCATCGGAGGTTTGGGGTTAGTGGCGTCAGGGATCGGGGGCTCTCTTCTTCTTCTTCTTATTCTTCTTCTTTTTGCACTAACCTAATAAACCTAAACTAACACTAACCTAATTAACACTAACCTAATAAACCTAAACTAACACTAACCTAACTAACACTAACCTAATTAACACTAACCTAATTAACACTAACCTAATAATCTAAACCTAAAATAAAATAAAAAAACACAAAAAAGAGGAGAGGGGAAGAGTTTACCAGAGGGGGGCGGGGCAAGGGGCGTCGGGGAGGGTTGAGGGAGCGTCGGGGAGGGGCGGGGGAGTGTTAGGGAGGGCAGGGGAGCACCCGGGAGGGCCGGGGAGCACTGGGGCGGCGGTGGCGGCCGGGTTGCGAGGACAGGGGCCCTCGGGCGCCTGGGAGCACTGGGGAGGGCCGGGGAGCGGTGGGGCGACGGGGCGGCGGCGCGCGTGCAGTGGGCGACAGGGAGGAGAGGGAGAGAAATAGAGAGAGAGGCGGGGTGGGGCGGCTGCCATTAGTTAAGTCACCTCTTTGCCGTCCGCTAGCAGTCGACAAAGGAGGTTTGTCATCCACTAGCTGATGGCAAAGAGGGGGGCCGTTAGGTTAAGTTGTAAGCGGCTTGTTAGTGGGCCCCCCTCCCTCTTTGCCGTCTGGTAACTGACGGCAAACCTACTTTGCCGTCCGCTAGAAGACGGCAAAGAAGTGGTTGATGGCAAACAGCTTTATTTGTCGCCAGCTAGTTCTTTGCCGTCCGTTTTCTGGAAACGGATGGCAAAGAGCTTCTTTACCGTCCACCAGCTGACGGCAAAGAACTGGCTGACGGCAAATTTGCCGATTCCAATAGTGGTTGGGTCAGCCGGAGCATGGAAGTTCGTGGTTCCATAGGCAACTTAAGGGCAGCACACTTTGTCAGGCCATCAGCAATGTTGTTCTCTGAACGTAGAACGTGCTCCATTTGCAAACCGTCAAAATGTTCTTCCAACTTCCTCACTTCATCTACATAAGCTTCCATCAATGGACTCTGATAATCCTTGTTCACCTATCTCACAACAAGTTGAGAATCACCCCTGCCAAAGAGTCTCTTAATCCCAAGGTCTGCCGCGATCCTCAGGCTGACAAGCAGCCCTTCATATTCAGCAGTATTGTTCATTGATCTCTCCCGAGGAAAGTGCATCTGAATCACATATTTGAGGCGCTCTCCGGTTGGTGCGACAAGTAGCACTCCGGCACCGGCGCCTTGCACCGATAAAGCCCCATCAAAATACATGATCCACTCTCGATTTGTTTCCTTGCCGGGGAGAGTTGACTCTGGAACTTCTTCATTCGTCATTGGAGTCTATTCTGCAATGAACTCCGCCAAGGCTCTGCTCTAGATAGTCAAAGTACTTTCAAACTTGAGACCAAAGCTTGACAGTTCCAAAGCCCACTCCACAATCCCGCCGGTAGCTTCTGGGTTCCGCAAAATCCGCTGCAGCGGGAAGCGAGTGACGACGGTGATATCATGTGCTTGGAAGTAATGGTGCAGCTTCCTCGAGGCCATAAGAAGGCCGAAGAGCAACTTTTTCATGCCAGAGTATCTTGACCTAGCCCCTTGCAAAAGAGAGCTGACAAAATAGACTCGACGCTGTGTCACCTTCTTCTTCTGAATTGTCTCGTTCAACTGCACAGATCCCTCCCTGTTGGTACCAGACCCTGCCGGGGAATGTCCTGGCTTGTCGCTTAGCTGTCCTGCCGCTGTTGATGCTTCTTCATCAACTTCCCTTTCAGCCACTAATGCAACACTCACCACTTGATTTGTTGCCGCTAGATATAGCAACAACGACTCTTGTGGTTTTGGCACGACTAGGACTGGTGGAGAGGAGAGGTACTTCTTCAAATCCTATAGCGCTACCTCCGCTTCCGGAGTCCATTTCATTGGACCCGCCTTCTTCAAGATTTTGAAAAAGGGTTGGGCGCGCTCAGCAGATTTTGAGATGAACCTACTCAGAGCAGCAACACAGTCGGCAAGACGACGCACATCCTTGACATGTCCTGGTGCTTCAATTTGCTCAATTGCTTTGATATTGTCGAGATTTGCTTCAATTCCACGTTGAGATACAAAGAACCCGAGAAGTTTGCCGGATGGGACACCAAACACACAATTCTCATGGTTAAGCTTCATATTGATCTTGCGCAGATTTGCAAATGTTTCTTCTAGGTCCGATATGAGCGTAGCCTTGCCCTTGGTTTTGACCACTATGTCATCCATATAAGCCTCCATATTTCTATGTAGCTGGGGATCAAAACCAACCTGAACCGCTCTTGCAAATACAGAACCAACACTTTTCAGCCTAAAAGGCATATGCAAAAAGAAATACGTACCACATGGGGTGATAAATGCAGTCTTATCCTTGTCTTCCTTGGCCATGAAAATCTGATGATAGCCTGAATAGGCGTCAAGGAAAGACAACAAGTCGCGGACGGTAGTGGAGTCCACAATCTGGTCAATGCACGGCAAGGGAAAAGGATCTTTGGGGTAGGCTTTATTGATGTCTGTGAATTCAATACACAACCTCCATTTTCCATTTGCCTTGCGCACTACAACTGGATTGGCCAACCACGTTGGATGAAGTACTCCTCTGATCAAGCCAACCGCCTCTAATTTGTTGATCTCTTCAACAATGAACTGTTGCCGCTCCAAAGCCTGCTTCCTGACCTTCTGTTTGACGGGCCGTGCGTGTGGACAGACGGCAAGGTGGTGCTCAATCACCTTCCTGGGAACACTGGGGATATCAGATGGTTTCCATGCAAACACATCGACATTCACCCACCAGAAGGCGACAAGCGCGCTTTCCTATTTGTCATCAAGGGTGGAACTTATGGTGAAAGTTCCTCCCGTTCCATCCTCCTTGGAGGGCACCTTCTTAGTCTCTAACAGAGTTGCCTTGGACTTCTTGATCTTGCCGGTGGAGCTCTCTGGCATATCATCAAAGTAGCACAACACCCCGAGGAGGCACGCTTGCCGGAATGTGCCCCGGAGGCCTTGCCGGTCTTCTTCCCCTCGGGAGCTTCAGTGGCAAGAGCAAGTGGCTTGGCGACAGGTGCTGTAACTACCTCCCGTTAGAGTTGGTCGGCATAGATAAGTGCGCCTTTCTTGTCAGAGTTGATCGTGATGACGCTCATTGGCCCGGGCATCTTCAGTACATTGTAGGCAAAGTGGGTGGCCGCCATGAACTTGGCCAGTGCAGGGCGACCAAGGATACCATTGTACGGCAAGGAGATCTTGGCGACATAAAAAATGATCTTCTCTATCCTGAAATTTATGCCACTGCCAAACGTCACTGGCAGTGTGATTCTGCCCTTCGGCTGAGTCCTCCCTCATTTGACCCCTTGGAAAGTGCCTGTGGGCTCGAGATCTTCATCAGGAATTTGCAGCCTTTGGATGACATCAGGCGAGATTAGGTTCAGGCTGGCCCCACTGTCGACTAGCATCTTCGTCACCTTGAGGTTGCAAATTGTTGGCGAAACCAACAATGGCAGGCACCCGACCACAATTGTACGATCAGGTGATCCTTGGCGTAAAAAATGATAGGAGTGTTGGACCGCTTCAGAGGTCTCTGGGCACCGATAGACGGCTCCGTCGCATTAACCTCGCACACCAACTATTTAAGTTGGCGGTGAGAGGAATGCGACGAGGCATCTCCCTCGATGCACATCATCTCTGTAGCCTTTTGGAACTCATGCTCGATGGACTCGTCGTCCCCTTCGACGTCATCATAATCACCCTCTTGCTTGTCGCGGTCTCGAGCGGGCCGGTCTTTTTGTTGTTTAGGCTTGCCGCGACGACCTCCTTGGCCAACAAGCTTCTTGACGGACCCCTCCGCACCATCCTGGCCCTTATCCTTGTCTCACCTCTCATACTCGGCTTTTTGCTTCTCGGCAAGTTGTTCAACTTGCCGACAGTCCTAGAGATCGTGGTCCTTGGTGCAATGGATCTTGCAATACTACTTGACGGAGCCTTCCGGCTTGTCGGCAGCCCCCATTGCCTGGCAGGAGGTGCACCCGACAACATCCTTGCCGGGGTCATCAACCTTGCCCTTCTTGGCGATACCGGGGTTGCCGGATCCCTCGACGGCAAGCACAACCTTGCCCTTGCGCTTCTTGTTACGCCACTGGCCCTTCTTTTTCGGGGTGGCGGTGTCCTATTCCACAGAGTTGACCCCTGCGCCAGTGTCCTCGCCGGGGAGCCTCCTCCCTTCTTCAGCCCGAGCACATTTATCCGCCAGAGCATAAAGCTCGGCAACATCCCTAACCTTGTTCATCGCCAGCTCTTCCCGCATCCTGCAGTTGCGCATGTTCTGATGGAACGGCTGATAACAGCAACAGGGTGAACGTCTGGTATGTTGTGCTGCACACGGCTGAACCTTTAGATGTACTTGCGCAAAGTCTCGCCATCCTTCTGAGGGATGATGTGCAAATCGCTTTCTTGACCAGGAGCTTGGTGGCCTCCGGTAAAGACGCCAACAATCTCGTGGCACAGGTCTGCCCAGGAGGCGATGGAATTCTCCGGCAGGTGCATCAACCATGACCCGACGTTGGGCTTAAGCACCAACGGGAAGTAGTTGGCGAGTATCTTGTCGTCGCGAGCCCCGGCAGCCTGCACCACAATAGTGTAGATGCTCAGGAACTCTGATGGGTGAGTCTTGCTATCATATTTCTTCGAGACCTCCGATTTGAACGTGCAGGAGTTCGGCCACTAGACTTACCGCAGCTCATGGGTAAAAGCTGGACAACCCACCTCGTAAGGTAGGTTGACAGGTTACCCCGGCGCGGGCTTGTCGACAGTGGGTCCTGCACGCTTATCAGATTGATGACGCGCTTCCCGCTGCCGCTCGATCATAGTTCAAGCGTCTTCCTTGCTTCGCTCCTGAAGAACTTGACGCTGATCGCGGCATGTCTGTGGATCGGACGCCGCCGTTGAGTAACCGTCACGGGCGTCGGTCCATTAATTCGATGACCAGCGCTGTTGCTATGGAGGAGAGTGCACCGCAATCGCACCGCCTCCGGCCTTCTCGCCACTAGCGCGAGCCGGCTTGGTGGATCGAAACTTGTCTACGAGGCTGAGGAGGCCCTGAATGGTAGCTCTCCACTCGTCGAGCTTCTCTGCAGCAGGAGGGAAGTTTAGGAGTAGTTGTGCCAGTGCCATTGCTTCTTCTGACGTGGTTGGTAGCGAGCGGCGCGAAGAACACGAGCTGCTCTGACTCCTAACGGAATTAGAAGGAGCTCCATCGCGGTCCCGCGATGGCACGCCACTCGCACTAGCATGCTAGCGAGCATGCTGGTCCCGCGCACCTTGGGAATGATGCGCAGGAGCTTTTCCGTGGGGATGTTGGGAACCGTGGGCACCATGGCGCTGCTCTTCGCGTGCGTCCTGGGAAGGTCGCGGCGTAGGTGCTGGCATGGGCATCTTGGAAGGTACCCTTCCGTCCCCAGCATTCACCGTACCACCCATAGGCGGTACAACTCCATCCTAAGACCCAGCGGCGCGGGGGTTCCCGTTGCTGCCATGAGCATCTCCGCGACGGGTGCCGCCGCTTCTTTGGCCTTGGTCACCGAAACGTTGCGGAAGCTCTAAACCTCCTCCTCCTCCTCCTCCTCCCGCGTATACACCGTCGCCTATCTATGTAGATATAGGGACATCGGATGCGGATGGGCCAACCGCCGCCAGGCCCTTCTTCTTGGGGGCCATGGCGATGATGATTATGAAGGAGCTGGTGCGCTGATCACCAGATCAGGTCCACGCGACCCCGATCCCCCACCTGGAGTGCCAAAGATGTCGGGGGAAACAACACCTATGGGATCAGAGGGACCCCTTTACGGTTCGGCGGGGAAGACGGCTTGCACAAAGAGCAGATCTGACGAACAACGCGCGGGATTTTCCCCAGGTTCGGGCTGCAAGTATCCGTAAAACCCTACTCCTGCTTGGTTATATTGTGGGTATTTTTAGGTTTCCAGCTACAGGAACGCTATGAACAGCTGCTACGCATATCAGCTAGAAGGTGGGAGTCAAAGGTCCCAAAAAGTGAAAGGTCCAAAAGTCCTCTACCGTAACACCCTGGGCCTCCTTTTATACTCTAAAAAGGGGTCACCAACAATGGCATACAGTACGTACACGGGGTGTACAGAGCTACAGTGCTATTATACCTAACACTAACGGAGTAGGACAGGCGCATTGAATGCACCATCAGGCATCTCTGACTGTCTACGGGACGGGACAGGAGCCCGTCCCATCGGCACCACTTAGCCCTTCCATCGCCGGCGCCGTGACACGTGCCCAGGCGGGGCGACACCTGGCCTTTGTGCTCGCGGGGTCTTGCCGAGGCTCCGCCTTGCCGGGTCCCGCCGAGCCTTTGCCTTGTTGGGCCTTCGCCTTCCCGGGTCCTGCCGGGGCTTTGCCTTGCCGGGTGTTTGAAGTCCATCTCGACAAGGTCTTGTCTTTGTTCTTGATTTTCCTGTATTTGTATCTAGGAGCTCCCTACTGGGCCTCGTTGCCAGGGTGGCGACCACTGCCCGTGCACGAGTAAGGGGCACTAGAGAGCCCAAAACTCTAGTGCACCGACATAACTCGATGAAGGTAAGGAGTCAGGTATGAACCTTAAGTTTGATTGTGTTAAATCCTTCATAGACACTGATGCTTTTCGTGAATTTAGCACCAAATATGGACTTGACTCTGAGATAGTAGCTTATTTTTGTGAATATTTTGCTGCTCATGTTGATCTCCCTAAGGAGAAGTGGTTTAAATACCATCCTCCAATTGAAGTGAAAGTAGTCGAACCTATTAAAGTTGAAGAGAAAACTATTACTTATAATGTTGATCCTGTTATTCCCATTGCTTATATTGAGAAACCACCTTTTCCTGTTAGAATAGAGGATCATGTTAAAGCTTCAACTGTGGTTCGTAAGAGCTGTGCTAGAACACCTACACCCCCTGAGCAAATTAAAGTTGAACCTAGTATTGCTATGGTTAAGGATCTCTTGGTTGATAATATTGATGGGCATGTTATTCAATTTTGTGATGAAGCCGCTAGAATTGCTAAACCTGATGCTAAAGATAAACATAGACCCGTTGTTGGCATGCCTGTTGTTTCTATTAAAATAGGAGATCATTGTTATCATGGCTTATGTGATATGGGTGCTAGTGTGAGTGCAATTCCCTTTTCCTTATATAAAGCAATTATGAATGATATGCACCAGCTGAGTTAGAGGAAATTGATGTTACAATTAAGCTTGCTAATAGAGACACTATATCACCAGTTGGGATTATTAGAGATGTTGAAGTCTTGTGTGGGAAAATAAAATATCCTACTGATTTTCTTGTTCTTGGTTCCCCACAAGATAATTTTTGTCCCATTATATTTGGTAGACCCTTCTTGAATACCGTTAATGCCAGGATAGATTGTGAGAAGGAAACGGTTACCTTAAGTTTTGGGGATACGTCTCATGAGTTTAATTTCTCTAAATTTTGTAGACAACCCCATGATAAAGAATTTCCTAGTAAGGATGAAATTGTCGGTCTTGCCTCTATTGTTGTGCCTCCCACTGATCCTTTGGAGCAATATTTGCTAAACCATGAAAACGACATGCATATGAATGAAAGGAATCAAATTGATAGGATTTTCTTTGATCAACATCCTATTCCGAAACACAACTTGCCTGTTGAAATACTCGGGGATCGTCCTCCACCCAAGGGTGATCCCGTGTTTGAGTTAAACAATTACCTTATACTTTGAAATATGCTTATCTTGATGAATATAAGATATATCCTATTATTATTAGTGCTAACCTTTCAGAGCATGAAGAATAGAGATTATTGAAAACTCTGAGGAAGCACCGTGCTGCTATTGGATATACTCTTGATGATCTTAAGGGCATTAGTCCCACTCTATGTTAGCACAAAATTAAAATGGAGCTAGATGCTAAACCAATGGTTGATCACCAACGACAGTTGAATCCTAAAATGAAGGAAGTGCTAAGAAATGAAATATTAAAGCTTATGGAGGCAAGTATCATTTATCCTATTGCTGATAGTAGATGGGTTAGTCCCGTTCATTGTGTCCCTAAGAAAGGAGGTATTACCGTAGTTCCTAATGATAAAAATGAATTGATCCCACAGAGAATTGTTACAGTTTATAGAATGGTAATTGATTTTAGGAAATTTAATAAAGCTACTAGAAAATATCATTACCCTCTACCTTTAATTGATCAAATGCTAGAAAGATTATCCAAACACACACATTTTTGTTTTCCAGATGGTTATTCTGGTTTCTCTCAAATACCTGTGTCAAAAGAGGCCCAAGAGAAAACCACCTTTACCTGCCCTTTTGGTACGTTTGCTTATAGACGTATGCCTTTTGGTTTATGCAATGCACCTGCTACCTTTCAAAGATGCATGACTACTATATTCTCTGATTTTTGTGAGGTCTAAGCTTGTGGGAGTTGATACGTCCATTTTGCATCATGCTTTTATATTGATATTTATTGCATTATGGGCTGTTATTGGTACAATAGTTATGCCTTTCTCTCTTATTTTACAAGGTTTACATGAAGAGGGACAATGTTGGATCCTGGAATTCTAGACTAGAAAAGGAGAAAATTTGAGATACCTATTCTGGACAACTCCAAAAGTCCTGAAAATTTATGGAGAATATTTTTGGAATTAATAAAAAATACTGGCGCAAGAATCAACCAGAGGGGGGCCATCGGCAGGCCACAAGCCTGCTAGGCGCGACCACCCCCTGGCCGTGCCTAGCAGGCTTGTGGGGCCCCTGTGGCTCCTCCGACACCCATCTTCTCCTATATGAAACATTTTGACCTGGAAAAAATTTAGAAGAGAGCTTTGGGGACGAAGCGCTGTTGTCTCGAGGTGGAACTTGGGCAGAACCAATCTAGAGCTCCGGCAGGGTGGTCCTGCTGGGGAAACTTCCCTCCCGGAGGGGGAAAACAAAGCCATCGTCATCACCAACGATCCTATCATTGAGAGGGGGTCAATCTTCATCAACATCTTCACCAGCATCATCTCCTCTCCAAACCCTAGTTCATCTCTTGTATCCGATCTTCGTCTCAACACCTGAGATTGGTACCCGTGGGTTGCTAGTAGTGTTGATTACTCCTTGTAGTTAATGCTAGTTGGTTTACTTGGTGGAAGATCATATGTTCAGATCCTTTATGATAATTAATACTCCTCTGATCTTGAACATGAACATGCTTTGTGAGTAGTTCCGTTTGTTCCAGAGGACATGGGATAAGTCTTGTTATAAGTAATCATGTGAATTTGGTATTCGTTCGATATTTTGATGAGATGTATGTTGTGTCTCCTCTAGTGGTGTTATGTGAATGTCGACTACATAACACTTCACCATTATTTGGTCCTAGGGGAAGGCATTGGGAAGTAATAAGTAGATCATGGGTTGCCAAAGTGACAGAAGCTTAAACCCTAGTTTATGCGCTGCTTCGTAAGGGGCTGATTTGGATCCATATGTTTCATGCTATGGTTAGGTTTACCTTAATTCTTCTTCCGTAGTTGCGGCTTCTTGCAATAGGGGTTAATCATAAGTGGGAGGTTTTTCCAATTAAGGGCAGCACCCAAGCACCGGTCCACCCACATATCAAATTATCAAAGTAATGAACGTGAATCAAATGAGCATGATGAAAACTAGCTTGACAGAAATTCCCATGTGTCCTCGGGAGCGCTTTGCTTTATATAAGAGTTTGTCCAGGCCTGTCCTTTGCTACAAAAAGGATTGAGCTACCTTACTGCACCTTTGCTACACTTGTTACTTGTTACTCGTTACGAATTATCTTATCACAAAACTATCTGTTACCGACAATTTCAGTGCTTGCAGAGAATACCTTACTCGAAACCGCTTGTCATTTCCTTCTGCTCCTTGTTGGGTTCGACACTCTTACTTATTGAAAGGACTAGGATAGATACCCTATACTTTTGGGTCATCAAGACTCTTTTCTGGCGCTGTTGCTGGGGAGTGAAGCGCCTTTGGTAAGTGGAATTTGGTAAGGAAAAATTTCTATAGTGTGCTGAAATTTACTGTCACTTGTCACTATGGAAAGTAATCCTTTGAGGGGCTTGTTCGGGGTATCTTCACCTCGACCGAAAACACAAAGAGTTTCCCCTCAAAGTAGTGAACCTACTGAAAATATTTATTATGAAATTCCTTCGGGTATGATAGAGAAACTGCTGGCTAATCCTTATGCAGGAGATGGAACACTACATCCTGATTTGCATCTAATCTATGTGGATGAAGTTTGTGGATTATTTTAGCTTGCAGGTCTGCCCGAGGATCACGTTAAGAAGAAGGTTTTTTTGTTTATCTTTGAAGGAAAAGGCAATGACATGGTATAGACTATGTGATGATATATGATCATGGATCTACAACCAATTGAAGATGGAATTTCATCAGAAGTTCTACCCTATGCATCTAGTTTATAGTGGAAGTAACATAAATGCCACCTAAGCAAAAAAAACATGGTGTGATAGCTAATTAATGAGGAGAGAGAAAAATTGAGTAACATAGCTAGTTACTCATATTATGAGTAACATAACATACCAAGACAAGATGAGTTTATAGAGGCGGAGATATGGTCCCACCGGTATACGACAACCACCGACCTAATGCCGTGGTAGTACCTGATCAATACATCGTGCAATTTCATCATCATACATGGTATCAGTTTTTTAGGTTCTAATCCTAGCTTCTGCTCGCTGCCGCCATCACGCCCTCCCTTCCGCGCCGATGCCGCTGCATCAACCATCCGCTGCCGCCACCGCGCCCACCACTCTGCGCCGCCGCCACTGCCTCAATTCGCCGCCGTCGTGCCTCCTCGTGCTGCCGCACCCAAACCTCTATCGCCGCCGCCGTGCCATCCGAGCGTCGCTGCCACAAACCCTAGCCGTCTATGCCGCACCATCCCATGGCGCCGCCGTTGCCATGTCTTCTGTCACCTCGTCCGGCTCCAACCCCTTCGCCGACACCAACCCTCTTGATGTCGTCGACGTCCGCAACCTCAATATCCACGATCGTGTTCCGGTTCTTCTTACTCAGACGGATTCCTCCTACTATGCATGGAAGACTTATTTCTCCCTTGTGTTTCGGAGTACAATCTCCTCGATCATGTGGACGGGTCCGTTGACTCTAGACTTGTGCCTGCGCATCATGAGTGGTCCGCCATCGACGTCACCCTCATCCGCTGGTTCTTCCTCACCATCTCGCCGGATCTGTTTCACATGGTCGTGCATGATGGTGACGATGCTTGTGCGGTTTGGACCAAGGTGAATGGGCTCTTCACCGACAATCGCCTCCAATGCCACGTATTCTTGTAGCAAGAATTTTTTGGGTTCCACCAAGCCAACTCCACCGTCGACGAATATTGCCTTCGTCTCAAGACCCTTGCTGACGAGCTCCGTGATATTGGCATGAAGATCAATGACGATACCCTCCTCAGCACACTCACCACCGGTCTCAACAAGGACTTCAGCAACGCCGCAGCGAATCTTTCCCTCATCACTGAGCCATCCTTCGCCAAGTTCGTGGCCTATCTCCGGTTGGAGGAGCGTCGGATGAAGCAGGTGAAGAGCCGGGCCATGCATGTTTCCCTAGCCGCCGGCACCACCCGCGACGGTCCCCCACCCCTCCTCATCAGCAGCGGGCCACCGCACCACAGCAGCCTCCACTGCTCCCGACGCCGTCGGACCCATTCGGCGCACCTCCAGCCCAACCGGTGCCCGCTCCCGCTAGTCGCAAACGGGGCGGTCGGCGCGGTGGTCGCCAGCAGCAACAGGGCAGCGCCCCCCAGTAGCAGCAACATGTGCAGCAGCCACCCCCGCCCTGTACGGGCGGCTACAACCCATGGACGGGTGTCGTCCATGCCTACACCATGCCGGTTCCTCGAGCCCCGACACCTATCATGCCCGCGCCGCGCCCGCCGGCTCATCACCTCGCCAAGCCAACCGCCTATGGCGGGTTTCTGACTCCTCCACCGCCGTAGATGACTGGTGCTTACGGCATGACGTCTCCATCACCGCCGTCGTCCCTACCTCCACCGCCATGGGATCCGGCACTCCTTGCCTCGCTGCACTCCGCCCCTTTGCCCAACAACTACCCTGGTGGCGGTGACTGGTACATGAACACTGGTACTACTGCCCACATGTTCGCGCATTCGGGTAACCTCACCTCCTTCTCTCCCATCAACACTACCATCTGCATCACCGTCAGTGATGGCTCCTCCCTCCCGATCACACATGTCGGGCCCACTTCGTTTCCTTCTTCTTCCACACCACTCACTATGTCTAACGTTCTTGTTTCTCCTGACCTCATTAAGAATCTTGTTTCCGTTCATTATCTTGCTCGTGAAAATCCTATAATTGTTGAGTTTTATGGCTTTGGTTTTTGTGTCAAGGACGCTCGAACCAGGATGGTACTCCACCGATGTGATAGTCCCCACGATGATCTCTATTCGGTCCACCCAAAGTCCTCCACCACCGCCGCTCCAGTTGCACTCTCGGCCGGCGTCGACCTTTGGCACGCCCGTCTCGGTCATCCCAACCCCGTCACTCTTCGTCATATTCTTAGGAGTTTCAATTTTCATTGTAATAAAATAGAGGATCATAGTTGTCATGCATGTTGTGTCGGCAAACATGTTCGTCTTTCGTTTAATAATTCAGACACCATTGCGACTTTTCCCTTTGAGTTGATCCATAGTGATGTGTGGACCTCTCCAGTTCCTAGTAATACGGGTTATGTCTACTATCTTGTTATTTTTGATGATTACTTTCATTATGTGTGGACTTTTCCTTTACAAGGAAATCGGATGCACTCTCCACTTTAACGGCCTTTTACTCCTATGTCCGCACGCAGTTTGGGCGCCCTATTCTTGCTCTGCAGACTGACAATGGAAAAGAGTTCGAAAATCTTGCATTTCACACTTTCCTCGCACACCACGGCATGGTTTTTCGTCTCACATGCCCGTATTCATCACAGCAAAATGGTCGCGTTGAACGTGTCCTACGCACTCTCAATGACTGCATCCGCACCCTCCTTTTTCATGCCAACGTGCCTCCTCGCTTCTGGCTGAATGCCCTCACCACCACGTCGCTCCTCCTGAATCTCTGTCCCTGTCGACCGCGCTGGAATTACGCGCCTCATCACCTTCTCTTCGGTGCGTCGCCATCTTATGATGACCTGCGTATTTTTGGGTGCCTCTGCTATCCCAACACCGTCGACATCGCTCCTCACAAACTCGCTCCATGCTCCGTTGCCTGCATCTTCATCGGTTACCCTCCCAACTCCAAAGGATACTGCTGCTATGATCTAGCCTCCTATCGCGTGTACACCTCCCGACATGTTTACTTTGACGTGTTTGTGTTTCCCTTTCAACAGGTGCCTTCGACCGCTCCTTCATCGCCAGTCTCTGATGGCGCCGCTCACCGACTAATCATCTAGGGCATGCGCGTGCGGCCCTTGGCCCGTCACCCGGATTTGAGGTCCGCCCCGGCCCTACCGCCGCAACACACTCCGGCTCGGGCATTCTTCTCCCTAGCACCGCCGTGGGCCCATCATCGGCGTCGACCTCCTCTAGTCCATCCTCGCCCGCGCCACCGGCCTCGCCCGTGGCCCCTCCGTCGCCTGCTGTGCAGGCCTCACCCATGGTGCCTGCCGTGAATGCCTCGACCGTGGCCTCCACACCTCCGGCCACCAGGTATGCACCACCTGCGGCTGCCTCGCCGGCTGGTCCCATCACTCGTGCTCGGGCGGGCATCCGCTGTCCAAACACGCGGTATGCTTTGGAGGCGTATGTCTGCACCGCCTCCACCTCCGTGCTGTCGCCCCTGTTGTCCTCTGTTCGGGCGGCCCTGCGCAATCCACTCTAGGTTGCGGTGATGCAGGAGGAATTTGACGCGTTGCAGCGCAACCGGACTTGGTAGCTTGTCCCTCGTCCCCGTCACGCTAATGTTATCTCCGGAAGTGGGTTTTTAAGCACAAAGTCCACCCTGACGGTACTCTCGACCGCTACAAGGCGCGTTGGGTGGTTTGTGGCTTCCGCCAATGTGCCGGCGTTGACTTCACCGACACCTTCGCTCTGGTTGTGAAACCAGGAACGACCCACACTATTCTTCCGCTTGCAGACTCCCGTGCCTGGCCCGTACACCATATGGACGTCTCTAACGCTTTCCTTCATGGCCATCTTCAGGAGCAGGTCTTCTCTCAGTAACCCATCGGGTTTGTTGATCCGGAGCATCCAAATCATGTGTGCCTGCTTTCACGCTCATTACATGGGCTGAAGCAGGCTCCTCGCGCCTGGTACCAGCGCATCGCGGCGTTTTTGCATCAACTTGGGTTTCGATCCACACGCTCCGATGCTTCGCTGTTCGTCTATCACCAGGGCGCCGCTACTGCATATCCGCTCCTCTACGTCGACGACATCATCTTGACATCATGCACCATCAGGCTCCTTCGTCAGCTCACTGATTGTCTTCGCGCTGAGTTTGCCATCAAGGATCTGGATCCGTTACACTACTTCCTTGGTGTCGAGGTAGTGCGCCGTCCTGATGGTTTCTTCTTCCACCAGCGGAAGTATGCTCTTGAGCTCCTTGACCGCACTGACATGCTTAATTGCAGACCCACAGCCACCCCTGTCGACACGAAGGCCAAGCTCTCTGCTGCAGATGGTTCTCTTGCTCCGGATGCTCCTTTCTACCGGTCTATTGTGGGTGCTCTTCAGTACCTTACTCTCACTCGACCGGAGCTACCGTATGCTGTGCAGCAGACGTGTCTTCACATGCATGCTCCTCGAGATGCTCATTGGACCTTTGTCAAGCGGATCCTCCGCTACATCCGCGGTTCCGTGGGTCTTGGTCTCACGTTTAATGCTACTGTTTTCTGCATGTCAAGTATCTGTTCCTATGACCATGAGATCATGCAACTCACTGACACCGGAGGAGTGCCTTGTGTGTATCAAACGTCGTAACATAACTGGGTGACTATAAAGGTACTCTACAGGTATCTCCGAGGGTGTCTGTTGGGTTGGCATGGATCAAGACTGGGATTTGTTACTCCGTGTGACGGAGAGGTATCTCAAGGCCCACTCGGTAATACAACATCACAACAAGCCTTGCAAGCAATAAGATTAAGTATTAGTCACGGGATCTTGTATTTACGGAACGAGTAAAGAGACTTGCCGGTAACGAGGTTGAACTAGGTATGGAGGTACCGATGATCGAATCTCGGGCAAGTAACATACCGAAGAACAAAGGGAACATCATACGGGATTAACTGAATCCTTGACATAGAGGTTCGACCGATAAAGATCTTCATACAATATGTAGGAACCGATATGGGCATCCAGGTCCCACTATTGGTTGTTGAACGTAGAGGTCTCTCGGTCATGTCTATATAGTTCTCGAACCCACAGGGTCTGCACACTTAAGGTTCGGTGACGTTTCGGTAGTATAGAGTTATGTATGGTGGTGATCGAAGGTTGTTCGGAGTACCGGATGAGATCTCGGACGTCACGAGGAGCTTTGTAATGGTCCGAAGGTAAAGATTGATATATAGGAAGTCCTATTTTGGTCGCCGGAAAAGTTTCGGGCTTATCGGTAGTGTAACGGGAGTGCCGGTAATGTACCGGGAGACCATCGGGAGGGGTATTTCGACCTAAGAGGCTACATGGGCCGTGGGAGGATGAATACCAGCCCTTAGTGGGCTGGAGGAAGTCCCACAAAGGGCCCATGCGGCTGGGAAGAAAAAGCCCAAAAGGAAAAAAGTGGAAAAAGGCAAAAGGGCTAAATTAGGAAGGAGTCCTAATCCTACTAGGAATGGAGGAGGACTCCTCTCTCCTGGTTCGGCCGACCCAAGGGCTGGTCCTTGGGAGCCAAGCCTCCTCCTCCTCTCCTCCTATATATACTAGAGGGTTTTAGGGTTTTGGCACAAGATTTTCAGCCACGTGCTACCCGTTCCTCTAGTGCACAGTTTCTCTTCTAGATCGGTTTTCTGCAGTGATTAGGCGAAGCCCTGCTGCAATTGCTTCACCACCATCGCCGCGACACCGTCACGCTGCCGGAAAACTCGTCTACCTCTCCGCTCCTTTTTGCTGTATCAAGAAGGCGGAGATCGTCATCGAGCTGTACGTGTGCTGAACGCGGAGGTGCCGTCCGTTCGGCGCTAGATCGGAAGGACCATGATCAAGATTGCGAGACGGATCATGATGAGATCGCAGGACGGATCGTGATGAGTTCGCGGGACAGATTGTGATGAGATCGCGGGACGCTCGACGATTTGGATCGTGAAGACGTTTGATTACACCAATTACGTTTTTAACGTTTCCCGCTTAGCGATCTACAAGGGTATGTAGATCCACCCTCCCTCTCGTAGATGCTTATCACCATGGATAGATCTTGCGTGTGCGTAAGAATTTTTTTGTTTCCCATGCAACGTTCCCCAACACTCATGCCCGGTCGACAAGGCAACGGTGTTGAGTATATATATATGTGTGTGCACATATTCTGTTTGGGCCCGTCTCCTAGTCTTGTATAGTTGAGGTCGTGACCCACCTTATACATCATATATACGTGCGGTTGTACCTGATTAATACATGTGCAATTTCATCGTCGTACACGGCCGTCAAGCCATTGCCGACGTGGGGCCACGTATCCATCATGGAGGAGTCGGAAGGGCCGCCGGGGAATATGGCAGACGGGATAGTGCTCCGAAAATATCACGGTTTCGTGGCCGCCGGTGCCGTCTGCATGATGGCCACACGGCCACCACCCCGGCTGCAGGAGGCGCAGAGCCAGCACCCGTGGCTCGGTGACCACCGCCTTGGCCGACTGCGCTTGTTTGGAACTTTCAATGCGAGTCGATCTCTGGATTTGGATTGGAAGGTGAAAAAGGAAGTCTAACGCAGTGAGTAGAACAGGAGGGATTTGACCCGAGAATTTCCCCGGCCAAATTAGTCGATCAACGTCCTTCTCCAATGGTAACGCCTAAGTAGTACAACATGGTTGAAAAGTCAGTCTCGTGTTCACTAACTGACGAAACTGATTTTTTTCAGAAACTATGACAGCAGCTGTTAACTGTTTTTTTCAGAAACTCGATCCAGTTGATGCCGCGGTGGAGCCATCATGTACGAAAAGGGAAGCATGATCTGGCTTATTACGGTGATCTTTTTTGATTTCACGGATTATCGATTTCATTTGTTTCGTGAAAACAATATATTCATGTTGTCTTTCACTTATTCACAACATCCACTTATTAAATACATATTTATCATGTATGCATTGTGGAAAGCTGCAAGCTGGTAGTTCATGCATCTCATGCGATCCACGAATGTAGCGTCGTCCACTCCAGCTCTGCCAGATTATTATCAGTTGGGTGAGCCGTCCACTTCCCCATACAACGCGGAAGCCTCGACTTCAGTGATGCCGAAGGCTGCCTAGTCAAGAGCATCCTCTCCAACGCCAGAGCGCCCACGAGTAGCAGCAGCACCATGCCGAAGCAGTACCCCCTGCCGAGATAAGCTTAAGATTGGTTTAAAGCGCTACAAGAGCTTTTTGTTGATTAATAGCTAATTACCTTCATGTATTTTTATCTCTTGTCAATGGGACATCTACTCCTATCGATTATATATATCCGGATTAATCATATTCTTACATCCATAAAACGACCATTGTCATAACAAAAGTGCGCAAACAAAAATTATCGATAAATTTGGCATATCAATGATATTGATTTCTTTTTTCTTCCCCGCAGAAAAACTTGATTCCTTTTTCTTATAAGTGGAATGATATTAATTGAACTTTTTTTGGCGGGGAATTGAGCTAATAGTTTGTAAAGATACATGATCATGGAAGCATGCAGAAGAGGAAGTCAGCAATTACTGCTTGCAATTTTTGGTAAGTTTTCAATTCAACTACTTTTTTTTATTGGCCATTTTATAGATTTGGCATGCATGTGGGACAATGAAGGGTTAATTCTATTTGTTGCCTTACAGTTTGTGAAGTAGTGGGTACGTGCATGTGGCCATCGTTTTAGAAGTTAAAAAAAATCATTCAGTTGTTGAAAGTTGTAGGATGCCAGTGAACTTTTGATTTACGAACTACCAATTTTTCACCTTTTGTTCTAATGCATGATTTTTTGTCTAGGCCGAATCACTTATCCGAAATATACCACCGAAATATCAATGACCAAGAAAAGTGATTGTGGTTGTTTTCTTGATATTATACATATATCACTTAATCATATGTCTGATTCATCTAGCTTAGCTCCGTAGAGAAGCAAGACATCGTTTTCAATCAATTTATTGAAGTAGGGACATAGAATAATTACAGTCCCCCGTTTTAAATCTTGGTCATTGGATGAAATGTGACCACCATCAACAAGGTGTCACTAGCAGTAAGTGTCATCCCGTGGTGGCGAGTTGGTTGAGCATCCAAGTTGTACGACTCACTATTAGGAAAAACCCTATAGGCAATCACCTAATAGTGTCGCGGGTTATAAGCCCCGCTCTACTGCTAAATAGCAGTAACGCGGGCTAAAACTGTGCGCTCCTATTAGAAATTAGCAGTAGCGCGGGCGCCGTCCCTTATCGGAGCATCGGCCCTCTTTCCCCTTCCGCCACTCTCACCTCCCCCCCCCCCCCTCTCCCATTCCTCCCCTTTCTCCAGTCTTCCACAAAATAACTCATGGGATTCCTCTACATTGAATGGTCTCGTCCGTCAATCGACTGAGCATAGAATTTGTATGACTGGTCTACCTATATATGACTTTCCTGATCTGCATGATTAAGTTAGTTAGGTTCATCTAAATCATATGACATATAGCTGCAGTAGTTATCCTAGTAGTATAAATACTGAGCATTTCCCCACATTGCACCCGTTCTCAACTCTATTGCCACTGAGAATCAAGCTGATGCATACATTTCTTTATATTTAATAGCGTATGAGATATTGGAGTACACCAAAATGTAGAAGGTTTGAGGTTCCGGTTGTCTCCTACCTCAGGATTAAAACATTGTCTTCCCCCTAATCTTCGCTTCTCTAGCGTACGCTAGTGTTAAAGGTTTGCGCTGGCGCGCAGTCTGTGCACCATATATTGGTGAATCGTAGTCTGAATAGGCTAGGTGCTATTACATCCATCTTGGCACAACACAAATGAAGAATTGGGTGTTTGATAGCAAAGGCAGTCGATAGAAACTCATATACACACAACACGTGCAAATCTCCTCTGTTGACCAGGATCTCAGTGCCGCACCGAGGATTCTTGCACGCATCCAACCGCGGCGGCGTACCACGGTTATGATGTCCCATGTCATGAACCGGAGGTTGGACCTCCCTCCCAATCGCATTATCTGTGCCCACGCGACCACCTGGTGAGGAGAGGGTGATGGAGGAGCTGTGGAGCAGTTGCATTGAGGGGTAGGTGGTGCTCGAAGGAATGCCCAGGGAGAGAGGACATTGGTGGCGAAACACTTGGTAGAGAGGGGAGGGAGAGAGAAGTCAAAACCGACATCAGCAAGGTGTCACCAATAGCAAGTGTCATCCCACGTTGGCCAGTCTTTTGAGCATCCAAGTTTATGCAAAGTTTTAAATAGCCGGCTATAGCCCAGCTATAGCCGGGCTATAGCTGTTTGAGGAGGTGCCACTATGTGGGTTAGCCCGCTAAATTCACGAAATAGTCCGCTATAGCGGGCTATAGCCTCGCTATAGCTGATTTGGAGGGTCAGCGCTATTTGTCATAGCCCGCTATTTAAAATATTGAGTTTATGGCTGTCCTAGCTGTATACGATTATACTTATGCATGACAAAGTTAGGCAGGCTACTCAAAGTGTCTTGACTGTTCAAGCTATAGTAGTTAGTAGTTAGTATAAATAGTAAGCACTTCACGTGATTTAACCCGTTCCAAGTCTTGCTTGAGATATTATATAGAGTATGCTTGAGATATTGGAGTATAACAAAATATAACTCCTGTTAGCAAGCAGCCTGCTAAGTTGCTAAGTTGTTGAAGGAAGTCTTCTTTGGTGGTTGTAAGAGTATTGTCGTGCATTCAGGCCGATCACCTTCTAATGGATCCAGATGAAAATTGATGTGTGCTCGCTTGATCCAGGGATACCGGCTGGTGTCCAAATCGGAGTGTCAACGTGCAACTTGGAGTTCGATCAAAATGTGTTTTCAGCATGTTCCAGACGTGTTTTTGTTTTGGAATCCGGTGATGTACATGTTATCATCCGCCGTTGCTAGCTGGCATGGTTCGCTAATCAGGTGTGTTATGCCTGCTCGGTTAACCACCACCACAATATTTAGCAATGAAATCCAAGTCGTACTGAAGTTGATTTTGATTGGCATTGCTTACCCCCAAGGGGTAGATCTGGAGGGATCTTACTTGGCGTCAAATGCGAAACTCTTGAGGTGTTGAGTGTGGTATACGGTGAATTTTCTGTCAAATTTCGGGTGAAGTCGAAAGTTGATGGATTCAGATGGGCTTTGGTGGTTGTATATGGAGCGGCATAACCGGAGCTGAAATCTGAGTTTCTCGCCGATTTAGTGAGAATATGTGGAGACAAAAGACTTCCTATCATGGTTGCGGGAGACTTTAATATTATTAGGAGACAGGATGAAAAAAATAATGACAACTTCGATGGAAGATGATCACTTATGTTTAATATGGTTATTGAAAGTCTAGATTTGAGGGAGATTGACATCACTGGTAGACAGTTCACTTGGGCAAATTCTCTACCGGCACCAACATAAGAGAAGTTGGATCGGGTACTAACCAGTGTAGAATGGGAACAGAAATACCCATTGGTTTCAGTACATGCCCTTCAGAGAGCCATTTCAGATCACACACCACTCATGGTTGATTCAGGGGAATCGAATCATGAGGGTAATAGAAATTCGTTCTCTTTTGAATTAAGTTGGTTTGAGAGAGAAGGTTCCATGGACCCCATAGCTAACGAACGGGCTAAGGATTCGGGTGGTTTGACAAACATGGATAGATGGCAGAACAAAATCAGACACTTACGCCAGTTCTTGAGAGGATGGGCCAAGAATCAAAGTGGAGTGTACAAAGTAGAGAGAGATAGACTTATCTGGTTGATAGCTGAATTAGATGTGAAGGCTGAATCATCTATTCTTAACACAACGGATAGGCTGATTAAGGTTGAGTCTGAGAAAAAACTACAAAGTCTTCTGAAAGAGGAAGAAATGAAATGGGCACTTCGAGCTAAGGTGACGAAGGTAGTCCATGGAGATGATAACACGCAATTCTTTCATATGATTGCAAATGGCAAACATAGGAAGAAGAAAATAATTCAACTGGAACAAGATGTGGGTACAATTGTAGGTCATGAGAACTTGAAATTGTACATAATTGAGTATTACAGGAGATTATTCGATGAACCCGAAGAGAATTTCGTCTCGTTGGATGGGAGCACAACAAATGATATACCGCAGTTGAATTCTGATGAGAATGAGGTATTGTCTGCTCCTTTTATTGAGAAAGAGGTGTTTGATGCAATAGCACAAATGAAACAAAACAAAGCACCAAGCCCAGATGGATTTCCAGCAGAGTTTTACATAAAATGTTGGCATATAATAAAAGATGATCTTTTGCCTATGTTCCATGATTTATTCAACGGTCACAAACAGCTCTTTCACCTCAATTTTGGAACAATAACTTTGTTGCCAAAGAGGGTGGAAGTTGTTCGTATTGAGCAGTTCAGACCAATTTGCTTACTTAATGTTAGTTTCAAGATTTTTACTAAGGTGGCCACAAATAGGTTGACACAGATTGCTCATATTGTAGTTCAACCAACGCAGACAACTTTCATGCCTGGGAGACACATCCTAGAAGGGGTTGTGGTTTTACATGAAATGTTGCACGAAATACATACAAAAAAACTTGATGGGGTTATCTTTACGGTGGATTTCGAGAAAGTGTATGATAAAGTCAAATGGTCATTTCTTCAGCAGGCCTTGCGGATGAAAGGGTTCAACGAAGCCTGGAGGGATCAGGTGGACGCTTTCATTCAGAAAGGAAGTGTGGGCGTTAAAGTCAACGATGACGTTGGGCACTTCTTTCAAACACATAAAGGCCTCAGACAGGGAGACTCTTTGCCTCCGGTGTTGTTCAACATTGTAGCGGATATGTTGGCAATACTTATTGGGAGGGCTAAAGACAAAGGGCAAGTAGGGGGACTTGTGCCTCATCTGGTTGAGGGTGGGGTCTACATACTACAATACGTTGATGATACGATTCTATTTATGGAACATGATATGGCTAAGGCAAGAAACATGAAGTTAGTTCTATGTCTATTTGAGCAACTATCCGGACTAAAGATTAACTTCCATAAAAGTGAATTGTTCTGTTTTGGGAAGGCAAAGGAGGAGCAGGATGCTTATAGGCAGCTCTTTGGATGTAAGATGGGATCACTTCCATTTAGCTACCTCGGAATTCCTATTCATCATAGACATTTGACAAATAAGGAATGGAAATGTATTGAGGAACGATTTGAGAAAAGACTGAGTTGCTGGAAAGGCAAGCTAATGTCTTACAGAGGGAGGCTAGTGTTAATAAACTCAGTTTTAACAAGTCTATCCATGTTCGTATTGTCTTTCTTTGAAATACCGGTTGGGGTAAGAAAGAGATTAGACTTTTATCATTTTCGTTTCTTCTGGCAAAGTGATGAGGCTAAGAAGAAATACAGGTTGGCATGGTGGGATATTATATGCAGACCCAAAGACCAAGGAGGGCTTGGCAATTGAAAATATTGAAGTGAAGAATAGATGCTTGTTGAGCAAATGGCTTTACAGGTTGTCTACGAAAACCGAAGGAACGTGGATACAAATTTTGAAGAATAAATACCTACAATCCAAAACATTGGCCTAGGTTACAGTTAGACCAAATGATTCACCTTTTTGGAAAGGGTTAATGAAGGTGAAGGTAACTTTTTTCCAAAAGGTGAAATTTGTAGTTGGGGATGGAACTTCTACAAGATTTTGGAAAGACACCTGGCTAGGAGATACTCCATTAGCACTTCAATATCCTGCTCTATATAATATCACACACCGGAAAGATGAATATATGGCAAATGTATTACAAGCGGTCCCCTTGAATATTCAATTCCGACGAGCTCTTGTTGGAACACGCTGGAACTCATGGCTACATCTGGTTAGGAGGCTGATGGATGTTCAGCTATCGGACCAGACAGATAGGATACGTTGGATATTAACTTCGAATGGTATATTCTCGGTGAAGTCCATGTATAAGGTTATGATTAACACGGGACCGATATCGAGTTCTTTGCATATCTGGAGAGTCAAAGTACCTCTCAGGATTAAAATATTCATGTGGTTTGTTCACAAGGGAGTGATTTTAACCAAAGATAACTTGATAAAACGAAGATGGGTTGAAAGACCTAATTGTTGCTATTGTAATCAAAATGGAACTATAAGACACCTCTTTCGTGATTGCCCGCTTGCAAAACTCTTATGGCGAACGATTCAGATAGCCTTTAACGTTAATCTACCAACATGTATTACATCGTTATTTGGGAAGTGGTTCCATGGAGTAGACGTTGCTATAGCGAATCTTATTTGGATTGGAAGTTGTGCTTTATTATGGGCTATTTGGAATACCAAAAATGATATGATTTTTAATGGCAAGAATTTTAACAACTTTCTGCAGGTAATCTTCAGAGCAACATCTTGGATCCGTACGTGGTCGTTACTTAGCCATGCGAAAGCCAGGGAGCATATGGTTACTGGGTGCAACCGTTGGAAAATGTCGCACGGGTTATCTTCAACCAGTTTGGATGGCTTGCTAGCAATAGGCTAGGTGTATAGACATCGTAGTCTATGTTTAGTTAAACCGCATGTGGCAATTTTTATTTGCTTTCATACTTTATCAACGGTGGACTAAAACTTACTTAATAAAATGGCTGCATACATCGATTGATGCAGAGGCCGGGGCTTCGTTCCTCCTTTTAAAAAAAAAGTCGTACTGAAGTAATTTGAATGGCATGCGGAAGCATACCTACTAGGAGGAAAGCTGCACATAACCTGTACTCCTGGAGTACCAAATGACACATGACTAAAAGATCAAAGCCAGATCAGTTCGGTTTGGGGAACCCGATATTTGGTCCTTTCCTTGGCACTTGGCACGTAACCTAAAACGAGAACAAGAATGACAAATTGATAATTCATGAAAGATGCAATATTGTCTATTTTCTCTTGTGCGACCTTGTTAGGTTGGGGTCCAACTACTATGCGGATGAAGAAGACGACATACAACCGGAAAGTTTTTTCTCGAATACAAAGGGCGAGAGCACTCCTCCCGGCGCCTTCTCTGGAGCAAAAGTCAATGACCATGGCTGACCCCGACCTATAGATCTCGTATCGACGGCGCTCCTCTCAAGTCTCAACGCGCTCCGTGTACTAGCGGCAGAGCTCCGCCATGTACTCCTCGTCGGCGTGCTCAGCATCGAAGCGCTCGCGGACCTCCCGGTCTTCCGCCAGCTCGCGTGCCGAGGTGACCGGGTTCAATCTGCAGTTCACGAGCTGGCTGAGAATCTACAAACTCCAGCAGAAGTGTAGAAGGAAATTGAACAAGAAACTCTTGGGGAAAACAAACATAATGCAAGTGATACGAGTGTTACATGAGTTTAAATCCTCACGGAAGCGAATTTAGATTCCTATTTATTTTTGAGGACCAGCCTTTGCTGGTACTCATACCATTTATCTAGAGGACCAGGCTTGGTTATTAACCAAGTTAAAAATCCTGGTACTCATACATAATGGCTGTATGCATCCTTAGTTGGTGTAGAGGCCGGAGATGTGAAATTCTCCCTCTTTTTTAAGCCCCTATATCCCTGGGTTTGGGAAGCACTTAGGCAATCCAGCTTTGGGAGGGCTCTCGCATTTGAGAAGGACACCTCTCGCGTCGCCTCCCCCGCGGGCGGCTCGGGAGGGCTCAGCCGCCGCCTAGTAACCCTCCAGCGTCCTTCTCCCCTCTGTCGCTTCCGATGGTTGGCGCCGGGCAAAGCCCGTGCGTGCGATGGCGGCGACGGAGGGTTTCTCCTTCCTCTCCCGAATCCGCGGCGACACGGGCGTCCTGATCCGCGGAGTGTGGCCCTCCTGACGGTGTGGCGGATCCCGGAGGCGACGGGGCTCGCGGCGGTGCTCAGGCACCCAGATCCATGGGTGTGGGATTCCCGACAGCGTGCGGGCTCCCGATGGTGGCGGGATCGGTCGACGGCGGGCTTGGGCGCTGGCGTCGGCTGCGCGGTGCCGGATCTCGTCGCTCGTGGCAGATCTCGACACTCCAGCCATCGTGGAGGCACCTGGACCTAGGGCGGTGGCCCCGTTAGGCATGACGACGGCGCCCTTGGCTGGCGACGCTCGCGGGGGGTGGATGGACGGTGTCTTGACCGCATGGGCGATGAGTTGCCGGTGGATCTCCTTACGATCACGGTCGTCGGCTTCAGTGCGTTTGCAGGGGCTGGTAGAGGTGACATCGGACTGGAGGAAACTCTGGATGAGTAGTTCATCCCGACGGTGGCGACGACCAGGGTCGTTGTTCTCCTCCTTGCAGACGCCATCGAGGTCACTGCCCTCCACCCCGACCCCATGCCCGGGTGAAGACCCAAAATCTCCTTAGATTGGGCGGCGGCGACACTGCGTGTGTCGTACCCTTCTTGGAGGCGCCGCCTGGGGCGTTCGGGTGCTCGGTTAGAGGACCTGCAGGCGAAGGGGATGGGACCAGTGGCAGCAGGTGGTGTTCACGAAGGAGGAGCGGTATGGCATCTGGCACGTCGACAACAGCGGCTCTCAGCGGCATGGAGCAGCGGGGTCTCGCCTTGGACGTGTGATGATGGACGAGCGCAGGATGGTGACGCTGTCTGGCATCGTGGTGGAGTCGACGACAGTTAGATCGGGCAGGGTCGATGCGTCAGTACAACTTTGAAGATGGATCGGTGGAAGACGGCGGAGGCAGCCTCGGTGAGTGCGCCAGACCGGTATGTGACCCAGTCCAGGTATGTGGCCGGGATGGGGCATCCGGCACTAGGTGTTAGGATTTGGTGCGATGTCTGTTTGGTATTAGGCTCGGACATTAGGTACCACTACATCAAAGTGATATGAGTAGCGACAGGAGTTGCCTAGGGGGTGGCTTCAAGCTTACTAATGTACTTCCTTGTAAGGTCTTTTGTGAATAATCAATAAAGTGGCCGCATGCATCGTCGAGATGTAAAGGCCAGGGGTGCATCCTCCTTTTCTAAAAAAAATTAGTGCTCCATGACATGAAACAACGCCAGAGGTCTATAAATAACAAATGGAAGAAAACAGAAAATACATAGTCAAACGGTTCTATTTAACTGCCACTGAACATCCAAAACTACAGTGAGTATGGACATGCAAATTAGTGGACTTAAAATTAACCAGTCATTCTGGAGCAACATTCAGATAATAATTAAATTCATTATTTATAAAGCTTATAATGTTTTACCTCTTAAGAAAAATTCATATCATGGCCACTAACTTAAAACGTTGGAAAAAGAATAACAAGATTTTCAGACTGAATGTCGGGGAAGTAAGCAAGGATTGCTCTCTAGAGAAGCTTCCTCGTAGGTATAGTGATTCCTTTCAGGCCATTTTTACCACCTGAGAGACGAACAGCCTTTGAGTTGCTGCTCAGCGCCGTGTTCATTTGTACACGAGAGAATGGGAGCAAAAGTTCAAATCCATACAAAGACTGTCAACTATCTCCCACAGAATAAGTCGTGCTTTTGTTAATTTCATTTGGGATTTCCTCTGAAGCATCGAATGTGCCAGTCGGTCAATCGGCTGAGCATAGAATTTGTATGACCGTTCTAGCTATATATGACTGTCCTGATCTGTGATCTGCATGATGAAGTTAGTTAGGCTCATCTAAATCATATGACATATAGCAGTAATAGTAATCCTAGAAGTATAAATACTGAGTGCTTCTTTACATTCAACCCGTTCTCAATTCTACTGCCATTGAAATTTAAGAAGTTGATGCATATATTTATCTGTATTTAATTGCGTATGAGATATTGGAGTAAACAAAAAAATACAAGGCTTGAGGTTCCGGTTGTCTCCTACAATAGCAGTGACGTCTCTCTAGCCTACTAATCTTGGGTTACCATGGCTTCCGTTGTCGCAGCCGGCGGTCATTAGCTGTTGTTGGCACCAAAATCTTGGGAGCAACTTAGGTTAAAAGTAGTAGACTTGTATAGATATATCCGGATAGAGATAAAATAGTTTTGGGTTTTTATCAATTATGCTACTCGTTGTGTCTCACTACTCAGTTTTGCTATTAGAAATTTCAATTGCTTAAAAATGACATTGCTTTATTAGGCGCATGCTCAAAAATGCCACTCGATATTATTGCTGACATCTTAGATCTCGTTTGCAATGTTAAAATGACCAAAATACCTATAGAACAACATGTCAGCTCTTCCTCTATTTCACTACAATAAATTGTGCGTCCCACTTGATCCCAACAATGTTTTTATTTTTCTCCAAAATTATTTGCTTGCTTTCTTATGACAAGTGGGCTCCAGACTTATCATTGCAAGATAGAGCGATCTGACATGTGGATATACGGCTATTTTCGTCATATAACATAATTAACGAGTTTGACCTGATAATAATAATATGTAATGGCATTTTTGAACATACATCTAATGAAAGGATGACATTTTTTAGATATCTAATGACATTTTTAAGCAAGCATCTCACAGAACGATGGCATTTTTTAGCAGCTATAACTTCTAATAGAAAAATTGAGTAATGACATAACTACATAGCTTTTATCGCTAGCTCTGATGCCCAGCGAGCACATCAGAGCTAGGGACAAAAGCTAATGCCTGCTTTATTATTAATTTTTATTGTCGTTCTGTTTACGTTTATGTTGAAGACAATTAAGTTCATAAAATTATTGTAAATATATAAATATTACAAAATAAAACAATGTGAATTCAAAAGTATATTCATGAATTCAAAATATGTCCATGAATTCAAAAAAAATCCATCGATTAAAAAAGTGTCATGAATTCAAAAGATGTTCACGAATTCAAATTTTTTTGGCGGGTTTGAAAGAAAAGTTCACGGTTTAAAAAAAATCATGAATACAAAAAATGCTCATGAATTTGAAAAAAAATGTTGCACTAAATCATGAATTCAATAAGAAGTCCACGAATTTGGAACACATCCGTGAATGCAAAAATTCTCCGCAGGTTAACACTTTGTTCATAAATCCAAAAAATGTTCATGAATGCAAAAAATATTCGTGAGTTCAACAATTTATGAAATTTCTTAAAATTGTGAAAAAATTATGAAAAGCGCTAATAGTGTTTGAAATTTACAATATTTGTTTTTTGGAAAACATGATTTTTTTTTACACTCTAAACTTTTTTTTGAAGATTTTGAGGATTTTATATAACTTGTGATTTAAAAAGGAATCTCAATGTTGTTTATTGTTATGCTTTGAGCAAAGTGTACATCATTAGAGCAATGTGGCACAAACATTAATATCAACTAGATGATGCCCCGACGCGTTTCTGTGGGAAACTTGCTAAAGAATGCATAAAAGTTGCTAGAAATATTTATAACTACTTGGAAGGGAATGCAAGCTTAAAAATGAAAACAAAAATACAAAGGTTATAAAAAGAGAAACGGATGAATTACGGTTGAAAGAATGTTATTTCTAACAAAAATGTGAACCTAAACTACATAGGTATAGAGCAAGCGACCAAGACATATTATTCATACAAAATCTAATGCAAAAAAATAACTTATGAGTAACATGCATGAATTGATGATATGGTGCTTGCATGCATAGTGTAATATAAAAATAATGTAATTTATGATCTACATGCATGACTTGCTCATGTGGCATATTTGCATGTCTAGAAAAAAAAGATAGTGGATAGTAACTATTTAAAAATAGAAGATGAGTTATACTTATTTAGTTGCTAGCATTGTTTGCAACAAGTCCATTAAATAAGAACTCTTATTTTTTTTAGTCAACAAGCTTATTCCTTTTTCTGATGAAATTGGCAAGTTGATTTTCTCTTTTGAAAACTAATATTTGCAACTTACAAATTTTGAAACAATTATGTATTGCAAACTACTACGAGTAAAATCTAGTATTGTGATAACAAAATGGTATTGCCACTTCTTCACTTATGAAAGACACTTGTTTGCCAATCGCTTGCGCATATAAGGCATATGACCATTAATGTATATGTCTGTCCTGATCTGCATGACAAAGTTAGTTAGGTTAACCTAAGTCATTTGACATATCACCTGCAACAGTAATCCTTGCAGCATAAATACTAAGCACTTATCCATATTTAACCGGTTCTAAATTCCATCGATGTTGAGGAATAAGTTGATACATATACATTTCTCTAAATTTATTAGAGTATGATGTATCAGAGTATACCAAAACATAGAAGATTTTAGGTCCTGATTGTCTCCGTGGCAGCATTAACGTCTCCACTTCTCACTATTCTTTGCCTTTCCGGCGACATATGCTAATGTTGTTTTGTGGGGATTGTAGTAGAGCAATGTTCTTACTCCCTTGCCAATAGTACTTGATAAAGACATGTATATCTTGGTCCTTCACTGATGTTCTGTAGTCGCTGCTTTTGTTTCGGAATCCAATGATGCACATCGCCTCATCTGTCCACTTGCTAGCATTGTCTATGGTGAACTGTGCTCACTTTGATCAAGTCAGCTTTAACTTCCATGGCAACTTATTTCCTGACAAGTTTCACCGTGGAGAATTGGACGGTCAAGAAAACGGAAAAGATTCAGAGTAACTCCCTTTGGAAGGGTGAGGAGGAGTGCAATGGTGATAAGTGCCTTGTCAGCTGGAAACAGGTCTGCTCACCAAAAACATTTGGGAGGCCTCCAAGTCAAGGACATGTCATGTTTCAACCGCGTTCTGCGGCTACACTGGGTATAGTGGAGCCACAACCTGCAACCTTGGTTCAGGAATGACCGTTGGTTGCGTGGCATGGATCCTGTAGATATCAATCCTGGCCTTTTGTTTGGCTCGCCGGAAAAATATCTCTGTAGATGGATGAAGGGTTTGGAACGCACCAACTCCGAGCAGCTCCTAGACGATCTTCTCAACCTTTGGGACACGCTACATCACACGATCGTCTCTGATGCTGCTGACAACATCTGTTCGATGCTCACAAATAACGGTTGCTACATCGCCACATCTGCATATACTGCTCAATTTATTGGTCGTACTACTGACACCTGCTGCATGCAACTGGGAAGATCAAGAGCGATCCCAAGATGAAGTTCTATTTGTGGCTGCTGGTCCAGAACAGGAACTGGACCATGAGGGATTGGCCGCACAAATACAAATGCACCTTCTGTGTGATCAGGAACCCGAGTCAGCTGCCCATTTGACTCTCACCTGTCCTCCGTTTTCCTGGGAAGCTTGGCATTCCTTCCTTCAAGGTGACCCTCAAGTGGCCAATGCTGGTACACCACCGATGACGATCAAGGGATGGTGGAGAAGGACCTCGGCCCTGCGCAAGCACTAGGATTCCCGTTTGCAAATAACTTCCGCTGTTTATGTGGCTCGGCACTTATGGAAAGAGAGAAACATGCACACATTTGAAGTTGAAGGATGCTCCTCAGAAACCATTGCTGCAATGACCAGAGATGAAATTTCTTTGTTCAAGCAGGCTACAATATAGTTTTTAGAGTTTAAGTGTGAGTTTCTTTTGCGAGGTCCTTTGTTCGTGTGTTGTTGTTTCAATTTCTGTATGGCACCATGGGGCCTTCTTTCCTTTTTTCCTCTTCTGATATGGAAATGCAGAACTACTGTCATTGCCCTTCAAAATTACTTGCAATGAGCTTTACTTATTTACAGAGACCTTCGGTTTCTTTGTTGTACAAGAATTCTTATGTTTTTAGTCAGTGAGCTTGAAATTTACATTATTCTATCCAACGAAACAAGCAAGTTGCACATTATTAGTAAAGTATATATGTGCAGCTTATAATTTTCGAAATGTAACTGCGTATTACAGACTCCGACAATTAAAATTGCAGACATATTTGTAGCAACACTATATTCCATGAATCATGCTTTGGAAATTAGTTGACACTAAAATAACCACTAATTAACTAGATTATAACCCACGCGTTGTTGCGGGAATCGTAGCAAGGAGAATACAAATACATTAAATAATAATAAATAGATAATTTGAATATACTTGGTAACCACTTTGTTTCTCAGCTATAGTAAAACCATTTCATGAGATTGGAGAATGCAAGACTGGCTATAATAAAACAAAATATTTCCTTTAAAATTATGTACATAAACTAGTGCTACACTTTCCATCGACTAAATATAGTGACCCAGACAACCATCTCTGCATCCAAAACATCTCAGACACAAAGACCCAATGAATATACTAAAAATCAAATAGACATTCGGGATTTCCTTGGGAAGGTGGTAATGATTACTCTTAGTTGTCCGCATAATAGCTCACTTGTTGATTGAATCATTTATTCACTCAATGTTACTCTATACATTGTGTAGTCCATACGTGATGTCATGATGTATCACCGGATAGAGGGACGGCCATTTACGTACACACACTATTGGATAAAGTTGAAGGGGCAGTATAGGTGGGACGACATGATCCATTGAAAAACTTGTTGGGCATCGAATTTGAGACATTGTTGTACTTGCATGTTATGTATGAATGATTTGTTCAATTTTAATCTCAAACTTTGATGAATATAAACCAGTTTGCATGAATTTCATCCGTTAATTTGGAACCTGGCTTAAAATGTATGCAGCTAGCGTTGGATGGTCGGCTCAGGCATCCATGTCCAGGGACTGGTTCCCCTGTCCCCAGCTGGATACCAGAGCAAATTTACAGACAAGTATTCAGTCCCGTAATCTTATAGTTCCAGATTTCATCGTCTATCATGACATTTTTTGTTAATTAGGGATGGCTAAATCTTAGTCTTAGTCGATTCTATATTCGTGAGAACTTACATGGAGATCCGTGAAAAAAAAATCTTCTTCTTTTTCTTTTATATATTATGTCATTTGACTGAAATTCGCTTAAGTCTGAGTCGACTGAAATTTAGCCACACCCTTCTTTATTTTGAAACCTTGCTTGGAGTAGAATTATCAGATTATTTTTGGTGCATATGATTGAAAGTAAAGGCACATAGTTGACCTAACGGGTTACCAAATGGTTAAATTTCTGGCTATTGCTTTTACCCAGGCAGATTTAGCTAGCTCTGTACTGCTCATCACCTTCATGTTCATTTGTTCAACATGAGAGAGTGGAGCGACAACACAAAAGTGCATGATCAACTTATTACTATAGTACAAGCCTGCTAATTTCAAACGGTGGGCTCCTCATTCATTTTGGAATTTCTCTCATGCATGCAATGCGCTCGTCTGCCATCCGGTTCATCATACAAAGTTATATGGTTGTTCTAGATGTATGCCTGCCCTTTTGGATGACAAAGTTAGGTAGGTTCAACGAAGTCATATCACTATTTAATATTTATAGAGCGAACATACTTGGCGTGGTAGTATAAGTATACTGAGTGCTTCTCCATACTAAACCTGTTCCCAGTCCCAGTCCCAATTACGTTGTTTCTTTCTTTCGAAAAGAAGGATAATTCCGGACCTTTGTATCGAGTAATGCACACAGCCATAGTCTCAATGACGTTGTGGAATGTGGATGCATATATATTCCTCTATATCTGGGCATTTTCGGTAGTTCACGATAATCCATCCCGTAGACCCGCTCCTCTGAAAAACAAGTCGAGTCCAGACCTAAAATTTCACGTAGTAATTTCCCGTCGTCCCACATCCAGCCGCACCGGCGCCTCGTCCTGGCCTAGCTGTCCATCGTCGGCGCCGAGGTGCCCGCATTTCTTGTTCCCCTCTAGCTTGCACGATCTGGAGCTAGTAACCAACGGAGACGACGAAGTGAACTGTCGCTCCGGGCGCATGTCCCGTCGCCGTCGACCTGACCAGTTCGTCAAAGATACGTGCCAGCTCCAGCCTAGTGAAAGAGCTTAACTAGCACTACAGAAAGAGCGATGAGATCATGACATCAGTTGAAAGCTGACCATGCCCATGTCGCCGACCTTGTTCAGCCCGTCGGCATGACTCGTAGATACTGGAATGGGATGTCATATCATGGCAAGCACTCCATTGAACTCCCGTCTTATATTAGGCCATGTGCATTCTTTTCCAAAACAGCTGTCTAATTAAGTTCCTACGTGCTACAGTGATAGTCAGTCTGTCCGTCCCCCGTGCCCACGCGGCATGCAGGCAGCGGCAGCCGCATTTTTTTCCGGCGTCGAGATGGTACACCAGGAGGAGTGCAAGCGACGCCGGGATGGTGGAGCTCCTGAGGGCAGAGTCGGGACGGCCAAGATCTTGGGGCGGCGACGTGCAGCGTCTGCTGATTATTGTTGAGTAGTTTGCTAGCGTCGGGGAGGCGGAGAATGGGGACGATGGTATGCAGGAACATCGGCTGTTATTAATTACCCGAAACATAAAATTACTAACATGTTCTTGAGCCAAAATCTGGTTGATTCACGTTGACCGCTGGATTTAACTTAATACTCCACGTTATATCGAGTAGTATGATGTACCATAAAAAGTCTCTATTTTTTCCCTCTGAAAACACACATGACAAATCTCTTGCCCTGTTTGCGTTTGAACCGAAGTTTGGCCTTCTGCCTTCAAATCACAACCGGAGGATGTCGATTTCTCGCCATTCGATTTTGATCTGGGTGCGAAGCGGAACTCTCGGGCCTCAGCCGTCGTCTCTGCAGGCGGCTCTCTCTTGGCAGCCCCTCTCGTAGCCCTGCTCTCCTTTCGTTGCCAACAGAGAACATACACGCTCATCATCAGGTTCGGTCTTAGCGTCTGGAGGATTTTTTTTTAGTTCCTGCACATCCAAGGCCACAAGGGTGGCCCCACAGCTCACAGATAAGGTCTTGTTCGAAATCTTCTGCCGTCTGTCGTGTATTTTCTTGTGTTGTGTTGATGATCGATGCCGCGGCGGAGTGGACGAGTTGCTCTGGCCTGGCGGAGAGGACGAAGCCAGTTTTAGTTTTATCTGCAGGCCAGCCGGCCGACTGCTCCCAATCTGTGACCCTGAAGCCCTCGCACGCCTCCTCCCGTTAGATCTCCAATCCGCCTCGCACGAAATATACCCACCCAAACGCGTTTGAAGAAAGAAAGGAAGCAATGGCGGCGGCGGAGGTGGGCAACAAGAGGGTGACCCTGAAGCGGCACGTGACGGGGTTCCCTGCCGAGGACGACATGGAGCTCCTCACATCGACGGCGTGCCTTGCCGTCCCGCCCGGTTCGACGGCGGTCATGGTGAAGAACCTCTACCTCTCCTGTGACCCCTACATGCGCAGGCGGATGACCAAGCACCAGGAGCCCAGCTACCCGGAATTCGTCCTCGGGGAGGTACCGCGCGTATTTGTTTTGAAAAGCATATGGATGGTTTCAGCCTTTCTTTCCCGAGTCTTGTTTCCCCACCGGAACCCTTGACACTTTTGTGCCTCCCTGAATCATTCCTACCAGGTTATACCCACTTTTGGCGTGAGCAAGGTGGTTGAATCCGGGCACCCGGATTACAGGGCAGGTGATCTGGTTTGGGGAATGACAGCGTGTGAAGAATACACATTGATCACTAAGCCGGGGTTGATTTTCAAGATCAAACATCCTGAATTACCGCTGTCGTACTACACAGGTGTTCTTGGTGAGTCGTTCACTTTGATTCGTCGCAAGCTAATTATACATTTTCGTTATTCTGAAACCGGATAGTTCATTGTTATACATCTTCGTTATTCTGAAACCGGATAGTTATGGTTTACTTTCTTGGTAGTAGATCATATATAGTCTTCTATAATCAATCACATAATTATGATCCTAGCCCATTCTAGAAGCTTGAAAATAAGTCGTGTCTGCTACTTTTGGTCATATTTAACAGCTCGTACACTGGTAGATTATTTCTCCCCTAACTGCATTTTTGTAATTCAGGCATGCCTGGCCTTACTGCATATGCTGGATTCTTCAACGTGGCCAGGCCGAAAAAAGGAGACTATGTCTTTGTATCGGCGGCATCAGGGGCCGTCGGACAGCTTGTTGGGCAGCTTGCCAAGATCACAGGCTGCTATGTGGTTGGCAGTGCCGGTTCCGATGAGAAGGTTTGTACAATATCGGTTTTTCTTTTCCTCCGGTTGTGCACATCCCCAGCCAATGGACAGTTCTGTTCATATTGATTTTGTCGCTGCCTTTGGCAGTTTCAATGATACCCAAAATGAATATGTTTCACAACATCAGTAATACACATCATTTTTCATGGGATAAATTTGTCTCCTCCTCAGGTCAACCTCCTGAAAACAAAGTTTGGATTCGACGAAGCCTTCAACTACAAGAAGGAGCAGGACCTCAATGCCACACTAAAGAGGTTAATTGCAGGCCCCTTTCCTTGCATACGACTGCGTTCCACCTTCGGGTGCTTTGGGCCAGTTAACCAAGAGTAATTGTTGCCATAATTAATGCTTTGTTCTCGCAGGTGCTTCCAGGAGGGCATCGACATCTACTTCGACAATGTGGGTGGCGCGATGCTGGATGCGGCACTACTCAACATGAGGCTGCACGGGCGGGTGGCCGTGTGCGGGATGATCTCGCAATACAACTTGGAGCGTCCCGAGGGCGTGCGCAACCTTGCCTGTGTCGTCACCAAGCGCATTCGCATAGAGGGGTTCCGGGTGATAGAGTACTTTGGCACCTATCGCAAGTTCGAAGAGGAGATGGTGGGTCACCTCAAGGAAGGGAACATTATATACATGGAGGATGTCGCCGAGGGGATCGAGAAGGTGCCGGCGGCGCTCGTCGGGCTCTTCTACGGGCACAACATCGGAAAGCAGTTGGTGGCCGTTGCACAGGAGTGACATCACATGCTATAATGTTAATTTGGGGGAAAACAATGTCCCGAAACATTCCTTCGCTGAAATATGCAGTTCTTTTTTAGCAGAAAAAACTAAGTTGGTAAAATTTAACTTAGGTGTTAATGACATGAATGTTTCTAAAAATACATAGTAGAATTAAGAATATTGAGTCCTCTAGGGTTCAAACTTCACAAAATGAGGTTTTCTTCCTGTAGTATTGATCTTACTACGGAAGATGTTTTAGAAGAGAATACAATGAACATTAAAAACATTGGGAGACACGCATATTTTAAATTAGATAATGATGCTACATATACTTGTTTAAGACTAAAATATACTCTTGCACGCAATACCCAAAAGTTGCAGGCATAGTCTGCAAATTTGCATTTTCGTTTTAGAGCTTGTGGGGTGCTAATCTCATGAGTTGGTTGAACATACAAGTTATATGGCTGCCCTAGTTGTATATATGATGGCCCTTCTGCATGAAAAAATCAGGTAGGTTCACCAAAGTTGTATGACCGTTCCAGATATCTAGTTATCATAGTAGTATATATAAATACTAGACAGTTCACTAGTTCAACCCATCCTATAAGAGCTACTGTGTTGAGAACTATGAAGTTGATACATGTATTTCCTTTGCGTAGAATACTCCTATAGAGTATGCATGAGATATTGGAGTATAACAAAAAACTCTTGGTGCAAATCTTGGTCCACGCCGGCCTGCCCGTGGTACGTACGTGTCCAGCACGATCCAGAGGTAGCGCCCCGTCTAGAACGAATGCCACCCGGTGGCGTTGTGATGGTGCAGCACGCCGAGGCCGTCGTATTTGGTGCAGCTCCTGGGTGAGGATGCCCTCGCAATGGGGATCGACGGATGTTTATGACGGCAGGGATCTCGCCTCCTGCGTCAGGCGCACTTGGTACGAGGCGATGGCCTGCCGCATGGCGGGTGGGGCGATATCGGAGACCGGCGCTACCGGGATGCCGCCGAGGTTTTGATGCCAACTTCCTTGCAAACGCATAAGCTATGATGCCGAACCACACAAGCTCCTCCGCCTCCACGACGGTTAGCCTGTGTGGGCCCAGATGCTCCTTCCGGCCCGCCGTCATGGCGCCTCATCAACATAGAGATCGAGGACTACGGCGAGCGATTGGAGGTGAAGGAGGTAGCGCCGACTATGAGAGCACCATAGAGATGTGTGCGATGGTGGGATAAAAGGATGGCCTATTTGTAGGGTAGAGAGGGCGAGGACAGCCACGTGGCACGGCTGTTCGCTGCGTGGGCTGTATAGCCAAGCACTTTTGTGAAAATAGACTTTGGATCTTGGTTGTAGATACCGTCCTACATGGGGATATTTTTTAAGAATTAAATAAAAAGTTAAAATAGTTCAAAAGTATTTTTAGATTAAACCTGACTTTGTTTTGCAATAGTATATAAATTTTCACGATAAAACAAACATTGACTTTAGGGCAAAAACGATAAAATTTATTTGCTATTATAGGTTATTATTCATAATATTTTGGTCAAAAAATTGTTTTCTAAAAGAAGTTAAAGGATGATTTTCTTTTTTTGGATTTTTTTCTCACAAGCACAGTGAAAGATCAAGTTTATTTCAAACATATTTTCAGAATTTTCTGACTTTTGTTGAATTGCTATATTTTTTTCATATAGGATGTAGATACACCCAGGAACCAAACGTTCCCGTCCAACGCATTTGTCATTATGCAGCGAGCGTTTTTTATTACACAAGTGTGTGTGTGTGTCAGAGTTATCACGACGTACATGGTGGTAAACCGAGGACCTGTTCCTTGCCATATGCCTTGACTCCAACACACGGCTTAAAGCGCTATAAGCCGAGCAGCCGATAAAACACAACACAAAATATGTTTTTCCTTCAATGGAAGTCGCCTATCTCCGTTGCGAAAAGACACCGTTATCAGGTATGGACATGCGTCCCTCCTCAAGCCATCCCTGGTATATATAGCAGGTGGAGGATTTTGTTTTTGCTATGCACAACCACAAGGGTGGCCCAGGGTCTCACAGACAAAACATCTTGTTTGAAATCAGCATGCCATTTAGCGTCGTGTGTGAGTGTATCTAGTTTAACAAATTCACGCAAGTCGACAGAGCAAGAATCTTGTGTTTCTTCTGTTGATGATGCCGCGCGCGGCGGAGAGGACGAGGGGTGTTCTGCCGATAGTTTTATCTGCGGGCCGGCCGGCTGCTCCCACCACCCGCTCGATCTCCATCCGCCACGCACGAAACATATACCCTCCCGAACGCGTAAGATATCTGAAAATCACCAGTTCATCTGTGCGCTGCGTAGTCCAAGAAAGAAAGGAAGCGATGGCGGCGGCGGCGGCGGCGAGCAACAGGAGCGTCATCCTGAAGCGGCACGTGACGGGGTTCCCCACCGAGAACGACATGGAGCTCGTCACGGCGACGGCGCGCGTGGCCATGCCGCCCGGGTCGGCGGCGGTCATGGTGAAGAACCTCTACCTCTCCTGCGATCCCTACATGCGCAGCCGGATGACCAGGCACCTGGAGCCCAGCTACGTCCCGGACTACGTCCCAGGGGAGGTACCGTAACCAATGAAACTTTTGATGGATCGATTAAGCCTTTTTTCTGAAATTTTTCCTCATCGGAACCCTTGACATTTGGTGCCTCCGTGCTGTTGTACCCACTAGATCGTATGGGTTGATGATTTTCGGTATTGGAGAGTGAGGATGGGGTGGTTACCTGCTCCCTGATCCGAAGAGCTCGAGCCGCTTTCCATCGCGTCACGGTGGTGGTGGTGATGACGGCGGTGACCGCAGGGAGTGAAAGAGGTGGTGGAGCTTTTCGTGAGCACCGCGCTAACCCTAGATCGGAAGGGGCGTGTCGGTGGGCAGAGTGGCAACGGTGAATATCATCATCTGTGCCCCAGCCTCCCACCTCTATTAATACAGCGCGGCACAGGGACCCACCAACCATAACGGGTTGGGCACCCCCGATCAGGGCGCATCGGATCAGGGGTCCGGTGGGCCATTG
Organism: Hordeum marinum; assembly: GCA_022496015.1. Taxonomy (NCBI): domain Eukaryota; kingdom Viridiplantae; phylum Streptophyta; class Magnoliopsida; order Poales; family Poaceae; genus Hordeum; species Hordeum marinum. Next base: position 38,760,597 of record CM039673.1, read on the forward strand.
GGCCCACGCGGGAGAGATCAACCTAACATTCTCCCCCTTGATCTCAACTTTTACTTTTAACTTTATAATTTCTAGTTTATTTGTTTCATCACATATTGGTACATAGAGCATGTCTCATCGTCACAGCTTGATTGCTGATAGAATCATACAGCTACAGCATACGTTTTGTTCAGAAACAAATTTTGTTCTTTTTTGGGCCTCTCATGATCCAGGAATTATAGCCTTTCCCTTAAACCCATGCCGGCTAAGTGTTTCTTGAACACATTGGGTGATAAGCCTTTCGTTAGCGGATCCACAAGCGTATCCTTTGTTTTTATATGCTCGTGATTTATAGTGTGATCCTGAATTTTATCTTTCACAACATAATACTTTATCTCTATTGTTTTGGCAGCATTACTCGACTTAGGCCCTGTTTGGAACCACTTAGATTATAACAATCCAGATTATATAATCTATATTATCTCCAAACATGACACATTATATTGTAGATTATAAAAATCAGATGGATAAATTATTAAAATCTCATAATCTACTCTACCCCAGCTAAAACCAGATTATGGAATCCTAATGACCCATTACCATTATACAGTTGGATGTAATTACAAATGTATGCCACCGCCACCTCCTCCTTTTTTTGTTCTCAAGCAAAGGGCACACAGGTCATTATGCAATGTAAAAACCGGATTACAGTTTATATAATCTGGCCTCCAAACATGTCCACCTAGATTATTTTTATAAGCCGGATTATACAATTTATCTTCATAATCCAGATTATCATAATCTATTGTGGTTCCAAACAAGGCCTTATTGTTGTGAGCATAAAATACTGCGGGTTTGGTTGTCACAGTACATCTTTAGTGGTTTGTGAATACAATCTACTACTTTCAAGTCGGGTACAAATTTCTTTAGCCATATCGTCTGTCATGTGGCCTCGAAGCATGTTATAAATTCTGCATACATCGTGGATGATGCAACTATTGACTGTTTGGAGATTTTCCACGAAATAGCTCCTCCGGCGAGAGTGAAGACGTATCCTGGCGTGGATTTTCTATCATCTCTGTCCTCCGCAAAATCTACGTCTGAATACCCTTTTATCTCTAGGGAGTCGGACCTTCTGTATGTTAGCATGTAGTGCTTCGTGCCTTGCGCATAACGCAATGCCTTCTTTGCCATCTTCCAGTGCTCCATGCCTGGATTCTCTTGATATCTACCGAGTACCCCGGTAGCAAAAGCTAAGTCAGGGCGGGTGCACACTTGTGCATACTGTAAGCTTTCAACAGCCGAAGCATATGGTACTGGTTTCATGAGGTCGATCTCGTACTAGATTTTGGGACAATGGAATTTCCCAAAACTAGCAGGTGTGGCTTTACTCGCATGCATATTATACTTTTGAAGAACCTTCTCCAAATATGCCTTCTGCGATAGTCCTAAGACTCCACTATTTTTATCTCGGTGAATTTCTATGTCCAAAACATAGGATGCTTCACCAAGATCTGTGATATCAAAATTTGAGGATAAAAACTTCTTTGTCTCTAGTAGCAGACTAACATCACTGCTAGCAAGCAGGATATCATCCACATACAAGATTAGAAAAATATATTTCCCATTTTTAAACTTTGCATAAATGCAATTATCCTCAATATTTTCTTTGAACCCAAAACTTTTAATCGTTTGATTAAACTTTAGATACCACTGTCTAGAGGCTTGCCTTAATCCATAAATGGATTTCATTAGGCGGCATCCCATATTTTCCTTGCCTTTGATGATAAAACCCTTGGGTTGTTTCATGTAGACCTTTTTTGTTTAAATCACCATTCAGAAATGTCGTCTTGACATCCACTTGATGTAACTCTAAATCAAAATGAGCAACTAATGCCATTATGATTCTGAAGGAATCCTTACATGAGACTGGAGAAAAAGTCTCATTATAATCTAGCCCTTCTCTTTGTGTAAATCCTTTAGCTACAAGTCGAGCTTTATACTTTTCTACATTTTTATTAGGATCATACTTAGTTTTGTAGACCCATTTGCAGCCTACTGTTTTGGCTCCTTTAGGACTTTTCACTAAGTCCCAAACATCTTTGGAACTCATAGAATTCATCTCATCTTCCATTGCTTGTAGCCATTTTGATGAGTTAGGGCTTTTAATGGCTTCTTCATATGTAGCGGGATCACCTTCCATATGAACCATTTCTGTGTTATAAACTTTATAATCAGTAGAAATAGCAGATCTTCTTGTTCTATTAGATCTTCTAAGGGCCTCAGTTTCTGGCACATTGTGTGCCTCAACTTGCGTCACATCTTCTACTGATGATTGTTGTACCTCCCTTTCATGCTCAACAACGGGTTCAGTCGGCTCCTGATGGATAGGTTCCGGGTCTTCTCCCATAGTTGTCACGGGTGGAGTTACAGCTGGTAGTGAGAAAAATGGCTCCTGAATCATCGGATTAGGTGCATGCACCCTCTTCTCCTCAAGATCAATTTTTCGGGCTACCAAGCTCCCCCTCATCATTTCGTCCTCTAAGAAGACTGCGTGTCTTAGTTCTACAAACTTTGTATATCTGTCTGGGCAGTAGAAACGAAAACCTTTTGATCTGTCTGGATAGCCAATGAAGTGGCAACTCACTGTTTTGGGATCTAACTTTGTAATGTTTGGATTAAACATTTTGGCCTCAGCGGGGCACCCCCCACACCCTGAAGTGTTGTAAAGAGGGCACTCTTCCTATCCACAGCTCGTACGGTGTTTTGGGAACCGACTTGCTTGGCACTCTATTGAGAATGTGAATGGCGGTTTTCAGTGCCTCCATCCATAATCCCAATGGCAAGGTTGAGTAACTCATCATGCTGCGCACCATATCCATTAGAGTACGGTTACGCCTTTCAGCCACTCCATTTTGCTGAGGCTCGCCCGGCATTGAATATTGGGCTACTATGCCAGTCTTCTGTAAGAACTTTGTAAAAGGTCCAGGGACTTGGCCATATGGAGTGTGCCGACCGTAGTACTCTCCCCCCACGATCGGACCTTACTATCTTTATTCTTTTGTCATGCTGATTTTTAACTTTAGCTTTGAATATTTTAAACTTATCCAACACTTCGGATAATTCTTTGATTGGATAAATATAACTAAAACGAGAGTAGTCATCTGTGAAGGTTATGAACGAGTCATACCCATCCACAATTTTCACCGAAAATGGTCCACAAATGTTAGTGTGGATGACTTCCAATGTGCCTGTGCTATGAATTGCACCCTTTTTTATTTGTTTTACATACTTTCCTTTAATGCAATCTACGCATTGTTCTAAGTCTGAAAACTCTAATGGAGGAAAAAATTCACTTTTTTACTAATCTTTCTATTCTTTCCCTAGAAATATGGCCCAAGCCACAGTGCCATAATTTCGGTGAGTCGTCAGTTCTTTTTTTTTCTTTTGTTCTTTGTTCGACGAGGAAGCTTGAGCATTCACATTGGACACATAATGCACTTTTTCACGGAGTGAGAGTAAATAAAGCTTATTGTGAAGTAAAGCATCACCAACATAAGCATTAGTACACCATATGGCACACTTTCCATGTCCAAAATAACACTCATAATTGTCTTTATCCAAACAAGAAACACTAATTAAGTGTCTATTACATGAAGGAACAAATAAGACATCACGAAGTAGAAGGTTGAATCCATCAGCTAACTCCAAAGAGATGTCGTCGACAGCTTCAACTTTTGCTTGGACTCCATTAGCGACTTTAATGCATCTTTCTCTTCTTCCCATAGTCCTCGTCGAACGAAATCCCTGTAAAGAGTTTGCAACATGAACAGTTGCTCCTGAGTCAATCCACCAAGTAAATTTTGAAAACTATGTATACAAGGATTCATTTATAAAGGAAACGATGCCGTTACCTCTCTTTGCCATGACATACTTTAGCCAAGCAGGGTAGTCCTTTTTATAGTGCCCTGTCTACTTGCAGTGGAGGCAAGTGTCTTTGTCCACTGGAAAGAACTTCTGCTGACTCTGATGCTGATAGGGCACTTTTCCATGTTGCTCAGAAGGACAACGTTTGCTGTTTGGATTGTAGTTCTTCTTCTTATGGTCCTTCACATAGTTAAGAGAACCACCATGTGATGCTTTAAGTCTGTCCTCTTCTTGGACGCACATGGCTATTGTCTTTTCTATGTCTCATTTTTTATACGACATGTTATAATTGACAACAAATGTGTCAAACTCTTTAGGCAACGAAGCCATAATCAGGTGGAGCGGGAGCACAGGTTTGAGCTCCAAGTCTGCATCTATGGGCTTGAGTTTTGCAGCCATGGTGCTCATCCTGATAATGTGTTCTCGAATGCCATGATCATCACCAGAGTAGTTCTCTATGACCAATTGCTTTATTAACTGGGTGGCATATGTCTTTGAAGAACCAGTGAACTGGTTCTTTATTTTTGTAAGCAACTCTCCTACGGAAGTGCACTCTGCAATCGAGTCCATAACGACGTTCTCAATTGTATTCTTTATAAATGACATACACTTTTTGTTGGCATTTATTCACTTTTGATTGTTGAGAGTGTAGGAAAACTCCAATGGAGCATAGTCCCTCTTTTTTCTGTCCCATACAGCATCATCGTCTGTGGCCTCTCTGACTGGCTCCGTAGATCTGATCGGCTGTGGTTCATCCACAACCCAGTCAACCTCAGCACAAACAAAGTCCAAATCAACTTTCTTCCTCCACTCGGTGTAATTATCACCTCTGAGTGTTGGAACTTCTTTCAGACAACTCATTAAGTTGAAACCTCCTGAAATTATAACAACCATATGTGTTAATCAAACATTGGTCAAATTAAACATATAATTATATATGCAATTAAATCTATATTACCGTCAGGCAAAATAATAGAAATAAATGCACCTTTAAAAAACATGATCATGTTATTAATAACGTTGGTCATAAAAATAACATAATCATATTAATTCTAATAATCACTTTAATGTGCTCTTAAAAAAATTCTCTCTAAACTTTATTTCTGTGTAAAAACACACTGTTAAATATTTACGCAGCGGAAAAACATGAAAATAAATTCATGAACTTTTTATTCTTGACAGAAACTTTTCTTTTATTAAACAAAAAATTCATGAACTTTATTATCTTTTTCTTTATAAAATTCATGATTTTTTCTTTTCTGAAAATTTACAATTTTATTTTCATAAACTTTTCAAAAACTTTATATTTACTTTTCTATTTTCTAAACAAAATATTTCTCTGAATAATTTGTATAGAAAAAATAAGAACTATATTAATTCTGCCCAAAAACTGGACAAAACTATTAAAAACAAAACGAAAACACGGCCTGTTGGGCTTGTGCCGCGGCTCTTTCAGCCGAAACCGGCCCAAACTTCACGGTCTTTCAGCCCACCGGCCCGTGGCCCAGCTAGGTTTTCCATCCACGCCGTCTGATCGATCCGACAGTTGAGCGCTCATTTCGCTTGGACAAAACGTGCTCCCGATGCGGCCGAGGGGAAACCATCAGTCACCCCCCCCCCCCGCGCGCCGCTGGGCTCGCCGCTCGCCTCCTTTGTCTCCTCCGGCGAAGAGGACTACGCCGGCCGGCCGGAGACGGAGCTGAAAAACCACCGCCACCGCTGCGCCAGCCTCTCCCGTGCCTTTCCCCTCCCATAATCACTCCACCAGCCCGCGCCTCCCACTGCCCATAGTGAGAGAGAGGGGGGGAAGGCCCGACGGCCTCCCGATGTCCCCGCGTCGGAGTGCGCTGGTGGCGGCGCCCCCGCCGGCCCCTTCGCCGGTCGCGCGAGCTCCCGAGGGAGAGCGCGCCGCCGTCGAATGGCCCTGTGGTGGTGCCTCTTTTTTTCTGTTTCGGATTCGATCCGATCTGGTCTGGGGAGGGTTCTTTGCTCTGTTTCTGCCCAAAACCAATCGATTGCGGCGGCTCCCCCCTTGTCTCCCTTGCTATTTCAGCTCTTTGCCCCGTTTGGGGTTGGTTCTTCTTCCTAGTCGCCTCGGCTTGCCGATGCGCGACGGGATCGAGAGGAACGGCGCGGCCGGGACGGTGGCGTAGCTTTTTTGGCGAGCCCGAGGGACTCTCCGGTGGTTTTCTTTGCCCTGTCCTTTAGGGCTCTAGGGGAGGGGGATCTTTCTTTGTTGCTTTCTTTTTTTACCGGGAATACAACTAGAACCCAATGGCTCTAATACCATTGTTGTTCCCACTAGATCGTATGGGTTGATGATTTTCAGTATTGGAGAGTGAGGATGGGGTGGTTACCTGCTCCCTGACCTGAGGAGCTCGAGCCGCCTTCCATCGCGTCGTGGTGGTGGTGATGATGACGACGGTGACGGCAGTGAGTGGAAGAGGTGGTGGAGCTTTCCGTGAGCACCGCGCTAACCCTAGATCGGAAGGAGCGTGTCGGTGGGCAGAGTGGCAACGGTGAATATCGTCATCCGTACCCCGGCCTTCCACCTCTATTAATATAACGCGGGTCACAGGGGGGCACCAACCATAACGGGTTGGGCGCCCCCGATCAGGACGCATCGGATCAGGGGTCCGGTGGGCCGTTGGGCCCACGCGGGAGAGATCAACCTAACACGTTCATCCCACCAGGTTATACCTACATTTGGCGTGAGCAAGGTGTTAGAATCCGGGCACCCGGATTTCAAGGCCGGTGATTTGGTGTGGGGAATGACAGCATGTGAAGAGTACACCTTGATCACTAACCCGGAGTCGCTTTTCAAGATCAACCATCCTGAGTTACCGCTGTCCTACTACGCAGGTGCTCTCGGTGAGTTCACTTTTATTTGTCCCAAGCTAAATCTGGTTGTTTGTTACTATACTATTATTATATCTATATTCGTTATTCTGAAACCGGATAGCTAATTATATTATGCGTTCGTTTCTTGGTAGACCATTGTTTCGACAATGTTTCTCGGTAGACCATATTTCATTTCTATAATCAACCAAGTAAGGCAACATTGATTCAATAAGCATTGAAACCTAGTTGATCATACATTCATGATAGAATATGTAAACTAGTGTAGTATACTATACCATGTCATGTTCAGGTATTCATAATAAAAAAAATCCTAATTCAGGCATGCCAGGCCTTACTGCATATGCTGGATTTTTCGACGTCGCCAAGCCAAAAAAAGGCGACTATGTATTTGTCTCGGCAGCATCAGGCGCAGTCGGGCAACTTGTTGGACAGCTTGCCAAGATCACGGGCTGCTACGTGGTCGGCAGTGCCGGTTCTGATGAGAAGGTTTGTACATGCTTGTTTTCTTTTCTCCTCCGGCTTTGCACATCCCCGATGGATAGTTCTCTTCATACTGATTTTGTGGTCACAGCCTTTAGCAATTTCATTTATCCCCAAATATCAATGTGTTTCACAACATCAGTAATACGCCATTTTTCGTGGGGTAATTTTGCCTTCTCCTCAGGTCAAACTCCTGAAAACAAAGTTTGGATTCGATGATGCCTTCAACTACAAGGAGGAGCATGACCTCAACGCCACACTAAAGAGGTTAATTGCAAGCTCTCTTGTGTTCCAACATGATTAGGGCCAATTAAACAAGAGTCGTTGGTGCCATGATGCTTTGCTCTCTCAGGTGCTTCCCAGAGGGCATTGACATCTATTTTGACAACGTGGGTGGTGCGATGTTGGATGCGGCGCTACTCAACATGAGGCTGCACGGGCAGGTGGCCATGTGCGGGCTGATCTCGCAGTACAACCTGGAGCAGCCCAAGGGTGTTCGTAACCTTGCCTGTGTCGTTACCAAGCGCGTCCGCATAGAAGGGTTCCTTGTTACGGAGTACTTCGGCACCTACCGCAAGTTCGAAGAGGAGATGGTGGGTCACCTCAAGGAAGGGAACATTACCTATGTGGAGGCCGTCGCCGAGGGGATCGAGAAGGTGCCAACAGCCCTCGTCGGGCTCTTCTATGGGCGCAACATCGGAAAGCAGCTTGTGGTTGTTGCACATGATTGACATGACATGCCAAAGGCCTAGCAAGCATCAACACGTGCCGATCTACGTTCGAAGATCAGAATTCAAGTAGGTTTGTAGTTCGGTTTGCTGGATTTGAGAACACCTTGCATCAGTGTTTGGTGAAAGTTGGAGAAAGAGAGGGTTCTACTTTGGTGAAGCATAGAATTCCATGCTACATAATAAGTGAAACTGTTGCACTCTGACCTCCGGGCACACTTTATGATATATGTCCATCTACCTGTCTGCATATATCTTCTAATTAAATTTCAAAGAACTTTTCTTCATGATCATAAAGTGACATATATGAAGAAAAGAACACACACGCCCATGGACCAATGACCTATAAATTATAGTACCATCCATTGCATACACGCCCGGAGATATATTCCGATCCACACATATGGTTCTGGAGTGGCCATCAACACTCAGCAGAACTATATTTGTGTCCAACGCCTGACATAATATATGGAGTGAAGAATGAATATGAATGACTATATATCTGTTCAAAAACAGCACTACAGCATATCCTATTACAATCATTACGAGTGAAAAAGGTGTGAAAGCTAACGATAGGTATGAAAGACTATGGTTCCAAATAACGAGCCGCTAAGCATATTAATAACATTCTTTGATCTTACGCTAAGGTACTGAACATCATGTAACAGTCTTATCAAAATATATCCAATCAAATTTTAACATGGTTTTTTTTTGGCCAAACATCATATATGTTTTGATTATATGTCGAGTGATAGTTAACCATATAACCACTTTAAAGTTACCAACACATACTAGTTAAATTTGATAATAACTACGAATGGTAGATTTAATGTCAAGGGACAAGCTACGTGCCAGTTGTGTGGTTTTTGAATTTGGGTAAGTCGATTTCTAATATTTCATTGATTCTTGATCAAATAGACAGACAATATCATGTACAGCAAAAAATCGACGAACCAAAAACTTGTTTTAGTCAATTTCCCTGACCCTGCCTGATAACCCACACGTGTAGGGTATCATATGTAATTTTTTCAATAATTAGAAACGAAGTGTATAAGGAATTGGTTGATGAAAAATAGTAAGTGGTCACCGTAAATGATGTAAAGATTGTTTGGTTAATTGTTTGATCAAAAGAACCATTGCTAGAATGTAAATTGCAACAAAAGTATAACAGTGTGGCAAGTGGCACAATCCTTAATTGTGCTAAAAACAAGTCGATTGTGTAACTTATATGGATCAAATGGCTCTCGAGGACATCTGGAATTTCACCTAGTTGTTTTACCTAATTCCATTGGCTTTAACTTTCATTGCCTTGATAAATATTGTGTGGTGGAGCCTCAACTTATGTATTGTTCTTATTTGAACATAATACATACTTATGATTATATCCTGCATGGAAGCATGTGTAAATATAAAAGAATAATTAAGATACAATATATGCATAGCATTAAACTTCTGGGTCCCCAATAACTGCTTATGTAATACTCCATCTGTTCCTAATATATGAAGTTTTAGAAACGAAGGGTGTAATTCACAAACTCAAGATACGATAATATATGCCACTCCGAGCACCATGCATCCTAGACAAACTTATCACGTAATGTTGTCCTCTAAGCCCATAAAGGTGAAGTTATATGTCCTCGACGTCCGAACAATGCCACTAGAGAATTTCATCACAATATAATAGCAACACATTGAACTTTACTCAATATTAGATGATCACTAGCAACAAGGTCCATCCCAAGTCCTTAAGAACACACCATATTGCTCACAAGACATTTGATAGATCTTGATCAGTGGAGGTGATGATACAATAAATAATCTAGAGATACAAATTTTTCACCAAATTAACCCTCTAAGCGTCATCTACAAGAATAATGAACATCAAGAAGGGATCTCAGAAACATATCTGAAGGAATAGTTCATAGATTGAAAAGTAGGGTTGGAGATGGTGATGATGATCTCCACGATGAACAAAGTGTTGGTGACCTTGATGGCTTCGAATCGGATATCGACAGAACAATCCTCCTAGAGTAAAAACAACTTTGCTCTATTTCCGCTGCCAAGATGACGGTGAAAAAATCACGTAAATTGGACATGAATGTTTGGGGTAAAATAGGACCACGGGTACCTAATAGAGGTCGACGGGCGTCTTGTGGGCCCCATGCATCCAGGTGCTAGACGTGTGGGCTCCATAGAGGGCCTCTTGGCCTAGGCTGGCCCCTAGGTCTCTTTGTCGAGAAACTTCTAAATTATTATTTTTCTGTCCATTTTTGCTTCGGATTTCTTTTCACCGTTGCTTGTTTTTTCCTTTCTAGAAGTTCCCTCCTTCATTGCAATATGCATATTAAGAGGGGAAATACGTAAACATGATGTGATATGTACAAAATACGCTTAAGATGAGTAATTTATACTAAAAATAGGGATGTGAAATAGTGTAGTCCAACTCAAACCTTCTACAAGCAAAACCACAAGAATCCCACAATTGTTCTTGGGCCGAAGCAAAACAACAGCCCAATAACCCATGGTGATGTCACCTTCAAGGATAAGTGAACAAGAATAGGAAAAAATAAAAAATGATGTTCTCTAAGGGTGAATGAGTAACTACATTGGTATTACCCGCTAAGTTAAATAAAAAATAAACAACAATTAATTGGAAAATTTGCACCCAGTTTACGCAATTGGGTTCTGTTATAATATGCAAGCATATACTTCCTCCGTTTTCCTAAATATAAGTTTTTTTAAAAAATTCACTACGAACTACATACGGATGTATATAGACATACTTTAGAGTCTAGATTCACTCATTTTGTTCCATATGTAGTTCGTAATGGAATCTCTAAAAAGACTTATATTTAGAAACGAATGTTGTACTATAATAATGCAATTTTCACAAAACACAAATCGGTTTCTACTAAAGCATTAAAAGAACAACATTGAAATACATGTCAAAGAAGTCAAGCAAGAGGATGAGTACATAGTTACTACTCCCTCCAGTTCATATTACTTGTCTTAGATTTGTCTAGGTACGAATGTATCTCGATGTATCTAGATATGTTTTAGTGTTAGATACACTAGACAAATCTAAGACAAGTAATTGGAACCGAAGAAAGTACTAAAGCATTAAAACGAATATGATACTTCCAATACCAAAACCGTCTTATATTTGGTATGAAGAAAGTACTAATTTATGATGTAAAACAGCCGACTTTCAATACTCTTTTGAATCATCGACGTCAACTAAAGACAACTAGCATTAAAGCAAAACGGACAAGGCCGAGAGAACAGGTTGACGGCCTTTAAGCCCAACAAGCATGAGCAAAATTGACTAGCCGCAAATAGTTGCAAGTCCAAAAAAAACATTAAAACAACATAAAACAAGGCGGATCCTATTTGACGCCTGTGTGCGTCAAGGAGCCACGGCTTCGCTGAAGTGAGGCACCACCTGTGCAGTGGTTTGTTTTTCCGCTGTTTCCTGCGTGTGTTTTTTTCCTTCAGGTATTTTTGTTTTTCTTCTCTATGTTTTTTGCTTCATGTTTTTCCACGGTTTTGCATGGTTTTCAGTTGTTTGTTCTGATTATGAGTTTGCACTATTTCTTCTCAGCCGAACCAGTGAAGTACAGTATTAACATGATGTATTTTCTTCACCTGCAAAAAAAAAAAAGCATGATGTATTTTCTTCTCTGATCCTTCGTTATTGGTCATGAACATCAGTCTAGTACTCTGATCAAAATGTATGAACCAATCAAGTATTCATATGATGTAATTTCCTTTTGCGGGGAATACTCGCACTATCTCTTCTCATCCGAACTCACGTCATTTCCCATGTCAAGCATCCACCCCTCGACCAGCCGCGTCAACGTCAAATCCGACTCCCCACCCTCGCCCAGCGCCTCCATGGCCCGTCGCATAGCCGCCTGCGTCCGCTCCCGGAGCACCCTCCCGCCTTCGCAGTCGATCAACCACCTCACCTTCGACGCCACTTGGTCGGCATTCACCACCTCCGTGTCATATCCATCCACCGCCACTGCCAGACCCAACTCCTCTTCCAGGAACACCCTGTTCATCCGCTGCTCCGCGTACAGCGGCCAGGCCAGCATGGGCACGCCGGCCATGACCGCCTCGAGCACGGAGTTCCACCCGCAGTGCGTCACGAAACCTCCAACGGCGCCGTGCGCCAGCACGTCGCGCTGCGGCGCCCATGACTTGACGACGAGGCCCGTGCCCTCGGTCCGGCGCAGGAAGCCCTCCGGGAGGAGCGTGTCGAGGTCCGGCTCCGGCGGCTCCTGGAACTTCTTGGCCGGGTCGTCACCGGGCGGGCTCCGCACGACCCACAGGAACCTCTTGCCGCTCGCCTCCAGGCCGATGGCTACCTCTCTTATCTGCCTCGCGTCGAACACGCCGAGGCTGCCGAAGCAGAGGAACACCACGCTGGCGGCGGGCTGCGCGTCCAGCCACGCCAGGCACTCGTGGCCGCGCTTCACGCCCACCTCCTCCGACTTTATCAGCGGCCCGATGCAGTAGACCGGCGGCGTCGGGAGGCCGGGAGGCGTGCAGAGCCCGGCGCCGATGGCGTCCACCGCGCGTGGCTCGAGCGAGCGGAAGGTGTTGACGATGATTCCCTGGGAGCGGCAGAGGTCGGGGGACACTCTGAGGGACCATCTGTATGCCGCGTCGTCACGGTCCATGAGCGGCTTGGGGAAGTGCGTCGCCGGCAAGGCGGGGATCCCCGGCACGTGCACGAGCTCCTCCCCCATCTCCCGAAAGCTGGCCGCTCTCCGAGCATGCAGGACCGGCAAATACAGGGAAGACGCCAGGGCCTCGGCGGCAGACGTGAAGAAACAGTACGCGGGGACGCCGAGCTCGGCGGCGACGTCGAGCGCGACGCTGCAGAAGAAGTCGACGATGAGGACGGCCCGGGAGGCGGCGGCGAGGAAGGCGCGGAGGTGCGGGATGGAGAGGCCGGCCACCTCGTAAGTGACCGCCTCGGGGTGGTTGGAGTCGAGCGGCGGGACCTGGACCTGCGGGAAGCAGTGGAAGGAGATGGAGGGGTTGGCCGCGGTGACGCCGGCCAGGAAAGGCCCCCTCGCGCTGGTGTCGACGAACGGCAGGCTCACGATGGCGATGGTGATGGCGAGGCCGCGAGCCGCGAGGACCTTGCCGAGCTCGATCATGGAGACCAGGTGGCCCATGCCGGGCGACGGGTACAGCACCACCTGCTTCCGACCGTCCATCGCGCCGACGAGCGGCGTGGTGCCTGCTCTGCTCTGGCGAATCGTGTATGCTCTGCTCACCAGTGTGCTGTCTGCTCTGCTCTGGTGTGTGGATGGGAGATAACGAACGACAGAACGAGAAGTGGCCAGTTTATAAGCGGCACGAAACGCTACCCGCGACCACTTGTTTAGCAGCTCCATCCCCATGGTACTCCTGCCTGTCAGTTTCTCAGTAGATATCTCCTGAGTTCTCTACCTGCATGTTTTTTGAAATACTTCTGAAACTCTTTAAATATCCGTAGTTAATTCAAAGTAGAGCGAACATAAGTTAGACCCTGTTTGGTTAGAGGGACTAGACTAGAAAAAGTCTCTTTCAGTCCGTATGTAACCAAACAGAAATGATTTTTTCTTAAGATATTAGAAAAAGACTCTATTGGAGTCTTTTTTTTTTAGTCCTATTCCCTTGCAAGCAAACACCTTCTTAGTAAAATCCAGTCACATAAAGGCAAGACTCAAGATTTCTGGAAAACGGAGTACTTTTTTCCAAATGCATGAGGGCTTTTTAGAAAAATAGGTGAACTTTAAGATGTGTTTACACATTTTAAAAAATGACTGTATATTTTCTTAAGGATGTTCAAATTCTTTAAATTACGTAAACAATTTTTGAAACGCCTAAAAATTTCTTTAAAATACATGAAAGTTTTTTAATAATATGTTAATAAGCACAGTTATTTAATCAAACGTCTGTAATGCCCCATAAGAGGCCCACACAGCAACCGCTGGCCTAGCATAACCACATAAAATTGAAACTACCCCTAAAAAAATAAACTTGAAGAAAATACTGAATCAACTGATGCCTGGAATCCTAAATACAACTACAAAAAGTTAATGCCTGAATCTTCGAGTGCAGAGGGAGAACAAAAGCTAGCTCATACGTAGCCAAGGGTGCTTAAAAGCATCTTCAACAGTAGAAGCCGTCCGACAACACATTTTGGGTGAATCGATTTCGAAAGAAATAAGCAGCTGGCGGAAGAAACAGCCACTGTCTCGCCGAAGAAAGCCCTCTGGTTCTACCTTAGGGTGACCGGCAACCCCGATGTCTATCTTAGATGACAGACAACCACATTATCTATCTTAGGGGTGTAGGATGGTGCAGGTTCGTCGGTAAAAAAATAGTCATCGTCAGGGCTAGAGGGAACGTCGAGGGGCGGCGGCAGCACGGTTGTTGGAGGAATTTGAGGGGAGGGAGGGCAGCAAGGCTGGCGCGGGAGCGCCGCTGGCCATAGGCGGCGATGGATGGCTGTCCGGATGGTGGTTCGTGGGGGCGACTTGGGAGAAGAAGATGAATAGGGAAGGCAAAAGGTTGAAGAAGGGCATCTGGCCACGAAGCGAAGGAATCAACTCACACCAAAACAGTTTTAAGTCTAACTCACCAATAGCCTATAAAAACTTACTTTGGTAAGTGACATACGCGCGGTATAACTATATGGCAACTCGGAACGTTAATTATGTAACGATGATAACTCTAATTGTGAAGCATGCTATTCCTTCCGTTTTTAAATATTTATCTTTTTAGAGATTTTATTATAAACTACATACAGAGTATAGATTCATTCATTTTGTTTCGTATGTGGTTCATAATTGAATCTTTAGAAATACAAATATTTAGGAACGGATGTAGTATTTTTTTTATGACAAGTTTCAGTTTTTTTTTCTTTTTGAGTGGCAAGTTAGTTGTAGGCCGGATTGCTTGGTGCCGTTACGTACTGTGGCTGTTATCGTTTGGGTAAAAAGAAAAGTTACCATGTACGTAGGACAGTAGGAGTAGCCGAGAGTCAACGAAGCTGCTGCGCTGAACACTCCACCAACCAACCCGCACGCGCGCACAGTATCCATCACTTCCGATCCGATCGATCCATGGCTCCGCCGCGTCCCTTCGTCGTCACCGTCCTCCTCGCGGCCACCGTCTCCGTCTCGCTCGCGGCGGCGTTCCCGAAGGAGGCCTTGCCGACCAGCTCCGGCTACCTGCCGGTGGACTCGCGTACCAACGCCTCCCTCTTCTACACCTTCTACGAGGCCAGCCACCCGCTCACCGTGCCGGCCGACACCCCGCTGCTGCTCTGGCTGCAGGGCGGGCCCGGCTGCTCGGGCCTCGTCGGCAACTTCTTCGAGCTCGGCCCCTACCTCGTCGCCCCCGACGGCGCCTCGCTCTCCCGCAACGCCTTCGCCTGGAACCGCCGCTTCGGGCTCCTCTTCCTCGACAGCCCGCTCGGCACCGGCTTCAGCGCCGCGCCGTCCCCCGCCGCCATCCCGCGGGACCAGTCCGCCGTCGCCGCGCACGTCCTCGCCGCGCTCCAGGCGTTCTTCGACGCCAGCCCGCCCTCCTTCCGCGCGCGCCCCTTCTTCCTCTCCGGCGAGAGCTACGCCGGGAAGTACGTCCCAGCCGCCGGGGCGCTTATCCTCGCCGCGAACCCAGGGCTGCCGGCGGGGCGGCGGGTCAACCTCCGCGGCGCCGCCATCGGCAACGGGCTCACGCACCCCGTGGCGCAGCTGCCCACGCACGCCGACTCGGCCTACTTCACCGGGCTCATCAACGCGCGGCAGCGGCGGGAGCTGGAGGCGCTGCAGGCGGAGGCGGTCGCGCTGGCGCGGGCGGCGCGGTGGCGGGAGGCGTCGGACGCGCGGGGCCGCGTGCGCTCGTGGCTGCAGAACGCCACCGGGCTCGCCACGCTCTACGACTTGGCCAGGCAGAGGCCCTACGCAACGGCGGCCGTGGGCCGGTTCGTGAACCGGGCGGAGGTGAAGGCGGCTCTGGGCGCGCGCCGGGACGTGGCGTGGGAGCAGTGCAGCCGCGC
The DNA here is from genome assembly GCA_022496015.1 of Hordeum marinum. Lineage (NCBI taxonomy): Eukaryota > Viridiplantae > Streptophyta > Magnoliopsida > Poales > Poaceae > Hordeum > Hordeum marinum. The sequence goes on from CM039673.1 coordinate 38,776,638, forward strand.
GGTGAGGGACGCGATGCACGAGGACATGATGAAGAGCGTGAAGCCGGAGGTGGAGGCGCTGCTCCGGCGGCGGACGCGCGTGCTGCTGTACCAGGGCATCCGCGATCCCTGGATCGGCGTGGCGTCGCAGGAGGCGTGGATGAAGGAGCTGAGATGGGGCGGGCTGCGCGCGTTCCAGGAAGCCGAGCGCGTCGTGTGGCGGACCGGCGGCGTCGGCGAGGAGACGGAGCTCGCCGGGTACGTGCAGCGGTCGGGGGCGCTGACGCACGCCGTGGTGTACGGCGCCGGGCACATGGTGCCGGCGGACAACGGGCGCGCGGCGCAGGAGATGATCGAGGGGTGGGTCACGGAGACAGGGGTGTTCGACGGCGGCGTCGCCAAGCTATGAGTAATGTGTAACAGAGGGATGGGCTATTTAGAAAACAGAGTCGATCTTAACAAATATAGCTGAAGAAATTTTACAGGTTGATGGGATGAAAATTAGTTTTTCTTTTCCTGGAGATAGGATGAAAAGCCCTTGCAACGAAAATAGGCTATTTTCTATTTTCCGCACAGATATCACTACAGCGTGGCTACTTCATCTGATATGGCCACGTTGAAGAACAAATTTGAGCTACTGGCTCGCTTTAGCCGCCAACTCTCGTCAAGTTGGGGTGATCAGTCGTCAGAGGCTTGCAGAATGCAGTTATCTAAGCGCATGGTGCTGCCCCGCGGACCGACCTCGGCTTGGAGTGTGCAGGTTGGGATGTTGCTCTGCACAAGAAGCGTTTCTTGTGTGGCAGCGTGATCTTGGTATTGACCCATTTTCGTATTAGGTGTTATACAGTTTTTACATGTCTCTTTGCCTGCCATTTTTTTATTTGTAGTTTGTGTGTGAGGATCTTATTTAACTATGTCCATCTTAGTTATATAGATGTCAAATTTAATGTTTAATGCTATTAGATAATAAAGGGTCTTTTTAGAAGAAAAAAAGCGGTCTCTTGCAAAGGAGCTTGCTGCTCCGTGAGAAAAATAAGAGAAAAGGTGGAGAACGAAGAAGGTAGAGAAGTAGACAGGAGAAGAGAACTGAGGCAGAAACCGCTAATGCAGGGTCTACTTATGGCTGGCTTCGTTGGGTGAGGAAAAATGTAAAAGATAGCTTTAATAGTTCAAATCCAAATGAAGGCATGGGGCGGCATCAAGGTGATGTCTCCATTGCTCATGCCCTAATAAGGCTTTGCTGGATACTACATGTTAGTTTAATAGTGTCACCTTTTTAGTGGAAATTGCTGCTATGTTGATCGGTCAACCATACAATCGTATGCTACCACCAAGCTCACAAACTCACGTGGTATCTGAATCCAAGTATTATATTATATACTATAACATTAATCTTCTTGGAGCAAGGTTAATAATACAGTCAGTCCTTGGTTATAAGGAGTTGACATGTCATCTAGAGCCAATCTAATAGCCAACATGTACAATAGTAAATTTTAGATGTATACTATTTTATTAGTAGTTGACCCATCTTACAACCTCATAAAAAGTCTTGGGTCTCGTGTTGCAGCTGGCTACTCACCAAGAGCCCGCTTCTCTTCTCTCCTTTTCTCTCTCCTCCAACTAAATAAGGATATAATATTTTATTTCTTATAGCCTGTTTATGTCATCTTATTGTACTTGCTCTTACAATTATAGAACCCACATTAAATTGATGTCTCCAATTGACATTTTGATATCCGATTTTGACCTGGTCAATAATTTCTCAAAGCTCTCTCATTCAATTATTTTATTTATACCTCTATAACACCATACTCCTTAGCGCGCCTGGCGAGGCCGCAAAACAGCAAAGCCGATGCTATTTTCGCCCTGGGGGGGGGGAAACTTCCAGCGCCCCCGGGGTTCGGCCACACAACGCATGCAAATTTGAATATCCTATTCCCCGCTACCCAAAAAACGACGCGAGTTCGGCGATCATGCCACAGTTCGGCGTCGGCCATGCCAAAGTCGGCGTCCATCATGCCATCTGCCAGCGATCGCCACAGTTTCGACGATCAAAACATGCCAATAGTCCGGCATACAAAAAATGCGGGACACGTGAGCATAGAACTCCTCAAACGGCCAGCTTCTTGTCGTCTCCCGGAGTGATGGGAGAGGTCGGCATAGCGGTCGACATCGAGGAGGGCACGTTCAACGACGCCGGAGATGAGGGCGGGCTCGGCGGCAGCGTGGGCGGTGCGAGGGCGCCGGCATGAGGTTGAGGATGAGATTGCACTCCGCCAAGTACCATGCCTTGACATGCGGGTCCATCTTCGCCGAGACGCCTCCCATGAGGAACGCCAGGTTGGTGTTGCATTTCTTCGCGGCGACGTTGGTCCCGAGGAGGTCGAGCTTGGCGTCCTGATTCGTCATCAGCGCCGACCACCTCGCCTTCGCCTTCTCCTCCCTCGGGGCAGAGTGTGTCTTTGCATCGGCGATGCATTGCTCGTTCGACGCCTGCAAACGCTCGGCACCCGTCACGTCGTTCCTGGCCTTCTTCGCCTTCTTGTTCCCGTCTGGCCGCCCTTCGGCCGCCGCAACAACAGGCGCGTCCGCATTGTACACGCCGTACTTGTTGGCGAGCGCAAGCCGGACCTCGGGCCATTTCTCGCAGGACTCGATCCAGGTAAACACATGGAGGAACTTGAAGCCAGTGCCGCTGTCCCAGCGAAACAAGTCGAACATTCGAACCATCTGCACCAAGAAAGACAAGTGTTCGGCGGCGAAGGATGGCGAAGCCAAGTGTTCGGCGCAAGAGTCGGCGAATGTACCTGTTGTTCGACACTCGCGTCATTCTCAGGGCGAGCATGAACATGTTCCTAGATGCCTTGCCACTTGTTGCACGCCGTTTGAATGCCCCCCAATGGTTGGGCATGGCCTTGGTGCCGCGCTCCATGTACGTGCCGGTGAACTCTGGGTCGACCAACTTGCGCTCGTCGAAAGCCGCCTTGATCCTCGCCCAGTACTTGTCGGTGTTCTGGTTCGCACCGGTGATCGGGTCCATGCTGACCAGTTTCCACGCTTCGGCGAGGCACACATCCTCCTTCGACGTCCACTTGATGCGGGGCTCGCCCGGCCTGCCATTGGCAGATCTCGTCTTCTTCTTCTTTTTCCCTTTGCCCTTCGCCGACGTCACGGGTTCCGGTAACGAATCTTCCTCCTTCATCTCCTCCTCCTCCTCGGGATCGTCGACCTCGATGCCGTCCATGTTGCCGGTGTCTTCCGCCTCTTGCATACCAAACCGAGGGCATGAGGCGGCCACGACGGAACCGGTGTTGACAATCTCCTCCATCTTGGCCTCGGCATTGCTGTACTGTGGTGCCGCGTCGGGCACAAAAGGCAGGGGGCCGTGCCATAGAGCCGTCGCGGACGAGCCGGAGTACTTCGGCGAGGGCACGTAGCCGTACTAGGCGTTGGGGTGGCCGGCGGAGAAGGCGGAAGGCGTGCATGGGAAGGCGATGTTGGTGTTGAATCCGCGAACGTACCCCAACGAGGGCGCGTAACCATCCCAATCTGGCGAAGGGAAGTTCGGGTTGGCCGGAGACGCAACGCTTTGTTGGCTGGCCATCGCGCCTAGTGGGAACGGGCCCGCCGACTGCCATCTCGGGAAGATCGGCCAATGAGACGACACCTCCTGCTCAACCGCCGCCGCCGCGACATCCCTGGCTTTCTTCATGAGAAGCCCGTTGCGGCAATCAGTGTTCACCACCTCCCTTCGGTCGATGTCGGCCTTCCACTTCGCGTTTGTCAAGCCCGCCGGCCTTGGCATCGGCGCTCGGGCCTGGCGCGGCTTGGCGACGGCGGGGGCGGTGGCTTGGCGAGGCGCAACGCGGCGTACTTCTTTGGCGGGATGGCGAGAACAGAGAGAATGGCAGGGGAAACAGCGGGGTAGAGAGGGAAAAGGAGGGGAAATGGCGGGAAGTGGCACCCGATCTTGCCGACACCTCGGCTCCACCCGACTTTTCGCTTTAGCTCGCGCCCTAGGAGCCCCCAGCACCATGGGTTCGCCCTGGGTTTGCCAGCCCAAGAAAGGAGCCCAACTGGCGAAAATCGGCGTCTTGGGGGGCGACTGGGAATTTTTTCGCCCGCCCGCGATAAAAAAGAGACCTGGGGGAGGGGTCCTATGTGGTCGCGGCTGGAGATGCTCTTAGTTTAAAGAGTCCACATTCAATTGAGATCTCCAAGACTCCAATTAAAATTGGGTCACCCGATTTTGATCAGGTTAACAATTTCTCAAAACACTCTCGTTAAATTCTTTGGAGAAATACACCATGCTTCCTAATGGGTTTGCTTTACAATTTTGTCTAAACCAATAGTTTTTCAAATCAATTAACAACAACCGGCCTATAAAAACATATCAATCACGCCCATGCATCAATCGACGTAGAAATTTTCCAACATAGATAAGGTTGGTTACCATATAATGTAGAACAATACCACGAAAGGTCCATCAAATTATCAAATTCTAAATAAAAATAAAACACACCATGTCATCTTCACCATACATCAAACGAAACATCCAATTATTTTCAAAAGATAAGGGGTATTCGTTTCTGGAAAGTCAAATTCTTCAACTTTGACCAAGTTGACAGCAAAAATATCGACACCCACAATATTAAATATAAAAAATATGAAAATTCATTTAACGATGAATATAATCACAGCAATTTGATATTATGAATTTTGATATATTTATCTACAAATTTAATAAAATTTAAAAGGTTTAATATTTTAAAAATGTAATACATATTGTTTTCTCAAACAGAGTGATTATTTTTTTAAACGAACCACCCACCAAAGCACACACAGTCCTTCTAGTATATCACTAAACCTCCTAGGATTGGAGGCCTCACAATGAATTGAGGTCTTCAATTGAAATTTGGTCACCCAATTTTGGCTGGGTCAACAATCTCTTTTGTTTTTTTATATAATACACCATACTTCCTGATTTTTAAATCTTCATAATTAATTGAGAGTTCAATTAGAATTGAGTCACCCGATTTTGACCGGCTCAACAATTACTTGAGAAGCTCTCCCATTAATTTATTTTAAGTCTCTATGTTTCCTAATTTTAAAGCTCTTTCATTCGATTGAGGTATTTAATTTTGGATTGGTTTATAATTTTGATCGGGCCAACCATTTTTCAAATCAATCAGCAGCAACCGGCCTATAAAAATATATTAACCCCTCGCAGATTCTTATAGACGAAAAAAGTACACACAACCAACGATGAAAAATATCCCCACATAAATATGCCTTGATTAGCGGATAACACATAATCACATCGGGAAAGGCCACTGGTAGAAAACGGCTCATTTGTCCCGGTTCCAGAGGCCCATTAGCCCCGGTTCTGGACTAGGACTAAAGGTTCGGGACTAAAGCCCTAAAACTTTAGTCCCGGTCCGCTTACAAACCGGGACAGAAGGGGCTCCACGTGGCCGTTGCGGGGAGCCCAAGCAGTAGGACCTTTAGTCCCGGTTGGTAACACCATCAGGGACCAAAAGGCATCCACACGTCAGCATCTAGCAGGAGCTGTGTTTTTTTTGAAAGGGGGGAGGGCTGGGTTTTACGGGTTTTTTGTAGGGTTAATTTAGGGGTTTCATACCGTGTTAGCTAGCTAATAGAGAGAAGTGTCCTCTCTTTCTCCGTGCTTGGTCGACGCTAGCTACTACAAAGAGAACTCGACACACTAGCTAGTAAGCAAATGAAGGAACCATTAAGTACAGAAGATCGTCATGAACATATAGAGAGAGAAGTGATTGACCTCTCTTTCTCTGAGAGATTGGTCGTACAACAAGTTTTCGTGTATCTATCCGACGCTACTAGCTACATATATACACTATAAGATCTCTTACAATCCCTAACATCCAATCTCAAATTCCAGATGGTACTCTCCGGCTTTATTTATGATGTGGTCAAGAAAGAATCTCGTCAATTCTTCTTGAATTGATCGTATGCGATCATGTGGTAGGAGTTCATCCCGCATCTGCCACATCTAATTTGAAGAAGGGGGTTAATACATATATATGAATGAAACTCAACACAAATCATTTTAATAAAATAAAATTGTGAATATTATTGCTTACGCACTTCATATTGTTTTTCAGAGTAGCCCTGCTTAGGGGTCGTCGCGTTGTAGATGAACTCGCAAATGTAGTATCCACAAAAATCATTCCCCGCTTCCTGCCACAAGCACTCTACGAGAAATAGAGTTCAATCAAACTGATAATCAAGCATGATAAATGGTATTGATGAAACTAGAATCAATGGGATATGTGCGGAACTATCTAGTAGTACTTACTTATGGGTGTGTAAATCGCAGCTCCCTCGGCAGTGCCGGAACAATTGCGGTGAACTCTTTCCAAACCCTGACAGACAAAGAAAATAATTACTTGATATCAGGAAATGAACAATGTTGCCGATGTGATGCGATAATGATCGATTGAACTTACTTCTGGAGCATTTCAGTCATGTCCGCATATTCCTGGGGATATTTTCATTTCGAGTCTAAGACTGTTAATACTCTCCGCTCAACCTTAATCTCTAGCAGAATAAAATGGAAGCTGCGCACGCATGCATAACTCATCAATTACATTACTATAACCTCGAGTAATAAGGGAAACCGAATATGCACAAGACAGTAACACTCACTTGAAGTTGTAAGGAAAGAGTATTGTCTCTTTGTTTTGATTTGCAAGCAACGATTGTAGCAAGTTGTCCTCGGTTTCCGTGGCATTGTGTTTAACCGTAAACTCATGTATGATATTTGGGTTAATGAACCCAATGTCATAGATTTGTGCTTTTCTGCATTCGACGATCTTCAATCTGCATAATATAGTAAGGATGATTATATATACATGCAATGAAAGAGCTGAGCTATATATAGAGACTTAATTACAGAAGTAGTACTTATAGACAGTTGGAAGTCACGATTGTTTTGTCGATGGCCTTTTGATTGTATAACTGGAATAACTCGTCAAATTCAACATACAACTGCTCCATTCCAACGAGGTCGTGCTCCTCTTTAATTCTCATCGTCACAGTATCCTTCCCAGATTCGCTGCAGGTTTTCAGGTACCAATCATGGAATCTTCGCATCATCGTTGTTAGAGGAGGATGATCAGGTTTGGCGAGAGGCTGCCCGTACCGGTATCTAAATTCTTCCACCTCCAACGTCTCAAACAGTACATTATCGCTCATGTAATCAGCAGGATTGGTACTAGGCACAATCCACAGATGATCAGCGGCGATATCGCTAGACACCTTGAGCGGGGGCATGATTGGTTCTCTTGTTCGCCGAGCTGGGAATTTTTTCCCACTTCTTCGTTTTGCTAACCTTGCATCGCTGGAAGTACTTCCCGACCGCCGCGCATCTTGATATGTCTTTTTAAGACAGCAGACATAGTTGGAATCCGGCTCTGGCGATGGTGGTCGCTTCAGGGCATTGATAGTGCGCTTCACATTCACCGGATCTACCTTCTCCTTCGAAGGTGGAGTTTTCTTTGCAAAATGGTACCTCGGTTGGGCACGACATATGTCCTCGTTTTCCTGCTCGGTCCTCTCATATGGTAACTTTTCCAGAGGCTTGAGAGATGGATCGTAACTGAATTGCCTCTCGCCTTTGCTTGTACTGCTAGCCGCCGGAGCGGCGGCGTCTCTCTTCCATTGTTGCTGACGAGGCAGAGAAGGAGGCGGAGTGCTCCGACACGCCGAAGGAGCCGGAGCGGCGGCATCTGTCTTTTACCGTTACCAACGAGGCAGAGGGGGAGGTGGACTGCTCCGACGCGCCGGAGTAGGCGAAGGAGGAGGCAGAGTGTTGTCATGCGTCGGAGGAGCCGGAGAAGGAGGCGGAGTGCCCTGATCACTCGCCGAAGGAGGAGGAGGAGGAGGCCGTGTGCCCTGACTCGACGGAGGAGGAGGAGGAGGCGGAGGCGTCTAGTTTGGAAGCTTGATGTACTCCTTCGGCCATAGACATGTACTCCTCAGAGCATGAACCATCTTCTTTCCCCTTCACCTGTATGGTGGTCAAGCTCGAGCTCATCAAATCCCTCCATTACTTCATCCACCGTCACAACAGCATAGCCATGTGGAATCGGAAGGCAGTGAAAAGTTCCGTTGGGTCGAGGAGGTGCAAGAGAGCCGAGAGCCGCCTTGAAACTGAGGTTCAGGAATTTCATCCAAAGCTCGCAATGTTGAGCCTCCGTGATAGTATCCACGGGGTAGCTAGGAGCCATGAAGTTAGGCTGAACGGACTCCGTGGAAGCCACGCCGCTTCTCTGCTGAGATGGCGGGGTAGCTTCATGCCGCTGAGATGGTTGGCCGGCAGCTCGCTGGTTCTCAGCTTCCTCTAGCTTTTCTAGTATTGCATTGAGCTTCTGCATTTCGCTCAGCTCCACTTTCCTCTTTCTCTACCAGCTTCTGTAACCGCCTGCGTCAGGAAACCAAACCTTCCACGGAACGGAGCCTGGTGTGCCTCATGTTCGTCCAGGGTGCTCGGCATTCCCTAGGGCCTCAGTCAACTCGTCCTTCTCTCTTTAGGGAATGAACGCCCCTTCCCGCGCTGCGGTGATATACTTCTGAAGCTTCGTGATGGGTATTTCAAGTTGCTCGTTCGTCCAGCGGCACTTCCCTGTTTCAGGGTCCAAAGTTCCCCTAACCCCGAAGAACCAAGTCCTTGAACGGTCTGGCAAGTTCAATGTCTCTGGTTCGACCCCTTTAGCAAGCAGGTCATTCTCAGCTTTGTCCCACAACGGCCGGGCTTTGAGGTAGCCACCTAACCTCGTGTGATGGTGATACTGCTTCTTTGCAACATTGTTCTTGTTTGTCTCAGACATTTTCTTACTCTTCTCCGATGTCTTGTAGGCCACAAATTCGGGCTAGTGATCTGTTACCTTCTCAAATCGGCAGATGAATTCTGGAGTCTTCCCTTTGTCGACAAACTTTGATTTCAACTCATTCTTCCACCTTCTGAATAGATCTGCCATCTTCTTAAGAGCACACGCCTTGACTAGTGGCTCTATAACTGGGTTATTCGGATCCTCCTCTGGCGGTAGGGTGAAATTTGCCTTCAGCGAGGTCCAAATATCATCTTTCTGTCTATCGATGACATAAGAAATTTCAGGGTTGTTGTCCTTAGGATTATTCCATTGGTTCATTTTGATCGGGATGATGTCCCTAACAATAGCTCCGCACTGAGCAGCAAATGCGTCCTTGGTTCGCTTTGGTTCAATCGGTAGGCCATTGTCCGCGACTGCTGTGATCGTGAACCTTTCTTCCTTGTCCAACCTTCTCTTCGGGCCTCGTGTCGTTACCGAAGTTTGGGTCGATCCGGAGGGCTATATAAAAGAAAAAATAAGAGTTAATATATGTACATACCAAAACAATTAATGCATCAATTAGCTAGTCAGCACATGCTTAATTAATATATATACCTCGCCGTACTTTGCAACATCTCCCTCCTCCGTTCGGTCACCAGAGCCGTCACCATGGTCTCCTTCTTCCTCCGGCATTCGGTGACCGGAGCCATCATGATCATGTCCTTCCTCCTCTATTGTTAGATCATCGGAGCAGTAATCCTCTCCTTCAAGACCATCGGTGTCGTTTAGAAACGACAAGACAACATCAGGACCGCCTCGGATTATGTCCCCCAACAACTGTTCTTGTTCCAAGTCTCTTTGATCCATAGTTTCTGTAAATATTAAAACATGGCAATTAATATACTTCTCTACGATTTGGGGTGGCCTCGACAATGCTTCCAGGGTTAGGGGTGGCCCTCGACGCTTCTAGGATTTGGTCGAGCGAGAGGGGATTCTCTTAACCTTTTAGGGATTTAACAAAATGGTGCCATTCTGGATGTGCAGAAAATGGTCCATATTTTTCCTGATCTCATCTACCCTTCTATATGTCACGTTGTCTATTGTCAAAGGATTCAAGAAAACCACGACTTCATCATTAGCCGGAAGTAACAGGCGCATAATGGTACGAAGCTCTCCAAAATTGTTTTGGAACGGAGTCCCGGATAGGATAATTAGCTTTTTGGTACGAAGTTCAGCAAGAGCCTTCCGAATATCGCTATTTGGAAGGCCGTTGCTGAAATTCGTACCAAAAAGCGAATTATTCTATCTGGAACTCCGTTCCAAAACAACTTTGAAGAGCTTCGTAGCATCATACGTCGGTTACTTCCGGCTAATGATGAAGCCATGGATTTCTTCAATCACTACTAGGAAAAACTCTAGTAGAGGGAAAACCCTAGTAGTAGCGCTCGAAATATGCATATTAGTAGCACTGGGTCCAGCGCTACTGCTATCGCGCTACAGCTAAGTTTTAGGAGTAGCGCTGGCCTGGCAAGCGCTACTACTATGTGCTGTTAATAGTAGCACTTGCCTGGAAAGTGCTACTGCTAACTATCTGTAGCACCTGGACCAACGAAGCGCTGCTGTTCATCCAGTGCTGCTATTAGATGATTTCCAGCGCTACTACTGGTATTCCTGCTTTCACAGATTTACACCCTCTATGTATTTATACAGGATCTATACAGTAGTTTCATCAGATCATCATAATACATCATTGTCATATAAGAACTCCTCCTCATCATCATTTTCGTCAATGAGACATCATATAACAAGTTGGTCACTAGTCATAATTACAACTCCTCCTCCTCCTCATCATCAACTCTAACACATTGTAGCATATAATAACACATTGTACCTAGGACCTAGTATTCTCTCATAGGACCTACTCTACCCTCTCTTAGGTACAATATCATAAAACAAGATAGGCCCTGACTCTCCATTATGGAGAATGGAGATCATCATGTCTCCCATTCTTGGCCTACGCACAATGTTGCTTTCAAGTAGCTCTCTACGATTGACCATACATTTTTTCCAATCTTTGATTGTCATGACTCCATCGGTTTTAGATATCCGGTATGGACAGGAGTGATGCGTAGGCTGACCTGGCCGTGGTGGCCCTAAGCTCGTAACAACAACGCGACCTCTCGGAAACATCAGATGAGGCACACAATCCTTCGGGATTTTTTGTTGGAAAACATAGTAATAACTTTGTAGTTAGCAATGTAGTTTAGTTTTAAAAGAATTTATGCAAAAGATGAACGGATGTCATAATAGTAGAATTAAAATCTTACCATGCAATCTCCATGGATGTTACCGTAGTTCACAATGTGCACTAATGACACGTATTGACCATAATGTGTAGGAGTTTGATAATAGCTATTGTAATTCTCAAGATGACTAAGAAATGCGGTAAGATGACCTTTCTTCTTATAAGTTAATTCTGCTTCATCACTGTAGTAGTAGGTTCTGTCTACCATCTTCTGTACATTTTTTGAACAATGAAAATAAGTTGTCAATGCAAATAAGTTGTCAACTATTTTTAAACGATGAATATAATCACAGCAATTTGATATTATGAATTTTGATATATTTATCTACAAATTTAATAAAATTTAAAAGGTTTAATATTTTAAAAATGTAATACATATTGTTTTCTCAAACAGAGTGATTATTTTTTTAAACGAACCACCCACCAAAGCACACACAGTCCTTCTAGTATATCACTAAACCTCCTAGGATTGGAGGCCTCACAATGAATTGAGGTCTTCAATTGAAATTTGGTCACCCAATTTTGGCTGGGTCAACAATCTCTTTTGTTTTTTTATATAATACACCATACTTCCTGATTTTTAAATCTTCATAATTAATTGAGAGTTCAATTAGAATTGAGTCACCCGATTTTGACCGGCTCAACAATTACTTGAGAAGCTCTCCCATTAATTTATTTTAAGTCTCTATGTTTCCTAATTTTAAAGCTCTTTCATTCGATTGAGGTATTTAATTTTGGATTGGTTTATAATTTTGATCGGGCCAACCATTTTTCAAATCAATCAGCAGCAACCGGCCTATAAAAATATATTAACCCCTCGCAGATTCTTATAGACGAAAAAAGTACACACAACCAACGATGAAAAATATCCCCACATAAATATGCCTTGATTAGCGGATAACACATAATCACATCGGGAAAGGCCACTGGTAGAAAACGGCTCATTTGTCCCGGTTCCAGAGGCCCATTAGCCCCGGTTCTGGACTAGGACTAAAGGTTCGGGACTAAAGCCCTAAAACTTTAGTCCCGGTCCGCTTACAAACCGGGACAGAAGGGGCTCCACGTGGCCGTTGCGGGGAGCCCAAGCAGTAGGACCTTTAGTCCCGGTTGGTAACACCATCAGGGACCAAAAGGCATCCACACGTCAGCATCTAGCAGGAGCTGTGTTTTTTTTGAAAGGGGGGAGGGCTGGGTTTTACGGGTTTTTTGTAGGGTTAATTTAGGGGTTTCATACCGTGTTAGCTAGCTAATAGAGAGAAGTGTCCTCTCTTTCTCCGTGCTTGGTCGACGCTAGCTACTACAAAGAGAACTCGACACACTAGCTAGTAAGCAAATGAAGGAACCATTAAGTACAGAAGATCGTCATGAACATATAGAGAGAGAAGTGATTGACCTCTCTTTCTCTGAGAGATTGGTCGTACAACAAGTTTTCGTGTATCTATCCGACGCTACTAGCTACATATATACACTATAAGATCTCTTACAATCCCTAACATCCAATCTCAAATTCCAGATGGTACTCTCCGGCTTTATTTATGATGTGGTCAAGAAAGAATCTCGTCAATTCTTCTTGAATTGATCGTATGCGATCATGTGGTAGGAGTTCATCCCGCATCTGCCACATCTAATTTGAAGAAGGGGGTTAATACATATATATGAATGAAACTCAACACAAATCATTTTAATAAAATAAAATTGTGAATATTATTGCTTACGCACTTCATATTGTTTTTCAGAGTAGCCCTGCTTAGGGGTCGTCGCGTTGTAGATGAACTCGCAAATGTAGTATCCACAAAAATCATTCCCCGCTTCCTGCCACAAGCACTCTACGAGAAATAGAGTTCAATCAAACTGATAATCAAGCATGATAAATGGTATTGATGAAACTAGAATCAATGGGATATGTGCGGAACTATCTAGTAGTACTTACTTATGGGTGTGTAAATCGCAGCTCCCTCGGCAGTGCCGGAACAATTGCGGTGAACTCTTTCCAAACCCTGACAGACAAAGAAAATAATTACTTGATATCAGGAAATGAACAATGTTGCCGATGTGATGCGATAATGATCGATTGAACTTACTTCTGGAGCATTTCAGTCATGTCCGCATATTCCTGGGGATATTTTCATTTCGAGTCTAAGACTGTTAATACTCTCCGCTCAACCTTAATCTCTAGCAGAATAAAATGGAAGCTGCGCACGCATGCATAACTCATCAATTACATTACTATAACCTCGAGTAATAAGGGAAACCGAATATGCACAAGACAGTAACACTCACTTGAAGTTGTAAGGAAAGAGTATTGTCTCTTTGTTTTGATTTGCAAGCAACGATTGTAGCAAGTTGTCCTCGGTTTCCGTGGCATTGTGTTTAACCGTAAACTCATGTATGATATTTGGGTTAATGAACCCAATGTCATAGATTTGTGCTTTTCTGCATTCGACGATCTTCAATCTGCATAATATAGTAAGGATGATTATATATACATGCAATGAAAGAGCTGAGCTATATATAGAGACTTAATTACAGAAGTAGTACTTATAGACAGTTGGAAGTCACGATTGTTTTGTCGATGGCCTTTTGATTGTATAACTGGAATAACTCGTCAAATTCAACATACAACTGCTCCATTCCAACGAGGTCGTGCTCCTCTTTAATTCTCATCGTCACAGTATCCTTCCCAGATTCGCTGCAGGTTTTCAGGTACCAATCATGGAATCTTCGCATCATCGTTGTTAGAGGAGGATGATCAGGTTTGGCGAGAGGCTGCCCGTACCGGTATCTAAATTCTTCCACCTCCAACGTCTCAAACAGTACATTATCGCTCATGTAATCAGCAGGATTGGTACTAGGCACAATCCACAGATGATCAGCGGCGATATCGCTAGACACCTTGAGCGGGGGCATGATTGGTTCTCTTGTTCGCCGAGCTGGGAATTTTTTCCCACTTCTTCGTTTTGCTAACCTTGCATCGCTAGAAGTACTTCCCGACCGCCGCGCATCTTGATATGTCTTTTTAAGACAGCAGACATAGTTGGAATCCGGCTCTGGCGATGGTGGTCGCTTCAGGGCATTGATAGTGCGCTTCACATTCACCGGATCTACCTTCTCCTTCGAAGGTGGAGTTTTCTTTGCAAAATGGTACCTCGGTTGGGCACGACATATGTCCTCGTTTTCCTGCTCGGTCCTCTCATATGGTAACTTTTCCAGAGGCTTGAGAGATGGATCGTAACTGAATTGCCTCTCGCCTTTGCTTGTACTGCTAGCCGCCGGAGCGGCGGCGTCTCTCTTCCATTGTTGCTGACGAGGCAGAGAAGGAGGCGGAGTGCTCCGACACGCCGAAGGAGCCGGAGCGGCGGCATCTGTCTTTTACCGTTACCAACGAGGCAGAGGGGGAGGTGGACTGCTCCGACGCGCCGGAGTAGGCGAAGGAGGAGGCAGAGTGTTGTCATGCGTCGGAGGAGCCGGAGAAGGAGGCGGAGTGCCCTGATCACTCGCCGAAGGAGGAGGAGGAGGAGGCCGTGTGCCCTGACTCGACGGAGGAGGAGGAGGAGGCGGAGGCGTCTAGTTTGGAAGCTTGATGTACTCCTTCGGCCATAGACATGTACTCCTCAGAGCATGAACCATCTTCTTTCCCCTTCACCTGTATGGTGGTCAAGCTCGAGCTCATCAAATCCCTCCATTACTTCATCCACCGTCACAACAGCATAGCCATGTGGAATCGGAAGGCAGTGAAAAGTTCCGTTGGGTCGAGGAGGTGCAAGAGAGCCGAGAGCCGCCTTGAAACTGAGGTTCAGGAATTTCATCCAAAGCTCGCAATGTTGAGCCTCCGTGATAGTATCCACGGGGTAGCTAGGAGCCATGAAGTTAGGCTGAACGGACTCCGTGGAAGCCACGCCGCTTCTCTGCTGAGATGGCGGGGTAGCTTCATGCCGCTGAGATGGTTGGCCGGCAGCTCGCTGGTTCTCAGCTTCCTCTAGCTTTTCTAGTATTGCATTGAGCTTCTGCATTTCGCTCAGCTCCACTTTCCTCTTTCTCTACCAGCTTCTGTAACCGCCTGCGTCAGGAAACCAAACCTTCCACGGAACGGAGCCTGGTGTGCCTCATGTTCGTCCAGGGTGCTCGGCATTCCCTAGGGCCTCAGTCAACTCGTCCTTCTCTCTTTAGGGAATGAACGCCCCTTCCCGCGCTGCGGTGATATACTTCTGAAGCTTCGTGATGGGTATTTCAAGTTGCTCGTTCGTCCAGCGGCACTTCCCTGTTTCAGGGTCCAAAGTTCCCCTAACCCCGAAGAACCAAGTCCTTGAACGGTCTGGCAAGTTCAATGTCTCTGGTTCGACCCCTTTAGCAAGCAGGTCATTCTCAGCTTTGTCCCACAACGGCCGGGCTTTGAGGTAGCCACCTAACCTCGTGTGATGGTGATACTGCTTCTTTGCAACATTGTTCTTGTTTGTCTCAGACATTTTCTTACTCTTCTCCGATGTCTTGTAGGCCACAAATTCGGGCTAGTGATCTGTTACCTTCTCAAATCGGCAGATGAATTCTGGAGTCTTCCCTTTGTCGACAAACTTTGATTTCAACTCATTCTTCCACCTTCTGAATAGATCTGCCATCTTCTTAAGAGCACACGCCTTGACTAGTGGCTCTATAACTGGGTTATTCGGATCCTCCTCTGGCGGTAGGGTGAAATTTGCCTTCAGCGAGGTCCAAATATCATCTTTCTGTCTATCGATGACATAAGAAATTTCAGGGTTGTTGTCCTTAGGATTATTCCATTGGTTCATTTTGATCGGGATGATGTCCCTAACAATAGCTCCGCACTGAGCAGCAAATGCGTCCTTGGTTCGCTTTGGTTCAATCGGTAGGCCATTGTCCGCGACTGCTGTGATCGTGAACCTTTCTTCCTTGTCCAACCTTCTCTTCGGGCCTCGTGTCGTTACCGAAGTTTGGGTCGATCCGGAGGGCTATATAAAAGAAAAAATAAGAGTTAATATATGTACATACCAAAACAATTAATGCATCAATTAGCTAGTCAGCACATGCTTAATTAATATATATACCTCGCCGTACTTTGCAACATCTCCCTCCTCCGTTCGGTCACCAGAGCCGTCACCATGGTCTCCTTCTTCCTCCGGCATTCGGTGACCGGAGCCATCATGATCATGTCCTTCCTCCTCTATTGTTAGATCATCGGAGCAGTAATCCTCTCCTTCAAGACCATCGGTGTCGTTTAGAAACGACAAGACAACATCAGGACCGCCTCGGATTATGTCCCCCAACAACTGTTCTTGTTCCAAGTCTCTTTGATCCATAGTTTCTGTAAATATTAAAACATGGCAATTAATATACTTCTCTACGATTTGGGGTGGCCTCGACAATGCTTCCAGGGTTAGGGGTGGCCCTCGACGCTTCTAGGATTTGGTCGAGCGAGAGGGGATTCTCTTAACCTTTTAGGGATTTAACAAAATGGTGCCATTCTGGATGTGCAGAAAATGGTCCATATTTTTCCTGATCTCATCTACCCTTCTATATGTCACGTTGTCTATTGTCAAAGGATTCAAGAAAACCACGACTTCATCATTAGCCGGAAGTAACAGGCGCATAATGGTACGAAGCTCTCCAAAATTGTTTTGGAACGGAGTCCCGGATAGGATAATTAGCTTTTTGGTACGAAGTTCAGCAAGAGCCTTCCGAATATCGCTATTTGGAAGGCCGTTGCTGAAATTCGTACCAAAAAGCGAATTATTCTATCTGGAACTCCGTTCCAAAACAACTTTGAAGAGCTTCGTAGCATCATACGCCGGTTACTTCCGGCTAATGATGAAGCCATGGATTTCTTCAATCACTACTAGGAAAAACTCTAGTAGAGGGAAAACCCTAGTAGTAGCGCTCGAAATATGCATATTAGTAGCACTGGGTCCAGCGCTACTGCTATCGCGCTACAGCTAAGTTTTAGGAGTAGCGCTGGCCTGGCAAGCGCTACTACTATGTGCTGTTAATAGTAGCACTTGCCTGGAAAGTGCTACTGCTAACTATCTGTAGCACCTGGACCAACGAAGCGCTGCTGTTCATCCAGTGCTGCTATTAGATGATTTCCAGCGCTACTACTGGTATTCCTGCTTTCACAGATTTACACCCTCTATGTATTTATACAGGATCTATACAGTAGTTTCATCAGATCATCATAATACATCATTGTCATATAAGAACTCCTCCTCATCATCATTTTCGTCAATGAGACATCATATAACAAGTTGGTCACTAGTCATAATTACAACTCCTCCTCCTCCTCATCATCAACTCTAACACATTGTAGCATATAATAACACATTGTACCTAGGACCTAGTATTCTCTCATAGGACCTACTCTACCCTCTCTTAGGTACAATATCATAAAACAAGATAGGCCCTGACTCTCCATTATGGAGAATGGAGATCATCATGTCTCCCATTCTTGGCCTACGCACAATGTTGCTTTCAAGTAGCTCTCTACGATTGACCATACATTTTTTCCAATCTTTGATTGTCATGACTCCATCGGTTTTAGATATCCGGTATGGACAGGAGTGATGCGTAGGCTGACCTGGCCGTGGTGGCCCTAAGCTCGTAACAACAACGCGACCTCTCGGAAACATCAGATGAGGCACACAATCCTTCGGGATTTTTTGTTGGAAAACATAGTAATAACTTTGTAGTTAGCAATGTAGTTTAGTTTTAAAAGAATTTATGCAAAAGATGAACGGATGTCATAATAGTAGAATTAAAATCTTACCATGCAATCTCCATGGATGTTACCGTAGTTCACAATGTGCACTAATGACACGTATTGACCATAATGTGTAGGAGTTTGATAATAGCTATTGTAATTCTCAAGATGACTAAGAAATGCGGTAAGATGACCTTTCTTCTTATAAGTTAATTCTGCTTCATCACTGTAGTAGTAGGTTCTGTCTACCATCTTCTGTACATTTTTTGAACAATGAAAATAAGTTGTCAATGCAAATAAGTTGTCAACTATTTTTAAATAAACAATATAAATTACTTAATAAATATGGTTGAGAAACTCACATAATGGTAGAACTGGAGCGTCTGCACATCGACCCAGATGTCGATATTACCTTCAATTTCATATTCTAGACGAATATCAAAGGTGATAACCATATTAGGCTCAAATGCACAAGCCTTGCATAGTGCTTGCCAAGTTTTGTATTCAAAATAGCAATAGGTGTCTGCATGGTACAATTTTACCGCAAAAGTAAAACCATGCTCAGTCCTCAAGTGAACTATCTTTACCTCCATATCGTTTTTAGTATTGAAACCAATCTTATCCAAAACATCAATTCTTGCATGGCAGGGAATACGCTAGTAGAATAGTAAAAAAATAAAATTATAAGTTGAAGCAAAAGAAGCAGAAGTCATGCTTAATTACGAAAAAAGACTTGTCATTGTGACTTACTGTATCCACTTCGAAGGTCTCATCCAGCATGATGCTGAAGCGCCTACCATCAACTAGGAAAGCTTGTCACACAGGCCGCGCTCGTCTTCGTAGTATTCGCACATAGCGAATTTCTTTTCATTGTCAGACATTTTCTATGTTTATAATTAAAACATTTAAAATTGATCAAAGGAAACTACGTGAAACTGATCAAAACACAGATCACTATTACTCAATATGCAATGGGTTAACTTTAGGTTTGTCGAGTCTTTTCTTCCTAAACTCTCATCTCACGTATATGGTGGGCATTCCCTCTGATATTGCGATAGTCGGTGATGGTGCCTTCTCCATTTGTCCGAGAGTGCATTACACCAAAATGTCTAGCACACTGGAACGAAGGAGAAGCGACCCCCACCACAACAGTCGGGATTCTTCCTCTCTCTCTCATATATATATATACATATATATGGTGGACACTCTCCCTCACTGAAAGAAACACAAGGAGACGAAACAGACCTAAACTCAACCCGTTCCATATATCAAACAAACGTGCATTCAATAAGCAAAACTAAATCATAAAAGAAATTAGTATTCAAATTAGCATGCATTCAATAAGCAAAACTAAATCATCTCTTGCTTCCATACATCGTCGAATAGTATCACTAATACATCATTAATACAATTAGAACCATAGCGAACGACAGGTATCGGCGCGGGCGGTGGACACCCAAAGAGAAGGAACCATCACAGGATCATAGCTCGGGTGAGATCCTTGAAGAACCTGCCAAGTATTGGAGAACCTGGCGTCCAACGCAGCCATATAGCATCGGACGTGCTCGTCCTCCTTTTGGAAATATGCCCTAGAGGCAATATATAAAGTGTTTATTATTATATTTCCTTGTTCATGATAATCGTTTATTATCCATGCTATAATTGTAGTGATTGGAAACACATTGCATGTGTGGGTAAATAGACAACAAAATGTCCCTAGTAAGCCTCTAGTGAACTAGCTCGTTGATCAAAAGATGGTTAAGGTTTCCTAGCCATGGACATGAGATGTCATTTGATAACGAGATCACATCATTGGGAGAATGATGTGATGGACAAGACCCAAACTACAAATGTAGCATATGATCGTGTCAGTTTATTGCTACTGTTTTCTGCATGTCAATGTATATGTTCCTATGACCATGAGATCATGCAACTCACGGATATCGGAGGAGTGCCTTGTGTGTATCAAACGTCGCAACGTAACTGGGTGACTATAAAGGTGCTCTACAGGTATCTCCGATGGTGTTTGTTGAGTTGGCATGGATCGAGACTGGGATTTGTTACTCCGTGTGACGGAGAGGTATCTCGGGGCCCACTCGGTAATGCAACATCACAATAAGCCTTGCAAGAAAAGTGACTAATTGTATATACTAGTGATTGGGTGGTTTTTGGACAGAATTTCCGGCCACGTGCTACCCATCCCACCGGTGCATAGTTTCTCCTCTAGATCGTAGTTCCGCAGTGCTTAGGCGAAGCCCTGCCGGAATTGCTCCACCACCATCACCGGAGCGCCGTCACGCTGCCGGTGAACTCTCTCTCCTCTCAACCTTCTCTTGCTGGATCAAGACGGTGGAGATCGTCATCAAGCAGCACGTGTGCTGAACGCGGAGGTGCCGTCCGTTCGGTACTAGATCGGAAGGATCGTGATCAAGGCCACGGGACGTTCGTGATCGGATCGCAGGACGGATCGTGACGAGATCGCGGGACGGTTCGTGATTGGATCGCGGGACGGTTCGTGATTAGATCGCGGGACGCTCGGCGATTTGGATCGCGAAGAAGTATGACTACACCAACCGCGTTTCTTAATGCTCCCGCTTAGCGATCTACAAGGGTACGTAGATCCACTCTCCCTCTCGTAGATGCTCATCACCATGGATAGGTTTGCGTGTGCGTAGGAATTTTTTTGTTTCCCATGCGACGTTCCCCAACAGTGGCATCATGAGCTAGGTTGATGGTTCGATGAGATCTCGAGTAGAACACAAAAGGTTTGTGGGCGTTGATGCTTAGATTGCTTCCTCCCTTGGTCGGATTTTGGTTCAGCGGGATTGTGAGATGAAGCGGCGCGGACCAACATTACTCATACGCTTACGAGAGACCGGTTCCCTCAACGCAACTTGTTGCTTAGATGGCTTGCGGGTGATAGTTTTTCTCACTTTAGTTGGATCGGATCCGACAAAGGCGGTCCTTGAGAAGGTTGAAAAGCAATATATGTATCACCGTTGTGGTTTATGCGTAGGTGAGAATCGTTCTTGCTAGATACCCGTAACAGCCACGTAAAACATGCAACAACAATTAGAGGACGTCTAACTTGTTTTTGCAGGGTATGTTGTGATGTGATATGGCCAATTACATGATGAGATATATGTGATGTATGAGATGATCATGTGATGTATAGAATTTCACGACTTGCATGTCGATGAGTACGGCAACCCGCAGGAGCCATAGGGTTGTCCTTAATTATTGTATGACCTGCGTGTCAATCATTAAGCACTATGTAATGCTTTACTTTATCGCTACGGTAGCAATAGTAGTAGAAGCATGCAGGGCGTGACAACCCCAATGGCGACACATTGATGGAGATCAAGATGATGGAGATCATGGTGTCGTGCCGGTGATGATGGAGATCATGCCAATGTTTTGAAGATGGAGATCTTAAACACAAGTTCATGACCATATCATGCCACTTATGAATTGCATGAGATGTTAATCCTTTTATGCACCTTGTTTTGCTTAGTATGACGGTAGCATTATAAGGTGATCCCTCACTTAAATTTCAAGGTAAATTGTGTTCTCCCCGAGTGTGCACCATTGCGAAAGTTTGTCGTGTCGAGACACCACGTGATGATCGGGTGTGATAGACTCTACGTTCACATACAACGGGTGCAAGCCAGATTTGCACGAGCAGAACACTCGGGTTAAACTTGACGAGCCTAGCATGTACAGACATGGCCTCGGAACACAAGAGACTGAAAGGTCGTACACGAGTCATATAGTAGATATGATCAACATAATCATGTTCACCATTGAAACCAGCTTAACTCACGTGATGATCGGACTTGAGTTGGTGAATTTGGATCATGTGACACTCAGATGACCTGAGGGAAGTCAATTTGAGTGGGAGCTTTAGTAATTTGATTAACTAAACTCATTATCTTGAACAATAGTCTAAGTAACCTTTGCATATTTATGTTGTAGATCAATGGCTCGCGCAGTAGCACCCCTGAATTTTAATGCGTTCCTAGAGAAAGCTAAGTTGAAAGATGATGGAAGTAACTTTGTTGATTGGGCCCGTAATCTGAGGATTATCCTCACGGCTTCCCAGAAACAATATGTCCTTGATGCACTGCTTGGTGACCAACCAGAAGACATGACCTCCGAAGACGTTAAGAACATTTGGGAGGCTCGTGCTGGAGACTACTCAATAGTTTAGTGCGCAATATTGTATGGCTTAGAACCGGGACTTCAAAGACGTTTTGAACGTCATGGAGCATATGAGATGTTCCAGGAGTTGAAGTTTATCTTTTAGAAGAATGCCCGGATAGAGAGGTATGAGACCTCCGATAAAGTCTATGCTTGCAAGATGGAGGAGAACGGGTCTATTAGTGAGCACATACTCAGAATGTCTGGGTACTCAAATCGTCTAGCGGAGTTGGGTATTACCCTTCCGCCGGAGGCAATCACTGATAGAGTTCTTCAATCACTGCCACCTAGTTACAAGAGCTTTGTGATGAACTATAACATGCACGGGATGAACAAGTCAGTCGCCGAGCTGTTTGCGATGCTGAAAGTCGCTGAGTTTGAAATCCAGAAAGAACATCAAGTGTTGATGGTCAATAAAACCACTAGTTTCAAGAAAAATGGCAAGGGCAAAGGCAAGAAGGGTAAAACCAAGAAGGATGGAAAAGCAGTTGCTACTCCTACAAAGAAGCCTAAGCATGGACCTAAGCCAGAAACTAAGTGCTTTCATTGCAAGGGAACTGGTCACTGGAAGCGGAACTGCCCCAAGTACCTGGCTGACAAGAAGGCGGCCAACGACAAACAAGGTATATATGATATACATGTTATTGATGTGTACCTTACTAGTTCTCGTAGTAGTGCCTGTGTATTTGATACCGGTTCGGTTGCTCACATTTGCAACTCAAAACAGGAACTACGGAATAAACGAAGACTGGCAAAGGACGAAGTGACGATGCGCGTGGGAAATGGTTCCAAGGTTGATGTGATCCCCGTCGGCACGCTCTCTCTTCGATTACCATCAGGATTAGTGATGAACCTGAATAATTGTTATTTAGTGCCTGCGTTAAGCATGAACATTATATCTGGATCTTGTTTATTGCGAGACGGTTACTCATTTAAATCAGAGAATAAAGGTTGTTCTATTTATATGAGTAATATCTTTTATGGTCATGCACCCAATGTTAGGGGTTTATTCATATTGAATCTTGATAGTGATGACACACATGTTCATAACATTGATGCCAAAAGATGTAGAGTAGTTAATGATATTACCACTTTCTTGTGGCACTGCCGTTTAGGTCATATTGGTGTAAAACGCATGAGGAAGCTCCATGCTGATGGACTTTTGGAGTCACTTGATTTTGAATCACTTGACACATGTGAACCATGCCTTATGGGCAAGATGACCAAAACGCCGTTCTCAGGAACAATGGAACGGGCAAGTGACTTATTGGAAATCATACATACTGATGTGGGCGGTCCAATGAATGTTGCAGCGTGCGGTGGATATCGTTACTTTCTCACCTTCACTGATGACTTAAGTAGATATGGGTATATTTACTTGATGAAACACAAGTCTAAAACTTTTGAAAAGTTCAAGCAATTTTAGAGTGAAGTTGAGAATCATCGTAACAAGAAGATTAAATTTCTGCGATCTGATCGAGGAGGTGAATATCTGAGTTATTAGTTTGGCAGTCACTTAAGACAATGTGGAATTGTTTCATAGTTGACACCACCCGAAACACCACAGCGTAATGGTGTGTCTGAACATCGTAATCGAACCTTATTAGATATGGTGCGTTCTATGATGTCTCTTGCCGATTTGCCACTATCGTTTTGGGGTTATGCATTAGAGACAGCTGCATTCACTTTAAATAGGGTACCATCAAAATCCGTTGAGACGACGCCATATGAACTGTGGTTTGGCAAAAGGCCAAAGTTGTCATTTCTTAAAGTTTGGGGATGTGATGCTTATGTCAAAAAGCTTCAGCCTGAAAAGCTGGAACCCAAAGCGGAGAAATGCGTCTTCATAGGATACCCGAAAGAGACAGTCGGGTATACCTTCTATCTCAGATCCGAAGGCAAAGTGTTTGTCGCTAAGAACGGAACATTTCTTGAGAAAGAGTTTCTCTCGAAAGAATTGAGTGGGAGGAAAATAGATCTTGATGAGGTTATTGAAACTTTACTTCAACCAAAAAGTAGTGCAGCGCAGAAAGATGTTTCTGTGGAACCTACGACGGTAGAAGAGGAAGTTAATGATGATGATCATGAAGCTTCGGATGAAGCTGCTATTGAACCTCGTACGTCGACAAGGGCACGTACTACTCCCGAGTGGTACGGCAACCCTGTCTTGGAGGTCATGTTGTTAGACAACAATGAACCTACGAGCTATGGAGGAGCGGTGATGGGCCCGGATTCCGAGAAATGGTTAGAAGCCATGATATCCGAGATGGGATCCATGTATGAAAATAAAGTATGGACTTTGGAAATACTACCTGAAGGGCGAAAGGACATTCAAAACAAATGGATCTATAAGAAGAAGACGGACGCGGACGGTAATGTCATCGTCTATAAAGCTCGACTTGTGGCAAAGGGTTTTTCACAAGTTCAAGGAGTTGACTACGATGAGACTTTCTCACCCGTAGCGATGCTTAAGTCTGTCAAAATCATGTTGGCAATAGCTGCTTATTTGGACTATGAAATTTGGCAGATGGATGTCAAAACGGCGTTCCTCAACGGTTTCCTTGAGGAAGAGTTGTATATGATGCAATCCGAAGGTTTTGTTGATCCAGAGAATGCTGACAAAGTTTGCAAACTCCAGCGATCCATTTATGGACTGGTGCAAGCATCTCGGAGTTGGAATAAGCGCTTTGATGAGGTGATCAAAGCGTTTGGGTTTATACAAGTTTATGGAGAAGCTTGTATTTACAAGAAAGTGAGTGGGAGCTCTATTGCGTTTCTAGTGTTATATGTGGATGACATATTGCTGATTGGAAACAATATAGAAATACTGGAAAGCGTGAAGGAATATTTGAATAAGAGTTTTTCAATGAAGGACCTAGGAGAAGCTGCTTTCATATTAGGCATTAAGATCTATAGAGATAGGTCGAGACACTTAATAGCACTTTCACAGAGCACATACCTTGATAAAGTTTTGAAGAAGTTCAAAATGGAGCAGTCCAAGAAAGGGTTCTTGCCTGTGTTACAAGGTGTGAAGTTGAGTAAGACTCAATGCCCAGTGACTGCAGAAGATAAAGAAAAGATGAGCGTCATCCCCTATGCTTCAGCCATAGGCTCTATCATGTATGCAATGCTGTGCGCAAGATCCGATGTCAGCCTTGCCATAAGTATGGCCGGAAGGTTTCAAAGTGATCCTGGAATGGAGCATTGGCAAGCGGTCAAGAATATCCTTAAGTACCTTAACAGGACTAAGGACATGTTTCTCGTTTATGGAGGTGATGAAGATCTCGTCGTAAAGGATTACGTCGATACAAGCTTTGACACTGATCCGGACGACTCTAAGTCGCAAACCGGATACGTATTTATTCTTAACGGGGGAGCGGTAAGCTGGTGCAGTTCCAAGCAAAGCGTGGTAGCTGATTCTACGTGCGAAGTAGAGTACATCGCAGCCTCGGAGGCAGGGAAGGAAGGTGTCTGGATGAAGCAGTTCATGACAGATCTTGGAGTAGTGCCCAGTGCACTGAATCCAATAAACCTGTTCTGTGACAACACTGGTGCCATTGCTCTAGCCAAGGAACCAAGGTTTCACAAGAGGACCAGACACATAAAGCGACGCTTCAACTCCATCCGGTTTTACATCGAGGAGAAGGACATAAATATTTGCAAAGTGCACACGGATCTAAATGTTGCAGACCCGTTAACTAAACCTCTTCCAAGGGCTAAACATGATCAACACCAGAACTGTATGGGTGTTCGATTCATTACCATGTAAATCACATAGTGATGTGAACTAGATTATCGACTCTAGTGCAAGTGGGAGACTGTTGGAAATATGCCCTAGAGGCAATATATAAAGTGTTTATTATTATATTTCCTTGTTCATTATAATCGTTTATTATCCATGCTATAATTGTAGTGATTGGAAACACATTGCATGTGTGGGTAAATAGACAACAAAATGTCCCTAGTAAGCCTCTAGTGAACTAGCTCGTTGATCAAAAGATGGTTAAGGTTTCCTAGCCATGGCCATGAGATGTCATTTGATAACGAGATCACATCATTAGGAGAATGATGTGATGGACAAGACCCAAACTACAAACGTAGCATATGATCGTGTGAGTTTATTGCTACTATTTTCTGCATGTCAATGTATATGTTCCTATGACCATGAGATCATGCAACTCACAGATATCGGAGGAGTGCCTTGTGTGTATCAAACATCGCAACGTAACTGGGTGACTATAAAGGTGCTCTACAGGTATCTCCGATGGTGTCTGTTGAGTTGGCATGGATCGAGACTGGGATTTGTTACTCCGTGTGACGGAGAGGTATCTCGGGGCACACTCGGTAATGCAACATCACAATAAGCCTTGCAAGCAAAGTGACTAATTGTTAGTTGCGGGATCTTGTATTATGGAACGAGTAAAGAGACTTGCCGGTAACGAGGTTGAACTAGGTATTGGATACCGACGATCGAATCTCGGGCAAGTAACATACCGAAGAACAAAGGGAACGTTATACGGGATTAACTGAATCCTTGACATAGAGGTTCGACCGATAAAGATCTTCATAGAATATGTAGGAACTAATGTGGACGTCCAGGTCCCGCCATTGGTTATTGACCGTAGAGGTGTCTCGGTCATGTCTACATAGTTCTCGAACCCGCAGGGTCTGCACACTTAAGGTTCGGTGACGATTCGATAGTGTAGAGTTATGTATGGTGGTGACCGAAGGATGTTTGGAGTCCCGGATGAGATCCCTGACATCACGAGGAGCTTCGGAATGGTCCGGAGGTAAAGATTCATATATAGGAAGTCCCAGTTTGGTCGCCGAAAAAGTTTCGGGCTCATCGGTAGTGTACCGGGAGTGCCGGTAGTGTACCGGGAGGCCTCCGGGAGAGGTATTTCGACCCCAAGAGGTCCATGGGCTGTGGGAGAACAATAACCAGCCCTTAGTGGGCTGGGGAATCAGTCACAAAAGGCCCATGGCACAGGGATAGAAAAAGGCTAAGGAAAAGGTGAAAAATGAGCCAATAGGAGGCAATCCTACTCCAACTAGGATTGGAGGTGAAGTAGGATTGCTTCCCACCTCCTATTCGGCTGACCCAAAGGCCTTGGCTGCCTCTCCTCTCCTCTCCTCCTATATATACTAGCGGATTGGGTGGTTTTTGGACAGAATTTCCGGCCACGTGCTACCCGTTCCACCGGTGCATAGTTTCTCCTCTAGATCGTAGTTCCGCAATGCTTAGGCGAAGCCCTGCCGGAATTGCTCCACCACCATCACCGGAGCGCCGTCACGCTGCCGGTGAACTCTCTATCCTCTCCACCTTCTCTTGCTGGATCAAGACGGTGGAGATCATCATCAAGCTGCACGTGTGCTGAACGCGGAGGTGCCATCCGTTCGGTACTAGATCGGAAGGATCGTGATCAAGGCCACGGGACGTTCGTGATCGGATCGCGGGACAGATCGTGACGAGATCGTGGGACGGTTCGTGATTGGATCGTGGGACGGTTCGTGATTAGATCGCGGGACGCTTGGCGATTTGGATCCGAAGAAGTACGACTACACCAACCGCGTTTCTTAACGCTTCCGCTTAGCGATCTACAAGGGTACGTAGATCCACTCTCCCTCTCGTAGATATTCATCACCATGGATAGGTTTGCGTGTGCGTAGGAATTTTTTTGTTTCCCATGCGATGTTCCCCAACACCTCCTTCCTAACACGATAACGTATCACCTCCGCGGGGGCTGGCTCCCTTTGCACCGATAGTGGCCCACGCGACCGCCATCAAATAACCTCCGGGTCGACGACGGGCTGCGTCCTCACCAAGTTGCGCGCCCCAGAAGGTAGGAACTCACAGTACCAGCCCGGCGGAGCCCAGTCCCGGACATGACCCCTATAATCAAGCAGGCCTCCTCCGCCGATTCGACGACGAGGATGCGGGCCAGGCATCGTCGACGTCGAGAACAAATGCTTAATTATGAAAAAGAAATTAATAAACTTCTAAACTTAAATATATGTACTACAAAAACTAAATTAGATCATTATCATTCATCACGGTTGACTATCGGTCTGTCGGGATTCTCCTTCCTCTCTCATATATGGTGGACACTCCCTCACTGATTTTTTGACCGTCGATGATGGTCACGACTCCTTCTTCCCCTAGTGCATAACAAAGGTCTTACACAAGGAGAAGAAGGAGAAGCGACCCCCACGACAACAATCGACATTCTTCTTCTCTCATATATGGTGGAGACTCTCCCTCACTGATTTTTTGACTGTCATGTATGGAGCCCCGACAGATTTATAGTCAACTCAAAATGTCGTTTAATTCTCTTTCTAGCAAATCTGGGTCACTCGATATTTCCTACATATTCTAGCACAAGTCATGCTAAAATTCATGAAAAAATCCGGCATGACCTTTGCTAAAATAGGACATATCGAGTGCCTGAAATTTACCGAAACGGGAATGAATCAACACTTCGGCAAAACATAGGCCACTGTGAGGTGTTCCCTGCAAACATAGACCCCTTGGGCAGGCACTACTACTACATAACACTACATATCACATATTCCATGAAAATTGTCACATCTACTCATGTAGCTACTACTCTACTACAACTATCAAAACATCTACATCGTCATCGACATGGGGATTTGGCTGGTCTCACCTTGAGGTCAGAGGTGGTCGGTGACGGGGACGACGACGGGGATGATGCAGGGGCTCCTTGATTTCTGCAAAAACGAAATATAAACAAAAACATTATTATCCTCATCTTAGGTCCGTAGCGTCACGGCACGCGGTCCACTCCCCATGCCAACTTTTAACCTTTTCAGAGTTTATTTGTAGTGCTTTCCAATTTCAGGGTCATTTAGCTCAAAAAAAATCAATAACTGCATGAAAAATACAAAATGAAGTCAGAAAGGGTTGAAAATTGATGATGTGGCTTTGAATGGTGCATTTTGAACACACAAAAAGCCTGGAGTTCAAATAAGTTCAAGAAAATGAAATGCCTTTTGTAACACATGAGTTTCCGTCCGAAACCCTGATACTTCGAAAGAGACTGTCCGTTTTGTACATGAAGTGCATCCAACTTTTGCCGTAACCCTCTCAACTTTTTAGCACATGCTATGCGGATGAAATGATGATACCATGCCAACTTTCAACCTTTTCAGAGTTCATTTGTAGTGTTTTTCAATTTAAGGGTCATTTAGCTCAAAAAAAAAAACAATAACTGCATGAAAAATACCAAATGAAGTTAGAAAGGGTTGAAAATTGATGATGTGGCTTTGAATGGTGCATTTTGAACACACAAAAAGCCCGGAGTTCAAATAAGTTCAAGAAAATGAAATGCCTTTTGTAACACATGAGTTTCCGTCCGAAACCCTGATACTTCGAAAGAGACTGTCCGTTTTGTACACGAAGTGCATCCAGCTTTTGTCGTTTACATTGCCACTTTGCCGAGCCCGTCATCCACGTCCCCGTCGTCACTTGTCGCCCCGAGCCCGCCGTCGCCGTCGCTGTCCCCGTCGCCGCCCCCGTCGTCTCCCCGTCGCCGCTCCCGCCATCGTCATCCCCCTCCTCGTCACCGCCCCATCCCCGTCGCCTCCCCTGTCGCCCCTGTCGCCGCCCCACCCTCGTCGCTGCCCCCGCCGCTCCCATCGCCGCCCCTCCCCCGTCGCCTCCCCTGCCGCCCCCGTCGCCGCCCCGTCCCCGTCGCCTCCCCCGCCGCTCCCATCGCCGCCCCGCTCCCGTCGCCTCTCCTGCCGCCCCCATCACCGCCCCGTCCTCGTCGTCGCCCCACCCCTGTCGCCGCCCCGCCCCCGTCCCGTCGCCGCCCCTGCTGTGAGCCGCCATGTTAATGTTAATGTTTATGTTAGATTAGTTAGATTAGTATGATGAATGTTTATGTTAGATTACTTGTGTATGTTAGATTGCAATTTTTTTATGATGAATGTTAATGATGAATGTTTATGTTAGATTAGTATGTTTATGATGAATGTTTATGTTAGATTAGTATGTTGTTTTATGTTTTATTTAATTATTAGGAGTCCTAGGAAAAATTAGTATGTGTATGTTAGATTACAGAATTTTTTTGGGTTTTATGAAAAGTTAGTGATTAAACGATAAGAAAACGTTCTCATAGGAATTTGTCGACGATGCCCGACCCGCATCCTCGTCGTCGAGTAGTCCGCGAGAGCCTGCTTGATAGGCGCCATGTCCGGGACTGGGCTCCGTCAGGCTGGCACTGGGAGGTGCTACCTTCCCGGGCTCGGAGGTTGGTGAAGAATGCAGGTATCGTCGTCGACCCGGACCTTCTATGGTGGCGGTCACGCGGGCCACTTTCGGTGCGGAGGGAGCGGGCACCCGCGGAGGTGGTACGTCGCCGTGTTAGGCAGGAGGACGAGCACGTCCATCGCTACATGGCGGCGTTGGACGCCCGGTTCGACAATACCTGGCAGATCCTTCAGGGATCTCACTTGAGTTATGATCCCATGATGGTTCCTTATCTTTGGGTGTCCACCGTCGGCGACTCAGAGACCGCTAGTGAACCGAGTTCACCGTCCTTCATTTTGGATTCTAGGATATTCGATCTGTATTAGTGATCTTATATATATGATAATATTCGAGATGTATTAGTTAATATTTGATGATGCATTAACTGGATTATTTTGGATGATGTATTAGTGATATTATATTCGAGGTTATTATAAATATTAATGTATTTGTGATATTTTATCGGTATAATGCGTGTGTGACTTTCGGTCTGTCGTTGCTCCTTGTGTGACTTTCATGTGTGTTCTTGATGGAGGAATCCCGACTGTTGTCGTGGGGGGCGTCTCCTCTTTTTTCTCTTCTTTGCGATATCCTCGTCGATATATTACGCAAGAAGAGAAGAGGGGAGGCGTCCATCACCGGCGGTCGAACTATTACTGTGAGCGATTGCCCACCAACATATATACACCATCATATCAGTGTGAGAGAGAGCGCACCAACACAACCATGAGATATGAGAGTTACTTAAGGAAAGCCTCGACGGACCGAAAATCACACAAGCATTAGGATCCAAAGCGTGCCATAATTTTTGAACTAGCTTATTCGGGATGATGTATTAGTGATATTATATTCGAGTTCATTATAAATGTATTTGTGATTTGCAAGTCATTCTGGTAAAACATAGGGAATTTTTTCTATGTCATTGCTCGATATATGAAACGGGTTGACTTTAGGTCTATTTCGGCTCATTGTGTGTCTTTCAGTGAGGGAGAGTGTTCACCATATATATATACATACATACATATATATATATATATATATATATATATATATATATATATGAGAGAGGAAGAATTCCGATTGTTGTCGTGGGGGGCGCTTCTCCTTCGTTCCAGTGTGCTAAACATTTTGGTGTAATGCACTCTGGGACAAATGGAGGAGCCACCATCACCGATGGTCGCAATATCAGAGGGAGTACCCACCATATACGTGAGATGAGAGTTTAGGAAGGAAAGACTCGACAGACCTAAAGTCAAACCATTGCATATTGAGTAATAGTAATGTGTGTGTTGATCAGTTTTCTCGTAGTTTCCTTCGATCGATTTTAAATGTTTCAACTATGAACATAGAAAATGTCTGACGACGAAAGGGAATTCGGTATGTGCGAATACTGCGAAGACGAGCGCGGCCTGTGTGACAAGAATTTCCTAGTTGATGGTAGACGCTTCAGCATCATGCTGGATGAGACCTTCGAAGTGGATACAGTAAGTCACAATGACCAGTCTTTTTTTGTGATTAAGCATGACTTCTACCTCTTTTGCTTCAACTTATAATTAATTTTAATTTTTACTGTTCTACTAGCGTATCCCCTGCCATGCAAGAATTGTTGTCTTGGATAAGATTGATTTTAGTACTAAAAAAGATATGGAGGTAAAGATAGTTCACTTGAGGACCGAGCATGGTTTTACTTTTGCGGTAAAATTGTACCATGCAGACACCTATTGCTATTTTGAATGCAAAAGTTGGCAAGCACTATGCAAGGCTTATGCATTTGAGCCTAATATGCTTATCACCTTTGATATTCATCCGGAAGATGAAATTGAAGGTAATATCGACATCTGGGTCGATGTGCAGACGTCTCTAGTTCTACCATTATGTGAGTTTCTCAACCATATTTATTAAGTAATTTATATTTTTTATTTAAAAATAGTTTACAACTTATTTGCATTGACAGCTTATTTTCATTCTTCAAAAATGTACGGAAGATGGTAGACAGAACCTACTACTACAGTGATGAAGCAAAATTAACTTATAAGGAGAAAAATCATCTTACCGCATCTCATAGTCATTTTGAGAATTACAATAGCTATTATCAAACTCCTGCACATTATGGTCAATACGTGCCACTAGTGCACGTGGTGAACTATGGTAACATCCATGGAGATTGCATGGTAAGATTTTAATTCTACTATTACGACATCCGTGCATCTTTTGCATAAATTCTTCTAAAACTAAACTACATTGCTAACTACAAAGTTATTACTATGTTTTTCAACAGAAAATCCCGGAGAATTGTGTGCTTCATCTGATGTTTCCGAGAGGTCGCGTTGTTTTTACGAGCTTAGGGCCACCACGGCCAGGTCAGGCTACGCATCACTCCTGTCCATACCGGATTTCTAAAACCGATGGAATCATGACAATCAAAGATTGGAAAAAATGTATGCTCTATCGTAGAGAGCTACTTGAAAGCAACATTGTGCGTAGGCCAAGAATGAGAGACAGGATGATCTTCGTTCTCCATAATGGAGAGTCAGGGCCTATCTTGTTTTATGATATTGTACCTAAGAGAGGGTAGAGTAGGTCCTATGAGATAGAAGTACGTAGGTCCTAAATACAATGTGTTATTATGTGCTACAATGTGTTAGAGTTGATGATGATGAGGAGGAGGAGGAGGAGTTGTGATTATGACTAGTGACCAACTTGTTATATGATGTCTCATTGACGAAAATGATGATTAAATTGTGTTATATGTTTTATCTATAAGTATAGTACGTAGCGCCGTGACCAAACACGGAGATAAGAGAGATCACTTCTCTCTATTAGATATCTAACAAAATATATGAAACGACTAAATTAACCCTCCAAAACCCTCAAACCCCCCCCCCCCCCCCCCGGTTAAAAAAACAGCTCCTCTTTGGTTTCGGTTGGTTTTACAAATCGGAACCAAAGGCCCTCCTCCCTGGGCTCGACGGAGCGGCCACGTGTAGCTCATCTGTCCCGATTCGTAAGCGAACCGGGACTAAAACCCGGCTTTAGTCCCGACACATTAGTCCCGGTTGCAGAACCAAGACAAATGAGCCTTACGAATCGGGACAAATAGATCTTTTTTCATTAGTGAGCAGACCGAGGGTCTTGTCGTAACACTCATGTTCAAGGGGAAGGGCTCGTGAAACAACCAGATGTTGGCGACGACACTAGTCTTGGTCTCTTGGATCAGCAGCGGCGTCGTGTTCTGCGGGCCATTAATCACTGAGTTTAGCGCAGGCGCGTTGGCCTCGAGCAAACGCTCTCACTACTCAACGCCATGCGCGGAGGGGATCCGAGGTGTTTCAGAAGAGATCAAGTGTTCAGATGCATGTACGTGAGAGTTACATACACATCATTGTATAAACGGGCTGCGGCTGTGCAGCTTGCGTGTAACCGTCTCGGTGTTGTCATCGTAGTCCCTCCCTCCCCAAAAAATATATCCTAACTTAGGTCATCTTCGTGTTAGAGAGAATACGGTTATATCAGCCATAATGTTGTAATTAGCAGTGACAAGAACATTGTTGCACACCTGAGTTCATATCATTTCCTAAGATATTTAAATATGTACTTTCTCTTTGTTTGTAAGAGAGCTTTTGCTTGCTCCTTCAGACCCGCTCAGCGCCGCCAACCGGCCCCTCAACCCATAGCAAAAGATCCTGCCGCTGTCGTTGGCCGAGGTTGGCGGCAGCGCCCGATGACAGGGCGCTGAGGCAAGGGGAGGTGTCGGCAACCACTCAAGGCAGCTGGGGCACCTCGGGCTGGGCGCTTTGCAGCGCGGACAGGACGGACAGGGCGGCAACCGACGACCCCATGGATGGTGGTGTTGGCGATGGTTGGTAAGCCGGCAGCCACGGATCTGGAATCATATTTGAACTATTAACCTCATGGTAGCTTTCCAAAAAATCTACGATGTCACCATACACTCCTGTGCATCCAGGGCCATTTCGGACGTCCTCGGACGCGTAATAATTGTTAGAAGGAATAGAGGAATTGGTGAAATGGTTGGTTGATTGCTTGAGCCTCTTAGCTTGGACATATACATATATGAATGAGTACATGATCTATTTGGAATATAAGACAAGCCAAAATACTGTCTAGTCTATCGTATGTTTCCAATCTAATCATGAAACATCTCCCGTAGTCACAGTGGTTGTGACATAAACAGTAAAACTAGAAAAGAATCCGAAGGTAAGCCAACGGTCATCTCATGCCCCTCCCCCCCCCCCATAGTTGTAACGGTCCGTGCATTGTAGAAGTAGTGGCTGGAGTGAAAAAACACACAAGGTTACTCAAGGGTGGTGTAGGAGTGGTCGGGGTAGGCGTGCGAAGAATGCCATGGTCGATGTCAAGTCGGGGCGTCCTGTGTCGATGTAGTCGTCGTGGAGCCGCGGGCGCAAGGAAGCGCCGAGTTAGTCATGAGCGCAGTGATGTCGAAGTAGTGGTGTGCCGGAAAGAATATGTTGTTGACGATGCGTCACGTCGGGTTTGCTAAGCCCAGGGACACTTCGTGGACGAAGACACGTATCGGTGTTGCCAGCACTGAGCATGCATAGACGGACGAAAACGATGGTGATGATACATCGTTCGAGGTTTGCCTGCCTGGGAACATACCGGGGACGAAGGCACATGTCGACGTTGCTAGCACGGGGCATGCCTAGACGGGGACTTGCACAAACAGGTATGCCATGTCGAGGAGGCTAGCAGAGAAGAACTCGACGATGGTTGTGACGCAAATCGCCAAGGGGGCGATGTCGCTCGTGGTGGTTGGAGTAGCTGAAGTGTCGGGGTAGACAACGGCGACGCTCACGATAAGCTGGTGCTGCACGAAGATGAAGGGGGTGGACGACCGGCGTGACTCGAGTGAGCGAGCTGCAGCGATGTCGAAGAAGATCGACGACCGTAGCTGATGGTGGCTAGTTTGGAGCGCAACAACGTTCCCTGAAGTAGGCGAGAAAGAACCCACGACAGTGTGAGAAAGACTGATGTAGACGGTGGCGTTCCTGTGCCATGGGAGGCGGCACGACACATACCACACGGAGTCGACACACGGGGGACGGCGGAGTGGACCGCGTGCCGCGGCGCTACGGACCGAAGGGACGACGAAGCGGCAGCGTGCGGGTCAGGGGACAATGGGAATACCTTGGGAAGGCGACGTGAATCGCGTGCCGCAGCGCGACGGTCCAACGGGGCGGTGCGCGGGTCGGTGCAACCACGGGGATGGCCTCGGACGGCGGTGTGGACCGCATGTCGTGACACTACAACGCAAATGCACTAGTGCAAAAAAAACCTAGCTATGGCGTGACAAAAATAGACTTGTTGGCATCGACACCTGACGCCACCAATATGATGCCAGTGTTAGAAAATAGCGGTGCCGTTGGAGCCGACGTCACTAGTATTTTGAATACATATGACATTGAATAGAGTTGCACGCCAGCACCGTCGTATTAGCTAATAAAAAAGTTACACAACATTGGAACTTATTTCATACTTGCAGCAATATAAACATATATACTAAGTTTTACCAAAAGGTTAGTACTGATGAACCAACTTGTTCACAAACTAAACGTTTCAGCAATTCACAAAAGATACTACCAACTTCACAAACTAAAGACGTTTCACCAATTCACAAAAGAAATTACCAATTTCACAATGGATCTGCCGCTCTCGATACTACCTTCTAAGGATTAACTTCATCTCACGAAGCTTATTCCTATTGATCTGCCCCTCCATAATGTAATGGACTTTCCGTCTTCAGTTGAGTCCTCTAGGACTGGATATGATCTCCGAGACTAACTATCTTGCTATAAACAAAAACGTTGTCATCAATGACCTTATCCCTCTCCTTCTTCAAGGAGCCATGCAACTCCTTGAGGGCCTTGACGGTACTCTTATGTCACGCGACCAACTCTGATTGAGCACATACACGTCACATGGCTGTTGTTCAATGGGTGTTAGAGAAGGCAAACGTGGCAAGGGTTTCAAATCATGAACAAATAATTAATGGTTAGATATATGGATGTTTGCAATGCACATGCATGTTTCTTGTAACCTTAATTACCTGGTTGATGCTCACTTCGCCTTTCTCGTCGGCAAACCTTGAGAAGTCACTACTAGAAGAGCCACAAAAGAGGCTAGAGTACATGTTCTAGAAAGACAAATGTTTTAGGATGGGCCAGAGAAAGTCAAATGATTTAGACAGATAAATGTTCTATAGGTGACCACCGAAAGACAATGTTTTAGCATTTTCATCATATTTAACATTTTCAACTCTATCATCATATTTTAGCATGACATGTCTTAGCATTATTTCTCCTACAGAAAGAACCATTGTATTTCATCAGGTAATCCTCCTCAAAAATATTTTAGCTTGAGCTGCTGTCGTAGGTTGTTTTAACCATTTACCTTTTGTGAGGGTGGTCTTCTTCTGTCGTAGGGTGAGCATTGTTTGACCATTCTAGAGTATACCATGGATTATGTGGTGGAGCTAACATGTTTTTTTGCTCCACCAACTAGCATGTTCACACTGAATAGCAGAGAACGCAGAGCAGTCCAGAATTAATTTGCTTGTAATATGTACTGCATTTTTTAATACTCCTATTATACAACCTGCCTTGAAGATGTAAACATTCTTATTGGGTGTTATATACCCTCTTGATGTAAAATCATGTCCATTTTGCTTCGATTTGTTAGGCTTACCCAGTTGACTTATTTCAGTACAACGTTCAAACTGGCAGGAGCAACGTCAATTACTTATTACATGTCCATTTTGCTTTTAGGCTTACCCAGTTCATACCAACTCGACGCCTAACCATGAAACATCTACGACCAACAGAGTACTGTGAGGCTGACAGCAGCAACCTCAATTACGTATTACATGTCCAACTGAAAAGAAAACAACAGAAGAAGACCACCACTCCTCTAATGAGTACACACACACACACACACACACACACACACACACACACACACACACACACACACACACACACACACACACACACACACACACACACACATATTCAGTTTCAATCATAATATTATTTATCCAAACCCTAAGCATTACCTACCCTAACCCTCAGCAAAATGAGAGAGGAAAAGGAGCAAGAGGGAGGGGCGTTGGACCTGCCGCGGAGGTGCTTGGGGGCGAGGAGGTGTGGAGGCGGCGTCGGGCGGAGATGTGCCGCGATGAACGGCGGCAACGACAGGCAGGACGGCGTCGGGGGTCGAGAGGAGGACGGGTGGCGTTGGGGATCGGAGTGATAGTGAAAAGGATAAATTATTTTTACTGGACCGGGAAGGCTGTTAAAACCGACTAGTGTTGGTGTGGGCCTAATGGGCCTAATGTGCAACGCCAGCACTAAGCAAATAGCTATGGCATTCGAATTTAGCCAACGTCAACACTATTCAAAAATATTAGTGCTAGCGTTGGTGAGAAATGGTGTGCTATTAACAAGAGTTATGGCTAGTCATTTCTCCACCAGTGAGTGACGGTGTTGCGGCGGCTCGCGGGTCTCGGGGACCGCATGTCTCAGCATTAAGACGCAAAGGGGCAACATAATGCTAATGCGCGAGTCGGTGCAGACGGAGGATTAACCATGGGGCGGCGGCGTTGCGGTCCGACGGGGCGACACCGCGGCAGCCCGATGCTTGATCGGTGGGGCGGCGCGCTATACTGGGGACAGTCTTCATGGGACTTGCGAAGGCGCGCACAACCGACCGGCCAGATCGATCGCACGACATAGATGAGGTATATCGCGGACAAGATGGTGATCAGTCCGATCGCGCGGGAGGTTGGTGACGTTGCTCCGTGAATGTGTTGAATGTCAATGAGGTCAGGAAAAGGGAAAATACATGCCACGCTAGGAATAGTGAGAGGAACTATATGGATGGGGTAGATGACGCCAGGATTAAATCCTAACGCAAGCCAAAGCAAAGCAATGATGACAAAGAATAC
The DNA here is from genome assembly GCA_022496015.1 of Hordeum marinum. Lineage (NCBI taxonomy): Eukaryota > Viridiplantae > Streptophyta > Magnoliopsida > Poales > Poaceae > Hordeum > Hordeum marinum. Next base: position 38,814,936 of record CM039673.1, read on the forward strand.
AATGACAAAAGTATTCATTGAAGCCAACAACCACCCCTCTCACGCACGCGTGCACACACATGCACACACAAATAGCTTCATCCGCCGTAACATAATAAAATGTTCTTTTCATAATTATTCTAAAAAAGTGGTCATAAACAAGGTGCTTTTGTCATAATCTGTACGGGACAGGGCATTATGGACAATCATGAAGATTTTCAAAGATTTTGACCAATGACTTATTTTGGTTGTTTATCCACATAAACCACATGTTGGCCAGTTAAGGTTTTTTTTTTGCCACTTGAGTGGTGCATTTGAGTCGTTATTGTCAAATATAAGTGATAGTTGGGCATGTCATTTTGAAAAGAGCGGAATTTTTACTGTTAGATCGGTGTTTAGGATGATGACTGGCACATAATTCAGAAGGAAGGCATGGTTGGATGGTGCGGACTATACAAAGAAGCGAAAGAAGCATTAAAGTAGCAAATGGAGTTCAAGCAGAAGTTGAAGCTGTCGGCGACATCTCCCTGGAGTTAGCTGATGGATTCATGCTTCTACTTAGAGATGTTTATATGTTCCTTTATGCCACGGAAACTTAATTAGTGTTTCATGTTTGGATAAAGATTATTATGAATGTCATTTTGGACATGGCAAATGTGCCGTATGGTTTAATAATACTCATGTTGGTGTTGCTTTACTTCACAATGAGCTTTATTTATTATCACTTCATGAAAAAGTGCATTCTATGTGCAATGTGAATGAGTATGTTTCCGCGTCCAATAAAGAACAAAAGAAAAGAAAGAGAATTCATGACACATCGAAATCTTAGCAATGTCGCTTGGACCATATTTCCAAGTGAAGAATAAAAAGACTAGTTAAAAGTGAAATTATTCCTCCGTTAGAGTTCTTAGACTTAGAGCAATGCATAGACTGCACTAAAGGAAAGTATGGACAACAAATCAAAAATGGTGCAATCCATAGCACAGAAACATTAGAAATCATTTAGACTGATATTTGTGGACCATTTCCTGTGAAAAGTGTGCATGGCTATGACTCGTTTATAACATTCACAGATGATTACTCCCGCTATGGTTATATTTATCCAATCAAAGAAAGATCTGAAGCATTGGATAAATTTAAAATATTCGAAGCTGAAGTTGAAAATTAGCATGATAAAAGAATAAAGATAGTCAGGTCTGACCGTGTGGGGGGGGGGGGAGTACTACGGTCGGCACACTCCATATGGCGATGTCCCTGGACCTTTTGCAAAGTTCTTACAGGAGACTGGCATAGTGGTCCAGTATTTAATGCCGAGCGAGCCTCAGCAAAATGGTGTAGCTGAAAGGCATAACCGTACACTTATGGATATGGTGCGCAGCATGATGAGTTACTCCACCTTGCCATTGGGATTATGGATGGAGGCACTTAAAACCGTCATTCACATTCTGAATAGTGTACCAAGCAAGTCAGTGCCCAAAACACCATACGAGCCGTGGACAGGAAGAGTGCCCTCCCTACAACACTTCAGGGCGTGGGGGAGCCTTGCTATGGTCAAAATGTTTAATCCAAATATTGTAAAGTTAGATCCCAAAACAGTAAGTTGCCACTTCATTGGCTACCAAGACAGATCAAAGGGTTTTCGTTTCTATTGTCCAGACAAATATATAAAATTTGTAGAAACAAGAGATGCAGTCTTCTTAGAGGACGAAATGATGAGGGGGAGCTTGCTAGATCGGAAAATTGATCTTGGGGAGAAGAGGGTGCATGCACCTAATTCGATGATTCAGGAGCCATTTTTCTCACTACCAGTTGTAACTCCACCCATGACAACTATGGGAGAGGACCCGAAACCTGTCCGTCAGGAGCTAACTAAACCCGTTGTTGAGCATGAAAGGGAAGTGCAGCAGCCAATTGTAGAAGATGTGCCAGAAGTTGAGGTACAGAATGTGCCAGAAACTGAGGCCCTTAGAAGATCTAATAAAACAAGAAGATTGCTATTTCTATTGATTAGTTTATAACACAGGAATGGTTCATATGAAAAGTGACCCCACTACATATGAAGAAGCCATTAGAAGCCCTCACTCATCAAAATGGCTACAAACAATGGAAGATGAGATGAAATCGATGAGTTTCAAAGATGTTTGGGATTTAGAGGAAATTCCTAAAGGAGCCAAAACAAGTAGGCTAGAAATGGATCTACAAAACTAAGTATGACTCTCATGGGAATGTGGAAAAGTATAAATCACAACTTGTGGCAAAAGGATTTACACAAAAAGAAGGGATAGATTACAATGAGACATTTTCCCCAGTCTCATGTAAGGATTCCTTCGGAATCATAATGGCATTAGTTGCACATTTTGATTTAGAGTTACATCAAATGGATGTAAAGACGGCATTTCTGAACGGGGATTTAAAAGAAAAAGTTTACATGAAACAACCCAAGTGTTTTATCATGGAAGGCAAGAAAAATATGGATGCCGCCTGAAGAAATCTATCTATGGATTAAGGCAAGCCTCTAGACAGTGGTATCTGAAGTTTAATCAAATAATTAAAAGTTTTGGATTTAAATAAAATATTGAGGATAACTACATTTATGCAAGGTTTAAAAATGGGAAATATATTTTCCTAATCTTGTATGTGGATGATATCTTGCTTGCTAGCAGTGATGTTAGTCTACTACAAGAAACAAAGAAGTTCTTGTCCTCAAATTTTGATATAACAGATCTTGGTGAAGCATCATATGTTTTGGGCATAGAAATTCACCGAGATAGGAACAATGGAGTCTTAGGACTATCGCAGAAGGCATATTTAGAAAAGGTTCTTCAAAAGTACAATATGCATGCGAGTAAAGCCAATGTACCAAGTCAAGGGCGACAGTTTTGGGAAATTTCAATATTCGAAGAACAAGTACGAGCTCGATCAAATGAAATCAGTACCATATGCATCGACAGTTGGAAGCTTACGGTATGCACAAGTGTGCACTCGCCCTGACTTAGCTTTTATCACCGGGGTACTCGGCAGATATCAAGAGAATTCAGGCATAGAGCACTGGAAGATGATAAAGAAAGCATTGTGTTATGCGCAAGGCACGAAGCACTACATGCTAACATATAGGAGATCTGATTCCCTAGAGATAACAGGGTATTCGGACACAGATTTTGTGGGGAACAGAGATGATAGAAAATCCACGTCAGGATACGTGTTTACTCTCGCTGGAGGGGCTATTTCGTGGAAAAGCTCTAAACAGTCAATAGTTGCATCATCCACGATGTATGCAGAATTCATAACATGTTTTGAGGCCACGGGGCAGGCAATATGGTTAAAGAAATTTATACCCGACTTGAAAATGGTAGATTGTATTCACAAACCACCAAAGATGTACTATGACAACCAACCAACAGTATTCTATGCTCACAACAACAAGTCGAGTAATGCCGTCAAAACAATAGAGATAAAGTATTATGTTGTGAAAGATAAAATCCAGGATCACACTATAAGTCTTGAGCATATAAGGACAAAGGATATGCTTGCGGATCCGCTTACGAAAGTCTTCCCATCCAATGTGTTCAAGGAACACTTATCTGGCATGGGTTTAAGGGAAAGTCTATGATTCCTGGATCATGAGAGGCTCAAAAAGGATCATAATTTGTTTCAGTACACAGAGGTATGTTTTAGCTGTTTGATTCTATCGACAGTTGAGCTGTGACGATGAAACATGTTCTCTGTATTGACCTGTGATGAAATGAGTAAAGTAAAAGGTATGTGGTTAAAAGTAAAGTTGAGATCAAGGGGGAGAATGTTAGATCGATCTCTCCCGTGTGGGCCCAACGACCAACTGGACCCTTGATCCGTGCCGTAATCGTGGGGTGCTCAACCCACCTATGGTTGATGGGCCCCTGTCACGCGGTCTATATAAAGAGATGCGGGCCAGGGCATGCAACACGAGGTTCGTCGTGCAGCCGCCACTCCCACCAACATAACCTACCGATCTAGGTTAGCCCGAAGTGACCGGAAGCACCATTGCCACCACCTCTCTCCCTCTCGGCCATCACCACCACTGCCTTCATGCCATGGCTTCTGTCTCGGGCTCCACGAGCTCGGGAGAAGGTAAAACTCCATCTCAATCTCAACACTACCGTGAGTATCCAACACACACGATCTACAGAATCTATCAGCAGACTCCTCGAGTAGGCACCGAGATGCATCTTCATGGAAGCTACTATGAAAAACCCTGGTTCTTGGAAAGATCAAGATATTTTTGTGGAGACTATCTAAGCACTCGCTGCCCACAAATGATATTAGAGCTCACCGGAATATGTCTACCACATCGTCTTGTGGTCTGTGTGGAGAAGAGGACTCTTGGCGGCATTCTCTGCTGGAATGTTTGATGGCCAGATGCATTTGGGCACTTGTTGACGGGGATCTAGCTGAACACTTGTGTGCAGCAACGAAACCTAGCGCTAAACAATGGATTTTTGCCATGATAGAAACTTTGTCACATGAGGCCTTCATAAGGCTGCCCATGATGTTGTGGGTGATCTGGGGGTCGAGAAGGAAAGCTATACATGAGGAAATCTTCCAGAGTCCTTCTGCCACCCATCTTTTCATATGTAGGTTCATTGAGGAACTTGGCATAATCCAGGGGAAGACAAAGAAAGCTCAAGTGTCCATCAACAGAAATCTGGTTCGTCCCAAAGCACCGCCACAAGGATACATTAAAATCCATGTGAATGCCAGCACTGCAAGGAGTCACATAGGTGGAGCCGCATCTGTTGTTTTCCATGATGCAGAGGGGAGTTATCTGGGCAGATCTTCCTTGGTGGTTCATGGGAGCAATAAAGTTGCGAAGTTGGAAGCCCTAGCATGCCGTGAAGCCCTTTTTCTTGCAGAGGATCTGCTGGTGCATAGCTTCGTTGTCGCCTCAGATTCGAAGGTTATAGTCAAAGATATTCACAATGGAAGCAATGCATCTTATGGTAATATTATCAGTGAGATTAGAAGAAGAGCCTTAATGTTAATTGTACTTTCACCTATGAAAGTAGAGCTGCAAACGTTGATGCAAATACGTTAGCCAAGTTTTTGTATTCTCTTAATCAGGGACGACACATTTGGTTAGTCCATCCCCATGATCCTATGGGTATCCCATCCCGTGTGGATTTTGATTAGTAAAGCTTGGTGATACCCCACAAAATAAAACTTGAGTCGTTATTGCTCACTTCCATGTTTCGTTTTTTGAACAGGAGAATGGGAGCGACGACCGTTGAAGCGCATGATGTGTTCTTCTTGTAGTAAAAGCCTATTATAATTTCTATATTCTACTCCCTTCATCCCAAAATAAGTGTCGATGATCTAGTACAAAAATTGTACTAGTTTAGTACAAAATCTACGACACTTATTTTGAAACGGATGGAGTACAAAGTGTGGCCTCCATCAAGAAGGACGGGAGTCGCAGCACCGGAGTCTGGCACTGTCGCCGCTGTGGATGATGTAAACCATGCGGATGAGGACCGTCGCTGCTCCATCTTGTACAGCCCGCCGTCGACAGTGGTGCCGGAGGCAGCAACATGCGATCGTAGCGTATGACACCACCACCATGGCTGAAGAAAGAGGCTGGGAGGACGATGTGATCGACAGTGGTCGTGGAGCTGACGGGGAGGAGACGCAACAGGTATGGACGCATGGTCGTTGCCTGGTTCTTAGAGATTGTCCCGTACAATAATCTTAGCATGCATGTGTACGGTACATTGTCATGCAAAAAACTAGATCAGGTAGTTGAGATAAGATGTTTGTCTGTAATGAACAATTTGAGCATGACATATTAATAATTTTGTGCACAATACTTTGCTCATATTTTGGCTTGATAGTGCAATAGCTTGTTCAAAACAAAGTATTCCATCCATGATGCATGCAATGTAAAATCAATGTGTTGTGAAGAAGAACATAATATATATTTTGCATTGTGGTAATGTAACTTTAATTCTCAACTCTTTTTATTGTAGGTGATTGATAATGTTGGGCAAGCTTTGATCGTTCCTGAAGTGGGAAAGTCATTCGATTCAGAGGAGAAAGCATATGACATGTATAACACGTATGCCGGCAAGATTGGATTTAGTATCAGAAAGAGCCACACAAAGCGCCGCCAAGATCGAACTATATACCAGAACTATATAGTTTGCAGTAATGAGGGAGAAGGAGAAACCAAGTCATCAAAGGCCACTACAAGAACAGGTTGTGAGGCTCGTGTTCAATTTAGTGTCAGTAGAGAGGGGATTTCGACCGAGTGTGCTATAGAGACATTAAAAGGTATTGTACCATTTAGAGTTCCTCCTGTGGTAAAAGGTGTAAAGAGTAAAAGATCAACCATCTCTTTTGAAAAGAAGAAAGGAAAGAAAAATACAAATTCTAAAAAGAAAGGTACTGATCAGTTATACTCAATTTAGCAAGGCTATTATCCATTACTGCTTCTATAGAGATTTCTTCATTTTTATGTTTTTATGTGTAACTGTAGGAGAAGATCCAAATAGAAAGAAAAAGACAAGTTCTAAAAAGAAAGGTATTGATCGATTATACCCAATTTAGCAAAGTTATTATCCATTATATACTTCTATAGTTATTTTTCTATTTTTACGGTTTTTATGTGTGACTATAGGAGAAGATCCAAATAATGCAACAGAAAATAGAGAGGAACACTATGATCCAACTGTTTTGATTGTAAGACATATGGCTTGTACTCATTGTTTTCCTTTAATATATTACTTAATCACACATTTTAAACTATTTCATCTTTGATGATGCAGGATCATAATGCTTGCAACATCGATGCTATGACGCATGATGAGTTGGGCAAACCTTCTACCATAGGTTCTACCTTGATAGAAGGCACATATGCAATTCCCTCAATGCCAACATTCTCATGTGATGTGTATGATCAGCCTTCGACCATGGCTTCTCCGTTGAGTGAAGGCCAATATGTCAATGCATCCATTCAAACATTCTCAGCAGATGTGTATGGGCATCATTCGACCATGCCTGCTCCCTTTGTCCAAGGCGAATTTACAAGTCTTCTATATGGAGTTCAGCAAGAAGCCACGTTGTTCCCATCTGTTAGAAAGTTACATTTTGATAAATAGTAGTTCTAGACTTTTAACATGTTTTCTATTTTTACGTGTGAGTGGGACATCGTTCAAAGAGGTTCACGATTTGTTATTTACTTTCAAGAACAATTTGGTCTTTCTTAATCTGGACTGATGGTTTTTAGAAATAACAAATTATTGACTAGCTCAAACCGATGTATTTGTTATGCCCAGATACCTTAAATTAGGCATCGCTGGTGACATGTTTTTTCCAATAGCCTATAGATTGATGTAAGCTGATACATGATGATTACTTTAGTGATACAAAAGCACGTCTGTTGTGAAGTTCATGCACGTCTATTTCTTGTGATCGATCGCCTGATGTATGTTGTTGGGTTGAAGCATGTTATGTCAGGTCTTGAGTGATTTATCCAAAGTTAATTCTTGTATCTGAACCCTTGTTCCAGTCGGCGTTGACGTGCCGAGCCTGTTGCCACCGTGGCACTTAGTGCTTTAGTCTTGTCAGATCCGTCAGCGGAGCAGTTCATGGACGACGTACACAAAGATGCCATGGCTATATTTAGGTCACAACACACGTTCTTTTTCTTTTCAGCATTGACGTACACGAAGTTCAGCCATGGCTATATCTAAGTCACAACAACCGTTCTTCTTCTTTTGAGCATTGACGTACACGAAGTTGATAGCTGCCGTGGCCGAGGGATATGCAGGCATGCGACGTGGCGTCTTAGTTGGATGGGCGTCAGAGATGACCTGCGGCGTCGGCGTTGGATGGGCGTCAGAGATGCCATGCGGCGCCCGCCATGGCCGCGTACTCTGTACAGAAAGAGCCATGGAAGTCACGAGGGGAGATGAGATCGTACAAAAACGAGCCGAGCCGAGCGCCTTGCGCTGTCAAGCCGTGCGATCAAGCCGCGCCAGCCAACAAAAAGGCTGAAGCGAGCAATGGGACGGTGCGCCGTGTGATGGATATGGAGGACAGCTCGCGTGAGATTGCAGCGGGTACGCACAGCGGGAGGTTTGCAGCCCGTCCCCATCCAATTTTTTTCCAAAAACTTTGCCTCTTACAGCAGTGCCCTTGAGTCATCATCGCTCACGTCCATGTTCCTTTGTTGAACACGAGAGGACGGGAGCAACTGCTAAAGCGCATGGTGTTTCCTTTTCCCAAAGATTTTCACCAACGGCTTGTTTTGGCTGTTTATCCACATAAACCACATGTTGGCCGGTTAAGGGATTTTTTTTTGCCACTTGAGTCGTTATTGCTCACATCCATGTTCGCTTTCTGAACACGAGAGATGGGAGCAACCGTTGAAGCGCATGATGTGTTATTCTTGTAGTAAGATCCTATTATAATTTCTATCTTCTACAAAGTATCATGAGGCTGCTTCTTTCATTTTGGAATTTCTCTCATGCATGCAAATGTGCTTTTCTGCAAACCGGTTGAGCATGAAGTTATATGTCTATTACGTGCATAGCTATATGAGAACGTCTATTTTGCATGACAAAGTTAGTTAGGTTCACCTGAGTCGTATGACTACTCTATATAGCTATGAGTTATCCGAGTGGTATAAATACTAAGTGTTTCTCTATGTTTAACCCACTCTAAATCCCATTAACGTTGAGTAATAAGAAGAGGATATAAATAGAGAGAAAATGAGATATTGGAGTATACCAAAATACAGAAGGGTTGGGGTTAAGGTTCGCCACACATATTTATATTACAAGCCTCATGGCAGCTTTGCGTGAAATCTACAACATCGCAATCCACTCATGTGCATCAATGGTCATTCCAGGCGACTTGTCACGACTGCTAATGTACCGCATGGTGGAAAGAGGCAACATGCCTTTCCACGTCCCGGGAGTGCACTTCCGCTCACACACATTCACGGACTCAACATTCAGTGCTATGGATTCAAGCATCTGTGGGTCACTAGCCATTCCACGAAGCAGCTCGAGGGTCTTGTTGCAGCATTCATGTTGAATGGGCAGGGCTCGTGAAACATCCAGACGTCTATGAGACCACTAGTCTTGGACGGCGTCGTGTCATGCAGGCCATTAATCACCGAGCCCAATGCAGGCCCAAGCTATGGCCTCGAGCAAACGCTCTCATTACTCAACACCAGGGCACGAGGGAATCGGAGGTGGTTCAGATGAGGTCAGATGATCAGATTCAAATGCATGTACGTGAGAGTTACATACACATCACTGTATATAGATGGCGTGGCTCTACGGCTCGCGCGTAACCGACTCGGTGTTGTAGTCGTGGTCCCTCCCTCCCCTGTCAAGTGCAAGAAGCTTCGCATAGGATTTCCTATGGGGACATGGGATGCAAATGAGTGTCAGATAAGGGATAGGGAAGGAAGCAATGGAAAGGAGTAAAATGAACAAAAAGAAAGACGTACAAACCTGCCATGCTTGTGGTATTTACTATGGGGTGCGCTCAAGATGAATCCGTCATCATCCATTTATACTTGTAACAAAATCCGTATTTCAGTGTCTGAACCCAAAGTTAAAGCTCGTTAGGTTCAACCAAATCAAAGTTAGTAAATTTCATGCAAAAAGTTGGGCTAGGTTCAGTTTCATCCAAAATCACCTTTATCGAGTTCTACCGCTTCGCCGAGTTCTTCATTCTGTACCCATCAAAGATGCTTGTTTGCCGAGTTGTGTGTCATTGCCTAGTTGTTTTCTTACCTTGCACTAGACTTCCTCTTCTTTTGCCAAGTTCTCGATAAATAAAAGGACTCGGCAAACAAGTGAGCACTAGTCAACCATGCCTTGGTCGGTTAAGGGAGATAATTTGCTACTTTGGGCACTCTTGAGTTGTTGCACATCTTTCTTTTTTTTGCCTGAAAAATTTCTGATTTATTCATCAATTGTCAAGGTAGTACAAAAAACACTAGAAATAAAAGTTGCATTCAGGTCCGTAGACCACCTAGCGACCACTACAAGCATTGGAGCGGGCCGAAGGTGCGTCGCTGTCATCGTCCCTCCATCACCGGAGTCGAAAAAACCTTGTTGTAGTAGACAGTTGGGAAGTCATCCTAGAGGACCAGCGCACCCGAAAAGCAACCGACGCTGATGAAGAGAAGCGTCTACCGAAAGCATCCGACCTGTAGAGACGCGAACATGGACAAACGAGGACCGAATCCAAGTGGATCCACCAATGACAAACGCCGACTGAATCCCCTGAGATCCACCGAAGACAAACCTCCACATGCCCTTTGACGACACTAGAAGCACCACTGGGACAACACTAGAAGCACCACTGACATCTTCAAAACTGAACCGTAAATGTTTCTGGTATATGTTCGTTTTTATGTCCGGACGTGGTCCATGGACATGATGCAAGCACCACTCAATGCTAATCACAAAGTATTTAGTTGGAAGGAGAAATAGTTGGTGTGAACCATGCATGTGGTGGAGTATTTGTGTTTTAGTGACCGGTTGCGAGGAGAGGAAAGAGAGGGGATCATGAATGTGTGATTGGAAGGAGAGAGAGAAGAGGAGACCATGCATGTGATTGATCAAGTGCATGTCCGGACTCCGGCAAAGCCCCCCTTCCCCCGACCCCTCCCCGCATTTATCTCTAGGATACCGGAATTCATACGTCTGGACTGCTAAGCAGACGTATACAAATCTCCCTTGGATGACAAATGTGGTCCAAACATTACGGTCTGGATTCTTCTATAACACTAATTATCCTAATCTTGAAGAGCCCATATTTATTTGAGCCTTCAATTAGAATTGCGTCGTCCGATTTTGACCGGGTCAATAATTTATCAACGGTCTCTCATTCATTTCTTTTTATACTATAAGATATGCTTCCTAATTTTTAAGGCCTCATAACTAATTGAGGTATTCAATTTAGAACTGGGTCGTCCAGTTTTGACCGGATTAACAATTTCTCAAGCTCTCTCATTAATTCTTTTAATTCACTATGTTTCTTAATTCTTCCAAGTTTGGAGCAAAAATATAGACATCCCAATATTAAACAAAGAAAGTATGCAAAGTCATTTCATGATGAATCTAAAAATACCAATTTCATATTATGGATTTTTATATATTTCTCTACAAATTTGATCAAACTTGAAAGTTTCACATATTTGAAAAAATAATACACCTTATATTTTAAAACAAAGTGATTGTTTTGTTGTTAAGAAACCCAACAACATCAATGGCGCGACAAAGCGCGTCAAACCCTTCTAGTATAGTGTTATTTATGTCTAGTTTGAGGGTTCGTTTTGAAGATGCCCTAACGAGGCCTTGCTGGAGACTATCTGTTAGTTTAATAGTATCATTTTTTGGGGGTGAAAATTGCTGCTATGTTAATCAGTCAACGATACAATCTGAGGCTACCGTCGAGCTCGCAAACTTAGATGGTACTTGAATCCAGGTCTTATAAGGAATACAATTTACTTAAGAAACCTTCCCTAGCGAAAATGTGTGCCGATCTCGCATCCTTCTAGCCCTAAACTCCACAAACTCGTTGATAAGTTTTTTCACCTGCTCCACGACATTATCATTAGCGGATAAATCTCTAGATCCACCAATGATCTTGTGCACCGCCAACCTGGGAGTCTGATTCCAGCATGATTTTCTGTATCCCCGTCTCCTTTGCCAATTGCAGAGCCTGCCTGCACGCTAACAATTCGGCTCACTCTGGATCAAAAGTGGAAGGGAATAATGGCTTGTCCCTGCTCAAAAGTTACCATGGTCATCCCGCAGGACCGCTCTTCCACCGTCGTAATCCCGCAACTTGGCCATAGCTCCGTGGGCATTTGCCTTGTACCATCCCTCCTTTGGTGGCTGCCACCTCTTCTGGATTGGCTGTTTGTGAACCTGTGCATCAGTGCATGCTCGTGGATGGCACGTCATTCTTCTTGCGGCATCACAACTCAACTTTACAATCTCCTTTGGGTCCTCCATCTTTAGAGAGTCTTGAGCTTGATCCCTGGCTAGCCATAGTTCGTACTTCATAGGTCGTAGCATCCCCGCATCCTGATTTATTTTTCATCGTTGGTGGCAGTAAGTACCAAGCCGGTGCAGCAGCCCATCTCTCATGCGATCATGCTCATTTACCTCCATCTGCAACTAGAATAGGAGCCCCGACTTCCGGTCTCAATCTTTTCCAAAAGGTGGCCGAGAGAGGGCATCTTCAGAAACGGTGCACCACCGTTTCTTCTCCTCCGCAGCGAGTCCAAAACACACTAGCCTACCACCAGGCTGTTCGCCTCGCCAACATCCGCCAAAGTATGGACCTTTACGTTATTTTGCATTTTATTGCTCCAGATGCCCAACCATCTCTTCTGACATTCCACCCCACGTGAGTTGCTTGCCCGTGCAACACTCGACGCCTTCAAGGCAACCGCGAGAAAACTGTACCACTACCTCCAAAAGCTATCTATTTAATAATCCGTATGGGATAGGCATCATGGACCACCAGGAAGATTTTCATTGTTTTTTTTCCCTAAAGATTTTAACAAACGGGCATATAAACCACATGTTGGCTGGTTAAGGGAGAAATTTTTGCCACTTAGAGGAGTGCCCTTGAGTCGTTATTGCTCACCTCCATGTTCCTTTGTTGAACACGAGAGAATGGGAGCAACGGTGGAAGAGCATGATGTGTTCTTGCTGTACTAAGAGCCTCCTATAATTTATATCTTCAACGAAGTTTTTCTTTTAAAGATCTCTTCAACAAAGTATTATCATGCTGCTGCTTTCATACTGGAATTTCTCTCATGCATGCAATGTGCTTTTCCGCAAATCGGTTGAGCATAGAAGTTGTATGGCTGTTACGTTCATATCTATATATGGATGTCTTTTTGCATGGCTAAGTTAGTTATAGGTTCACCTGAGTCGTATGACTACTCCATGTAGGTATGAGTTATCCTAGCGGTATAAATAGCAAGCGTTTCTCTATGTTTAACCCGCTCTAAATCCCATTAACGTGGAGTACCAAGAAAAGAATATAAATAGAGACAGGATCAGATATTGGAGTATACCACAATATAGAAGGGTTGGGGTTCCGGTTCGCCATGCTTATATATATTATACGCATCATGATAGCTTTCGAAATAATCTGCAACGTCACCATCTACTCGTGTGCATCCATGTCCATTCTAAGCACCGTCCCTTGCCTGCTAATGTACTGCATCATGGAAAGAGGCAACGTGGCTTTCCACATCCCTGGGGTGCCCTTCCGCTCAAAGGCCTTCCTGCAATCAACAGCCAGTGCAACAGCCTCTTCAGTAGTTTGGCCACCGGCCGTCCCACGCAGCAGACCGAGGGTCTTATCGCATCACTCATGTTCAAGGGGCAAGCCTCGTGAAACAACCAGACGTCCACGACGACACTAGTCTTGGATCAGCAGTGGCGTCGTGTCCTGCGGGCATTAATCATTGAGTTTAGCGTAGACGCAAGGGTTGGCCTCGAGCAAATGCTCTCACTACTCAAGACTGTGCAAGGAGGGGATCAGCTGTGCTTCAGATGAGATCAAGTGTTGAGATGCATGTACGTGAGAGTTACATACACATCGTTGTATAGACGGGCGGTGGATGTGCAGCTTGCGTGTAACCGTCTTGGTGTTGTCATTGTAGTCCCTCCCTCCAAAAAAATATCCTAACTTAGGTCATCATCGTGTTAGAGAGACGCATCCTCACTACGGTTATGTCAGCCATAATATTGTAATTAGCAGTACAATGACAAGAACATTGTTGCACACCTGAGTTCATATCATTTTGTAAGGGGCAAGCTATTTTACCGTTCATCACATGGATGCCCAAAGCATTTGCAACCAGCAATGTTTATGGCATACATCCCAGTGAAATAACTTTGACGCGCGTACAAATTAGGCCCAACATGTTATTGCTGAATTGCTGTGTTAAACTTATTTGTAATTTGCTATGCTAAATTGCATATATAATTACAAAAAGTTAACCAAATAATAAAGTATGTATGGAAGAGTTTTAAGAGAGTGGAAACCACGATTAAATTATGGCAACACTGTGAACTATATGTTGCATCCATAATTCCATTTTGCACCATATTTTTGTTCAAACTGTGTTTCAAGGTGTCAAAAAGAACTAAATTGGTTCACAGTGTCTTACATGCTTGAGACTGTGGGGTAAACTCTCACATAAAGTACGTGGCCGGCCAGTTTGTATCCTCTGGTTCTTGTTGCGCCGATTGGTTGAGCATAGGAGTCGCATTACTATCTTCAACTGTGCAAGGAGGGTGCTCCTTTCATTTTGGAATTTCTCTCAAGCACGCAAATGTGCTTTTCTGCAAATCGGTTGAGCATAGAAGCTGTATGGCTGTTACGTGGATAGCTATATATGAACGTCTTTTTGCATGACAAAGCTAGTTAGGTTCACCTGAGTGGTATGACTACTCTATATAGGTATGAGTTATACTGGTGCTATAAATACCAAGTGTTTCTCTATGTTTAACCCACTCTAAATCCCATTAACGTTCAGTACACTAAGAACAGGAAATAATACAGAGGATGAGATATTGGCGTATACCAAAATATAGAAGGGTTGGGGTCCCAGTTCACCGTGCATATTTATATTATTAGCCTCATGATAGCTTTCCAGGAAAGTCACAGCTTTGCCACCCACTCATGTGCATCCGTGGCTATTCCCAACGTCCTCGGTCTCATGCCTGATAATGTACCGCATGGTGGAAGGAGGCAACATGGCTTTCGGCATCCCCGTGGTGTACTTCCGCTCAAACACCTTTCTGGGCTCAACAGTCAGTCCCCTGGCTTCCGCTGTTTTTGGGTCACCAGCCCTCCCACGCAGCAGCCCGAGGGCCTTGTTGCCCAAAGCATTTGCAACCAGCAATGTTTATGGGAAATACATCCTAGTGCTCGATGGCATGGAAATTACATTGACGTGTGTACAAATTAAGGCCCAACTTGTGATTGCTGAATTGTTGTGTTAAACTTACTTACAATTTGCTAATAATAAATTTCATATATAATACTCCTTCTGTAGTGAAAAAGTGTGCTAGGTTGGTCCAGGGAGCTGAACACGGCTATCCACCTACAACATTGCAAAACCATTCTCAAGTGCAAGAAGCTTCGCTAGGATCACCTAAGGGGACTTGGGACGATGCAAATGAGAGTCAGATAAGGGATAGCGAGGACAGCTATGGAAAGGAGTAAAAAGAACAAAAAGAAAGACGCAGACACCTGCCATGTTTGTGGTATTTACTATGGGGTGCGCTGAAGATGAATCCGTCATCATCCCATTATACTTGTATAAAAATCCGTGTGTTCAATGTCTGAACCCAAAGTTAAAGCTCGTTAGGTTCTGCCAAATCAAAGTTAGTAAAATTCATGCAAAAAGTTGGCTAGGTTCAGTTTTATCCAGAACCACCTTTGTCTAGTTCTACCACTTCGCCTACTTCTTCATTCCGTACTCGTCAAAGATGCTTGTTTGGCGAGTTATGCGTCATTGCCGAGTTGTTTTTTTACCTTGCACTCGACTTCCTCTTCTTTTGCCAAGTTCTCGATAAATAAAAGAACTCGGCAAACAAGTGAGCACCGGGCAACCTTGCCGATTCTAGTAGTGATTGTTTCAGCTCTTAAGAAAATTAATTGGCACTAGTAAATATCAATGAAACAAAAATACATTTTTTTTGACTGATTGCCCTGTATGGATGTACACAGTATGACAAGTTGTAAAGAATTGCACTACTACATTATGTGAGTCCTCTCAGACCAATTGTCGTAAAAAAAAATTACGAACTGGGTGTTTTGGCAAAATCCCTCCGGCAAACAATGTCATGGAAATCGGGCAGATTTTTTTGTTATGAGCTTTTTAACCAATGATTTTCTTCAACGGCTAGTTTTGAGTGGTCATATAAACCACGCCTTGGTCGGTTAAGCGAGATAATTTGCTACTTTGGGCGCCTTTGAGTTGTTGCACATCTTTTTTTTTTGCCGGAAAAACTTTTGATCTATTCATCAACTCTCAAGACAGTAAAAAAAACTAGAAGTAAAAAATTACATTCAGGTCCGTAGACCACCTAGCAACCACTGGAGCGAGGAAAACCTTGTTGTAGTAGACAGTCAGGAAATCGTCCCAGAGGACGAGCACACCAGAATAGCAACCGGCATCGATGAAGAGAAGCGTAGACTGGAAGCATCCAACCTATAGACATGGGAACATAGACAAACAAAGACCAAATCCAAGTGGATCCACCGATGACAAACGTTGACTGAATCCCGTGAGATCCGCCGAAGACAAACCTTCACATGCCCTCCGACAGAGCTAGAAGCACCACTGGGACAGGGCTAGGTGGGAAGATTCTTATTCCATCTTCAAGAAACAGCCACCGACCTGCCTTCCCAAACAGGGCACAAACCCTACCAAAATTCAAGAAAATACCTAAAAATGAAGCCCTTTCGCCGACAAAGACTGGGATCCACAACACCTCCATGGCCCTAAAGCCACACGAGCGAAGGGGTATCCGGAGTTGTTACTCATCTGCAGTTCGTTTGTTGAAAATGAGACAATTTTCTACTTTGCGCAACCTGTTGTCCATGTTTTTACTTTTAGTAAAAGCAGAGAATATAATTTCTTACCACAAACAAGCGGAGTATATCTAATTTCTATCTTCAACACAATATCATGAGGCTTCCTTCATTTTGGATCTCTTGCGTGCATGGAATAAGCCTGTCGACCAACTGTTGAGCATAGAAGTTGTATGACTGTTATAGGCATAGCTTTGTATGACCGTTATTTTATTTTTGCATGATGAAGTTAGTTAGGTTCATGAAATTCGTATGACTATCCCTATATAGTATAAAATTTGTCATGCTGGTATATATTCATATAACAACTCATGTATGAATTTAAGTACATGGAATAATCGATCGACTATATTATTTTTGCATTTTTTTTACAAACTCATGGGTAAATGTAATGATTGATGTATTAATTAAGGAATAGATAATTGCTAGGTTAATTGTGATATCCGGGCAAAAACTGTATAAATGCCCAAAAAGGTATTCATGACATTTTCTTTTAAAAAATATAAAGGCTTTGCCTAATGCATTGTTGCACTTTTGTGATTTGATGTGAATATTATTACTCTCGATGGATCCTAGCTGTATATGAACATATTTTTGCATGAAAAAGTTAGTTAGGTTCACCTGAGTTGTATGACTACACTATATATGTATGAATTATCCTAGTGGTATAAACACCAAGTGTTTTTCTATGTTTAGCCCACTCAAAATCCCATTAACGCTTGGATGAGATATATATAGAGAGCGAGGATAATAAGTATAATAGAGAGCGAGGATGAGATATTGGAGTATAACAAAATATAGAAGGGTTGGGGTTCCTTTTCGCCATGCTTATTCATATTATAAGCCTCATGGTAGATTTCGAAGAAATCTGCAGCGTCACCATCCACTTATGTGCATCCATGGACATTCTTCATGCCATCCCGTGCCTGCTAATGTACTGAATCGTGGAAAGAGGCAATGTTGCTTTCCTCGTCCCCGGGATGCCCTTCCGCTCAAAGACCTTCCTGCAATCAACAGTCAGTGCAATAGTCTCTGCGGTCCCTTGGTCATCAGCCGTGCCACGCAGCAGACCGAGGGTCTTGTCGCAGTAGTAATGTTCAAAGGGCAAGGCTCGTGAAATAACCAGCCGTCCACGACTACACTAGTCTTGGATCAGCAGCGGCGTCATGTCCTATGGGCCACTAATCACTGAGTTTAGCGCCGGCGCGAGGGTCAGCCTCGAGCAAACGCTTTCACTACTCAACACCGTGCGAGGAGGGGATCCAAGGTGCTTTAGATGAGACCAAGTGTTCAGAGTCCATACATTTTAATGCGTTACTTATCAATTGGTTTCAGAGAGACGAGCAATTATTGCTTGACGATCTTCACTGCATGAGACTAGAATTGACTCAAGTTTCATACTAAAGCATTTACTGAACTAAAGCCGTTGAGCCAAGTCAAGCATAAGACTACCAGAGACTCTTGCGGGTCCGCGTTGGAGATGCCCTTGGTGGTCCAGATTTCAAGTCCCAACCATCTGTTGTGGCATTCGACCCAACGCGAGTCCCTTGCCCGTGCAACAGTCGAGGCTCATGGCAACCGCGAGAAAACTGCAGCAATACCTGTTAGAAATATGCCCTAGAGGCAATAATAAAATGGTTATTATTGTATTTCCTTGTTCATGATAATTGTCTATTGTTCATGTTATAATTGTGTTAACCGGAAAAACCATAATACAAGTGTGAATACATAGACCACAACATGTCCCTAGTGAGCCTCTAGTTGACTAGCTCGTTGATCAATAGATGGTCACGGTTTCATGACCATGGACATTGGATGTCGTTGATAACGGAATCACATCATTAGGAGAATGATGTGATGGACAAGACCCAATCCTAAGCATAGCACTAGATCGTATAGTTCGTTTGCTAAAGCTTTTCAATGTCAAGTATCGTTTCCTTAGACCATGAGATTGTGCAACTCCCGGATACCGTATAGAGATACCGACGATCGAATCTCGGGCAAGTACCATACCGATAGACAAAGGAAATTGTATACGAGATTGATTGAATCCCTGACATCGTGGTTCATCTGATGAGATCATCGTGGAGCATGTGGGAGCCAACATGGGTATCCAGATCCCGCTGTTGGTTATTGGCCGGAGAAGTGTCTCGGTCATGTCCACGTGTCTCCCGAACCCGTAGGGTCTACACACTTAAGGTTCGATGACGCTAGGATTATAGGGAAATGGTATACGTGATTACCGAAAGTTGTTCAGAATCCCGGATGAGATCCCAGACATCACGAGGAGCTTCGGAATGGTCCAGAGGTAAATATTGATATATAGGAAGTCTAGTTTTGGTCACCGGAAAGTTTTCGGGCTCATCGGTAGTGTACCGGGAGTGCCGGGAGGGTGCCGGAGGACCCCCAGGAGGGGTGTGACGACCAAAGGATTTCGTGGGCCCTTAGAGGAAGTGTGCCAGCCCTTTTTGGGCTGGCCAAGACCTTCTAGAAAGGCCCATGTGGCTGGAGATAAGAGATAGGGCTAAAAAGGATTCAAAAGGAAGAGATCCACCTCCCTTGTGGGAGGTGGACTCCTCCCTAGGGTCGGCCGAACCTCTCCTCTTTGGAGGAGGGGACAAGGCAGCCCTCCCTCTCCCTCCTCCTATATATATGCAAGGGTTTGGGCTGTTTGAGACACGACTTCTTTATCTCTCGGTGCAGCCCTACCCTTCCTCTTCCTCGTTCTCCATAGCGCTTGGCGAAGCCCTGCCGGAGTTCACGTAGCTCCACCGTCACCACGCCGTCGTGCTGTCGGAGCTCTCCCTTAACCTCTCCTTCCTCCTTGCTGGATCAAGGCATAGGAGACGTCACCGGGCTGCACGTGTGTTGAACGCGGAGGCACCGTTGTTCGGAGCTAAGATGGAAATCCACCGCGATCTGAATCGCTGCGAGTACGACTCCATCAACCGCGTTCTTGTAACGCTTCCGCTGTATGAAGATGCAATATCTCCCCTCTCGTTGCTGGTTTCTCCATGGATAGATCTTGGTGATCGTAGGAAAAAATTTTGATTTACTACTACGTCTCCCAACAGTGGCATCATGAGCTAGGTCTATGCGTAGAATCTATGCACGAGTAGAACACAAAGCAGTTGTGGGCGTCGATTTTGTTAATTTGCTTACCACTACTAGTCTTATCTTGATTCGGCAGTATTATGGGATGAAGCGGCCCGGACCGACTTTACACGTACGCTTACGTGAGACTGGTTCCACCGCCTGACATGCACTTGTTGCATAAGGTGGCTAGCGGGTGTCTGTCTCTCCCACCTTAGTCGGATTGGATTCGATGAAAAGGATCATTATGAAGGGTAAATAGCAATTGACATATCACATTGTAGTTTTGGCATAGGTAAGAAACGTTCTTGCTAGTAACCTATAGCAGCCACGTAAAAACTTGCAACTACAAATTAGAGGACGTCTAACTTGTTTTTGCAGCATATGCCTTGTGATGTGATATGGCCAAAGGATGTGATGTGATGCATTGTGATGTATGATATTGATCATGTTCTTGTAATAGGATTCACGACTTGCATGTCGATGAGTATGACAACTGGCAGGAGCCATAGGAGTTGTCTTATTTTATTGTATGACCTGCATGTCAATCATAAACGCCATGTAATTACTTTACTTTATTGCTAAACGTTAGCCATAGAGGTAGAAGTAATAGTTGGCGAGAAAACTTCATGAAGACACAGTGATGGAGATCACGATGATGGAGATCATGGTATCGTGCCGGTGACAGTGATGATCATGGTGCCCCGAAGATGGAGATCAAAGGAGCAAGATGATAATGGCCATATCATGTCACTATATTGATTGCATGTGATGTTTATCATGTTTACATCTTATTTGCCTAGAACAACGGTAGTAAATAAGATGATCTCTCACTTAAATTTCAAGAAAAGTGTTCACCCTAACTGTGCACCGTTGCTAAGGAT
Source organism: Hordeum marinum (assembly GCA_022496015.1). Taxonomy (NCBI): domain Eukaryota; kingdom Viridiplantae; phylum Streptophyta; class Magnoliopsida; order Poales; family Poaceae; genus Hordeum; species Hordeum marinum. Next base: position 38,835,524 of record CM039673.1, read on the forward strand.
CGTTGTTCCGAAGCACCACGTGATGATCGGGTGTGATAGGTTCTAACATTCGCATACAACGGGTGTAAGCCAGATTTACACACGCAAAACACTTAGGTTGACTTGACGAGCCTAGCATGTACAAACATGGCCTCGGAACACGGAATTCGTATGGAAGATACGATCAACATGGAGATGTTCACCATGGATGACTAGTTCGTCTCACGTGATGATCGGACACGGGCTAGTTGACATGGATCATGTGTCACTTGGATGACTAGAGAGCTGTCTATCTAAGTGGGAGTTCATTAAATAATTTGATTGTGTGAACTTAATTATCGTGAACTTAGTCTAAAATTATCTTTACAATCTATATTGTAGATCTAATGGCCAACGCGAATGTCACCCTCAATTTCAACGTGTTCCTAGAGAAAACCAAGCTGAAAGATGATGGAAGCAACTATGCGGACTGGGTCCGTGGCTTGAGGATAATCCTCATAGCTTCCAAGAAATTGTATGTCCTTGATGCACCACTAGGTGACCCACCCCTTATCCCAGCAGAGCAAGACGTTGCGAACGCTTGGCATTCTCGCTGCGATGATTACTCCCTTGTTCAGTGCGGCATGCTTTAGAGTTTAGAACCGGGGCTCCAAAAGCGTTTTGAGCAACATGGAGCATATGAGATGTTCCAAGAGCTGAAACTGGTTTTCCAAGCTCATGCCCGGCTCGAGAGATATGACGTCTCCGACAAGTTCTTCAGTTGTAAGATGGAGGAGAATAGTTCTGTCAGTGAGCACATCCTCAAGATGTCTGGGCTACACAACCACTTGACTCAGCTGGGAGTTAATCTCCCGGATGACTCAGTCATTGACAGAATCCTCCAGTCGCTTCCACCTAGCTACAAGAGCTTTGTGATGAACTACAACATGCAAGGGATGGAGAAGTCCATTCCTGAGCTGTACTCGATGCTGAAATCAGCAGAGGTCGAGATCAGAAAGGAGCATCAAGTGTTGATGGTAAATAAGACCACTAGTTTCAAGAAAGGCAAGGGTAAGAAGAACTTCAAGAAGGACGGAAAAGCTGTTGCCACGCCCAGTAAGCAAGTTGCTGGGAAGAAGAAGAACAAGCATGGACCCAAGCCTGAGACTGAGTGCTTTTACTGCAAGGGTACCGGTTACTGGAAGCGGAACTGCCCCAAGTACTTAGCGGATAAGAAGGACAGCAACATTAAAGGTATATGTGATATACTTGTTATTGATGTGTACCTAACCAGCCTTGTAGTAGCTCCTGGGTATTTGATACCGGTGCAGTTGCTCACATTTGTAACTCCAAGCAGGAGCTGCAGAATAAACAGAGGCTGGCAAAGGACGAGGTGACGATGCGCGTCGGGAATGGTTCCAAGGTCGATGTGATCGCCGTCGGTACGCTACCTCTACATCTACCTTCGGGATTAGTGTTAAACCTTAATGATTGTTATTTAGTACCAGCTTTGAGCATGAACACTGTATCTGGATCTCGCTTGATGCGAGATGGCTACTCATTTAAATCTGAGAATAATGGTTGTTCTATTTATATGAGAGAAATGTTTTATGGTCATGCCCCGCTGGTCAATGGTTTATTTTTTCAGAATCTCGAACGTGATGTTACACATGTCCATAGTGTGAGTACCAAAAAGTGTAAGGTTGATAACGATAGTCCCACTTACATTTGGCACTGCCGCCTTGGTCATATTGGTGTCAAATGCATGAAGAAGCTCCATATTAATGGACTTTTGGAGTCTCTTGATTTCAAATCATTTGACACGTGCGAACCATGCCTCATGGGCAAGATGACCAAGAATCCGTTCTCCGGAACAATGGAGCGAGCAACTGACTTGTTGGAAATAATACATACCGATGTGTGCGGTCCAATGAGTGTCGAGGCTCGTGGTGGCTACCGTTATGTTCTCACCCTCACTGATGACTTGAGTAGATATGGGTATGTCTACTTAATGAAACATAAGTCTGAAACTTTTGAAAGGTTCAAGGAATTTCAGAGTGAGGTAGAGAATCAACGTGACAGGAAAATAAAGTGCCTACGATCTGAACGTGGCGGAGAATATTTAAGTCATGAGTTTGGCACGCACCTAAGGAAATGTGGAATTGTTTCACAACTCACGCCGCCTGGCACACCTCAGCGAAATGGTGTGTCTGAACGTCGTAATCGCACTCTATTAGATATGGTACGATCTATGATGTCTCTTACCGACTTACCGCTATCATTTTGGGGATATGCATTAGAGACTGCCGCATTCACTTTAAATAGGGCACCGTCAAAATCTGTTGAGACGACACCGTATGAATTATGGTTTGGAAAGAAACCTAAGCTGTCGTTTCTAAAAGTTTGGGGATGCGATGCTTATGTGAAGAAACTTCAACCTGAGAAGCTCGAACCCAAAACGGAAAAGTGCGTCTTCATAGGATATCCCAAAAAGACTATTGGGTATACCTTCTACCTAGATTCGAGGGCAAAGTCTTTGTTGCCAAGAATGGATCCTTTCTCGAGAAAGAGTTTCTCTCGAAAGAAGTAAGTGGGAGGAAAATAGAACTTGATGAGGTAATTGTACCTCCACTCGAACCGGAGAGTAGCGCAGCACAGGAAGTTGTTTCTGTGGAGCCTACACCGGCTGGAGAGGAAGTTAATGATGATGATCATGAAACATCAGATCAAGTTACTATTGAACGTCGAAGGTCCACTAGGACACGTTCCGCACCAGAGTGGTACGGCAACCCTGTCCTAGAGATCATGTTGTTACACAACGGTGTACCTTCGAACTATGAAGAAGCGATGGCAGGCCCGGATTCCAACAAATGGCTTGAAGCCATGAAATCCGAGATAGGATCCATGTATGAGAACAAAGTATGGACTTTGGTGGACTTGCCTGATAATAAGCGAGCCATTGAAAATAAATGGATCTTTAAGAAGAAGACTGACGCGGATGGTAATGTGACTGTCTATAAGGCTCGACTTGTTGCTAAGGGTTATCGACAAGTTCAAGGAGTTGACTACGGTGAGACTTTTCCACCCGTAGCGATGCTGAAGTCTGTCCGAATCATGTTAGCAATTTCCGCATTTTATGATTATGAGATCTGGCAAATGGACGTCAAAACGGCATTCCTTAATGGCTTCTCAAGGAAGAACTATATATGATGCAGCCGGAAGGTTTTGTCAATCCTAAAGATGCTAACAAGGTATGCAAGCTCCAGCGCTCCATCTATGGGCTGGTGCAAGCATCTCGGAGTTGGAACATTCGCTTTAATGAAGTGATTAAAGCGTTTGGGTTTGTACAGGTTTATGGAGAACCCTGTATTTACAAGAAAGTGAGCGGGAGCTCTGTAGCATTTCTCGTATTATATGTGGATGACATACTGATAATGAGAAATGATATAGAACTCTTGGCAAGTGTAAAGGCCTACTTGAATAAGTGTTTTTCAATGAAGGACCTTGGAGAAGCTGCTTACATATTAGGTATTAAGATCTATAGAGATAGATCGAGACGCCTCATAGGTCTTTCACAAAGCACATACCTTGAAAAGATATTGAAGAAGTTCAGTATGGATCAGTCCAAGAAGGGGTTCTTGCCTGTGTTACAAGGTGTGAGATTGAGTACGACTCAATGCCTGACCACGGCAAAGGATAGAGAAGAGATGAGTGTCATCCCCTATGCTTCAGCCACAGGCTCTATTATGTATGCCATGCTGTGTACCAGACCTGATGTGAACCTTGCCACAAGTTTGGTAGGGAGGTACCAAAGTGATCCCGGAGCGGAACACTGGACAGCGGTCAAGAATATCCTGAAGTACCTAAAAAGGACAAAGGACATGTTTCTCGTATATGGAGGTGTCAAAGAGCTCGTCGTAAAGGGTTACGTCGATGCTAGCTTCGACACAGATCCGGACGACTCCAAGTCGCAAACCGGATACGTGTATATTTTGAATGGAGGGGCAGTCAGCTGGTGCAGCAGCAAGCAAAGCGTCATGGCGGCATCTACATGTGAAGCGGAGTACATAGCTGCTTCGGAAGCAGCAAAGAAAGGAGTCTGGATGAAGGAGTTCATCACCGACCTAGGAGTAATTCCAAGTGCGTCGGGCCCGATGACTCTATTCTGTGATAACACTCGAGCTATTGCCCTTGCGAAGGAGCCCAGGTTTCACAAGAAGACAAGACACATCAAGCGCCGCTTCAACTCCATCTGTGATTACATTCAGGAGGGAGATATGGATATTTGCAAAGTGCATACGGATCTGAATGTCGTAGATCCGTTGACTAAACCTCTCTCACGAGCAAAACATGATCATGTTGGGAGACGTAGTAGTAAATCAAAAATTTCCTACGTTCACCAAGATCTATCTATGGAGAAACCAGCAACGAGAGGGGAGAGATTGCATCTTCATACCTTTGAAGATCGCTAATTGGAAGCGTTACAAGAACGCAGTTGATGGAGTCGTACTCGCAGCGATTCAGATCGCGGAAGATCCGATCAAGTGCCGAACGGACGGCACCTCCGCGTTCAACACACGTGCAGCCCGGTGACGTCTCCTACGCCTTGATCCAGCAAGGAGGAAGGAGAGGTTGGGGAAGAGCTCCAGCAGCAGCACGACGGCGTGGTGGTGGTGGAGTATCAAGGTATCCCGGCAGGGCTTCGCCAAGCGCTGCGGAGGAGGAAGAAGAGAGGTAGAGCTTCGCCGAGAGAGGGAGAGTTCAAATCCTGTCTCAAAACATCCAAAACCTCAAGTATATATAGGAGGAGGGACGTGGAGGGCTGGCTTGGCCTCTACTCCAAAGAGGAGAGGGTCGGCCGAATTAAAGGGAGAGTCCACCTCCCACAAGGGAGGTGGATCTCCTCCTTTTAAATCCTTTTTGCCTTATCTCCTTATCTCCAGCCACATGGGCCCACATAGATGGTCTTGGCCGACCCAATATGGGCTGGCACACCTCCTCTAAGGGCCCATGAGGTCCTTTGGTCGTCACACCCCTCTCGGGGGTCCTCCGGCACCCTCCCGGCACTCCCGGTAGACTATCGATGAGCCCGAAAACTTTCCGGTGACCAAAACTGGACTTCCTATATATCAATCTTTACCTCCGGACCATTCTAGAGCTCCTCGTGACGTCTGGGATCTCATCCGGGACTCCGAACAACCTTCGGTAATCACGTATACCATTTCCCTATAACCCTAGCGTCATCGAACCTTAAGTGTGTAGACCCTACGGGTTCGGGAGACACGTAGACATGACCGAGACACTTCTCCGGCCAATAACCAACAGCGGGATCTGGATACCCATTTTGGCTCCCACGTACTCCACGATGATCTCATCGGATGAACCACGATGTCGGGGATTCAATTAATCCCGTATACAATTCCCTTTGTCTATCGGTATGGTACTTGCCCGAGATTCGATCGTCGGTATCCCTATACCTTGTTCAATCTCGTTACTGGCAAGTCTCTTTACTCGTTCCGTAATACATCATCCCGTGGCTAACTCCTTAGTCACATTGAGCTCATTATGATGATGTCTTACCGAGTGGGCCCAGAGATACCTCTCCGTCACACGGAGTGACAAATCCCAATCTCGATTCGTGCCAACCCAACAAATACTTTCGGAGATACCCGTCGTGCACCTTTATAGCCACCCAGTTACGTTGTGACGTTTGGCACACCCAAAGCATTCCTATGGTATCCGGGAGTTGCACAATCTCATGGTCTAAGGAAACGATACTTGACATTGAAAAGCTTTAGCAAACGAACTACACGATCTTGTGCTATGCTTAGGATTGGGTCTTGTCCATCACATCATTCTCCTAATGATGTGATCCCGTTATCAACGACATCCAATGTCCATGGCCATGAAACCGTGACCATCTATTGATCAACGAGCTAGTCAACTAGAGGCTCACTAGGGACATGTTGTGGTCTATGTATTCACACATGTATTATGGTTTCCGGTTAACACAATTATAGCATGAACAATAGACAATTATCATGAACAAGGAAATACAATAATAACCATTTTATTATTGCCTCTAGGGCATATTTCCAACAGTCTCCCACTTGCACTAGAGTCAATAATCTAGTTCACATCACCATGTGATTAACACTTACATCACCATATGATCATATCATCATGTGATTAACACCCAATAAGTTCTGGGGTTTGTTCATGTTCTGCTCGTGAAAGAGGTTTTTAGTCAACGGGTCTGCGACATTTAGATCCGTGTGTACCTTGCAAACTTTCCATGTCATATTTGTAGATACTACTCCCATGCTCCACTTGGAGCTATTCCAAATGGCTGCTCCACTATATGTAGCTGGATTTCTACTAAGAGTCATCCGGATTGGTTTTAAAGCTTGCATCATCGTAACACTTTACGATGAACTCTTTATCACCTCCTAATCGAGAAATATTTCCTTAGTTCTCAAGTTACTAAGGCTAACTTTGACCGCTGTCCAGTGATCCACTCTTGGATTACTCTTGTACCCCTTGACAGACTCATGGCAAGGCACACACAGGTGCGGTACACAGCATGGCATACTATATAGAGCCTATGGCTAAAGCATAGGAGATGACACTCATCTTTTCTTTATCTTCTGCCGTGGTCGGGTATTGAGTCTTACTCAATTTCACACCTTACAATACAGTCAAGAACTCCTTCTTTGACCCATCTATTTTGAACTCCTTCAAAAACTTGTCAAGGTATGTCTTCGTCGAAAAAACTTATCAAGCGAATTGATCTATCCCTATAGATCTTGATGCTCAATAAAATAGTAGCTTTATCTGGGTCTTCCTTTGAAAAAACTCTTTTCAAACAACCCTTCATGCTCTTCCAGAAATTCTACATCATTTCCGATCAATAATATGTCAACTACATATTCTTATAAGAAATTCTATAGTGCTCCCACTCACTTTCTTGCAAATACAAGTTTCTCATAAACTTTGTATAAACTTAAACACTTTGATCACCTCATCAAAGCATATATTCCAACTCCGAGATTCTTGCTCCAGTCCATAGAAGGATCGCTGGAGTTTGCATATTATTAGCATCCTTAGGATTGACAAAACCTTCTGGTTGTATCACATACAACTCTTCCTCACAGAAACCATTACGGAAACCTTGTTTTGTCATCCATCTGCCAGATTTCCTAATCGAAAAATGCAGCAACTGCTAACAAAATTTTAATAGACTTTTAGCATCGCTACAGATGAGACAATCTCATCGCAGTCAACTCTTTGAACTTGGCGGAAACTTCTTTGCGACAAGTCGAGCTTTATAAACGGTGACAATTCACCATTAGCGTCTATGTTTATCTCAAAGGTCCATTTGTACTCAATGACCCGCCATTCAACAGGCAAGGCTACCAAAGTCCATACTTGGTTTTCATACATGGATCCTTTCTCGGATTTCATGGCTCCTAGCCATTTGTTGGAATCCGGGCCCACCATCGCTTCTCCATAGTTCGTAGGTTCATCGTTGTCCGACAACATGATTTCCAAGACAGGGTTGTCGTACTACTCAGGAGCAGTACGCGTCCTTGTCGACCTACGAGGTTCGATAGTGACTTGATCCGAAGCTTCATGATCATCATCATTAACTTCCTTTTCAACTGAGTAGGCTCCACAGAAACATCTTTCTGTGTTGCGCTATTCTCTGGTTGAAACAAAGGTTCAACAACCTTATCAAGTTCTATCTTCCTCCCACTCAATTCTTTCGAGAGAAACTCTTTCTCAAGAAAGGACCCGTTCTTAGCAACAAACACCTTTTGCGCTTGGATCTGAGATAGAATGTATACCCAATGTCTCATTAGGGTATTCTATGAAGATGCATTTGTCTGCTTTGGGTTCGAGCTCACTATGTGAAAAACCCATTTTCACATAAGCGTTGCAGCCCCAAATACTAAGAAATGACAGCTTAGGCTTCTATCAAACAATAATTCACACGGTGTCATCTCAACAGACTTAGATGGTGCCCTATTAAAGTGAATGGATTTGTCTTTAATGCATAACCCCATAACGATAGTGGCAAAACAATAAGAGACATCATAGTACTCACTATATCCAATAGAGCACGACTACGACGTTCGAACACACCATCACACTATGGTGTTCCAGGAGGCGTGAGCTGTGAAACAATTTCCACATTGTCTAAAATTGCATACCAAACTCGTAACTTAGATATTCACCTCCACGATCATATCGTAGACATTTCATCTTCTTGTCACGATGATCTTTATCTTCACTGTGAAACTCCTTGAACCTTTAAAACATTTCAGATTCGTGTTTCATTAAGTAAATATCCCCATATTTACTCAAATCATCAGTGAAGGTAAAACAACGATATCCACTGTGTGTTTCAACACTCATTGGACCACATACATCAACATGTATTAATTCCAATAAGCCACTTGCCCGCTCCATCATATTGGATGACGGGGTCTCAGTCATCTTGCCCAAGAGGCATGGCTCGCATGTCTCAACCAATTCGAAATCGAGTGAGTCAAAAATCCATCAGCATGGAGTTTCTTTCATGCGATTTATACCAATATGACATTACGTGGCAGTGCCACAAGCATGTGGTACTATCATTATTAACTTTGTATCTTTTGGTACCAATGTTATGAATATGTGTACTACTACAATCATGATTCGATAAACCATTTCGAGTGGGTGCATGCCATTGAAGGCATTATCCATGTAAACAGAATAACCATTATTCTCTAACTTATATGAATAACCGTATCGCACTAATCATGATCTAATCACGTTCATGCTCAACGCAAACACCAAATAACATTTATTTAGGTTTATCACAAATCCTGAAGGTAGAGAGAGCGTGCGATGGTGATCACATCAATCTTGGAAATACTTCCAACACACATCGTCACCTTTCACCTAGCTAGTCTCCATTTACTCCGTAGCTTTTATTTCGAGTTGCTAACACTTAGCAACCGAACCGGTATCCAATACCCAGGTGCTACTAGGAGTACCAGCAAGGTACACATCACTAACACGTATATCAAATATACTTCCATTGACATTACCAGCCTTCTTATCTACCAAGCATCTAGGGGTTTTCCGCTTCAGCGAACATTCTCCTCATAACAGAAGCACTTAGTCTCGGGTTCGGGCTCAACCTTGGGTTTCTTCACTAGAGCAACAACTGGCTTGTCATTCCTGAAGTTTTTCGTTCTTGCCCTTGCCCCTTTTGAAACTAGTGGTTTCACTTAACCATCAACACTTGATGCTCCTTCTTGATTTCTACCTTCGTGGTGTCAAACATCACGAACAACTCAGGGATCATCTTATCCATCCCTGGCATGTTATAGTTCATCACGAAGCTCTAGTAGCTTGGTGGCAGTGACTTGGAGAACTGCATTAATCACTATCTCATCTGGAAGATTAACTCCCACTTGATTCAAGTGATTGTAGCACCCAGACAATCTGAGCACACGCTCAGCGATTGAGCTATTCTCCTTTATCTTGCAGACAAAGAATCTTGTTGGAGGTCTCATACCTCTCAACATAGGCACGAGCCTGAGATCACAATCTCAGCTCCTAGAACATCTCATATGTTCCGTGACGTTCAAAACGTTTTGGAGCCTCAATTCTAAGCCGTAATGCATGACGCATTGAACTATCACGTAGTCACCAAAAAGTGCCTGTCATATGTTCACAACATCTACAGACAACGCTTGAGGGAGTGATGCAGTTAGCGGTACATAAAAAACATAAGCTTTCTGTGCAACAATGAGGACAATCCTCAGATCACGGACCCAGTCCGCATTATTGCTACCATCAACTTTCAACTTACTTTTCTCTAGGATTGTATCAATAAAACTGGGGGGCTACAGCGTGAGCTATCTACGACATAATTTGCAAGGACATTTTTAGACTAAGTTCATGATAATTAAGTTCATTTAATCAAATTATTAATGAACTCCCACTTAGATAGACATCTCTCTAGTCTTCCAAGTGATACATGATCCATGTCAACTAGCCCGTGTCCGATCATCATGTGAGACGGACTAGTCATCCATGGTGAACATCTCTATGTTGATCGTATCTTCTATACGACTCATGTTTGACCTTTCGGTCCTCCGTGTTCCGAGGCCATGTCTGTACATGCTAGGCTCGTCAAGTCAACCTAAGTGTTTCGCATGTGTAAATCTGGCTTACACCCGTTGTATGCGAACGTTAGAACCTATCACACCCGATCATCACGTGGTGCTTCGGAACGACGATCCTTAGCAACGGTGCACAGTTAGGGTGAACACCTTTCTTGAAATTTTATTGAGAGATCATCTTATTTACTACCGTCGTTCTATGCAAATAAGATGTAAACATGATAAACATCACATGCAATCAATATAGTGACATGATATGGCCAATATCATCTTGCTCCTTTGATCTCCATCTTCGGGGCACCATGATCATCATTGTCACCGGCACGACACCATGATCTCCATCATCATGATCTCCATCATTGTGTCTTCATGAAGTTGTCTCGCCAACTATTACTTCTACTACTACAGCTAACGTTTAGCAATAAAGTAAAGTAATTACATGGCGTTTATGATTGACACGCAGGTCATACAATAATATAAGACAACTCCTATGGCTCCTGCCGGTTGTCATAGTCATCGACATGCAAGTCGTGAACCTTATTACAAGAACATGATTAATCTCATACATCACAATGCATCACATCACATCCTTTTGGCCATATCACATCACACGGCATATGCTGCAAAAACAAGTTAGACGTCCTCTAATTTGTAGTTGCAAGTTTTTACGTGGTTGCTATAGGTTTCTAGCAAGAACGTTTCTTACCTACGTCCAAACCACAACGTGATATGCCAATTGCTATTTACCCTTCATAAGGACCCTTTTCATCGAATCCAATCCGACTAAGGTGGGAGAGACAGACACCCGCTAGCCACCTTATGCAACTGGTGCATGTCAGGCGGTGGAACCGGTCTCACGTAAGCATACGTGTAAGGTTGGTCCGGGCCGCTTCATCCCACAATACCGTCGAATCAAGATAACACTAGTAACGGCAAGCATATTAACAAAATCGATGCCCACAACTGCTTTGTGTTCTACTCGTGCATGGATTCTACGCATAGACCTAGCTCATGATGCCACTGTTGGGAGACGTAGTAGTAAATCAAAAATTTCCTACGTTCACCAAGATCTATCTATGGAGAAACCAGAAACGAGAGGGGAGAGATTGCATCTTCATACCTTTGAAGATCGCTAAGCGGAAGCGTTACAAGAACGCGGTTGATGGAGTCGTACTCGCAGCGATTCAGATCGCGGAAGATCCGATCAAGTGCCGAACGGATGACACCTCCGCGTTCAACACACGTGCAGCCCGGTGACGTCTCCTACGCCTTGATCCAGCAAGGAGGAAGGAGAGGTTGGGGAAGAGCTCCAGCAGCAGCACGACGGCGTGGTGGTGGTGGAGTATCAAGGTATCCCGGCAGGGCTTCGCCAAGCGCTGCGGAGGAGGAAGAAGAGAGGTAGAGCTTCGCCGAGAGAGAGAGAGTTCAAATCCTGTCTCAAAACATCCAAAACCTCAAGTATATATAGAAGGAGGGACGTGGAGGGCTGGCTTGTCCTCTACTCCAAAGAGGAGAGGGTCGGCCGAATTAAAGGGAGAGTCCACCTCCCACAAGGGAGGTGGATCTCCTCCTTTTAAATCCTTTTTGCCTTATCTCCTTATCTCCAGCCACATGGGCCCACATAGATGGTCTTGGCTGACCCAATATGGGCTGGCACACCTCCTCTAAGGGCCCATGAGGTCCTTTGGTCGTCACACCCCTCTCGGGGGTCCTCCGGCACCCTCCCGGCACTCCCGGTACACTACCGATGAGCCCGAAAACTTTCCGGTGACCAAAACTGGACTTCCTATATATCAATCTTTACCTCCGGACCATTCCGGAGCTCCTCGTGACGTCCGGGATCTCATCCGGGACTCCGAACAACCTTCGGTAATCACGTATACCATTTCCTTATAACCCTAGCGTCATCGAACCTTAAGTGTGTAGACCCTACGGGTTCGGGAGACACGTAGACATGACCGAGACACTTCTCCGGCCAATAACCAACAGCGGGATCTGGATACCCATGTTGGCTCCCACGTACTCCACGATGATCTCATCGGATGAACCACAATGTCGGGGATTCAATTAATCCCGTTTACAATTCCCTTTGTCTATCGGTATGGTACTTGCCCGAGATTCGATCGTCGGTATCCCTATACCTTGTTCAATCTCGTTACTGGCAAGTCTCTCTACTCGTTCCGTAATACATCATCCCGTTACTAACTCCTTAGTCACATTGAGCTCATTATGATGATGTCTTACCGAGTGGGCCCAGAGATACCTCTCCGTCACACGAAGTGACAAATCCCAATCTCGATTCGTGCCAACCCAACAAATACTTTCGGAGATACCCGTAGTGCACCTTTATAGCCACCCAGTTACGTTGTGACGTTTGGCACACCCAAAGCATTCCTACGGTATCCGGGAGTTGCACAATCTCATGGTCTAAGGAAACGATACTTGACATTGAAAAGCTTTAGCAAACGAACTACACGATATTGTGCTATGCTTAGGATTGGGTCTTGTCCATCACATCATTCTCCTAATGATGTGATCCCGTTATCAACGACATCCAATGTCCATGGCCATGAAACCGTGACCATCTATTGATCAACGAGCTAGTCAACTAGAGGCTCACTAGGGACATGTTGTGGTCTATGTATTCACACATGTATTATGGTTTCCGGTTAACACAATTATAGCATGAACAATAGACAATTATCATGAACAAGGAAATACAATAATAACCATTTTATTATTGCCTCCACCAGTCTCCCACCCGAATGCTATGGGTGTATGATTCATCACAATGTAACTAGATTATTGACTCTAGTGCAAGTGGGAGACTGTTGGAAATATGCCCTAGAGGCAATAATAAAATGGTTATTATTGTATTTCCTTGTTCATGATAATTGTCTATTGTTCATGCTATAATTGTGTTAACCGGAAACCATAATACATGTGTGAATACATAGACCACAACATGTCCCTAGTGAGCCTCTAGTTGACTAGCTCGTTGATCAATAGATGGTCACGGTTTCATGACCATGGACATTGGATGTCGTTGCTAACGGGATCACATCATTAGGAGAATGATGTGATGGACAAGACCCAATCCTAAGCATAGCACTAGATCATGTAGTTCGTTTGCTAAAGCTTTTCAATGTCAAGTATCGTTTCCTTAGACCATGAGATTGTGCAACTCCCGGATACCGTAGGAATGCTTTGGGTGTGCCAAACGTCACAACGTAACTGGGTGTCTATAAAGGTGCACTACGGGTATCTCCAAAAGTGTCTGTTGGGTTGGCACGAATCGAGACTAGGATTTGTCACTCCGTGTGACGGAGAGGTATCTCTGGGCCCACTCGGTAAGACATCATCATAATGAGCTCAATGTGACTAAGGAGTTAGCCACGGGATGATGTATTACGGAACGAGTAAAGAGACTTGCCGGTAACGAGATTGAACAAGGTATAGAGATACCAACGGTCGAATCTCGGGCAAGTATCATACGGATAGACAAAGGGAATTGTATACGGGATTGATTGAATCCCCGACGTCGTGGTTCATTCGATGAGATCATCGTGGATCATGTGGGAGGCAACATGGGTATCCAGATCCCGTTGTTGGTTATTAGCCGGAGAAGTGTCTCGGTCATGTCCACATGTCTCCCGAACACGTAGGGTCTACACACTTAAGGTTCGATGACGCTAGGGTTATAGGGAAATGGTATACGTGATTACCGAAAGTTGTTCGGAGTCCCGTATGAGATCCCGGAAGTCACGAGGAGCTCCGGAATGGTCCGGAGGTAAAGATTGATATATAGGAAGTCCAGTTTTGGTCACCGGAAAGTTTTCGGGCTCATCGGTAGTGTACCGGGAGTGCCGGGAGGGTGCCGGAGGACCCCTGGGAGGGGTGTGACGACCAAAGGATTTCGTGGGCCCTTAGAGGAAGTGTGCCAGCCCTTTTGGGGCTGGCCAAGACCTTCTAGAAAGGCCCATGTGGCTGGAGATAAGAGATAGGGCTGAAAAAGATTCAAAAGGAAGAGATCCACCTCCCTTGTGGGAGGTGGACTCCTCCCTAGGGTCGGCCGAACCTCTCCTCTTTGGAGGAGGGGCCAAGGCAGCCCTCCCTCTCCCTCCTCCTATTTATATGCAAGGGTTTGGGCTGTTTTGAGACACGACTTCTTTCTCTCTCGGTGCAGCCCTACCCTTCCTCTTCCTCGTTCTCCGTAGCGCCTGGCGAAGCCCTACCGGAGTTCACGTAGCTCCACCGTCACCACGCCGTCGTGCTGTCGGAGCTCTCCCTCAACCTCTCCTTCCTCCTTTCTGGATCAAGGCGTAGGAGACGTCACCGGGCTGCACGTGTGTTGAACGCGGAGGCGCCGTTGTTCGGCGCTAAGATCGGAATCCACCGCATCTGAATCGCAGCGAGTACGACTCCATCAACCGCGTTCTTGTAACGCTTCCACTTAGCGATCTTCAAAGGTATGAAGATGCAATCTCTCCCCTCTCGTTGCTGGTTTCCCCATGGATAGATCTTGGTGATCGTAGGAATTTTTTTGATTTACTACTACGTCTCCCAACAGTACCTCCAATAGCTATCTATTTAATATTATGCACATCGTTCGCCGCAAACACTTTGTTGAGGTTTTCCTCCTTCTAGTTTGAGTCTTGCTCATTCAGCAAGTTGGCTACCTTAGTGAACTCGGCATCAAATGTAGCACCCAGTGGTGACGTGCCACCATTCTGAGGGATCCATCTATTATGCTGGATGTTGATGGACGATCTGTCTTCAATGCGCCAAATCAAGCCATGGCAAAGAAGGTCTCTCCCATGAATGATGTTGCGATGCATATAATATCCATGTCCTTATAATAGCGAGCCTTGAGCACCCTCGCACATAAAGAGTCCGGATTAACGAGGAGTCTCCATGCTTGTTTACCGACAAGGGCTTCACTGAATGCTGCACAATCTCAGAAGCCCATTCGCATTCCAAGCCACCAAATGGAACTTTGGTTCACCATTTATCTCTCCCCACTAGAAGTTTGACGAGACAGATTTCATGTTCCGACACATTTTCTTGGAGAGCTTGAAGCAACTCATCGTGTAAATAGGTGTAGCTTGCGACACTGACTTGACAACCACTTCTCTCACGGTTTTCAATAAGCCATGTCCCTTCCAACCACTCACCTTTGATCTCGATTATTTCGTCACATGCTTAATAGTATCACTTGGCATGTGGAAATGTGTATGTACAATATCTTAGACTCTAGTGTCGGTGTAATTCGATAGCCCTGGTTGATTTCACGGGTTATGGATGAACATTCGAACAACAGGCCCACATGCACATGGCCAGCTATGAGACTGACTAGCTCCGGTTCCAAATAGATAGCAATGATCAGCCTTGCCATTCAACATGGCGCATCATCCATGCAGGAGCAGTTTTTCGCGTTGTATCAACATGGTGTAACGAAGCGAAGTCAGGAAAGGGCAAAATTCATGGCACACTGGACATATTGAGAAGAAAGATGCATGGAGTAGATGAGGTCCAGGATTTAATCCTAGGTTAACCCAAAACAATGATGGTGAAGAATACAATGATAAAGATATAATATATTCATTCATTTAATCAAGGGTTGTTGCAACCCCCCCCCCCCCCCCCCACACACACACCAAAAATAACTTCATCCCAACCAACATATAAAAAATGTTCTTTTCATGATCACCATGAAAAAAGTGGTCATAAACCGGGTGTTTTTGTAATAATCCGTATGGGAAAGGGCGTTATGGACCACCAAGAGGATTTAATTGTTTTTTCCCAAAGATTTTCACAAACGGCCACATAAACCACATGTCTGCCGGTTAAGGGAGAAATTTGTAGCACTTAGAGCAGTGCTCTTAAGTCGTTCTTCCTCACTTCCATGTTCCTTTCGAACACGAGAGAACGGGAGGAACGGTTGAAGCACATGATGTGTTCTTCCTATACTAAGAGCCCCCTATAATTTATATCTTTCACAATATTATCATGTTGCTTCTTTCATGTTGGAATTTTTCTCATGCATGCAATGTGCTTTTTTGCAAATCGGTTGAGCATAAAAGTTTTATGACTGTTACATGCATATCCATATGTGAATTTGCATTTGCATGAAAAAGTTGGTTAAGTTCACCTAAGTGGTATGACTACTGTAAATAGGTACGAGTTATTCTAGTGCTATAAATACCAAGTGTTTGTCTATGTTTAACCCACTCTAAATCCCATTTAAGTTGAGTACTAAGAAGAGGATATAATAGAGAGAGGATGAGATATTGGAGTATACTAAAATATAGAAGGGTTGGGGTTCCGGTTCGCCATGCATATTTGTACAATAAACCTCATGGTAGCTTTCCACGAAAGCTACGACGTCGCCATACACTCTTGTGCATCCATGGCCATTTTGAACCTCCTCATATGCGTAATGATGTAGCAAATGGTGGAATGGGGGAACGTGGCTTTCCACGTCCCCAGGGTGCACCTCTGCTCAAACACCTTCTTGAAATCAACAGCCAGTGCGATGGCATGTGTTATCTTTGGGTCGCCGGCCATCCCTGACACAGCAGCCCGAGGGTGTCGCAGCCCTAATGTCCAAGGGGCGGGGCTCGTGAAACATCCTCCCATTGCCGCCACCACCAGTCTTGGATCAGCAGTGTTGTCATGTCTGGAGGTCATTAATCACCGAGCTCATCGCGGGCTTCAGGTTTGCATGGAGAATATTAGGCGAGGAGGGGATCAGAGGTGCTTCAGATAAGATCAGATATTCAGATGCATGTATGTGAGATTTAGATACACATCATTGTACGGGCTCTGGCTGTGCAGCTTGTGCGTAATCGACCCAGCTTTGGAGTCGTAGTTCCTCACTCCGAAAAATATATTCTAATCTTAATTGAGGTCATCCTCTGTTACAGAGATGCCCCCTCACTACAATTCTATCACTCGGGATGCTGTAATTAGCAGACAAGAACAATGTTGCACAACTGAGTTCATATAATTTCTGAAGGGCCAAGCTATTTTACCATTCATTAGATGGATACCCAAAGCATTTGTAACCAGCAAATCAAGGAACAACTTGTGATTAAGGAACAACTTGTGATTGCTGAATTGTTCGATGGCGTAGAAATAGCTTTGACGCGTGTACAAATTAAGGAACAACTTGTGATTTCTGAATTGTTGTATTAAACTTACTTATAATCCGTTCTCAAAAGGGGAAGTAGTGGCTGAACCTCAGCTCTGTGGACCCATGCTACACCTACGCAAGAAAACATATCAATTTATTTTAAAAAAATGTGGGAATGATTATAAACAAATTTAATAATTGGTTGCAAAATTTGGTGGTCAAATTACATCCAAGGAGCTCTGTACAACAAAATAAAATTACAAGTTGTGCTCAAACAGTGCACGTACAATTTGAATAGTTTTCAGTCATTTTATTTGTGCAGAGCTCCTTGGATGTCATTTGACCACCAAACTTGGCAAGCATCTATAATATTTGTTCATCATCATTCTAAAAATAATTCAGATTTTTTTGAAATGTTTTGCTATGTTTTCTTGTGTGGGTGAAGCGTGGGTGCACCGAGGTAGGGCATAGAACAATATATTTAAAAAACTAGTTAACCAATAAATAAAGTATGTATATAAGAGTTCTACGAGAGTGGAAACCACAGTCTAATTATTGCAACACTCTGAATTATATGTTGCATCATAATTCCATTTTGCATCATATTTTTGTTCAAACTGTGTTTCAAGGTGTCCCAATAACTAAATGTGGTTCACAATGTCTTACATGCTTGAAACTGGAATAAACTCTCATATAAAGTATGTGGGCGGCCAGCTTGTATCTTCAACATCTTGTTGGTCCTTGTTGTGCCAATTGGTTGAGTATAGGAGTCGCATGACTGTCCTAGCTATATCAGTGGCGGAGCTTCAAAGAAAAAGTTGGACGGGCCAGGCTAGAGAATAGCACAATCTTTTTAGGCATTATTGACTACTCGATACCTTTTGCTTACATTGATTTTCACCCTATATGTTACTTCGTTCATTTTTATAAGGCCTTGTAGACATTTTTCAGACACAATGTAAAACAACTCAATTTGATTTGTCTGAGACGACTTATATAAGTGAACCCAGGGAGTAATAAACAAGTAACCGGCATGATACTAATATGTACTTCCTTCATTCTAATTTTTTTGTCTTAAATTTGTCAAAATATGAATATATCTAGTCACATCACATTTTAATATTAAATACATATGTATCTACATAAATATAAGACAAGGATTTTGGGACCGAGATAATACATTATTATGCATTGTTTCAATTATTTCTTAACTAAAATGCATCGGTAGAGTCGTCGCGATGTGAATATCGAGATCTATTCCGCATCGGCAGCAGACTTGCAGTCCCGATTGTTAGCGCAACGGATTGCACCAGTCTGTAGAGGCAAAGGTCGGAGGCATATGGGCGACACCACGAGAGGATCCCAACAGCCGGGGTCAGGACTGGCCAGTGAGGAGGTCGGAGCCAGGGAAGGGATGATGGTGCCACATCGAGGTCGCATGGAAGCGGGCGGAGCCGTGGAGCAAGCAGCAGGAAGCATGCGTTTAGCAGCGAGGAAGTTGTGAGATCCGCTGCTCATGTTGTGTCCGCTCGTGCGAAACCATGACTGGGACCGATTTGTAACGGTGCCTTGGTCTCATGGGCTACGAAGCATAGCATGCGTAATTATTTTGGCGAAAAACCTGGGTGGGCCATGGCCCGGTTCGGCCCCAACGGAGCTCCGCCCCTGGCTATATGGCTGTCCATCTTCATGAAAAAGTTGGGTTCCGCAAAGTTTTTTGACCGTCCCATACAGGTATCTCTAAGAGGTACCCTAGCTAGTAGTATAAATACTAAGCTCGTCTCCGCGGTTCACCCGTCACCTGCTTGCCACAATGCCACTGTTGTTGAGAAGTGTTATTAAAATCAAACTAAAAATATTGGAAACATGGAAATGTTATTGGAAACTTAGATCGAGTTTCATTCCATGCAATACATACAAGGACAACGGAAAATGTTAATGCAATATTACCTCCGTCCCAAATTACATGTCTAAGATTTGTCTAGATATAGATGTATCTAACACAAAAACATGTCAAGATACATCTGTATCTAGACAAATCTAAGACAAATAATTTGGGACGGAGGGAGTAGTATAAGTTGATGCAAACAGCATATAAGACATAAACCCTAAAACTAAAAGCTATGATCTGAGTGAGCTGGATAAATTTTCTTCACGGTTAGTAATGAGTACATTCTGGTGGATACTTTGCACTACATGTCCAGTATATGTTAAATTAAAATAAATAAATATATGTGTGTTAATGTGTCAAATCACATGGATCCATGCACTAATAGAATAACATATGCAATACCACAAATGAAGAGAGGAATAGAGGAAGAAAATATAGGGTTTGTGCCTTAGCCATTAATTCATATTTAGAATTTGGGTCAAGGATTCTTCAAAAATGAACTTGTAGAAGAGGTATTCTTTCTTTGATGTCTAACTAGCTACCTACAACAAATGAGTCATCTCAGCTAAAGGATAATAAGCCACATGAATAGATAAATTAAAACTATATGTTTGGTACATTTTTTTGAATGAGGCTTTAACTCCAGATGTGTCTTAGTATAACTTTTAAATTCGAAAACAAATTCTACTCCAATTATGTAAAGCAACTATGATATAGCCGTTTGTGCAACTATTGATATAGTTACCATCGAAGCAGAGATAAAATGTTTATGTTTATAAGATTTATATTGCTTGGGTAAAATACTTACTATGTATCCATCATGTTTTTTCATGAACAAACATGTAGTTTTTTGCTAACATATGCATATGAAAAATAATGTCTTGACTAGCAAGACAATATCAAAATACCAAATCCCGTTTATTTTATGAGAATATGAAATAATTCTAGTTGCACAAATGTGTGGGTCACCCCGCTAGTTATGGTTGTACAAATGTTTAATGTGTTGAAAGGTAGTTGTTGAATGTCAATGAAGTCAGGAAAAAGGAAAACACATGCCACACTAGGAATAGTGAAGGGAAATATATGCATGGAGTAGATGAGGCCAGGATTAAATTCTACGCAAGCCAAAGCAATGGTGGCGAAGAATACAATGACAAAAAGTATTCATTGAAGCCAACAACCCCCCTCACACACATACATGCACACGCACACGCACACGCAGATAGCTTCATCCTTCCCGACATAACAAAATGTTCTTTTCATAATCATCCTGAAAATGTGGTCATAAATAGGTGTTTTTTTTCATAATCCACATGAGACAGGGCATTATGGACCATCATGAACATTGGCCTTTTCCCAAAGATTTTCACCAACGTCTTGTTTTGGTTGTTTATCCACATAAACCACGTGTTGGCTGGTTAAGGTTTTTTTTTTGCCACTTGAGTAGTGCACTTGAGTCGTTATTGCTCACCTCCATGTTCGTTTTTTGAACACGAGAGATGGGAGCAACCATTGGAGTGCATGATGTGTTGTTCTTGTAGTAAGAGCCTATTATAATTTCTATCTTCTACAAAGTAACATCAGGCTGCTTCTTTCATTTGGAATTTCTCTCATGCATGCAAATGTGCTTTTTTGCAAATCGGTTGAGCATAGAAGTTATATGTCTATTACGTGCATCGTCTTTTTTGCATGACAAAGTTAGTTGGGTTCACCTGAGTTGTATGACTACTCTATATAGCTATGAGTTATCCTAGTGGTATAAATACCAAGTGTTTCTCTATGTTTAACCCACTCTAAATCCCATTAACGTGGAGTACTAAGAAGAGGATATAAATAGAGAGAGGATAAGATATTGGAGTATACCAAAATACAGAAGTGTTGGGGTTAAGGTTCGCCACGCATATTTATATTACAAGCCTCATGGCAGCTTTGCGCGAAAGCTACAGCGTCGTAATCCACTCATGTGCATCAGTGGCCATTCCCGACGTCGTGTCACTACTGCTAATGTACTGCATGGTTAAAGGAGGCCACGCGGCTTTCCATGTCCCCGGAGTGCACTTCCGTTCAAACACCTTCATGGACTCAACATTCAGTGTGATGGATCCAAGCTTCTTCGGGTCACCGGCCATCCCACACAGAAGCCCAAGGGTCTTGTCACAACATTCATGTTGAATGGGCAGGGCTCCTGAAACATCCAGGCGTGTACAACACCAGTAGTCTTGGATGATCAAATGGCGGTCGTGTCCTGCGGGCCATTAATCAGCGAACCCAGCGCATGCGCAAGGGATGACCTCGAGCAAACGCTGTCACTACTCCACACCGGGGCATGAGGGGATCGGAGGTGGTTCAGATGAGATCAGATGTTATTCAGATGCATGTGCGTTAGAGTGGGCACAACTATTTTGAGCCCGAGCTCAAATGAGCCTGCCTGAGCAGTAAAATCATAAGAAATTCAAAAAAAATAAGATTTTTTTTGTGACAAACATTGACAAAAATTTAAGTGCTTGCAAAATTTTATCATGAAAACACATTTGTGGAAGTCACATCATGTACTATATTTTATTTTATTTTGCTGCGACTTTCACGAATGTCATTTTAAAGTGAAAATTTTCAAGCTGTTAAAACATTTGTTAAAGTTTATCACAAGAAAAACAGAATTTTTGGCTCTTTTTATATTTTTTTGAATTTACTGTTCACCCGACCTCGTTTGAGCTCGGGAGCAGAAGCATACTTTCGACAACAACACTGTTGCACAACTGAGTTCACATCATTTCTGAAGGGGCAAGCTATTGCACCATTCATTAGATTTATGGGATACCCATCCGACTTTTCGATGGCATGGAAATAACATTGTCGCGTGTACAGATTAAGGCCCAACTTGTGATTGCTGAATTGTTGTGTTAAACTTACTTATAGTTTGCTATAATAAATTGCATATATAATACTCCTTCAGTTGTGAAATAGTGTGCTAGGTTGGTCCTGGGAGTTGAACACAGCTATCCACCTACAACATTGCAAAACCATGCTCAAGTGCGAGCTACTCTCCTTGTATGCTCTCTGAATGAGATGGCAAGAAGCGATCACATATGGGTGGACTAGGGATGGAAATGAGAGTCGGGCAGCTATGGAAAGGAGTAAAAATAACAAAAAGAAAGACACGCAAACCTGGCATGTTTGTGGCATTTGCTATGTGGTGCCATCATGCGTTTTCAGCACTGCCCAAGGGAAGCTATTCTCCCTAGCTTTCTGATTCCATATGTACTACAGGATGGTATACTCGTAAACTCGCAATAAAGTGCTAAGTGATTTACCCTTCAAGAAATAAAGATGAATCCGCCATCATGCGTTTTATACTTGTAGAAAATCTGTATGTTCAGCGTCTGAACCCAAAGTTAAAGCTCGTTCGGTTCTACCAAATCAAAGTTAGTTAGTTTCATGCAAAAAGTTCTATAGGTTCAGTTTTATAAAAATCACCTTTGTCGAGTTCTTTATTTCGTACTCATCAAAGATGTTTGTTTACCGAGTTATTTGTCATTGCCAATTTGTTTTTAACTTACACTCGGCTTCCTCTTCTTTTGCCGAGTCCTCAATAAATAAAACGAACTCGGCAAACAAGTGAGCACTGGGCAATCTTGCTGATCTTCTATATCTAAATAGTTTGTCCCCATTAACTATTTTTCTCAACATGCAAGGTTGCCACATCATCGCACAGCATGGGTGAGAAAATACCCACCCCACTATCATATGTCTCTCAACATGCAAACATGCCACTTCATCATGACATGCATGGAAAAAATACACATCTCAACATGCAAACATACATGACAATTTTCATTCTATTATGCTATATATATTTAATAAATATTTTAAAACCATATAGTAATCAAACATAATAAATTATATGTATTTTTAGTTTTAGCCTTTTATATTATTAGTTCAACGTTTCATACAACAAATCACAATGAAATATGTTGCAAACGCAACAACGTATGGGGCATCATCTAGTTCTAGTAGTTATTGTTTCAGCTCTTAAGAAAAGTAATTGGCACTAGTAAATACGTATCAATAAAACAAAAAGGAAATCAGGCTGAAAGTCGTAGATGGATGTACATGGCATGACAAGTTGCAAAGAATTGCACTAACTACAACAACTTTCTTGCAGATTATGTGATTCCTCCGAGACCAATCGCGGTGAAGAAATTGATTTATGAACTGAGTGTTTTGGCAAAATCCCTCGGCGAAACGGCGTCATGGACACCATGCAAAAATTTATATTATCAAGATTTTAATCAATGATTTTTTTTCCAATGGCTAGTTTTGTGTGGTCATATAAACCACACCTTGGTCTGTTTAGAGACATAATTTCCGGATCTACAGTGCCAAATGTGTGCAGGCCGGTACAAAGAAAAGTCCGCTATTTTTCTCAAATAGGCCAAATCTAATTTCAAACCTCACTGTATTTGCTCTAAGCTGTGTGGACCATGGCCCATCCAGCCTTGCTGTAGTCGAGAGCAACTAGTTGGCGAATGCTCCTTCGGAGCCTCCCAACAATCACTTCCGGGCGCTGCCACTTGGCGTATTTAGCCGCCGTCACGTCTCGCGTTCTAAGTGTTTCCTTTAGATGTATATTTATTTTTCACATGCGTTTTTGGCTTTTTAGGTGGGTTTTTTCGATGTTCTGGTTTTCCACCAGTCATTCTTAGCTTTTGGCCGGAAAAAAATTCCACAAAAAACACTTTTTTTTCTCTTTCTCGAAGAGCACGGTTTTTATTCCTAGAGAGGAACGGCCGTGCCTCTCGAAAACGAAAGAAAATGAGTTTTATTTTTTTTACCTTTCTCCTCGAGAGGTATGGATTTGCTTTCGCGAGTGTGCCTCTCGAAAACGAAAAAAGTGATTTCTGTTTTTTTCTTTCGCGGGAGGCACGGCCACGCCTTTCAAAAACGAAAAAAATGTGTTTTCCTTTTTCTCTTTCGCGAGAGGCACAGTTTTGCTTCCGCGAGAGGCACGATCATGCCTCTTGGAAACGAAAAAAAAAACGTTTTCATTTTTTCCGTCCGTGAAAGACATAGTTTTTCCGTCCGGTTTTTTTCGTAAAAAAAATCGCCAAAACCTATCAACATGGGATCTAGTTTTGAAGATCTCAACACGAGGAATCCAACGGTGAAAACGTTTTGAGATTTGAGCGCACGGTTTAAGAGATAAGACGTTTTAAAAATAATGAATTTACAAAAAAGGGAAAACTATGTACAATGGAACTATATACTCTAAATGGATCACCGTAAAACTATATAGTGTCTAGGACACATCTGTTTGTGACATAGTTATTGCACATCTAAATGACTAAATCAAGCGTAAAAAGAAAAAGAAAAAGAAAAAAAATATCCACACGAATCGCCATGTAAGATCAATGATATAGGACTTAGACGTGCAATACTTATGTCACATCTAGATACGTTTTAGGAAAACCGATACTCTAAATGGATCTATCTTCAACACAACATCATGAGGCTTCTTCTTTCATTTTGGATCTTTCTCCTGCATTGAATAAGCCCGTCAGCCAATCGATTGAGCATATGACTCTTATAGGCATAGCTTTGTATGACTATTTTTACTTTTTGCATGACAAAGTTAGTTAGGTTCATGAAAGTCATATGACTATCCCTATATAGTATCAGTACCATAGTCACCATGGTTGTATAAATACTACCTGTTTCTCCATATTTAACCCATTCTAAATTCCATTGACGTTGAGTACTAAGAAGTTAATAGATGCGTTAATTCCTCCATATTTGATAGAATCATATGAGATATTGGATTATACCAAAACATAGAATGCTTAGGGTTCCGGTTGGACAGGCATGTCTTCCTAGTTATGTAAGCCATGGCTAGTAAACCTCATGCATCTCTCCTTCTCAAGAACATCAAGCCTTATGATACATTTCCATCTAAACTACAACAATCGCATCCACTATTGTGCCTATGTGGCTCTTGGATTGATCAACGTCTCTGCATGAGCGGAAGGTCGGCCAATGCCGGCGTTCGGGCACCATAATGCAACATGTTGTAATGGGGCGACGGTTGCTTCCTTGAATGCACCCAAGCGCGAGACCTCCATGCATGTATTTTCATCGGTGCATCATCTTCACTACTGCCCCGGTGGTAATTAGGCAAGCCTTCCGAGCATATCACATGATATGCCGACTGGGTTTGTTTGGTCTCCAGCACCACAACGTTTATGTTGGGCTTCTTCAGTAGCTCCATGTTGGGCGATCGAGCAAACTCTGCTAATGAAACCTGCAGGAGGGGGTCTGTTTGGTTGAGACGAGATGTGTGTATGTGGGAATTAGGTATGCATACTATTATGTAAAGACAGTTGTGGATGCGGTCATCGTGCAACCATTCGACGTTTGACTTGAAGTTGCTCCACACATGAGAATAAAAAAATTGAAATCCTAATTTCAGATCGTCCTCGTTTTAGAGGAACGGCCCCTCACGACCATTCTATTAGTCATGCCATTGTAATTAGCAGTAACAAAAGCATGGTTGCATAAACTGAGTTCATATCATTTCTAAAGATGATAGCCTTTTTACCGGTATCCGATTGCTACTTCGTGATAAGAATTGAAAAAACTGAAATAAAGCATGATTTACAAACTAAAAGTGTTCGTGTTAAGCAAAGATTACATTATCTAACACAATAGATGATTTTCTCACATGATACATAACAAAAACTGAAAAAACTCTTCCCATCTAAGTCATCCAAACAGTACCCATACAAGGATTTGTCTGACCTCAATTGCTAAAATATGTAGTTCATAGTAGAATTATGGGTATATCATAGTGTCACCCGAATTAAAATGTGGTTCAACGTGTCACCGTGTCACTAATACATGGTTCAAACTAGAAAAAACTCTTATATATACAACACAAGGGAAGTATGTTGATTTGCATCTTCAATATACCATAAGCTCTTTTCTGTAGTTTATAAATTTTGTTTTGCCAATCTCTCATGCATGGTATAAGCATGCACCGCCACCAATTGTGCATGATAAAATTAGTTAGTTCAGAAAATTTATATGACTGCCATATGATAGTTATCCTACCAGTATAAATACCAAGCTCTATTCAAGATTTGGCCCATTCTCAACTTGCCACTGTCTTTGAGAGTTATGTCGAGTATAAGATATTGGAGTATAACAAAATACTTCTTATGCTGCGAAATTACGTGCTAGACTAGTCCAACAACATGGACATGTTAGGCTAGCCACAACATACCAAAATCATGCTTGAGCATGAGCAAATAACATGTTACACTCTCTGATGCGATCGCTAGTGGCTTCTTCGGCATCTGAAATGCTGGTTGTCCTCTAAAGAAAAAAGGCGAACACTTCAAGTAACGTGCACAAGTCTTCGCTTGAGAGAATCTATACTGATGCATAGAGGAAAGGTGTACAATTCTGATGTCTAGCAATGTCATCATACTATTCCTAAGTGAAACAAAATCACTTGATGTGTACATATTGTTTTTCCTACAATGTTGTCAAAAATAAATATTTGTGTAAGTAGACTATATATAAGTTTATTATAACCTCTGTGCAACCACAAGTTTAGAAACATGCAAATTGTATAGTGCATATTTGTTTTCTGAACGAAAGTTGTACACTCTTATTAAATTGTGTTCTGCAAACAGTGACTTGCAGACATAACACTTGTAAGAATCGTTGGAACAAAGATAACAAAAAAGATTAGCATGAATGCTCAGGGTGGTGTACACAAACACAATCCGAGTCTATAATAAAGTTGATCATAAACCACATGTTTCTCACAGTCAAACTTTTAAGAGGTTGAGCACAGAGATTTCTAATTCCTCTAACAACACTTACAATTACAATGATAAGATCTTCCTCGCTGGTTCAGTGACACCTCCAAGCCCAATCGCGGTGAAAAACTTGATGGCGAACCTTGTGTTCTCGGCGTTGTCCCTGGGGAACAGGGCGTCACGGACCTCCGGCTCGTCGTCGTCGTTCATCCTCCGGCCGAGCACCCGGACCCCGAGCTGCTCCGCCATCTCCTGGAACATTACCTTCAAGAAGATGCGCGACGACGAGGTGGTGTCCTCCTCCGTGATCCTGACCCCGCCCAGCACGCCGCCCCATGGGACGGCGTCCGCCGCCAGCAGGTGCGCGAAGAGCCCCGCGGCGGCCCGCAGCTCCTCGGTGCCCATGCGGTGCGCCGCCGCGTAGCACCGCGCGAAGCACGCCTCGAAGCCTGCCCGGTACGCCCGGCCGACGCCGCACAGCCGCTGCCCGAGCTGGCCGCCTGGCCGTAGAACCTCGTGTTGGACGCCCTCTCCTGCTTGCAGCACTCGACCAGCATGGCGCAGAGCTCCACCTCCTGCCCCGGCCTGACGATGGACAGGAGCTTGTGCCCGGCCTCCTCGGCGCCGGCGCTCGACATGATCGTCAAGTATATCGTCCGCCGGAGGTTGATCAGGTTGGTGTCCGTCTCGTCCTGGATCACCTCCATGTCTTCCCCGTCGTTGTCGGACTCATCGTCGTTGTCTTCGTCTTGGTCGTCCCCGTCGGGGTCGACGCCAAGCATGCTTCGTTGGAGGTCCTCGTAGTATGCCTCGTCGTGCAGGAAGGTGGCGCTAGGCTTGAACACGTCGAGATGGGTCTCAAGGTCGAGCTGTTTGACATGGCTGTCCTCGAGGGGGATCTCGACCTGATGCGTGAACTGGTCCTCCTGCTCGACGAGGTCAAGCTCCGGCCGGACGGGCGGGTGCCCCCGGAACCGAGTTCTCCGGACGGCGAAGAGGCCCTCGATCAAGAACCCGACGCGCCGGTCCACGTCGGCGTCGACGAGGATGCACCGGAGGGCGTCGAAAACGGCGTCGAGCTCCCTGGGGCACGACTCGCCAAGGGCGGCGCCGCACTCCGTGACGACCCCGACAGCCACCTCCACGCCGTCGACCGTGGGCTCAGCGAGGAGCAACTCGACGAGCTCCAGCGCGAGCAGCTCGTGCGCCACGCCCTGGTTGACGAGGTGGGCGACGAACCTCGCCGCGGCGGCCAGCTGGGGCTTGTCGCCGACGACGTGGGCGCGCCGAAGTGGGATCACCAGGCGGACGAGGAGGAGCCGGCCGACGGCGGGGATCTTGGAGTTGACGACGGCCGCGATCGCGGCGAACACGTCGGTGAAGGCCGGGCAGGCGGCCTGGGACCTGAGGAGCGCGCGGCAGAGCAGGCCGCGCCCGCGGACGAGGTTCTCGGCGAGGAGCTCCGGCAGGACGTGGCGGATGTTGGCGGCGGTGGCCTTGTTCACGAGGCCGGTTATGCTGGCCCTCAGCGCGTCCCAGGTCCGCCGTTGGTAGACCGGACTTGACTTGTCGCTGCCGTCGCCGGCGTCTTGGCTGACTGCTGCTGCTGCCCAGGGAGGCGGGACGTACACGCCCGCACCGGAGACGAGCGGCTGCCGCGCCATCTCGGTCGTGAGCTACAGCTATCGTTAAGGCTTCGTGTTGTTTTCCGATGAGGCGGCTCGACCGTGTATATAAAGACGAGACAAACTGCGTTCTGATCCGAGTCGGTTTTGCCTGCCAAGTCGGTTCCAGAACGCAAGCATCCGACTTTGATCCGGATTTGCTCAGAAACGGGGCCGTTCCGGGTGGGGGAGGCGACTGAAACTCTAATAAATTCCAGTCGTCAGATTAAGGATCCGTTTGGTTAACGAACTAATTTTAAAGTGTGACTGTAAAAACGACTAATTTTGCCAAGCCATGAAGTGTGTCTATAAAAACGAACGCCAAATTTTGGCAAAAGTTGGCAAAAAAAAATGACTGTAACAAATGAGTCGGGCAATAAAATGTGGCAAACCAAACCGTAGCAAAAATCAAACACATGCCAACAAAATTGTGGCTGCCAAATTGAGGCTTGACAAAGTGTGGGAACCAAACACCCCCTGATAGTCTGCCCCCGTTGTAATTTATTTATGCCGAAATGTCCAACCTGCAGCTTACATTACTGAATGGTTACAGCGCCAGATCTATCTATGCTCAAACATTGGTCACATGATATTTCTGCTCATGGTGTTGTAAGTTGTAACTAGCAGTGCAATGATATAAGCATGGTCCATATAACTGGGTTCATATCATTTCTGAAGGCGCGCCGCCATTTTACAGGTATTTGAGTTTCACGCTTCATCATGATGCTGTAGCAGTCACCTCCCCGATTCTCTTGAGATCAAATATTTCAATCCAGTAGCCATCGGGATCCTTGATGAATGCGATGCCCTTCATTTTCCCTGCGGGCCAAGATACCGTTTATTACATCGCTGCACTAAGCATTAGTGAACAGATATTAAAGTAGTACTCCTTCCGTAAACTGATATAAGACGTTTTAGATAACTAAGGTAGTACTCCAAAACATCTTATATTAGTTTAAGGTGGTACAAAGGAAAATTAACATTTCCGGTCAAAACAATACTCGACTATGCTCAACTAGTGCAGTCATCAGCAGCAGATTTTATGCATTAGCTAGCACTACTCATACATCCATAAATTGAGGTGAGAAGTTTGAACGATTCAAGAGTAAAACTGAACTGGTTGACGAGATTTCAATGCATATTTTTCAACTTGTCAAGTGCATAGTGACTAGCAGCACCTACTCACTCAACTCCTAACAATAATTTGACATGAGGATGATGCAAATGGTCAAATCCAGATAAGTAGAGAACAGATCTAAAAAAGATCTGCTCGCTTGTTTTATACTAAAGCATAGTGCCACATTTCAAGACTAGATGTGTAGTACGACAAACAAAGCACAAAAGTCCACACCAGTAATGATGCAAACATTAGTGTTAATTCAAGCCAGAGGCAAACAGCTCATCAAAATTTACAGAAGACAATTTCACAACATATAAGAGAAATAGTGGAACATACATGTTGAGTTTGCCGTCTTCCAAAATAGGAAGGTCAAGGAAAGCTCAACAGCTCCACAGAAGATTGAAACCAAGCAATGGTTCGGAGATAACTCCAATTGAAGCAACGTGTAAGGGGAGGGCATCAACAGAAAAATGTCATCTCACCACCCCACACAAATATTTCAACATTTATTTTGTGAAAAATGAAATCACATATATAGACCATTCACGTGGAGACAGTTTAACTAAAGTAGCAGGCTGGTCCTAATTATGTTAGAAAATTCATATATACTTTTCAATCAACCAATGTTGTAACTCAAGTGTAACATCAAACGATGTACTCCCTCCGTAAAGAAATATAAGAGCGTTTAGATCACTACTTTAGTTATCTAAATGCTCTTATATTTATTTACAGAGGGTATATATCTTAAAATCAAATAGAATGTATGAGCTATAGAGAAAAATAAATAACAAATGATTAAGATGACCCATGCATATGTGTTGGCCACTGTGCTAGTGTGATTCGAAGCGTCTTACATGGTTTAGATTAGAATGCTCTCATTCACTTTACCTAAAGATTGTATAGAATATCGATTTGTATATTTAACATGTTGCGGTTTGCTTGTGCCAATTGGTTTAGCATAGAAGTTGCATGACTGTCCTAATATAGTTGTCCCTCTGCGTGACAAAGTTAGTTGGGTTCACCAACAATATGGATGTCCCACACATATGGCTCTAATAGGTATCCTAGAAGTATAAATACTACATGCTCTCCTCCCCATTTAACCCGTCCACAACTTGCCACAATGCCATTGTTGTTGACATTTAATTATGAAGTGGATAAATATATTTCTTCTCATATTAAATTTGAGTATTGAGATATTGGAGCACACCAAAATATTGTTTCTCTTGATAGGCTGGTCATAGATGAACATGACATATCAGAGTATATAAACCCAAGCATGATTAGTTTAGAAGCCCCGAAGTCAGCCTTCGGTAGATTCGTCGTCATAGTCACACATGTTCAACGCTTCACTCCACTTAACCAATGACTTGAAGCACAATAGAAGGGGCCAACACCCATTTACATGAGACAAGACGAGACACATTGCCTAAGTCTCTGGGGGCGAAATGTCCAAGATGCTACAGTGAAGTCTGTCCAAGAATCAGCAATAGTTGAGTGATCCAAGGAAGCCTTGAGCTTGCCAGATCTATCAAAATTTAGAAGATGTTGTGGTGTTAAGAGTTTTGTGCAAATGATCGCAAAATTGTAAACTACATGAAAGACATGCCTTGATTTTTTTTATTTAGATTGTTATTCGAGTAATGCAGGTAATGCATTCACCAATGAAATATAATATATTACTATGTGAAGTGCATCTAGTGAGTGGTAGAACCTATTACTCCACTCCGCTCCACTCGTAACAGGAATTTAACACGAACATGATACGAATGGTTAGAACAATATACGAAGTAGATGATGGATCTAAACCAGATCTGCCTAGTTGTTTTGCACTAAAGCCTGAGTATCACATTTCAACACACAACACAATAACAAAGCACAAAAATCATTTGCCTGATGTCCTGTATTATGCTAATAATGCAAACATTAATCTTTTGAGAAAAAGTGGAAAGATCACCTGCGTGATTTTAGCCACAGGCCAATAGATTATCAGAAATTACAAATGGCAATCCAGATAATAAAATAGAAATAGTGGGAACATGTAAAGTTGAATTGTCTTCGGAAGTAGGAAGGTGAAAAGCTCAATACTTCCACACAAAGTCAAAATCAATCAATAGTTTGGGGACAACTCTAGATGGAAGCAATGCATAAGGCTAGAAATCAAAAGAACATAGTATATCACCACCCCCCAAAATAAATGTAGTACAGATATTGCCGGAACAACTCAAATAATGAAACAAATTAGTAGTTAACAAGACAGTCCTATGGATACAAGTCTTTGAACTAAGTTTCTTGCTTTCTTCCTTAACATTCGCCATGATTTGTATTGGAAGTTCGATATCAATGCATATGCAACACCAGTTCACCACAAAATATTGACGATGTAAAAGTAGTAGGCAATATAGTTTTACCATCATCTGGTTTCTTCACAAACTCTACCCCAAGACGTTCAAAGCGCTCGCATGCCTTGTAGACATCATCCACAGTTACCCCTATATGGCCTGAATGAACAAAAATAAGATATGAGTGTTGCAGCATCTAAGAGATTCATGGTGAGTTTAAGCAAAAGCAGCGGTAACATTTTAACACATGAATTTTTGTTGCACATACCGAATCCACGAGGGTCTGAGTTCCCATTATGGTACCCTTTGAATTCAGGATCACTTTCTGTGCCCCAGTTGCTACAGTCAAACCAGGAGTCTATTAGTGGGCAATCAGTGCTACTGAGAAACAATCAAGGACATATTCACTCAGATAAAGAGAATATTAAAGAATAGCAAAACATACTGAGTGAGCTCGATCGTAGCCTTTTGCCCAAAAGTCCATCCAGTCCGCTGGACAGGATCAGCAGGAGCTGCGGACAGATCCTATCGGCAGTGGCAAGGTAAAGAACCACAGGCGTTAGCTGATTCAAGTAAACTGTCAAGTTCAAGTGCTTTATTGTTCCCCTAATCAAGAAACTCTTACCTCGTAACCAAGAAAATATAAACTGAATTTCATCTCAGGAAAATCCAACCTTTTCAGCAACCTGGTTTTGTTAACAAAACATAAAAGAAACAGCAAACAGTTAATATAGCATGACAGTGCAATATGGTTATGATGCACACTCATAGTGTAACTACATTTGATAAACTCTGCAATTTCCTATTCATTAGCATGTCTATGAACCTCTTAGTCACTAATTGTAGTCTGCTGCTTGTATACTTGGGAATTCATAACTTCAGTGCCTTATTGTACAAAATAAACATGTGGTAAATTATAACAATTTGGAACACATCTAGCAAGAGGCCAAAACTAAGGCCTTGAGCTTTGTGTTGTGCAGTAGAACTGAAATATACAGCCTATACCCTTTTGGGTCAGATCCTTGTTGCTTCAGGTACCAATTATGGAATTAAAACATTTCCACGCAATTACATACACCATAACTCACGTTAGTTTGCCATACATACAATAGGAGAAAATTCAGAGCATGACTTGATATGCAATGATACTAGCTTTTCTCGAAAACCAGAAAATTTAAATAGAACATTTACAGATTGCACAGAAGGAAATCGATGACCCATGGATGTTCTTCTCACATGCATGAAGACCTCATCTGAAAGAAGACAAAAGAAAGAAAACTCACGACATGCCCATCACACGCGAGTAGAAGTCAAGGCTCACTTTTGGGTCCTTCACACGGAACATCTGCAAGGAAAAAAGAGAGAGAAAAATATTCATTATGGTAACAGCAACCGACTGGGACAACCGGAAATGCCGCTAGTAACAAGCTGGTCCACCAACTGTTCGGCCAATTGCAGAACAAATGAAGTTTCATGGCCTACTACATTAATAACACTAAAAATTTCCTCAGTCTATTGCGAAGCATTCAAATCACACCTGTCAAACATACAAGCCCATGAAATCCCTCGATGAATTGCCTATGCTACACCCAAACACACAACTTCCAGCATTCCACGGAACAACTCCATACCACGAGTGTTGAAATGAACATATGCGCAGGCAGCAGCAAGCATACCGAGCCAAACAAACAGAGTGGGATGTTAAGCTAATATTGCAGTTGCAGAACCGAAAATCCTATCACATGGAACTGACAGAACCCATCACTTGGTCCCCGGCAAGTGTGAGTGCCGTTTCCTCCCTCCAATTTCACAACCTGAAACTACAAGCGCCCACGGACCACCAGCTGTTCGACGGATTGCCTCGGCCAAATCCGGCCACATGATCTCTCCCACTCCGCAGATCAAACCCGCGGAAGCGCAAACTTGTACCGGATAACGCGCATGCCCGCTCAATCGGCAGCTAAACGAAGTGGGAAACGGACGGGGTTGGCTTACAGTCTGCTGCATGAAGTAGCCCTTGGTGGCGGGGTCGACCTCGGCCTGCAGGCCCGGGTTGCTGGACGGCGCCTCCTTCTCCCCCGACGACGTCGACATCACGGCTGCGGCGAACGCGGCCTGGTAGAACCGGCGAGCCCGTCCGAATCCCTGCAGAACCACGACCAGAGGAAACCGTGAGCGGAAGTGCGAACGAAACCCGCGAGAGCGCGCAACGATCAAGCGAGCGGGGAAACGCGAAGACCTTGGGCTGGGCGAAGCGGGGGGCGCGCGGCGCGGAGGCGGAGGAGAGGCGGCGGAGGGCGGGGGAGAGGAGGGCGGAGCGGAGTGAGGCGGCGGCCATGGCAGAGCGGTACGGCGGGATTATTATTTAGGGGATAGAGGAAAGGCTGGGTTGGTGAGGTGGCGTGCGGTGTGCCGGTTCTGGACCGACCCGTCGGGTCGGGTTCGCTGGCAGGTGCGACGCGCCACGTCTGCGCGTCTGGCGGGCCACGTGTTGGCGACCGGCGCCGGAGAGAGATCCGGCCCGTCTTCCTCCCCTGCTCTGCTCTGCTCCGTCTCCGTTCCCCTTCCCCTTCCCCCAGTCGAGAGTCTCCTCCGCTGCCGGGCATCGGGTCCTTCTCCTGCTTCCCAAGCCGCGTGCGTGGTTCTCGGGGTGAGAACTGAGAACACCCGGCCAGGGGACGGGGAAAAAATTGGCGGTTGCTTCCCTCGCGCGTCCCCTCCTGATCCCCTTCTCCCCCCGTCGCGATGGCGGCGCCGCCTTCCACCTCCTCCTCGCCGTCCGGGGAGGTCCCCGTCGAGAGATCGCCGACTGACTTAACCGGCGGCGACGCCCAGGCAGCGCCCTCGAGGTATGCTCCGTCCTCCCATCTGTCTGTCTGCTCACCCCTCTTCGGCTCGTGGCTGTAGCAGGCACACAATTCGATCATTAGAAGCCTAAATTCCGATCGGCGCAACTGCCCACGACTAGCCAGAGTTGAGAAATTAAGAGTTACGATTTCGAATTTGGCCTCAGCGTAGCTATGTTCACTGCTCGAACATGGTTGCTGTTTCGCAGTGCAAATGGATTTTCCAGTTTTCTGAGGGCCGTCACCTTGGTAAAATTATACTATGCGTATGTACTCTTCGCAGAATACATGATCTGTTGTCTTGTACATGTTTCTGTTTTCAGGGCCGAATTGCTCAGCATGGTGAAGAAGCATTCGCATCTGATCGGGTGGACAGTCGTCGAGGCCGAGGACGATCCGTCAGACGTCGAGATGGACGATAAATTCTGGCATGAGATGCTTGATCTTTTCTTCGTGCGTGGTAGGGTCTCAAGGAGCAGGGAGGAGGACGACCTCGTCTTCTTTGTCAATAGCATGGTACCTTCTAGGCCTGCTTATTTTCCCCTGATACAATGTTGCCCTGTGCAATATGCATCTCACCGTTTGTTGCTGATGGCTGTAGATGCAGAAGATGGAAGATCTGCCTCCCTTTTTCGTGCGGAGATGGGCTCCTACGGTAAATGAAGCAACACTAAATGCACTTTACTTAAGATTTTTTGGCTAATTCTTGAGTCTTCCTTGGTAGTGTAGATTCAGGAAAAAATTATTCATGCTTTCTTGCATTTTGTATTTGTATGTCCTCTATTGTTGAGTTAATTCAGTTGCAACCATAACAAGTATGATATGTATTCAGTTAACCTAACAGTTTTTGTAACTTATTGTTAAAATAAACTGCTTTTCAAGGGAAAATGTTCCCATTATTTTATTTCATTAACCCTATATATAGAGAGAGAAAATTACTGGGCTAAATATGCTCCCTTTTTGCAATTGCCAGCTTGAAAAGCTCATCAATGCTAATTCAGCTGAGGTTGATTGGGAACGTTCCTTCTATTTGAATTTAGTCGCTCACACATCATATACCGTCACAGTGGCATTGTGCAGGTATGTTTCTGTGGAACTTCTGCTAAGATCTTACAAGCTTTATATGCTCTGAACAATTAGCTATAGCTATGCATAAGAACAACTAAAAACCTTTTTTGGTGATCTATTGTGGTGTCATGGCTGGTGTGCAAGACACTGGAGTTGAAACATATATTCAGGAGGTGCCACCGTATAGAAGAGGCGTAATAAGGTGGTGCAGAGTGTGTGTGTTTTCAGCATGGATGTGGCCGTGTGTTGAGCTGAACAAATAGAGAGAAATCTACCAATTATCCTCCTGCTCTCTATTATTCCTCTTCTTCTCCAAGCCTTTGGGCTTGCTATCTTCATCACGTCTTGGTTGGTGGTACAATTTCACTTTTTTCATTAGCTGTCTGAACAATTTGTGACCACAAATTTATCTTTCAGCATGAGTTTGCGCTAGGATGTTAAGGGACTCACATATCGTAGAGTGCCAGTAGTATCGATTGTCATGCACAACAAAACTTATTTTCTCATAACTCCCTTCAGTAATATTTAATGGCTGGTTATGTGCTTCTTATAATCTACTTCCACAGTATCAGCAATCTTCGCAATCGTGCAGACAAAAGCAAGCGGTTGCCTCCAATTTATAAGGTTTCGAAAACTGTATATGCATCCCCTAGCCGTGTTAATTTCCGCCTTGATCAAAGAAAGGTATTTTTTTTCTGGTATCATCATTTCAGAGAAACAGCCTTTCAATATAAATAATCTGTCGTAACTCATATCTCTTTAATAGGCTGTAGAAACAGTACCTGCATATCCCAACATTTATTTCTCAGTTGATGACTTCGATGATCCTTTTGATGCTGTGGTGAGTTCTGATTTACTTCTCCCAAAAATTACATAACATCGTGTTCTGGCAATACTTTCCAAATGTTGTAGATGCCTGTGGTTTTATCACTGATATTCCGTTGTTTCCGTAAAGAGTAAAGTGATCTTGTAAATTTGAGCAGGTTTTGTCAGACCCAGAACACTGCTATTGTGTGATTCTCAATGCGCATGATGGGGCAGCATTTCCTGAAGAACCTGAATCAAGCAATGTTAGTTCAAATATAAAATCTGGGTTCAACTCTGGGAGCAGTGGAGAGAACCCACCAAAGGTTCACTCTCTTCCTAAATGAAGGTTTCTTTGTAACCTTTTTTAGATTCATTATGTATGATAATATTGCTAGAGAGGATGTCCAGACAACCCCCTGAACTATGGCGGTGTGTATTGTTCAGGGGGTCGACCGGACATCTTCTCTATAGTTCAACTATCTTACAAAATCCATCCCTGAACTGTAAAACCGTTGTCTGCGCTCTGTCGTGTGAAGCAGCTTTCCCAACCAGCCCTTCTCTCTTCTCTCTTCTATTTTGTTCTAAACTGCAGCTTCAGTGACATCCCACCCACAGTAAGGCCAAGGGCCTCTTATAAGTACTGCAAATATCTATCTGTCTGCTCCCTATTCTTTTTTGTTTTGTTGATCTATATTTAACCACTCTCTGCATGTCTGCATTGAAATCCATATTACTCTGTGATGTAACTCTCCAAAATTCATTTTACATTTCATTCAAACCATACTATAGCACTCCTCATCCTTCGCAAAAGGAATCCTGGATTTCATGCTGATTTGGTTACGTGGAGCTAACTATGATTTCTATTGCAGAGAACTCTCTTCTCAGGCTATGTCAGCTATCAAAATGTCCGGGAAGCTTATGATGGTTAGTATTTCATTCATTTACTTTGTTTACAGGGAAACTATTGCGCTTGTGGTCGTATTATGAAGTACTGTTTTCTGCAAGTATTTTGTTCTCAGCAACTAAGCATGATTCAGTCTTCAGTAATACTACTTCTAACTGCTTGACACTATGCTCAGCCTAGATAGGAGATGCCCTGTTTGAGATTTTGATATACTTTATTGTTTTCTAACGTGTACTTGTCCTAATGTTATCAGCTGGCAGATCCAAATTCGGGAGCTTCCTCTCACTTGGGCAGGACAATACTAAACTCGATAAACTTTTCATGAGGGGCCCTGAAGGACGTGGGGAAGTTGAAGTTGCTGTTTCTGGGATTGCAGGTTTTCTATGCTCTGTCTATTCTCTGAAAACCGTACCACTTATTGGTGCAACCTAGTTTACAATTTGCTTCGTTGTGACCAATACTAACTTTATACACAACCCTCAAATATGCCCATGCACTTTCTGTTTTGCTGTAGTTTTCGACTTGTCAAACTGAAATGGAATGTCTTTTATTAATCAGATCAGAGCCGCGAGAGACCGAAGAAAGATTCAGGAGATAACTTCCGGGTTCTTGTTCGTAAGGCGGCTTCTGCTGCATCAAAGCTAGCAGAGCATGCCTTCGAGGCTGCATCTGCCAACAAACGATTGGATGATAAGCTTCTTCCGCTCAAGTGTTGTTTGATGTCGGTATCTCTTCCTTGGGACTTCATTGCCCACGACCTGTTGCACAAGGTATGGTCTTCACTGTTACTCCTAGATAATGTCCGAACGATGTTGATGTTTAAAATTGTTGGAAACTAGCCCCCTGCCCCCCTTCTTATTTTGGTCGTATCACAGTCATGCATTTTATATTATATGCCATAACTGAGTGAGATTATTGCTCATGTACTTGTCTATGTTATATTTTACCTGTATCACAGAACCTGGTCATATTTTCGATGTGATTAAGATTGTGAAGATAAATATTGGTGTATACCTGTGAAAAAAATATATACTATGAGTGTATACTATGAGCTTAAATGGTGTTTCCATGGGCATAATTGCTTGTAAATGATTATATACGGCCTTCAAACATATATTTTATTGGCGACTGATTGAAATACAGCTAGATTAGGTTCCCCTCGTATTTGGTGTAATTGTTCAGGTCTATTTTGTTTCTTAGTTGGTGTTCAGGTCTAACTAGTTCAACTCAGACGATAGTGCTGACATATATTCTGCCAATGTAACAGGAAACACCACCTCTGGACTTCTGAGGCTGCAATTCCACCATGACGTCAAGGGTTGTTCTTGGAATTTCCACGCATGCAACCAGGAAACTTCTGCGCAATCTCCGCCGTTGTAGAGATTGCGCAGAAGTTTGTGGTTGGATGTGTTGCGGACTTCTGTAAATGGCGTGCGAGAAAGACGAAGGATGGAGCTACCCAAGAAACTGGGATATGATGTGCGTTGTGTACTTTGTTAGATCAAAACTTGGTAGTGCTTGAGCCCCGTTTCTGTGTTTCTGTGTTTCTGTGCTGCAGGCTAGATGACTAGGGCATGTAAATATTCAGCGCTTCTCTCTCTGTGGGAAAATATTCATTGTTTTTTTTTCCGTTGTTTTTCTTTATTGTTATGTCGTGCGCGTCAAGCGAGCAAATCTGCTGCACGGTCTCTGTGGGTGGAGAAGCCGTGCCCGGCATTTGCCCGGACTAGTGGTAACAGGAACAGGGAAGCTGGTCCTTTGCCCCTTTTTAGCTCACACTGTTTTTATGATAAATTTAAATTTTCAGTTAAAACCGGACTGAGTTCTGCTTTTCTTTTTTTATGATGATGGGAACCAATACAGTAACACAGTACAAGTTTTACAAACTAACTAAAAAAACAAGCGGTACTCCCTCTGGCCCTTTGATTTATGTGAAGTCAAACTTTGCAAGTTTTGACCAAATATATATTGAAAAATATAAGTATCTATAATTCTAGATATATATTCCATGACATTACATTTCGTAATGAATCTAACAGTATTAGTTTGGCATTGTAAATATTGTATTTTTTCTATTTGTTTGGTCAAAATGAAGATGCTTTAACTTCGAATAAAACTTGTACGCGGATAAAAAAGAACCAGAGGCAGTACATGGAGCAAACGATGCACATTGCAACGTGTTTAATTAAATAGAACGATTTTCGTGAAGTGCTTGCGTCTATGATAGTGATGCCCCTTTACGAATAAGCACGCCGATCCTTAAGCAAAATCCATCTGTTTTTTCTAAACAAGTTCCTAAACACGTTGCATTGGACCTTTAGTATAAAATCGTTTCTAAACTTGTTTTCCATTTTAAATAGTATAAAATCGCGCACTTCCATGCAGTTTACCTAATTTATATACACCTTTAGATTCCCTCTGTATCAGGAAGTCATCGAGGGATAATGACAAAGAAATATGAAAAGAAAAATGTAGCTAATTAACAATACAGACATTTAAAATTAATAAGATAAGATGAGAGGCTAATAATATGGTGGGCTGCTATTAAACGGATTTGAAAGGGCAACATTCTATATGTGGTAACAGATTCATGAGATTTGCCTAAAAAAAGATTCATGAGATATCCTTGAAATGCAAAAGGTAGCCAAAGGGGACGGTACAAACGGGGTGCTAATGAAAATAATTCGAAGGCAACTCCATCACGTGTCGGTTTGAAAGTCTCAAGAAAAAAATATTATTAACAAGGTTCCTGGTGCTGATCATTTTAAACTGAATTTGTTGTTTGTTTGTGTCCTTCACAGCATTAAACTATTATGGTAAAAGCGAGAATCGGATTGTGTAGATGTGGTCGAGGTCTCAAAAATGACCTTGCGTCAACATCTAGGCCATGCAATTCTTTATTATTTTCAGGCTTATGTGAAACATTGCTCGTGTAGTGGATAATGTGACCATCATCAACAATGTGACAAAGAAGAGAAATGGTAACATAGATAGAGCGAAAGGGATGAAGATTTGTTTCTCCCGTTGCAACGCATCGGTCCTTTTGGTAGTTATAATATAATAGATGTTCAATCAGGGCTAACCTATTAAAAAAACTAGTAGAATGCCCGTGCGTTGTCATGGGCTTTTAAAATATTTTGCTGAAGTTATAAAAAAGTAATACATGTTAAATTTCACATATAAAGACAATATAACACGGGCACAACCAGTATACAAAAAATAGGCCAAATTAGTTGAATACAAAATACAATATGGTGGAGGAAAGATCAACAATAACATGAAAAAAATACCTTGTGTGATAACATCTGTATTCACTTTTTTGGTTTGTTATGAGATATCATCGCTTGCATATTATTATGTTGTAGATATCTCTATAACTTTCGGCCCCTTCCTGCAACTGTCGCCTTAGAACTTTTGTTGGTGGATTCCTTTTAAACATCGCCAGAATGCATCTCCATGTCTTGCATGTTTTGAAGAAATAATAGGAAGCATTTCACGATGGATGGCCAGCCCAAGTTTGGGCAATCATCTGATGCTTTCATATTGAATGCTTGCGTTTCTTTCCATGGTCGCACTCCGCATGAGGCCACGCATCATTGATCTCTTTCGACCACTTATCCCCCTTTCAACCACCTCATCCTCCCCCTACGTCTCTCTTCCGTACTACCTTATAGCTATCTCTTAGCCCACCTACCGCCATGGATGGAGCTCCCTCGATCTCACACAAAGCAACAAAAAATCTCCATCGAGGACTACCTTGCACTTTATGCACGTGATAGATAGTCATGGATGCGTCCGTGACCTCCTCCTCCCATTTTTGTCTCTCGTGCCAAGTCGTCATCCTTCCTCTAGGAGCTACATACATGGCGTCGCCGGACGACAATTCTATATCCATGGAGGGTGGTGTTGCGTCCACGGTAGCCACATGCTGGAACCAGCTAGGCATGGTGTTGGAACCGACAAGGGCGATGCTTCAACCAGGGCCAGATGTTGGAACCAATAGGACGCGATGCTGGAACCAGCAAGGTGCGGTGCTAAAACCAGCCAGCAGGGACAAGTGGAGGTCCGGCGATTTTTTTTTGCTGGAACCAATTTTGTTGTTGTTGGAAGCAGGTTCAAATTTTGCTACTGCAGTCTTCGGCTTTTATTGACATGAACCCCATTTTTTCTCTTGCTGCTATGAGGGGGGGATGACATGAGGGAAGCGACCAAATCTGACAGTTGTATGTGGGGAATCGGGCGGCTGCACGATGACCGATTCAAATTTCGACCGATGCCTAACATCGCCCGCAAAATAATAATATAAAAATGCACCTATTGTATCATCATATATAACACACATACAAAGAAGGATTAGTTGTATATACCTCTTCTCATGGTGTTTCGGTCCGATTCATCATTGTTACGTAACTGATTTTGTCAGTTGATGTTTTTAAAACATCATCTAAATCCATACTTTTTATCTCTTATGAACAAAGTGAACAAAATAGAAATGATATTTTATACTGCATTATATGAATATATATATATATATATATAAACAAAAGTAAGACTAATTTATACTACATTATCTTTTTTCTTAAAAAACACAGATGTATTTTATTTTGCATAAAGGAACTGTTTTTTTTAACCAATATAGGAGTATATCCTTATCCTCACACCGCCACCGGTCCTTCTCACTCTCTCCACCTCATACTCTCACAGACACCCGCTCACTCCCCCCACTGCGTACGTACCATGGATGGCGTCGCCCGCATCGTCCTCTCCCCTGCGGGCGACATCCTCCTCTCCACGCTACGGCGTTGCTAATCGGCTTCTCTGCCAGCAACCTCTCGCGTCGCCGCATCCGCACCGAGCCCGCGCGCCCCCCCGTCTGGCATCCTGGTCAGCCTGATCTGGCTGGTCGGCGCAGAAGGGCTCCCTGCTGACGGCGCCTTCGTCCTCTACATCAGACACGGATATGTTCCCGGCACCGTCGTTGTCTACATCGGGTCAGCGACGTGCCGGCGTCCTTGTCACGGCGACAACAGCTTCACGCGTCGGCGTCCTTGTCGTGGCGTCTGCCCAACCTAAGCTACTAAGCTCCTCCCTCTAATCCCCCCCGGCGCCCCCGGCCTATCTGATGGAGGATTTTCTCCCCTTCATCCACCCCGAGCTCCTCTCTCAGTAAGTTCCTCTGCTCGCCCCTCTTCATTTGCTTGTGCTTTCCATCTTATGCTATTGCTTGATTGCTGCTCCATCAATCAAAATTCGTATAACTAAATTATAAAAGCCAATACACATGGAAAATGTACCATCTATCAAATTTCAGAAGTGTATATGTACTTGGTCTAAATCTGTATAAGACTATGCATGTGTCAACGATACAACAATTGCTAACACTTGATAACTGAATCTTAGCTATCTGTGAAAACAAGACAAAGTAGTTGTTGTTGTTGTGTGACCATGGGCCTACATAGATGCTTTCTACTGCTCATGTGGTGCTTGGTGCTTGTGTTTTTTGGTGTTCAAATTACCCCTTGTTGTGATGTGTGTGTTCTTGTTGCGGTGTGCAGTGATTTCCAAACCACTGTTGTGCTGCGAGGAGGGTTAACAATGCACTTGTTCTCTTCTTCCACGGGTTATCAGTGCACTTCTTCTACATGTACTACTCTAGCGAACCTTTGCGGATCTCATGTGCTGAGTTAAGTGCTGCAGAGGGGATGGTTCTTAGAAAATCACTGCACAATAGAAAAGTGAGTAGAAAATACAACATAACAGTGAGTAGAAAATACAATTACCTGACCTTCTGTTTGTTTATTTTCTTCTTACTGGATTATCCTTCAACTAACAACAATACACTATATCTTAGAGGTTTTCTTCTGAACAGTTTAGCTCAAGTTGCTCGCTGGCATGCTTGACCTAAACTTTCTTTTTGTAGGTTGTGCTAGCAGCAGAAACATGAGGTGCCTTAGGTCGCATGGCTAGGAAGCTGCCAATTGATCAGTTTGAAAACAATGGAAGAAGGGTTATCTATGGCACTTATGAGAATGCAACTGCAGTCAGAAAATTGCTGGATTGGCAATTGTCTATTAGTAGTGTGCCCACAAAGGTATTCTACTCTGCGAAAACAAAGTTATGTGTGAAAACATGACAAATTACTTTATTTTTTATTTGAAGAATCTGTATGATAAATTTGTTTGAGAAATGCGAGTATATAGATGAAACCTATTTAGAGAAAG
The DNA here is from genome assembly GCA_022496015.1 of Hordeum marinum. Taxonomy (NCBI): domain Eukaryota; kingdom Viridiplantae; phylum Streptophyta; class Magnoliopsida; order Poales; family Poaceae; genus Hordeum; species Hordeum marinum. The sequence continues at coordinate 38,879,478 of CM039673.1, forward strand.
ATTTCTAATTTGCCTTTATGGATTATCTTTTGGGGTATTAATATGGGAAAGTAAATGCACAATCAGCAGTGTGTTATTGCTGCCATGATAAACTTTCATATATGTTCAATTCTTATATCAAGATTGCAAGATTGTCATCATTTAAAAAAAAATGTTGTTAATGTTGGACTGGTTGCATTTACAGCCTGAAGATAGCTAGTATCTTTTTTTAGAATGATGCACTTAATGTATTAGAATTGTATGATCAATACTTCTATCTAATCTATTCACCATATCTAGATATCTGGTTATTCATTCTATGAAATGTGAAAGATCTATTTGAGTAGTATATACTGCCTCACCTCTTTGAGCCCTGTAGCATCACCTTAGCCCATCCTGGGTGGGACACTGGGTTACAAATTTGCTGGTAACCTGAAAATGGGAAAGGCCTGGTGCGTGTTGTTGGGCCTTGAGGCACCCTACATGGACGAGGGTTTGGCTGCAGCCATCGTTCGCTGCTAGCTCCCGTCTCCTCCCCCAAAACCATATAGATACCGCCATATTGGATGATTACTTTATCCACAATGAACCATTTTCTACTTAGCATTCTGCTGCGATCAGAAACTTTAAGAGTAGTTACTTCATGGCTTTTGCCTAAAAATGTTCTTTCTGGTAGACATTAGTATGTAGTCTGCAATTAATTGCTAGCGACATGTACTTACTGTTCTTACTGATTATGTGGCATGGAATACACTGTTCACAAGCAAACTTAACTATACAAACATATTAATATATGTACCAGAGTGACAGCTCAAGTAACATCTGAATGAGTATATTAGCATATTCTAGTTAGTAATTGATTGCTAACAAACAGTAAACAAAGAGAAATCCATAGTGAGTAGTATGATCGGAATTATTTGCTCACCATCTGAAATAACCAGAGATTGTATATATGAGAAGTCAAACCAGAGTTCAACATCCAGTAGTTCAGTTGCAAGGTCTAGCAAGCAATTTAGTAGAATGCCTTGACTTCCCTCTGTCTTTTTGTCTGTTATAGGTTTCAGAGTAAGAGAGGATGTAACTGATGGTATCATTTGTCAGTTATAGAAATACCATCAGTTACATTTGTCAGTTACAAAAATACCATCAGTTACATCCAGACAAAAAGACAAATGCTTCTACATCTAACTTTGAGCAGTTCAAATAAGATCGCATGGTTTTTAAAATTGAGAATATATTTTTATTATACGGAGATTGATCGACGCATAGGGTGAGATGATGAGTGGCCACATAAGAGGCGAAGGATAGAAGTGACACTAATAAACAAATATATTTTCTAGCAACTAATATTTCGGAGATTGTCATTTTTATTTAATATCAATTAAAGAGAAGACTGTTTGAACGGAATAATCACAAGTTCTAGGAAGTTTCGTCGTGGTTCTTGCAGCTGCCAATGGGCCTTCTGTTGGAAATATGCCCTAGAGGCAATAATAAAATGGTTATTATTGTATTTCCTAGTTCATGATAATTGTCTATTGTTCATGCTATAATTGTGTTAACCAGAAACCGTAATGCATGTGTGAATACATAGACCACAACATGTCCCTAGTGAGACTCTAGTTGGCTAGCTCGTTGATCAATAGATGGTCACGGTTTCATGACCATGGACATTGGATGTCATTGATAACGGGATCACATCATTGGGAGAATGATGTGATGGACAAGACCCAATCCTAAGCATAGCACAAGATCGTGTAGTTCGTTTGCTAAAACTTTTCAATGTCAAGTATTGTTTCCTTAGACCATGAGATTGTGCAACTCCCGGATACCGTAGGAATGCTTTGGGTGTGCCAAACGTCACAACGTAACTGGGTGGCTATAAAGATGCACTATGGGTATCTCCGAAAGTGTTTGTTGGGTTGGCACGAATCGAGACTGGGATTTGTCACTCCGTGTGACGGAGAGGTATCTCTGGGCCCGCTCGGTAAGACATCATCATAATGAGCTCAATGTGACTAAGGAGTTAGCCACGGGATGATGTATTACGGAACGAGTAAAGAGACTTGCCGGTAACGAGATTGAACAAGGTATAGAGATACCGACGATCGAATCTCGGGCAAGTATCATACCGATAGATAAAGAGAATTGTATATGGGATTGACTGAATCCCCGACATCGTGGTTCATCCGATGAGATCATCGTGGAGCATGTGGGAGACAACATGGGTATCCAGATCCCGCTGTTGGTTATTGACCGGAGAGGTGTCTTGGTCATGTCTACATGTCTCCCGAACCCGTAGGGTCTACACACTTAAGGTTCGATGACGCTAGGGTTATAGGGAAATGGTATACGTGATTACCGAAGGTTGTTCGGAGTCCCGGATGAGATCCCGGACGTCACGAGAAGCTCCGGAATGGTCCGGAGGTAAAGATTGATATATAGGAAGTCCAGTTTTGGTCACCGGAAAGTTTTTGGGCTCATCGGTAGTGTACCGGAAGTGCCGGGAGGGTGCCAGAGGACCCCGGGAGGGGTGTGACGACCATAGGACTTTGTGGGCCCTTGGAGGAGGTGTGCCAGCCCTTTTTGGGCTGGCCAAGACCTTCTAGAAAGGCCCATGCGGCTGGGATCAAGAGATAAAGGGCAAAAGGGTTTTGAAAGAGGAGATCCACCTCCCTTGTGGGAGGTGGACTCTATCCCTAGTTCGGCCGAACCTCTCCTCCTTGGAGGAGAGGCCAAGGCAGCCCTCCCTCTCCCTCCTCCTATATATATGCAAGGGTTTGGGCTGATTTGAGACAACGACTTCTCTCTCTCTCTCGGCGCAGCCCTATCCTTCTTCTTCCTCCTCCGCAACGCTTAGGCGAAGCCCTGCCGGAATACCTTGCTACTCCACCACCACCACGCCGTCGTGCTGCTGTTGGAGCCCTTCCCCAACCTCTACTTCCTCCTTGCTGGATCAAGGCGTAGGAGATGTCACCGGGCTGTACATGTGTTGAACGAGGAGGCGCCGTTGTTCAGCGCTAAGATCGGAATCCATCGCGATCTGAATCGCTGCGAGTACGACTCCACCAACCGCGTTCTTGTAATGCTTCCGCTTACCGATCTTCAAAGGTATGAAGATGCAATCTCTCCCCACTCGTTGTTGGTTTCTCCATAGATAGATCTTGGTGATACATAGGAAATTTTTTGATTTACTACTACGTCTCCCAACACCTTCTTACGTATATTCTTAGTAAACATAATTGTAGCTTTTGCATCTTCTGAGAACTATCTAGTTACACATCTTTAAGTGCGATAATTTTGTGATCCTATTAGCAGGAAAAATGCGTTCCTTGAGCTAGAAGGGCTTGGCTACGAGACAAAAAATAGGGTGGCCCTAGTCTTCTTAACACACTCTCTATGGTATGTATATTTGCAAACAAGAAGCGTCTGCAATCCATAATATTTATGTTTACAATTAACGAACTATATCCTGATATTCCCTCTGATTTTTTTTTGCATCCTGATGTGATGATAGGCAATGATTAGGGCCATATTCTTCTTAACACTAATGAATGGCCTGACGAGACAATAAAATATTTCAAATCAATGCTAGTCCTGAAAAAACATTAGCTTTGCCTTCACATAGTAGGTTCATGTCAGTCTCATTGATACAACAATCAGGGTACATAGTAATAGAAAAAAGGACATAAAACTTGATTCAGGCAAAAGAACACATGCTCAGGTTATGTGTGATCTTAACAACAAATAATTTCATGCATGATACATGTAGATACAATTCTTTTTTATTATGACAACTTTCTGTGATTCTCTTCAAGATCACATAACCTTCCGCATGAAATCACAGCAAGTCAGTTATATATTATACGATAGATGAATGTTAAGCATCATACACGTATTGAGAAAGACTGGGACAAAACTTAAAAGATAGGACATGTCCATACTGTTCATACAAGTTTAGTTTGAAATAGCTCCAATAACCCCCACGTTGTTCCAAAATATGCACTCGTAATAATAAACTTTCTGATTCATAGTGATAGATTTTAGGAAATATGGAGTTTGTAATTAATTGCCAATGACATTTAAATATTGTTGTTTTTGATTATATGGCATGGAGTACACTGTTCAGAAGAAAACTTAGCTATAAAAATATATTAGTACATGTGCCACGGTGACAGCTTAAGTAAAAATCACCTTCAGATGGGCAAGTTTATTTCACTAAACAAATGGATTCCATCAACAACACGGGCTCTTGAATTATTTTTTGAGTTATATAATTATAATGCATATGAATTTTAGCACGTAGAGATGATATGACACGGGAACAATTGCTTCACTTGCAATGCAAATCCATAATAAAAAAAACAAATTGATGACGTGTCCATATAACAAATTGAGCGCTGATCCAACTAATTCCATTACAAATAATTAAGATCTACTTGATGCGCTGAAGAAATTCTCTCACAATATCAGGAAACTTGTCTTTAGCTTCATTCCCATGAAGTTCTAGCAAGTATAATAAGAATTGCTTCCTCAACTCATACCCGTCCTGCACAAGCAATATATGTAGTTAGCGCGGATATTTTCACATGGAATGTCTTAAAACGTGTAATGGACAATACTTACCGTGCTGACTGGCTTGACCAGTTCTTTACCGTTCCACCAAAGCATAAAATGAAAAACAAAAAAACCAGGCACATCCCTGGAATTTCGAAAATTTATATTATATACAATACAGTGAAAACAAAAATAATTTTTTGTATTATGAATTTATTACCCGTGTGTGCTCGTTGGAATATTAGACAGAAATAAACGTTGCCATTTAGATATATCGGAATTCCAGTCGGGTTGCTTTATTTCGAGAGCTTTTTTGAATTCCCTCGCAAAACCTTTTAACTTCAGTACATGCCTCAAATGTTTATCCTCCGACGATTGTGATATATGAATAGGGTCCATAATGTATACACGGCGTGCCTCTTTGTCGATGACGTACAAGATGTATCAGCCAATGGATGCATACAGAAGATAAATCTATAAATGGTAGCAATTAGCAACAACAATAAACCATGCCAACAATAGCCAAAATACCTTACTTACCACGTTGCACGATGAGATGTTGTTGTCTATCCCAGGCCAGCCATCAAACAATGTTGCCAACGTTTGAATAGTTTCCTTCTCGTAAAACTTTTGATCTCGTGTTGACTCTAGCATCATAGACTGAGTAAAAAAAAGGAAATATTGTTTCAATATGTTTATAATAATGCCACTGGATGAAGAATTATGATAACTTACACAAAAACGCAGATCCATGTAGTGTATAAGAGGGTTTGTAAACAATACTCCCTCGTCGCACGCGAGTATACGCACGGCAATGTTGAAACAATCCATGTACATACCTTGCTCCATGTTAAGTATGCCCTGAAATTTTTTGAGACTTAAACACATTGGATGTGGTGTCGAGATTCGGACCCATTCCTTCCTAAAAATTGGATGGTATAAGTAATAGTAATGTATACTTGTATATTACATAATTATAAATATAAATGATGCTTACTCCAAACACTCAACGTCATCGATCGACATGATGTAGTTGCACACGCCGACAAGTAAATCACATTGATCAATGGGCATGATGGGGATTGGGGTGGGACGTTTGTCTTCGCATCCGTCAGGTGGATTATCTAGGATCTCAATATCGGAATTAGGTAAGACTACTTCATCGTCGGATTGATAGCATAATGGGCATCCTTTTAGCTTATTCAGTTCCGAATCAAGTAAAATGACAGCTAATTTGGTCGAAAGTGTTTTATATCCTCGTGAAAAAATTTACAAACCAATTTTGATCTAATATTTTGAGATTAAATAATGAGATAATGTACGAAAATGAAATACCTGGGTGAAATCATCAGATAGTGCATCAACTGTCCAATATTCCATATAATTTAGCATAAATAATCCACATGACGTCCTATAATATTATAAAATGATGCTTTAGAATATCACCCATAGGAATCTAATAAGCTTCTATGAACTAATTGATACGAAACATTATTTTGCTAACAATATGTTTTTACATGATATAATTGTGTTCATGAGTACCAAACATATTAAATTTCAGTTTGTGACAAATGCTTACCCATCCGTTTGTATTGCCTCCTGGAATTGTTCTACAATCTTCCATTTTGTAACATTGAGATCGAGCCAATTATGATCTCTGTTAAACTTCGGACTCTGTTCTCCAAGTTTCAAACGCTTCTCAAGTCCTAGTAACTATTTTACATGAGAAAATACATTAGGGATTAAGGCAAACAAAATATATGTCAACGGGACCAAAAACAATAGATAGTTACCGTAATGGCAAGTTCACTCCGTTTTATCTGAGCACCAAGTGAGTCCAATACTTGTGTTTTTTGGCATTGACGACTGCTAGATACCAATGGTGCCTTGAAATATTAATCGGAATGAGTAGCTGGTGTAAACATCATATAAGTTGCAGGCACAATTGGATATATATATATCATAATATAGAAGGATTAATTAAAAATAATACACCATTATATGCATGGGTGATGAGGCTGAGTAACCTTATCTTGTTGTAGATAAGTATTAACATGTTGTACGATGTGACGATATTTTGATGGGTCTATGTCCTTTTCTCCTTCTTTTATCTGACGAGAGACAAATGTGCTAATAATATGTATATTTTCACCCGCCCTGACTCGTAGATGGTCGTGAGCAGGCATACAATATATATAAGCATTTATCACCTATAACTCCAAGTTTAGAATTGATTATGTTAATACATATTATATTTGGTTTGCCAAAGATTAAGAACAAAGTGATGCAATTGGACTTACACCATCGTGCAAGAACATGTCATCTCTCATAAGGCATTCCAAATCATCATTTGATAACAAGGCATCTTCAATGTCCACGAACTTGGTTTTCTTGGGGGCAGACTTGATTGATTCAATGACCGTAATATCTCTAGAGGTACAAACATAGTTTGTAGTTATGATTAAAAAAATTATAATCAGTATAAAATATGAGCCAAATAAGTTGAATGCAAAAAAGCAACATGACGAGATAATCCCAGTTAATAACACTTGAAAAATACCTTTTGCGATAATATTCAAATTGGCATCCCTTTTTGGTTTTTTATGAGATATCGCCGGTCCAACATCATTATGTTGTATTAAACTTGGTGAATATTCGGACCCTTCGAGCAAAGTCAGTTTAGAGCCATTGTCGATGGATTCTTTTTGAACATCTCCAAAATCCATATCCATGTCTCCTATATTCTGTGAAAATAACAACATATGAAAAATAAATATTTTTATTATCATGTATAACATGTATAAAAAGAATGATTTTCTATACAGACCTCTTCTCGTGTTGTTTCAGTCATGTGTGTCATCGTTACATCAGTGCGTATGTCAGAACCTGTTTCATACTGTATCATGTAACAAAAGTGGAATTTAAAATATAAATGATATTATATAGCATCATGTCAACATATACTACTTCTAGTGTGGATATCTTATGTTGGTCTTAGTATGTTTGTAGAGGTGATTGTGATTGTTACATTTTTATGTTTCTCCATACAAAAATAATTTGTCCTCCACCAACGCGTGTGATTGCAAAATCACTATACGATAAATGATGTTGTTTTAGTGTAGCAAGTTGAACAATACTGAAACCTTTTCTGCTGCTGTTGTAGTGTAGCAAGTGATGTTGTTTTAGTGTAGCAAGTGGTTAAATAAATGGAGTAAAAGTGCAGGACTTAAACCTTTTCTGCTGCTACAAGGAGCAATTCAAATTAACTGAAATCTTTTTGGTTAATTTAAATTAATTGAGACCATTTTTTGTTAATTAGATTAACTGAAACCATTTTTCTGAAACAGCTCTCACAGAAAACTCAAAATTGTGTGTGGTCACATGGACATGGCTGGCTGGTTCACTCTTCTTAGAACAATCTGCCTAGGCTACACAGTACTGGATGAGAGTAGTTACAAACAGTAAAGGCATTGTTTCCTTGTGATGGTGTAGAGGAGTAGCACGAACTCTTTGGCACAAATATTGTCATGCATCAGTAGCATTAGATTTTTTTGCCTTTCTTACTTTAAATTAACTAAAACCTTTTTTGTTACTTCAGTTAAACTAAGTCAGATGGAGTACAACATTAAATGGTCAAATTTAAATATTGAGTTAAGTTTAACTAATTTACTGAAATTATTGCCTCTGTAAGCTAGCACAACTACTGAATTTTTCAGTTAACTGAATATTTACTGAATTTTTCAGTTAACTGAAAACTTCAGTAGTTGCGCTAGCTTACAGAGGCAATAATACTCCTGGATTATAGCAAGTGTTTGTTAAAAACTGTGTTTACTGCTTGTTCCTTTTCAAGTACTCTTGTTTAAAATGTGACAGCAAAATTCTCCAGGAGTACTCTTGTTTATAAATTCTGTTCAAATCATGTTGAAGTTTAGACAATTCACAGTATAAACAACAAAATTCTGTTCAAATCATGGAGTTGTTGCTGATCTGCTAGGGTTGCTGCTGACCTTGTTGCCAGGAAGGTAAAAAAATTACTAAATCTGAAATCACACGCATGACATATTTTTTGGCAACTTATCGTTGTAGATAACCATACCTAGATCCACTTGTTTACTTCTTGAATATCCTTGATGATCGTTGACTTCTTGATTGTTCCTTGGTTATTTGTTATGGATCTGCGAGGGACAAGTGATGGCAGAGGAGGATCACAATATATAGGAGGACAAATTAGAAGGTATGTTCCTATATGCAGACAATCTCTTTCACTTTTAACTTGATAGGCTGCCAAATTACTAAAGATCTAAAAAATAAAAACTTGCTAAACATATTAATTAGTGTATTAATTATAATTGGATAATTTGTTATCATTTATATGCCACGATTAGTTGCCAAAATGTGAACCCAAAGATCTCAAAAGACCACCCTGGAACTAAATTATTTTCTTGCATTCCTTTTAAAAGTTCTCCAACAATATCTAGCTTTTTCAATGCTGCATGACTGGTCATTAGAAGGTGCTCATGTGAGGTTATCAGTTTAAATATTTTTAACCTTCATCTCCTCAAAAAGGCTACCAATCTTGATGGGGCAGATTACTGAGTGAGATGCCAATCTCGTCCATCGTGTGATAAAGCTCTAGAAACTATAAAGCGGGAAACCATCAATAGCTGCGGTGTTTGTATATCCACATATGTGATGAACACCTTCGAAGAACATTCTAGGAGTTTAATATATTTAGTAAAAAACTGGAAGGTTATCATCAGCATTTCCTGACATGGTGTTAGATTTTGATGTTTCTGTAATTAGTGGTGTGTGTACAGCACCAAGATGGATTGTTTTGAAGCAATCTTTGTACATGATTGTCTTACATGAACATATGGAAAGCGTAGTCAGTTATAAACTTATAATCTGGCATCTTGAATGGTATATTTTTAGGATTGTTTTGTAGGTATGTTGACCTAATATTGACATGCAATTATTGATTAGTACTGTAGATTTCTCGAGCTGAGTGTGAAATTACTGAATCAAAATCATCTAATGATGACCGTGTTGATCACATATCTGGCATCCCTGAGTAGAGGTAGTCTGAGCAGAGGCAGTCGATGGAGAATTTGATCAAAGCTTTCATAATGTCCAGATTATGATTTCAGGTAATTTCGCCTTACATCGGGTTTGTTCTTTTTATTGATTAGATAATGCAAAAGTATATCATTCATGGAGTCTTGTAATTTATAAAAGAAAATACTGCCACAAATACAAAACTGATGCAGGCCAAAACCATAAAGTAATTGAAACTTCACACGTAGACCATATAAGTTTTAAAACCTAAGCAAGTAGCTTAGTAAGCAATTATTTGTCCATAATAACAGAATCTTTAAGCAGCAGTCTGCGTTACTCGTTGATGAACCTTAGCGCCAATCTAACTTCCTGTGGAATGTTATCAACTGCTTGATTGCCCCTGACACTCAGCATCTAGATCATGAGTTGCATCGTGAGTTGTATTGGATCCTTTAAAACATTCAAACCAAATTCAGAACATACATTTACCAAATATAACTTTTAGGGAAACTCGTTATATATGCACCTACCTCAGTCCTAGACATGTTATGCCCGAGAGTCTCATCTTGGTGGCTCATCTCCTGTATGTCTTTTAATCCAAAATCCAGGCTATGACATAAAAAACTACATATGTTAGAAGCTATATCAGTGTGGATCTAATGTGCATGCCCAATTTAAACGATTACTGGGGAGCTGTAATATAGGTTTCAGCTTGTTGCCAGTCCATGAGTTGGGCATTAAAACCGGGCCTCTCGCGTTGCATCACACTGCCAAATCCTCGATTCACTAATATAGCTTCCTTTGAGCCTAGGAATGACTCGTTAGAAAGATCAATCAGGATAGATCTCCTCTCTTCAATATTCGCTGCAAGTAGCCCGTAGGAGGAATCCATGAGAGCCATAGGGATTACATACTGCAATGGGTAGGCACAGGTTAATGGCAAACATACAATATACTAAATAATTATTAAGAATGAGAATCCTTACATTGGACGGGGCGGTGAACACGTTGTACTTGCGGTAAGGCTGGACCATGACAGTGTCAATCAACGTCTGGGTGCACTGAGCTTGGCATAACGGGGACTAACTTAGCACCCCTGCTAGGTCATGGAATCGCAAATCAAAAAAATGTGTGGATCCAACTAAGTATATGCCTGCTTCCTCTGTACATGGTCGCTAGTTAGCTTATGCACTGGTAGATTGAAGCAAGTCGGGTGGACCCGTCCATCACATCGGATGGTGTCCTGTATCATCGGAAGACTAATCTCGATCATGAACGGTCGAGGGCTCCGTATCCATATAGTGCTACAAAAAAATCAAGAGCAGGTTGAGCAAAAAACTTAATTTAATATAGACGTGTTCCTGGTGATCTGCACCAAAAGTGTGTTCCTGGTGATGAAGGCACTATATGTTCTTGTTTTCTTAAGGATAATTGCACACATATTAAGGAAAGCCAAACTGGATACAATAATTAAATCTGACTAACCAATACAAAAGTGACCAAATCCATGGCGAACAGTAGTAGATATCTACTCAAATGACCAACAATTCCTTGAAATCTCTATAATATATAGTACTTTCATAGTATGTACATGCAGAAACCTTTATGTGGTTTAACATATTTTCATGGTAGTAGATATCACTCTCTGCTCATTTAGTATGCGTTGGGTAGCAAAATATATTTTTATTTTTATTACTAATACGCAAGTATTTGTTAGTAATCATAGTTTTAGTTCTTAAAACCTTGATAAGTTTAGCAACAAACCAGCATGGTAGCATAGTTGTTAGAAAATAGGGTAATAAAAAGTAGTACTTCAATGTGTGGGCTAGCAAGGGTAGCCATGTGAGGCGAGAAGTACTACTGCTTAAGATAAGAAAATCTTGACTGAAAAACATGTACCATGTTGACACTGCCCAATTGAAATATCGTGATCTGCACACATATAAGTGTATAACTCGCAAAGCATACTAAAATTCTGTCTATAATCACTAGTAGAAACACCCCCCTTTCGTCCAGGGGGGAATTCGCATTCGTCCCGGCTGCCTAAAGAACGGGGACGAATGCATTCGTCCCGGTTCTTTAGGCCAGGGCAGCGTCGAGCCCCTGGGGCATTCGTCCCGGTTCGTGGCACGAACCGGGACCAATGCCTCGATGTATGCCACGTGGCGTGCGTAGGGGCATTGGTCCCGGTTCATGCCAGGAACCGGGATGAATGCCCCCTTGCCTATAAATACTGCATCCAGACCCCTTCCCTCCTCTGGTTTTTTTTCTAGGAGGTGTGAGAGAGGTGGGTGCTAGTGTGTGTTCTTTTTGCTATGCACACGAGGTGTTCGACGAAATACCCGAGCGACACTTAACTTCACAGAAAATGGTATCTTCGACCGAGGTTAGCAAACTTATCCATTTCATCTATAATTGATACAAAAATGTTATATTTGTCGATGTACTGTGGTCATTTCGCTATTGAAGATGTTATTGTTGTAATGGTTTTTGATAAACTTAATTATACGATGTAGATGGATGCACGACAGCGATGGATGTACGGTGACCGACGCACTTCCGAGTACAGGGCCGGCCTGGATGAATTTCTCGTTGTAGCTCAGGCTCACAAAGAGAATGGATTTATGTGTTGCCCATGTGTTGACTGTGGGAACGTCACGGAGCACTCTTCCTCGAGTGTCCTTCACAGCCACCTGCTTCGGAGAGGTTTCATGCGCAGCTATAATTGTTGGACCAAGCATGGAGAGAGAGGGGTTGTGATGGAAGACAATGAAGAAGAAGAAGAGGATCCTATGTTCCCCGAATATGGTGATACTGCAATGGAAGACAATGCAGAAGAAGGAGGTGATCAAGAACGGGCATCAGATAAGCCCGATGATGATCAAGAACGGGCATCAGATGAGCCCGATGATGATCTTGGTCGAGTTATTGCTGATGCAAGGGAAGACTGTGAAAGTGAATTGGAGAGGTTGAAGTTGGATGGCATGTTACAGGATCACAAAAAGTTGTTGTACCCAAATTGCGAAGATGGCAGCACAAAGCTCGGTACCACACTAGAGTTGCTGAAATGGAAGGCACAGAACAGTGTGACTGACAAAGCATTTGAGAGTTTACTTAAAATAATGAAGCCGAAGCTTCCAAAGGATAACGAATTGCCTGACAGTACGTACGAAGCAAAGAAGGCTCTCTGCCCTCTAGGACTAGATGTGGAGAAGATACATGCATGCATTAATGAATGCATCCTCTACCGCGGTGAGAAGTACGAGAATTTGGATAAATGTCCGGTATGCACTGCACTGCGGTATAAGATGAGAGCAGATGACCCTGGCGATGTTGACGGCGAGCCCCCCCCCCCCCCGTAAGAGGGTTCCTGCCAAGGTGATGTGGTATGCTCCTATAATACCACGGTTGAAACATCTGTTTAGAATTAAAGAGCATGTCAGGTTGTTGTGATGGCATAAAGAAGACCGTAAGAAAGACGGAAAGTTGAGACACCCCGTTGATGGGTCGCAGTGGAGAAAAATCGAGAGAGACTTCCCGGACTTTACAGGCGAGGCAAGAAACTTATGGTTTGGTCTAAGTACATATGGCTTTAATCCTTTCGGAGAGCAGAGCTCCAGTCACAGCACCTGGCCCGTGACTCTATGTATCTACAACCTTCCTCCTTGGTTGTGCATGAAGTGCAAGTTCATTATGATGCCAGTGCTCATCCAAGGCCCAAGGCAACCCAGCAACGACATTGATGTGTACCTAAGGCCATTAGTGGAAGAACTATTACAGTTGTGGGGCAAACCAGGTGTACGTGTGTGGAATGAGAACGAACAAAAGCCATTTGACCTACAAGCGTTGCTTTTCGTAACCATCAATGATTGGCCTGCTCTTAGTAACATTTCTGGACATACAAACAAGGGATACAATGCATGCACACACTGTTTAGATAAGACTGATAGTGTATATTTGGATAAATGTAAGAAGGTTGTATACCTGGGGCATCGTAGATTTCCTCCGATGAATCATCCCGTAAGAAAGAAAGGAGGCAAACATTTTAGAGGTGAGGCAGATACCCGGAAGAAGCCTGACCTTCGTAGTGGTAATGATGTATTTGGTATGGTCAAGAACCTAGAAGTAATCTTTGGGAAGGGTGATGGTAGCCAACCTGTTCCGAACGCCCTGATAAGCGCGCACCCATGTGGAAGAAGAAATCTATCTTTTGGGAGCTACCATATTGGAAAGTCCTACAAGTCCGCTCTTCAATCGACGTGATGCACGTGACGAAGAATCTCTGCGTCAACCTGCTATGCTTCCTGGCCATGTATGGGAAGTCAAAAGATACACCAGAAGCACGAGAGGGCCAGCAAGGTATGAAAGACCCAAAAAACAAGCACATGGATACATGGCATCATTTCTTAAGCAGCTACGCTCTTACCAAAGCAGAGAAGGAAATCTTTTTTGAAGTCCTTTACAGTATCAAGGTGTCGTCTGGCTTCTCGTCGAATATTAAGGGGATAATAAATATGGCAGAGAAAAAATTCCAAAACCTGAAGTTTCATGACTGCCACGTGATTATGACGTAGTTGCTTCCGATTGCACTAAGGGGGCTTCTACCGGAAAATGTTCGAGTACCCATTGTGAAGCTATGTGCATTCCTCAATGCAATATCTCAAAAGGTAATCGATCCAGATAGTCTGGCAAGGTTATAGAGGGATGTGGTCCAATGTCTTGTTAGTTTTGAGTTGGTGTTCCCACCATCCTTCTTCAACATTATGATGCATCTCCTGGTTCACCTAGTAGAAGAGATTCATATTCTCGGTCCGGTATTTCTACACAATATGTTCCCCTTTGAGAGGTTCATGGGAGTCTTGAAGAAATATGTTCATAACCGTGCTAGGCCAGAAGGAAGCATCTCCAAGGGCTATGGAACAGAGGAGGTCATTGGGTTTTGTGTTGACTTTATTCCTGACCTTAAGACGATTGGTGTTCCTGAATCGCGGCATGAGGGGATACTGAGGGGAAAAGGAACGCTAGGAAAGAAAACAATGATACCCAGGGACGGGCATTCTTTCACTAAAGCACACTACACGGTTCTACAAAATTCCACCTTCGTGGCTCCGTATATCGAGGAACACAAGAATATTGTACGCTCCACAAACCCGGGGAAGGATGACACATGGATTAAAGTCAAACACATGGAGACTTTCGGAAGTTGGTTGCAAGCACATCTTATAAATGACATCACTATTGAAGATCAACTCTACATGTTGGCCGGGTCACCATCTTCGACTATTGGGACTTTTCAAGGGTACGAGATAAATGGGAATACATTTTACACGGTCACCCAAGATAAGAAGAGCACCAACCAAAACAATGGTGTCCGCTTTGATGCAACAAACGAGAATGGGAAAAAGGACACATACTATGGTTACATAGAGGAGATATGGGAACTTGACTATGGACCTTCTTTTAAGATCCCTTTGTTTAAGTGCAAATGGGTCAACCTGAATGGAGAAGGGGTAAAGGTAGACCCGCTGTACGGAATGACAACAGTGGATCTCAACAAAATTGGTTACAATGATGAACCATTTGTCCTAGCCAATGATGTGGCTCAGGTCTTCTATGTGAAGGACATGTCCTCCAGACCGAAGAAAAGAAAAAAAATAAGCAACCAGATAAATCATACGATGAGCCGAAGCGTCACATAGTTCTTTCAGGGAAAAGAACCATCGTGGGAGTCGAGGACAAGATAGACATGTCTGAAGATTATGATAAGTTTGCTGAAATTCCGCCCTTCATAGTGAAAGCTGACCCAACCATCCCGTTAAATAAAGAAGATGCTCCATGGTTACGTCCGAAGCGATCATAAGCAAGGGTTCATGGACTTAACGAAGTGATGTATAATAATGTATTGAACCTCTGATGTAAATCTATGTAATGTTATTGGTTGTGTTAGGGTATTGAACCTTTGAGTGAATATTTGGCATGTACAACCCTAAGAACACTTGTAAACACATGGTATGCCAAATCCTTGCTTCTGGTTCCATCCCGACGCTCCACGGCCCCTCTCCGGTGAAACCCAAGCCCCGCTGGAAAGAACAGCCCAGCTTATCGGGGTACAGCTTTCACCGGAGCCCGGAGTGGGTAGCAATGTGCAAAACTTTGCTTGGTTGTGTTATGTTGGGCCCTAGGAAGTCCCAAAACAATGGCATGAACCACCTGTACACAAGATCCCCTCCCGTTCGTCGGTTCGGGGACCTTCAGCCTATAAGTACTTAGATTCGGAGAGAGAAATCGATGCCGGTGAAGACCCAACAACAAGAGTGAGTGAATATTTGGCATGTACAACCCTAAGAACACTTGTAAACACATTGGTATGCCAAACCCTTGCTTCTGGTGCCATCCCGACACTCCGCAGCCCCTCTCCGATGAAACCCTAGCCCCGCTTCAGAGAACAACCCCTCTCCGGTGAAGCCCTAGGAAGTACCAAAACATCATAAGTGAGTTTAATTTATCTTTATGATCATTTTGATATATAACTTCCAATTTTCAGAATTTATTGAATTATTTGATATTTTCTCCATTTCTTAAATGAATTAATTCAAATTCAAATAATTCCAAATTTTGAATTTCACCAAATATGTTTGAAAGTAACATATTTAGTTAGTTTATAATTTTCTAAATGTTTTGGTAGTTTTTTCATATTTTTCTGATTATTGAACTAGCAGATAATCTGGCGGGAATTTTTGAAAATATGAAACTTTTTTGAAAAAACAGGGCATTCATCCCGGTTATTGCTAACAACCGGGACGAATGCCCCTCTTTGCGTCGTTCCAGATCCAGGTCATCCATCCCGGTTGTTGGCAACAACCGGGATGAATGGGTGGGGCATTCGTCCCGGTTATTGCCAACAACCGGGACGAATGGGGCATTCATCCCGGTTATTGGCAACAACCAGGACGGATGCCCCTCCCCACGTACTTAAGCCGTTCCCTCTCCCCCTCCCCTTCTGTCGCAAGGATCTGAAAACGCCTAAGGACGAGACGCGCGCGAGGAGGAGGACTCGACGCCGGCAGGCTGCCCAACTCCCGCGCCGCCTCTTCCTTGCCGTCGCCGTCGTCGCCGCCTCCCTCACGCGCTTCGCGGCCGCCCCCCTTTCTCTCTCCGTCGCGCCGTCGCCCCCCTGCAGCGCCTCTGCCCCCACGTCGCCCGCACGTACGTCGTCGCGGCGCCGCCACCGAGCTCGGCCACCTCGCCCGCGTCGCCCGTGGCCACCTCGCCAGCGGCCACCTCCCCCGCGGCCGCCTCCTCCCGTAGGTAAAGCCCTCCCCCTCTCACCCCTCTCCCTGCCCCCGGCCTCGCTCCCTGCTCGATCGTGGAGAAACAGAGAGGAGAGACAGAGAAGAGAGTGTGGAGAAAACAAAAAGCTAAAAACTGGTTTGAATTGTACCCCGCGGCGTAGGACCCGGTAAAACTGGTTTGAATTATTCACTATGTTCGATTAATATTCGTGAAGACGTATTTTGTGTTAAGTTTATTTAATTTGGGTTCCTTATCAATATTGTTTAGTTTCGGGAAAAGGACTTAGCAATATATTTGAGAAGATTTTTTAGAAACTAAACAACTTCACATATGGGTTAGTGCGATCCGAACAGAGTTGCACCCTTTCGTGCATATCCACGATGGTTATATACTTCATAAATCCCTTCCAGAACCGTGGAAGAGATTTATGAAGAATGTCCCCATTGTGGATATGCACAAAAGGTTCCAACTTTGTTCGGATTCCACAAACACCGATATATATGATTTTGTTTAGTTTTCGGAAAAGGACTTAGCAATATTTTTGAGATGATTTTTTTGAAACTAAACAACTTCACATATGGGTTAGTGCGATCCGAACAGGGTTGCACCCTTTAGCGCATATCCGCGATGGTTATATTCTTCAGAAATCCCTTCCGGAACCCTGGAAGAGATTTATGAAGAATGTCCCCATTGTGGATATGCACAAAAGGTTCCAACTTTGTTCGGATCCCACATACACCGATGATGAAACTGCTAAGTCATTTTGTTTTAAGTTTTGTGCATTGACACTAACTTGCAATTTTTAATTTGCAGAAAGTATGGACCCAAACTTCAGAGACGAAGATGCAGAAGAAATGGTCGCGGATGTTATCCGCGGGCCCGGGGGAGACCCAGATGTCTCCCAGTGGATGAACAACTCCGGTGAGGGAGATCCGGAACTCGCTCGAAGAGACGGCTCTGGTGAGGTAGATCTGGAGCTCGCCCGAAGAGACGGCTCTGGTGAGGTAGATCTGGAGCTTGCCCGAAGAGACGGCTCTAGTGAGGGAGATCCAGAGCTTGCCCATGAGAGAGAAGCCGAGGGCTCCCATGAGAGAGAAGCCGACGGTTCCGGTCGAACCTTAGAAATTACAAACTCCGGCGAGGTGCATATATATATATATATATATATATGTTAATTAAATGAAGCATTTGTTTTCTATATACATGTATTAACACTCTTTCTTATATATTTTAGCCATCCAGATCTAGCAAATCCACCGGAAAGAAGACTAAACGAGGCGGACCCCAGAAGTTGAAAGAGCATGAAAGGTACAGGATCGAACAGATCGCTGCAGACGGCGCGCCAGAGCTTCCCGAAGGTGTTGCCCAAAAATATGTGAAGCAATACGGAGTGCTTGTTAGGGACCACATCCCGATCACCGTTCGGGAGTGGCATAAGCCAAAGGAGGCTCCCGGAATTTCATATGTCGGCGACAAAGCCAAAGAAAAACTTTTTGAAAAGATGTTGGCTAATTTCACCCTACCGACGCCGGAGGTTACTCAAGATGAGTTGGATGAGAATGAGGAGGATCTTGAATTGATCTTAGAGCGAAAGACCAAAGCCTTAGAGAAACTGGTCAAGGCGTTCACTTTTAGGAAGATGGCCGAGCAATTCAAAAGCTGGAAGAAAAGATTGAACCTTGACTTTATCCAGAAAAACAAGACTCCGGATTTCACCGGAACGTATGAGAAGATAAAACCGCACTTGGAAGAATTTGTTGAGTAGAAGAAGTCGGAGGAAGCTCTGGAAAAGTCTAAAAAAAATAAGATAAACGCCGCTAAAAAGATCTATCACCATACTATGGGGCAAGCTGGCTACAAGCATAGCATGCCTAAGTGGAATAAACTTGAGGACGACTTGCTTGCTAAGGACATCGTTCCAGAGACGTTCTACTAGGACCAACGGACAAGGTCTTGGTTTTTCGGGCATGGGGGCACGTTGGACTCAGAAGGGAAATGTATCTATAATGTAAGACATGAAGAAGATCCTCTACCCATCGATGCTCTCAGAGAAGCAATAAAGGCTGCTAAAGAGGGGAAGTTCCATCCAGATAGAGAGAGAACGATGAGCTCAGCCGCGCCCTTGGGAATAAGGAACACTATGGACGGACACGAGCCACAAAAGGCTCTGTTCCGTGGAAACATGGGTTTCCCGAGGAGAAGAAGAAATATCCGGATAGAATCCAACAGAGGAGAAAGGATTTGGAGGCAGCTGAAGCACATAATCGGGTAGACCGGTGGACTAGCATTGAAGCAGAATTAAAGCGGCAGCGGGAGCAATCAGAGCGGCAGCAGGAGCAAATTGACAGACTTAGCCAGAAGCAAGGTAACACCCAATCTCAGCAGGAAATGGAAGCCACACCATCTAATCGAAAGAGCAGTGTTGCTTCCACGCAGCTCCAGGGTGATGATGGTGAAGATGCACCGCCGATGATGCCCCCGGTGGATCATATAACGGAGATGACACCGTGTGAGCTGCATGTGAAGGTCGTCAACAATATAACCATTAAGGCAGCGGTCGGCTATGTGAAACCAGCTGGCCCTGAACCAACACACCATTGTCGGCCGGTTCAACCGGGCTACGCTGTTGCCGGGGTGGATGAAGTTATGACCGGATTCGAGCGGGTGCAGCTTGACTATCCTGAAGGTGAAGACGGGGAGGTGACTGAACTTGGAGACGCCAAGAACTTGAGCATTCTATGGCTTAAGGAACACATCGTGTTTCCTAATTGGACGCCAAGGCCAACGACTGATCGGAGTAGCCATCCTCCTTCGCCGCTGCCTCAAGACCAGTCTCCAGCGGAACGGTCATCTTCGTACTCTCCGCCGCGCTCGGCGTCTCCAGCGCGTGCATCTATGCCGCCACATCAGCCATCTCCAGCGCGTGCGTCTATGCCGCGGCGCCAGCCATCTCCGCCCACGAAGTCTGATCAGGGCAGCTCAAAGCGGAGGAGAACCACCGAAGCGTCGATTGTCGCCCCTCCCAAGAGTACCACTTCTGAATCTACCCAAGTTACCTTACCACTATACTCCAGAGGAAACCCAGGAGATCGCAAAGGACGAATATGAGGCGTGGAAATCTAAGGAGAAGTCGCCGAAAGAGCCAGATTTCCCCAACACCGAAGAAGACAAAGCCCGAGCGTTGAAAATGGTGAAGACCCTTCATCAGCCCGAGCCGAGTATCATTCCTGACTATGACCGCTCTATTCTTAAGGCACACGATGAAAAGGAGCGGTCGAAGAAGAGTAGTACCGGAAGCGGGAAATGCGGGAAAACAGTTGACTAGCTCGGACAACAGAAAAATCAATCCATCCCCCCGCTCATAGTGCATTCCAATCCCGAGGTGGGGCCGAGCACAGGCGCAGGCGAGGAACTTAACCCGGAGTTTATTGCACTGTACGGACAAGCGGCCCTGCTGTGGGTATGTCCATTGCGCAGTATCTCCAAACCTTAGATGTCTTCCCCTCTTCTGATTTCGCGCACCCATACCGGCACAGGCATCCTCTCGTCAAACCTGGGGAGGAAAATGATCTACCAACAAAAATGCGAAGAGTGCATAATTGGTACATGGAAGCCTCGGAGCACTTGAGGGATGGATAACGATGGAAGTTAGAAACGAGCATCACGGTTATGGAGAAAGGATAATTCCGATTGAGTTTATAGAACTATATCAGTTATTCCAGCTAAAGGCCCTCGACAAATCTATCGTTAGTGCGTATTGTCTGTAAGTATTTATTTCGTTGTAGTTAAGTCTCTAGCTAGCTCACCTCGTTCATTGCATTTTTATAATAATACTCACTATATTATAATTGCAGAATGAAGATTCTCGAATGCAAAAGAGGACACATCTATGACATTGGGTTCATTGACCCATATTGGGTTAATCAAGCAACTCTTCTCACAAAACCCAGGGAAACAGAAGATTCAATTGTGAAGGCGTTAAGTTTTTACGAAACCAAGAGGGAAATACTTTTTCCTTACAACTTCGGGTGAGTGTTATTTGTCCGGTAAACTTTTTTTTTTGCTTAGTCGATGATAAGCGTATAACTGATGAGTTATGTTTGCGCAGCTTCCACTATATTCTTCTAATATTTGAAACTGACAAAGGAAAAGTACTGGTAATGGACTCGAAACATAAACCCCTTAAGAACTGGGAGGACATGCAGGAACTGATCCAGCGGTAATTTCAATCTTTATGACACTATATCGACAAGTTTCGTTTATTTTCTGATAACTCACTTAATTCATTTTCTTTGCCGGGCAGCGCTTGGAAACGGTTCACAGCAAAGGCTAGGGGTGAATGGAAGGAGAAGCTTAAATTTGAACATCTGAAAGTAAGTAGTACTAGCTATATCCGCGCATCTCCTTGATTATAGTTTCGATACCATTATAATGCTATATTATAATTTTGATTGAAACCATGTTCTTGTAAAGTGCTTGAACCAGGGAGATGGGAATAACTTATGTGGATACTATGTCTGCGAGTTCATTCGTCAGACGACATGCGCCAAGCTGGGCAGAGATTTAGAAAAACTTCGTGTACGTCAACCATCACTTTTATCTTATTACCATCTATTGTCTTTAATTAGATATTGACCACTCTTCTTTATATTAGATCGAACGGCTGCGGGACGGTCTTCTACCAAGGGATCGCCTACGAGCAATTCAAGAGGAAATTTGCGGATTCTTAGACGCAGAGGTCCTAACACTAGGAGGAGAAACGAGCATCATGGTTATGGAGAAAGGATAATTCCGATTGAGTTTATAGAACTATATCAGTTATTCCAGCTAAAGGTCCTCGACAAATCTATCGTTAGTGCGTATTGTCTGTAAGTATTTATTTCGTTGTAGTTAAGTCTCTAGATAGCTCACCTCGTTCATTGCATTTTTATAATAATACTCACTATATTATAATTGCAGAATGAAGATTCTCGAATGCAAAAGAGGACACATCTATGACATTGGGTTCATTGACCCATATTGGGTTAATCAAGCAACTCTTCTCACAAAACCCAGGGAAACAGAAGATTCAATTGTGAAGGCGTTAAGTTTTTACGAAACCAAGAGGGAAATACTTTTTCCTTACAACTTCGGGTGAGTGTTATTTGTCCGGTAAACTTTTTTTTTTGCTTAGTCGATGATAAGCGTATAACTGATGAGTTATGTTTGCGCAGCTTCCACTATATTCTTCTAATATTTGAAACTGACAAAGGAAAAGTACTGGTAATGGACTCGAAACATAAACCCCTTAAGAACTGGGAGGACATGCAGGAACTGATCCAGCGGTAATTTCAATCTTTATGACACTATATCGACAAGTTTCGTTTATTTTCTGATAACTCACTTAATTCATTTTCTTTGCCGGGCAGCGCTTGGAAACGGTTCATAGCAAAGGCTAGGGGTGAATGGAAGGAGAAGCTTAAATTTGAACATCTGAAAGTAAGTAGTACTAGCTATATCCGCGCATCTCCTTGATTATAGTTTCGATACCATTATAATGCTATATTATAATTTTGATTGAAACCATGTTCTTGTAAAGTGCTTGAACCAGGGAGATGGGAATAACTTATGTGGATACTATGTCTGCGAGTTCATTCGTCAGACGACATGCGCCAAGCTGGGCAGAGATTTAGAAAAACTTCGTGTACGTCAACCATCACTTTTATCTTATTACCATCTATTGTCTTTAATTAGATATTGACCACTCTTCTTTATATTAGATCGAACGGCTGCGGGACGGTCTTCTACCAAGGGATCGCCTACGAGCAATTCAAGAGGAAATTTGCGGATTCTTAGACGCAGAGGTCCTAACACTAGGAGGAGAATACTATGTCAGCGCCAACTATGCTCGACGAACTTGATGCTCGAATTCTTAGATGCATAGTACTTACCTGTATATTCGAGTCATGGTGCATGGTGGTGTATTAGAGTAATTATGGGAAAGAGTACAAACTTGTATATTCTTCACTCCTTACTTGTATATTCGATTCATGGTGATTACTTACTTGTATATTCTTCAACTATATTCTACTGCGATCACCATATAGTTGTATATTCTAATGCGATCACCAAACTTGTGTATTCTAATAAAATGGAATACAATAAAAAAACATGATGGTGTATTAGATGCAGAATACTTATGGGAAACAAATAGAAAAAAAATACAACAAACCAAACCCTAAAACCAAACCCTAAAAGGAAAACAAGAAAAAGAAGAAAAAAAATTCTGCCACGACAGATAATTGGCAAAAATCTCTGCCGCGGCAGAGGGGGCATTCATCCCGGTTCGTGTTACGAACCGGGACGAATAGTCCTGGCCAGGGACCGGCCCACGCCCCCACGTGGACGCTCCATCCATCCCGGGTCCTGGTACAGCCGGGACGAAGGGGGAGGGGGCATTCGTCCCGGCTACCCCATCCCGGTTGGGCAACCGGGACAAAAGGCCCCTTAAAAACCGGGACAAAAGGTGGGTGTTTCTACCAGTGAATCTATTCAACCTGGATGTAAATCATTGCACGGTATTGTTTCTATGAGTATGCATGGTATTGTTTCTATGAGTATATTCTGGGTTGCTCTATGCAAATGCATATGACAGGGAAGGACCATGCCATGAGCTTATTGATAAACCCGAGCAGCTAGCTAAGCTCTTTAGTTAACATCGAATATGTTATTTTATAACTGTCTGCTTACGTTGCTTATCTGTTCGGTTGTTCCTTCTTTTTGCCTGCTTAGTATAAATTGTATGTTCTATTCTGCAGCTCCTGCTGCTGCTATATTGACCTCTACTTGAAGTCAGAAGCCAAATTGAAGATCAAATTCAGGTTAGTAAAAACTGGTAGACTTTTTGTTATTGGTGAACCATTTTGTATATCGTCAACTATACGCTCCTTGCGATACTAACAACTATATGTACCGTAGGTATTTATTTCACCATCATCATAAAACTACTTCTAGATCTACCTCCTAAAAAGCATGTGTTTTATCATAGTTCTGGATCTGTATGAGACCCTGTAGGTTAAGAGGTGATCTTGTGTTTTCTAAGAAGTTTAGAATTTTGATGTTTGCTACGCCTGCCGGCTGCCGCTCATATACTGCACATGCAGTGTGAGTAAATTGCTTATTATACCACAAATTTGCACATTAAATTTACTAAAACAACTTGTATAACTGAACAAAAGTGCCCGTGCTTAAAATATGTGCAAATAAAAATGTATGGATGCATACTCTAAATCATCAGAGTCTGAGCAAAACTTGATATAATGGAAGATGAACTGCACTGCATCGTCAACGTCACGATAGCTGGGCACTGCCTCCATTGGCGTGGGAATGAACTCCGTCGGCGCGTGAGGGAGGAGATGCGAGATAGGAGGCAATGAAAGCTGGGTGGACTCACAACATGCACGTGTGCACATATATATAATGAGGTCGGCATTGGAAGGTACCCCTTGTCCTTCTATCCGTGCACGATTCAATACCAAATGAGTCAGCGCTGGATATCTCTCCAATATATGTTTCCTATGTTTGATTCAATACCAAATGAGTCAGCGTTGGATATCTCTTCAATATATGTTTCCTATGTTTGGGAAGTTCTGACCCTTACACAAGGAAATTTTTGAACGTTGGCATTGAATAGAAATTAAAACAAGGAAACAAATCAAAGGGTTCTGGATTTGGGTCGGTTGTACCATAATTAATTAGTTGCCTATTTTCGATAATTCCTTATTAGAAAAAGAAATCAGACAATTACATTTTCTAGTACTATATCTGCTACAGAACCTTTATTTTCCTTCGGGCCCAGTTCACCAAAGATAAAGAGTTTGTGTTTACATCCTTAATTCAGGAACACTCACACGCACCGCACGCCCTGCCAATATATTGGTGTTGACCAAACCTTATCAGATTTGTAACTATATGAGCATGTTTCAGTTAACATGATTTTTTTCAAAGCATGGTCACTTTTAAAAATTGAACACTTACTTTTAATTTACGATGAATTCTCAAAATGTGCGAACATATCATGTTAACACTTTATGAAATGTCATGAACATACATCAAAATGTATGAGCATATTTTGGAAAAGTAAATGACAATTTTTTTCAAAAGTCCATGGACATTTTCTAAAGTTCTCACGGACTAAAAAATATGTCAAAAATCAAAACTTACAAAAGAATTAAATAATTTAATTAATTAAGTAAAGAACTTATCATTGATTGCATGCCAAGATTAGCTACCGTAATAAGAAATTCACGCCATACACACTAACAACTTATTTTCTATCATAAGATCATGTGATTCAGATAATTAGATTTTACTATAATATGTTATTTGGCCTTCAATATGCCTTGTGATGAAGCTGTCAGAAGTTATATGCGTCATAACTAAAACATACAGGCACTTACCTAGGTTACATAAGCTGTATGTTTAACTTTATGTAGTCAAGAAGAAGATGCTACATTATCAAAATATTGGTACCGTCTTGTACTTATGTAGTCAAGAGGATGCATGTTCACTAATTTTGTCCATTCTGTTTAGGAACTCGTAATAGTAAACCAGAGAGTTAGCAGAAACACCATCAGCATGAAAGGCAACATTGGATCACGTGCAAACAAAGGGAGAGCATAAGATCGAGGAGAACTCGAAGAATCATGTCCTTCACATTGCAACTTTGGGTAGAAGGTATGTGACTTCTAACCATCATATGATTTGTTGATGGCTTGGTTCCAGCTTGATTTTAAGTTAAAGTAAAGTACATATACATTTTTAATTTATCTCTTTCGTAGATGGTATGTGTGATAGTTTCTATCAAGTAAACCTCACATAATATAACAGTGCGTGTATGGATGACGTTATACCATACAGGGAAGTATAGGATGCGATACACGATACGACTATAAAAAGTCGCCAGCCATAGTACTCAGGCTTCCATTTTGAGGGAATTGTATATGGTCTTTGTATTTCTAGAAGGGATGACAGTGCGTTAAGGAGGGCACACCATTTTTCCAAACAAAACTCGGACATGAAGGTCATGCGTGGAAGGCAACCACAATAAGAGAAAATACTTGATAGAAACAAAACAAGCAAAAAATACTACAGCAAATAAATATTTGATGCACGCCAAAACCATAAAGTAATTTAGACCTCACACGTAGACTATATAAGTTTTAAAATCTATAGTGAGTAGCTCAATAAGCAATTATTTGTCCATGATAACAGAATCTTCAACAAGCTAATCCATAAGAAATTATTTTTGACATCTCTGCATGCATCGGTCCATCTTCATATGCTTACAACCCTCAAGGCCACTCTAATTTCTTCTGGGATGTTTCCAGCTGCTTCATTGTCTTTCAACATCAGCATCTGGATCGTCAATTGCCTCCTGAGCTGTATTGAATCCTAGGAAAGATGCAAACCCTCAATCATTTATAATAAATTAGGTTGGATAATAAGAACACCGAAACTCATCATATATGTACTTACGCTAGTGCTCATCCAGGTCATGCTACGCAAACAACCAAGCTGCTAGGCCATCTCTTGTAGGACAAAGAAGCCAGAGTCTTTGTTGTGACACAAAAAATCAGTATGAACATTATAACGGTTTGCAACTTATGATTGTGATCAGTTTAGTAGATTACCGGCGAGCATTAATGCACATGCTATCTTGTCGCCAATCCATGAGTTGGTTATTCCAACCCAGGATCCTAGTCTGCAACACGTCATTGAATTCTTGCTTCAACAATGTGATTTCCTTCCTCATCTCTTTGTTATGAGTGCTCTCTTCAAGTCCAAGTGATGGATCCAACATGACAACCCTCCTCCTCATCCGGTTTACTACAAGTAGACCGTAGGAGGAATCCGGGATAGACAACGGTAGTTGATACTGCAACAGGTTGCCAGATGTTAATTGTTATTATAATAGTAAAATAAACTTTAACTGCAGCAGGTTGCCACATGCTAATTACTACTATAATAGTGAAATAAACTTTAAGAACGAGCGTCTCTTACAACTATAGAGTTGAACACATCATATTTAGGAAAAGGTTGGACCACAGCATTGTTAATCAACGTCATGGTGCGCTGACCATGCGGCATCCAGGAGTGCCTCAGGGCCCGTGACTGAGCGTGAAACTGCAAGTCGAAGTAATGCTTGCTTCCAACCAAGTTGGTGCCTACGACCCTCTCTACTTCCGCGCTCGCAAGCTTACGAACAACAAGATTCAAGCATTCATGATGAAGTTTTCCTGGGAAAAAAGGGTGTCCTGAATCATCCGGAGGCTGATTTCGATCCGGTATGGTCTATCGCTTCTTATCCAAATTGTGCTGCAACAAAGAATTGCACAACAACCTTTAGGAAAAAACATCCATCTATCTCTGTGTGTATTGGAGTTTGGTAAAACGGTGACGTTTTCCAAATAATCTAATAGTTGTGAGCAAATAAGACAATTGACTGAAAAATAATATTAGAAAAAAGATGTGGGCTCCCTATCAATTGGGTAACTCATTTTTAAGAGAAGAACAACATTCATTAATTGTGTCTGCTATACAATGCAGGGACATGATAACCAAACAGTTAGTCTGGTGTGTATGAGAGGGTTCTAACATGATTTGTATATATAGCAAAAAAATGTAGAATAAGATAACTTACTCTAATGTCTCTTTGTCACGAACACCAATGATAAAGTCATATATGTATTTGAGTGCATCTTCCAAGGCATGCATTGGCGCGGGCACAGCCTCCTGGGGCGTGGGCACAGCCCCCTGCTGGGGCTCGGGCCTCGCCCCCTGTTGGGGCGCGGGCTCCTGGGGCGCAGGCACAGCCCCCTGCTCGGGCGCGGGCACAGTGTACCCAATCATCGCTTTCATCAATGATCAAAAAATCGTGAGTGATTGTATATTGCTGATGGAATATATGCGAACTGGGTGGGTAGTGAAATTAAAGGTCGATGGAGTTTATATAGTGTTTATATAGCGAACATTTTTAGAGAGTTAATATTGCCTTCCAAATGATGAACGCCATTTAATTAAAGTCGTTGTTTGATTCTAAGTATAAATTACTTTCAGTAGGAAATTTTTCCCATTAATTGTTTCTCCACCTGATTGATATATTTTGGTCCAGTTAACCGTATCTTTCAAATCTCATAATATGGACATATGACTGCATGCGCTTTTCCTATTCACGGCCGCTTTTAATCACAATCGCCTTGTAATAAGAAAGAAATGATTGTGATTACATAGAAGTTTCTTTCCTTTTCCTCATCCACGTGGCCATCTATCTGATGGATATGGGAATGATTGATTCTGTGTACGTACAAACAAACATTATTTCTTCTATTTCTTCTATCTTATCTTTCTGTGTCCCAGTCAAGAGAAATATTTCGCATTTATTATTAAATAATAATATATGCACTGAAGGGTTGCCCAGGAGTACTTGTATCATACAATGATATACTACCAAAAGGGGTTCACTGATAATTGGTAACGAAATATGCCGACGCTTTTTCATACCTTTTTTGTTGGATATGATACATTATTAAACCAAGAAGAGAGATCTAAAAGAAAGCGAGAAGAGATATATCGGCACTTCAAAACATGACACTTTTCATACCCTTTTTTAAAGCATGGACACTTTCCAAAATTGAACACTTTAATTTATGATCATTTTTTAAAATGTCCGAACATATCATGTGAACACTTTAAATAATGTCGTGAGCATATTTCAAAATGTAGTAGCATATTTTTTAAAAGTTGATGATCATTTTTTAAAAAGTTCATAGACATTTTCTAAAATACCTTTTGAAATTACTTACACATTTACTTATTTTTTAGAACTTCTACGAAAATTTGCTCAGCCTATAATGGTTCAGAATTGAGCTCATGTAATTTTTCCAAGCCTATAACCTGGTGCCAGGTTAGCTTACTCCAGATGCTATTAATTATAATTGGGTGGATGCTGTTAATTATAATTAGGTGGATAATCTGATGTTACTTGTCAACCTGGGTGCACTCTAGCCTGGCGTGATATCGAAGGAGCTGTGACCGAGCGGGCTGGTTTGGGTGGTGCAATGCACATGCAATGTATGTAGTGGTGCAATGCACATGCAACATATATGTAGTAGTTCACGTCCTGATTGAGATCTACATTTTCGGCCCAACAATTAATGAGACTAGGAGAATGCCCGCGCGTTGCTACGGGCAAAAGTCGGGTGTCCCTATGAAATAATAAAAATATACGCATTTATCAAATTATTATTTTAATTCAGAAATACGTGTTAAGCATGGTTGCATCTGGTTTCATCAAATAGCAAAAAACTCGAACTCTATTCGCCTTTTTTCTTTCTCGATAGTCTTGGTGTCTCCCAAACCAGAAAATTGCTCGCCACCAAAGAACTTATACCATCCATTATTAAATAGTATCAATATCACTCAACTTCACATGTCCACGCATGTCACTATTACAAGGTACACAAAAACCGACAATTCCTCCTAATGAGCCTATTAATTTCATCAATAATAATAGCATAAAAAGAGAAATCCAACTTCAGAGAGTGTTCTTTATCAATAGCATGACCATTCCATTCTTCGTAGCAACAATCAGCCCGAAAGAACACTGCAAATTGTTTAAGTTCATGTAAAATATTAGGCCCAAATTGTTAACTGCAGCCATTGGTAACTTATTTATTTTGGACAGCGAACTGCGGCCATTGCTAACTATATAATGCAACAGGTTTGTAGTGTACCCGGTTTGTACTTAAAAACATCTCAAACAAAATGAGAAAAGGTCCATATATATGCATAAAACAAACCGATTGTCACAAAAATGAAGTACCATTTGAGACACAACTCGAAAAACAAAAATAGTACCAACAGTGGTAATGGGCCAAATTTAAACCCAACTAATGTTGTGTACTATCGAATTCCTCTTTTTTCTTGAACGATGTTATGAATTTGACTTCAAATTTATAACACGGGTGTTCCATCTTGCAAATATGGCCTATCTCATCTAAGTCGTATATGGCCGCAGTTCGCTGTGGGAGGTGGGAGGTATGATGGAGGTCGTTGAGGTGGGATGACGCCCTTGTGGTCGAACACGATCTTCTACCCAGCCGAGTTGTTCCAAGCACATTCATGTTGTGTCGCCATTGATCTCAATGATAAAGACATCCCAAGTCGATCCGCGATGCCAAGCAGTACACACCAAGGCACCTTGAGATCCGCGATAACAATATCATCATACTAACAACTACCTTGAGATCCTTAGATCACCGAGAATTTAACATTCTCTTGCCGTCATTTGATTTCTCTTGGGACTTGTCTTTCATCAACCCCTTTGTTTGTAGTCTTCTCAGCATCGAAAGCAAGTCTGATAGAAAGGAGTCTCTTGCCATATCAGATCTCTCTCTAGCATATTCACCCATGAACTCTTCCAAATAGCTCTACATCACCACACCATAATTGTAGTTAAGAAATTAACAATAGGACAAACACATAAAACTAAATCAATTGGGTATAAAAGGATGTAGCATATAT
Source organism: Hordeum marinum (assembly GCA_022496015.1). Classification (NCBI taxonomy): domain Eukaryota; kingdom Viridiplantae; phylum Streptophyta; class Magnoliopsida; order Poales; family Poaceae; genus Hordeum; species Hordeum marinum. Next base: position 38,909,922 of record CM039673.1, read on the forward strand.
AGAAGCTTGCGGAAGGATTTTAGGAGGGGGGAGGGGATAATTGATCGATAAAAGAACACTGGGAAGAATTGATCAATAAAAAAACACTGGCCTGAGCAGGTAATTAATATATTCCAATTACAAGTGTCGATAACAAGGATCTTAATTGAACTTGGGTGTTGGGTATCAATCTGAAAGGGAGGCAAAGGAACAAATGGTTCCTAAGAGGCACCAACCTGCGCAAATCATCATCCAGGACGCAATACCAAGAGCTCCTTTTTCTTTTTTGAGTTGACCAAGAGCTCCTACTGGTTCCACACCACCTTATAAGGGTTCATTTAGTACTTCAGAACTATCATGTAACATGTACCATTAGGGTTCTCTTGTGACATACGATAGATTTTATTTTTCTGTTTCATACATCATGGATGCTTCCAATAACATAAAAACAATAAAATACAAATTGTTACTAATGTACGTACATACCTTCTCTGGTCATTATTTTTTTATATACAAACTTCTCCTCCTTTATTCATTCAAAAATATTGTAGCATCAGTTACAAGTAAAGGGATAACCTCGTCGGGGGGCATTATCCATCCAAACATGATTCCAAGTGAAATATATGCTATCTGGCAGTGAAGTGAAGATGCTTCACATCAATTTAAAGCATTTCCAAATCTTATATGGATTTAATGGATTTAGTGCTAAAGATGTATTGAAGACACAACGGAAATTCAAGTATTGTAATTTGGGATCACTAACTTGAATGTCAAGTTAAGGAATTGAAGAAGTACCAAAAATAACCGACCTCATGTACGGCAGAAGCGTGGTACCAAGACATGTCAAATGACTCTTATATAATAACAAATGATAGAAAGATAACCAATAACAAATGAAAAATAATAATTGGAATCTACTTCGCTTGCAATGTATTTCGATAATGACCCTATACACCTGCTCCACAAAATAAAGGTAGTACACAAACATTGAACTCTGTATTGGGCACTACATTACAAATGATAATAACACTTATGCCTTTTTTATTCTTGAGATCGATTGTCTCACGAAAGCATGTCCATTGTTATTATCCATTAATTAAAAACAACTCATGGACGATTTTTCCCTTGAAACAAAGGTTAGAAGATGTTACAACCAGAAACTTCATTTCAATATGCTATTGGCTGGCAAACTATTACATATTTAGAAACTACTGCAACAAAACACACCTTCTAGAACGTGCTACTCCTACCTCTCTTGTGACATGTAGATATATCAATCTTTGATAATATTTATTGTTTAATTTTTATTGCCATTTATTTGTATTTTTGTAATAATTTGCCAGTTTTGTCTGAGTTATGTAATTTAATATTTTGTGTATCGACTCAAAAGGATTTTCACATACGACTCAAGGGAATTGTTTGTTTTGTAATATTCACTATGAAATCAAAGGGTAGCGAGCATCCTCTAATCAAACAACCCTAATTTGACATGCACTGAAGCATTGACATCAAATATAAGGATGAAAGGATGAATGACATGCATCATCAATTGTAAATAACAAGACTAAGACATACTCAGAAAATATAGGTCACAACTCACAATTTTATAACATATATTTTCATGTATTAGCACAAAAGTCAAATAATAGTCCTGGATTGAGGAGAAGAAGGGAGGGAATATTTCAGGGAGTTTACGTGGGCGGCGATGGCGTATAATGGTAGGGTGATGTTGCTGCACACAGCTGGATGATCAGACTGCAAAAAGGAGCACATAAATCATTCTTACAATGTGCAAACAAGTACTTATAACTTCTCCAGAATTTTACTGACCCAATAACAAGCCTGGCGTAAGCCTTCTTCTCCATGATGCATGAATCGAACCCATATGTTACCTGTGGAGGTGATGACTTCGTCAGTTAGCTCCAGGGCCTTATTATACAAACAGTTGGAATGCTTAGGTGAGGACGTGGAACGGATAATACCAAGACCCAGAAGAAAAAACCAATCTCGAAGGCATTCTGGAATAGGATGAAATGGATCAGACGAAGGACAATTGAAGGTTTCCCAAACCAGAAATGCTCCTTGGATGGCTTTATATTCGGGACTTGGTTTGTTGTATCTGCTAACGATGCCGCTGCGTCTTGAGCTAATCAGGTAATAATGTGCTGCAGCTTTACACCAACAACATTGTTAAGAATTGTCATCACTAAGATAAAAGGGCTATTTTGAGCTTACTTTTACTAAATAAGCATAACAACTAACATAGGCATGATCAGATCTGAGAAGTACAAAATAGGATATTTGAATCAACAGATGTGTTGTAGCAGGGGAATACTTACAAATAAAGGCAAGAAAGCTAAACAGAAGTATGTGTGCCATCCTACATTTGGTGGTAAATAAAATTATAAAGAAGGTGCACAACAGAAACCTATTAAAGCATATGCTGGTCATTGCTCAACAAAAAGGTCGATACTAATTTATGAAACCTTAAGATAACTGATGTAAAGCATGCTTAAAATGTGTTCAAGAGCCAAGTGCTTGGCTCAGGTTATTCATCAGATTCGGCTAGTTAGAGTTCAAATAACAACATATAGTGGAAAAAAATAAGTAAAATTCCCATGAATATTACTACACTGCATATCTAAACACCTAAAAATACATGTGTTGAGTGGTTCAGTCAGACTTACCATTTATATTTAGCAAAAGGAAAAGGATAACAAAACGGCACAGGTACCAGCTGCATGAAAGTTACTAATATTAAAGGCACGTATATATTCAAGTCAAAGTTAGAACTTCTCTACAAAAATACCAACCTGATACACCCAACCCTCTTAAAGTCATGCTCAAGGGCACGAGTCATGTACTTGTGGAAATCAAATTTTGGGTGGCTTGGGTAGTGTATCTGAATTAATTGGAAGGAAGAAAATACCCTATTAGCTTCAAGCCTTCAATAGCAGTACAGTGAAATACACGCGAAAAATATGCAATAGTTAAGCTAAATAATATATCTTACTAACACAAATGCCATGTCAGTTGTTTTTCATTTTGTGGTGTAAAACCAACAGAACGGACAACAAATCGCATAATTCCTGCAGTATTTGACAAATGGCCTAGATGTGGAGTTGTGGACACATGGGGCATATCTAGTAGAGCCATAGGGTGTGCAGACCACCTGGGCAACCCCATATGCTAGATTTTTTTCAGGGATAAATTATGTATAGGTATATAGGCATATGGCCCCAATATGTTATGAATGTTAAAGACCTAAATAATTTTGATTGGCTTCCTATTCAACATTATAAGTTATGGAATTTGTCTCTAAATTTGGTATTGCTCTGACCAGTAGAGAGGGCAAGTGTATACAAATATTTTCTGCATTTTTTTATCTTTTGAAAACACAGTTTTAAAATAAGTATCGACATTTGACAATCAACTATTGCATGAGCAAGAGGTTTTCTTAAAGTGTCTACGAGGAATAAAAACGCATGGTGTGTAATTGCAAGTCGTTATTTGAACTGTTGAGAAATTCCAGGCTCATTTGTGTCGGACTGTGAAATTATGTATCTGGACAGGACAACTTCTGACTGTAGCTGCACACACCCATTCAAAATTTTCTAGTACAAAGGCAACTGAATCTGCAGAAGACAACTTGAAAAAGTGTTTGATTTGATGCAAATAATGTACCGAATAACAGCCCTTCAATGCTTATTTAATTTTAACATTTCTTGAAGCTCAGAAAGATCACAGGCAAGAACCACTACGAACAGCTTGAATAACTGCGTAGAAGCACGAGAATGCTGGGGGTGGGGTGGTGCTGAATTTAAACGGGTCTAAAGAATATAATTGCACTTCTAAATTAACAGTGCATATGGATAACAGTCACCAATCATGACCGACACTCTCTTTACTATGTCATATTTCTTCATATTTGATTATATGTCCCGTGTATAACTAAATTATATAATGTCACCTAGGAAGCCCACATCAAGTACTTACTAAATCAATCAAGGAAACAAAAAAGATAGGGCAATAATGCACATTTCTGCTGTATATCTCGGTGAATTCCAGTCTCCCAATGCTTCCATCTTCTTATCTTAAGAAAATGGAGGAAAGTTGTCGTCCACAAACATGGTCATGCCTAACTTTATATTTCAAGACGTACCTTCGCTCCACCAAGAAATATTGTTGTAGCGCAGAAAACCACATGGACCAAGCCAAGTACAAATATGAATATGTGCAGCTGATGCAATGCCTCCAGTTATAGAAAAGGGACATCACCCTGAAACAAAGCAAAGTCTATCTTTATAATGATCATTCCAGAATGCATTTCTGCATAATACACTTCAACTGCTTCCTTTTTTAAGGAATCTCACTTTACATTGCTTCCTGGGACAGATAAATGACACAAGGGGTTTCTACCCGATATAGAAGGATTTGTATCTCATAAAATAAGTGCCCAGCAATAAGACATCCAGTTCAAAGACACGATCAGGTTTCAGATCCAGGAAAATGATGGCTCAACATTTTTGCGAATATGGTATTCCTAACCTTTTTCTTGCAAACTATGGCGCCTTCTTCTACAACTTTGTGATTCTCTCTCTTGCATGGAAGCATAAAATGTGTAGCGGTTTGCGGAATGCAAATGTGAACAATAAAACTCTGTGAGAGACTCAGGATGAAGGAAATGAATCCAAGAAGCATTAACTCTGCATAGGTAGCCACTGAACCAGATAAGACACAGAAGAAAAACAAGAAGAAGAAATCAATATCATAGTAAGTGAGCAAAACATTTGCCAGCCCTTTGTCGTGTTTCCTATCTAGCATTTTCTGAAGTCAAAGCTCTTCAACCATGTACATCTTTGCCGAAAAAACATACTACAATAAACTATTTAGATTACAGTTACTAACAATGAATGAAGTTGAATGGTCCGATTAATAAGGCATGCTGAGATGCTAACTGATAAGTTTGCACAATACAACAATATTCCTGAATGTTACCTTCTTTTAGTCTCTATAGAGCTGAATACAATGTTTTCTGCTGCTTATGTTTTAATGCCTGCACGGTTGTAGAAGAAAGCAGAAGTAGGATGGGGAAATCCTTGGCATCTCTTTGCATTGTTCACTACTGACTTCAAAAGTAAGTCAAGGAAACAAATTTGTTGTTGAGTGTTAATTCCTGTGTCAAGACCTTAACAATGGATTGCATGCTTTTTGGAATGTGCAAGATGAAAGTTTATCACTGTTATGGTTTCAATCAAATAATATAAGATGGTAGCACCCTTATAGAAGTCCTAATTACAAAATAGACTGTTTCCCAAAAAAAAAAATAGACTCAGCAATCGAGTAAAAAAAGAACTAATATGGGGGAAAATGTCTAGGGAGGGTCGGAGAGGGGAGGCGTGCCTTGCCTAGGTAGTGGAGGAAGCGCTCGGCAGCGAGGGAGACGGAGACGATGACGAAGCAGACGGCGGTCACAACCCAGGTGGGCGTGTGCTCGAGGGACACGTCATCCATGCCTCCTCCTCAATCTTCTTCTTCTGCTGCTGCGCAAGGGAGGTCGGGGACAGGCTGGTGCAGCAGCTGGGCGACGTAGGGGAGAGAACGGTTGGCGGTGGAGCTCCCGAGCGCACGCGGCAGCTCCCATGGCCGAGCTCGTCGCTGCTCAGGCGAGCGCGAGATGTACGCGGCAGGGGCGCAGGTGTCGGCGGTGGTGGAGGGGTAGGGAGAGGGAGCGAGCATGACGCGGCCAGCATCGACCCTGCCGGTGGCGGCTCGCCGACAGGCGACTGGACATGGGAGATCTCGATCTGAGCAGGATTGGCGGCACGCGACGGCCCTCAATGGGAAAGGAGGAAAGGGGAGGCGGGGATTGCGTATGGGAGGAGACCCCTCGTCTGGATCTAGATCGAACTGGTGTATGGTAGAGGTGAGCGTGAACCGTGAAAAAAAACCAGTTAAAACATGGGCGTTTCGTGGAAGGGGTGGGGGAGGTGGGGTGAAAACAAAACGGACAAAAATAAACCCCACCAAATGAGACTAAAAAACCGAGACAACAAGCTACCATGTGCCCCTTTAGGAGTAGCTTTAATGGTGGATTTGGTTTCTCGGAAGGTGATCTCACATATATGGTATGATTTTGGAATTCTTAATTACCTATTACTAATGTGATTAAATCAAGTCATCACCTGCCAAAGCAAGCACAAAACAAAATCTTCCACTTTAATGGTGGATTTAGATTTTCGGAAGGTGATCTCACACATATGGTACTATGCTTTTGAAATTCTTAATTACTTATAATTAATATGATTAAATCAAATCATCACCTGCCAAAGAAATCACAAAAAATCTTTCGCTTTAATGGTGGATTTGAATTTTTAATGAGAGAGAGAAAATAAACCAATAGGAGGAAACGGTGGGAGGCGGGATGAAAAAACGGACGAAAATAAACCAGCCGACAATAAACCGAGGCAAGAAGCTACCAACTTCCCCTTTAGAAGTAAAGATACACTGAAATCTTCTCTTTTCTTTTCATCCTCGGAGTGATACTTTAGCTGATACATATGGCAATCCTTGATTCAACGAACAAATAAACATAAATCAGCTAAATATTACATGCCCAAAACACCTCCCTGGAGGATATTTTTATTGAATATCATGCCTTAACTTGGCAACGAGATGTTGCACATACCATTCTGATACAATTTTTTCATTAAAGACAAATTGCGCGCTTGGGTACATGTCGATAATTCTAGCGTCCGTTGTTCCTATATCCGACAATTCTAGCATCCATTCTTCCTAGCTCTGACAATATTTTTGACGTAGGCGCGTGTTTCGTCAAGCGTCATAAGACTGGCTTCATGTATATCTATGAATAAATATGAGTGTTAGTGATATAATGACATAGTAATAATGACATAGTATTGCAGATGAAAATACTAAGACAGCTAATTTAAAATGGTACGCAACACCTACCTTGTAGATGATGACCCTCATCAGTGGTATTAGGAGAATACATGAACGTCCTCTCCCGCATAGTTTGCAAGCATTGACACCTCCGATTAATCTGTACGTAAGTAACAGCAAGTTTTCCAAACTGATTTTCAGTGTGTCGCAAATAGCAAATTTGACGTCCAACATGCTCGTCATATATGTGTATGAAAATTATCTGCCGTCTATAGACAAAAACAAATTTTAGTATCTGATTGCAACAATAAACATAATAAGAAAATGTAATTCTCAAAATATAAACGGCGCTCACCGAAAGTTCATGAGGCCAATTTCGAGGAAAGGCACGTGTCGACCATATATTGGATCCCACAAACTTTGTATCTTACCAACATATGCAAAAATGGCAATGACATCTACAAAGATTTAACCAGAATGAGACCCTGAATTTATATATATTAATATGCAAGAACAAAGATAAAAATAATGCACCAGTTATGCGTTTGTCCTGTAGTGCGTAGATGGCCTCAAACTGTGGGAAACCCGGTGGACAAATTGCCAATGCTATCCTATGCGCCGATACCCTAGCCTCAGTCCTAGTGTTTAGTGTCATGATAAACTCCATGGCTAGATACCACAAGTGTCCATCTTGTATTTCTGTGGGGTTGAATCCTACACGAATGAATTCATAGCATATGCCAGACTGAAGCATGGTGTTGAAGCGAACTACTTGGTTGTTGAACGCAATTGCTTCCATGTTTGTCCCTTGATATTTTTTATGAATCATCAGCATGATTAGGAAATAAAACATTTTATCAAATGTGTAGTGCTATCAAGTAGTGACGAGTAGTGCCTTACTTCCTGATCCATGATCAGTAGTATGCACTGCAGGAACTTGTTTCCCATGGCATTCTCTTTGATTGGGGACTTCCATTGGACCCTTGCATGAATAATCCAACAATTCTGGTATATATGCTCCATCTGTACGCGACGAAATGTCAAGTTCCTGTGCATAGAATAAAATTCAAGAATGAGCAAATATTCTAGCGATGATAGCAAACTATCGTCGAGGATGATATATTTTATCTAACATGTCCATTGGAGGGATGATAGGACGAGGGATGATCTGAACCGGGGGCGATGCCATAACCCTCTTTGAGGTTGTCAATCTGTATGAGATACCCATGTTCTTGGATGAGAGGGCGTGGAGGAGAGGGGCTGATCCTATGCAGAAAGAATGAGACTTATATAGTGGTGTTGGGTGGTTTTGAAAGCATAGAGGGCGGCGGGAAAAGCCATCATGTTTGCAAAATTGTTTTTGACAGTTTAATTGTCCGTGTGTGAAAAAATATACTTAGGACAAAATAAATGAGGTTCCATAACACTGATGCATGGGTTATTTGTTTCATAAAATAGACAGACTTTCCAAACGTAGAAGATAATTGTATAGGACTTTCCAGTCGTACATTAATCTCTAATTTGTTAACATAAAAATAGCAAAATCATATCATTAAATTCATGCTTTTAATAATGTGATTTGCAAATCTCATTATATTATATCTATTTTTTATATAATATTGGATACAATATTTCCTGTTCTTCCTTCGGCAAGCACATTAGTCCATTTATCTTGACATGCGTGGGCTGGTATGTCAGCACCACATTTGTCCAGTTTTGAACCAATACATTGATCAAACCAAGCAAAAGTTGCATTTTTTATCAGAACAGATTCAAAAACTTAAAGATTTATTAACATATAATAATTAGTTATGTGAAGAAATCGTATTGCATCCTCAACGGCCATGCACAAAGTGCACCTACATGTATAGAACTTCGAGTCCATGCACAAAGTCCACTATGTAACTATCAATGACCATGCCCAAAGCTTGGTTTGCAGCTTACAACAGATGTGGAATGCCATGCACTGTGCTAGTCACAACTATACAGCGAGGTAACTCGACGCGCTGTTGAAAGCACATTTGCTCCCTTGGTGGTTTTGGTAATTAATAACAACATATAAGTCATTGCACTAATGTTTCCACCAAGTATATTTCAGAAAATGTTCAATGATAGCATTGGCAAAAGGAGACTGTGGAGATACCCCAAGATGCAAGGAAATAGGTTGGCCAAGCTTCAAGCAAGAAGACTCTACATTTTATATTTGTAAGAAATCACTTTGAGTCCATCGGAAAGCCAATACTATTAAAAGGGGATAAGGTTTTGTTGGTGAACAATATGCTCAAACATGCACAAGTGATAGCCGCCAAAAACATCCACAAACTCTCCCACCAAAGTCTATTCTATACCTAACACTCAAAATCGGTGCAACCAACTTTCCCATACCGGTACCACCGGTTCCAGAACCTAGACAGGCTCAGTCAAACCCTAGCCACTTCGGTGCAACCGATTCCATACCGGTGCCATCGAGTTTAGGTTGCCAACTTTTTGTTACGCAAATTCACATTTTCGGTCCCACCGAGAATGTTGGATCAGCGTCACCAAGATTGGAAATCTGACCGTTGGTCACCTTATCGGTGCAACCGAGTCTCCTATATCGGTCTCACCGAGATTCAAAAATTGCCACCTTTTGGTCACTTTGGTACCACCGAGATTAACACATCGATGTCACCGAGTTGGTAATTTTGTGTGTAACGGTTGGATTTTTGGGGATGCCTATATATACCCCTTCACCACCACCTACTCGAGAGAGAATCACTCAGAGCTATTCCATACCTATCCTATCAGATTTTCTGAGAGAGAACCACCCACCCTTGTGTTGAGGTCAAGATATTCCACTCCAATCATATGGATCTTGATCTCTAGCCTCCCCAAGTAGCTTTCCACCAATCCCATCTCTTCCACCATGCCAAATCTGTGAGAGAGTGATTGGGTGCTGAGCAGTCTATCATCTTGAAGCACAAGAGCAATGAGTTCATCGTCATTACCGAGCCTATTACCTTTTGGAGGGTGGTGCCTCCTAGATTGGTTAGGTGTCGCTTGGGAGCCTCCTACTTCGTGTTGTGGAGTGAACCAAGAGGTTTGTAAGGGCAAGGAGATCGCCTACTTCGTGAAGATCTACCCATAGTGAGGCTAGTCCTTCGTGGACAGAAGCCGTTATGGAATAGTCAAGGTTGCTACTTCGTGGACCCTTTTGGGTGGAGCCCTCCGTGGACTCTCGCGACCGTTACCCTTTGTGGGTTGAAGACTCCATAAACATGGATGTACGATAGCGCCACCTATCGGAACCATGGGAAAAATCATCGTGTCCACAACTGCGTTTGATCTTCCTACATATCCCTTCTATGCATGCTTGTTGTTACTTTCCGCTGCTATATACTCTTAGACTTGCATGTGTAGGGTGTACTTGACTTGCCATGAAATGCTAAAAACTATCAACCCTAAAACTTGGTGTAGGCAAAACTTTTATTTGGTCAAGTAGTCTAATCACTCCCTCCCCCCCTCCTCTAGACATACTTTCGGTCCTACAAGTGGTATCGGAGCTTTGGTCTCCATTGCTTAGGTCTCAAAACCTAGGAGAGCATGAGGTCTAGCGAGGGAAGTTATCAATGTAGAGGCTTGTACTTTGATGGCACTAATTTTGCTAGTTGGAAGTACAAAATGAAAATGCATATTCTTGGTCATAACCCCTCCATTTGGGCTATTGTTCGTGTTGGCTTGCAAGGTGAGTTCTTTGCGGATGGACGGGAACCGGATCGTGAAGCGACCGCGGATGAGTTGAAGATGTTGCAACTCAATGCTCAAGCATGCGACATTCTCTTCAACTGCTTATGCCCCGAAGAAATCAACAAAATCAGCCGTCTTGAGAATGCAAAAGAGATTTGGGATACTTTGGTTGATATTGTTGGAAATATGCCCTAGAGGCAATAATAAATTAGTTATTATCATATTTCCTTGTTAATGATAATCGGTTATTATCCATGCTATAATTGTGTTGATCGGAAACTCAGATACATGTGTGGATACATAGACAACACCATGTCCCTAGTATGCCACTAATAGACTAGCTCGTTGATCAAAGATGGCTACGGTTTCCTAGTCATGGACATGAGATGTCATTTGGTAACGAGATCACATCATTAGGAGAATGATGTGATGGACAAGACCCAAACTACAAACGTAGCATATGATCGTGTCAGTTTATTGCTACTGTTTTCTGCATGTCAAGTATATGTTCCTATGACCATGAGATCATGCAACTCACTGACACCGGAGGAGTACCTTATGTGTATCAAACGTCGCAACGTAACTGGGTGACTATAAAGGTGCTCTACAGGTATCTCCGAGGGTGTCTGTTGGGTTGGCATGGATCAAGACTGGGATTTGTTACTCCGTGTGACGGAGAGGTATCTTAGGGCCCACTCGGTAATACAACATCACAATAAACCTTGCAAGCAATGTGACTAAGTGTTAGTCATGGGATCTTGTATTACGGAACGAGTAAAGAGACTTGCCGGTAACAAGGTTGAACTAGGTATGGAGATACCGACGATCGAATCTCGGGAAAGTAACATACCGAAGAACAAAGGGAACATCATACGGGATTAAGTGAATCCTTGACATAAAGGTTCGACCGATAAAGATCTTCGTAGAATATGTAGGAACCAATATGGGCATCCAGGTCCTACTATTGGTTATTGACCATAGAGATGTCTCGGTTATGTATACATAGTTCTCGAACCCGCAAGGTCTGCACACTTAAGGTTCGGTGACGTTTCGGTAGTATAGAGTTATGTATGGTGGTGACCGAAGGTTGTTCGGAGTCCCGGATGAGATCCCGAACGTCACGAGGATCTCTGGAATGGTCCGAAGGTAAATACTGATATATAGGAAGTCCTATTTTGGTCACCGAAAAAGTTTCGGGCTCATCGGTAGTGTATCGGGAGTGCCGGTAGTGTACCGGGAGACCATCGGGAGGGGTATTTCGACCCAAGAGGCTACATGGGCTGTGGGAGAGTAAATACCAGCCCTTAGTGGGCTGGTGGAAGTCCCACACAAGGCCCATGCGGCTGGGAAGAAAATCCCAAAGAGAAAAAGGTGGGAAAAGGCAAAAAAAGGCAAAAATAAGGAGTCCTAGTCCTACTAGGATGGGAGGAGGAATCCTCCAATCCTCCTTAGTTCGGCCGACCCAAGGGCTGGCTCCTTGGGATCCAAGCCTCCTCCTCTCTTCCTCCTATATATACTAGAGGTTTTAGGGTTTTTGGCACTTGATTTCCAGCCACGTGCTACCCGTTCCTCTAGTGCATAGTTTCTCCTCTAGATCGGTTTTCTGCAGTGCTTAGGCGAAGCCCTGCCGGAATAGCTCCACCACCATCGCCGGAGCGCCGTCATGCTGCCAGAGAACTCTTCTACCTATCCGCTCCCTCTTGCTGGATCAAGAAGACGGAGATCGTCATCAAGCTGTATGTGTGCTGAACGCGGAGGTGTCGTCCGTTCGGCGCTAGATTGGAAGGATCGTGATCAAGATCGCGAGACGGATCGTGATGAGATCGCAGGACAGATTGTGGTGAGTTCGCGGGACGGATCGTGATGAGTTCGTGGGACGGATCGTGATTGGATCGCGGGACGGATCGTGATGAGATCGTGGGATGCTCGGCGATTTGGATCGCGAAGACGTTCAACTACACCAACCGTGTTTCTTAACGCTTCCCGCTTAGCGATCTACAAGGGTATGTAGATCCACTCTCCCTCTCGTAGATACTCATCACCATGGATAGATCTTGCATGTGCGTAGGAAATTTTTTGTTTCCCATGCAACGTTCCCCAACAGTGGTATCAGAGCTAGGTCTATGTGTAGATGAGATCTGGAGTAGAACACAAAGAGTTTGTGGGCGTTGATGCTTAGATTGCTTCCTACCTTGGTCGTGTTTTGGTTCAGCGGTATTGTGAGATGAAGCGGCCCAGACCAACATTACTCGTACGCTTACGAGAGACCGGTTCCCTCAACCGTAACTTGTTGCATAAAGGGCTTGCGGGTGCCAGTTTCTCTCACTTTAGTTGGATCGGATTCGACAAAGGCGGTCCTTGAGAAGGTTGAAAAGCAACTAGTGTATCACCATTGTGGTTTTTGCGTAGATGAGAATTGTTCTTGCTAGATACCCGTAGCAGCCACGTAAAACATGCAACAACAATTAGAGGACGTCTAACTCGTTTTTGCAGGGTATGTTGTGATGTGATATGGCCAATTACATGATGTGATATATGTGATGTATGAGATGATCATGTGTTGTATAGAATATCACGACTTGCATGTCGATGAGTACGGCAACCGGCAGGAGCCATAGGGTTGTCTTTAATTATTGTATGACATGTGTGTCAATCATTAAGCGCTATGTAATGCTTTACTTTATCTCTAAACGGTAGCAATAGTAGTACAAGCATGATGGGCGCGACAACCCCGATGGCGACACGTTGATGGAGATCAAGATGATAGAGATCATGGTGTCGTGCCGGTGACGATGGAGATCATGCCGGTGCTTTCGAGATGGAGATCAAAAGCACAAGTTCATGGTCATATCATGTCACTTATGATTTGCATGTGATGTTAATCCTTTTATGCACCTTGTTTTGCTTAGGACGACGGTAGCATTATAAGGTGATCCCTCACTTAAATTTCAAGATGAATTGTGTTCTCCCCGAGTGTGCACCATTGCGAAAGTTCGTCGTGTTGAGGCACCACGTGATGATCGGGTGTGATAGACTCTACGTTCACATACAACGGGTGCAAGCCAGTGTTGCACATGCAGAACACTCGGGTTAAACTTGACGAGCCTAGCATGTAAAGACATGGCCTCGGAACACAAGAGACCGAAAGTTCGAACATGAGTCATATAACAGATATGATCAACATGATGATGTTCACCATTGAAACCACCTTAACTCACGTGATGATCGGACTTGAGTTGGTGAATTTGGATCATGTATCACTCGAATGAACGGAGGGATGTCAATTTGAGTGGGAGTTCCTAAGTAATATGATTAATTGAACTCATTATCATGAACATAGTTAGTAGTGTCTTTGCAAACTATGTTGTGGATTACTAGCTCATGCTGTAGCTCCCTTGAATTTTTATATGTTCCTAGAGAAATAGAGTTGAAAGATGATGGTAGCAATATTGCAGACTGGCTCCGTGATCTGAGGATTGTCCTCGTTGCTGTACAGAAGGCTTATGTCATTAATGCACCGCTCGGTGCGCCAACCCCTCTAGCATCGTCTATAGATGTTGTGAACATTTGACAGGCACGTTCTGATGACTACTTGATAGTTTAGTGCGTCATGCATTATGGCTTAGAATTGAGGCTTCGAAACGTTTTGAACGTCACGAAACATATGAGATGTTCTAAGAGGTGAAATTAGGATCTCAGGCTCATGCCTGTGTTGCGAGATATGAGATCTCCAACAAGATTCTTTGCCTGCAAGATGAAAGAGAATAGCTCAATCGTTGAGCATGTGCTCAGATTGTCTGGGTGCTACAATCGCTTGAATTGAGTGGGAGTTGATCTTCCAGATAAGATAGTGATTTATATAGTTCTCCAAGTCACTGTCACTAAAGCTACTAGAACTTGGTGATGAACTATAAAATGCCAGGGATAGAAATAATGATCCCTGAGCTATTCGCGATGTTTCACACCACGAAGGTAGAAATCAAGAAGGAGCGTCAAGTGTTGATGGTTAGTCAAACCACTAGTTTCGAGAAGGGCAAGAGCAAGGAGGAAAACTTCATGGATGGCAAGTCAGTTGCTGCTCCAGTGAAGCAACCCAAAGTTGAACCCAAACCCGAGACTAAGTGCTTCGATTATGAGGAGAGCGATCGTTGAAGCGAAACAACCTTAGATACTTGGTAGATAAAAAAGGCTGGCAACGTCGACAGAAGTATATTTGATATACGTGTTATTGATGTGTACCTTGCTAGTACTCCTAGTAGCACCTGGGTATTGGATACCGGTTCAGTTGCTAAATGTTAGTAACTCAAAATTAAAGCTACGGAATAAACGGAGAACTAGCTAAGGGTGAGGTGACGATTTGTGTTGGAAATGTTTCCAAGGTTGATGTGATCCACATCGCACGCTCTCTCTACCTTCGGGATTAGTGACGAACCTAAATAAATGTTATTTGGTGTTTTGCGTTGAGCATGAACGTGATTAGATCGTGTTTATTGCAACACGGTTATTCATTTAAGTTAGAGAATAATGGTTATTCTGTTTACATGAATAATACCTTCAATGGTCATGCACCTAGTGAGAATGGTTTGTTGAATCTTGATCGTAGTAATACACATGTTCATAACATTGGTGCCAAAAGATACAAAGTTAATAATGATAGTACCACATACTTGTGGCATTGCCGCTGAATGTCATGTTGGTATAAAGCGCATGAAGAAACTCCATGCTGATGGATCTTTGGAATCATTCGATTTTGAATCGGTTGAGACATGTGAACCATGCCTCTTGGGCAAGATAACTAAGGACCCCATTTTCCGGTTTGATGGAGCGGGCAAGTGATTTACTGGAAATGATACATGTTGATGTATGCAATCCAATGAGTCTTGTAGCGTGTGGTGGATATCGTTATTTTCTTACCTTCACTGATGATTTGAGTAGATATAGTGTATATTTACTTAATGAAACACAAGTCTGAATCGTTTGAAAAGTTCAAGCAAATTCAGAGTGAAGTTTAAGATCATCATGACAAGAAGATAAAAATGTCTACGATATGATCGTGGAGGTGAATACCGGAGTTACGAGTTTGGCATACAACTTTAGACAATGTGAAAGTTGTTTCACAGCTCACGCCACCTGGAACACCATAGTGTGATGGTGTGTCCAAACGTCATAGTCATGCTCTATTGGATATGGTGCGTGCTATGATGTCTCTTATCGTTTTGCTACTATAGTTTTGGGGTTATGCATTAGAGACAACTGCATTCACTTTAGATAGGGCACCATCTAAATCCGTTGAGATGACACCGTGTGAATTATGGATTGATAGAAACTTAAGCTGTCATTTCTTAATGTTTGGGGCTGCGACGCTTGTGTGGAAAAAAAATTCACCTAATGAGCTCGAACCCAAAGCGGACAAATGCATCTTCATAGAATACCCTAAGAACAGTTGGGTGAACCTTCTATCTCAGATCCAAGCATAAAATGTTTGTTGCTAAAACTGGGTCCTTTCTCGAGAAAAATCTTCTCTCGAAAGAATTGAGTGGGAGGAAGATAGAACTTGACGAGGTTATTGAACCTTTGTTTCAACGAGAGAGTAGCACAGCGCAGGAAGACGTTTCTATGAAGCCTATGTTAGTTGAAGAGGAAGTTAATGATGATGATCATGAAGCTTCGGATCAAGTTACTATCGAACCTCGTAGGTCGACAAGGATGCATACTACTCCAGAGTGGTACGACAACCCTGTCTTGGAGGTCATGTTGTTGGACAACGATGAACCTACGAGATATGGAGAAGCAATGATGGGCCCGGATTCTGACAAATGGTTAGAGGCCATGAAATCCGAGAAAGGATCCATGTATGAAAACCAAGTATAGACTTTGGTAGACTTGCTCATTGGACGGCAGGTCGTCGAGTACAAATGGACCTTTAAGATGAAGACAGACGCTGATGGTAAATGTCACCATTTATAAAGCTCGACTTGTTGCAAAGAAGTTTACGACAAGTTCAAGGAATTGACTGCGATGAGACTTTCTCACTCATAGCGATACTAAAGTCTATTGGAATTATGTTAGCAGTTGCTGCATTTTTCAATTATGAAATCTGGCAGATGGATATCGAAACATAGTTTCCTTAACGGTTTACTTGAGGAAAGGTTGTATGTGATACAACCATAAGGTTTTGTCAGTACTAAGGATGCTAAAAGGTGTGCAAGCTTCAGTGATTCTTCTATGAACTGAAGCAAGTATCTCGGAGTTGGAATATACACTTTGATGAGGTGATCAAAGTTTCTGAGTATATACAAAGTTTACGAGAAACTTGTATTTACAATAAAGTGAGTGGGAGCACTATAGAATTTTTGATAAGTATATGTGGATGACATATTGTTGATCGAAAATGATGTAGAATTTCTGGAAAGCATAAATGGTTGTTTGAAAAGAGTTTTTCAAAGGAAGACCTAGATAAAGCTACCTAATTGTTGAGAATCAAGATCTATAGAGATAGATCAAGATGCTTGATGAGACTTTCAATGAGTACATAGCTTGACAAGATTTTGAAAGAGTTCAAAATGGATCAGTCAGAGAAAGAGTTCTCGCCTGATTTGCGAGGTGTGAAGTTGAGTGAGACTCAAATCTCGATAACGGTAGAAGAAAGAGGAAGGACGAATGTCGTCCCCTATACCTTAGCCATAGGCTCTGTATAGTATGCCATGTTGTGTACCGCACCTGTGTGTGCCTTGCCATGAATCCGTCAAGGGGTACAAGAGTGATCCAGAAGTGGATCACTGGACAACGGTCAATATTATCCTTAGTGACTAAAAGACTAAGGAAAATTTTCTCGATTATGGAGGTGATAAAGGGTTCGTCGTAAAGAGTTACGTCGATGCAAGCTTTAACACTAATCCGGATGACTCTTAGTAGCAATCCGGATATAGTGGAGCAGCCATTTGGAATAGTACCAAGTGGAGTGTGGTGGCAATGTTTATAGTTTGACATAGAGATTAGCAAAGTACATACGGATCTGAATGTCGCAGACCCGTTGACTATAAGACCTCTCTCACATGCAAAGCATGATCGAGCCCAAGAACTTAGTGGGTGTTAGATTCATAACAATGCGAATCACATGGTGATATGAACTAGATTATTGACTCTAGTGCAAGTGGGAGACTGTTGGAAATATGCCCTAGAGGCAATAATAAATTAGTTATTATTATATTTCCTTGTTCATGATAATCGTTTATTATCCATGCTATAATTGTGTTGATCGGAAACTCAGATACATGTGTGGATACATAGACAACACCATGTCCCTAGTATGCCTCTAATAGACTAGCTAGTTGATCAAAGATGGCTATGGTTTCCTAGTCATGGACATGAGATGTCATTTGGTAACGGGATCACATCATTAGGAGAATGATGTGATGGACAAGACCCAAACTATAAACGTAGTATATGATCGTGTCAGTTTATTGCTACTGTTTTCTGCATGTCAAGTATATGTTCCTATGACCATGAGATCATGCAACTCACTGACACCGGAGGAGTAACTTGTGTGTATCAAACGTCGCAACGTAACTGGGTGACTATAAAGGTGCTCTACAGGTATCTCCGAGGGTGTCTGTTGGGTTGGCATGGATCAAGACTGGGATTTGTTACTCCGTGTGACGGAGAGGTATCTCAGGGCCCACTCGGTAATACAACATCACAATAAACCTTGCAAGCAATGTGACTAAGTGTTAGTCACGGGATCTTGTATTACGGAACGAGTAAAGAGACTTGCCGGTAACGAGGTTGAACTAGGTATGGAGATACCGACGATCGAATCTCTGGCAAGTAACATACCGAAGAACAAAGGAACATCATACGGGATTAACTGGATCCTTGACATAAAGGTTCGACCGATAAAGATCTTCGTAGAATATGTAGGAACCAATATGGGCATCCAGGTCCCGCTATTGGTTAGTGATCGTAGAGGTGTCTCGGTCATGTATACATAGTTCTCGAACCCGCAGGGTCTGCACACTTAAGGTTCGGTGACGTTTCGATAGTATAGAGTTATGTATGGTGGTGACCGAAGGTTGTTTGGAGTCCCGGACGAGATCCCAGACATCACGAGGAGCTTTGGAATGGTCCGGAGGTAAAGATTGATATATAGAAAGTCCTATTTTGGTCACCGGAAAAGTTTTGGGCTCATCGGTAGTGTACCGGGAGACCATCGGGAGGGGCTGTGGGAGAGTAAATACCAGCCCTTATTGGTCTGGTGGAAGTCCCACACAAGGCCCATGCGGCTGGGAAGAAAATCCCAAAGAGAAAAAGGTGGAAAGGGGCAAAAAAGGCAAAAATAAGGAGGAGTCCTAGTCCTACTAGGATTGGAGGAGGAATCCTCCAATCCTCCTTGGCTTGGCCAACCCAAGGGCTGGCTCCTTGGGAGCCAAGCCTCCTCCTCTCTTCCTCCTATATATACTAGAGGTTTTAGGGTTTTTGGCACTTGATTTTCAGCCACGTGCTACCCGTTCCTCTAGTGCATAGTTTCTCCTCTAGATCGGTTTTCTGCAGTGCTTAGGCGAAGCCCTGCCGGAATAGCTCCACCACCATCGCCGGAGCACCGTCATGCTGCCAGAGAACTCTTCTACCTCTCCACTCCCTCTTGCTAGATCAAGAAGGCAGAGATCGTCATCAAGCTGTACGTGTGCTGAACGCAGAGGTGTCGTCCGTTCGGCGCTAGATCGGAAGGACCGTGATCAAGATCGCGAGAGGGATCGTGATGAGATCGCGGGACGGATCGTGATGAGTTCACGGGACGGATCGTGATGAGTTCACGGGACGGATCGCGATTGGATCGTGGGACGGATCATGATGAGATCACGGGATGCTCGACGATTTGGATCGCGAAGACGTTCGACTACACCAACCGCGTTTCTTAACGCTTCCCGCTTAGCGATCTACAAGGGTATGTAGATCCACTCTCCCTCTCGTAGATGCTCATCACCATGGATAGATGTTGCGTGTGCGTAGGAAATTTTTTGTTTCCCATGCAACATTCCCCAACTGATATGCACGAAGGAACCGAGTCCGTGAGAGAATCCAAGTTAGATGTTCTTCAAGGTCAGCTTGACAAGTTCAAGATGAAGGATGGTGAAGGAGTCGCAGAGATGTACTATAGGCTAGCTCTCATCACAAATGAGATTGCCGGCTTAAGAAGCGGAGAAATGACCGACAAATTCATCATCAAGAAGATACTTCGAGCTTTGGATGAGAGATACAACACCGTGTGCACATTGATCCAAAGGATGCCAAACTACAAAGATCTCAAGCTTACGGAAGTCGTTGGAAGGATTGTTGCTCATGAGATGACACTCAAAGATAAGGAAGAACTTCATCACAAGTCTAGCGGTGCTTACAAAGCCACAAGTGATACTCCCGCAACTTCAAGCAACAACATTGTCACCAATGAAGAGATAAGCCTCATGGTCAAGAAATTCAACAAGTTCTACAAGAATAGAGGCAAAGAAAGAAACTCCAACTCAAGATATGAAGAGAAGCGTTCGTCAAGTCGTGACCGCAATTGCTATAATTGTGGGAAGCCCGGACACTACTCAAATGAGTGCACGGCTCCCTACAAAAGAAGAGAAGAGTCACCTCGAAGACGAAGCTCAAGGAATGAATCACCACAAAGAGAGAGAAGGAGTAGAGATGATCGTTATGAACGAAGACACTCAAGGAGAAGTAGAGATTCAGAGAAGAAGGACAAGTACACCAAGAGCTACACAAGAAGAAAACATCAATCTCATGTTGGTGAATGGGTTTCCGGCTCCGACTCCGACAACAACTCTGAGAGAAGCTATCACTCCGACTCCGACTATAGTCAAGATGATGGTTTTGCCGGAATTGCTCTAGTGACTACCAACTCCTACGATCTATTTGATTCACCAAACGAAGGGAGTGGAAGTTACTTCATGGCTAAAGTCCCCTAGGTATCACACCCCGAGTATCTTGATTTTGATAGTGATGAAGATGATTTGCTTTGTGAATATGATTTTCTTTGTGATGATAACTTGCTTTGTGATAAAACTAGTGATGTTGATCAAAATGAACTTGATAATTCTCATGCTAGTCAAGATGAGTCATTTGATGATGATAAGATGAAAATAGAACAACTAACTAAGGAACTAAACACTCTTAAGTTAGCTCATGAATCTACTCTTGAAGATCATAGAGAGCTTGTGAGAACTCATGAGAAGCTACGCTTCGAGAAGCTCAACTTGGAGAAAGAGCATGAGTTTCTCAAAGCTATCAATGACGATCTTCGAAAGAAGACTTCATCTTATCTAGCCAAACGACTACTCTTGTCTACTTTCATGCCTCAAGTTAAAACTAAGCAATCTAGTAACAAAGGCAAGAAAGGTTCTTCATCTAGTAGCAAAAATAGAAATGCTAAACCCAATGATGTTGCTTCTAATAGTTCTATTGATTCCACTAATGATGATTCTCTTAGCCAAGTTACACTTGAGCAAGAAAATGCTTTATTGAAAGGAATTATAGAAAAAGGTATCTACAAGAGTCTTGCCGGATGTAAGCAATTTGAGGAAATTGTACGCAAGCACGGAGGATACCGGAAGAATCGTGGTGTTGGCTACTCCAACGCTAATGGAGTTGAGTGGGAAGAAGGTCTATATTCCAAGCCCAAGTTTGTTCCTCAAAAGGAGAAGTATGAAAATACTCTTCCCAAGGGGACAAACACTCAAGATGACCTTCCACCAGAAGAACACAAGCTCAAGGGCAAGAACAAGCTTCAAGAGGGCATTGACTCATATGAAGATGAACCCCTAGCTTTGGTGGAGTGGGTTCCCAAGGCTACTTCAAGCTCAACTACTACAAAGGCTACTTCAACACCAAGGATCCCCATCAACTTGGTGTGGGTCCCCAAGAAGAAGAACTAGTAAGTTCTTGAGGGGTGACTCCGCCAATGAAATTCACTCACATTCATTATTGGCAAGGACTTTTTTGCACTCAACACCAAGTCAATGCAATAGTTCAAGGAGTCACACATTCCCTCAAAGGTAAGCAAGGGACAAGGTAATCAACTAATCAATGGATACCATAACATATGCTTTGCACTCCATGTCCATATATATCCTTGTATTTGTCTCTTGTGTGTTGGGACTAACCCATGTAGGTGAGAGGAGTAAGGAAACAACAAGGATGCTCCCAACTCTTGGTGATCTTCATCAACATTGAGCATCCACAACTACCTCACCAGTATGAAGTCTTCATCGACAAAACCCAAGGTTAGTTTATCCCTCTTATGGGGGGATGTCACATCAAGGGGGAGCTTTACTCTAAGACTTGAGTCAAAGCATCTCTTAGCATGTGACAACATTAAATGCTTTATGTAAAAGTGGTAACCCCACTTGTGCTTAAATGATGAGTATGACCTATGATCAAGTACTCTTACTTGGCTCCTAAGTCAAATACTCATATATAGATGACTTTGTCATCACCCAAGTGCTTGTTAGATGCTAGTGTGTTTGTGCATGGTTGTCATGATTTCTTTTGACATCTTATTGTGTGAGCTGTTGGTCTGCATTTATTTTCTCATTCGAGGACATCCAATTGTTGCTATTTGGTTAATGATTTTCACTTTTTCCAATTGGATGTACAAGAATGCCTAGGACCACTCTTTAGCTATCTATGCTTTCTCACCTCATATTCCATTCATGCTGCATCACAAAATTTGAACAGGTGCTTTTCGATCCCTCTATGTGTGGAGCACTCGGAGTTCCGTATCGACAAGGACTAAACATTAAAACCTCCCAAGTGCATCTTGGTGGAACCAACCCCACAATCTCGGTCTCACCGAATGCCTAGGGTTGATCTGGTTTTCAATCTCGGTACTGCCGATTTCATATTCTCGGTTACACAGAGTTTCCCTGTTAGCTGACAGTTGTGGAACTCGGTGACACCGAAAACATAAAATCGGTATCACCAATAGTGGAGGGTATATATGTTGTGGACCCCGATGCTTTGAAATTCTATCTTCATACGTCGCGCCTCTGAACCCTAAGCTGCCGCCTCGAGACCCCTAGTCGTTGCCCTTGTCTTCCTGCACTCCTCCACCGCTGGGAATCGCCGCCGTCGACGAAATCTGCTCCATCGTCGCCGCGTAGCGGATCCGCACCAAGTTAGGGTACGGATTCGACCTCCCTTGCGCTCTCCCTTCCGATTCTTGCGCATTGGACTTGATTTTCTCTATAAGCCACTCATTGCACTTATTCCTATCCACAAGAAATCCCCATAGGCTAGCGAACCATTGATTTCTAGGGTTTTGCCTTCCGCCTGACGCAACTCGGTAGAACCGAATCAAGAAAATCGATACCACCGATTTTCGTTTCTGTGTGCTGAGAACTGTCTCGGTGAAACCGAGCACTCGTTTTCGGTAAGACCGAAAAGGGTGCCAAGTTTCTGTTAAGAGGGACAGTCAGTCTCAGTGTCACCAAATTTTTTGCTTCGGTCTTATCGATTTGTTTATGACAGAATGCAAAACTTTGAAAATCTTTTGTTCAAAACTTCAAAAACCAGCTGATAATTTTGTGATGACTCATCTACTTCTGCTCATCTATATCCCATTCACAGGGTCAGTATGTCAGATGCAGAGGACAATCAGAATTTGTCGGAGCAGGGAGTTGACATGAGTTCAGGAACAAGCCCAGAGTCCAGCTCATTCTCAGATCCGGGCACCCCCAACTCCCATGGGTTGCCTAAAGCTGCTACAAGGACCAGAAAGAAGCTAAATTCAGATGAAGAGGATTCCGACTTCATCCCTCAGGAGATTCTTGCTAAGAAGGAAGAGAAAGCTACTAAGAAGTCTGCTACTAAAGCCACTTCTTCCAGGAGGGTTGTCGGCAAGATCTATGCTCCTGCTTTAACATTCAAGGCTCATGAGACTGCCAGAGCAACTATCTCAGTTAAAGTCCCCAATAAAGCTATGCCTAAGAAGGCAGGAGAGAAGAAAGCTAGAAAGAGGGTTATTCATGTTATTGGCAGAAAAACTTCCATGTATGAGGATCCTGAAGAAGTTGCTGGTGCTGATGCTGAAGAGGAGGAAGAGCATGTTGAGAAGGTCCCTCCCAAGAAAAAGCAGAAGAAGCTTATGGCTGATGTTATGCCAAAGACTAGCACATCCAAGAAGGCTGCTGCTGAGAAGCCTAAGAGGACATCCAGGCAGATTCCAGCTTCTGAGAAGAACAAAGGGATTGCCTCCAGAGCTAAAGTTGATGATGACTTGACAACTTTGATGAATCTCAAACCACATCTTCCAGTACACAATGCCAGCTACCCACTAGATGAAGATATGAAGAAGAGGAAGGATTCGGGATTGAGAGCTTGGAGAGCTATAGATCCTTATGCTGAGAGGAAGAAGATAGTTGTGGACTACAGATTTTATACCAAGGAGCAACAGGATTTCTATGAGACTGTGCTCTTTTACAAGAGTCCAGCTGTGAGTGGTATGAGATATGTTGATTGGAAATTCATCAAGGAGAATGAGGACTACTTTCCAAGTGTCCAAGACAATTTCCATTGCATAGATTTGGATGAGTTTGTTGGTAGAGAATTCACAGCTTGGAATGATGAGATGATCATGCAATTCTACTCCACTACACATTTCTATGGAGATGGTAGAATTGTATGGATGACTGAAGGTGCAAGGTATGAATCAACTATTGAACAATGGGCTGCTATCTTAGGAGTTCCTGAAGCACAGGATGGTGACTTGGATGTATACTCAGAATCCAAGGCGAGCCACAATGCTATGGCAAATATGTACAAGGAGATCTTTGCTGCCAATGTGAAGTCTCACAAGCTAGGATCCATCTACTTTCTTCAGGCTAGCCTCCGCACAATGAACACCATTCTGAGCCATACTTTGATGCCCAAGTCAGGAGATGACAAGATGATCCAAGGCCACTCCATCAATATGGTGATCCACCTTGACAGACACACCAGGATCAGAGTCATGGATTTGATTGTTGAGACAATCAAGAGGGTTGCTGCTGACCAGAAGCGCTCTTGTTGTTATGCACCCTACATCCAGATGCTTATCAATTCAAAATTGGAGAAGCACATTTTTGCTCTAGATCATCCACATTTACCCCTACAACAGATCTTGAGGACAATGTTGTGGTGATGGATGCTGATCATCCCACTTCAGCTGCACCTCAGGCAGAGGCAGAGGCAGTTAGAGCCACTAGTGCTCAAGCCCCTCGATCTAGGAATGAGAAAATGGATCTGTTGATATCATCAGTTCAGGGCATGCAGAAGGATATTAAGGGGATTCTCTGGACAACCAGAACAATCTTGTCAGGATCTTTGAAACTAGGATCAAGACCCTTAATGATAAGGTGGACAGGCTGACTAAGACAGTCACAAAGCTTCAGAAGGAAGTTGACTCCATGCACATTCCTCGGGTCTCTTCTACTTCAGATGATAACGATGATGAGGAGGAGGAGGATGAATCACCTCTAAGGCCAGGAACTTAGTTCACCACTCAAACTAGATCAGCCACAGTGCCTGCACCAGACTTGAGGCCCTCTTCATCAGCTCTTGCTACTGTCAGCACAACTCCTGCTCCATCTGCTCCAGTTCCTCCAGCTGTCACTCCAACTCCATCCACGACATCTGTAGAGATCTTTGCCGACGCTGTTATATCGACTCCTTCATCAACAACCGGAGGAGATCAGCCCAAGAACGATTAGATGTATACCTTTGGACTTTTTGGTAACTTGTTGCCAAAGGGGGAGAAGTGTATATAGATCTTTAGGCTTCGAGCGAGAGAGCATTTTGGTGTTAGTTGCTTTTCAAAACATTTGGTTCTTTTGGTTTGACGTGAGATACTTTTGTGTTTATGTGTGATCATACGTTGTTATGTGTGATGCAACTATTTCCTATCATCTTAATGCGTATGAGATGATCATTCACCTTTGCTTGATTGTGTTGTGCTTTGTTATTCATTCTAATTATTCTCGCACACCACCAAGTTGTATGTGACATGGAAGAAGTGCCCATATACCTAATCGATTGTGCATTTGCATTCAAACGCAAATTCAAAATAATGCACAAATTTAGGGGGAGCTCTTGCTTATCACATACCTCTCAAAGCGATGATTATATTCATTTATTTTATCATATGTCGAAGCTTTGATCTATATGTTGTCATCAATTACCAAAAAGGGGAAGATTGAAAGCACATTTGCTCCCTTGGTGGTTTTGGTAATTAATAACAACATATAAGTCATTGAACTAATGTTTCCACCAAGTATATTTCAGGAAATGTTCAATGATAGGATTGGCAAAAGAAGACTGTGGAGATACCCCAAGAGGACTCTACATTTTATATTTGTAAGAAATCACTTTGAGTCCATAGGAAAGCCAATACTATTAAAAGGGGGTAAGGTTTTGTTGGTGAACAATATGCTCAAACGTGCACAAGTGATAGTCGCCAAAAACATCCACAAAATCTCCCACCAAAGTCTGTTCTATACCTAACACTCAAAATCGGTGCAACCAACTTTCCCATACCGGTACCACTGATTCCAGAACCTAGACAGACTCAGCCAAACCCTAGCCACTTTGGTGCAACCGATTCCATACCGGTGCCATCGAGTTTAGGTTGCCAACTTTTTGTTATGCAAATTCACATTTTCGGTCCCATCGAGAATGTTGGATCGGCGTCATCGAGATTGGAAATCTGACCGTTGGTCACCTTATCGGTGCAACCGAGTTTCCTATATCGGTCTCACCGAGATTCAAAAGTTGCCACCTTTTGGTCACTTCGGTACCACCGAGATTAACACATCGGTGTCACTGAGTTGGTCATTTTGTGTGTAACGGTTGGATTTTTGGGGATGCCTATATATACCCCTTCACCACCACCTACTCGAGAGAGAAGCACTCAGAACTATTCCATACCTATCCTATCAGATTTTCTGAGAGAGAACCACCTACCCTTGTGTTGAGGTCAAGATATTCCACTCCAATCATATGGATCTTGATCTCTAGCCTCCCCAAGTAGCTTTCCACCAATCCCATCTCTTCCACCATGCCAAATCTGTGAGAGAGTGATTGGGTGCTGAGGAGTCTATCATCTTGAAGCACAAGAGCAAGGAGTTCATCGTCATTACCGAGCCTATTACCTTTTGGAGGGTGGTGCCTCCTAGATTGGTTAGGTGTCGCTTGGGAGCCTCCTACTTCGTGTTGTGGAGTGAACCAAGAAGTTTGTAAGGGCAAGGAGATCGCCTACTTCGTGAAGATCTACCCTTAGTGAGGCTAGTCCTTCGTGGACGGAAGCCGTTATGGAATAGTCAAGGTTGCTACTTCGTGGACCCTTCTGGGTGGAGCCCTCCGTGGACTCTCGCGATCGTTACCCTCTATGGGTTGAGGACTCCATAAACATGGATGTACGATAGCGCCACCTATCGGAACCACGGGAAAAATCATCGTGTCCACAACTGCGTTTGATCTTCCTACCCTATCCCTTCTATGCATGCTTGTTGTTACTTTCCGCTGCTATATACTCTTAGACTTGCATATGTAGGGTGTACTTGACTTGCCATGAAATGCTAAAAATTGTCAACCCTAAAACTTGGTGTAGGCAAAACTTTTATTTGGTCAAGTAGTCTAATCACCCCCCCCCCCCTCTAGACATACTTTCGGTCCTACAGCTGTCGGTCGGCAGGCACGACAACACTCGCATAAAGAGAAGTAGAACCGACAGCGATGAGAGAGCGGCAAATGGCTTGAGAGCGAACAAGGAAGAAGAAACGTGCTCGTTTTTTACGCCTTCTCGGTTGTAAAAAAAGAGGTCATGGGTTCTTTTTTTATAGAGAAAAAACTGCATTTTCGGGAATGTTGTGGTATGAATACTGCAGTTTTGTCTAGCGCCAAACAGCTCAAAGTAATTAAAACCATAGTATTTTCCAAAATTACAGTATTCCTAACATATTTAGGAAATGCAGAGCTATCAAACGGGACCTAAAGTTTTCTCTAAAGTAGAGTATCCCGTTGCATGTCAAACATTATCTATAGACATTCATTTTTTAAAATAATTGTACACAAAAACTACAACATTTTAGGATTACCATTGACTACTTGCATTGTCCCCATATGTACAGATTAAGAGGAGTGCTTCGAAATATAATTTTAAGTACGTATATCGCTGATGCCATTACTACAACATGACAACGGCCTGAGAACAAACAGGCAAGTAAAGACAATATTTACTTCTTCTTGCCGTGTAGTGATAAGAGATAGCGACACTAGCATGTTGGCTGGGATAAATAAGAGATAACTGAAAATTACATTGTCACCGAGCATATGTATATCAGTCCCGTATCATGGATAAATCAACTAAAAACCACGCTTCATTATTTGACTCCGGACGGTTACATTGATAAATGCTCTTAAGGAGCAATCAAACACCTAACAATCTAAGATCTGAATAATACTGGACACCTCCTCATGCTTGGCCTTCCGAAGGTGGTGGTGGCTTGTTGTCACAGACCTTGATATGCTTAACAACCATCTCCCTCAGCTCATTTATCTGGTTCAACACAGATTGCGGCAACATCCTATTATGTTGGATTGCTTCCATAATATGATAGTTGTTGATTCCCCAACCGTCCTGCCTCTGTGCATTTGATTCAGTGGCATGCTGGATATCCCAGAGCGAGGGGATATGCGCACGAGAAGTGTTTTCCACACCACGATTATGGATAAGGTTATGAAAATGGTTTCTGAAAAGTATGGTTGGGGATCTATGGGCCACATGGTGCCTCGGGATTTTCACTTGTTTATACCTACATGCGGTTCCCTTACCAACTTCTGGTGACGTAGGTTGTTGCACATCTTCCTGTTCAGTTATTACAGGGAGAAATACTTGCGTCGTTTCTTCCTCTCTTTCATGTTCAACTAGAACATCAGGGAACTCTTGCGTCGTTTCTTCCTCTTTTTCCTGCTAATCCTCAGCCCCCTCATTCACGAAGTTAGAGGACGACATGACGAAGGAGGCTAGAATGGCGTGATATCGAAGGAGCCGTGATCGAGGGGCTGATTTGGGTGGTGCAATGCACAAGAAATATATAGGAGTTTATAAGGAAACACACACTATGAAATTCGTCGTGATCAACCCAATAGGAGTGTATAAGGAAACACACTTTAAGGCAGATGATACACGTATGATTATGCATTATCAAACAATCTTTTGATGAATGCTAATTTGTGATTCTTATGATCACTTGCCTTACCAAAAGGCATCCGATTTATCACATGCGTATACAATCTAAATTTATCATTTTTACGTATTATGTTAAATAGGATATTTTGACTTACTTCTATTTGCATATTTCTTAACCCTACCGATATTCACATTAATTTATTTCCTTTTTCCCTTTTCTTGTGTTATTTTACATTTCCGTTTCACCTGCGAAGTTAATAATATTAGACCTATTATGTTACTGTAAGCACACAAATTAATCTGAGCGCTATAATGGTAATTTTAAGCATGCGAAAGAATAAAGAATGCTTTGAATGTATAAATGCAGAGACTTTGCAAGTGGGCCCCATATAATACTGTACGGTTGTTGTTTTTTGAGTCATTAATTGAACGGTTTTGCTACTAAATATCAAGCCGTCCATCCTAAGGTAGTGTAGTAACTGCCCTTATGTATAAGAAACAAATGATTCAGTTCTTTGACCACACAAGCCCAATTAGGGTTCACACCTTCATATTCTATTTTTTCTACTCCTAATAAACCGAGAGGCGTTACAAGCATTTATGCTCGGAGAAAGGGTGCTACAGACCTGATTTATATGTGTACATCCGGAACAAGGGCTCGCCGGTGAATATAGCAAGAATAGCATGTACTCACTTATGTTGTTTCATTGTATCATTCTGCAGCAGAACACACACATGATTATATGTACTAACCATTTATAAAACTGAATGGATGGAACCACATATTAGGCACTCGCACTGCTCGAGTAAAAATCTGGATCCTGGTGGAAAACAAAATATCTGGCTTCTATCTTGGCAATAGAAGAACTTGATATAGTAGACCAAAACATTGAATTATGAAAATAAATACCCTCTTATAATCTTCAAAATTATGTCCATGAACATATTATAACATAATGGAAGGGACAAGGAAAATACAATATTGCAAGGTTCAATATCTTTTAAATTTGATCAACGAGGTGTATCCAAAATAATCCTTCTAGTGAAAATATGTGCAAGATAATAAATAACTCCTACTTTTCATGAACATGCATGCTTTGATCCTTTAGAGCGTAGCTCTGTACTTCACTATATGAAATGTATTAGGACATGAAGCATAAGAAGCGATATATTATCAATCTGACAAGCGATAAATTATCAACCCCCTTGTCACCTATTTGTTATAACTAACAGTGGGATTTTCTAGATCATACACCCGCGTTGAGGGAGGATGACGCATAGGCCAGCAACAAGGAGCGGGCATGGGTGTACATCCTCGCCGCTGACCACCGATAAACCTTGGGCATAATTCGCTGATGCACTGGTATGAGCAAATCAAGTATTTCTTCCTTCTCTCTGTCTGTTGTCTACTGAAGTAGCTAATAGATCTCTTCAGAATGTTGCTAGTTTGGTTATTTTACAACATCTGCTAATGTTAATCAAAGAATGAATGCAGGAGTGTGTTACATGTCCGCAACAGACTTTCTACATATATGTAGTAGATGATTGATTACAAAACAGCTAAAGGATAATATACATAAGCAACCAACCAAAAAGATAAATAATCTGAACTACAAACAATACTCTGTACCACGAATTGACCATAGCTATGCCATGAAAGAGGCGAAAATAGAAAACCTCAACAACGATGATGATGCTACTATATTCCATCTCTTAAACATCACTCAAAAACGTAAAAGGAGCAAACGGATCCCAAATAAATGAAACTAAGAGACAACCATAACTCCTATTTTCTTTTCGGGACATTGTGTGTGCTTGCTTTGGGGCTGCATGATAATATTTCTCTACCACAGAACCATCAGAGTGTCCTGGGCAGTGTGTAATATTTGTGCATGAAAACATAGTGGTCGCATGTTTATAGGCACATAGGATGCAGGTACCAGGTTTGTCACATATAGAAAAAATTGGCAATTTACAAAATCACAACTCTCAGAAAATATTATTATCATTTGACTTTTTGTATAAACATAATTAACCTTAGTTTCTAACAACCAAAGATAAAGACTTCGGTAATAAAAAAATATCTATACAAAAACACGGAAGAGCATCAAATTCTCTGTAGCATAAGAGTAAATGCCCTATAATATTAATCTCCCATCAGTTTTCTTTAGTGCACACTTCACCCTGTAAGGATTTCTTTATAGACGATGCTCTTCATCGACGTCTGTAAGGAGACGACAGGTCTTTTTCTCTTATTTGATTTAGTGTCTTGCTTCTTGCCCTTCTCCTTTTCATTCTCTATGAGGATCTTTATGTTTCTCTTCGCGGTGGCTCGAGACAACGCGACATAGAGTTGACCATGAGAGAACACCGGATTAGGTAGGTACACGTCGACAATCGGGATGGTCTACCCTTGCGCCTTGTTAATCGTCATAGCAAAACTAAGCCTGAGAGGAAACTGCTTCCTCTTGAACTTGAATGGAAACATGTCATTGTTAGACGGGCATAGGGGTATCCGAGGAAGAAAGACCCTCCTACCCGCGTGTTGTCCAATCATGATTTCCGCATCAATAGCGTTCCTCTCGAAACCTCGGACCACAAGCCTCGTGCCATTACACGCTCCATTAGCCGGATCAATGTTCCTTAGAAGTATCACAAGGCAGTTCAACTTAAGTTTGAGTGCATGAGGAGGCAACCCGTTGGGAGTCAATCCGTTCAAGAACTCAGGAGCATAGTAGCCATAAGGGTCGTCCTTTGCACTATCAAAGCTATGATATATTACTTCCTCTCCCTTAAAACGCTCTATCATGCGTAAGTTTATCTTGTCAACGTTGTCATTCGTGGTGGAGAGGATTGCGCAAGAAGTCATGTAATTGGGATCAGACATGTTGTCATCTAGACCAGGAAATACATGGTCAATCAAATTCTCCACGTCGTTCAACTTGCCTGTAGAGGGCACACAAATATCTTCAGGGAGTCATATGTTGCCTTGATCATCAACTTCCTCGGTACCATTGCCTACCCTATGCAAGTAATCTGCAAACCAGGTGTCATTATGAGCCCTCATGTTGGTGACGAGCCTTAGCTGGCGCATACCCTTCCAGAGGTGGGAACTTCAGAGAGTTGCATCGATTATCTGACCACGGGACCCCCTCCTGACAACGGGAAGCACCTTCCTAAAATCCCCGCCGAAAACAACAGTCTTCCCTCCAAAGGGTCGGTCTGGTCTTCCCATGATGTCGCGCATGCTGTTGTCCAGTGCCTCGACCACCTATCGCTTAGTCATGGTGGCCTCGTACCATAGTATCAATGAGGCCATCCTTAGTAGCTTTGTGGTCCCACTCTGCTTGGCGAAGCTGCATGAGGCACCATCATCCCAGATCAATGGGATCTTGAACCTCGAGTGTGCAGTCCTTCCTCCAGGCATGATTGAAGTGGCGACGCCAGACGTCGCGGTAGCGATAGCGATGTTGTCATCGGTCCTAACCTTGGCGAGTAGCACCCTGTACAGAAAGGTCTTCCCTGTACCTCCTGGGCCGTCAACAAAAAATACACCCCCGTCACCACGGTTAACTGCTGCTAGGATCTCGTCGTATGCAACCCTTTGCTCCAAGTTTAGTGATGACGCCAATTTAGTGTCGTTCACGTCAAATTCGACGGTGGATTCCTCGATCACCTCTCTAGATTCGCCCCCGGTTGGGTCGAACGTATTGTCGATGCTCGGAAGAGTGAAGTCTACGATGTCTTTGCCCATGGATTGCAACATACCCCTAATGTGAAGCAACACCATCTGCTCCACCTCATTCGGGCATGTATGTGATCGACGGTAGTCATCAGACATAGGCTCGAGGTGCCTATCCCATAAGCCTCGCAATCTCCTGGCTCGCAATGCACCAAGATTGTTGCGAAGAGCCTCCTGAGCACACATGGCATCGCCCACTGCTTTGCCTTAGTAAGACACTCGTCGAGCGTGTTGTCTGCCTTGATGAGTCCCAACCTCTCAGCAGCCTCTTGAAAGCTACCACATAGAACACCGTCCATGGTGAGCAGGTCTTCGAAGGCTGTCTTGCCTGCGACACGGTTTAATAGTACACGCAGATAGTATTGCTCCCCCTCGGCTGGATTGGCAGACACGATTCGACCTATCTGATAACGTTCCACCCGCAGCTTCCAATACTTTGTTCTCTGCCATGTGAAGCTCCCAGGAAAATCCTTGTACAATATATGCCTAGCCCATGGGTGGTCCTGGTTAGCCTTAAAATACTCCGTCAACATGGATTTTGAAGCATTCTCATAGGCGACGACGTTGGTCAAGTCAGCTTGCTCATTAAATGCCACCCTATGCATATTCAGGAGATGAAGAGGCAACTGTAGGATAGACGGGGAGTTAGCCCATAATGGGAAACCAAATATCCTCCACATCACTTCGAGAGGAGTAACCCACCTCGCGTCGACGTATCTAATGATCTCATCTATGTTACCATCGGTGTCGGGCTGGTCGATGTTGAAGGAAGCTCTATCGTGGCCCTTGTATATGTACTTGTAAAGGTATTTGACGGCCTTTATGCTGGAGCATACCTCCACATTGATGTGGCAATTGAACATCCGTAGAAGGTAAGGGTTATAAGGCACAACCCATCTGTTGTCCAACATTTTACCACGGACCTTTGCCCTTTGACTGTCGTCTCTATGCCGGTAAACTGGGTATGAGTCCTTGCCCTGTGCCGTGTTCTCATTGAACGCCCGAGGGTATTTGCACTTGCACTCGTTCTGTTGCATGCATACATTCTTGGGGTTGAGAGCACCGCACGGACCATGCATCATATGTTTGACCACTAAGGCATAGAGTTCTGGATACTTCTGCTTATCTGGGAGCTCGGCGGAAATGACTCGGTCGTACTGCTCCGGAACGACGAGCTTATATGATGAATCCATGATCAATAGAAAGTGTGCATGGGGGTGGCCTCTTTTCTGGAACTCGACTACGTATACATACGCAACAACAACACCCAGGATATGCTTCTTGAACAACATCTCTTTCATAGCCTCTAGCTTGCCATAAAACACGCGAGCCACAAGATCAGGTCGGTCCTGTGCTATCTGACCAGGAAGCAACTCGTTCGATATCTCTTCCCACTTAGGGTTACAGGTCATGGTCAAGAAGATGTTAGGCTTCCCGTATGTATGGACAATTGCCATGGCATCCATCTGCCTCCGCTTCATGTCACGATCGCCACCAAGGTACGTTCCAGGGAGCACTATCCTTACTCCAACAACGCTTGCTCGCGTCTCCCCGGAAGTGATAGCATCAACAACTCCTTTATAAAGGTCAGCATGGATCTTCGTTTGGTTCTTTCTGTACCATCTCAACCTACAACTCTCTATCTTGATGTACATGTCGACCCCCCATTGCTGGAGCAATCGTGCTCCACATAGTATGGGATTGAATATAGCAGGTCGTGTCTGCAACCTGTAACAGTAGTAGTCTCTCACAGACATGCACAACCTGCTATTCCCCTCTACAACAGAATGTGTAATGATGAAATTAGTATTCATAATATGAGAATTATATTATTTCTAGAATGACAGGATACGAAAAGTCCTACCTGCATCCTCATCATCATCATGGCCAACTCTTGGTTTTTGTACAGCCTACCAAGGGACATTACATTTAGGCAGTTTTGGATACCATCCGAGCTCCCCCATTGGGTAGAATAGGGGATAAGACAGCTGGTCATATGAGCCATCAGACACACGTATACTATGCCTCTGGTTGTCGTTACCGCAAAGTGTAATCGTACGATCAAACCTTTTCGCTAGGTCGGCGCCCTCGACCCAGATTGCAGCGACCTCTGATGACACTGGTCTATTATATCTCCGTTGGACAAGTCTTTGGTCGGTGTTGAGGTCTATCTGTAATCATCGAGGTTATCCTTGTGTGCACCCAAACTCCTAAATTGTTGGGAGTACGGGTTTCCGTGGAGCATGTCCACTAACTCCTTGACGACATTCTGGTCCAATTGCTTGGTGGCAGCCTTGCGATGGGTCGGGTTAGGGTCGTCATCGTAGAAGTACAATTGGAGATGTTCTGGACGTGTGTTTGGCCCGAAGGAATGCACATTGTGGTAGATGGTGTCGTGCGCCCGAAACGTGTACACACCAGACTTCATGTTTGTGTAGTTTTCATCT
The DNA here is from genome assembly GCA_022496015.1 of Hordeum marinum. Classification (NCBI taxonomy): domain Eukaryota; kingdom Viridiplantae; phylum Streptophyta; class Magnoliopsida; order Poales; family Poaceae; genus Hordeum; species Hordeum marinum. The sequence continues at coordinate 38,944,942 of CM039673.1, forward strand.
AGGCTCACGCCAAGGGTTGTGAACGCGAAGTGTCCGTTGAAGAATCGTATCTTCTCCCGAAAATGTCTAAAGTCTGCATCCGTGCTGGACCAAAGCCTCATTAGCTCGGGGATGGGATCCCGTTCCTTGAGCTCGATCTTCCCATTGCGACAACAGAAGCCGTCGGTCTCGGACTCAAACTTCTTGGCCTTGAAGTGGTCGCAATTCGCGGCGTGTTTCAAGATATGTGTGCTGTCTGGGAGGTTTGAGTAGACAAAGTCGAACGGATCAATGTCAATACTCTCTGGGCCAGACATGTTTGTGTCTTCATCTCCATCCATGCTATCAACATCGGATCCTGGCGAGATGATTGTTGCAACATCATTTACATATATTTTTAATAAAAAAATAGTTACATGATGTGGCTGTAGTCGTCTTGAACATACCTTGGCCACCAAATAAATAGTATTCGTCATCCATTAGATTCGTCGGTATTGGATCATCACCCATGATGCGGCTTAGGAAGGCCTCCATGTCATCTACGCCATTGTTGAGATCGTAAGCACATGCTATATAACACCGATGCATACCATGATGAGTATAGGCAAGTTTTACCATCCGTACCGACGATGTATGTCGGCATGCTTCCTGAAGGTCCACGTGCCGGTGAAGCAGCTTTTGTCATCTTGACGGAAGTTGCTATGGGGGTGTAAGGAGTGAAGTCCGTCTTTACGCTACCTAGATCTGGGCATGGCATCGCGATGGATTCGGCGCATGGGGTGTGTTTCCTTGAAGCATATTTTGCCTTTCTCTTCGCACTTGACTCTGCCTTATCATCCGGAGTCAAGCTACTTTGGTGTTCCTTGCGTCGTTCCCGTTGCAGCCGATTGTTCTCTTGAAGATTGATCGTACCCTCTATCGTTCCGTTTTGATAAGCTGCTCACCTCTGCGCATTTCTCTGCTCCCTTTGTTCATCTGCCATATTATGCCCGCGTTCTCTCTCACGTTGCCTCCTAGCCAGTTCTTTATCACGGTTGAATTCAGCAATGGCAGAACATGATGCAGGTTCTGGAGCATCATCATGTGGGTTGTCTGGTTCAATAATAATGTTAATTAATAATCATCTAATGAGTGTACACTAATCATGAAGATCCAGAACCAAGTCAATCTATCCAATGAGCACCGTCATATATAAACTGAAAACTTGACCACCCATACCTGATATGGACAGGGAAGGTTGAACGACATTCGTGATATCACCAAGAGCGAGTCGGGAAACACCTTGCATTTCATCTTGGAGTCTGGTGGTACCATTGTCCTTCTCAGCACTTCGACACGCTGTTCGCCTACGTGTACTTTTCTGCAACTCCTTATCGTCTGTGAAGTTATTATTGCGTTAGTTAACACGTTGCCTGATCGGCATGTGGGTGAATTTATACGATCATTGGTATGCCAAAAAATTGAACACCCATACTTGGCATAGATCCGGAAGGACAATTAAGATTCATGATATTACCAAGAGGGGGTTGGGAAACATTCTGCTTTCCATTTTGGAGTTTGCTCATCTCCTCATCCTTTTTCTTCCTATAAGCTACTCGCCTTTGTGCGTTTCTCTGCTCCCTTTGTTCGACTGTGATATTACTACCGCGTTCTCTCTCACGTTGCCTCCTAGGCAGTTCTTTGTCATGGTTGAATTCAGAAATGGCATCTATTGATGCAGGTTCTTGAGCAACATCATGTGAGAAGGATATAGAGCTGGAGCTAGTTGGATTTTCTGGTACCCCAATTATGTTAGAACATAATCATATAATGAATGTACACCAATCATGAAGATTGTAAACCAAGTCAATCTATCACATGATTACGTGGTATACAAATTGAAAAAAGTGGACACCCATACCTGATATGGCTAGGGAAGGTTGAACAACATTCGTGAGATTCCCAAGAGCGAGTTGGGAAACACCTTGCATTTCATCTTGTAGTCTGGTTGTACCACCGTCCTTCTCAGCACCCTGACACGCTGTCTGCCTACGTGTTTTTGTCTGCAACTCCCTATCGTCTGTGAACATATTGTTGCATTATTTATCATGTTACCTGAGCAGCATGTGTCTGAATTTATACTTTCATTGGTATGACAAAATTTGAACACACATACCTGGCATCGAAGCGGAAGGACGATGAAGATTCGTGATATTACCAAGAGGGGGTCGGTAAACATTCTTGTGTTCACTTTGGAGCATGATCATCTCCTCATCCTTTTTCTTCCTATAATCAGCTCGCCTTCGTGCGTTTCTCTGCTCCCTTTTTTCACCAGTTAAGTTATTGGTGCGTTGATTATCATCATTATCGCTATAATGATCGTCATCATTCATAACACCAGATGTTGTCCGGGAATCACTTGCTGGGATAGACGTTGGCACAAACCCTGAACCATCACGACCAAGGGCTACAGGAACAAAAGAAAATTAAGTTACTAGGTTAACATATTAATACATGATAATGCACCCACATAAGCAAAAATATGGCAATATGGAAGGCGTATCGGATCACACCACCTGAGCTTTCTGCGTGACTTGTGGCATAAAGTGATGTACGAGTAATCTTGTTTTGTAATGAAGGTACACTATCTGCACGATGTATAAACAACATTTATAGATGACAATGAGGCAGCATCCCGACAATGGAATTAAGTTCAGCCAACCTGTACATTCATATCGGATCATACCATATGAACTTTCTGCAAGGTCGAATGCAGAAATAGTTGTGAGACAACTCGGACCCGGGTACGAAGCAACATTATGTGGCGGGGATATTGATGAGTTGTCTACATAACAAAACAAGATGAGACCCAGTCAACATGTACTTACTGGCCTAAACATCAATGGTGTAACTGTGTGTGGATACATGGAACACATGTACCTAAGCTCGCATGCCCAGGTTGTTGAAAATTTGTGATATCATAATTAGGGTGTGGAGTTAGATTTGCATCGATGTCCTGCTCTAACCGTGGCACGCCAAGTCTTCCTTCTGTTTTGCATGATTGGACACTTTAAAACCATAAGAAACATTGTCAGCTATGGGTTTGGGGTATTTACTCAGTCTCATACCTGCAGTAATTGGAAAATCTTCTATAACATTGCTAGCTATGGGCATGATTGCTGGATTGTAGACATGAACATTTCCGTCATCAATATGGCCTGGAACACAATAGTGAGGTAGAGTGTCGTAGTATGTGTTGGTAATTATGGCATGCACCGTTGACATTAAACCCCTTTACGTTAGTCCAACGTACCTTGGCTCCCTTGGCATTGTAGGTCACCAATATTGGGTAGAGGCACATCTGACCCCTTGTTCTCTTCGGGCGCCTTGCTATTTGCGTTTCCCATACGTACCTATCATTATTCTACAACATTAGTTATTGTTTTGATGACTGACCTTTCACAAAATGTAGCAGCCCAATGCTAGTACCACGGTTCCAAGATGGCAGAGCGAGTAGCAGGTGGAAGCTAGCACCGGCTAGCCCGACGATGAGTGCTACTGCATAGGCACATCACCACATAATTGCCATGGACAACAAAGGTAATCAACCAATAACCTATTGGGTTATCACCAGCATACTTGATTGGACATTATGTGGTAGTGGAAGTGGCATCATAGACGAAAATCACAATAGCAGCGGCATGGATAGTGATGCAATGAAGTTTAGCAAATACATAATTTTGTGTGGCATTTAGGATGATCATTAAATCAAAAGCATATCATTAAATCAAAAGCATATTAATGCTATTTTTTTGTACTACTCTGAATTCTCGAGTATGAGGACCAAGCGCACTAAAGTAATGAAGAGGATAAGCAAAATATCAGAAAGCGGATAATGTGGAAGTTGGTGCGTGTTGGTGCCAATTGTTCAGGTACGATATGGCTTGCTCTTCTACCCATCGTGACACCTTATGTTCTGGCAAGCTGTGAACACTCTACCTATGCCTACATATAGTCAACTTTTTTCCCTGAGCAAGTGATGATGTATTTTTGTTTCACTTGCTCAATGTATTTGCCTGAGGTGCCCAACAGATAAATAAGAACACAATGAGACAGAGTTATCCCAGAAAATTAGCTTTCATCTTTGTTCAGAATCACTTTTTGATCGGTCAAAATGTGATATCCTGCCGCAGCATACCTCTGTAGGTTGCATAACTGAAATGTTTTTTTGTAATATATGTGACATGCACGTGAGCAAACTTCTATATTCAATGGCTAAGGGCAGAATTGGACACATCCAATTAGAAGTCGGGGAAAGGTGCAATCAGTTTTCTTTATTTTTTGTCAAGAAAGTTTGTACAGACAAGTAGTATTTGTAGATTGGCACGCGCAGGTTTTCACCTTGTACCATACACGTAGGTACAGAAATTGTATTCAGATCTAACTAGGAACATGGGTGAACAAATTAGGTTCGATCATGTCCTCCAACCATACGGCCTAGCATGTACTTTTTGGCAGTCGATCTGAGAACATGGGAGAAGACATGACGTACCTTTCAAGCTATTGATGAGTGTCTGATGCCTTGCAGTGTTCGCGGCCGTCTCGTTTCTACTGTTAGGATCCGTGGTTTGGCGGCGGTGGTCGTTGCGTCGCGTGATCCGCCGCGGTCTGATGATCTGCGGATCTGCGGCGGCGCGATGTCACGTCCTGGTGATCCGCGGCGACAGCTGCGTGGTCGCTCATGATTTGTGGCGTCGTGATGGCTGCGTCCTGGTGGGTAGCCTAGATCGGGATAGGTGATCGCTGCCTCTCGGCCGGGAGAGGAAGAGCAGCGGCCTGGGATCTCGCTCGGGACAGATGGATTGGCAAGTGTTTTTTTTTCATTGTATTACTGAGTTGGTGAGAGGTGAGACTAAAAAAACGTACGAAAAAACCCGATGATAGAAGGTGGGACGAAAATACGAATTTACCAACTGTCTTTTTAAGAGTAGAAGATTATACTTTCGTTGCAGTGGACGGACAGTTCTAGCAGAACAAAAGGAAAATACTGTGCCTGAGAATCTGAATCCTCCAAAAACCGTGTAAAATCTCGTTGAACGCGCGGCGCACGTCCCCGTGCGACGCCTGGAAAGTGGGGAATGGAAACAAGAATCGCGCAGGTCCACGGCTCCACCGAATATACCGAGGCCACTTTCTCCCCGCAGCCGACGGTGCGACCCCGCAACCCCTCCCAGACGCAGCCACCCAGCTCAGCGCCGAGCCGTGATCCCACGCGTTCGGCCACCTCCATGGCCGCGTGGCGCCTCCGCGGCGCCGGCACGGCCCTGGCCGCCACCTCCGCGCTGGCCGCGGCGGCGGCCGCCTGGCCGTCGCCGGTGTCTGCCTCCGACCCGTCCCCCGCGGCCCTCGAGTCCGCGCGGCAGCTCGTGTCGCGGGCCGGCTCGGGCGCGGGCGCGGGCGCGGTCGGCCCTCCCCCGCGCGCCGCGCAGCGGGCGGCGCTGGCCGGGTCCACGGCCGCGGAGCCGCTCGACGTGCTGGTGGTGGGCGGCGGCGCCACCGGCTGCGGCGTCGCGCTCGACGCCGCCACGCGCGGCCTCCGCGTCGGCCTCGTCGAGCGCGAGGACTTCTCCTCCGGCACCTCCTCCCGATCCACCAAGCTCATCCACGGCGGTGCGTGCGCCGCGTGCTCTTGCCCCCCAACCCTAGGGCCCCTCCGGAGATTCATCCCCCTTTTGCGTGTAGATCCTTGTTGTTTGCAGTTTTTAGCCCTCCTGCATTCCGTTCGTACTACTCCCATAGAGAATTAGCTCGAATCTTCTCGAGAAGCCCTTGGCCGACTAGATTCGGTGGTCCAGGCTAGTGGTCACTAACTCACTCCCATCTTATACTAGTGAGACGATTCAATGGAAACGAGAGTGGGTCAGGGCTTGACGATTTTGCATACCGGCAGTGACCACTTTCTTATTTGCCCCCTTCCGTTTATTGGGATGATGAAATGAAACATTTCTTATTACTAGCACCCTAAGATTGGTGGTCGCTCCGGTACATGTTTTAAAATATATACACTGCAGATAGTTAATTTTCCAACTATGTATATTGTTTGGCTCTATTTGCATACACATCTGACACCAGTATCAATCAGAATTTGGTAGCACGGTTCGTTGGATAAGTGCCTAGAGATCAAAGTGACGAGCATTCACAAACCAAAACCACGATTTCTGATTGGTACTGGTATTCAAAAGTTTGGTGTGTGAGCCACTGAAGAGCAATAGTCAGTACAGTGATCAAAATTGATGACCGATATCTATAAGGTTCAGAGCTTCGTCATAGGTCAGTCATTAATAACCACTGTGATTGTTTTCTAAAGAAAGAAAAAAAGATACTTCTTAAACCAGGCCTTTTGTAAGTATGTTTTTTTGTTGTTTAGTACGGCAAAGTTGTTTTTCTCCTCTTTGGACATGTATTCATTTTTATACAACATTGATAATCATCTTTCTTTTTAATCTTTGAACGTGTCCATATTAAATCTGTGAGCTCGAGCATATATTGATTGGGTCCAAAGGCCATGCATGATTTAGTGATTAATACAGGCACACAATTTTCCATTGTTCATCACCTTTGCATTGAATTCATTTGTACAGGTGTGCGTTACTTGGAGAAGGCAGTGTTCAATCTTGATTATGGGCAGCTGAAACTGGTTTTTCACGCTCTTAAGGAGCGCAAGCAAGTTATTGAGAATGCTCCCCATTTATGCCATGCTTTGCCATGCATGACTCCTTGCTTTAACTGGTTTGAGGTTGTATACTACTGGTTTGGTTTGAAGTTCTATGATATTGTTGCTGGAAAAAGGCTGCTACATTTATCACGGTATTATTCTGTAGAAGAATCAGTTGAACTTTTCCCGACCCTTGCAAGGAATGATGGTGACCGTAGCCTACGAGGAACCGTGGTTTACTATGATGGTCAAATGAACGACTCTCGTTTGAATGTGGGGTTAGCATGCACATCTGCAGTTGTTGGTGCAGCTGTTCTCAATTATGCTGAAGTGGTCTCCCTCATTAAGGATGAATCAGGAGAGAGGGTCATCGGTGCACGCATCCGTGACACGCTATCAGGTAGAATAAAGTATGTCTTTTCTCTTTGCACTATATCAAGGATATAATCACTTTTAAGTATGACTCAGGTTATCTTATTTTATGATCCGGTGCGTCTTCTCATTAAATATGGATTTACTAGTGGAATTTTTCTAGCTTCAAGTGCATCTAGATATCTTAAGCATGTAGACCACGAGAATGTGAATAAATTTTAATTATCAAATGATGTACTCCCTCCGTCCCAAAATAAGTGACCCAAAAATGACTCAACTTTGTACTTAGTACAAAGTTGAGTCATTTTTGGGTCACTTAATTTGGGACGGAGGGAGTAGTAGTTTCTAGTCTCAATGCTCAAGTGGTAATTGCACGGATAGAACTTTCTTGTGCTCTACCATAAAACTGTAGTCAACTTTTGGTATACAAGTCAACAGGTAATCTGTTAAGCCTGAATAAGGGCAACAGCATACTTTGCTAATTGGATTATATCATTGTACTTTTTACTTGACAATACTCTCTGTAATGTGGCATTATCATCTGGGATTTTTGTGCTCATCTACATAGGTATGCAGTCATCTTACGTAGTTACTTAACTTCTGGTTTTGTGTGTCAGGTAAGGAATTCGACACATTTGCAAAGGTGGTTGTTAATGCATCAGGAGCATTCTGTGATTCTGTAAGGAAGATGGCTAACAGTGACGTAGTACCCATGATCGCTCCGAGCAGTGGGGTGCATATTGTACTTCCTGATTATTATTCCCCTGAAGGGATGGGGTTAATTGTCCCCAAGACCAAAGATGGTAGAGTTGTATTCATGCTGCCATGGTTGGGAAGGACGGTTGCTGGTACAACTGATTCTAGTACAGCAATAACAATGCTTCCTGAACCGCATGAAGATGAAATACAGTTCATATTGGATGCAATATGTGATTATCTTAATGTTGAGGTTTGTGTACTATCATATGTGTAACCTTTATTAGAAGTTGTTTTTCCATCACTCTAAACCCCTCTTTACGTCTGCTGGGTTCCATGCTTGAGTATGCGGCTGACATGCTCATGCTAGACCTTATACATGATATTCAATCTACAGTCTGCTCCCTTTGTTAGAAACTTAGAATGCACTGGTGAACTCTGTAATGTTATATATTTCTTGAGGAGAAGTTAACTTGCCAATTCATGAGCTATGAAAAAGTGCACATATCTAGGGTTCTGCAGTGCATTCAAAGTTCTATATCAACCTTCCAGCAATAAGTAACCTCTCATTTAAGCAATGCCTACCCAATTTTCAGCACTGAAATCATGCATTGCTAAACTCAGTAGATTCCAAAGTGTTTATAATTGGGTTATTTTGCTCTGCACTATTTTGATCATTGATTCACTGCTATGCATTCACGATGTTCTTTGGTATTGTAATACTAGCTATGTGCCTACCATTAGTCCTTTTTGTATATTTGTTTTTGTTGTATTTTCATATTTTTCATTGTGTGGAATTTCGAACCAAGTAAGGGAGAAGAGGAAATAATTTCATTGTCATATTAGGTGAGGCGTTCGGATGTTCTTTCTGCATGGAGTGGTATTCGCCCATTGGCCATGGATCCATCAGCAAAGAACACGGAAAGTATTTCTAGAGATCATGTTGTATTTGAAGACTACCCAGGGCTAATAACAATCACAGGTGGAAAATGGACAACATATAGAAGGTAAAGGATTCCACAGTAGCTCATTTTGCTCTTTGTACACAGTTTTTTAACTATCGTTCATATCTTGATAGTTGTTTATCCCGTGCAATGCATATCATGATGATTATGTATGTAGTACATTGGTTTAATCATTATTGTGAGAAATTAATTGGAGCGTCATTTATTGCATTAGTAGTTCATGTATCTTTAGTTGGGACTTGGGACTTAATTCATTGGTTGTCTGCTAATACTAGGATGGGATAGTGGGCTATATGGGTGCACTAGCATGCATGTGCAGCATATTTTTAGGTTCCGCTGCTGTATTCTAAATTTCTAATGAGCTTGTTTATTCAGCATGGCTGAAGATGCTGTTAATGCAGCAATAAGATCAGGGGATTTGAAGCCAGCAAATGGCTGTGTGACTGATCATTTGCATATAGTTGGTGGATATGGATGGGATCCTGCTTCTTTTACTGTGCTTGCTCAGAATTATAAGCGAATGAAGAAGACATATGGTGGCAAAGTTATTCCAGGCGCAATGGACAGTGCTGTATCGAAACATCTGTCACATGCATATGGAACTTTGGCTGAAAGAGTGGCTGCAATTGCCCAGGTTTGTGATCCCTCGACTATAGCAACTTACATACACGAGCTATGGTTTAGCAAGAAGGAAAGAGAAGTTCGATTTTGCCTTTTCTAATTCAAGCCTCAAAGATGAGCACCTACTTTTTTTACTTCAAATTAGAATATTCAGGAACATAAGCGCAATATAATAATGCACAGTATGGCTATCTGTTTGGTGTTTTCCTATGTTGACCATTGTATCACGCAGATGCATGAGATATATGCATACCATTACCACATTAAAAATTTACAAAGTCGAATATTCATTGGACGCATAGTGAGGTCTCAACTTATGAACTGGCTAACTTCTTGTAGTTGGCATCAATCTGGTTGGATGTCACACTGACATGAGGCCCACTTTAGTAGGTAATGAATGCTCAAGGAAGATATGTGAAGGAGAAATTTCGTCTCAGTTTTTGGTTTTTAATCACTAGACATTTAAAGACATGCTCCTACAACGCCCTATCTGACACACCATTTTATACACACACACACACACTTGATGCTCTCCAGCTCGTTGATTCCCTCAGCAGCCACGCAATTCTCTGCTTCTTCACTTTTTTCTTCCGTGGACAGCACAAGGATGACAATGTGATGTTAAAATAGTTGATTTGCTTATGTGTTATTTGGAGAATGCACTTAGTCTTTCCCTTAAATAATAGCGAATGCATCATAGTTGACGATCCTTAAATTTGAATGTCCAGGATTATCTGAAATTTATTGATGGCAAATAAATTTCTGTTTTGACTCTAAATTTCTGAACTAGTTCGGTATTTCCATTGAAATTGTACTGATAACCTATAATTGTTGATTGATGCTATTTGATTTGTTTGTATCTCTTACATTTCTAAAGCCACTTCCCCTCATTTTTTATGGAATTTTATTTTTGATTTATACATATTACGCTTGGTTCTATTTCATATGAGCTGTCCATGTGTACATTTCTTGTGCTGATTATTGACTACCTGGGATTGCATAGCTAGCCTCAATGGATGTCAACTATTCAGCATGAACGTATACAGCCCAATAGCCCATCATACGATTGTATACACAATTCATCATAATGCAACTGCAACCCAGGCTTGTTTTATTCTACTATAAATCTGTGGTTACCATACCAAATCCTCATTATCTGTTAATTGCTTCACTTTCCAGAATGAAGGCTTGGGAAAGCGACTTGCTCACGGATACCCATTCTTAGAAGCTGAAGTAGCATACTGTGCTCGCCACGAGTACTGCGAGTCTGCTGTTGATTTTGTTGCAAGGAGATGCCGGCTTGCATTCCTTGACACAGATGCTGCAGGGAGAGCATTACCCCGGATCATTGAGATCTTAGCTTCGGAGCACAAGTGGGACAAGGCAAGGCGGAAACTTGAACTGCAGAAGGGTACAGAATTCTTGGAAACCTTCAAGTCATCGAAGAATGCACAGTTCAGAGATGGGAAACATAATGGTGAGTTTCTTTTTTAATGCGACCCCCTATCATACATCCGATTGAGCTTGTAATTTCATTGCTTGTTACTTTGTAGGGCAATGACTGAAAACATAACTGCTGTGAATAAGCGTGGGGTTGTACAATTGCGCAAACCGGTTATGTGATTGAACTTCAACAAAGCAGGCTCCATTACAGAAATTATTGGATGCATGTGTGCTGGTTCCTGATTATCCTTTTGTTTTCCCTGTCTACACTGTGGTTACGTATCAGATTTGTAGTGAAATAAGATCATCACCATGTCATAGTTGGATATATATGGGAAATTACTTGGGCTAAAATAAGGTGGATTGAGGTCTCTGGGAAACCGGCATGGAAACCATGTTTAATCATCTTATTTCTTCGCCTTTTCGGAATTGTTTTCTGTTTAATTCAGTTAACCAGATTTTCGTACATGCGTTACGTTAACATGTTTTGGATAACGCACCTAAATAATGGATTTCACAAGCCGATATATTGAATAATTTTTATATTGTTATCATCATGGGAAACCATTCTTTTGGGGAACTCTTTGGAACAATAGAACTTTGGAGGGAAAAATGGTGTGATCCTGTGATTGGTATCTGGATTCCATTTTTTTCTTTTTCAAATGGGTTTAAAAGATAGAAAAATTTATTATGCATTTGGATGAATTCCATTATGTGGTCTATAAGAACATCTGGCATTCTTACGCAACTTCTTTCTCTTATCAAGAAATGCCTAATCTTCAAACTCCTTATTGACCTTTGATATGCTTTCATTGCACCAAAATGCTTGCAGTTTGAACTGTGTTTTTTCCTTCTGAATCTGATTTCTAAATACAAGATATAATGTTCTCCACTCTAAGATTTCTGATAATTTAAGTACCTACTGGTTTTACTTTTGAGTAAAAAAAGTACTGTATTATATCTATCTTGCCACGCCAAATAAACACTGAACAGAGTTCTACTAGCTTTTGCCTGCTAGTAGTTGTTTTAGCGTCCTATTTCATCTTCCTACTTTTACATTTATAGTTACTGTGATCCAAAAGTACCCGTTTTAGCGTCCTATTTCATCTTCCTACTTTTACATTTATAGTTACTGTGATCCAAAAGTACCCGTCATTGACATGACGAACAACATTTTATTTCCAGAAGGTGGATATATATTACTAGTAAAAAAACAACAATACCACCAGATTATCCACGCAAAATAGTAGGCAGTCGTATGTGTACAAACCATATGTTCGCAAAAAAAAAAAAAAACACTCCGTCAGCCCCCGTTGCGAAGCCCTGCCTTCCATTTGCCGGCGACCTTCTCCAGTGCCTGCCGCGACGATCCCTCCGGCGAACACGCCCGTGCCGCCGCCTCCTGAAGCCGCCTGGCTTGCTGGCGCACGGCTCTTCCCTTCTCCCCCTCCATGAGCTCCCTGACGGCGGCCGCGACCTCCTCGCCCGCCACGAAGCCGTCCTCTCGGTGCACCGCCGGCCGCAGCGTCACCCCTGCCAGCTCCGTCAGGATGGCTGCGTTCATCTTCTGCTCGGCGTACAGCGGCCAGGCGATCATCGGGACGCCGCACGCCAGGCTCTCCAGCGTCGAGTTCCACCCACAGTGCGACATGAACCCCGCCGTCGCCGGGTGCGCCAGCACGCGCACCTGCGGCGCCCACCCGGCCACGGCGAGGCCCCTGCTCTTCGTCCTCTCCACGAAGCCCGCCGGAAGCCATGCCAGCGGGTCGTCCCGGCTCCGGTCGCTACCATCGCCCCCCAGGGTGTAGTTGTTCCCGTCCAGGCTTGGCATGCGCACCACCCAGAGGAACCGGTGGCCGCTCGTCTCCAGGCCGGTGGCGAGGTCGGCCGTCTGCTCGACGGTCAGCGCGCCGCCGCTGCCGAACGAGACGTACATCACAGACCCCGCTGGCTGCCGATCGAGCCACCCTAAGCAGTCCAGCTCATCGGCTTCTTTGTCGGAGCTTGACCGGACGAACGGCCCCACGGGGTACACCGGCGGGAACGCGCCGTCGGCGGCGTCCCGATCGAACGCCTCCGCGACGGCGGGCTCCAGCTCCTCGAAGCTGTTGACCAGGAAGCCGTCGGCGCGGCCGTACCGCCGTGCCTCCTCGACGAGGTAGGCGTAGACAGGGTCGGCCCGGTCGCGGAACCCGTCGGGCAACTCGGCGTGGCGCAGCGGCACGCAGCCCGGGAGCCGGAGCGTGTCCGGGAGGTCGCGGTGCTCGCCGGGGGCGGCGCCGTCGTGGAGCTCCGCGAGGTGCCTCATGACGGAGACCAAGGTGAAGCTGTTGGGGAAGAAGACGTACCCCGGCACACCGAGGTCCGCGGCGAGAGGGAGCGCCGCGGTGCCGAAGAAATCGCACACGAGCGCGACGGCGGGGGTGACCGCCGAGCCCATGAGCATGAGCGCGCGGAGGTGCGGGAGCGAGCGGCGGAGGAGCTCGAACATGAGGGTGCCGAAGCCGACGTCCGGCGGGAGGTCATCCAGCGCGACGGCGGGGAGCACAGCGGCCGAGACCGACGCCGGCATGGAGGAGAGCACGGCGGCGTCGGCGGCCGTGTCGGAGAGGTTGGTGAGCGTGACGATCGTGGCGGTGAAGCCGTGGTCAACCGCGAGCCGCCGCGCGAGCTCGGCCAGGGGGATGAGGTGGCCCATCCCGGGGCTGGCCAGCAGGACGACGTGCGGCAGGGGCCGTGGCTCATCCGCCGTGCTCACTGGCCTTGTCTGCACGATCGTCGGCGGCGGATCACTTGCACCGGTGGTCGCCGCCGCCATGATAGTAGCTAGCTAGAGTACTACGCCGCCTGCACGACTAATCTTGGCGGCTTCGCAGGTCGGAGGAACAACGGAGACTTTTTTGTGGTTGGTGCCTGAAAGTTGTTGATGCGAATAAAGTTTCAAAATATTTGAAGTTCAACTGGAATCAGTCAAATTGAAGAAAGTTTTGCTGGAGGGGAATACTACCATGCTCCATCGAATAATTTGACGGCCAACAAACAAGAATGTAAGAATCAACTAAAAACAGTAGTTTATCCACCCAACTCATACCTGGGTCCGCATACTACTTCCTCCGATTTATAATGTAGTGCATATATTTTTGGAAAAGTCTAACCTAATAAATTTTGATTAAATTTACGAAAATCATTTACACCTAGAAGTTCATAAACTTGTTCAAAGTTTGACTTTTCAAAAAAAAATCTACATGCACTATACTATGAAACGGAAGTATCTTTTTTTTTGACAATGGGGATTTACTTACCATCTGACTGAATAGAGAGTCTACAAACCAGTGCGTCTTGCACGTTCCGGAAGCTAGTTGAAACAAAATGGGACGTGACTCACTCAACTTTGTACTCTCTCTAATGTTCGATCCATATTACTTGTTACTTAAATGGATGTATCTAACACTGGAATACGTCTAGATATATTTGTTTGAACGACAAATGATATGGGAGGGAATAGTGAAAATGAGTGCCAACACATAGATCCTTATCCCATGATGCTCCATCACCATCATTGCCACCGACATTTACGCCACATTGCCTGTCCCCTTTGCCTGCCAAACCGTGATAGGAGAGGCTCTCTCTCGTGGTGGTGCTAGACGACGCCTGGCTCGACTAGAGGGAGAGGGGGAATAACAAATCGTTGGCATGAGCAAGCGGCCCGGTGACGGCCTCGGGAACACAGTGGTGGGGATGTGCGACACTCCGTAGTTTTCGACTTTGTGGCATCATGGTACCTACGAATTTGCGATCCAAGCTGAAATCTAATAGGACTAGTAAGCTTGCACGTGCACGCACGTCTCAGTTAAAATTTGTAAACACATCATAATTATGACGTAAGAGTTCTGTATGAGTGCACTATAAAAGTTCAGTAGTATGAGATTTAAAAACTAATTATGACATAATTATTAAAATTTTATCCTAAAGTATAGCTTTTTGTGTTGAAAGTTGTCTCACTGAGGATAGAAAAAAGTAATAGTAACTGAAAAGTCATGCATCATGGTACCTGCGAATTTGCGATCCAAGCTCAAATCTTATAGGATAAGTGGCGTCCACGACGGACCATCGTGTGTGGCAGGCTAAACGGGACTCCTATTCCTCGCACTGCGCGCTGGGAAAAGATGCAACGTGCACCCCTGTCTCGACCCTGGGCTGGCTCGGGTGCGGGGCGGGGCTCCCCTGTTTTTCCTTTCTTTTGGTTTTTTGCTTCTTGAAAAAAGTTTGGGATTTCGAACAAAATTTAAATTTTCTAAAATTGTTACTAATGCAAAACAATGTTCACGAATTCAAAAATGTTAAAAATATTCAAAAAATAAACATTATTTTGAATCTTGATCAACACAAAATATATTTTTATGAATTGTTTTTGTATTCCATGATTTTATTTAAAATTCAATGATCATTTTTGGATTTTTTTGGACATATTTGAATTCAAGAACATTTTTTGAATTTGATGAACATTTTTAAATATGATGAATATTTTAAAAAAATCATGAACATTTTTGAAATATGATGAACATTTTAAGTGTCGATGATATTTTTTAATTCAATGAAAAAAATCAATTTAAAAAATCTTGACCTGATTTGAATTTTTTTAAATTTCAGAAAATGTTCTCACATTTCTGAAAATGTCCGTGAATTCAGAAAGAAAAGAAGGACACAGAAAGAAAGAGAAAATTGAAAGATAGAGGAAAAAAAGGAAGAAGAGAAGTAAAAAGATGAAACAAAAACCGAAGGTTCTAGAACCTTCCCAAAACCGGAAGTGGGCTAGTTGGGTCATCCCATGTGTACGCAACGGGAAGCTGGAGGGGGGGGGGGGGGGGGTACACGTGTTGTTGGTATCGGGCAACTTACGCGCCAAATAGGACCTATGTGGTGGGTATAAAAACACAGTGCCAATAAAGAGGGGCAATGGCTTGGGTGCCCAAGCCTATAAGTGGCCGAAGTAGCAGCCGAGGTCCATTATGGTGGACGGGTGGCTCACCATGGACTATGGAACCATGACCTTTGGCTAGTCTATCATAGACAATAAACCAAGATTCTCGAACATATCCTTCTCATCTACCACTATCATTCATCGTCTTGGTTGTTTGTCATGGACCCCTAGCCTAGACAAGCTCCTCAGAGCCTAGAAAAGCTCCTCATTGACATGTGCTTAATTCAATCTCACTTGAATAGAATCAAGAGGAAAGCACTAGAGCTCCAAAATGGTTACGGGGAGCTCTAGAGTTTACTTGGAGGAGACATCCAACTAAATGGATGGTAATGTAGTAGAACCAACAAAAACTAGAAAGCGGCGATGATATAAACTCAGAGTTCGAATCATGGTGATGGTGTGTGTGCGGACAATCCGTGAGACCAAGTCCCATAACCAAAAAGTCGAGCTTTCATCTTGAGCTCGTCCACTAATTAAGAGGATATCATGAGGGGTTCTTCTTCCTTCACAACCTTTTTGGGTCAAAACCACATGCTTGGGTGTTCCCGTATATCTACAGTCGTCTAGGAGTTCCCACAACTACATGAGTTGGATATTTCTTCTACTCACTTAGATGGAAGCTTGGGGCTTTGTGGGAGATGCTAGAGCACAAGGTAATAACAAAATGTTCAGATCCAAACGTGTCTTCTTAGCATTGGGGACGAATTGGTATATACAAGTGCCACACTGAAATGTGACCATTCTTTGTCTTTGCCTAGCCCAAAGCCTCGAGGGCTAAGTTCAGAGCTTTGAGGGTCTGAGGCCAGAGCCTATGTCTTGATGGATGGGGAACATCCCGGGACACTTTGTGCACGAGTATCTCCCATCTAACATCAGTGATGGTATGTGCCTCAATGGTGGCATGGGGGATCTGGCAATTGTTTTTTAAACCGACTAGTACAAATAGGCCATTCATTAAAACTAATTAATTTTTTTACCATAATAATAATTATTTTACTTACTATAAAAAATTGTCAGCAAATATTTCCAATGTATATAACACATATTATTCCCATTATTTTAAGATTCTGAAATGGATATGTATTCTTTAACATATGTTTTTGAAATTTGTGAACACATTTAATTAATTGAACACATTTAATAATTCCAAAAAAAACATATATGTATATATTTTCAAAACACAATTTTTTAGTAACACATATTTCAATAGTTTCAAAAATGTCAGAAACATATATCTCAACAATTCTAGTGACATGTTTATAATTTCAAAAAACAGAACAATAATTGGAGTTATTTCGATTTTTGAAAACGTATTGTTTCAACAATTCCAGCAAAATTACAATAAATTTTAAATTTTATAAAACATATGTATGTAACTATATTATATGACAATAAGTTCAAATATTAGAGGCTTCATGATGGCAAATATGAGCATTATTAGGGACGTATTATACTTTTTTCATCTCATAGGATTTTATCACGTTGTGCTCTAAATGGATCGCGAGACTTTCCATAGTGTTCCCCATGCCAAGAGTTGTCATTGTTTTCTGAATAAAGAAGACATAGGGAACAATCTGATTTCTAGAGGGATGACAACCAAGATGGAATAGAGGTGGGCCCGATGCAATATCATTCACAAGGAATGAGTTATGTGCACTTTGTGTTAAAAAATTAAACACAAAGTGATGCACTCCCCATAGCCCCCTACTATTCGAAATATAGCCCGATGATGTATCCGTCTCTGTTTCGCCACTAAGGGCATCTTCAAAATGGACCCTCAAACCGCCTGCATCCATTCAGAGCGCGTGGCCCGGACATGTTGTGTGCGGTACTATATCGGCCCGTCGAGCTATATGAACCACTTTTTCTCGCAAACCGGAACCAAATAGGGGGGGGGGGGGGGGGGAGGGGGCTTTGTAGGAGTCCCGATGCATTCAAATAACTCTTGTTCGGGCTCGCGTCTAAAGTGGTTTACATCCATTTGAAAGCCTCTATGGAGCTTCAGTTTAAGTGAAGAACACCAAAGGTGTGGGAGTGCTAGCCATCCTCATCTTGGTTATCGACGGATGTGGAGTCACTTATGATCGCCTCAGGAGGTCGATCAGCCACTCGGAGCTCATTGGACTCCCTCTTGAATGGTACCGACAGAGGGTCCAAATCCTCTAGTGCTAGGTGCAGCTATACATATGAGTTCTTCTCACCGCATCATTGAACTAGAAACTAAACCAAAACTCTTGGATTTACTGCAATTGAGTTCCTACTTCTTATTGACCTCAAGTGATTTCCTGTGTTGGTGCATGAAGTGCTTGCCAAATGAACAACATTAACGTCATGTAAGTGCATCTATACTGCAAATGAACGAACAAACTAAAACTCTATAGGAAATTTCTAGTAAGTCATCTTGGTTGCTCCAGTCAACCTGCATTATCGCGAGTAATAAAATGTATGAACGATAACATCACACCTACCTAGGAGCAACAAGTTAAGATCTGACCATAAGAACTATATGTCAATCTAAAAACAATTTAATTACATGCAACAATATTAAGGGAATGGTTATTCAAAATCCTCAATTAAGACTAGCCTGACATTATTGTCTTGCTGACAACATAATGTTTCATAAAGATTATGCCTGCAGCTATCTATACGATAACTAACCATACTAAAATGACATTGACACGAATACACATTTCTACTTAGCTAGACCAAGTAAATGGTGCTTGTTGTCTAGTAGCACGAACTCTAGACTCTAGAGAAGACCAATATACTATGGCTGGCAAGGGTATACCTAGCTCTCTAATTCATTCCCAGTGGATCTTGATGTTGAATTCAAATTCCCGGGATCCTCACTGTGGTCGCGAGAACAACTGTGACTATGCCACTGACACTATGCTTTGCTGTGGAATGACATGTGGCCACCTAGGTATGTGGCTCAGTGGCGGCCTTGCGTGTGTGGGATCTAGCAATCGTTTTTTAAACCGACCAAGGCTAGTACAAATAGGCCATTCATCAGAACTATTTCGTATTTGTGAAGAATAAAAATATTCATTTCACATACTATTTCAAAGAATGTCGTTAAATATTCTGAATATATAATACAAATTATTTCAAAATTTTCAAAAATCTTAAATGGATATAAATTCTTGAAATCTGTGAATTCATATTCCGATTGGATATCTGTCTTTCAAATTGTGAACACACATTTCATTAATTTACAAAATACAAGGAACATTTATTTAAATAGTTTCAAACAATGTGGCAAACATATATGTATTTTTTTCACAACACACATTTCAATAGTTTCCAAAATGTCAGAAGTATATATCTTAAAAATAAGAAAAAGTTCATTTTACTACCCTGAACAAGCTTGGTGGTTCACATAACCTCCTAATGGTTTTTTCGGTTTCCTTACCCCCTAAATAATCCCAAACCGGTCAAAAAAGGTCCCTGGCTGATTTGCCCAGACCGGATGCTGACTTGGACACGGTGAAAGGTGGTATTTGACTTGCGGTGCGTCCCTCTCTCTTAGCCACTCTCATTGACTGTTGGGCCCGGTCAACGCTGTAACAGTCAAATATGACACATGGAGCCCACATCTCGGTTGCACAGAGACTAACAAGGGATTTATTTAGCCCTAACTGCATTGTTAACATAGAGGGACCCACATGTCACTGTCTTAGACAAACCATAATCAACCTAAACTAATGACGCCGTCGGGGTTAACCGCTGGCGACCTCAAATCACGACGCTATTTCGCCGGAGGCCACGACAGCGACATTTGAGGCTACCAGGGTGTAGCTCTCGCTCGCGCGTGTCCATGGTTAGTCGCGGGAGGCCGTGCGATGGTCAGAAGTAGGCTAGCGGCGGAGCTGAGCGGTGGCAGAGCCACAGCTCCGAGGACGTTGGCGTTACAGCACGGACCCAAGCGAACTAGGCGGATGAGCAGAATCTATGGACATTCGGGAGCCAGCCAGGTAGCATAACGATGGAAGGGGAGCTCTGCAATGAGGAGCACGTCGGCCATGACGGACGGCGGCGCTAAGCTCACGTGAACGATGGCTACAACACGATGCGAGCTTTAGAGGAGAGGGGAAACTGGGAGAGGCTCACCGCGAGTCTAATAGAGGCCAAGGCTAGGCCGGTGCTCGTCTATGCACGGGAAATCGTTCGTCAGCGTCCGGCGGCCGCAGTCGGAGAAGAGAGCTTGATTGGGTTGGCTCCGGGCTTATGGGCTTGAATCCTTCGGCCCAGAGGACCTGCGTGAGATTTTGGAGGATCTGGGACATGGTTGTTTGGCGAGGGGTGGCCCTCGGTTACGTCGACGGCGTGCAGCGCTCTGCCGTGTTCAAATCTGAGAGAGGGCTGGAAAGAATGAGCGGCGATGCTCCTTGTTCATCCCCATCCCGACAGGTCGCCGTCGGTGAACCCCGGCTCCCCGCACATGTCGCCGCCGGTGACCCCCGGCTCCCCGCACATATCGCCGCTGGTGGCCAGGCCTAGTGCGTCGCCGGCCGAAGAGGCCCGAAGCTGGAGGGGGAAGGAGGAGGAGACCCCACGGTCAACAAAACTGCCTTGACCGAGTCCAACTCAGCAAAAGCACCCGACCAAATCCACTTTGGGTGACTACTGAACGGTATTGTTTTTTTTAAGGGGTTAAGAGAACCATTTTGGATTTCAGGGGGTTATGTGAACCATCGACTTTGTTTAGGGTAGTAAAATGAATTTTTTTCTAAAAATAAATGAAGCATTTTTATTTTCAGAAACACATTATTTCAACAATTTCAGTAACACTTGAATAAATTCAAAATTTTAAAAACATATCCATGCCATTATATCGTGCAACAATACGTTCAAATATTAGTCGTTGGATGGGTCAAATTAGAGCATTATGAGGCCCATCCGACTAAATCTTCATCTCATGAGATTTTGCCATGTTGTCTTTTAGACGAAGAACTGGACTATCCATAGCGCCCCCTACCTAAAGTTGTCTATGTTTTATACGAATAAAAGAAACATAGGGAACAATCTGAATCCTAGAGAGATGACAATCAAAGTGGAATGGAGGTCGGTCTGATGCGATATCATTCGCAAGGAAGGAAATATATGCACTATGTGTTTTTAGAAGTAAAACATAAAAATTCGAACTCCCCATAATCCTCTACTAATATAGCCCGATTGTGTATATGTTCCTGTTTAGTAACTAAGCAATATAAAATGCAATCAATGGTTAATATAGGATCATGGAACAGTGGCTTTTATGTCTCCTTGGTGCCGGAGAAGACGATCTTATTCCTGTCATGGGCCACGGCGAGGGCAACATTGTTCATAGGCTTCAGTTCCACATGCGTCACTGCCTCTAACAATGCAAAGATTTTGGAGTAGTCAACCTCCAACGTATGGGGATCTAGGATGATCCAGAAGATGTGCTCCACCAGCATAGGCATGACCGCTTCCTTTGCGTGCTGCAATGAACTAGTGGCGATGACCATGTTTGTTAATTCAATGAGGTCAGTACTAGCAAGACTAGTGGTGTGGTGTGGGTTATCTTCTCAGCTAGATATAGCCCGGTTGTGTATCTGTTTTGGCCAATTTGGACATGCTTCCTCTTACCTTCTCTTTTTACATGTGAGGTAAGAAGGTAAGAGTTAATCAGGACACTAATTAATGAGATTAGTGACTCAAATCTATTATATACTCTTATCTTTTTTGTGAAAATAGGGGGTAAGAGGGAGCATGTTAAAACTGCTCATCTGTTTTGGTTCCCTTGCACAACGATGTAAAGCATACGTGTGCTACTAGCTAGCCTGGTTGTGTGTTGTGGATTTGGTTTAAAGTGTAATAGTTTGAGGTTTAGGAGGCATATGGAGGCCGGGGCTGAAAGAGGGCACCAAAGCGATGGTGGGGGTGCCTCTCAATTGACCTCTCGTAATTGAGGATCTTCAAGAAGGTGCTCAATTTCTATTAGGAGGTGTTTGGTCAATTTGAATCTCAACTTCAACTGTACCTAGTATGTTCTTTGCGCACCTTAATAGTTTGACATCTGTATGACTAAACACACAATAATGATAACAACTTAAAATCAAAACCATCCTAGTTTTAACCCTTTTTGCGTAGGGTCCTCCGACCACCTTTCTTTCTATTTCCTTGGGACTGTTGTACTCAAACAACCCACCTACTTTGAGAAAATTTGCCACCGGATTTTGACTTGACACCTTTGGCAATAAATGACATGCTGTGTTGCTCAGTAAAATAGAAAGACGTCGAGCGTCAGCCGAACCAAAGGTCGTGTTCTTTCGTAATATTTTGCATGAGGATGGAAGACATAATACTTAGGTTATTGAAAACCCCATATTATGTCACTTCCCAATCTTGCACAAGATGAGAATAATCATGGAAACCCTAGCTTTTCTAGGTTGCATTATATGCAATGTGCACACTCGACAAGCATCATTATTTTTGAAACGGATGCAAGCATCAATTAATGATTGTTGCACACATTTGCATCGACACATGATCACGTTGAAGGTAGGGTTACCGGACTAAGACGACATCACGTGTGAACAAAACCCTTTTAGTAAAACGGCAAGTCTATTAATTGAAGGTGGGTAAATATGTGGCGCTTCCGTTTGCATGAAATGTAAACCATGCATGCAGTATGGCAACCACCAATTTGAAGGTTGTCCTTCATCAACAAGTGATTCAAGACCTCTAACCATCCAGCCATTCAAGAACTTCACAATTTGTAAGAATGATCTTCTTTTTAAAATGTCCCACATAAAGAGTATATGTGTAAAACCTCAAATGAACTATTTCATGTATCTATAACCGCAGAAAATGTCCTCAATATGGCCCTAAAGTGTTGTGCTTTTGTAGGTGAAAGCGACCTGCTAAGCCCCGACAATGGCGAAAAGGTCAACAGACTATTGCTTTGGTACAAACCCCTTAATTAAAAGTTTACATAAATCTTAAAATTACGTAAAAAGAGTTTTCTCGTACATTCACAATCAACTAATTTGAACCCCTATATTTCCCCAATGGATAAACAAGACAACAGAACAATATAATCTTTTTGGTTGAAGGGGTAACTTCTAATACCCACCTTTAATCTGGATAGAAATCTATAAACTTTTCTAGGGAGGGGTACCGAAGCAAAACTTAGTAACTAATGATGCCTGATTTGAGGTGGTCAAGCCAAGAACACTCATTTCTTCCATGGCGACTCAAAAGCTTTGTTTGGCATTTCGGTGCCTTTCTTGCTTTTTATTTGTAGATATAATAATTGGTTCTGCAAGCTTTTTTAGGAGTGGTGGTTTTCTTTTCCTTACTGGAACTACAAGATTTTGTAATCTAATAGATTGTGTAATTGAGTACAGTAGCATATAACAATTGCAAACTCAACCAAAACTCTTGGATTCGCTGCAAGTGAGCTCCGTTTTTTCTTTTTCTTAGTTCAAGTGAGTTCCTGTGTTGGTGCATCAAGAGATTGCCAAACCAACAACAGCAAACATAAGTACGTTGTAGTTGGAACAGACTCGGGCCTGTTAATGAATCAGTACTGCTAATAAATCAACAAACTAAAACTCGATAAGAAATTTCTAGTAAGTCAGCTTTTGATTGCTCCAGTCAACCCGCATTACCGCGAGTAAGAAATCGTATGAACGTAACAATACACCTTAATTACTAGGAGCGACAAATTAAGCTTTCACTGAAAGAATCATATGTCGATATTACATAGATAAAATACACACACACACACCATATTAAAGGGATGCATATCCCAAATTCTCAATTCAAACTAGCCAAACATCACAGTCTTTCTTATGATGGAATGTTTCAAAAGCATTTTACATGCAGCTATCTGGTACTTTTTCGTCCCAAAATAAGTGTCTTTGATTTAGTATAATTTTCCTACTAAATCAAAGACACTCGGGATGGAGGATGTATATGAGAACAAAACATACTAAAATGACACTGTCAACCGATACACACCACTACCTCCATGGCTGGCAAGGGTACAGCGCTAGCTCTCCGATTCATTCCCAGGGGATCTCGACGTTGAGATCGAAGTCCCTGTGAACCCCATTTGGGGCCGGCGGCGGCACCACCGGTACCGCGGCCGGAGGCGCCAGGGCTATGCTGAGATCAATCGCGGCTGCGGGCAGAGGCGGCGGAGCTATGCTGAGATCAATCGCGGCTGCGGCCAGCGGCGGCGGGGCTATGCTGAGATCAATCGCGGCTGCGGCCAGAGGCGGCGGGGCTATGCTGAGATCAATCGCGGCTGCGGCCAGAGGCGCCGGGGCTGTGGTCGGCGCCGTGATCTTGTCAACGGGCGGGGCCTCCACGAGCAGCGCTTCGGCCAACCTCTTGGCCTTAACGTGGAACGACATGTGGCCGCCAAGGGATTGAGGGGTGGGGAACCTCCTGGGGCACTTGGTGCACTGGTACCTCCCCTCCGAGTCCGACCCCGGCGGCGGCAGCGGCATTCGCCTCACCGGCGGCTGCGAGGAACCTCCCTCCCGGCTAACCGGAGGACCATTGAGCCGCCAGTTCTTCGGATCCATGGCGCCGGGGGAGATGATGACGTTGTCCTCGTCGCGGGCCACGGCGAGGGCATCAGATTCCTCCACGACCACGTGATCCATGGCGCCGGCGCTGTGCGGTGGAACTGGATGCTGGGCAAGGTCCACACCGTCAAGCAAGCCGTATGTATGTATAGTGCATCGGGACTTCGGGAGCCGTTTCAGTTTGAAGCAGCGAATTAAGGCTCCGTCTATCTCTTCCTCATTTACAGGTTTCTTGTGCTGCTATATGTGGGATACTATAATTGGAGATATAAATGACTCCATGGGAAGCAGATTCTTAATTCTTTCCTGGACTGGCCACACCACGATGATGCTAGCCATGGCGCTACACCATCCCTATCCAGGTGACGTCAGCTTGAACCTCCATCAACCGATCAGATGGCCAGTGTGGCGGCGCTCGTTCACGCCATAAGGCTATTATCCGCACATTTGTGCTTTAAGTTTTCTGGTTTTTTTTTTGATCTTTCAAATTTGCAGGGCTGGATGCAAAACATAAATGGGTGTATCTCTGGAAACACCACTTCCGGTTCGACTTGCAGCCCTGATTTTATTCATTACACGCAGATTCGTGTGGGAACCTAACAGAAATTCTAACTAATTAATATTTTAGTTGGTTCGGTATACGTTGCCAAATGAGGCTACTAACTAATTTAGTCGGTTACTTAGGTAGAATCGACGGAGATTGTAAATTATTAATTCAGGCATAATGAAGAATCCAAACGGTTCCTCGTCCATCTCGAATAATATGAGTATCCTCTTTGGTTGGTTAGAAACGGTAGACAAAACCACTTTAAAACCGTCTTCGGAACTGTTTTGTACTAACATGCACTGGTTAGAATTTCGTTAAAAACACATGCCATTCTAAGTGTTACGTGCTAAAAATACTGACATAACCTTCTAGAGTACAAATGTGGCAAGAAAGGCTTTCCGACGGTGCATGTTATCTAGTGTCCATAGATCCACTATTCAACGTGTCGGACATTCATGATACAGTTTGAACATGATGAAACATGACAATACTCATGGTTATACACTTATTTTATTTCTAAACCCGTTCTTAGATGCTCATGTTAATCTGATTTGTCCTATCTCTTCGAGATTCGCATCCAATCATGTATATCTTTCAATAGTTTCTTTGTATCATCTTTCAACGTGTGCTCATGGCATGACCACGGTTGTCCACTCATTTAATGAGCCTTGCTTCTCTTTATGTCCTTCCCGATCGGTAAATCCTATTGGACGCTCACACTGTCTGATTGTACACCAATTGCACAGGATAATGCACTAAGCGACAAAATTGGTCCGCCCGTTTAGGCAATGGTTATTCTGTTTTGGGAACCTTCGTCTTGTCCAATTTATTTTACTTGTTTGGGGAATCTTCAAGAAGGTTCCGTTCTATCCTTTTTGTTTTCTTTTACATTTTTTCTAAGAAATTTCAAATGTTAATTTTTTTTTGAATTTTTCAATATATTCAAAATTTCAAAAGGTGATTCCATCTTAAAAATATTCACAATATTAAAAAAATCAAATTCCCTTAAAGAATGTTCACATTTTCACAAAAAATGCATTTATAAAATATTTAAAAACGAAAAATTATAAATTTTGTCTTGTTAAAAAAATCAAAATAATAAATTATGTTTCAAATTTTTGACAAAATGTTCTCAATTTTTCAGGCACTTTTCACTCTTTTACGAAGTATTACTTTTTCGTAAACGAAATTAAAAAACTAGAATATTTCACTGTTTTCATAATTTCTTTTGAGGGAATTTGTTTTTCTTAAATGATTTTATTCTACCACGCATTGCTACATGGGCCAACCTCCATTAAAAAAAATATTGTCTTACTCCCTCTGACGCACGCAGTGAACCCAGACTGGGCGGGCCCATGGTGTGGCGATCCGTACTGTAGCGCAACAGACCTGAGAATTCAAACTTTTCGTAAAAAACGACATTTCTTTTAGAAAAATAATATTTGAAAGCTGATCTTTCTAAATTTTAGAAAAATATTGAAAAATTATTTCAAAACGTCAAACATTTTTGGAGATTCACGAATATATTCTGGAAACACAAACATTTTTAAAATGTAGAGACAATTTCAAATTCTGAATACTTTTACGACAGCGAAAAAACAATATACAAAGTGAATAATTTTTGATATATCAAAAAAAATTCTTGTAAATAAAGCATTATTTGAAAACACGAACAATTATTTTGAAAACAGAAACATATTTGAAAATAGAGAACAATTTCAAAACATTTTTTTATTTTCAAATTTATATAAAATATTTTGAAATTCTTTAGAAAATATAATGAAAATTTTATTTTCAAATGGGAACAGTTTTTGAAATTCAAGGGCAATATTTGGAAACGCAAACATATTTGAAGCTTCCATTTTTTTTTGAAATCCTTTAACTTTTTAGTTTGTGAAAGAAATGCAAACATATTTTGAAATTCTAAACTGCTCTGATTATCGAATATTTGTCAAAATAAATCAAACAGATTTTGAAGTTTTTTTTTCGGGAATTTCTGACAAAATTATAAAATTATCAACATTTTTCGAATTTTGACTTAATTTGGAAACCACGATTTTTTTTCAAATTGTGAACATATTTTGAAGCGAGTACACATTTCAAATTCGTTAACAAAATTACAAAATTGTGACCATTTTTTGAATTGTGAACAAAATTTTAAACTGTGAACTTTTTTCGAATTGTGAGCCAATTTTGAACATCAATAAATTTCGAATTCGTCAACAAAATTATAAAATTATTAAACATTTTATGAATTGTGAACAAATTTTGAAACCGTAAATATTTTTTGAATTGTAAACAAATTTTAAAACATGAACCGATTGCAAATTCCAGAACAAAATTATAAAACTGTGAATATTTTCGAATTGTGAACAATTTTTTTGTAAACCACGAATATTTTCGGAATTGTGATTTTTTTTTGAAACACGAGCAAATTTCAAATTCATGATTAGAATTATAATATTTTGAAAATATTTCGAGTTGGAAAAAAATTTGAAGGTGTATTTGTTTTCAATTTTGAACAAATTTTGGAACTGTGAACATTTTAGTGACAATTTGTTTTTAAAAAGTATTAAACTAATTGTCAAACTGTGAACATTTGTTAAAAAGTAAACTTGACAAAAATGAAAGGTGCGAAATGAAAAAAGAAAAAAGAAAGAAAAAACAAGAAGATGATAGAAAAGAAAAAATGAGAAGAAAAATAAAGGAAAAGGAAAAAACCCAGAAAAAACCGGCTCAAATCCTCTAGGAGGTTTTCAAAACCGGGGGGCGCTGGAAGGCCCGTTGCCTCGGTGCTCAGTTGCTCGCCCTGTGGATAGCTCCGGCAGTTTGACCCAACGAGCGGCAAATAGGGTATCCTAATTAGTGATCTCGCCTCATTCCACTATTGCTCCACCATAAATAAAAAGACACGGTGGGCTGAAAATAAATGGTCATATAATGACACGTTGAGAAGGCAAGACCAATCGCTCTTGCGACCCAAACAGACGAGTAACAAAGTTGGGCTGGCCCTTTCGAGAGCCTTGTCAGTGCATGTTTTCATAACTACACAAGGACGAACCCTAGTTGACGCCTGTAGGGGTCAACCAGGACACTCAACGCCTGAGAGCGAGTGATGCAGACTCAGCCAGTTCGTCACATGCACTATACATTTATTTACTGTAGTTTTCTTTTCATCTCGTTTCTGTAGCTTTTGTTTGTATGGATTTGTCTTCTGGTTTTTCGTTCTGGTTCTTTCTAGCCGTTGCTGGTTTCTTGTTTGTTAGGTTTTTTCTTTTCCGTACTTACTCGCTTTTCCCGCTTTTCCCGGGCTTCTTGTTTTCTTTGGTTTTGTCATTCTTTTTTTTTGTTTTGTTTTCCTTTTTTAACATATGGTGAATAAAGTTTTAGTACATGATGAACAATCCTTTAATGTACAATGAGAATTTTCAGACACATACTAAATATTTTTGGAATATATGTTGAATGTATTGTAGTACACACACTCATCTTTTTTTTCTTTTTCCAAAAAAGTAAAATAATCGAAACTTCAAATATTTTTATATTTTGAATAAAAATGGAATTTCCAAATTTTTCCTGTTTCCAAAAATGATCACGAAGTTGGAACAGTTTTACCTTTTAAAAAAATGCTGAGAATTTTTGAAAAGTATTGGTGAAGTTTTAGAAAAAATATGTTTAAAAATAGATTTAGATTTTCAAAACTGGTTCCAAAGTTAAAAATATGTTTGCATTTCAAAAAATGTGCGTGTATTCAGAGAAAATTGTCGTTTTCAAGAAGTATCTGTATTTCAAAAAATGTTGAAAGTTTCTAACAGTAAAAAAACTGATTGCTACAGTACTGGGCAGGTAAAGTGTATCCGGCTCGCTGCAGTACGAGATCCCAAATCCTATTTGGTGCCTTAAGCACGAATAAAGTGAATTTTTTAAATTCGAACACTAATTCACACTAAACCATGCACATCCATCATACACATCATTGCCGCACCTAAATAATGAATGTTCGTATCGAGATATTTTTAAATACATAATTTGAACATAAAATTTATTTCAAATGCACATATAAAACATTAATTTTTTGTTTTCCATTGTGAGTGCGCATATGCTCCACAAGTCCACCGAGTAGTTGTATGTACACCTGATAGTCTTCAAGATGTCGATGCCTTTGTAGAAAATTTATAAGCTGATTTGCATTGTGATCTTTTGGAATGTGGACTTAATTTCCAAACGCTTCAAATTAATTGGTCGATATGAAATAAATATGAAGTGTTGGGGAACGCGACAGAAAACAAAAAATTTCGGTATAGCGAGCACGCCCAGGACCACTATGGAGACTGCATACAAGGTTTGATATGATCCGTACCGACTCGAAGCGCAGCGGAAGAAGAGTCGGTGGAGATCGTTGGTGCAGATCCCCATAGCTAGGATTTTACAACCTCCCAACCGCGAGGATGTACTCCCTTGTCGGACAGCCCTTCGGGAGGCGGTCGGACAGTCCCCCGGACGATGTCGCGAACAGCCCTTCGGGAGGACCCTCGAAACTCGAACGGAGACTCGGACAGCCCTACGGGAGGACACACGAACAACCCCTTGGGCAAAAGATCGAAACTACGACCTCTCTACGGGGTTGCACACATACGGTGTCATCTATCCGGCAGGGCTTCGCCGTCCAGAACTAGTTCCTGTCGGAACCCAGACAACCTTTCGGCTCTACGAAAGACTCTTTTTGTGGGAGGGGGGGGGAGAGAGAGCTTGCAAAGCAAAGCATGTGTATGAGAGCACAAGGATGAAGAGATGGCAGCCCACATCTCCTCTATTTATAGGAAAACCAAGGGGTAGGGTTGGGACTTGAAAATACCAAACTACCCCCACTTTATGTCACACATAAAAAATCATAAGAAGGAAAAGGGGTGCCATATGAAGCTCCATGGAGGAGCTCCACCCTTGGCCAGCCAACCCTTGGGGGGCCCCATGAGGAGCTACCTTGCTCCCCAATCCCTTCTAGAAGCCTTTTTGGAAATATCCAAAAAGGTGCTTTTCCATAAATATCTAAAGAGCACTTTCACTATTCACGATGACATTTTCCAGCGTCCGATCGAACTGAAAATATTTATGTGGGCTTAGAACAATTCTAGTACCCCACTAAAATAATTTTTAATGCGATCCGAAACAATTTCAGAATAGTGATTTTCATCTGCGAAAAGCATCTGAAGCGGTTCCGGCAGCTCCGGAGCATTTCCGGTTTTTCTTCCGGAAAATTCCCAGAAGTTTCCAGAATGATTCAGGCACCCTCCAAGAATTATCAGGCATGTGCCGAAACCAATTTGACTTAATGGTATCCCTTGAAACTACTTTTTAGTTTTACCGAAACTGTTCTGGTGTTCTGTCTGCGGAACTTTTCCGGTGACCGAAACTTTTTCGGTGTCCGAAACTTTTCGGTGATTTTCTCTCAGACTCCCTGTCTAGTATTCAACAGATAGATGACCCTTAAGCGTGTGACCCTATAGGTTCGGTGAAGCATAGACATGACCCGGAACCCCTTCCGATCAATGATCAACATCGGAGCCGTGGGCACCCATATTGACCCCTATACCCACACGAATGAATATTCGAGTGAACCTCCAGTTGCCGTGAGCTATTCCTGTTGCTTCGCGATATGTTACAATAACTCGAGGTGAGACATGTAGGCATCCTCGTGGATCAACAACTTGTCCACTATGCCAGTTACCTCGTTGCCGGTATTGTTCTCTTTTCTCGTTCCCGTGTTCCGGCATCCCCGTGATCAAATCACAAAGTGTCTGGCCAGACGATGATGGATACCGTAATACCGAGAGGGCCCAGAGATATCTCTCCATCGTCAGAGGAGCAAATCCCAATCTTGAGCTATCAAGTTACTTGACATACTTTTCCATGAACCCGTAAGCCGCCGTAATAGCCACCCATTTACGGATGATGTTTAACAAACCCCAAAGTTCATGAAGCAAGCATGAAGAAACTCGATACTCTCATGGTCTAAGGAATTATGCAAACGTTAACCATCTCTGTGTTATTAACCATTAACTTGTGACGAATGTATCTCATAGCATAACATCAATTCAGATCGATTCAACAAGAGTGTTCTACCAACATCGCGTCCTCAAAATTGCCGGCATAGCCATGCCCATGATCAGGAAAACAGGATCATCATGCAATACTTGAGCCAGTCTTAGAGGCTAGACTAGGAATTCAATTTACCGTTTATTATACCACACGTGCACATGAGTTTCCCTCCAAGCCTCGTGGTTATTGTAGACTCGAGAATCATTGCAGTTATAGCATGGAACATAAACTTTCATTACAAACTTTGGAGATACAAAATAACTATTATTACTGCCTCTAGGGCATATCTCCTACAGACTCCCACTTGCACTAGAGTCATAATCCAGTTACATGGCTTCCTTAACACCAATGGCTATCCAGTGTTGCTCATGCTTTGCTCGTGGTAGAGGCTTTGTCATCGGGTCTGACACATTCAGATCCGTGTGAACTTTGCGTACTTTTACTAAACCTTCTTCGACATGATGTCGAATGAGTTTATATTTGCGTTGAATGCATTGTCTTATGGTGCGAACATGGCTCCCTTGCCTGAGCCATGGCGCCACTATTATCACAACAGATCTCCATCGGGTCCAGAGCACTTGGAACCACACCAAGTGTCTTCAAGAAATTGCTTGATACCGACAGCTTGCTTGGAGGCTTTAGAAGCAGCAACATATTCCGCCTTCGTCGTAGAATCCGCCACAGTCTTTTGTTTGGAACTTTTTCAATCTACTGCGTCGCCGTTCAATATGAAAACATAGCCAGATTGAGATTTGAAGTCACTGGGTCAGTCATGAAGCCTGCATCAGTGTAACAACTGTTGGGTAACGTCGCATGGGAAACAAAAAATTTCCTACGCACACGCAAACCTATCCATGGTGATGAGCATCTACGAGAGGGAGAGTGGATCTACATACCCTTGTAGATCGCTAAGCGAGAAGCGTTAAGAAACGCGGTTGGTGTAGTCGAACATCTTCGCGATCCAAATCATCGAGCGTCCCGCGATCTCATCACGATCTGTCCCGCGATCCAATCACGATCCGTCCCGTGAACTCATCACGATCCGTCCCGCGATCTCATCACGATCCGTCTCACGATCTTGATCACGATCTGTCCCGCGAACTCATTACGATCTGTTCCGCGATCTCATCACGAACTGTCTCGCGATCTCGATCACGGTCCTTCCGATCTAGCGCCGAACGGACGGCACCTCCGCGTTCAGCACACGTGCAGCTTGATGACGATCTCCACCGTCTCGATCCAGCAAGAGGAGGTGGAGAGGAGAGAGAGTTCACCGGCAGCGTGACGACGCTCCGGTGATGGTGGTGGAGCAATTCCGGCAGGGCTTCGCCTAAGCGCTGCAGAAAACCGATCTAGAGGAGAAACTATGCACCGGTGGAACGGGTAGCACGTGGCCGGAAATTCTGTCCAAAAACCACCCAATCCACTAGTATATATAGGAGGAGAGGAGAGGAGAGGCAGCCAAGGCCTTTGGTTCGGCCGAAATAGGAGGTGGGAAGCAATCCTACTTCACCTCCAATCCTAGTTGGAGTAGGATTGCCTCCTATTGGCTGATTTTCCACTTTTTGCTTTAGGACTTTCTCTCCTGCGCCATGGGCCTTTGTGGCTGTTTTCCCAGCCCACTAAGGGCTGGTTAATACTCTCCCACAGCCCATGGACCTCTTGGGGTCGAAATACCCCTCCCGGAGGTCTCCTGGTACACTACCGGCACTCCCGGTACACTACCGATGAGCCCGAAACTTTTCCGGAAACCAAACTGGGACTTCCTATATATGAATCTTTACCTCCGGACCATTCCGGAGCTCCTAGTGATGTCCGGGATCTCATCCGGGACTCCGAACAAACTTCGGTCACCACCATACATAACTCTACACTACCGAAACGTCACCGAACCTTAAGTGTGCAGACCCTGCGGGTTCGAGAACTATGTAGACATGACCGAGACACCTCTACGGTCAATAACCAATGGCGGGACCTGGACGTCCACATTGATTCCCACATATTCTACGAAGATCTTTATCGATCGAACCTCTATGCCAAGGATTCAGTTAATCCCGTATAACGTTCCCTTTGTTCTTCGGTATGTTACTTGCCCGAGATTCGATCGTCGGTATCTCCATACCTAGTTCAACCTCGTTACCGGCAAGTCTCTTTACTCGTTCCGTAATACTAGATCCCGCAACTAAAAATTAGTCACATTGCTTGCAAGGCTTATTGTGATGTTGCATTACCGAGTGGGCCCCGATATACCTCTCCGTCACACGGAGTAACAAATCCCAGTCTCGATCCATGCCAACTCAACAGACACCATCGGTGATACCTGTAGAGCACCTTTATAGTCACCCAGTTACGTTGCGATGTTTGATACACACAAGGCACTCCTCCGATATCTGTGAGTTGCATGATCTCATGGTCATAGGAACACATACTTGACATGCGGAAAACAGTAGCAATAAACTGACACGGTCATATGCTATGTTTGTAGTTTGGGTCTTATCCATCACATCATTCTCCTAATGATGTGATCCCGTTATCAAATGACATCTCATGTCCATGGCTAGGAAACCTTAACCATCCTTTGATCAATGAGCTAGTCCATTAGAGGCATACTAGGGACATGGTTTTGTCTATGTATCCACACATGCATTTAAGTCTCCGATCAATACAATTATAGCATGGATAATAAACGATTATCATGAACAAGGAAATATGATAATAACCGACAACTTGCTTGGAGGCTTTAGAAGCAACAACATATTCCGCCTCCGTCGTAGAATCCGCCACAGTCTTTTGTTTGGAACTTTTCCAATCTACTGCGCCGCCGTTCAATATGAAAACATAGCCAGATTGAGATTTGAAGTCACTGGGTCAGTCATGAAGCCTGCATCAGTGTAACAACTTACAATGAGCTCTTCATCACCTCCGTACACAAGGAGTAAATCCTTGGTCCTTCTGAGGTACTTAAGAATACCCTTGACTGCGGCCCGGTGTTCCAATCCTGGATCACCTTGGTACCGACTGCTAACACTTAGCGCATAGGAAACATCCGGTCTTGTACATAGCATGGCATACATAATAGAACCAACTGCCGAAGCATATGGAATATCATTCATTTGTGCTCGCTCATCGAGGGTCCGATGACTCTGTTGCAAAGCACCGTGCTAGGTGACATGGGGAGTAGGCCTTTCTTGGAGTTCTCTATGTTGAGCCTTTTCAACACCTTGTCAATGTACGTGCTTTGGCTAAGCGCTATTAGGCGTCTTGATATATCTCTATAGATCCTGATGCCCAATACATATGCCGCTTCACCTAAGTCTTTCATTGAAAAACTCTTCTTCAATGAGTCTTTTATTTTGCTAAGAAAATTCACATCATTTCCAATCAACAATATGTCATCCACATACAAGATTAGAAAAGCTTTTGCGCTCCCACTAAACTTCTTGTAAACACAAGATTCTTCATCGTTCCTGATGAAGCCAAACTCTTTGACTACTTCATCAAAACGAATGTTCCAGCTCCTTGATGCTTGCTTCAGACCATAAATGGCTTTCTGAAGCTTACATACCTTTCCAACATTCTTAGGATCGACAAAACCTTCTGGCTGTATCATGTATACATCCTGTTCAAGGTTTCCATTTAGGAAAGCCGTTTTGACATCCATTTGCCATATTTCATAATCGAAATAAGCAACAATTGCTAGTAATATCCGAACAGACCTAAGCATAGCTACGGGCGAGAAAGTCTCGTCGTAGTCCACTCTTGGAACTTGCGTGAACCCTTTCGCGACAAGTCTAGCTTTATGGATAGTGATGTTACCATCCGTGTCCGTCTTTCTTTTGAAAATCCATTTACAACCAATGGGTTTTACGCCATCTGGAAGTTCTTCTAAGTTCCAAACTTGGTTTTGTTCATGGATTCCATTTCGGATCTCATGGCTTTGTGCCATGCCCTTGAGCTAGGCCCCGCCATCGCTTCCTTGTAGTGCGCAGGTTCATCGTCTTCAAGAATGAAGATTTCGTTATGAAACCACTCAGGTGGCTGGATAGCCCTACCTAATCTGCGCGGTTCAGTAACAACATTGTCTGAAGTCTCCGCATCACATGCGACAACTTCCGGCTCGGTTGTAGGGATAATTAGCGGAATTTCTTCCGGTTCTTTAGCCGTGTCAACGGTTGCCGAAGATTCACTTATCTCATTAAGTTGTACTGTCCTCCCACTCAATTCTTTAGCAAGAAATTCTTTCTCGAGAAAGTGTGCAACCTTTGCGACAAACATTTTGCCTTCGGACTGGTGGTAGAAGGAATATCCAATGGTGTTATTTGGATAACCTACAAAGTAACATTTGTCTGATCTAGGTTCTAGTTTGGTTGGCTGTAAACGTTTTACGTATGCCTCACAACCCCAAACCTTGAGATGCGACACACTAGGTATCTTCCCATACCACATCTCATGTGGTTTCGTCTCAACAGACTTAGACGACGCTCTGTTTAATGTATAAGCGGCAGTGAGTAGTGCGTGACCCCAAAAAGATATCGGTAGATCTATAAGAGACATCATCGACCTTACCATGTCTAATAGGGTTCGATTACGTCGTTCTAACACTCCGTTTCGCTGTGGAGTTCCCGGAGGCATAAGCTGTGAAACGATTCCACGGACACTCAGATGTCGGCCAAACTCATGACTAAGATATTCGCCTCCGCGATCAGACCGCAGAAACTTAATCTTTTTGTCACGATGATTTTCTAGCTCATTCTGAAAATCTTTGAACTTTTCAAAGGTTTCCGACTTATGCTTCATCAAGTCGATATAGCCATACCGACTTAAATCATCAGTAAAAGTCGCGAAGTAAAAATACCCACTCCGTGCGGCCGTGTTCATTGGACCACATACATCACTATGTATTATTTCCAATAATTCACCCGCCCGTTCAGGATGACCCGTGAACGGCGTCTTGGTCATTTTTCCCATCAAGCAAGCTTCACATGTGTCGAATGATTCAAAATCAAGGGACGGTAAAACTCCATCTTTATGGAGTCTTTGCATGCGTTTCTTTCCGATGTGGCCAAGCCGATAGTGCCACAAGTAAGTGGTGGTGGTATCAACCTTCTTAAGGCGTTTAGCATTCACGTTAAAAACATCATTTCCACAATCAAGATTTAGTATGAAAAGGCCCTCAACAATGGGTGCAAATCCATAAGACATATCCTTACAATAAAGTGAACAACCATTGTTCTCAGACTTGTAGGAGTACCCATCATGTACTAAACATGATCCAGAGATAATGTTTCTACACAATAACGGAACAAAATAACAGTTACTAAGTTCCAAAATAAATCCTGAAGGGAGACGTAGAGGCATAATGCCGACAGCTTGAGCGGCGATCCCAGCGTCGTTCCCGACACGCATCACGACTTCATTCTTTGCCAGTTTGCGCACCTTCTGAAGCCCCTGTATCGAGTTGCAAATGTGAGAAACCGATCCGGTATCAAATACCCAAGACTTAGAATTTTAGCTAGCAAGCAAAACGTCAATGACATTAACTTGTATAACAATTATACCTTTTCCGATTTACCCGGACTTCTTATCTTCCAGATACTTCTTGCAGTTTCTCTTGTAGTGTCCTGTGCCCTTGCAGTAGAAGCACTGACTTTCATTCTTGGCTCCGCCCTTAGATTTGCTTTGGAAGCCGGTCTTACCGGCGCCCTTGCCCTTCTTTGGCTTGCCTTTCTTTTTGAAACTAGCAGTTTTATTCACAAGCAACACTTGCTTGTGATTTTTCTGCAGTCCTCCTTCAGCAGTTTTCAACATGACAAGCACCTCATTTGCTGTTTTGTCCATCCCATTCATGTTGTAGTTCATGATAAAACCGCCATAAGACGGGGGGAGTGAACCTAGCAACAAGTCCATAACATGCTCTTCTGGAAGTGGGACTTTCAGGATTTTAAGCCTTCCAGCGTAGCCAATCATATTGACTATGTGCTCGCCAACTGAATTGCCCCCTGCCATCTTGGTCTCCGCCATCATTTTCATGATGTCAAAACGTTCAGACCGTGCATTAAACTTGTAAATAACATCCAAATCCTTGATCATATCAAAGGAGTTATGGAATTCAAAACGTTTTTGAAGCTCTGAACTCATGCAAGACAACATGAGGCACTGCACTAAGTTGTAATCATCATCCTTAGTGGCCCAAACATTTTATATGTCTGCCGCGGCTGTTGCCGCCGGTTTAGGAGGAAGAGGTCCGTCAAGCACATACACTTTCTTAGCACCCCGGAGGACAATCCTCAGGGTACGGACCCAGTCCGCATAGTTGTTTCCATTCGCAACTAACTTCTCTTTCTCTAAAATAGGGCCTAAGTTGAACGCGGTGTTGCGAGCCATTTGATCTACAACGGAAAACACAAGTTCACTTAGACTTTGTTCATAATGATATTTGGCACTAGTGAATAAACAATTTTTATTCTAAGGTGCACTCCCACTCAAATCAATATTTCTCATAATTGATTGTGAGTGATGCAAGACCCAACTTTCAATTCAGCGTCAAGGATGTAACCATCTCAAGTGACGAGAATTTCAATTGGTAGGCCAACTTGCCAATCACATCTCTATGTGACTCTTGTTCATCTTTCGATGCGTGTGTTTCGAGCTCATGACTTTCATGCCTGAACGTCAAGACAACCAAGTGATCTCGTTGCAAGGTCTCAACTCACCCACCTCACACTTCTCTAATCGTTCGTACCCATGTAACCATGTGATACCCCGAAGAGATAGGTGCCGTGACGGTGCTACACTTGGGAGAACACTAACTACTTGATACTTTTAGTGAGAGATCACCCTAATAAAAAGCGACTATCGTGCAATAAGAAGGGTGCATCAAGAGGGATAAACATCTCAGGCAATTCATAATAGCATGATATGGTATAGCCCTTTCCGACGGAGAAGTCAAGTATTTCTTCGTCTTCGGCATTCGCGTCGGTGTTCACCTTTGCGAAGAGTGCAACCACCTTGTCGATGCACCAGATAATATTGCTATCTCTATAGCTAATAAAATAAGTGCATTACATAAGGTTGACACGCAGGTCATTAAAGTGCAATCATATGGCTCCAGCCATCATGCCGAATTATGACACGCAGGTCATGTTAATTACATCATATAGCCATCTCATACATAATCAAATTGAATATGAGCATTGCTATACCACATCATATGCAAATTAACCATCCAGCAAAACCAAGTTAGACGCCTCTAATCGGTTTATAATTTTTTTATTTTACGTGGCTTCTAAGGTTTTGACTCAAACCGCAGCTACCAACGTGTTGGGAGACGTAGTAGTAAATAAATTTTTTTCTTACGTGTCACCAAGATCTATCTATGGAGAAACCAGCAACGAGTGGGGAGAGATTGCATCTTCATACCTTTGAAGATCGCTAAGCAGAAGCGTTACAAGAACGCGGTTGGTGGAGTCGTACTCATAGCGATTCAGATCGCGGTGGACTCCGATCTAAGCGTCGAACAACGGCGCCTCCGCGTTCAACACACATGCAGCCCGATGACGTCTCCTACGCCTTGATCTAGCAAGGAGGAAGGAGAGGTTGAGGGAGAGCTCCAACAGCACAACAGCATGGTGACGGTGGAGCTACGTGGACTCCGACAGGGCTTCGCCAAGCGCTACGGAGAACGAGGAAGAGGAAAGGTAGGGCTGCACCGAGAGAGAGAGAGATAAGTCATGTCTCAAATCAGCCCAAAACCTTGGGTATATATAGGAGGAGGGAGAGGGAGGGCTGCCTTGGCCCCTCCTCCAAGGAGGATATGTTCGGCCGAACCTAGGGAGGAGTCCACCTCCCACAAGGGAGGTGGATCTCTTCCTTTTGAATCATTTTCAGCCTTATCTCTTATCCCTAGCCGCACGGGCCCTTCCGGAAGGTCCTGGCCAGCCCAATAAGGGATGGTACACCTCCTCTAAGGGCCCACGAAGTCCTTTGGTCGTCACACCCCTCCCGGGGGTTCTCCAGCACCCTCCCGGCACTCCCGGTACACTATCGATGAGCCTGAAAACTTTCCGGTGACCAAAACAGGACTTCCTATATATCAATCTTTACCTCCAGACCTTTCTAGAGCTCCTCGTGATGTCCAGGATCTCATCCGGGACTCCGAACAACCTTCTGTAATCACGTATACCATTTCCCTATAACCCTAGCATCATCGAACCTTAAGTGTGCAGACCCTACGCGTTCGGGAGACACGTAGACATGACCGAGACACCTCTCCGGTCAATAACCAACAGCGGGATCTGGATACCCATGTTGGCTCCCACATGCTCCACGATGATCTCATCAGATGAACCACGATATCGGGGATTCAATCAATCCCGTATACAATTCCCTTTGTCTACCGGTATGTTACTTGCCCGAGATTCGATCGTCGGTATCCCTATACCTTGTTCAATCTTGTTACCGGCAAGTCTCTTTACTCGTTCCGTAATACATCATCCCCTGGCTAAGTCCTTAGTCACATTGAGCTCATTATGATGATGTCTTACCGAGTGGGCCCAGAGATACCTCTCCGTCACAATGAGTGACAAATCCCAGTCTCGATTCGTGCCAACCCAACGGACACTTTCAGAAATACCCATAGTGCACCTTTATAGCCACCCAGTTACGTTGTGACGTTTGGCACACCCAAAGCATTCCTACGGTATCCGGGAGTTGCACAATCCCATGGTCTAAGGAAACGATACTTGACATTGAAAAGCTTTAGCGGACGAACTACATGATCTTGTGCTATGCTTAGGATTGGGTCTTGTCCATCACATCATTCTCCTAATGATGTGAACCCGTTATCAATGACATCCAATGTCCATGGTCATGAAACCGTGACCATCTATTGATCAACGAGCTAGCCAACTAGAGGCTCACTAGGGACATGTTGTGGCCTATGTATTCACACATGTATTATGGTTTCCGGTTAACACAATTATAGCATGAACAATAGACAATTATCATGAACAAGGAAACACAATAATAACCATTTTATTATTGCCTCTAGGGCATATTTCCAACAGTCTCCCACTTGCACTAGAGTCAATAATCTAGTTACATTGTGTTGAATCGAACACCCATAGCATTCTGGTGTTGATCATGTTTTGCTCGTGAGAGAGGTTTAGTCAATGGATCTGTGACATTCAGATCCATATGCACTTTACAAATATCTATATCTCCCTCCTGAATGTAATAACAGATGGAGTTGAAGCGGCGCTTGATGTGTCTTGTCTTCTTGTGAAAACTGGGCTCCTTCGCAAGGGCAATAGCTCTAGTGTTGTCACAGAATAGAGTCATCAGGCCGACGCACTTGGAATTACTCCTAGGTCGGTGATGAACTCCTTCATCTAGACTCCTTCCTCTGCTGCTTCTGAAGGAGCTATGTACTCCGCTTCACATGTAGATGCCGCCACGACGCTTTGCTTGCTGCTGTTGGAAATATGCCCTAGAGGCAATAATAAATTAGTTATTATCATATTTCCTTGTTCATGATAATCATTTATTATCCATGCTGTAAATTGTATTGATCGGAGACTTAGATGCATGTGTGGATACATAGACAAAACCATGTCCCTAGTATGCCTCTAATGGACTAGCTCGTTGATCAAAGATGGTTAAGGTTTCCTAGCCATGGACATGAGATGTCATTTGATAATGGGATCACATCATTAGGATAATGATGTGATGGACAAGACCCAAACTATAAACGTAGCATATGATCGTGTCAGTTTATTGCTACTGTTTTCTGCATGTCAAGTATATGTTCCTATGACCATGAGATCATGCAACTCACAGACATCGGAGGAGTGCCTTGTGTGTATCAAACATCGCAACGTAACTGGGTGACTATAAAGGTGCTCTACAACTATCTCCGAGGGTGTCTGTTGGGTTGGCATGGATCAAGACTGGGATTTGTTACTCCGTGTGACGGAGAGGTATCTCAGGGCCCACTCGGTAATACAACATCACAACAAAGCCTTGCAAGCAATGTGACTAAGTATTAGCCACGGGATCTTGTATTACAGAACGAGTAAAGAGACTTGCTGGTAACGAGGTTGAACTAGGTATGGAGATACCGACGATCGAATCTCGGGCAAGTAACATACCGAAGAACAAAGGGAACGTTATACGGGATTGACTGAATCCTTGACATAGAGGTTCGACCGATAAAGATCTTCATAGAATATGTAGGAACCAATGTGGAAATCCAGCTCCCTCCATTGGTTATTGACCGTAGAGGTGTCTCGGTCATGTCTACATAGTTCTCGAACCCGCAGGGTCTGCACACTTAAGGTTTGGTGACGTTTCGGTAGTGTAGAGTTATGTATGGTGGTGACCGAAGGTTGTTCGGAGTCCTGGATGAGATCTCGGACGTCACGAGGAGCTCCGGAATGGTCCGTAGGTAAGGATTCATATATAGGAAGTCCCAGTTTGGTCGCCGGAAATGTTTTGGGCTCATCGGTAGTGTACCGGGAGTGCCGGTAGTGTACCGGGAGACCTCCGGGAGGGGTATTTCGACCCAAGAGGATTCATGGGTTGTGGGAGAGTATTAACCATCCCTTAGTGGGATGGTGGAATAGCCACACAAGGCCCATGCAGCAGGAGAGAAAAAGCCCAAAGAGAAAATTGGAGAAAAAGGCAAAAAAAAGGAAGAGTCCTACTCCTACTAGGAGTGGAGGAGGAGGACTCCTCCACCTTGGCCGGCCAACTCCTAGAGGCCCTTTGCCTTGCGCCAAGGGCTTCCTCTCCTCTCCTCCTATATATACTGGTGGAATAGAGGGTTTTTGCATAGAATTTACAGCCACGTGCTACCCGTTCTACCAGTGCTCCTCTAGATCGGATTTCCGCAGTGCTTAGGCGAAGCCCTGCCAGAATTGCTCCACCACCGTCACCGGAGCATCGTCACGCTGCCGGTGAACTCTTCTCCCTCTCCACTTCCTCTTGCTGGATCAAGATGGTGGAGATCGTCATCAAGCTGCACGTGTGCTGAACGCGGAGGTGTCGTCTGTTCGGCACTAGATCGGAAGGACCGTGAACAAGATCGCGAGACGGTTCATGATGAGTTCATGGGACGGATCATGATGAGATCGCGGGACGGATCGTGATGAGATCGCGGACGGATCATGATGAGTTCGCGAGACGGATCGTGATTGGATCGCGGGACGGATCGTGATGTGATCGCGGGACACTCGCCTATTTGGATCGCGAAGATGTTCGACTACACCAACCGCGTTTCTTAATGCTTCCCGCTTAGCGATCTACAAGGGTATGTAGATCCACTCTCCCTCTCATAGATGCTCATCACCATGGATAGATCTTGTGTGTGTGTAGGAAATTTTTTGTTTCCCATGCAACGTTCCCCAACAGTGGCATCATGAGCTAGGTCTATGTGTAGATGAGATCTCGAGTAGAACACAAAAGGTTTGTGGGCGTTGATGCTTAGATTGCTTCCTCCCTTGGTCGGATTTTGGTTCAGCGGTATTGTGAGATGAAGCGGCCCGGACCAACATTACTCGTACGCTTACGAGAGACCAGTTCCCTCGACGCAACTTGTTGCCTAGATGGCTTGCGGGTGGCAGTTTCTCTCACTTTAGTTGGATCAGATTCGACAAAGGCGGTCCTTGAGAAGGTGGAAAAGCAAATTATGTATCACCGTTGTGGTTTATGCATAGGTGAGAATCGTTCTTGCTAGAAATCCGTAGCAGCCACGTAAAACATGCAACAACAATTAGAGGACGTCTAACTTGTTTTTGCAGGGTATGTTGTGATGTGATATGGCCAATTACATGATGTGATATATGTGATGTATGAGATGATCATGTGATGTATAGATTATCACGACTTGCATGTCGATGAGTACGGCAACCGGCAGGAGCCATAGGGTTGTCTTTAATTATTGTATGACCTGCGTGTCAATCATTAAGCGCTATGTAATGCTTTACTTTATCGCTAAATGGTAGCAATAGTAGTAGAAGCATGGTGGGAGAGACAACCCCGATGGCGACACGTTGATGGAGATCAAGATGATGGAGATCATGGTGTCATGCCGGTGACGATGGAGATCATGCCGGTGCTTTCATGATGGAGATCAAACGCACAAGTTCATGGCCATATCATGTCACTTATGATTTGCATGTGATGTTAATCCTCTTTATGCACCTTGTTTTGCTTAGGATGACGGTAGCATTATAAGGTGATCCCTCACTTAAATTTCAAGATGAATTGTGTTCTCCCCGAGTGTGCACCATTGCGAAAGTTCATCGTGTTGAGACACCACGTGATGATCGGGTGTGATAGACTCTATGTTCACATACAACGGGTGCAAGCCAGTGTTGCACATGCGGAACACTCGGGTTAAACTTGACGAGCCTAGCATGTACAGACATGGCCTCGGAACACAAGAGACCGAAAGGTCGAACATGAGTCATATAGTAGATATGATCAACA
This sequence comes from Hordeum marinum, assembly GCA_022496015.1. Lineage (NCBI taxonomy): Eukaryota > Viridiplantae > Streptophyta > Magnoliopsida > Poales > Poaceae > Hordeum > Hordeum marinum. Next base: position 38,988,389 of record CM039673.1, read on the forward strand.
TAATGATGTTCACCATTGTAACCACCTCAACTCACGTGATGATCGGACTTGAGTTGGTGAATTTGGATCATGTATCACTCGAATGACCGGAGGGATGTTAATTTGAGTGGGAGTTCTTAAGTAATATGATTAATTGAACTCATTATCATGAACATAGTCAGTAGTGTCTTTGCAAATTATGTTGTAGATCACTTGCTCGCGCTGTAGCTCCCTTGAATTTTTATATGTTCCTAGAGAAATAGAGTTGAAAGGTGATGGTAGCAATATTGTGGAATGGCTCCGTGATCTGAGGATTGTCCTCGTTGCTGCATAGAAGGCTTATGTCCTTAATGCACCGCTCGGCACGCCAACCCCTCTAGCGTCGTTTGTAGATGTTGTGAACATCTGATAGGCACGTTCTGATGACTACTTGATAGTTTAGTGCGTCATGCATTACGGCTTAGAATTGAGGCTCCGAAACGTTTTGAACATCACGGAACATATGAGATGTTCTAAGATCTGAAATTAGGATCTCAGGCTCATGCTCGTGTTACGAGATATGAGATCTCCAACAAGATTCTTTGCCTGCAAGATGAACGAGAATAGCTCAATCGTTGAGCATGTGCTCAGATTGTCTGGGTGCTACAATCGCTTGAATCGAGTGGGAGTTCATCTTCCAGATAAGATAGTGATTGATATAGTTCTCCAAGTCACTTTCACTAAGCTACTAGAACTTGGTGATGAACTATAAAATCCCAGGGATAGAATTAATAATCCCTGAGCCGTTCGCGATGTTTGACACCGCGAAGGTAGAAATCAAGAAGGAGCATCAAGTGTTGATGGTTAGTATAACCACTAGTTTCGAGAAGGGCAAGGGCAAGGTGGAAAACTTCATGGATGGCAAGTCAGTTGCTGCTCCAGTGAAGCAACCCAAAGTTGAACCCAAACCCGAGACTAAGTGCTTCAATTATGAGGAGAGAGGTCGCTGAAGCGGAACAACCCTAGATACTTGGTAGATAGGAAGGCTGGCAAACGTCAACAGAAGTATATTTGATATACGTGTTATTGATGTGTACCTTGCTAGTACTCCTAGTAGCACCTGGGTATTGGATACCGGTTCGGTTGCTAAATGTTAGTAATTCGAAATAAAAGCTACGAAATAAACGGAGAACTAGCTAAGTGTGAGGTGATGATGTGTGTTGGAAATGTTTCCAAGGTTGATGTGATCAACATCGCACGCTCTCTCTACCTTCGAGATTAGTGATGGACCTAAAATAAATGTTATTTGGTGTTTTTTGCGTTGAGCATGAACGTGATTAGATCATGTTCATTGCAACACGGTTATTCATTTAAGTTAGAGAATAATGGTTATTCTATTTACATGAATAATACCTTCAATGGTCATGCACCCAGTAAGAATGGTTTGTTGAAACTTGATCGTAGTAATACACATGTTCATAACACTCATGCCAAAAAGATGCAAAGTTAATAATGATAGTACCACATACTTGTGGCACTGCCGCTAAATGTCATATTGGTATAAAACGCATGAAGAAACTCCATGCTGATGGATCTTTGGACTCATTCGATTTCGAATCGTTTGAGACATGCGAACCATGCCTCTTGGTCAAGAAGAACTAAGGACCCCGTTTTCTGTTTGGATGAAGCGGGCAAGTGATTTATTGGAAATGATACATGTTGATGTATGCAATCCAATAAGTCTTGTAGCGTGCGGTGGATATCATTATTTTCTTACCTTCACTGATAATTTGAGTAGATATAGTGTATATTTACCGAATGAAACACAAGTTTGAATCGTTTGAAAGGTTCAAGCAAATTCAGAGTGAAGTTTAAGATCATCGTGACAAGAAGATAAATATGTTTGCAATATGATCGTGGATGTGAATATCTAAGTTACGAATTTGGCATACAACTTTAGACAATGTGAAAGTTGTTTCACAACTCACTCCACCTGGAACACCATAGTGTGATGGTGTGTCCGAACGTCATAGTCGTGCTCTATTGGATATGGTGCGTGCTATGATGTCTATTATCGGTTTGTTATTATAATTTTGGGGTTATGCATTAGAGAAAACTACATTCACTTTAAATAGGGCACCATCTAAATCCGTTGAGATGACACCGTGTGAACTATGGTTTGATAGAAACCTAAGCTGTAATTTCTTAATGTTTGGGGCTGCGACGCTTGTGTGGAAAAATGTTTTCACCTAATGAGCTCGAACCCAAAGTGGACAAATGCATCTTCATAGAATACCCTAAAGAACAGTTGGGTGAACCTTCTATCTCAGATCCAAGCATAAAATGTTTATTGCTAAAACTGGGTCCTTTCTCGAGAAAAGGTTTCTCTTGAAAGAATTGAGTGGGAGGAGGATAGAACTTGATGAGGTTATTGAACCTCTGCTTCAACCAGAAAGTAGCACCGCACAGAAAGATGTTTATGTGAAGCCTACATCAGTTGAAAAGTAAGTTAATGATCATGATCATGAAGCTTCGGATCAAGTTACTATCGACCTACGAGGAAAATAGAACTTGATGAGGTTATTGAACCTTCACTTCAACCAGAAAGTGGCGCAGCACAGAAAGATGTTTCTATGAAGCATACGTCAGTTGAAGAGGAAGTCAATGATGATGATCATGAAGCTTCGGATCAAGTTACTATCGAACTTCGTAGGTCTACAAGGATGTGTACTGCTACTGAGCGGTACGACAACCCTGTCTTGGAGGTCATGTTGTTGGACAACGATGAACCTACGAACTATGGAGAAGCGATGATGGACCGAGAAACCAACAAATGGTTAGAGGCCATGAAATCCGAGAAAGGATCCATGTATTAAAACCAAAGTATAGACTATGGTGGACTTGCTCGTTGGACGACAGGTCGTTAAGTACAAATGGATCTTTAAAATGAAGACAAATGCTGATGGTAAATGTTACCATTTGTAAAGCTCGACTTGTTGCAAAGTAGTTTATGACAAGTTCAAAGAGTTGACTGCGATGAGACTTTCTCACTCATAGCGATGCTAAAGTCTGTTGAAATTATGTTAGCAGTTGCTGCATTTTTCAATTATGAAATCTAGCAGATGGATGCCAAAACATCGTTTCCTTCCTTAAGGAAAGGTTGTATGAGATACAACCAGAAGGTTTTGTCAGTCCTAAGGATGCTAAAAGATGTGTGAGCTTCAATGATTCTTCTATGAATTGAAGCAAGCATCTCGGAGTTGGAATATACACTTTGATGAGGTGATCAAAGTTTTTGAGTCTATACAAAGTTTACGAGAAACTTGTATTTGCAATAAAGTGAGTGGGAGCACTATAAGAGTTTCTGATAAGTATATGTGGATGACATATTGCTATTCGGAAATGATGTAGAATTTCTGGAGAGCATAAACGGGTGTTTGAAAAGAGTTTTTCAAAGGAAGACCTGGATAAAGCTACCTAATTGTTGAGCATCAAGATCTATAGAGATAGATCAAGATACTTGATGAGACTTTCAATGAGTACATACCTTGACAAGATTTTGAAAGAGTTCAAAATGGATCAGTCAGAGAAAGAGTTCTCGCCTGATTTGTAAGGTATAAAGTTGAGTAAGACTCAATGCCCAGTGACTGCAGAAGATAGAGAAAAGATGAGTGTCATCCCCTATGCTTCAGCCATAGGCTCTATCATGTATGCAATGTTGTGCACAAGACCCAATGTCAGCCTTGCCATAAGTATGACCAGAAGGTTTCAAAGTGATCCTGGAATGGAGCACTGGACAACGGTCAAGATTACCCTTAGTAACTAAAAGACTAAGGAGATGTTTCTCTATTATGGAGGTGATAAAGAGTTCGTCGTAAAGAGTTACGTCGATGCAAGCTTTAACACCAATCCGGATGAGTAGTAGCAATCTGGATACGTATAGCGGAGCAGCCATTTGGAATAGTACCAAAGTGGAGTGTGGTAGCAGTGTTTATGGTTTGACATAGAAATGTGCAAAGAACACACGGATCTGAATGTCGCAAACCCGTTGACTATAAGACCTCTCACACATGCAAAGCATGATAGAGTCACATAACTCATTGTGTGTTAGATTCATAACAATGCGAATCACATGGTGATGTGAAACTAGATTATTGACTCTAGTGCAAGTGGGAGACTATTGGAAATATGCCCTAGAGTCAATAATAAATTAGTTATTATCATATTTCCTTGTTCATGATAATCGTTTATTATCCATTCTATAAATTGTATTGATCGGAGACTTAGATGCATGTGTGGATACATAGACAAAACCATGTCCCTAGTATGCCTCTAATGGACTAGCTCGTTGATCAAAGATGGTTAAGGTTTCCTAGCCATGGACATGAGATGTCATTTGATAATGGGATCACATCATTAGGAGAATGATTTGATGGACAAGACCCAAACTATAAACGTAGCATATGATCGTGTCAGTTTATTGCTACTGTTTTCTGCATGTCAAGTATATGTTCCTATGACCATGAGATCATGCAACTCACAGACATCGGAGGAGTGCCTTGTGTGTATCAAACGTTGCAACGTAACTGGGTGACTATAAAGGTGCTCTACAGGTATCTCCGAGGGTGTCTGTTGGGTTGGCATGGATCAAGACTGGGATTTGTTACTCCGTGTGACGGAGAGGTATCTCAGGGCCCACTCGGTAATACAACATCACAACAAAGCCTTGCAAGCAATGTGACTAAGTATTAGCCACGGGATCTTGTATTACAGAACGACTAAAGAGACTTTCCGGTAACGAGGTTGAACTAGGTATGGAGATACCGACGATCGAATCTCGGGCAAGTAACATACCGAAGAACAAAGGGAACGTTATACGGGATTGACTGAATCCTTGACATAGAGGTTCGATCGATAAAGATATTCATAGAATATGTAGGAACCAATGTGGAAATCCATCTCCCTCCATTGGTTATTGACCGTAGAGGTGTCTCGGTCATGTCTACATAGTTCTCGAACCCGCAGGGTCTGCACACTTAAGGTTTGGTGACGTTTCGGTAGTGTAGAGTTATGTATGGTGGTGACCGAAGGTTGTTCGGAGTCCTGGATGAGATCTCGGACGTCACGAGGAGCTCCAGAATGGTCCGTAGGTAAGGATTCATATATAGGAAGTCCCGGTTTGGTCGTCGGAAATGTTTTGGGCTCATCGGTAGTGTACCGGGAGTGCTGGTAGTGTACCGGGAGACCTCCGGGAGGGGTATTTCGACCCAAGAGGCTTCATGGGCTGTGGGAGAGTATTAACCAGCCCTTAGTGGGCTGGTGGAATAGCCACACAAAGCCCATGCGGCAGGAGAGAAAAAGCCCAAAGAGAAAATTGGAGAAAAAGGCAAAAAAAAGGAAGAGTCCTACTCCTACTAGGAGTGGAGGAGGAGTAGGGCTCCTCCACCTTGGCCGGCCAACTCCTAGAGGCCCTTTGACTTGCGCCAAGGGCTGCCTCTCCTCTCCTCCTATATATACTAGTGGAATAGAGGGTTTTTGCATAGAATTTATGGCCATGTGCTACCCGTTCCACTGGTGCTCCTCTAGATCGGATTTCCGCAGTGCTTAGGCGAAGCCCTGCCGGAATTGCTCCACCACCATCACCGGAGCGCCGTCACGCTGCCGGAATTGCTCCACCACCATCACCGGAGCGCCGTCACGCTGCCGGTGAACTCTTCTCCCTCTCCACTTCCTCTTGCTGGATCAAGACGGTGGAGATCGTCATCAAGCTGCATGTGTGCTGAACGCGGAGGTGCCGTCTGTTCGGCACTAGATCGGAAGGACCGTGAACAAGATCACGAGACGGTTCGTGATGAGTTCACGGGATGGATCATGATGAGATCGCGGGATGGATCGTGATGAGATCGCGGGACGGATCGTGATGATATCGCGGGACGGATCGTGATGAGTTCGCGGGACGTATCGTGATTGGATCGCGGGACGGATCGTGATGTGATCGCAGGACGCTCGGCGATTTGGATTGCGAAGATGTTCGACTACACCAACCGCGTTTCTTAACGCTTCCCGCTTAGCGATCTACAAGTGTATGTAGATCCACTCTCCCTCTCGTAGATGCTCATCACCATGGATAGATCTTGTGTGTGCGTAGGAAATTTTTTGTTTCCCATGCAACGTTCCCCAACAGCTGCTGCACCAGCTGACTGCCCCTCCGTTCAAAATATACATTTATCCGGTTTGCGACTTGGAGTCGTCCGGATCTGTGTCGAAGCTAGCATCGATGTAACCCTTTACGATGAGCTCTTCGGCACCTCCATATACGAGAAACATGTCCTTTGTCCTTTTCAGGTACTTCAGGATATTGTTGACCGCTGTCCTGTGTTCCGCTCCGGGATCACTTTGGTACCTCCCTACCAAACTTATGGCAAGGTTCACATCAGGTATGGTACACATCATGGCATACATAATAGAGCCTATGGCTGAAGCATAGGGGATGACACTCATCTCTTCTCTATCCTTTGCCATGGTCGGGCATTGAGTCGTACTCAATCTCACACCCTGTAACACAGGCAAGAACCCCTTCTTGGACTGATCCATATTGAACTTCTTCAATATATTTTCAAGGTATGTGCTTTGTGAAAGACCTATGAGGCATCTCAATCTATCTCTATAGATCTTAATACCTAATATGTAAGTAGCTTCTCCAAGGTCCTTCATTGAAAACATTTATTCAAGTAGGCCTTTACACTTTCCAAAAGTTCTATATCATTTCCCATTATTAGTATGTCATCCACATATAATATGAGAAATGCTACAGAGCTCCCACTCACTTTCTTGTAAATACAGGGTTCTCCATAAACCTGTACAAACCCAAACGCTTTGATCACCTCATTAAAGCGAATGTTCCAACTCCGAGATGCTTGCACCAGCCCATAGATGGAGCCCTAGAGCTTCCATACTTTGTTAGCATCTTTAGGATCGACAAAACCTTCTGGCTGCATCATATACAGTTCTTCCTTAAGGAAACCATTAAGGAATGCCATTTTGACGTCCATTTGCCAGATCTCATAATCATAAAATGCGGCAATTGCTAACATGATTCGAACAGAATTTAGCATCGCTACGGGTGAGAAAGTCTCATCGTAGTCAACTCCTTGAACTTGTCGATAACCCTTAGCGACAAGCCGAGCCTTATAGACGGTCACATTACCATCCGCGTCAGTCTTCTTCTTAAAGATTCGTTTCTTTTCAATGGCTCTCTTATCATCAGATAAGTCCACCAAAGTCCAAACTTTGTTCTCATACATGGATCTTATCTCGGATTTCATGGCTTCAAGACATTTGTTGGACATCGCTTCTTCATAGTTCTAAGGTTCACCGTTGTCTAACGACATGATCTCCAGGACAGGGTTGCCGTACCACTCTGGTGCGGAACGTGTCCTAGTGGACCTTTGATGTTCAATAGTAACTTGATCTGAAGTTTCATGATCATCATCATTAACTTCCTCTCTAGCCGGTGTAGGCTCCACAGAAACAACTTCCTGTGCTGTGCTACTCTCCGGTTCGAGCGGAGGTACAATTACCTCGTCAAGTTCTATTTTCCTCCCACTTACTTCTTTCGAGAGAAACTTTTTCTCGAGAAAGGATCCATTCTTAGCAACAAAGATTTTGCCTTCGGATCTGAGGTAGAAGGTATACCCAATAGTCTCTTTGGGATATCCTATGAAGACGCACTTTTCCGCTTTGGGTTCGAGCTTCTCAGGCTGAAGTTTCTTCGCATAAGCATCGCATCCCCAAACTTTTAGAAATGACAGCTTATGTTTCTTTCCAAACCATAATTCATACGGTGTCATCTCAACGGATTTTGACGGTGCCCTATTTAAAGTGAATGCGGCAGTCTCTAATGCATATCCCCAAAATGATAGCGGTAAGTCGGTAAGAGACATCATAGATCGCACCACATCCAATAGAGTGCGATTATGACGTTCAGACACACCATTTCGCTGAGGCGTGCCAGGCAGCGTGAGTTGTGAAAGAATTCCACATTTCCTTAGGTGCGTGCCAAACTCGTGACTTCAATATTCTCCGCCACGATCAGATCGTAGGCACTTTATTTTCCTGTCACGTTGATTCTCTACCTCACTCTGAAATTCCTTGAACCTTTCAAAGGTTTCAGACTTGTGTTTCATTAAGTAGACATACCCATATCTGCTCAAGTCATCAGTGAGGGTGAGAACATAACGGTAGCCACCACGAGCCTCGACGCTCATTGGACCGCATACATCCGTATGTATTATTTCCAACAAGTCAGTTGCTTGCTCCATTGTTCCGGAGAATGGAGTCTTGGTCATCTTGCCCATGAGGCATGGTTCGCACGTGTCAAATGATTCAAAATCAAGAGACTCGAAAAGTCCATCAGCATGGAGCTTCTTCATGCGTTTGACACCAATATGACCAAGGCGGCAGTGCCACATGTAAGTGGGACTATCGTTATCAACCTTACACTTTTTGGTACTCACACTATGGACATGTGTAATATCACGTTCGAGATTCATCAAAAATAAACCATTGACCAGCGGGGCATGACCATAAAACATTTATCTCATATAAATAGAACAACCATTATTCTCAGATTTAAATGAGTAGCCATCTCGTATCAAGCGAGATCCAGATACAATGTTCATGCTCAAAGCTAGTACTAAATAACAATTATTAAGGTTTAAAACTAATCCCGAAGGTAGATGCAGAGGTAGCGTGTCGACGACGATCACATCGACCTTGGAACCATTCCCGACGCGCATCGTCACCTCGTCCTTCGCTAGTCTCCGCTTATTCCACAGCTCCTGCTTGGAGTTACAAATGTGAGCAACTGCACCGGTATCAAATACCCAGGAGCTACTACGAGCGTTGGTTAGGTACACATCAAAGACAAGTATATCACATATACCTTTAACGTTGCCGGCCTTCTTATCCGCTAAGTACTTGGGACAGTTCCGCTTCCAGTGACCGGTACCCTTGCAATAAAAGCACTCAGTCTCAGGCTTGGGTCCATTCTTGTTCTTCTTCCCGGCAACTTGCTTACCGGGCATGGCAACAGCTTTGCCGACCTTCTTGAAGTTCTTCTTACCCTTGCCTTTCTTGAAACTAGTGGTCTTATTTACCATCAACACTTGATGCTCCTTTTTGATCTCGACCTTCGCTGATTTCAGCATCGAGTACAACTCAGGAATGGACTTCTCCATCCCTTGCATGTTGTAGTTCATAACAAAGCTCTAGTAGCTAGGTGGAAGCGACTAGAGGATTCTGTCAATGACCAAGTCATCCAGGAGATTAACTCCCAACTGAGTCAAGCGGTTGTGTAGCCCAGACATCTTGAGGATGTGCTCACTCACAAAACTGTTCTCCTCCATCTTACATCTAAAGAACTTGTCGGAGACGTCATATCTCTCGACCCGGGCATGAGCTTGGAAAACTAGTTTCAGCTCTTGGAACATCTCATATGCTCTGTGTTGCTCAAAATGCTTTTGGAGCCCTGGTTCTAAACTATAAAGCATGCCGCACTGAACAAGGGAGTAATCATCGCAGCGTGAATGCCAAGCGTTCACAACGTCTTGCTCTGCTGGGAGAACGGGTGCGTCACCTAGCGGTGCATCAAGGACATACAATATTTTGGAAGCTACGAGGATGATCCTGAAGCTACGGACCCAGTCTGCATAGTGGCTTCCATCATCTTTCAGCTTGGTTTTCTCTAGGAACGCGTTGAAGTTGATGTTGGCATTAGCGTTGGCCATTGGATCTACAATATAGATTGTAATAAGAATTTTAGACTAAGTTCATGATAATTAAGTTCACACAATCAAATTATTTAATGAACTTCCACTTAGATAGACATCTCTCTAGTCATCCAAGTGACACATGATCCATGTCAACTAGCCCGTGTCCGATCATCACGTGAGACGGACTAGTCATCCATGCTGAACATCTCCATGTTGATCGTATCTTCTATACGACTCATGTTCGACCTTTCGGTCATCCGTGTTCCGAGGCCATGTTTGTACATGCTAGGCTCGTCAAGTCAACCTAAGTGCTTCACATGTGTAAATCTGGCTTACACCCGTCGTATGCGAACGTTATGTAACATCCCAAATTTTGGAATGTTATAATTAATATTAGAATGAATGTTTGTTTGCTTGAGTGATTGTAATTGAGTGAAAATTTGAAACTTTTGAAAACTTTTGAATGATAGGGAATAAAATGACTTTCCCAAAACTTTCACTCTGCAGGAATTCATATTCATTTGATCACAAAATCCCAGAGTGAAGATGATATGAATTCTTCCATTTAAAGGAATGAAAAGGGATTAAAAAATGGTTTGATTTTCAAATAGTTCAAATTCAGAAACTTTATGCAACTCAATGATTTTCATGAGAGAGGATAAAAGGATTTCTTCAAATTATATGAAATATGAGTTGGAAGTTTAAAAGAAGGATATGAAAACTATTTGAGAAATTCTCATATGGAGTTCCAATTCCATATTTGAATTCCCTATTTGAATTTGTAAGCATTCAAACCCCTTGACAAAGTTTCTGAGAGGAGTAATATGACACTCCAAACCAGGGGTATTTTTGTGAAGTTTTTGAGTTATAAAACCCAAGTGGTTATTTGAAAAATATTTGCAAAAATAAATAAAGCCATTTAGGCATTTTCTGAAAATAATTTTTTAAGTATTTAATTTGGCTGTGGAAAAATGTTCATGAAATGGCATTTATTTCCCTGATAATTTTGGTACAATTTTTTTATTTTTGGGAAAGTATTTATGGACATTTAATGGTTTTTGATTCGCTGGTAAAATAAAAAGGGAAACTTTTAGAAGCTTTTAAGGTCGTCGGCCCACTTACCTTAAACTCCTCTCCCGAAATCCCTCCGCAACGGCCGCCCGATGCCACGCCCCTCCTCTCTATCTCACTGACGCCCCGGCCCCACCGACCGCTCCCACTCACCGCGCGCTCACCTCCCACCTCTCGCTCCCCAGACCACGCCGGCGACAACGGACGCCGAGGATCCCTCCTCCTGCCTTTCCCCGATGCCCCAAGGCAGCCTATAAAAGCCCCGATGACCCCGCCTCCCATTTCCCCCATTTCCCCCTCGTCCGACCCCCTCCCCTCACCGAAATCCCTCGCCGGAGCTCTCGGTTGCCGTCGCGCCCCTCCTCTCCTAGCGCTCTACTCCGACCACCGCGCCACCTCCCGAGCCCACCAACCTCTTCCCCACCCTCGCGCGCACCTCCCCAACCTCTCACCCGAGCTCCACACCCACCAACGCCACCTCCGCCGACGACCACCGAAGGCCATCGCCGCCTCGAAGCTCCCTGTCGTCGCCACGGTCGACCCCGAGCTACGCCAAGTCCACCACCCGACTCACCGTCCTCGTCCGCATCGATTGGAGGCCTCGCCATCGCCGGAGACCCCCTGGGGCCGTCGCCCGCTTCGTTCCCGAGCCGACGCCACCGTCGACCTCGCCGGAGTTGACTTCCACCGCGGTGAGCCTCTCCCCTCCGTCCGATCTAACAACTATGGCGTAGATTAGAACCCGCATACCCCTTCGGTTCTTTTAAAAGAACCGGCCGGCTTTTTCCTTTTTCTATTTTAGACCGAACGGTATTCTGTTAATTACCGGCCGTCCGCCCGAATCACTCTAGCACGCACACCCTCGACCAACCAGAGCACGCCACGTCACCCCTGTCCGTTAGTTAGGAATTTTTTTTAATTTCTGTTTCTGTTTTAAAAACAGATTTAGTTCTGTTTTTGTTTTGATAATATCTTTTATGTTTTTAGTTATTTTAAATTGATTATTTTTGCATTGTGTCAAAAATTTCCTCTAGTTTCTGTAGATACCAAGTTTGACTATATTTGAATATTTAAATTTTAATTTAAACATATTTGATTTAAATCTTGTTTTCTGAATAACTTGAGTTTAGTAATATATTTTTGATTGATACTTTTTGATACTTGTCACTAGTGATCTTAGTTATCAGTAGGTAATGTTTGAGAATTTTTAGGATAAATTTTATTAGGGTTATTTAACTAAAACAGATTATGTTTAGTTCATACTAGAGTTTAATTAGTTTAGTTTGTAAATTATTTTAAATCTGAATTAGTTTAACCTTTTGTTTTAGTTTTCTTTAGTTCCGTTATACAATATTAGGTGACTTATTTTTTGTTAATAAAAATATTTTTTGCGTTGTATTTATATTCAAATGATATAGGAAACTATATTCTTCATCATTAGGTAATGTTTTATAAAACAATTTAGTTTTAATAGTAATTCTTCTCACAAAAGTTTTAAAAAGATTTTCTGTTAAGTATTGTTTTGTTACTAAAAATAGTTTGCCTTGTTTTATATTAGTAGTAGTTTAGCCACCCAAAATTTAGATGCCCATTATTTAGTTTTCTTTGTTGTATTGCTCTAGTATTGCTAGTTGGTTTCTTATTAAATATATATATATATATATATTTAAGATAATTGTTTTATAAATTTGAATTTCTGTTAACTTAGTTGTTTTATACTTTATATTCTCTTATTTTAATATTTTATTGTTTTACTTAGCAAACACTTATGTTGTTTAGGATGTTGTTTTCATAGTTTTACTTGTTTTTCAAAAGTAATTCTTTTTGCTAGTAAAATATTTACTAAAATAGTTTTGTTATATTTTACTTTGTTTTTGTTTTTTTACTATTTGAAAATAGTTGTTTGTAGGGGAAAACTACCTTAGTTGTGTTTATGAAAACCTTGTTGATTTTAACTTTTGTCTTAAGTATTTCCTTCATCAACCTTGTTACTTTTGGTTCTTGTGTTACATGGTGATTGTTAGTATTGATTGCTAGAAGTGTTTGCTTATGAATGCAATGTTTGTTATTATAGATTTCATCGGAGAGTGACGTATAGTTCTATCAAGTATTTTCTGAGAGCGATACTTATCTTCATCAACAGTACAGGCAAGTTCACTTTGACCATCTATTTCATACCTATGTTTTATTGCATGTAGTGACATCATTCAACAAATCCCTCCCGTAGTGCTATTGAAATTCTTGTAGTTGAGTAGAATGCATGAGGTAGGAACCCACCACTTGTTACTTAAGCCCCGGAAACGCTAGTTAGTGAAATGCTATGCTAAAGTAGACGGGGTATGGTATGAGTGTTCGTGAGTGGTGTGAAGAAGGACTCCACGACAAGATGACAACTTCATGAAGGCATCTTCACGTCCTGCATCTTCAAGACCTCAAGACTTCGAGACTCGTGAAACAAGTTTTCAATACACACTACTGGGTGAAGGATGGAATTGATGGGCACCCTGGAGTAACCAGTGGATGGCCGGGATGCATGGGGAAGTGCCATGACATCTTGCGGAAAGCTTCACCCAGACTCAAAGAGAAGGATGAATACTTCATGCCCGGAAGCTTACCTGTGTAGCCACAAGTCATTATGGGCTCTAGCTTGGTTGATCTTTGTTATGACTCTGTCTAGGCAGTGCTACGAGATGTAGTCGACGTTAGGATTGGATGGGCACTATCGGATAGTCAGGGAAGCACTCTGAAAGACCATGTTTCGTTCATCCTGTTCTCAAACACCAGGCAGTGCGAGGACTTACCAGGAGGGAAAGAATCTTGTGGGTAAAGTACACAACACTCTATAGAGTTAAACCTAATCGATTAGCCGTGTCCCCGGTTACGGACAATTTGAGCCTCTGGACTTGGATCTATCTCTGAACTCTCAACACTGGACTGATAACAAATTGTGGGCAACTTAAGATACTTGTGGGCATTGAGACATTGGTTGGCGGAACCATGTCATGATAGGTAGCTCCATAGTGAAATTCCTGATATTCCTTTGTTGTAGGAAAAATAAAATCATCTTTTACGCAAAAACTTAGACACAGAGCCACAAAGCCTTTGCATATAGAATAGTCTTTATTCTTATGTTCTTCTATGGTGATCTTGCCAGCATATTCAAAATGCTGACCTTCACGGCTGCAACGTCGTATGTTGCAGATAAGCTCTACGATGGGTAAGAGTACGATTCAGGGTTATGGTCTACACTCAACCTGCCGTTGGTGTTATTGGGACTCCACTCCCGTTGACTGTTTCCGCTGAGATTTTAAGGTATATATCAGTTTTACGTTAATTACATGCGATTGCACTTTGATATATACATTGATGTACTGTGTGTGCCAGCATACTGATCCGGGGATGGCACAGAAAACACAGAGGCTTGACTCGTTTTGAGTCGGGTCGCTACACGTTACAACGTATCACACCCGATCATCACGTGGTGCTTCGAAACAACGATCTTTAGCAACGGTGCACAGTTAGGGTGAACACATCTCTTGAAATTTTATTGAGAGATCATCTTATTTACTACCGTCGTTCTAAGCAAATAAGATGTAAACATGATAAATATCACATGCAATCAATATAGTGACATGATATGGCCAATATCATCTTGCTCCTTTGATCTCCATCTTAGGGGCACCATGATGATCACTGTCACCGGCATGACACCATGATCTCCATCATCATGATCTCCATCATTGTGTCTTCATGAAGTTGTCTGGCCAACTATTACTTCTACTACTATGGCTAACGTTTAGCAATAAAGTAAAGTAATTACATTGCGTTTATGATTGACACGCAGGTCATACAATAAAATAAGACAACTCCTATGGCTCCTGCCGGTTGTCATACTCATCGACATGCAAGTCATGAATCCTATTACAAGAACATGATCAATCTCATACATCACAATGCATCACATCCCATCCTTTTGGCCATATCACATCACAAGGCACATGCTGCAAAAACAAGTTAGACGTTCTCTAATTTGTAGTTTCAAGTTTTTACGTGGCTGCTATAGGTTTCTAGCAAGAACGTTTCTTACCTACGCCAAAACCACAACGTGATATGTCAATTTCTATTTACCCTTCATAAGGACCCTTTTCATCGAATCCAATCCGACTAAGGTGGAAAAGACAGACACCCGCTAGCCACCTTATGCAACAAGTGCATGTCAGGCGGTGGAACTAGTCTCACGTAAGCGTACGTGTAAAGTTGGTCC
Organism: Hordeum marinum; assembly: GCA_022496015.1. Classification (NCBI taxonomy): domain Eukaryota; kingdom Viridiplantae; phylum Streptophyta; class Magnoliopsida; order Poales; family Poaceae; genus Hordeum; species Hordeum marinum. Next base: position 39,003,455 of record CM039673.1, read on the forward strand.
GGCCTGCTTCATCCCACAATACCGCCGAATCAAGATAAGACTAGTAGTGGTAAGAAAATTAACAGGATCGACGCCCACAACTGCTTTGTGTTCTACTCATGCATAGATTCTACGCATAGACCCACCTCATGATGCCACTGTTGGGAGACGTAGTAGTAAATCAAAAAATTTCCTACGTGTCACCAAGATCTATCTATGGAGAAACCAGCAACGAGTGGGGAGAGATTGCATCTTCATACCTTTGAAGATCGCTAAGTGGAAGCGTTACAAGAACACGGTTGGTGGAGTCGTACTCGTAGCGATTCAGATCGCGGTGGACTCCGATCTAAGCGCCGAACAACGACGCCTCCGCGTTCAACACATGTGCAGCCCGATGACGTCTCCTATGCCTTGATCCAGCAAGGAGGAAGGAGAGGTTGAGGGAGAGCTCCGGCAGCACGACAGCATGGTGACGGTGGAGCTACGTGGACTCTGGCAGGGCTTCGCCAAGCGCTACGGAGAACTAGGAAGAGGAAAGGTAGGGCTGCGCCGAGAGAGAGAGAAGTCGTGTCTCAAATCAGCCCAAAACCTTGGGTTTATATAGGAGGAGGGAGAGGGAGGGCTGCCTTGGCCCCTCCTCCAAGGAGGAGAGGTTCGGCCGAACCTAGGGAAGAGTCCACCTCCACAAGGGAGGTGGATCTCTTCCTTTTGAATCCTTTTTAGCCTTATCTCTTATCCCTAGCCGCATGGGCCTTTACGGAAGGTCTTGGACAGCCCAATAAGGGATGGTACACCTCCTCTAAGGGCCCACGAAGTCCTTTGTCGTCACACCCCTCCCGGCGGTCCTTCGGCACCCTCCCGGCACTCCCGGTACACTACCGATGAGGCCAAAAACTTTCTGGTGACCAAAACAGGACTTCCTATATATCAATCTTTACCACTGGACCATTCCAGAGCTCCTCATGATGTCCAGGATCTCATCCGAGACTTCGAACAGCCTTCGGTAATCACGTATACCATTTCCCTATAACCCTAGCGTCATCGAACCTTAAGTGTGTAGACCCTACGGGTTCGGGAGACACGTAGACATGACCGAGACACCTCTCCAGTCAATAACCAACAGCGGGATTTGGATACCCATGTTGGCTCCCACATGCTCCACGATGATCTCATTGTATGAACCATGATATCGGGGATTCAATCAATCCCGTATACAATTCCCTTTGTCTACCGGTATGTTACTTGCCCGAGATTCGATCGTCGGTGTTCCTATACCTTGTTCAATCTCGTTATCGGCAAGTCTCTTTACTCGTTCTGTAATACATCATCCCGTGGCTAACTCCTTAGTCACATTGAGCTCATTATGATGATGTCTTACCGAGTGGGCCCAGAGATACCTCTCCGTCACACGGAGTGACAAATCCCAGTCTCGATTCGTGCCAACCCAACAGACTTTTTCGGAAATACCCATAGCGCACCTTTATAGCCACCCAGTTACGTTGTGACGTTTGGCACACCCAAAGCATTCCTACGGTATTCGGGAGTTGCACAATCCCATGGTCTGAGGAAACGATACTTGACATTGAAAAGTTTTAGCAGACGAACTACACGATCTTGTGCTATGCTTAGGATTGGGTCTTGTCCATCACATCATTCTCCTAATGATGTGATCCTGTTATCAATGACATCCAATGTCCATGGTCATGAAACCGTGACCATCTATTGATTAACGAGCTAGCCAACTAGAGGCTCACTAGGGACATGTTGTGGTCTATGTATTCACACATGTATTATGGTTTCCGGCTAACACAATTATAGCTTGAACAATAGACAATTATCATGAACAAGGAAGCACGATAATAACCATTTTATTATTGCCTCTAGGGCATATTTCCAACACAACGTTTATCATCAAGTATGATAATTCAAGTTGCTAGATTAACTTTCCAGGGTGTATGAAACACGAGATAATAAAATCTCGAGCCCCATACTAAACTTCATCATACGCGTGACCCCCCGTGCAGATCATATCTGCATTGCCCTTTCGTCTGCGAAACATCCATCTTTCTTTAACTATGGTGGAACCCAAAGAACTGTTAGCACTTCGTTGATCTGTCAATCAGCATACTCAGGAGCAGCATGAAAGGATCGCAGATTGCCAGAACTTTGTAAGATTCCAGCATTCCGTCAAGATCAGGACTACGCAAATTCACGGGAAGAAACAGGAACATCGGGTAACAGATTTCATCTGCTACCCGCACAAATAATTTTTAGCAATAGATCTCATCTACTACAAAATTATACTATGCAATACCCATACATCTCATGTATTCTAGATCATAACATGCATCTACTCATAGCCTGGCTCTTGATGCCACTATTGGGGAACGCGACAGAAAACGAAATTTTCCGGTATAGCAAGCACGCCCAGGACCACTATGGAGACTGCATACAAGGTTTGATCTGATCCGTACCGACTCGAAGCGCAGCGGAAGAAGAGTCGGTGGAGATCGTTGGTGCAGATCCCCATAGCTAGGATTTTACAACCTCCCAACCGCGAGGATGTACTCCCTTGTCGGACAGCCCTTCGGGAGGCGATCGGACAGTCCCCCGGACGATGTCGCGAACAGCCCTTCGGGAGGACCCTCGAAACTCGAACGGAGACTCGGACAACCCTACGGGAGGACACACGAACAGCCCCTTGGGCAAAAGATCGAAACTACGACCTCTCTACGGGGTTGCACACATACGGTGTCATCTATCCGGCAGGGCTTCGCCGTCCAGAACTAGTTCCTGCCGGAACCCAGACAACCTTTTGGCTCTACAAAAGACTCTTTTCGTGGGGGGGGGGGGGGGGGAGAGAGAGCTTGCAAAGCAAAGCATGTGTATGAGAGCACAAGTATGAAGACATGGCAGCCCACATCTCCTCTATTTATAGGAAAATAAAGGGGTAGGGTTGGGACTTGAAAATACCAAACTACCCCCACTTTATGTCACACATAAAAAATCATAAGAAGGAAAAGGGGTGCCATGTGGAGCTCCATGGAGGAGCTCCACCCTTGGCCAGCCAACCCTTGGGGGGCCCCATGAGGATCTACCTTGCTCCCCAATCCCTTCTAGAAGCCTTTTTGGAAATATCCAAAAAGGTGCTTTTCCATAAATATCCAAAAATCACTTTCACTATTCACGAGGACATTTTCCAGCGTCCGATCGAACCGAAAATATTTATGCAGGCTTAGAACAATTGTAGTACCCCACTAAAATAATTTTTAATGCGATCCGGAACAATTCCGGAATAGTGATTTTCATCTACGAAAAGCATCTGAAGCGGTTCCGGCAGCTCCAGAACATTTCCGGTTTTTCTTCCGGAAAATTCCCAGAAGTTTCCAGAATGATTTTGGCACACTCCAAGAATTATCAGGCATGTGCCGAAACCAATTTGACTTAATGGTATCCCCTGAAACTACTTTTTAGTTTTACCGAATCTGTTCCGGTGTTCTGTGTGTGGAACTTTTCCGGTGTCCGAAACTTTTCGGTGATTTTCTCGCAGTCTCCCTGTCTAGTATTCAACAGATAGATGACCCTTAAGCGTGTGACCCTATAGGTTCGGTGAAGCATAGACATGACCCAGAACCCCTTCCGATCAATGATCAACATCGGAGCCGTGGACACCCATATTGACCCCTATGCCCACACGAATGAATATTCGAGTGAACCTCTAGTTACCGTGAGCTATTCCTGTTGCTTTGCAATATGTTACAATAACCTGAGGTGAGACATGTAGGCATCCTCGTGGATCAACAACTTGTCCACTATGCCAGTTACCTCGTTGCCGGTATTGTTCTCTTTTCTCATTCCCGTGTTCTGGCATCCCCGTGATCAAATCACAAAGTGTCTGGCCAGACGATGATGGATACCGTAACACCGAGAGGGCCCAGAGATATCTCTCCATCATCGGTGGAGCAAATCCCAATCTTGAGCTATCAAGTTACTTGACATACTTTTCCATGAACCCGTAAGCCACCGTAATAGCCACCCATTTACGGATGACGTTTAACAAACCCCAAAGTTCATGAAGCAAGCATGAAGAAACTCGATACTCTCATGGTCTAAGGAATTATGCAAACGTTAACCATCTCTGTGTTACTAACCATTAACTTGTGACGAATGTATCTCATAGCATAACATCAATTCAGATCGATTCAACACGAGTGTTCTACCAACATCGCGTCCTCAAAATTGCCGACATAGCCATGCCCATGATCAGGAAAACAAGATCATCATGCAATACTTGAACCAGTCTTAGAGGCTAGACTAGGAATTCAATTTACTGTTTATTATACCACACGTGCACATGAGTTTCCCTCCAAGCCTCGTGGTTATTGTAGACTCGAGAATCATTGCAGTTATAGCATGGAACATAAACTTTCATTACAAACTTTGGAGATACAAAATAACTGTTATTACTGCCTCTAGGGCATATCTCCTACATGAAGGGCGTCGGTCAACCCAAACATTTGAAATCGGTTTGAGACGCTCGCGTGAATATTTTTTTCCTTTCTATCCCATCGTTTGAGGGGGGTCTTGAGATGCTTAGTCGTAGATGCTCTCAGCATTCAAACATAAGCAAGAAGAATCACTTGGCATGGTTGGTGAGCCATCTCAAAAACAACAAACATAAGAAAGAAGTACAAACAAAGTTCCGTAAAAAAATGCACAGAGAACCACGAACCACCGAGAGTACACACAGACACAAAAGTTTACTACTTTGTGAAGTAGACAACACTAAAGTGGATGTCTTAGTCGTGGTGGGTTGCCAGATCTAGAGTTCGATGACGTGTCCGGGTTGTTGTCCCGGTCTGATTTGTTCAACGACAAAGGTTTCATTTTTGGTGAGTCACCTTGGAGGTCCGCAAAGCTGGATATCAACGATGGAGCAGCGTCGAGCTCGGGTGAGGAGGTGATTCATCATTCTTTTCTTCGATGACTGTTGTGGTGGTGCCGAAGACAGGTGACAAACGTTGATGTCAAACTCAGAGATATTTTTCTATCTTTTTAGTTTTGTCATATCGGTCAATATGTGACTTGTATTTTGATCTTTATGACATGAATGAGACACATATTATCAAGGAAAAAAAAGTGGATTGTGCATCCATGCTTGCACGCAGGGGAAAGCACATACAGAAACACTCATTAACACACGAGTAAATATGCACTAGTACAAGAATATAAGAAATACGAAATATGAAATGCATGATGAAATTCACTTCAAGCTTCAATCTCCTAGAACGTACGTGTGTCAGGAGACAGAAATACGAAAAAGGGCATGCAACCCGTGTACGTACGTTAGAGGTAATGAGTATGGCCATGAGCACCCACCGCTCACCTCCGCCCACCAACCGCCCGCCTCGCCGTGAATCCATTGCCAATATCGCCGCTGTCAGGGGCACGGGCATCTCTAAGCACGCCGCAGCTATACCTGCTTCACGCTACCATTCCCCTCCACTCCCCGCGGCTTTGGAGCGCCATGGATCCATCAGGAGCGGCCCAGGCACGGGCGGAGGATGAGATGGACATGGAGAGGCATCGGGAGCAGATGAGGCGGAGGATGAGACTGCCTAGGCCTGGCTGTGATACGGTGAAGAAGTTGGTGGTACGGATCTGCGTCAAGGCATCAGAAGAGGAGATGTGGAGGATGATTCCTCACCGGAGCTCCACCACCGAGGAGATTGTGGAGTGGGCTCGGGCAGAGGCGACATCGCTGATCCTAGAGCAGAGGTGAAGTGACGGGCATTTTGGTTGCTGCAGCCACGGTGATCAGCACCCCTGCATCGTCCCCACGCTCGAGCTCGGTTCCGGTGAACAAGCTAAGCTGCGGTGGATCTGCCAAGGGGTCTGTCGATTTAGGATGCTCGAAGCTGAGTGAAGGCATTGTGATTGGCTCGGTCGTCTACGAGTGGGCTCACTCAGATGGTCCGGCAGCCAGCCAGTCGTACCGCCCCCTTCGCACTTCAGCGGCGCGGCGAGCGCTGTTCATCTCAATCTCGTTGTTGTTGCTCCACTGCGAGGTTCTGGTGCCACCGCGACCACCAAATTTTGGGGGAAAAACAGAGGCAGAAGGAAGGGGATTCGAAAAGCAAATGATGTTAGAAGCGCCTTTCACAAATACGCCATCGAGGTGGAGTTGGCACCAGAAGTTGACGCGTTCTACGCTCAACTCGCCTTCTTGAATACGTTCCTCATTCTCAAAGGTGGCTGGTCTAGGACGAAGAAAAGCCAGCTGCTGTGAACTCACCGACGGATCATTTGAGGGGGGGAGGGGATCTCAAGTGAGGAAAACATGGGGTAAGGCTCGAGAGGGAGAGGGCGTGGGCGAGGAGGAGAAGGGAGAGGATCGCTGCAAAACCACCAACATCAGAACCAATTCGCCCCATCTCCGATAGGTATGAACTTCAGATTCAACCCTGCTGCAATTGGTTACTAGGGGCCTCCACCACCATGGGTTCAGTTTCAGAAGTTCCCTCGGCGGACTTACCCGCCGTTCCAGCAAAGTGTGTGGCCGAGGCAATCTAGCCTCAATCAACATGCTCCAGCGTGGCTGCAGTAGGATTTTGGGATGCAATTCCAACAGATGCAACAGATGCAGCAACAGCTGTTGGGGAACGTTGCATGGAAAACAAAAAATTTCCTATGCACACGCAATATCAATCCATGGTGATGAGCATCTACGAGAGGGAGAGTTGATCTACATACCCTTGTAGATCGCTAAGCGGGAAGCGTTAAGAAACGCGGTTGATGTAGTCGAACGTCTTCGCGATCCAAATCGCCGAGCGTCCCGCGATCCCATCACGATCCATCTCGCGATCCGATGGCGATCCGTCCCATGATCCCATTACGATCTGTCCTGCGATCCAATCACGAATCGTCTCGCGATCTTGATCACGGTCCTTCCGATCTAGCGCCGAATGGACGACACCTCCGCATTCATCACATGTACAACTCGATGACGATCTGTGCCTTCCTGATCCAGCAAGAGGGAGCGGTGAGGTAGATGAGTTCTCCAATAGCGCGATGGCGTGGAGGCAATGGCGGTGGAACAATTCCAGCAGGGCTTCGACTAAGCACGGCAGAAACGATCTAGAGGAGAAACTATGATCTAGAGGAGAGGGTAGCACGTGGCTGATTTCTATGTCTCAAAACCCTCAAAACCTCTAGTATATATAGGAGGAGGGAGGTAGGAGCCTTGGCGCACAAGGGACCAGCTCTTGTCCTTGGCGCAAGGAGGAGAGAAGGAGTCCTCCTCCAATCCTAGTAGGATTAGGACTCCTCCTTCCCACTTGGAAACTCTTTCAACCTTGAGTTTTTTCCTTCCCTATCCACTCCAGGCGCATGGGCCCTTAGAGTAGGCTTTGTCCAGCCCACCAGGGGCTGGTTTACCTCCTCCCACAGCCCATGTAGCCTCTTGGGTCGAGACACCCCTCCCGATGGTCCCCCGGTAACCTCCCGGCACTCCCGGTACACTACCGATGAGCCCGGAACTTTTCCGGCGACCAAAATAGTGTTGGAAATATGCCCTAGAGGCAATAATAAAGTGGTTATTATTATATTTCCTTGTTCATAATAATTTTATATTGTTCATGCTATAATTGTATTAACCGGAAACCGTAATACATATGTGAATACATAGACCACAACATGTCCCGAGTGAGCCTCTAGTTGACTAGCTCGTTGATCAATAGATGGTCACAGTTTCATGGCCATGGACATTGGCTGTCATTGATAATGTGATCACATCATTAGCAGAATGATGTGATGGACAAGACCCAATCCTAAGCATAGCACAAGATCGCGTAGTTCGTCTGCTAAAGCTTTTCCAATGTCAAGTATCGTTTCCTTAGACCATGAGATTGTGCAACTCCCGGATATCGTAGGAATACTTTGGGTGTGCCAAACATCACAACGTAACTGGGTGGCTATAAAGGTACACTACGGGTATCCCCGAAAGTATCTATTGGGTTGGCACGAATCGAGACTGGGATTTGTCACTCCGTGTGACGGAGAGGTATCTCTAGGCCCACTCAGTAAGACATCATCATAATGAGCTCAATGTGAATAAGGAGTTAGCCATGGGATGATGTGTTCCAGAACGAGTAAAGAGACTTGCCGGTAACGATATTGAACAAGGTATAGAGATACCGACAATCGAGTCTCGGGCAAGTGTCATACCGGTAGACAAAGGGAATTGTATACGGGGTTGATTGAATCCCCTACATCGGGGTTCATCCGATGAGATCATCATGGAGCATGTGGGAGACAACATGGGTATCCAGATCGTGCTGTTGGTTATTGACCGGAGAAGTGTCTTGGTCATGTCTACATGCCTCCCGAACCCGTAGGGTCAACACACTTAAGGTTCAATGACGCTAGGGTTATAGGGAAATTGTGGACATGGTTACTGAAGGATGTTCGGACTCCCGGATGAGATCTCGGACGTCACTAGGAGTTCCGGAATGGTCTGGAGGTAAAGATTAATATATAGGAAGTGAGGATTTGGTCACCGAAAGTGTTTCGGGCACCACCGGTAATGTACCGGGACCACCGGAAGGGTTCCGGGGGTCCACCGGGAGGGGCCAACGGCCCCGAGAGGCTTCTTGGGCCAAGAGTGGGAGGGAACCATCCCCTATGTGGGCTGGTGCGCCTCTCACCCCAGCCCAAGGCATAGAAAAGGAGGAGAGGGGGCAAACCCTAGGCGCAGATGGGCCCTAGGCCCACCCTAGGGCCGGCCTCCCTCTCTCCCCTCTTGGCCGTCGGCCACAAGTCCCATCTAGGGCTGCCGCTGGCCATAGGGTTGGAACCCTAGGGCCTGCGCCCTCCCTCCTCCTCCTCCTATATATAGTGGTGGGTTTGGGGCTGCCAAGAACACGAATCTCTCTCTCGGTGCAGCCCCACCTCTCCACCTTCTCGTCCTCCGTAGCGCTTGGCGAAGCCCTGCCGGAGTACAATGCAGCTCCACTGTCACCACGTCGTCGTGCTGTCAGAGCTCTCCCTCAATCTCTCCTTCCTTCTTGCTGTATCAAGGCGTAGGAGACGTCACCGGGCTACACGTGTGTTGAACGCGGAGGCGCTGTTGTTTGGCGCTTAGATCGGAATCCACCGCGATCTGAATCGCTGCGAGTATGAATCCACCAACTGCGTTCTAGTTATGATTCTGCTTTGCGATCTTCGAAGGTATGAAGATGCACACCCCCTTTGCTCGTTGCTGGTTTCTCCATAGATTGATCTTGGTGACGTAGGAATTTTTTTGATTTACTACTACGTTCCCCAAATAGTGGTATCAGAGCTAGGTCTATGCATAGAATCTATGCACGAGTAGAATATAAGTTGTTGTGCGTGTCGATTTTGTCAATTTGCTTGCCGTTAATAGTCTTATCTTAATTCAGTGGTATTGTGGGATGAAGTGTCCCGGACCGACTTTACATGTACGCTTACGTGAGCCAGGTTCCACCGCCTGACATGCACTTGTTGCATAAGGTGGCTAGCAGGTGTCTGTCTCTCCCACTTTAGTCGGATCGGATTCGATGAAAAGGGTCCTTATGAAGGGTAAATAGAAATTGGCATATCACGTTGTGGTTTTTGCGTAGGTAAGAAACGTTCTTGCTAGAAACCTATAGCATCCACGTAAAAACATGCAAACAACAAATTAGAGGACGTCTAACTTGTTTTTGCAGCAATGCCGTGTGATGTGATATGGCCAAAGGATGTGATGTGATATATGTGATGTATGAGATTGATCATGTTCTTGTAATAGGATTCACGACTTGCATGCCGATGAGTATGACAATAGGCAGGAGCCATAAGAGTTGTCTTAATTTATTGTATGACCTGCGTGTCAATCAAAAACGCCATGTAATTACTTTACTTTATTGCTAACCGTTATCCATAGTAGTAGAAGTAATAGTTGGCGGGACAACTTCATGAAGAAACGATGATGGAGGTCATGATGATGGAGATCATGATGATGGATATCATGGTGTCGTGCTGGTGACAATGATGATCATGGTGCCCCGAAGATGGGGATCAAAGGAGCAAGATGATATTTGCCATATCATGTCACTATATGATTGCATGTGATGTTTATCATGTTTTACATCTTATTTGCTTAGAACGATGGCAACTTAAATGAGATGAACTCTCACTAAAATTTCAAGAAATGTGTTCCCCTTAACTATGCACCGTTGCTAAGGATTGTTGTTCCGAAGCACCAAGTGATGATCGGGTGTGATAGGCTCTAACGTTCGCATACAACAGGTGTAAGCCAGATTGACACACGCAATACACTTAGGTTGACTTGACGAGCCTAGCATGTACAAACATGGCCTCGGAACACGAGAGACCGAAAGTTCAAACATGAGTCGTATGGAAGATACGATCAACATGGAGATGTTCACCATTGATGACTAGTCCGTCTCACGTGATGATCGGACACGGGCTAGTTGACGTGGATCATGTGTCACTTGGATGACTAGAGAGATGCCCATCTAAGTGGGAGTTCATTAATAATTTGATTAGATGAACTTAATTAACATGAACTTAGTCTAAAAGGTTCTTTGCAAATTATGTCTAAGATAGCTCGCGCTGTAGCTTCCCTGTTTTATTGATACGGTCCTAGAGAAAAGTAAGTTGAAAGTTGATGGTAGCAATAACGCAGACTGGGTCCATGATCTAAGGATTGTCCTCATTGCTGCACAGAAGGCTTATGTCTTTGATGCACCGCTAAGTGCACCACTCCTCAAGCGTTGTCTGTAGATGTTGTGAACATATGATAGGCACTTTCTGATGACTACTTGATAGTTCAGTGTGTCATGCATTATGGCTTAGAACTGAGGCTCCAAAACGTTTTGAACGTCACAGAACATATGAGATGTTCTAAGAGCTGAAATTGGGATTTCAGGCTCGTGCCTATGTTGAGAGGTATGAGACCTCCAACAAGAGTCTTTGCCTGCAAGATAAAGGAGAATAGCTCAATTGGTGAGCATGTGCTCAGATTGTCTGGGTTCTACAATTACTTGAATTGAGTGGGAGTTAATCTTCCAGATAAGATAGTGATTGATACAGTTCTCCAAGTCACTGGCACCAAGCTACTAGAGCTTCGTGATGAACTATAACATGCCAGGGATGGATAAGATGATCCCTGAGTTGTTCGTGATGTTTGACACCACGAAGGTAGAAATCAAGAAGGATCATCAAGTGTTGATTGTTAAGTGAAAACCACTAGTTTCAAAAAGGGCTAGGGAAAGAAGGAAAAAACTTCAGGAATGGCAAGCCAGTTGCCGCTCTAGTGAAGAAACCCAAGGTTGAGCCCAAACCTGAGACTAAGTGCTTCTGTTATGAGGAGAATGTTCGCTGAAGCGGAACAACCCTAGATACTTGGTAGATAAGAAGGCTGGCAATGTCGACAGAACTATATTTGATATACGTGTTACTGATGTGTACCTTGATGGTACTCCTAGTAGCACCGGGTATTGGATACCGGTTCGGTTGCTAAGTGTTAGCAACTCAAAATAAAAGCTACGGAATAAATGGAGGCTAGGCAAGTGAAAGGTGACGATGTGTGTTGGAAGTGTTTCCAAGGTTGATGTGATCACCATTGCATGCTCTCTCTACCTTCGGGATTTGTGATAAACCTAAATAAATGTTATTTGCTGTTTGCATTGAGCATGAACGTGATTAGATCATGTTTAGTGCAATACGGTTATTCATATAAGTTAGAGAATAATGGTTATTCTGTTTACATGAATAATGCCTTCAATGGTCATACACCCACTGGGAATGGTTTATTGAATCTTGATCGTAGTAGTACACATGTTCATAACATTGGTACCAAAAGATACAAAGTTAATAATGATAGTACCACATACTTGTGGCACTGCCGCTAAATGTCATATTGGTATAAATCGCATGAACAAACTCCATGCTGATGGATCTTTTGACTCACTCGATTTCGAATCGGTTGAGACATGCGAGCCATGCCTCTTGGGCAAGATGACTAAGACCCCGTCTTCCGGTATGATGGAGCGAGCTAGTGGCTTATTGGAATTAATACATGTTGATGTATGTGGTCTAATGAGTGTTGAAACACACAGTGGATATCGTTATTTTCTTTACCTTCACTCATGATTTGAGTAAATATGGGGATATTTGCTTAATGAAACACGAGTCTGAAATGTTTGAAAGGTTCAAGGAGTTTCAGAGTAAAGTTAAAGATCATCATGACAAGAAGATAAAATGTCTACGATATGATCCTGGACATGAATATCTAAGTTACGAGTTTGGTATGCAATTTAAGACAATCTGGAAATTGTTTCACAGCTCATGCCTCCTGGAACACCATAGTGTGATGGTGTGTCCGAACGTCGTAGTCATGCTCTATTGGATATAGTGCATACTATGATGTCTCTCATCGTTTTGCCACTATCGTTATGGGGTTATGCATTAAAGACAAATCCATTCACTTTAATAGGGCACCATCTAAGTCTATTGAGATGACATCGTGAGAATTATGGTTTGACAGGAGCCTAAGCTGTCATTTCTTAATGTTTGGGGCTGCGACACTTATGTGAAAATGGGTTTTCACCTAATGAGCTCGAACCCACGCATGCAAATGCATCTTCATAGAATACCCTAAGGAGACATTGGGTATACCTTCTATCTCAGATCCAAGCGCAAAAGGTGTTTGTTGCTAAGAATAGGTCCTTTCTCAAGAAAGAGTTTCTCTCGAAAGAATTGAGTGGGAGGAAGATAGAACTTGATGAGGTGGTTGAACCTTTGTTTCAACCAGAGAGTAGCGCAACACAGAAAGATGTTTCTGTGGAGCCTATATTAGTTGAAAAGGTAGTTAATGATGATGATCATGAAGCTTCGGATCAAGTTACTATCGAACCTCGTAGGTCGACAAGGATGCGTACTGCTCGTGAGTAGTACGACAACCCTGTCTTGGAAGTCATGTTGTTGGACCTACAAACTATGGAGAAGCGATGGTGGGCCCGGATTCCAACAAATGGCTAGGAGCCATGAAATCTGAGAAAGGATTCATGTATGAAAACCAAGTATGGACTTTGGTAGACTTGCCCGTTGAACGGTAGGTCGTTGAGTACAAATGGACCTTTGAGATGAACACAGACACTAATGGTGAAATGTCACCGTTTATAAAGCTCGACTTGTCGCAAAGAAGTTTCTGCCAAGCTCAAGGAGTTGACTGTGATGAGATTTTCTCATCCGTAGCAATGTTAAAAGTCTGTTAAAATTATGTTAGCAGTTTCTTCATTTTTCGATTATAAAATCTGGCAGATGGATGTCAAAACAAGGCTTCCTTAACGGTTTCCATGAGGAAGAGTTGTACGTGATACAACCAGAAGGTTTTGTCAATCCTAAGGATGCTAAAAGGTATGCAAACTCCAGCGAACCTTCTATGGACCGGAGCAAGCATCTTGGAGTTGGAATATGAGCTTTGATGAAGTGATCAAAGTTTTTGAGTTTATACAAAGTTTACGAGAAACTTGTATTTACAAGAAAGTGAGTGGGAGCAATATAGAATTTATGATATGTATATGTGGTTGACATATGGTTGATCGGAAATGATGTAGAATTTCTGGAAAGCATAAAGGGTTGTTTGAAAAGGAGTTTTTTCAAAGGAAGACCTGAATAAAGCTATCTAATTGTTGGGCATCAACATCTATAGAGATAAATTAAGATGCTTGATGAGACTTTCAATGAGTACATACCTAGACAAGATTTTGAAAGAGTTCAAAATGGATCAATCAAAGAAGAAGTTCTTGCCTGATTTGTAAGGTGTGGAGTTGAGTAAGACTCAAAGCTCGACCACGGCAGAAGAAAGAGAAAGGACGAAGGTCGCCCCCTATGCCTTAGCCATAGGCTCTATATAGTATGCCATGCTGTGTACCGCACATGTGTGTGCCTTGCCATGAGTCTGTCAAGGGGTACAACAGAGATCCAGGAGTGGATCACTGGACAGCGGTCGAAATTATCCTTAGCAACTAGAGGACTAAGGAAATATTTCTCGATTATGGAGGTGATAAAGAGTTCGTCGTAAAGGGTTACGTCGATGCAAGCTTTAACACCAATCCGGATGACTCTTAGTAGAAATCTGGATACGTATAGTGAAATAGCCATTTGGAATAGCTCCCAGTGGAACGTGGGAGCAGTATCTACAGTATTACATAGAAGTTTGCAAGGTACAAACGGATCTGAATGTTGCAGACCCGTTGACTAAAACCTCTTTCACGAGCAAAACATGATCAAACCCCAGAACTAATTGGGTGTTAATCACATGATGATATGATCACATGGTGATGTTAGTGTTAATCACATGGCGATGTGAACTAGATTATTGACTCTAGTGCAAGTGGGAGACTATTGGAAATATGCCCTAGAGGCAATAATAAAGTGGTTATTATTATATTTCCTTGATCATGCTAATTTTCTATTGTTCATGCTATAATTGTATTAACCGGAAACCGTAATACATGTGTGAATACATAGACCACAACATGTCCCTAGCGAGCCTCTAGTTGACTAGCTCGTTGATCAATAGATGGTCACAGTTTCATGGCCATGGACATTGGATGTCATTGATAACGGGATCACATCATTAGGAGAATGATGTGATGGACAAGACCCAATCCTAAGCATAGCACAAGATCATGTAGTTCGTCTGCTAAAGCTTTTACAATGTCAAGTATCGTTTCCTTAGACCATGGGATACCGTAGTAATACTTTGGGTGTGCCAAACGTCACAACGTAACTAGGTGGCTATAAAGGTACACTACTGGTATCCCCGAAAGTATTTGTTGGGTTGGCACGAATCAAGACTGGGATTTGTCACTCCGTGTGACGGAGAGGTATTTCTGGGTCCGCTCGGTAAGACATCATCATAATGAGCTCAATGTGACTAAGGAGTTAGCCACGGGATGATGTGTTACTTAAAGAGTAAAGAGACTTGCCGGTGATGAGGTTGTACAAGGTATAGAGATACCGATGATCGAATCTCGGGCAAGTGTCATACTGGTACACAAAGGGAATTGTATACGGGATTGATTGAATCCCCGACATCGTGGTTCATCCGATGAGATCATCGTGGAGCATGTGGGAGCCAACATGGGTATCCAGATCCCGCTGTTGGTTATTGACCAGAGAGGTGTCTCGGTCATGTCTACAAGCCTACCGAACGCATAGGGTCTACACACTTAAGGTTCTATGACGCTAGAGTTATAGGGAAATTGTGGACGTGGTTACCGAAGGATGTTCAGAGTCCCGGATGAGATCCCGAACATCACAAGGAGTTCCAGAATGGTCCGGAGATAAAGATTAATATATAGGAAGTGAGATTTTGGTCACTGGAAGTGTTTCGGGCACCGCCGGTAATGTCCGGGACCACTGGAAGGGTTTCGGGGGTCCACCGGGAGGGGCCACCGGTCCCGGGAGGCTTCATGGGCCAAGAGTGGGAGGGAACCAGCCCCTAGGTGGGCTGGTGCGCCTCCCACCCCAGCCCAAGGCGCAGCAAAGGAGGAGAGGGGGCAAACCCTAGGCGCAGATGGGCCCTAGGCCCACCCTAGGGCGCGCCTCCCTCTCTCCCCTCTTGGCCGTCGGCCACAAGTCCCATCTAGGGCTGCCGCCGGCCCTAGGGTGGGAACCCTAGGGGCTGGGCCCTCCCTCCTCCTCCTCGTATATATAGTGGTTGGTTTGGGGCTGCCAAGAACACGAATCTCTCTCTCTCTCTCTCTCTCTCTCTCTCTCTCTCTCGGTGTAGCCCTACCTCTCCACCTCCTCGTCCTCCGTAGCGCTTGGCGAAGCCCTGCCGGAGTACCATGCAGCTCCACCATCACCATGCCGTCGTGCTGCCGGAGCTCTCCCTCAACCTCTCCTTCCTCCTTGCTGGATCAAGGCGTAGGAGACGTCACCGGGCTGCACGTGTGTTGAACGCGGAGGTGCCGTTGTTCGGTGCTTAGATCGAAATCCACCACAATCTGAATCGCTGCGAGTATGACTCCACCAACCGCGTTCTAGTAACGCTTCTGCTTTCCGATCTTCAAAGGTATGAAGATGCACTCCCCCTTTGCTCATTGCAGGTTTCTCCATAGATTGATCTTGGTGACGTAGGAATTTTTTTGATTTACTACTACGTTCCCCAAGAAACATGACTTCCTATACATATCAATCTTTACCTCCAGACCATTCCGGAGTTCCTTGTGACATCCGGGATCTCATCCGGGACTCTGAACAACCTTCGGTCACCACCATACATAACTTTATACTATCGAAACGTCATCGAACCTTAAGTGTGCAGACCCTACGGGTTCGAGAACTATGTAGACATGAACGAGACACCTCTACGGTCAATAACCAATAGCGGGACCTGGATGCCCATATTGGTTCCTACATATTCTACAAAGATCTTTATCGGTTGAACCTCTATGTCAAGGATTCAGTTAATCCCGTATCCTGTTCCCTTTCTTCTTCGGTATGTTACTTGCCCGAGATTCGATCGTCGGCATCTACATACCTAGTTCAATGTCGTTATCGGAAAGTCTTTTTACTCGTTCCGTAATACAAGATCCCGTGGCTAGCACTTAGTCACATTTCTTGTAAGGCTTATTGTGATGTTGTATTACCGAGTGGGCCCTGAGATACCTTTCTGTCACATGGAGTAACAAATCCCAGTCTTGATCCATGCCAACCGAACAGACACCCTCGAAGATACCTGTAGAGCACCTTTATTGTCACCCAGTTACGTTGTGATGTTAGATACACACAAGGTACTCCTCCGGTGTCAGTGAGTTACATGATCTCATGGTCATAGGAACAGATACTTGACATGCAGAAAACTGTAGCAATAAACTGACACGATCATATGCTACGTTAGAAGTTTGGGTCTTGTCCATCGCATCATTCTCCTAATGATGTGATCCTGTTATCAAATGACATCTCATGTCCATGGCTAGGAAACCTTAACCATCTTTGATTAACGAGCTAGTCTATTAGAGGCATACTAGGGACATGGTGTTGTCTATGTATCCACACATGTATCTGAGTTTCCAATCAATACAATTCTAGCATGGATAATAAACGATTATTATGAACAAGGAAACATGATAATAACTAATTTATTATTGCCTCTAGGGCATATTTCCAACAGTCTCCCACTTGCACTAGAGTCAATAATGTAGTTCACGTCACCATGTGATTCACATTGTTATGAATCTAACACCCATTGAGTTCTGGGGTTTGATCATGCTTTGCATGTGAGAGAGGTCTTTAGTCAACGGGTCTGTGACACTCAGATCCGTGTGTACTTTGCAAATCTCTATGTCATACTGTAGACACTACTACCACACTCCACTTGGAGCTATTCCAAATGGTTGCTCCACTATATGTATCCGGATTTCTACTCAGAGTCATCCGGATTGGTGTTAAAGCTTGCATCAACGTAACCCTTTATGACGAACTCTTTATCACCTCCATAATCAAGAAATATTTCCTTAGTCCTCTAGTTACTAAGGATAATCCTGACCACTGTCCAGTGATCCACTCCTGGATCACTCTTGTACCCCTTGACAGACTCATGGCAAGGCACACATAGGTGCGGTACACAGCATGGCATCTTATACAGAGCCTATGAATAAGGCATAGGGGACGACCTTCGTCCTTTCTCTTTCTTCTGCCAAGGTCGAGCTTTGAGTCTCACTCAACTCCACACCTTACAAATCAGGCAAGAACTCTTTCTTTGACTGATCCATTTTGAACTCTTTCAAAATCTTGTCTAGGTATGTACTCATTGAAAGTCTCATCAAGCACCTTGATATATCTCTCAAGATCTTGATGCCCAACAATTAGGTAGCTTTATCCAGGTCTTCCTTTGAAAAACTCTTTTCAAACAACCATTTATGCTTTCTAGAAATTCTACATCATCTCCGATCAACAATATGTCAACCACATATACATATCAGAAATTCTATAGTGCTCCCACTCACTTTCTTGTAAATACAAGTTTCTCATAAACTTTGTATAAACCCAAAAACTTTGATTACGTCATCAAAGCGTATATTCCAACTTCGAGATGCTTGCTCCAGCCCATAGAAGGATTGCTGGAGCTCGCACACCTTCTAGTATCCTTAGGAATAACAAAACCTTCTGGTTGTATCACATACAACCTTTCCTCAAGTAAACCGTTAAGGAAACGATGTTTTGATATCCATCTACCAGATTTCATAATTGAAAAATGTAGCAACTGCTAACGTAATTCCAACAGACTTCAGCATCGCTAATGGTGAGAAAGTCTCTGTTGGGGAACGTCGCATGGGAAACAAAAATTTCCCTACGCACACGCAAACCTATCCATGGTGATGAGCATCTACAAGAGGGAGAGTGGATCTATGTACCCTTGTAGATCGCTAAGCGGGAAGCGTTAAGAAACGCGGTTGGTGTAGTCGAACTTCTTCGCGATCCAAATCGCCGAGCGTCCCGCGATCTAATCACGAACCATCCCGCGAATCAATCACGAACCGTCCCGCGACCTCGTCACGATCCGTCCCACGATCCAATCACGAACGTACTGTGGCCTTGATCACAATCCTTCCGATCTAGTACCGAACGAACGACACCTCCGCGTTCAGCATACGTGCAGCTTGATGACGATCTCCACCGTCTTGATCCAGCAAGAGGAGGCGGAGAGGAGGAAAAGTTCACCGGCAGCGTGACGGCGCTCCGGCGATGGTGGTGGAGTGATTCCGGCAGGGCTTCGCCTAAGCACTGCGGAAAACCGATCTAGAGGAGCACCGGTGGAACGGGTAGCACGTGGCCGTAAAAACTGTGCAAAACCCCTCTATTCCACTAGTATATATAGGAGGGAGGGAGGTGAAGAGGCAGCCAAGCCTCCAAGCCAAGGAGGCTTCGGCCGAAGCCAAGGGGGAGGAATCCTACTCCTCCTCCAATCCTAGTAGGAGTAGGATTCACCCTTTTTGCCTTTTTTTCCCACCTTTTTCTTTAGGCCTTTTCCCTCCTGGCGCCATGGGCCTTTTGTTCCTGTTACACCAGACCACTAAGGGCTGGTTATTATTATCCCACAGCCCATGGACTCTCCAGGGTCGAAATACCCTTCCCGGAGGTCTCCCGGTACACTACCGGCACTCCCGGTACACTACGATGAGCTCGAAACTTTTCCGGTGACCAAACTGGGAATTCCTATATATGAATCTTTACCTCCGAACCATTCCAGAGCTCCTCGTGACATCCAGGATCTCATCCGGGACTCCGAACAAACTTTGGTCACCACCATACATAACTCTACACTATCGAAACGTCACCAAACCTTAAGTGTGCAGACCCTACGGGTTCGAGAACTATGTAGACATGACCGAGACGCCTCTACGGTCAATAACCAATGGCGGGACCTGGATGTCCACAATTGTTCCTATGTATTCTACGAAGATCTTTAACGGTCGAACCTCTATGTCAAGGATTCAGTTAATCCCGTATGATGTTCCCTTTGTTCTTCGGTATGTTACTTGCCCGAGATTTGATTATTGGTATCTGCATACCTAGTTCAATCTCGTTACCGGCAAGTCTCTTTACTCGTTCCGTAATACAAGATCCTGCAACTAACAATTAGTCACATTGCTTGCAAGGCTCATTGTGATGTCGTATTACCGAGTGGGCCCTGAGATACCTCTCCGTCACACGGAGTAACAAATCCCAGTCTCGATCCATGTCAACTCAACAGACACCCTCGGAGACACCTGTAGAGCACCTTTATAGTCACCCAGTTACGTTGCGACGTTTGATAAACAAAAGGTACTCCTCCGATATCTGTGAGTTGCATGATCTCATGGTCATAGGAACATATACTTGACATGCAGAAGACAGTAGCAATAAACTGACACGATCATAAGCTACGTTTGTAGTTTGGGTCTTGTCCATCACATCATTCTCCTAATGATGTGATCCCGTTATCAAATGACATCTCATGTCCATGGCTAGGAAACCTTAACCATCTTTCAATCAACGAGCTAGTTCACTAGAGGTATACTAGGGACATTGTGTTTGTCTATGTATCCACACATGTATCCATGTTTCCAATTAATACAATTATAGCATGGATATTAAACGATTATCATGAACAAGGAAATACAATAATAAACACTTTATTTATTGCCTCTAGGGCATATTTCCAACAGTCTCCCACTTGCACTAGAGTCAATAATCTAGTTCACATCACTATGTGATTTACATTGTAATGAATCGAACACCCATGCAGTTCTGGTGTTGATCATGTTTAGCCCTCGGGAGAGGTTTAGTCAATGGGTCTGCAACATTCAGATCCGTGTGCACTTTGCAAATATTTATGTCTTTCTCCAAGATGTAATCATGGATGGAGTTGAAGCGTCGCTTTATGTGTCCGGTCCTCTTGTGAAACCGTTCCTTGGCCAGAGCAATGGCACCAGTGTTGTCACGGAACAGGTTCATTGGATTCAGTACACTAGGCACTACTCCAAGATCCGTCATGAACTGCTTCATCCAGACACCTTCCTTCGCCGCCTCCGAGGCTGCGATGTATTCTGCTTCGCACGTAGAATCAGCTACCACGCTTTGCTTGGAACTGCACCAACTTACCGCTCCCCCGTTAAGAATAAATACGTATCTGGTTTGCGACTTAGAGTCGTCCGGATCAGTGTCAAAGCTTGCATCGACGTAACCCTTTACGATGAGCTCTTCATCACCTCCATAAACAGGAAACATTTCCTTAGTCCTTCTCAGGTACTTAAGGATATTCTTGACCGCTTGCCAGTGCTCCATTCCAGGATCACTTTGAAACCTTCCGGCCATACTTATGGCAAGGCTAACATCGGGTCTTGTGCATAGCATTGCATACATGATAGAGCCTATGGCTGAAGCATAGGGGATGACACTCATCTTTTCTCTATCTTCTGCAGTTACTGGGCATTGAGTCTTACTCAACTTCACACCTTGTAATACAGGCAAGAACCCCTTCTTGGACTGTTCCATTTTGAACTTCTTCAAAACTTTATCAAGGTATGTGCTTTGTGAAAGTGCTATTAAGCGTCTTGATCTATCTCTATAGATCTTAATGCCTAATACGAAAGCAGCTTCTCCTAGGTCCTTCATTGAAAAACTCTTGTTCAAATATTCCTTCATGCTTTCCAGCATTTCTATATTGTTTCCAATCAGCAATATGTCATCCACATATAATACTAGAAACGCTATAGAGCTCCCACTCACTTTCTTGTAAATACAAGCTTCTCCGTAAACTTGTATAAACTCAAACGCTTTGATCACCTCATTAAAGCGCTTATTCCAACTCTAAGATGCTTGCACCAGTCCATAAATGGATCGCTGGAGTTTGCAAACTTTGTCAGCATTCTCTGGATCGACAAAACCTTTGGGTTGCATCATATACAACTCTTCCTCAAGGAAACCGTTGAGGAACGCTGTTTTTACATCCATCTGCCAAATTTCATAGTCGAAATAGGCAGCCATTACTAACATGATTCTGACAGACTTAAGCATCGCTACGGGTGAGAAAGTCTCATCGTAGTCAACTCCTTGAACTTGTGAAAAACCCTTTGCCACAAGTCGAGCTTTATAGACGGTGACATTGCCATCCGCGTCTGTCTTCTTCTTAAAGATCCATTTGTTCTGAATGGCCTTTCGCCCTTCAGGTAATACTTCCAAAGTCCATACTTTGTTTTCATACATGGATCCCATCTCGGATTTCATGGCCTCTAACCATTTCTCGGAATCCGGGCCCATCACTGCTCCTTCATAGCTCGTAGGTTCATTGTTGTCCAACAACATGACTTCCAAGACAAGGTTGCCGTACCACTCAGGGGTAGTACGCGGCCTTGTCGACCTACGAGGTTCAATAGCTGCTTGATCCGAAGCTTCATGATCATCATCATTAACTTCCTCTTCTACCGTCGTAGGTTCCATAGAAACATCTTTCTGTGCTGCGCTACTTTCTGGTTGAAGTAAAGGTTCAATAACCTCATCAAGCTCTATTTTCCTCCCACTCAATTCTTTCGAGAGAAACACTTTCTCAAGAAATGTTCTGTTTTTAGCGACAAACAGTTTGCCTTCGGATCTGAGATAGGAGGTATACCCGACTGTCTCTTTCGGGTATCCTATGAAGACGCATTTCTCCGCTTTGGGTTCCAGCTTTTCAGGCTGAAGCTTTTTGACATAAGCATCACATCCCCAAACTTTAAGAAACGACAACTTTGGCTTCTTGCCAAACCACAGTTCATATGGCGTTGTCTCAACGGATTTTGATGGTGCCTTATTTAAAGTGACTGCAGCTATCTTTAATGCATAACCCCAAAACGATAGTGGCAAATCAGCAAGAGACATCATAGAACACACCATATCTAATAAGGTTCGATTACGACGTTCGGACACACCATTACGCTGTGGTGTTCCGGGTGGTGTCAACTGCGAAACAATTCCACATTGTCTTAAGTGACTACCAAACTCATAACTCAGATATTCACCTCCTCGATCAGATCGTAGGAACTTAATCTTCTTGTTACGATGATTCTCAACTTCATTCTGAAATTGCTTGAACTTTTCAAACGTTTCAGACTTGTGTTTCATTAAGTAAATATACCCACATCTACTTAAGTCATCAGTGAAGGTGAGAAAATAACGATATCCACCACGCGCTGTAACATTCATTGGACCGCACACATCAGTATGTATGATTTCCAATAAGTCACATGCCCGTTCCATTGTTCCAGAGAACGACGTTTTAGTCATCTTGCCCATCAGGCATGGTTCACATGTGTCAAGTGTTTCAAAATCAAGTGACTCCAAAAGTCCATCAGCATGGAGCTTCCTCATGCGTTTTACACCAATATGACCTAAACGGCAGTGCCACAAGAAAGTGGTACTATCATTATCAACTCTACATCTTTTGGCATCAATGTTATGAACATGTGTGTCATCACTATCAAGATTCAATATGAATAAACCCCTAACATTGGGTGCATGACCATAAAAGATATTACTCATATAAATAGAACAACCTTTATTCTCTGATTTAAATGAGTAACCATCTCGCAATAAACAAGATCCAGATATAATGTTCATGCTTAATGCAGGCACTAAACAACAATTATTCAGGTTCATCACTAATCCCGATGGTAATCTAAGAGAGAGCGTGCCGACAGCGATCACATCAACCTTGGAACCATTTCCCATGCGCATCGCCACTTCGTCCTTTGCCAGCCTTCATTTATTCCGTAGTTCCTTCTTTGAGTTGCAAATGTGAGCAACCGAACCGGTATCGAATACCCAGGCACTACTACGAGGGCTAGTAAGGTACACATCAATAACATGTATATCATATATACCTTGTTTGTCGTTGGCCGCCTTCTTGTCAACCAGGTACTTGGGGCAGTTCCGCTTCCAGTGACCAGTTCCTTTGCAATGAAAGCACTCAGTTTCTGGCTTAGGTCCATGCTTGGGCTTCTTTGCAGGAGTAGCAACTGCATTTCCATCCTTCTTGGTTTTACCCTTCTTTCCCTTGCCTTTGACTTTGCCATTTTTCTTGAAACTAGTGGTTTTATTGACCATCAACACTTGATGTTCTTTCTGGATTTCAGACTCAGCGACTTTTAACATGGCAAACAGCTCGGCGACTGACTTGTTCATCCCGTGCATGTTATAGTTCATCACAAAGCTCTTGTAACTAGGTGACAGTGATTGAAGAACTCTGTCGGTGATCGCCTCTGGCAGAAGGGCAATTCTCAACTCCGCTAGACAAGTTGAATACCTAGACATTCTGAGTATATGTTCACTGATAGACCCGTTCTCCTCCATCTTGCAAGCATAGAACTTATCGGAGGTTTCATACCTCTCGATCCGGGCGTTCTTCTAAAAGATAAACTTCAACTCCTGGAACATCTCATATGCTCCATGACGTTCAAAACGTCTTTGAAGTCCCGGTTCTAAGCCATACAATATTGCACACTGAACTATTGAGTAATCTCCAGTACGTGCCTCCCAAGCGTTCTTAACGTCTTCGGAGGTCATGTCTTCTGGTTGGTCACCAAGCGGTGCATCAAGGACATATGATTTCTGGGAAGGTGAGGATAATCCTCAGATTATGGGCCCAGTCAACAAAGTTACTTCCATCATCTCTTAGTTTAGCTTTCTCTAGGAACGCATTAAAATTCAGGGGTGCTACTGCGCGAGCCATTGATCTACAACATAAATATGCAAAGTTCATTTAGACTATTGTTCAAGATAATGAGTTTAGTTAATCAAATTACTAAAGCTCCCACTCAAATTGACATCCCTCAGGTCATCTGAGTGTCACATGATCCAAATCCACCAAATCAAGTCCGATCATCACGTGAGTTGAGGTGGCTTCAATGGTGAACATCATTATGTTGATCATATCTACTATATGACTCATGTTCGACCTTTCGGTCTCTTGTGTTCCGAGGCCATGTCTGTACATGCTAGGCTCGTCAAGTTTAACCCAAGTGTTCTGCGCGTGCAACACTGGCTTGCACCCGTTGTATGTGAACGTAGAGTCTATCACACCCGATCATCACGTGGTGTCTCAACACGATGAACTTTCGCAACGGTGCACACTCGGGGAGAACACAATTTTATCTTGAAATTTAAGTGAGGGATCACCTTATAATGCTACCGTCGTACTAAGCATAACAAGGTGCATAAAAGGATTAACATCACATGCAATTCATAAGTGACATGATATGGCCATGAAATTGTGCTTTAGATCTCCATCTTGAAAGCACCGGCATCATCTTCATCATCACCGGCACGACACCATGATCTCCATCATCTTGATCTCCATCAACGTGTCACCATCGAGGTTGTCACGCCCTTCATGCTACTACTACTACTATTGCTACCGTTTAGAGATAAAGTAAAACATTACATAGCGCTTAATGATTGACACGCAGGTCATGCAATAATTAAAGACAACCCTATGGCTCCTGCCAGTTGCCGTACTCATCGACATGCAAGTCGTGAAGTTCTATACATCACATGATCATCTCATACATCACATATATGACATCATGTAATTGGCCATATCACATCACAACATACCCTGCAAAAACAAGTTAGACGTCCTCTAATTGTTGTTGCATGTTTTACGTGGCTGCTACGGGTTTCTAGCAAGAACAATTATCATCTACGCAAAAACCACAACGGTGATACACTAGTTGCTTTTCAACCTTCTCAAGGACCGCCTTTGTCGAATCCGATCCAACTAAGGTGAGAGAAACTGCCACCCGCAAGCCATCTAGGCAACAAGTTGCGTCGAGGGAACCAGTCTCTCATAAGCGTACGAGTAATGTTGGTCCGGGCCGCTTCATCTCACAATACCGCTGAACCAAAATCCGACCAAGGAAGGAAGCAATCTAAGCATCAACTCCCAGAAACCTTTTGTTTTCTAGTCGAGATCTCATCGAACCATCAACCTAGCTCATGATGCCACTGTTGGGGAACGTCGCATGGGAAACAAATTTTTTCCTACGCACATGCAAACCTATCCATGGTGATGAGCATCTACGAGAGGGAGAGTGGATCTATGTACCCTTGTAGATCGCTAAGCAGGAAGCGTTAAGAAACGCGGTTGGTGTAGTCGAACTTCTGCACGATCCAAATCGCCGAGCGTCCCGCGATCTAATCACGAACCGTCCCGCGAACCAATCACGAACCGTCCCACGATCTCGTCACGATCCGTCCCGCGATCCAATCACGAACGTCCCGTGGCCTTGATCACGATCCTTCCGATCTAGTATCGAACGGACGACACCTCCGCGTTCAGCACACGTGCAGCTTGATGATGATCTCCACCATCTTGATCCAGCAAGAGGAGGCGAAGAGGAGGAAAATTTCACCGGCAGCATGACGGTGCTCCGGCGATGGTGGTGGAGTGATTCCGACAGGGCTTCGCCTAAGCACTGGGGAAAACCGATCTAGAGGAGCACCGGTGGAACGGGTAGCACGTGGCTGTAAAAACTATGCAAAACCCCTCTATTCCACTAGTATATATAGGAGGGAGGGAGGTGAAGAGGCAGCCAAGCCTCCAAGCCAAGGAGGCTTCGGCCGAAGCCAAGGGGGAGGAATCCTACTCCTCCTCCAATCCTAGTAGGAGTAGGATTCACCCTTTTTGCCTTTTTTCCACCTTTTTCTTTAGGCCTTTTTCCTCCTGGCGCCATGGTCCTTTTGTGGCTGTTCCACCAGCCCACTAAGGGCTGGTTATTATTCTCCCACAGCCCATGGACTCTCTAGGGTCGAAATACCCTTCCCGGAGGTCTCCCGGTACACTACCGACACTCCCGGTACACTACCGATGAGCCCGAAACTTTTTCGGCAACCAAACTGGGACTTCCTATATATGAATCTTTACCTCCGGACCATTCCGGAGCTCCTCGTTACATCCAGGATCTCATATGGGACTCCGAACAAACTTCGGTCACCACCATACATATCTCTATACTACCAAAACGTCACGAAACCTTAAGTGTGCAGACCTTGCGGGTTCGAGAACTATGTAGACATGACCGAGACACCTCTATGGTCAATAACCAATGGCGGGACCTGGATGTCCACATTGGTTCCTACATATTCTACGAAGATCTTTATTGGTCAAACCTCTATGTCAAGGATTCACTTAATCCCGTATGATGTTCCCTTTGTTCTTCGGTATGTTACTTGCCCGAGATTCGATCGTTGGTATCTGCATACCTAGTTCAATCTTGTTACCGGCAAGTCTCTTTACTCGTTCTGTAATACAAGATCCTGCAACTAACAATAAGTCACATTGCTTGCAAGGCTCACTGTGATGTCGTATTACCGAGTGGGCCCTGAGATACCTCTCCGTCACACGGAGTAACAAATCTCAGTCTCGATCCATGTCAGCTCAACAGACACCCTCGGAGACACCTGTAGAGCACCTTTATAGTCACCCAGTTACGTTGCGACGTTTGATACACACAAGGTACTCCTCCGATATCTGTGAGTTGCATGATCTCATGGTCATAGGAACATATACTTGACATGCAGAAAACAGTAGCAATAAACTGACACGATCATAAGCTACGTTTGTAGTTTGGGTCTTGTCCATCACATCATTCTCCTAATGATGTGATCTCGTTATCAAATGACATCTCATGTCCATGGCTAGGAAACCTTAACCATCTTTCAATCAACGAGCTAGTTCACTAGAGGTATACTAGGGACATTGTGTTTGTCTATGTATCCACACATGTATCCATGTTTCCAATTAATACAATTATAGCATGGATAATAAATGATTATCATGAAAAAGGAAATACAATAATAAGCACTTTATTTATTGCCTCTAGGGCATATCTCCAACAGTCTCATCGTAGTAAATTCCTTGAACTTGGCGAAAACTTCTTTGCAACAAGTCGATCTTTATAAATGGTGACATTCACCATCAGCGTATGTCTTCATCTTGAAGGTCCATTTGTACTCAACGACCTGTCGTCCAATGGGCAAGTATAACAAAGTCTATATTTGGTTTTCATACATGTATCCTTTCTCGGATTTCATGGCCTCTAACCATTTGTTGGAATCCGGGCCCATCATCGCTTCTTCATAGTTCATAGGTTCATTGTTGTCGAACAACATGACCTCTAAGACAGGGTTGCCGTACCACTCAAGAGTAGTACACGTTCTTGTCGACCTACGAGGTTTGATAGCAACTTGATTCGAAGCTTGATGATCATCATCATTAACTTCCTCTTCAACTGACGTAGGCTCCACAGAAACATCTTTCTGTGCTGCACTACTCTATGGGTGAAACAAAGGTTCAACAACCTCATCAAGTTCTA
Source organism: Hordeum marinum (assembly GCA_022496015.1). Taxonomy (NCBI): domain Eukaryota; kingdom Viridiplantae; phylum Streptophyta; class Magnoliopsida; order Poales; family Poaceae; genus Hordeum; species Hordeum marinum. The sequence continues at coordinate 39,031,366 of CM039673.1, forward strand.
TCTTCCTCCCACTCAATTCTTTCGAGAGAAACTCTTTCTCAAGAAATGACCCAGGTTTAGCAATAAACATTTTGTACTCCGATCTGAGATAGAAGGTATACCCAACTGTTCTTAGGGTATTATATGAAAATGCATTTTTCCTATTTGGATTCGAGCTTATCAGACATAAGTGTCACATTCCCAAACTCTAAGAAATGACAACTTAGGTTTCTGCCAAACCATATGGTGTCATCTCAACGGATTTATATGGTGCCCTATTTAAACTGAATGTAGTTGTCTCTAATGCATAACCCCAAAACGATATTGGCAAAACAATAAGAGACATCATAGTACGCACCATATCCAATAGAGCATGACTATGATGTTCGAACACACGATCACACTATGGTGTTCCTGGTGGCGTGAGTTGTGAAACAACTTTCACATTGTCTAAAGTTGTACACCAAACTCGTAACTCAGATATTCACCTCCACGATCATATCGTAGAAATTTTATCTTCTCGTCACTCTCATTCTGCTTGAACTTTTCAAACGATTCAAACTTGTGTTTCATTAAGTAAATATACACTATATCTACTCAAATCATCAGTGAAGGTAAGAAAATAATGATATCCACCACACGCTACAACACTCATTGAACCATATAAATCAACATGTATCATTTCCAATAAGTCACTTGTCCGTTCCATCAAGCCAGAAAACGGGGTTTTAGTCATCTTGCCCAAGAGGCATGGTCCACATGTCTCAACCGATTCAAAATTGAATGAGTCCAAAGATCCATCAGCATGGAGTTTCTCCGTGCGCTTTACACCAATATGATATTCAATGACAGTGCCACAAGTATGTGGTACTATCATTATTAACTTTGTATGTTTTGGCATCTATGTTATGAACATGTGTACTACTATGACCAAGATTCTACAAACCATTCATTGGGTGCATGAAAATTGAAGGTATTATTCATGTAAGCAGAATAACCATTATTCTCTGACTTAAATGAATAACCGTATTGCAATAAACACGATCTAATCACGTTTCATGCTCAACGCAAACACCAAATAACATTTATTTAGGTTCGTCACTAATCCCGAAGGCAGAGAGAGCGTGCGATGTTCATCACATCATCCTTGGAAACATTTCCAACACACATCGTCACCTCACCCTTAGCTAGTCTCCGTTTATTCCGTAGCTTTTATTTCGAGTTACTAACATTTAGCAATCGAACCGGTATCCAATACCCAGGTGCTACTAGGAGTACTAGCAAGGTACATATCAATAACACGTATATCAAATATACTTCTATCGATGTTGCCAACCTTCTTAACTACTAAGTATCTAGGGTTGTTCCGCTTCAGCGACCGCTCTCCTCATAATAGAAGCACTTCGTCTCGGGTTTGGGTTCAACTTTGGGTTGCTTTACTGGAGCAGCAACTAAAAGGACCACAATGTCGCCTAGAGCGGAGTTTAATAGGCGTTTTAAAATCTGTTACGGATTTGGCTATATCCTAATGCGGAAATAAACTAAGCGGATACTTTTGAAGCACAAATCCTAAAATATACTAGGCTCACTAAGTATACCAACAACATAGGATAAACAAGATGAGAACAACGAGGATATGAGTAAGCACAAGTAAGTTACACAAACTTACTCAATGTATATCACAAAGATATGGAAATGGATGTTACAAGCTAGCAATTCACACTAAGCACAAGATATATCAATAGTAGCAAGTATGAATTGCGGACTATGAAGTGTTGGCCTAAATAATCTCTATGATATGGTAACCAACACAATATAATGAGGACAACAATATATATAGTGAATGCAAGGTTAGGTGGCCAAAGTAAACCACAAGTAGTGGCTAGGGTTAGAAATAACCGAAGACACGGAGACGAAGATGTATCCCGATGTTCACTTCCTTGGAGGGAAGCTAGTCACCGTTAGAGAGGTGGATGTTACCACGAAGGCACACCAATGCCACAAAGGCTCACCCTATTCTCCCCTTGAGATATCACCACGAAGGCGATTCTCAACCACTAGTGGTAGACCTTGAGGCGGCCTCCAAACCTTCACAAACTTTCCGGGGGACAAATCACAAGTTGATTCCTCACAGGAGCACTCCTACCGCCTAGGAGTCTCCAACCTCCAAGAGTAACAAGATCAAGGGGGAAATGCTCAAGACTTGCTCAAATCACGAATTCCTTTGGTCAAGAGAGGGAGAGGGAGTGGATCTATCACTTGATTGGAAAATCTCTCAACAACTCTCACTAATCTCTCTAGGATCTGAGATTCGGTGTAGGAGAAGTGAGAGGGAGCCACTTTGGTGTTCTAGGGTTCTTTTGGATTGAGTGGTCAACAACTCCACGAAGTGGTGAAGGGGTATATATAGCGTGGGTGAAAATATGGCCGTTGTAGTGTAAGTGGCTGTGTCGGGCCGAACATCCGGGCCAAGGGCCAGACATCCAGTGGCTCTGAAGTGTGCACACGAACACAGAAAAAACAGAGTCAAGGTACAGGGCCCGGACATCTGGCCAAGTCCCCGGACATCTAGCCAAAGTTGAGGCCCTAGACATACGGAAAAGGCCCCGGACATCCGGGGGACACAAACAATATTTTGTTATAGTTTCTAGACATCGGCGGCCCGGATTTCCGGGGAAGATCCCGGATATCCGGGGGACACAAAAACTGCAGGCACCCCAAAAGTAAAACATGCATAACTTTCTCATACGGACTCCGATTTTGATGATCTTGGGCTCGTTTTGAAGCTAGTGAAAAACTCCAGATCCTCACATAGAGAACCACCCAAGATAAGACAAAATGGAAGGTGCAAAGTATGCACATGTTAGATCATATACTTTAGGGAACCTAGTTGGTTATGTATTGCTTCGGTAAAAAGGATAGGAGTGGAATTGTGTATAGAAGATGTTGACTTGAGCAAGTCCATCACGAACCCCTTTGATCCCCTCTTAATAGTGAGGGATCCCTATAACTCAAGAATCATAAAAGAGCTACACTACATAGCTATCGAGAATCCATACTTGAGTGTATATGTTTCTTTGGTGGTCATCACCCCACAACACTAACGCCAAATGAACTAATACCTTTGACTCGAGCCTTTCACTTGAGCTTGATGTTGATGTTTCTTCTTGGCTCAAGTTGAAGACAAGACATTGGTGAAGTCTTCAAGTAGCACTTCCATACACAATGTGGGAAACTTTACTTTGTATTCATCTTCACTTTGTCCATCATGTGATCATCCACAAGCTTCAAGCATGTGATCCTTCGGGATGGTTATCTTGAACTTGCCCTTGTAAACCATGATCATGAACACTTGATGTCATCCTCTCATGGACACTTGGAATCTCTTTCTTGATGCGATCCCATGAGAATAACCTAACCCTCATAAACATAGACATCACATAGCATGGGTTAGTACACAAAGTGCAATTGACAATTTCTTATCATACCACAAGATCCTATGTGATGCATTGTTTGCACTTGTGTGTTGACCATTTAAAGTTTGATTCTTTGATCTTTATCTTGGTTAACCTTTATCTTTACTCCATGCTTAATCTTGATGCCTTGAAGGCCATATTGAATTCTTCACTATGCTTCATTTCTTTAAGACATGATTACCCACATCTCAATTATCATATGACCATATAGAGTTTATCCATGAATACCATATTGGTCATCATTTGTTATCCTGCATGCTCCATCACAATCTCTTGAGAGGCACAATGAATTCTTCACATGAATTACTTGCTTCAAGACATAATCATCCATGACTCAACATATGAGCACATCATGATCCTATCTTCAAGCCATATGTAGAATTCTTCTCTTTAATCATTCTACCAAGATCATGATCCATCATGGCTCAACATTGATGCACAACTATAGGTATATGGCATTCATTCCGAATCCATTCAACCTCCTTCTTGCATCAACCATGGAACAAACATCTTTCAATTCATCCAATATTCTTCATGCATTGCAAATGGAACTTTCCTTCAAATGTATAACTTAATGCAAACATTAGTCCATTAGTATTGTCATCAATTACCAAAACCACACATGGGGACTACATGCACTTTCAGCAACTAACTTGCCATCCATGAAGTTTCCCCCCTTACCCTTTCCCTTTTCGAAACTAGTGGTTTTACTAACCATCAACACTTGATGCTCCTTCTTGATATCTACCTTCGCGGTGTCAAACATCGTGAATAGCTCAGGGATCATCATTTGCATCCCTAGTCTAATCATAGTTCATTGCGAAGTTCTAGTAGCTTAGTGATAGTGACTTGGGGAACTATATCAATCACTATCTTATCTGGAAGATCAACTCCCACTCGATTCAAGCGACTGTAGCACCCAGACAATCTGAGCACATGCTCAACGATTGAGCTATTCTCCTTCGTCCTGTAGGCAAAGAATCTTGTTGGAGAACTCATATCTCACAACACGGGCATGAGCCTGAGATCCCAATTTCAGCTCTTAGAACATCTCATATGTCCTATGACGTTCAAAACATTTTGGAGCCTCAATTCTAAGCCGTAATGCATGACACACTAAACTATCAAGTAATCATCAGAACGTGCCTGTCAGATGTTCACAACATATACAGACGACGCTAGAGGGGGTGGCGCACCGAATGGTGCATTAAGGACATAAGCCTTCTATGCATCAATGAGGACAGTCCTCAGATCATGGACCCAGTCCTCAATATTGCTATCAAAATCTTTCAATTGTATTTCTCTAGGAACATATAAAATTCAAGGGAGCTATAGAGTGAGCTAGTAATCTACAACATCATTTGCAAAGACACTAGTGACTATGTTCATGATAATGAGTTCAATTTATCATATTACTTTAAGAACTCCCACTCAAATTGACATCCCTCTGGTCATTCGAGTGATACATGATCCAAATTTACCAACTCAAGTCCGATCATCACGTGAGTTGAGGTGATTTCAATGGTGAACATCATCATGTTGATCATATCTACCATATGACTCATGTTCGACCTTTCGGTCTCTTGTGTTATGAGGCCACGTCTGTACATGCTAGGCTCATCAAGTTTAACCCGAGTGTTCCGCATGTGCAACACTAGCTTGCACCCGTTGTATGTGAACGTAGAGTCTATCACACCCGATCATCACGTGGTGTCTCGACACGACGAACTTTCGCAACGATGCACACTCAGGGAGAACACAATTTACCTTGAAATTTAAGTGAGTGATCACCTTATAATTCTACTGTCGTCCTAAGCAAAACATGGTGTATAAAAGGATTAACATCACATGCAAATCATAAGTGACATGATATGGCCATGAACTTGTGCTTTTGATCCCCATCCTTAAAGCACCGGCTTGATCTCCGTCGTCACCCGCATGATACCATTATCTCCCTCATCTTGATCTCCATCAACGTGTCGCCATCGGGGTTGTCGCGCCCACCATGCTTCTACTACTATTGCTACCTCTTAGTGATAAAGTAAAACATTACATAGTGCTTAATGATTGACACGCAGGTCATACAATAATTAAAGACAACCCTATGCCTCCTACCGTTTGCCGTACTCATCGACATGCAAGTCATGATATTCTATAAAAATACATGATCATCTCATACATCACATATATCTCATCATGTAATTGGCCATATCACATCACAACATACCCTGCAAAAACAAGTTAGACGTCCTCTAATTGTTTTTGCAAGTTTTACGTGGCTGCTACGGGTATCTAGCAAGAACAATTCTCACCTACGCAAAAACCACAATGGTGATACATAAGTTGCTTTTCAACCTTCTCAAGGACCGCCTTTGTCGAATCCGATCCAACTAAAGTAGGAGAAACAGACACCCGCCAGCCATCTTTGTGCAACAAAGTTACACGTCAGTCGATGGAACCGGTCTTTCGTAAGCGTACGAGTAAGGTTGGTCCGGGCCGCTTCATCCTATAATACCGCTGAACCAAAACACGACCAAGGGAGGAAGCAATCTAAGCATCAACGCCCACAAACTCCTTTGTGTTCTACTCGAGATCTCATCTACACATAGACCTAGCTCATGATGCCATTGTTGGGGAATGTTGCATGGGAAACAAAAAAATTCCTACGCACACACAAGATCTATCCATGGTGATGAGCATCTACAAAAGGGAGAGTTGATCTACATACCCTTGTAGATCGCTAAGCGAGAAGCGTTAAGAAACGCGGTTGATGTAGTCGAATGTCTTCGCAATCCAAATCGACGAGCGTCCCATGATCCCATCACGATCCATCTCGCAATCCGATCACGATCCGTCCCGCGATCCAATCACGAATCGTCTCACGATCTTGATCATGGTCCATCCAATCTAGCGCCGAACGGACGACACCTCCGCGTTCAGCACACATATAGCTCGATGACGATCTCCGCCTTCTTGATCCAGCAAGAGGAAGCATAGAGGTAGATGAGTTCTCTAGCAGCGCGACGGTGTGGCGGCGATGGTGGTGGAACAATTCCAGCAGGGCTTTGCCTAAGCACGGCTGAAACGATCTAGATGAGAAACTATGATCTAGAGGAGAGGGAAGCACATGGCTGATTTCTATGTCTCAAAACCCTCAAAACCTCTAATATATATAGGAGGAGGGAGGGAAGAGCCTTGGCGCACAAGGGACCAGCCCTTGTCCTTGGCGCAAGGAGCAGAGGAGGAGTCCTCCTCCAATCCTAGTAGGATTAGGACTCCTCCTTCCCACTTGGAAACTCTTTCCATCTTGAGTTTTTTCCTTCCCTATCCACTCCAGCCACATCGGCCCTTAGAGGAGGCTTCGGCCAGCTGACCAGGGGCTGGTTTACCTCCTCCCATAGCCCATGTAGCCTCTTGGGTCGAGACACCCCTCCTGATGGTCCCTTGATACCCTCCCGGCACTCTCGGTACACTACCGATGAGCCCGAAACTTTTTCGGCGACCAAAACAGGACTTCCTATATATCAATCTTTACCTCCGCACCATTCCGGAGCTCCTCGTGACGTCCGGGATCTCATCCGGGACTCCGAACAACCTTCGATCACCACCATACATAACTCTATACTACCAAAACGTCACCGAACCTTAAGTGTGCAGACCCTACGGGTTCGAGAACTATGTAGACATGACCGAGACACCTCTATGGTCGATAACCAATAGCGGGACCTGGATGCCCATATTGGTTTCTACATATTCTACGAAGATCTTTATCGACTGAACCTCTGTGTCAAGGATTCAGTTAATCCTGTATGTTGTTCCCTTTGTTCTTCGGTATGTTACTTGCCCGAGATTCGATCGTCGGCATCTACATACCTAGTTCAATTTCGTTATCGGCAAGTCTTTTTACTCATTCCGTAATACAAGATCTCGTGGCTAACACTTAGTCACATTGCTTGCAAGTCTTATTGTGATGTTATATTACCGAGTGGGCCCTAAGATACCTTTCCGTCACACGGAGTAACAAATCCTAGTCTTGATCCATGCCAACACAACAGACACCCTCGAAGATACCTGTAGAGCACCTTTATAGTCACCCAGTTACGTTGCAACATTTGATACACACAAGGTACTCCTCTGGTGTCAGTGAGTTGCATGATCTCATGGTCATAGGAACAAATACTTGACATGCAGAAAACTGTAGCAATAAACTGACACGATCATATGCTACGTTTATAGTTTGGGTCTTGTCCAGTAGATCTTTCTCCTAATTATGTGATCCCGTTATCAAATGACATCTGATGTCCATGGCTAGGAAACCTTAACCATCTTTGATCAACGAGCTAGTCTATTAGAGGCATACTAGGGACATGATGTTGTCTATGTATCCACACATGTATCCGAGTTTTCGATCAATACAATTCTAGCATGGATGATAAACGATTATCATGAACAAGGAAATATGATAATAACTAATTTATTATTGCCTTTAGGGCATATTTCCAACAACAGCTTCCCCCTTCACCAACCAAGGATAATCACAACAACAAGCTGCACGACACCAGCAACAAGGACTACAGTACAAGAAGACGAATCAGAAACACAACCAGCAACAAAAGCAAAAAGGGAAATAGACTCAACCAGTTGTTGTTGCTCAAGTGGAAACACCCACGGACATTGAGGCAATGCACAAGGAAGAGGAGTACCCCCGATGTTATCTACTACAATTGTGGGTCACCAGGACACCACAAATCCAGTTGTGAAGTGGATAGAAGTTATTTCATCTACAAGAGTACTGCACATGAGGTGATTGGCTTCCCTCTTAGAGAGAGATCACACCATGCTACAAAGTACATATGAAGTGTTACCACTAGACTTGGTTTCTATCATACTGATCTGCAAGCTAAGAAAGATGACAGGTTTAGTTCTCTCAAGAATACTGGTCTGGTCTATCTGGAATCTGGAGAGATCACTAAAGATGAGCTAGTTAGAGAATTTAGGATCATATACAAAACCTCATGTCCATGGTTGATCAGACAACTGGACAAATGGTCCTTCCTTATGAAGTTTGCCCCACACATCAAACTGGAGGATGTGGCCAAATATCCATGTTTTGGGCTGATTAAAGAAGGGCTCTCAGTTAATGTTTCTACTTGGGATGGAGATCTAGAAGCTTTTGCCGAGTTACAAGAGACCTAGATTCAATTGAGAGGGCTGCAACCTGGTTGGTGTGAGTGGGATACACTTGATCAAATTACATTTGCATTTGGTTTGTTGCTGGAGGTAGACTGGCAAGCAATGTTTAAGAGCTTTTTTGAGGTGGTTAGAGTCAATATTAGGTGCAGGGATATCACCAAGATTCCTCAAGAGAGACTATTTGGAATAGGGGCCAAACCATTCTAGATCCAGATCCTGGTAGAAGAGAAAGTGGAGGAGTGCTACTTCTCGAGCATGTGTTGGTTTCCGTGAAGAGGAACAGTTGATGCAACAAAGTAGATAAGTATTTCCCTCAGTTGTTGATAACCAAGGTATCAATCTAGTAGGAGATACAAGCAAGTCCCGAATAGATGTACCTACACAAAGAATCAAACACTTGCACCCAACACTATAAAGGTTTTTTTAATCCCTTCACGGTTACTTGCAAGGATGAGATCTGATAAAGATAGATAGGATAGATTGCTTGAACGGAAAGTAAAACAAAAGGTAAAAAATAATGCAGAAATTTATTTTTGGTATTTTTGGTTTTAGATCTGAAAGTATAAGATGGAAAATAGACCCGAGGGCCATATGTTTCACTAGAGGCTTCTCTCATGATGGCAAGTATTACGGTGGGTGAACAAATTATTGTCGAGAAATTGATAGAAAAGTGAATAATTATGAAGATATCCAAGGCAATGATTATGCATATAGGAATCACATCCGTTTCAAGTAGACCGAAACAATTCTGCATCTACTACTATTACTCCGCACATCGACTGACTCCTGCCTGCATCTAGAGTATTAAGTTCAAGAAGAACATAGTAACACATTAGGTAAGATGGCATGATGTAGAGGGATAAACTCAAGCAATATGTTGAAACCCCCATCTTTTTATCCTTGATGGCAACAATACAATACGTGCAACGCTACCCCTACTTTGTCACTGGGTGAGGACACCGCAAGATTGAACCCAAAACTAAGCACTTCTCCTATTGCAAGAATTACCAATCTATTTGGCCAAACCAAACCAATAACTCGAAGAGATTTGCAAAGATATGAAATCATGCATATAAGAATTCAGAAAAGACTCAAATAATATTCATAGATAATCTGAACATAAACCCACAATTCATCGGATCTCGACAAACACGCCGCAAAAGAGTATTACATCGGATAGATCTCCATGAAGATCATGAAGAACATGGTATTGAAGAGCAAAGAGAGAGAAGAAGCCATCTAGCTACTAGCTATGGACCCGAAGCTCTATGGTGAACTACTCACGCATCATCGGAGGGGCAATGGAGTTGATGTAGATGCCCTCCGTGATCGAATCCCCCTTCGGCAGATTACCAGAAAAGGCTTCAAGATTAGGTCTCTCGGAAACAGAGGCTTCTGGCGGCGGAAAAGTGTTTTCATGGCTCATTTTGATATACAGGAAATACTTATGAATTTATAGGCCGAATATTAGGGTTAGGAGAGCTGCCATGGGCCCACAAGCCTGGGGGGCGTGCCCTACTGTTGGAAATATGCCCTATGGGTATCTCCGAAAGTGTCTGTTGGGTTGGCACGAATCGAGACTGCGATTTGTCACTTCGTGTGACGGAGAGGTATCTTTAGGCCCACTCGGTAAGACATCATCATAATGAGCTCAATGTGACGAAGGATTTAGCCACAGGATGATGTATTACGTAACGAGTAAAGAGACTTGCCGGTAACAAGATTGAACAAGGTATAGTGATACCGATGGGCAAGTATGATACCGATAGACAAAGGGAATTGTATACGGGATTGATTTAATCCCCGATATCGTGGTTCATCCGATGAGATCATCGTGGAGCATGTGGGAGCCAACATGGGTATCCAGATCCCGCTGTTGGTTATTGACCGGAGAGGTGTCTCGGTCATGTCTACGTGTCTCCCGAACCCGTAGGGTCTACACACTTAAGGTGCGATGATGCTAGGGTTATAGGGAAATGGTATACGTTATTACCGAAGGTTGTTCGGAGTCTCAGATGAGCTCCCGAACGTCACGTGGAGCTCCGGAATGGTCCGGAGGTAAAGATTGATATATAGGAAGTCCTGTTTTGGTCACCAGAAAGTTTTCGGGCTCATCGGTAGTGTACCGGGAGTGCCGGGAGGGTACCGAGGACCCCCGGGAGGGGTGTGACGACCAAAGGACTTCGTCGGCCCTTAGAGGAGGTGTACCAGCCCTTATTGGGCTGGCCAAGACCTTCCGGAAGGGTCCATGCGGCTAGGGATAAGAGATAAGGCTAAAAAGGATTCAAAAGGAAGAGATCCACCTCCCTTGTGGGAGGTGGACTCCTCCCTTTGTTCGGCCGAACCACTCCTCCTTGGAGGAGGGGCCAAGGCAGACGTCCCTCTCCCTCCTCCTATATATACCCAAGGTTTTGGGCTGATTTGAGACAGACTTCTCTCTCTCTCTCTCTCTCGGCGCAACCCTACCCTTCCTCTTCCTCATTCTTCGTAGCGCTTGGCGAAGCCCTGCCAGAGTCCACGTAGCTCCACCGTCACCACGTCGTCGTGCTGCTGGAGCTCTCCCTCAACCTCTCCTTCCTCCTTGTTGGATCAAGGCACGGGAGACGTCATCGGGCTGTACGTGTGTTGAACGCGGAGGCGCCGTTATTCGGCGCTAAGATCGGAGTCCACCGCGATCTGAATCGCGACGAGTACGACTCCACTAACTGCGTTCTTGTAATGCTTCCCGCTTAGCGATCTTCAAAGGTATGAAGATTCAATCTCTCCTCACTCGTTGCTGGTTTCTCCATAGATAGATCTTGGTGACACGTAGGAAAATTTTGATTTACTACTACGTCTCCCAACAGTGGTATCAGAGCTAGGTCTATGCGTAGAATCTATGCACGAGTAGAACACAAAGCAGTTGTGGGCTTCGATCTTGTTAATTTTCTTACCACTACTAGTCTTATCTTGATTCAGCGGTATTGTGGGATGAAGCGGCCCGGACCAACTTTACACGCACGCTTACGTGAGACCGGTTCCACCGCCTGACATGCACTTGTTGCATAAGGTGGCTAGCGGGTGTTTGTCTCTTCCACCGTAGTCGGATTGGATTCGATGAAAAGGGTCCTTATGAAGGGTAAATAGAAATTGGCATATCATGTTGTGGTTTTGGCGTAGGTAAGAAACGTTCTTGCTAGAAACCTATACTAGCCACGTAAAAACTTGCAAGTACAAATTAGATGACGTCTAACTTATTTTTGCAGCATGTGCCTTGTGATGTGATATGACCAAAAGGATGTGATGTGATGCATTGTGATGTATGATATTGATCATGTTCTTGTAATATGATTCACGACTTGCATGTCGATGAGTATGACAACCGACAGGAGCCATAGGAGTTGTCTTATTTTATTGTATGACCTGCGTGTCAATCATAAATGCCATATAATTACTTTACTTTATTGCTAAACGTTAGCCATAGTAGTAGAAGTAATAGTTGGTGAGACAACTTCATGAAGACACAATGATGGAGATAATGATGATGGAGATCATGGTGTCGTGCCGGTGACAGTGATGATCATGGTGCCCCGAAGATGGAGATCAAAGGAGCAAGATGATATTGGCCATATCATGTCACTATATTGATTGCATGTGATGTTTATCATGTTTACATCTTATTTTCTTAGAACGACGGTAGTAAATAAGATGATCTCTCAATAAAATTTCAAGAAAGGTGTTCACCCTAACCGTGAACCGTTGCTAAGGATCGTTGTTCCGAAGCACCATGTGATGATCGGGTGTGATAGGTTCTAACGTTAGCATACAACGGGTGTAAGCCAGATTTACACACGCGAAACACTTAGGTTGACTTGATGAGCCTAGCATGTACAGACATTGCCTCGGAACATGGAAGACCGGAAGGTCGAACATCATATAGAAGATACGATCAACATGGAGATGTTCACCATGGATGACTAGTCCGTCTCACGTGATAATCGGACACGGGATATTTGACATGGATCATGTGTCACTTGGATGACTAGAGAGATGTCTATCTAAGTGGGACTTCATTAAATAATTTGATTATGTGAACTTAATTATCATGAACTTAGTCTAAAATTGTCTATACAATCTATATTGTAGATCCAATGGCCAACGCTAATGCCAACCTCAACTTCAAGGCGTTCCTAGAGAAAACTAAGCTGAAAGATGATGGAAGAAACTATGTGGACTGGGTCCGTAGATTGAGGATCATCCTCATAGCTTCCAAAAGATTGTATGTACTTGATGCACCGCTAGGTGACGCACCCGTTCTCTCAACAGAGCAAGACGTTGCGAACGCTTGGCATTCACGCTGCGATGATTACTCCCTTGTTCAGTGCGGCATGCTTTATAGTTTAGAATGTTGGGGAACGTTGCATGGGAAACAAAAAATTTCCTATGCACACGCAAGATCTATCCATGGTGATGAGCATCTACGAGAGGGAGAGTGGATCTATATACCCTTGTAGATCGCTAAGCGGGAAGCGTTAAGAAACGCGGTTGGTGTAGTCGAACGTCTTCGCGATCCAAATCGCCGAGCATCCCGCGAGCTCATCACGATCCGTCCTGCGATCCAATCACGATTCGGCCTGCGAACTCATCACGATCCGTCCCGCGATCTCATCACGATCCGTCCCGTGATCTCTTCACGTTCCGTCTCGCAATCTTGATCACGGTCCTTCCGATCTAGCGCCGAACGGACGGCACCTCCGCGTTCAGCACACGTACGGCTTGATGATGATCTCCGCCTTCTTGATCCAGCAAGAGGGAGAGGATAGGTAGAAGAGTTCTCTGGCAGCGTGACGGCGCTGCGGCGATGGTGGTGGAGCTATTCCGGCAGGGCTTCTCCTAAGCACTGCAGAAAACCGACTAGAGGAGAAACTATGCATTAGAGGAACGGGTAGCACGTGGCTGAAAATTCGGTGTCAAAATCCTAAAATCCTCTAGTATATATAGGAGGAGAGGAGGAGGAGGCTTGGCTGCCAAAAAGCCAGCCCTTGGGTCGGCCAAAGTGGGGAGGAGAGGAGGACTCCTCCTCCAATCCTAGTAGGACTAGGATTCCTCCTCTTTTTGGCCTTTTTCCACCTTTTTCCCTTTGAGATTTTTCTCCCAGCCGCATGGGCCTTGTGTGGGACTTACACCAGCCCACAAAAGGCTGGTATTTACCCTCCCACAGCCCATGAAGCCTCTTGGGTCGAAATACCCCTCCCGGTGGTCTCCCGGTACACTACCGGCACTCCCGGTACATTACCGATTAGCCCGAAACTTTTTCGGCGACCAAAATGGGACTTCCTATATATCAATCTTTACCTACGGACCATTACGGAGCTGCTCGTGACGTCCGGAATCTCATCCAGGACTCCAAACAACCTTCGGTCACCACCATACATAACTCTATACTACCGAAACGTCGCCAAACCTTAAGTGTGCAGACCCTGCGGGTTCGAGAACTATGTAGACATGACCGAGACACCTCTATGATAAATAACCAATATAGGGACCTGGATGACCATATTGGTTCCTACATATTCTACGAAGATCTTTATCGGTCGAACCTCTATGTCAAGGATTCAGTTAATCCCGTATGATGTTCCCTTTGTTCTTCGGTATGTTTACTTGCCCGAGATTCGATCGTCGGTATCTCCATACCTAGTTCAACCTCGTTACCGGCAAGTCTCTTTACTCGTTCCGTAATGCAAGATCCCATGACTAACACTTAGTCACATTGCTTGCAAGGCTTGTTGTGATGTTGTATTACCGAGTGGGCCCTGAGATACCTCTTCGTCACACAGAGTAACAAATCCCAGTCTTGATCCATGCCAACCCAACAGACACCCTCGGAGATACCTGTAGAGTACCTTTATAGTCACTCAGTTACGTTGCAACGTTTGATACACACAAGGCACTCCTCCGGTGTCAGTGAGTTGCATGATCTCATGGTCATAGGAATAGATACTTGACATGCAGAAAACAGTAGCATTAAACTGACACGATCATATGCTACGTTTGTAGTTTGGGTCTTGTACCTCCCACCATTCTCCTAATGATGTGATCCCGTTATCAAATGACATCTCATGTCAATGTCTAGGAAACCTTAACCATCTTTGATCAACGAGCTAGTCTATTAGAGGCATACTAGGGACATGGTTTTGTCTATGTATCCACACATGCATCTAAGTCTCCGATCAATACAATTATAGCATGGATAATAAACGATTATCATGAACAAGGAAATATGATAATAACTAATTTATTATTGCCTCTAGGGCATATTTAAACAGTCTCCCACTTGCACTAGAGTCAATAATCTAGTTCACATCACCATGTGATTTGCATTGTTACGAATCTAACACCCAATGAGTTCTGGGGCTCGATCATGCTTTGCATGTGAGAGAGGTCTTATAGTCAACGGGTCGGCAACATTCAGATCCATGTGTACTTTGCAAATTTCTATGTCAAACCGTAAACACTGCTACCACACTCCACTTGGTACTATTCAAAATGGCTGCTCCACTATACGTATCCAGATTGCTACTACGAGTCATCCGGATTGGTGTTAAAGCTTGCATCGACGTGACTCTTTACGATGAACTCTTTATCACCTCCATAATCGAGAAACATCTCCTTAGTCTTTTAGTTACTAAGGATAATCTTGACCGCTGTCCAGTGCTCCATTCCAGGATCACTTTGAAACCTTCCGGCCATACTTATGGCAAGGCTGACATCGGGTCTTGTGCACAGCATTGCATACATGATAGAGCCTATGGCTGAAGCATAGGGGATGACACTCATCTTTTCTCTATCTTCTGCAGTCACTGGGCATTGAGTCTTACTCAACTTTATACCTTACAAATTAGGTGAGAACTCTTTCTCTGACTGATCCATTTTGAACTCTTTCAAAATCTTGTCAAGGTATATACTCATTGAAAGTCTCATCAAGTATCTTGATCTATCTCTATAGATCTTGATGCTCAACAATTAGGTAGCTTTATCCAGGTCTTCCTTTGAAAAACTCTTTTCAAACAACCCTTTATGCTTTCCAGAAATTCTATATCATTTCCGATCAACAATATGTCAACCACATATGCTTATCAGAAACTCTACGGTGCTCCCACTCACTTTATTGGAAATACAAGTTTCTCGTAAACTTTGTATAGACTCAAATACTTTAATCACCTCATCAAAGTGTATATTCCAACTCCGAGATGCTTGCTTCAGTTCATAGAAGGATCACTGAAGCTTGCACACCTTTTAGCATCCTTAAGACTGACAAAACCTTCTGGTTGTATCACATACAACCTTTCCTCAAGAAAGGAAACGATGTTTTGGCATCCATCTGTCAGATTTCATAATTGAAAAATGCAGCAACTGCTAACATAATTCTAACAGACTTTAGCATCGCTACGAGAGAAAGTCTCGTCATAGTCAACTCCTTGAACTTTCCAGAAACTTCTTTGCAACAAGTCGAGCTTTATAAATGGTGACATTCACCATCAGCGTCTGTTTTTAATTTAAAGATCCATTTGTACTCAACGATCTGCCGTCCAACGAGCAAGTCTACCAAAGTCTATATTTGGTTTTCATATATGGATCCTTTCTCGGATTTCATTGCCTCTAACCATTTGTCGGAATTCGAGCCCATCATGCTTCTCCACAGCTCGTAGGTTCATTGTTGTCCAACAACATGACCTCCAAGACAGGGTTGTCGTACCGCTCAGGAGCAGTACACATCCTTGTCGACCTACGAGGTTCGATTATAACTTGATCCGAAGCTTCATGATCATCATCATTTACTTCCTCTTCAACTGACGTAGGTTCCACAGAAACATCTTTCTGCGCTGCGCTACTCTCTGGTTGAAACAAAGGTTCAACAACCTCATCAAGTTCTATCTTCCTCCCACGCAATTCTTTCGAGAGAAACTTTTTCTAGGGAAAGGACCCATTTTAGCAACAAACACTTTATGCTTGGATCTGAGATAGAAGGTTCACCCAACTGTTCTTAGGGTATTCTACGAAGATGCATTTGTCCGCTTTGGGTTCGATCTCATTAGGTCAAAATATTTTCCACACAAGCGTCGCAGCCCCAAACATCAAGAAATGACAGCTTAGGTTTCTATCAAACCATAATTCACACGGTGTCATCTCAATGGAATTAGATGGTGCCCTATTTAAAGTGAATGTAGTTGTCTCTAATGCACAACCCCAAAATTATAGTAGCAAAATGATAAGAGACACCATAACATGCACCATATCCAATAGAGCACGACTATGACATTCGGACATACCATCACACTATGGTGTTCCAGGTGGCGTGTGTTGTGAAACAACTTTCACATTGTCTAAAGTTGTATGCCAAACTCGTAACTCAGATATTCACCTCCACGATCATATCGCAGATATTTTTATCTTCTTGTCACGATGATCTTAAACTTCACTCTGAATTTGCTTGAACTTTTCAAACGATTCAGACTTGTGTTTCATTAAGTAAACATACACTATATCTACCTAAATCATTGGTCAAGGTAAGAAAATAACGATATCCACCGCACGCTACAAGACTCATTGGATTGCATACATCAACATGTATCATTTCCAATAAATCACTTGCCCGCTCCGTCAAACCAGAAAACGGGGTCCTTAGTCATCTTTGACCAAGAGGCATGGTTCGCATGTCTCAACCGATTCGAAATCGAAAGAGTCCAATGATCCATCAGAATGGAGTTTCTTCATGCGTTTTATACCAATATGACATTTAGCGGCAGTGCCACAAGTATGTGGTACTATCATTATTAACTTCGCATCTTTTGGCATCAATGTTATGAACATGTGTATTACTACGATCAAGATTCAACAAACTATTCTCACTGGGTGCATGACCATTGAAGGTATTATTCATGTAAACAGAATAACCATTATTCTCTAACTTAAATGAATAACCGTGTTGCAATAAACACGATCTAATCACATTCATGCTCAACGCAAAACATCAAATAACACTTATTTAGGTTTGTTACTAATCCCGAAGGTAGAGAGAGCATGCGATGTCGATCACATCAACCTTGGAAACACTTCCAACACACATCGTCACCTCACCCTTAGCTAGTTCTCCATTTATTCCGTAGCTTTTATTTCGAGTTACTAACATTTAGCAACCGAACCGGTATCCAATACCCAGGTGCTACTAGGAGTACTAGCAAGGTACACATCAATAGCACGTATATCAAATATACTTCTGTTGACATTGCCAGCCTTCTTATCTACCAAGTATCTAGGGTTGTTCCGCTTCAGCGACCGCTCTCCTCATAATCGAAGCACTTAGTCTCGGGTTTGAGTTCAACTTTGGGTTGCTTCACTGGAGCAGCAACTGACTTGCCATCCATGAAGTTTCCCTCCTTGCTCTTCTCGAAACAAGTGGTTTTACTAACCATCAACACTTGACGCTCCTTCTTGATTTCTACCTTCGCGGTGTCAAACATCGCGAACAGCTCAGGGATCATTATTTCTATCCCTGGCGTTTTATAGTTCATCACCAAGTTCTAGTAGCTTAGTGACAGTGACTTGGAGAACTATATCAATCACTATCTTATCTGGAATATCAACTCCCATTCGATTCAAGTGATTGTAGCACCCAGACAATCTGAGCACATGCTCAACGATTGAGCTATTCTCCTTCATCTTGCAGGCAAAGAATCTTGTTGGAGATCTCCTATCTTGCAACATGGGCACGAGCCTAAGATCCTAATTTCAGCTCTTAGAACATCTCATATGTTCTGTGACGTTCAAAACGTTTCGGAGCCTCAATTCTAAGTCGTAATGCATGACGCACTAAACTATCAAGTAGTCATCAGAACATGCCTGTCAGATGTTCACAACATCTACAAACGACGCTAGAGGGGTTGGCACACCGAGCGGTGCATGAAGGACATAAGCCTTCTGTGCAGCAATGAGGACAATCCTCAGATCATGGACCTAGTCCGCAATATTGCTACCAACATCTTTCAACTCTATTTCTCTAGGAACATATAAAAATTCAAGGGAGCTACAGCGCGAGCAAGTAATCTACAACATAATTTGCAAAGACACTATTGACTATGTTCATGATAATGAGTTCAATTAATCATATTACTTAAGAACCCCCACTTAAATTGACATCCCTCCAGTCATTTGAGTGATACATGATCCAAATTCATCAACTCAAGTCTGATCATCACGTGAGTTGAGGTGGATTCAATGGTGAACATCATCATGTTGATCATATCTACTATATGACTCAAGTTCGACCTTTCGGTATCTTGTGTTCCGAGGCCATGTCTGTACATGCTAGGCTTGTCAAGTTTAACCCGAGTGTTCTGCATGTGCAACACTGGCTTGCACCCATTGTATGTGAACGTAGAGTCTATCACACCAGATGATCACGTGGTGTCTCGACACGAAGAACTTTCACAACGGTGCACACTCAGGGAGAACACAATTTATCTTGAAATTAAGTGAGGGGTCACCTTATAATGCTACCGTCATCCTAAGCAAAACAAGGTGCATAAAAGGATTAACATCACATGCAAATCATAAGTGACATGATATGGCCATGAACTTGTGCTTTAGATCTCCATATTGAAAGCACCGGCATGATCTCCATCGTCACCGGCACGACACCATGATCTCCATCATCTTGATCTCCATCAACGTGTCGCCATCGGGATTGTCACGCCCTGCATGCTTCTACTACTATTGCTACCGTTTAGCAATAAAGTAAAGCATTACATAGTGCTTAACGATTGACACGCAGGTCATACAATAATTAAAGACAACCCTATGGCTCCTGCCGGTTGTCGTACTCATCGACATGCAAGTCATGATAATCTATACATCACATGATCATCTCATACATCACATATATCACATCATGTAATTGGCCATATCACATCACAACATATCCTGCAAAAACAAGTTAGACGTCCTCTAATTGTTGTTGCATGTTTTACGTGGCTGCTACGGGTTTCTAGCAAGAACGATTCTCATCTACGCAAAAACCACAACGGTGATACACTAGTTGCTTTTCAACATTCTCAAGGACCGCCTTTGTCGAATCCGATCCAACTAAGGTGAGAGAAACTGGCACCCGCAAGCCATCTATGCAACAAGTTGCGGTCGAGGGAACCGGTCTCTCGTAAGCGTACGAGTAATGTTGGTCCGGGCTGCTTCATCTCACAATACCGCTGAACCAATATCCGACCAAGGGAGGAAGCAATCTAAGCATCAACGCCCTCAAACCTTTTGAGTTCTACTCGAGATCTCATCTACACATAGACCTAGCTCTGATACCACTGTTGGGGAACGTTGCATGGGAAACAAAAAAATTCCTATGCACACGCAAGATCTATCCATGGTGATGAGCATCTACGAGAGGGAGAGTGGATCTATATACCCTTGTAGATCGCTAAGCGGGAAGCATTAAGAAACGCGGTTGGTGTAGTCGAACGTCTTCGCGATCCAAATCGCCGAGCATCCCGCGATCTCATCACGATCTGTCCTGCGATCCAATCACGATTCGTCCTGCGAACTCATAACGATCCATCCCACGATCTCATCATGATCCGTCCCGTGATCTCTTCAGGTTCCGTCTCGCAATCTTGGTCACGGTCCTTCCGATCTAGCGCCGAACGGACGGCACCTCCGCGTTCAGCACACGTACGGCTTGATGATGATCTCCGCCTTCTTGATCCAGCAAGAGGGAGCGGATAGGTAGAAGAGTTCTCTGGCAGTGTGACGTCGCTGCGGCGATGGAGGTGGAGCTATTCCGGCAGGGCTTCTCCTAAGCACTGCAGAAAACCGATCTAGAGGAGAAACTATGCACTAGAGGAACGGGTAGCACGTGGCTGAAAATTCTGTGTCAAAATCCTAAAATCCTCTAGTATATATAGGAGGAGAGGAGGAGGAGGCTTGGCTGCCAAAAAGCCAGCCCTTGGGTCGGCCAAAGTGGGGAGGAGAGGAGGACTCCTCCTCCAATCCTAGTAGGACTAGGATTCCTCCTTTTTTTGGCCTTTTTCCACCTTTTTCCCTTTGGGCTTTTTCTCCCAGACGCATGGGCCTTTTGTGGGACTTACACCAGCCCACAAAAGGCTGGTATTTACCCTCCCATAGCCCATGAAGCCTATTGGGTCGAAATACCCCTCCCGGTGGTCTCCCGGTACACTACCGGCACTCCCGGTACATTACCGATTAGCCCGAAACTTTTTCGGCGACCAAAATGGGACTTCCTATATATCAATCTTTACCTACGGACCATTACAGAGCTGCTCGTGACGTCCGGAATCTCATCCAGGACTCCAAACAACCTTCGGTCACCACCATACATAACTCTATACTACCGAAACGTCGCCAAACCTTAAGTGTGCAGACCCTGCGGGTTCGAGAACTATGTAGACATGACCAAGACACCTCTACGATAAATAACCAATAGAGGGACCTGGATGACCATATTGGTTCCTACATATTCTCCGAAGATCTTTATCGGTCGAACCTCTATGTCAAGGATTCAGTTAATCCTGTATGATGTTCCCTTTGTTCTTCGGTATGTTTACTTGCCCGAGATTCGATCGTCGGTATCTCCATACCTAGTTCAACCTCGTTACCGGCAAGTCTCTTTACTCGTTCCGTAATGCAATATCCCATGACTAACACTTAGTCACATTGCTTGCAAGGCTTATTGTGATGTTGTATTACCGAGTGGGCCCTGAGATACCTCTTCGTCACACAGAGTAACAAATCCCAGTCTTGATCCATGCCAACCCAACAGACACCCTCGGAGATACCTGTAGAGTACCTTTATAGTCACTCAGTTACGTTGCAACGTTTGATACACACAAGGCACTCCTCCGGTGTCAGTGAGTTGCATGATCTCATGGTCATAGGAATAGATACTTGACATGCAGAAAACAGTAGCATTAAACTGACACGAGCATATGCTACGTTTGTAGTTTGGGTCTTGTCCCTCCCACCATTCTCCTAATGATGTGATCCCGTTATCAAATGACATCTCATGTCAATGTCTAGGAAACCTTAACCATCTTTGATCAACGAGCTAGTCTATTAGAGGCATACTAGGGACATGGTTTTCTCTATGTATCCACACATGCATCTAAGTCTCCGATCAATACAATTATAGCATGGATAATAAACGATTATCATGAACAAGGAAATATGATAATAACTACTTTATTATTGCCTCTAGGGAATATTTCCAACATAGAACCGGGGCTCCAAAAGCGTTTTGAGCAACACGGAGCAGATGAGATGTTCCAAGAGCTGAAACTGGTTTTCCAAGCTCATGCCCGGGTCGAGAGATATGACGTCTCCGACAAGTTCTTCAGCTCTAAGATGGAGGAGAACAGTTCTGTCAGTGAGCACATCCTCAAGATGTCTGGGCTACACAACCGCTTGACTCAACTAGGAGTTAATCTCCTGAATGACTCGGTCATTGATAGAATCCTCCAGTCGCTTCCACCTAGCTACAAGAGCTTTGTGATGAACTACAACATGCAAGGGATGGAGAAGTTCATTCCTGAGTTGTACTCGATGCTGGAATCAGCGGAGGTCAAGATCAAAAAGGAGCATCAAGTGTTGATGGTAAATAAGACCACTGGTTTCAAGAAAGGCAAGGGTAAGAAGAACTTCAAGAGGGACAGCAAAGCTGTTGCCGGGCCCGGTAAGCAAGTTGCCGGGAAGAAGAACAAGAATGGACCCAAGCCTGAGACTGAGTGCTTTTATTACAAGGGTACCGGTCACTGGAAGCGGAACTGCCCCAAGTACTTAGCGGATAAGTAGGCCGGCAACGTTAAAGGTATATGTGGTATACTTGTTATTGATGTGTACCTAACCAACGCTCGTAGTAGCTCCTGGGTATTTGATACCGGTGCAGTTGCTCACATTTGTAACTCCAAGCAGGAGCTGCGGAATAAGCGGAGCCTGGTGAAGGACGAGGTGACGATGCGCGTCGGGAATGGTTCCAAGGTCGATGTGATCGCCGTCGGCACGCTACCTCTGCATCTACCTTCGGGATTAGTTTTAAACCTTAATAATTGTTATTTAGTACCAGCTTTGAGCATGAACATTGTATCTGGATCTCGCTTGATCCGAGATGGGTACTCATTTAAATCAGAGAATAATGGTTGTTCTATTTATATGAGAGAAATGTTTTATGGTCATGCCCCGCTGGTCAATGGTTTATTTTTGATGAATCTCGAACGTGATGTTACACATGTCCATAGTGAGAGTACCAAAAAGTGTAAGGTTGATACCGATAGTCCCACTTACATGTGGCACTGCCGCCTTGGTCATATTGGTGTCAAACGCATGAAGAAGCTCCACGCTGATGGACTTTTGGAGTCTCTTGATTTTGAATCATTTGACACGTGCGAACCATGCTTCATAGGCAAGATGACCAAGACTCCATTCTCCGGAACAATGAAGCGAGCAACTAACTTGTTGGAAATAATACATACCGATGTATGCGGTCCAATGAGCGTCGAGGCTCGTGGTGGCTACCGTTATGTTCTCACCTTCACTAATGACTTGAGCAGATATGGGTATGTCTACTTAATGAAACACAAATCTGAAACCTTTGAAAGGTTCAAGGAATTTCAGAGTGATGTAGAGAATCAACGTGACGGGAAAATAAAGTGCCTATGATTTGATCGTTGTGGAGAATATTTAAGTCACGAGTTTGGCACGCACCTAAGGAAATGTGGAATTGTTTCACAACTCATGCCGCCTGGCACACCTCAGCGAAATGGTGTGTCTGAACGTCGTAATCACACTCTATTGGATATGGTGCGATCTATGATGTGTCTTACCGACTTACCGCTATCATTTTGGGGATATGCATTAGAGACTATCGCATTCACTTTAAATAGGGCACCGTCAAAATCCGTTGAGACGACACCGTATGAATTATGGTTTGGAAAGAAACCTAAGCTGTCATTTCTAAAAGTTTGGGGATGTGATGCTTATGTGAAGAAACTTCAACCTGAGAAGCTCGAACCCAAAGTGGAAAAGTGCATCTTCATAGGATATCCCAAAAATATTATTGGGTATACCTTATACCTAAGATCCGAAGGCAAAGTCTTTGTTGCTAAGAATGGATCCTTTCTCGAGAAAGAGTTTCTCTCGAAAGAAGTAAGTGGGAGGAAAATAGAACTTGATGACGTAATTGTACCTCCGCTTGAACTGGAGAGTAGCGCAGCACAGGAAGTTGTTTCTGTGGGACCTACACCGGCTAGAGAGGAAGTTAATGATGATGATCATGAAACTTCAGATCAAGTTACTATTGAACGTCGAAGGTCCACTAGGACACGTTCCGCACCAGAGTGGTACGGCAACCCTGTCCTGGAGATCATGTTGTTAGACAACGGTGAACCTTCGAACTATGAAGAAGCGATGGCGGGCCCGGATTCCAACAAATGGCTTGAAGCCATGAAATCCGAGATAGGATCCATGTATGAGAACAAAGTGTGGACTTTGGTGGACTTGCCTGATGATAAGCGAGCCATTGAAAATAAATGGATCTTTAAGAAGAAGACTGACGCGGATGGTAATGTGACCGTCTATAAGGCTTGGCTTGTCGCTAAGGGTTATCGACAAGTTGAAGGACTTGACTACGATGAGACTTTATCACTCGTAGCGATGCTAAAGTCTGTCTAAATCATGTTAGCACTTGCCGCATTTTATGATTATCAGATCTGGCAAATGGACGTCAAAACGGCATTCCTTAATGGCTTCCTTAAGGAAGAACTGTATATGATGCAGCCGAAAGGTTTTGTTGTTCCTAAAGATGCTAACAAAGTATGCAAGCTCCAGCGCTCCATCTATGGGCTGGTGCAAGCATCTCGGAGTTGGAACATTCGCTTTAATGAGGTGATTAAAGCATTTGGGTTTGTACATGTTTATGGAGAACCCTGTATTTACAAGAAAGTGAGTGGGAGCTCTGTAGCATTTCTCATATTATATGTGGATGACATACTGATAATGGGAAATGATATAGAACTTTTGGAAAGTGTAAAGGCCTACTTGAATAAATGTTTTCAATGAAGGACCTTGGAGAAGCTGCTTACATATTAGGTATTAAGATCTATAGAGATAGATCGAGACGCCTCATAGGTCTTTCACAAAGCACATACCTTGAAAAGATATTGAAGAAGTTCAATATGGATCAGTCCAAGAATGGGTTCTTGCCTGTGTTACAAGGTGTGAGATTGAGTACGACTCAATGCCCGACTACGGCAAAGGATAGAGAAGAGATGAGTGTCATCATCCCCTATGCTTCAGCCATAGGCTCTATTATGTATGCCATGTTGTGTACCAGACCCGATGTGAACCTTGCCATAAGTTTGGTAGGGAGGTACCAAAGTGATCCCGGAGCGGAACACTGGACAGCGGTCAAGAATATCCTAAAGTACCTGAAAAGGACAAAGGACATGTTTCTCGTATATGGAGGTGTCGAAGAGCTCGTCGTAAAGGGTTACATCGATGCTAGCTTCGACACAGATCCGGACGACTCCAAGTTGCAAAGTAGATACGTGTATATTTTGAACGGAGGGGCAGTCAGCTGGTGCAGCAGCAAGCAAAGCGTCGTGGAGGCATCTACATGTGAAGAGGAGTACATAGCTGCTTCGGAAGAAGCAAAGGAAGGAGTCTGGATGAAGGAGTTCATCACCGACCTAGGAGTAATTCCAAGTGCGTCGGGCCCGACGACTCTATTCTATGACAAAACTGGAGCTATTGCCCTTGCGAAGGAGCCCAGGTTTCACAAGAAGACAAGACACATCAAGCGCCGCTTCAACTCCATCCGTGATTACATTCAGGAGGGAGATATAAATATTTGTAAAGTGCATACGGATCTGAATGTCGCAGATCCGTTGACTAAACCTCTCTCACGAGCAAAACATGATCAACACCAGAATGCTATGGGTGTTCGATTCATCACAATGTAACTAGATTATTGACTCTAGTGCAAGTGGGAGGCTGTTGGAAATGTGCCCTAGAGGCAATAATAACATGGTTATTATTGTATTTCCTTGTTCATGATAATTGTCTATTGTTCATGCTATAATTGTGTTAACCAGAAACCATAATACTGTAGGGGAACGCGACAGAAAACAAAAATTTCGGTATAGCGAGCACGCCCAGGACCACTATGGAGAATGCATACAAGGTTTGATCTGATCCGTACTGACTCGTAGCGCAGCGGAAGAAGAGTCGGTGGAGATCGTTGGTGCAGATCCCCGCAGCTAGGATTTACAACCTCCCAACCGCGAGGATGTACTCCCTCGTCGGACAGCCCTTCGGGAGGCGGTCGGACAGTCCCCCGGACGATGTCGCGGACAGCCCTTCGGGAGGACCCTCGAAACTCGAACGGAGACTCGGACGGCCCTTCGGGAGGACTCTCGAAACTCGACCCGAGACTCGGACAGCCCTTCGGGAGGACACTCGAACAGCCCCTCGGGCAAAAGATCAAAACTACGAACTCTCTATGGGGTTGCACACATACGGTGTCATCTATCCGGCAGGGCTTCGCCGTCCAGAACTAGTTCCTGCCGGAACCCAGACAGCCTTTCGGCTCTACGAAAAACTCTTTTCGTGGGAGGGAGAGAGAGAGCTTGCAAAGCAAAGCATGTGTATGAGAGCAAAGGATGAGTGTGGAGAGTGCATCTCCACCTCTATTTATAGGAAAACCCAAGGGGTAGGGTGGCACTTGAAATACCCAAAATGCCCATGAGGTGAGCACACCACAAGGGCATAAAGGGAAAGCCTCCAAATAGTGTTGCCTGCATCACCATGCCTGCATCACCATGCCTGCATCACCATGCCTGCATCATCCCCTAATAGTATTTCCACTATTCACAATAGTGTTTCCACTATTTTACAATAGTGTTTCCACTATACATATATAGTGTTTCCACTATTTATATATATAGTGTTTCTACTATTCAAAATAGTGTTTTCACTATTCACGAAGACATTTTTCTGCGTCCGTTAAATCCCAAATTATTTCTGTGTGCCTAGAATAATTCCAGTACCCACTAAAACAATTTTGGACGCGTTCCGAAACAATTCCGGAACAATGTTTTTCTTCAGCGAAAAGCTACCATAGCGGTTCCGGCGGCTCCGGAACACTTCCGGTTTTTTCCTCCGAAAAATCCCAGAAGTCCCCAGAATCATTCTGGCACCCTCCAAGAATTTCCAGACGTGTGCCGAAACCATTTTGACTTAATGGTATACTCCGAAACAACTTTTCGGTTTTACCGGAACTATTCCAATGTTCTCTCTCCGGAACTCTTCCGTTGTCTCCGAAACTTTTTCGGTGATTTTCTCTCAGACTCCCTGTCTAGTATTCAGCAGATAGATGACCCTTAAGCGTGTGACCCTATAGGTTCGGTGAAGTATAGACATGACCCGGAACACCTTCCGATCAATGATCAGCATCGGAGCCGTGGACACCCATATCGATCCCTATACCCACACGAATAAATATTCGAGTGAACCTCCAGTTGCCGTGAGCTATTCCTGTTGCTTCGCGATATGTTACAATTACCCGAGGTGAGAAACATCGGCATCCTCGTGGATCAACACTTGTCCACAATGCCAGTTACCTCGTTGCCGGTATTGTTCTCTTTTCTCGTTCCCATGTTTTGGCATCCCCATGATCAAATCACAAAGTGTCTGGCCAGACGATGATGGATACCGTAACACCGAGAGGGCCCAGAGATATCTCTCCATCACCGAAGGAGCAAATCCCAATCTTGAGCTATCAAGTTACTTGACATACTTTTCCATGAACCCGTAAGCCGCCGTAATAGCCACCCATTTACGGATGACGTTTAACAAACCCCAAAGTTCATGAAGCAAGCATGAAGAAACTCGATACTCGCATGGTCTAAGGAATTATGCAAACATTAACTTCTCTGTGTTATTAACCATAAACTTATGACGAATGTATCTCATAGCATAACATCAATTTGGATCGATTCAACACAAGTGTTCTACCAACATCGTGCCCTCAAAATTGCCGGCATGGCCATGCCCATGATCAGGAAAACAGGATCATCATGCAATACTTGAGCCAGTCTTAGAGGCAAGACTAGGAATACAATTTACCATTTATTATACCACACGTGCACATGAGTTTCCCTCCAAGCCTCGTTTTATTTGCAGACTCGAGAATCATTGCAGTTATAGCATGGATCATAAACATTCATTACAAACTTGGAGATACAAAAGTAACTGATATTACTGCCTCTAGGGCATATCTCCTACAAATACATGTGTGAATACATAGACTGCAACATGTTCCTAGTAAGCCTCTAGATCAACAGATGGTCACGGTTTCATGACCATGGACATTGGATGTCATTGATAACGGGATCACATCATTAGGAGAATGATGTGATGGACAAGACCCAATCCTAAGCATAGCACAAGATCGTGTAGTTTGTCTGCTAAAGCTTTTCAATGTCAAGTATCGTTTCCTTAGACCATGAGATTGTGCAACTCCCGGATACCTTAGGAATGCTTTCGGTGTGCCAAGCGTCACAACGTAACTAGGTGGCTATAAAGGTGCACTATGGGTATCTCTGAAAGTGTTCGTTGGGTTGGCACGAATCGAGACTGGGATTTGTCACTCCGTGTGATGGAGAGGTATCTCTGGACCCACTCGGTAAGACATCATCATAATGATCTCAATGTGACTAAGGAGTTAGCCACGGGATGATGTATTACAGAACGAGTAAAGAGACTTGCCGGTAACGAGATTGAACAAGGTATAGAGATACCGACGATCGAATCTCGGGCAAGTATCATACTGATAGACAAAAGGAATTGTATACGAGATTGATTGAATCCCCGATATCGTGGTTCATCCGATGAGATCATCGTGGAGCATGTCGGATCCAACATGGGTATCCAGATCCCGCTGTTGGTCATTAACGGGAGAGGTGTCTCGGTCATATCTACGTGTCTCCCGAACCCGTAGGGTCTACACACTTAAGGTTCGATGACGCTAGGGTTATAGGGAAATGGTATACATGATTACCGAAGGTTTTTCGGAGTCCCGGATGAGATCTCGGACGTCACGAGGAGCTCCAAAATGGTCCGGAGGTAAAAATTGATATATAGGAAGTCCTGTTTTGGTCACGAAAAAGTTTTCGGGCTCATCGGTAGTGTACCGGGAGTGCCGGGAGGGTGCCGGAGGACCCCCGGGAGGGGTGTGACGACCAAAGGACTTCGTGGGCCCTTAAAGGAGGTGTGCCATCCCTTATTGGGCTGGCCAAGACCTTCCGGAAGGGCCCATGCGGCTAGGGATAAGAGATAAGGCTGAAAAGGATTCAAAAGCAAGAGATCCACCTCCCTTGTGGGAGGTGGACTACTCCCTAGGTTCGGCCGAACCTCTCCTCCTTGGAGGAGGGGCCAAGGCAGCTCTCCCTCTCCCTCCTCCTATATATACCCAAGGTTTTGGGCTGATTTGAGACACGACTTCTCTCTCTCTCGGCACAGCCCTACCCTTCCTCTTCCTCGTTCTCCGTAGCGCTTAGTGAAGCCCTGCCAGAGTCCACGTAGCTCCACCGTCACCACTCCGTCGTGCTACCGGAGCTCTCCCTCAACCTCTCCTTCCTCCTTGCTGGATCAAGGCGCGGGAGATGTCATCGGGCTGTACGTGTGTTGAACGCGGAGGCACCATTGTTCGGCGCTAAGATCGGAGTCCACCGCGATCTGAATCGCTACGAGTACGACTCCACCAATCGTGTGCTTGTAACGCTTCCGCTTAGCAATCTTCAAAGGTATGCAGATGCAATCTCTCCTCACTCATTGCTGGTTTCTGCATAGATAGATCTTGGTGACACGTAGGAAAATTTCTATTTACTACTACGTCTCCCAACACCTACCCCCCTGGGCGCGCCCCTAGGGCTTGTGGCCCCATGGTGGCTCTCCCGACTTCATCTCCAAGTCTCCTGGTTTGCTTCTGGTCCAATAAAAATTATTCCGAAGATTTTATTCCGTTTGGACTCCGTTTAATATTCCTTATCTACAATTCTCAAAAACAAGGAAAAACAAAAACTGGCACTAGGCTCTAGATTAATAGGTTAGTCCCAAAATAATATAAAATAGCATATTAATGCATATAAAACATCCAAAACAGATAATATAATAGCATGGAACAATCAAAAATTATAGATACATTGGAGACATATCAGCATCCCCAAGCTTAATTCCTGCTCGTCCTCGAGTAGGTAAATGATAAAAACAGAATTTTTGATGTGGAATGCTACCTAACATATTTATCCATGTAATATTCTTTATTGTGGCATGGATATTCAGATCCGTAAGATTCAAAACAATAGTCTAATATTGACATAAAAACAGTAATACTTCGAGCACACCAACAAGGCAGTCATGTCCTTTTGAAATAACATGGCCCTATAAAGTTATCCCTACAAAATCATATGGTCTAGCTATGCTCCATCTTCCCCACACAAAGTATCTAAATCATGCACAACCCCGATGAACAAGTCAAGCAATTGTTTCACACTTTTGGTGTTCTCAAACCTTTTCAACTCTCACACAATATATGAGCGTGAGCCATGGATATAGCACTATAGGCGGAATAGAATATGGAGGAGGTGCAAGGGAAAAGGGAGAAGATAGTCTCACATCAACTTGGTGTGTCAACGGGTTATGGAGATGCCCATCGATAGATATCAATGTGAGTGAGTAGGGATTGCCATGCAACAAATGCACTTAGAGCTATAAGTGTATGAAATCCCAAAAAGAAAACTAAGTGGTCATGCAAGATGAATATCCACTAGTTATATGAAAGTGACAAAATAGGAGACTCTGTATCATGAAGATCATGGTGCTATTTTGAAGCACAAGTGTGGAAAAGGATAGTAGCAATTCTCCCTTCTCTCTTTCTCTCATTATATATTTATTTATTTATTTATTTTGGTGGGCATCTTTGGACTCTTTTAATTTTTTGTAATTTCCGGATACTCGTCCCAACTTGTGAGGGAGTCATGGCTTCCATCATCCTTTTATCTCACGATACAATGATCTATTAATGAAAATCATCACACTTTTATTTACTTATAACCCAAAAAGAAAATTACAACTCGATACCTAGAACAAAGTATGACTCTATATGCAAGATGAAGTGATGGTGCATGTCATGAAAAACTAAATGGTGGAAATCGCATGGAAATATATCTTGGAATGGCTATGGAAATGCCATAATAGGTAGATATGGTGGCTGTTTTGAGGAAAATATATGGTGGCTGTTTTGAGGAAGGAGGGTTTGATGTACCGGCGAAAGTTGCGCGGTACTAGAGAGGTTAGCAAAGGTGGAAGGGTGAGAATGCGTATAATCCATGGACTCAACATTAGTCATAAAGAACTCACATACTTATTGAAAAAATCTATTAGTTATAAAACAAAGCATTAGACACATGCTCCTAGGGGAGAGGTTGGTAGGAGTTAACCATCGCGCGCTCCCGACCCTCACACAAAGGTTGACAATCATTAAACAAATCATGCTCCGACTTCGTTACATAACGGTTCACCATACATGCATGCTACGGGAATCACAAACTTTAACACAAGTATATCTTACAATTCACAAATACTCAATAGCATGACTATCATATTACCATCTCTATTATCTCAAAACTGTATGCAAGGAATCAACCTTCTCATAGTATTCAATGCACTTAATATGAAAGTTTTTACTATATCCCTGTTGGATCCCATTATATTAGGACTAAATTCATAACCTAAATAAATTACCATGATGTTTTAAGAAAATATCAAAATAATATAAGTGAGTTACTAGAGTTCAATAATTTCTATAAAATATAACACCACCATGCTCTACAAAGATATAAGTGAAGCACTAGAGCAACATTGCATTGCTCAAAAGATATAAGTGAAGCACATAGAGTATTCTAATAAATTCATGATTCAGCGTGTATCTCTCAAGATATGTGTGAATCAAGTATTATTTTGGTAAACTAAAAAGAAAAGACTCATATTATACAAGATGCTCCAAGCAAAACACATATCATCTGGTGAATAAAAATATAGCCTCAAGTAAATTTATCGATGGATTGAAGACGAAAGAGGGTATGCCTTACGGGGCATCCCCAAGCTTAGGATTTTTGGTATCCTTGAATATGTCTTGGGGTGCCTTGGGCGTCCCCAAGCTTAGGCTCTTGCTACTCCTTATTCTATAGTCCATCAAATCTTCACCCAAAACTTGAAAATTTCACAACACAAAACTCAACAGAAAACTCATGAGATCGGTTAGTATAAAAAATCACCACTTTAGGTACTGTTGTGAACTCATTCTTTATTTATATTTGTGTAATACCTACTTTATTCTAACTTCTCCATGGTTCATACCCCCCGATACAACTCATAGATACATCAAAATAAGCAAACAACACAAAGAAAGCAGAAACTGTCAAAAACAGAACTGTCTGTAGAAATCTGTAGGCTTCGAATAATTAGAAAACTATAAAAATTAGAAAAAATTAGGAAAATCAGGTAAATTTTTATAAAAATCTTTTGTAAAAATTGCATATCAAAATAATGTTCCAGTGAATTTATAAAATTCTTGTACTGAGTGCAAAAGTTTCTGTTTTTCAGCAAAATCAAATCAACAAACACCATAGATCATCCCAAAGGTCTTACTTGGATCAAACACTAATTTAAACAAGAAAACAAAATTATTACAGAATTCATAATTTGTAAAACACACCAAAACAGAAACAAAAAACATAAAGAAAAAATAAAATTGGGTTGTCTCCCAACAAGCGCTATTGTTTAACGCCCCTAGCTAGGCATAACGATTTCAATGATGCTCACATAAAAAGTAGTAGTTGAGATATGCAAAATAGCATCATTAATAGCATTAAAACACGTTTAAATCTAACCCACTTCCTATGCATAGGTATTTTGCGAGCAAACAATTTATGGGAACAAGAATTAACTAGCATAGGAAGGCAAAACAAGCATAACTTCAAAACTTGATATTATTGCAATTCCTACAAGCATACATTCCTCCCTCATAATAAATTTCTTTATAATCATGAAGGAATTCAACAATATAAATATCTTCATATACAATTTTCTCTTCATGATCCACATGCATGCAAAGTTGATACTCTTCCAAAATAGTGGGATTATCATTAACTAAAGTCATGACCTCTCCAAACCCACTTTTATCAAAAAATCCATAAGATTGAACACTCTACAAAATAGTGGGATCAATAATGCCTAAAGTTGACACTCTTCCAAACCCACTTTCAATATCATATTCATCATGAGTATTAAATAAATTATCAAGATCATAAGAAGCATTATCACCCCAATCATGACCATTGCAATAAGTAGTGCTCATGGCAAACTCATCAAATATAGCATCCCCAAGCTTGTAGTTTTGCATATCATTAACATAACTGACATTAATAAAATTTATAACAATATCATTGCAATCGTGCTTTTCATTCAAGAAAACATCGTGAATCACTTCATCACAATTTTCAGATTCACAAATATCAAGCAAAACTTCATAGAGATAATCAATTACACTCAACTCACTAGCAATTGGTTCGTCATAATTTAGTCTTTTGAAAAGATTAGCAAGTGGATGAGGATCCATAACAATAGATTTTTAGCAAGCGAAGATGCAAGCAAATGGGAAGCACATGGCAACACAAGCAAACAAAAGAGATCCGGCGAGAAAAAGGTTCACAACAAAGAGGGAGAATAAAACGGCAAATTGGTGAAGTGGGGGAGAGGAAAACAAGACGCAAAAGGCAAATAAGGTAAATGCAAGATATGACTTTGTGATGGGTACTTGGTAGGCTTGATGTAGATCTCTCCAGCAACCAAACCAGAAATTGGCAAGTTGACGAGAGAGTTCTTATCTTGACATGCTATGTATCTCCCCGGCAATGACGCGAGAAATCCTTCTTGCTACTTCTCGAGCATGCGTTGGTTTTTGTGATGAGGAACAGTTGATGCAGCAAAGTAGATAAGTATTTCCCTCGGTTGTTGAGAACCAAGGTATCAATCCATTAGGAGATACAATCAAGTCCCCGATAGATGTACCTACACAAAGAATCAAACACTTGCACCCAACGCTATAAAGGGGTTGTCAATCCCTTCACGGTTACTTGCAAGGATGAGATCTGATAAAGATAGATAGGATAGATTGCTTGAAAGGAAAGTACAACAAAAGGTAAACATAATGCAGCAACGTATTTTTGGTATTTTTGGTTTTAGATCTGAAAGTATAAGATGTAAAATAGACCCGGGGCCCACAGGTTTCACTAGAGGCTTCTCTCATGATGGAAGTATTACGATGGGTGAACAAATTATTGTCGAGCAATTGATAGAAAAGTGAATAATAATGAAGATATCCAAGGCAATGATTATGCATATAGGCATCACATCTGTGTCAAGTAGACCGAAACGATTCTGCATGTACTACTATTACTCCACACATCGACCGACTCCTGCCTGCATCTAGAGTATTAAGTTAATGAAGAACATAGAATGCATTAGGTAAGATGACATGATGTAGAGGGATAAACTCAAGCAATATGATGAAAACCCCATCTTTTTATCCTTGATGGCAACAATACAATACGTGCCTCGCTACCCCTACTTCATCACTGGGTGAGGACATCGCAAGATTGAACCCAAAACTAAGCACTTCTCCTATTGCAAGAATTACCAATCTAGTTGGCCAAACCAAACCAATAACTCGAAGAGACTTGCAAAGATATTAAATCATGCATATAAGAATTCAGAAAAGACTCAAATAATATTCATAGATAATCTGAACATAAACCCACAATTCATCGGATCTCGACAAACACACCGCAAAAGAGTATTACATCGGATAGATCTCCATGAAGATCATGAAGAACATGGTATTGAAGAGCAAAGAGAGAGAAGAAGTCATCTAGCTACTAGCTATGGACCTGAAGGTATGTGGTGAAATACTCACGCATCATCGGAGGGGCAATGAAGTTGATGTAGATGCCATCCCTGATCGAATCCCCCTCCAGCAAATTACCGGAAAAGGCTCCAAGATTGGATCTCTCAGGAACGGAGGCTTTTGGCGGGGGAAAAGTGTTTTTGTGGCTCGTTTTAATATATAGGGAATATTTGTGAATTTATAGGCCGAAGGTTAGGGTTAGGAGAGCTGCCGTGGGCCCACAAGCCTGGGGTCGCGCCCTACCCCCCTAGGCGTGCCCCTAGGGCGTGTGGCCCCACGGTGGCTCTCCCGACTTCATCTCCAAGTCTCCTGGTTTGCTTCTGGTCCAAGAAAAATTATTCCGAAGATTTTATTCTGTTTGGACTCCATTTAATATTCCTTATCTGCAATTCTCAAAAACAAGGAAAAACAGAAACTGGCACTAGGCTCTAGATTAATAGGTTAGTCCCAAAAAGATATAAAATAGCATATTAATGCATATAAAACATCCAAAATAGATAATATAATAGCATGGAACAATCAAAATTATAGATACGTTGGAGACCTATCAAAGAGCAGCTGAACAAATCCCTTTATGAGGTCAAGAAGGACATCCTTGCATGGATGTACATATCTGACTCAGATAAGGACATATGCTTTGACCTGCTTCAACAGATGGAACTGATTGATGACATGAAACAAGGGCAAGGGTATGACTATGACCTGGCTAAGGAACTTCCTCCCTAACTACAAACAGAGTGCGGAAAGGTTGCAAAGAAATGCCCAGAAGAAGAAGATAATGATGGTGCTCATAAAAGACAAAAGCAATGGGGGCTTGTCCCAACCACAAGATTCAACAACAAATTTAATGGAAGAGGCATGACCATGGTGGAAATTTCTCAGGAAGCCCAGAAGGTGAAGAACTTGGAGGTGCCTAGAAAATTTCATTCCAAAATCCAAGGTATAATTAAAAAAAATTCATGAATTCCCTGTTGATAATTTGGTAGGTATGGCAAGTGACATAGGAGTTGACATTGAATCTAATGTGGAGAGACACACACCAAAGGATGTAGGCCGGAGTGTCAATCCAGCAATGCAACATTTCCCTAGTCCACTCGATCACTATGAAGATCTTAATTCTAATAATTTGCCTCCCCCCTAGTCCAATAGTTGAGGTTACTTCTGTTAGCTCCTCTCCACATACACCTGAGCATTTGCAGGATGTCTATGAAGGTATTATGAGGTCTAGGAGGACTATGACACGTAGACATAAGCAGGCCAAGCACCCAAGGAAAATGATTTTACAATGAATACACTTTTTTGGAATATCAGGGGGATTAATGCCCCTGGTAGGAAGCAAAACCTGATAGAGCTTCTTAGTAAGACTAAACCTGCTGTGATTGGGCTCTTAGAAACCAAGGAAATCTCAGACTCCTTCCTGAAATCTTTGGTAAGTAGTAGAATTTTTACATGGAACACACTACCTGCCAAAGGCTCAGCTGGAGGAATCCTTGTAGGTGTGGATTCTGACCTTTGTGAGGTGCTTAGCTGGCATATAGGGCAATTCTTTGTGACTTGCCATATAAAAGTTAAAAATATGGGAGTCAACAATAGAATCATCACAGTGGATGGTTCATCTTATGAGGAGGAGAAAGAGCATTTTATCTCTGAATTGCATAGTCTATTTGTTGACTGTGATACCCCAACATTAATTGGAGGGGATTTTAATCCAGCCAGATATAATGTAGATAAGAATAATGGCAAGATTTATCACAAATGGTGCGATAAATTTAATGCATGGATAGAGATATGGAGTTTGTTAGAGACAAGGCTAGGGAATAGACAATTTACCCGGGCCAACAATCAAGTTGATCTGATTATGTCCACAATAGATACGGTGTTTTGCTCTACTGACATAGACATGCTATTCCCTATGGCCTCTATTCAAGCCTTACCTAGATTAGGAAGTGATCACACACCCATTTTGTGTGATTCTGGGCTTGGTCTCCGGCCCAAAATCTCTAGTTTTAAATTTGAGAAATGGTGGTTACTTACAGAGGATTTTAAAGGGGTGGTAGAGAAAGCCTGGAATAGTCCTACTAAAGGCTCTCCTCTTTGGACATTTGGCAGGCTAAAGTTAGAAACCTTAGGAAAATTACAAAAGGCTGGAGTATCAACATTGAAGCTGAACTCAGAAAGCTTAAGAGAGATATGATGTCTAAATATGATACCTTAGATATAAAATCTGAAACTGAGTAGCTCATTGTTGATGAGATAGATAGGCTTAAAACTCTTAGAAATGGGATGACCAAAATTTGGCTTGAAGAGGAAACTAAAGCCAAACAAAGGTCTAGGGATAGAGAAATTAAGGAAGGGCATAGGAACACTGCTTATTTCCATGTAGTGGCTAACCAGAGGATGAGGAAAACTATAGTTGATTCCTTACAAGGCCCCTCTGGACCTACTTGTGACACTAAAGAAATGTTGGATATAGTAGCCAACTTCTATAAAAACCTTTTTAGCGAAGAGGATGCTGCTGGGTTTAACCTCTCTGGTGATTTATTTACTGACCAAGGTAGGGTTACTACGGATGAGAATGTTTTACTCTCTACCCCTTTTACTGAAGAAGAAATCAAAAAAGCAGTTTTTGATTCTTACTCAGATGGAGCGTCAGGCCCTGATGGCATTCCTTTCTTCTTCTATCAGAATTTTTGGTACCTAATAAAAATAGACCTTCTTGCTACGTTTAAAGATTTTTATCAGGGGAAGTGACGATGTCCTAGACTAGGGGGTACTCACCACGTTATCTCCCGACCAGTGGGTCGGGCCGAGGACCCCCATGATGATTCACTAATGGGCCACTTCGAGCAGCCCATGATGCATACAAGGGATATTCCACAAGACTCGACACACAAGACAAGGACTCCTCTAAACCCTAAGCCTCTGGTATTATATAAACTGAGGCCAGGTTAGTCAATAGGGATATCTCGTATTCATTACTACAATCACTTAGTAGATACCTGTACTATGTACTATCCCCATATCGATACAATCAAAAGCAGGACGTAGGGATATCCTTGAGAGAGCCCGAACCTAGGTAAAATCCTGTGTCCATGTTACCATCGCTCCAAGACGCCTAGCTTAGGACCCCTACTATGAGATATGCCGGATTTGACACTGACATTCTTGCTTTCATTGAGAGCCTGCTGGGTAGTCGTCGCGGTGCGATGGGAATTCAGATCAGCTCCATCAGGATCTACGCGTCGAAACCGAGCTACATCGTCAACGTAGGCATCTTTGTCGCCGGCTTGACTGGTCACCTCAGCTATGCCGAGGGCTGCGCTTCACGTCGGATCATATAGATCGGACGGGTGTCCTCATGAACATCAACCCCAATCTCAACCAAGATCATGGAAGAATCCTCCATGGTGCTCGGGGGCTCAACGTCAACATTGCCCTCCCGCGATCATGCAGTTTTTCTGGACAGCGGATTCGTGTTCATCGTTCCTGCCGCCTCGAGTGTCATTTTGACGATTGCTTTGGTGGAATTGTGCGGAATTGAGTCTAGAACAACCCTGCAAAATTTCGTCGTCTTCCCGTGGAGGAATCTCCGGCGATCTACAATCTACCGAAGCCCTGGCGAATCTGGACGAGAATCTGGACGAGTTTAGGGCGAGGAGTCCAGCGTCTAGATCGGACGTCGTTGGAAAATCCCACCGTTCATTGGCCGCGGAATTCCTATACCGATCACCCCTCAAAATTTTAGCTCGACCCGTCCATCCAAACTCCGGAAAACATCCGATTAGTACAACGAATTATGGATCTATTTTCTGCACGAAAACGAATCTGACGCGAGTTCATCTTTTTCATGAACGGGTTATCGCAGATCCTTTTTGAAGGAAATTTTCTCATCATCTCGGTCATCTGACCAAGAGTTCGGCATCACGAGGGCCGAATAATCATCAAGCGAACCTCGTCATCCGCGGGGGTTATGGGTCGGGCGGTCCATTGCTTCATCAAGCCAGCATCGACCTCGTCACAAATTCCGACATGTGTCCGCATCGCTGTGCCATTACTTTTTCAAGCTGACATCCACCACGCCGACCTTCTTTGACACGTCGGCTGGCATGGGGCTCTAGCGTCACCTTACCGATCTGCTCCATCACCTCGGTTGGACGGGGGCTTCGTCATCTCCTCATCAACCCGCTCCGGTGATTTCGGCGTCACCAGCCGACCAACTTCGACACCTCGGCTAGCCTGAGATTTCGGCGTCACTAGCCGACCTGCATGAGACTTCGGCGTCCGCCGATCACAGCTTCGCCATGTTAACTGGACCGAGGACTTCATCTCGCCACATCGATCGTGCAGCGTCGCCACTTCGTCAAGCCGAACTCTTCGTTCAGGCACCTCGGTGCCTAGGCCATATTCTATTACTTATTTGCTTCACTTAAATTAACTAAGTAGAAGATTTTTTTAAATATATTATTATCTTTCTTTGTTATTACTTTTGGCTTGCACTATTTTATGAGTGCAGGAAATCGACTTCGACTGTCGTCACGCGGTGATCCTGGCGTCACCTTGCCGACCTACTCATCCACCTCGGCTGGACCAGGGGCTTCGCCTTGCCACATCGGCTGAGCCGTGATATTACTTCGGAGTGCCGAAATCCTCATTCGGTCACCTTGGGACGGGCTTGGGGGTTGGGACCTCGGTCATGCCGAAGACTACACACCGGATTTGTCAAAGTTCGATGGGCATCCCCGTCCCACCACAAGCCCGGATCGCGTCATCAACACCGAGCACATTAACCAGCTAAGTCGCTTTCATGCTCAAAAACTTTTAGTTTTAATTTTTTTCGGTTTGACCAAACATTATACTTTTTTGACAAAAAGTTGTTTTCGAAAAACTTTCTTCGTTACAAACGAATATAAATACCCCGTTTACTTGGGGGCTTCTTTATGAAGCAATTCCTCTTGCATATGATTATTTATGTATCACACCCTTCCTTGTTCGTGTTTACGCCAATATATGCATCATGTTGACTTAATTGTTCCGCAAAGCGGGGTTGCCTTGCTCATGTGCTTATCCCTACGTTCCCGATTGTTCGGCTAGAGAGTAAAGGGAGCACCTCTGCGATTGTTACGATCGGGTCATCCGAACTCATACCTCAGACGAGTGAAGTCGAAAGCTAGCGTTCTTACAGTTTTCAACTATGGCCGGCCACGACAGAAGACAAGCATACATAAATCTATTCCACACCCCTCATGGTAATCATGAGAAACCAAAAAAGGAACCGTTGGCGGAACTATCTTCTTTGAAGATGCTTCTTACGTTAAATACTAATATATCATAAGTTCCCTGGACGTGCTTTGTATGTTATAGCCTAATGGCCTGATTGCCTGGTTATTCAAAACACATCTGATATCCTCGGATGGCATAGTAGATAACACTTTTCGGCCCTTGGCCGAAGAGGGAGAAGCCGACCGTTGGTTAAGACACGTTTAAAGTTCGAGCGAACACATATATGATATAAGTATTTCGGTACATACAATCATTATACATGAAATTCTTTTACCCAAGTCACTTGGGGGCTCTTAAATTTGTATGATCCGTTTTAGAATAAATGTTTTCTTCTTAGTCGTTGCAAAGTCTTTTTCTACCACTCCTTTCTCGACTCGAGTGCTTGATCAATAGCCGGGTAGCCTGGTTTCTCTTTAAAGTGGCTCGCCCGAGAAACTGGCATGAGAAAAACTTCGCCTTCAGGATAGGGAGGTTGAAGCTGAAGGCTGACCCACATGAAGTCCAGAGATCAGACGCGTCATGTTAAAGCACGACGGAAGGACAATTTTAAGACCAATCTCGTATTGACACCAAAAATCTTGATTCAATTGAGACGTACAATTTTCAAATAAGTTTTTTGGTTTTTTGTGCTTATAACTTTTTAAAACTATTTTATGATTTCCTTTCAGGAAGCGGGACATCCTCTTGGTTGAGGTGTTCGGCGTGATGGTCTTGCCAGGAAACTCTTTTCCGAACTACGGTTCGACATCTTTCCTACCGAACTCCACCTCGGCATTGTCAAAATGTACATGAAAGTTGAACTAGTTCTCGAGGAGATACGATCCTAGGGTCGGCCATATTCCCAACCCAAGTCTCGGGGGCTACTGCATTGACAATTCAATGCAGAAAATTTCAGTGTAATACAGTTTTCGAGGAGATTATGATCCTTGGGTTGGTCGGCCGCACCCAACCTGAGTCTCGAGGTCTGTGCACACTTCTTTTGTATTTCGAAGTATGCTGTCGTGCTAGGAGTTGATCCTCAAGCCGATTTTGCGAATCGACCTGAGTCTCAGGGCCTGCTGGGATCAGCGGTTTTATGTCATCCTTCAGGTGCATCTCAGGGTTTAGATCAACATAGACATTGAGGGCTACTGGCTATATATCTCTATAGAGAATAAATTACACCAATCGAAAATATCCACAAAAAATCAGCCCACGATCAGGGTGGTGCACCACCTCGAAAGCAGCCCGGCATAAAGCTCGGGCACAAATGGCTGGCTGCATAGAGAGCATTTCCGACATTAAGATCGGATGAATTCCTTCAATTTTTTAAGGTCCAAGCTAGTTTATGATACCTTGGACGCTGACCATCGTTAGAGCTTGGATGCAGTCCGACGTTGAAGCTCAGAAGCAGTCCGGCATAAAGCTCAAATTTGAATGGCTCGTTCCATAGAAGACTATTCCGACATTTAAGCTCGGGTGGACTCATTCAAATTTTCAGAGGCCAAGGTAATCTATGATACCTCGGATGCCGACCCTCGTCGGAGCTCCGCTAAAAAAAGACACCTTGGATGCAGTCCGGTGTTGGAGCTCGGACGCAAGAGGATAC
This sequence comes from Hordeum marinum, assembly GCA_022496015.1. Classification (NCBI taxonomy): domain Eukaryota; kingdom Viridiplantae; phylum Streptophyta; class Magnoliopsida; order Poales; family Poaceae; genus Hordeum; species Hordeum marinum. Next base: position 39,072,959 of record CM039673.1, read on the forward strand.
CTTGAATGCCGAATAGTGTTGGAGCTCGGCTGTGAAAAGACGCCTCAGATGTAATTTTGCGTTGGAGCTCAGACGTAAGAGGACGCCGCCGCATGGGAAACACTTCAAACCCAGGTGTGGCATAAAAAAATACAAGACATTGATAAAGGCCGATAACATAAAGGGGCTCCTCGGATGCCTGACATGTAAACTCTTTGGATTCAGCTCGGCGATCCTCAAGATCAGACATGGGAAGATTTGCTGAACCAGTTTTCAAGACTGATGATCAAAGACGAAGAATTATTCGGAAGAACCAAGGAGCGTCCTCAACTTGAAGACCGGTTGAGGGGGATACTGACAGTGTCCTAGACTAGGGGGTACTCACCACGTCGCCTCCCGACCAGTGGGTCGGGCCGAGGACCCCCATGATGATTCACTAATGGGCCACTTATTCGGGCAACCCATGATGCATACAAGGGAGATTCCACAAGCCTTGGCGCACAAGACAAGGACTCCTCTAAACCCTAGGCCTCGGGTATTATATAAACCGAGGCCAGGCTAGTCAATAGGGATTTATCATATTCATTACTACAATCACGTAGTAGATATGTGTACTATGTACTATCCCCATATCAATACAATCAAAAGCAGGACATAGGGTATTATCTCCTTGAGAGATCCCGAACCTGGGTAAAATCCTGTGTCCATGTTACCATTGCTCCAAGACGCCTAGCTTAGTACCCCTACTACGAGATATGTCGGATTTGACACCGACCGGAAGCTTGACATTTATAGGCTAAAATTTGCCATGCTTACCCTGATCCCTAAGGAGCGTGAAGCCTCTGTCATGTTTAAGTTTAGGCCCTCAATTGTGTTTTCAAGATTTTCACCAAAGTTCTTACTAATAGGTTAGGTCTAGTTATGGACAGATTAGTCTCCAAAAACTAATCAACCTTTATTAAGGGGAGATATATACTTGAGAGTGTAGTAACAGCTCATGCAGTTATTAATTCCATAGCTAAATTAGACCACAAAGGAGTAGTCTTGAAACTTGATTATGAGAAAGAATTTGATAGGGTAGATCTGGATTTCCTTCACAAGTTACTTAAGATTAGATGATTTAATGATAAGTGCCTGCATTGGATTGACCAGATCACTGATAAAGGGTCTATGGGTGTCAAAATCAACAATGTAGAGAGTCATTTCTTCCTCAGTGGCAAGGGTTTAAGGAAAGGAGACCCCCTGTCACCCTTGCTTCTCAATTTAGTAGTAGATGTGCTGACTAGAATGCTCATCAAGGCCTCTAGTAGGCAGCTGATCAAGAGGCTAGGGTTTGAACTTTGCCCTGGAGGTATCACCAGCCTCCAGTATGCTGATGACACTATCCTATTTGTTGATGCTGACCCTTCCATGGACACTAATCTCAAATGGGTATTAACTTGTTTTGGACAAGTCTCTAGGATGAAGATCAACTATCAAAAAAGTTAAATGATCCCCTTAAAACTTGATGAGATAGAGATAGATTCTTTCACCAATATTTTTGGATGCCCTGTAGGTAAATTTCCGATTAAATACCAAGGTATCCCCCTCCACTTTGACAATATTTCTAGAGAGGATATCCAACCTCTAGCAGACAAGATTCTAAAAAGAATTGCAGGCTGGAGAGGGAAGTTGCTTTCTTATGCTATTAGGGTTACTCTGGTCAAATCTTGCTTGGCAAGTATCCCAATCTATCTTCTTTGTTTTTTCAAGTTCTCTAGATGGGCAGTGGATATGATCAATACCCAAATGGCAAATTGCCTATGGGATGATTACGAAGGCCACAGGAAGATTCACTTAGCCAATTGGCCACTGGTTACCATGAAGAAGGAATTTGGTGGTATGGGCATCCCTAATATCCATGATCTTAATACCTACCTCCTAGGGGCATGGATTAAGAGGCACTCTTGTAGTGAAGATAAGATTTGGAAAACAATTATAGAGAATAAGTATAAACCTGCCCCCAACATATTCTGTAGCAAACCACTGAAGCCTTTGTCTTCTGGAAAGGAGTGGTTTGGCATCCAAAGCAGTTAAGTTTGGCTACAGGTGGTTTGTGGGGGATGGCAAGTCGAATAGGTTTTGGGATGATTGTAGGTTTGGATCCTCACCTCTCTCGGTGCAATACTGGGAGTTGTATGTGACATGCAAAGAGCAAAGTAAAACAATTAGTCAGGTTTGGGACGGAGAAAACTTGAAACTCACCTTCAGGAGAGCTTTCCCTCCAAACCTGATGAACTCATGGTATGAACTGGAAGCTATTGCTAGGAGCATCTTTTACTCTCAGGACACAGATACCCTGGTATGGCAATATACTGCTTCAGGCACTTACACCACAAGCTCTCTCTATGCTATCATCGATTATAGAGGGGTGACACCTGTGTTCGTACCTGTTGTATGGAAACTAGTTGTTCCCCCCAGGATACACATATTCCTATGGCTAGTTGCTTATAATAAGATCATGACTAGAGATAACTTGCAGAAAAGAGGAATGAATAAGCCTTTGGATTGTATCTTCTGTTCTGAGAATGAAAGTGCCCAACACCTTCTTTTTGATTGTTCTATTTCCAAACTGGTTTGGAAAGAAATTAGCCATTTCCTTTCCATATCAGTGGGCACCAGCGTAGAATCTGTCTCCTCCTATTGGATAGCTGGGAACAAATTAGACGCCTTTAATACCATTGTAGGTGCTACTCTCTGGGCTTTGTGGAAGCACATAAATAACATGGTGTTTAATGGTGTCATCTGGCTATCGATGAAACATGTTTTGTTGCTGATTTTAAGAACAATCGGGATATGGCGCGTGATCTTCAAGGAATATATGATGGATCAGACAGACCAGTTCTGCCAACATCTTCGGACATTGGTGTAGGAGGCGGAGCAGTTGGAGATGGGGTGATGCAAGATGCACTCCAGATGCCGCGCAAGCTCCATAGCCATGGCGCTCATGCTACCGCAAGCCCAACATCCACCTTGGATGCCATCTGCTCACCGGTCTCGGTGCTACCTAGTCTGGTGGCCTAATTCAAGCACCATCACTCCGATTTCCTGCTTTTCCATGGACGTACTGCTTAGAGCTTATGTTGGTAGTCAGGGTTGTCCGGCTTTTTTTACATCAAAATTGCTACTTCCTTATGTTCTTTTCTAGTTTGCAGTTTTCAGCTTTCAGTTTGTATCGTCTTAAGTGGAGTCTGTGACCTATGAACCAGTTCCCGGTTTTCGGGCTTCTATCAAATGGACCCGGGGGGAGCCCCTGTTGATCTAAAAAAAGAATATAGAAATGTTGGACGCTTCGCTGAATATATATATATATATATATATAACTCCTTAGTGAAGACAAATGATGCACATGCATTACACCATGTGTCAGCATCATGGTGTCTTGGGAGTTGACTTTGTAAGGAGTACTTCTAAATGGTGTTTTCACGTCTTATCATCTCGCCAATTGCTTGTACAATAAGTTATTTATTGCTGAATAGCATCCATACATTATTTGAATTTCGTCTAAAAATCCTCACACACTCACACGATTTCCATGTCACTACTAAAGGGTACATTATTGTTTCTTTTTATGCAGGTGAAAAGGTACACTATTTGAATAGCAGTGGCATTATTATTTAAAGAACAGAGTAATCCAACACCTCTTCTCTTTACTAAGGGTGGCTCGATTCTTGTTGTGTTCATGCTTGTGTTGTGTGTCCCTCTAAAACAGGGGAGGGGAAGGAGGCTAGCTGGGACAGTGCACGGTCGGCAGCGTACAACAAGTTTCATCTAGCCAAAGGTAGGACAAGTACGATGGTGGTTCATTTTTTTCCTTTTCTTTTTTTCCGCTGATGGTTGTTCATTGTTTAACAAGCGGCTACGGGGTATTCCAGGCCATTCGGCACGTTAGCGGTGATGGGAGGAGAGCGGCGTTGCAGCGACCGGGCTTCATCGAGCCCGTTTTACCAAAAAAAAACAATATATACTTAGGAGTTTTAAATAATATCATTTTTTATACAAATACATATGTATAGGAGTTAAGTATGTACAAAGTTTCATCAGGTAATTCAATTATTTACGTGCTATGCAAAAAAGATAAATATCCGGCCCAAATACAACAAAGATAAAGTCCATTTTAATCTGTGTATTTATCTTTTTTATATACGTTACATTTAAGCATATATGCTCATGAAAATTTATATGTGTGTATTACATATACACATCTATGTATATACATTTTTTTTCAGATTGTGTGTGAAAAAGGTATTTGGACTGAAAAAAATACCGAGCTATGTGGAGCTCGGTTGCTGCAGTGTTTTTTCGTGATGGGAGCCCCCTGGATGTGTTCGATTGCAGCTGGGCCTCGGCACGATTATGTCACGCTTATAGCAAGATTTACTGCCGTCTCGCGCCAAGCACAGCAAGAATGAGCCGGTCCAGCACCGACCATAGTCCTTGAGCGCTTTTTTCTTCCATTTTTCACTTCTTGCATTCGTATTTTTTATTTTTTCTTATATTTGGAATATTTCTATTATAAAAACCACATTATACACAAAAATTAAAATTTTCTAATCTCGCATTTGAAAAATCTTAAACGTGTATAGAAAAAAATGTTTCTACTGTATATGGAAATTGTTCAATGTGTATGAAAAATAGTCATGAAAACATATATATGAAAAATATGTTAATCATATATTTTAAAAATGTATATAAAAAGTGTTCCCGATGTATGCAAAACATATAAAATGTGTTTGGAAAAAGTAGGTATAAAAATATGTTTCAAAAAATGTATGGGAAAAAGTAGACATAAAAATAATGCAAGTTTTAGAAAATTTTAATCATGTATTTGGTTAAGCATGTATAACAATGTTCCTGGTGTATAAGGAAAATATAGAATGTGTATGAAAAAAAAGTTGACATCAAAATATATGTTTGGAAAAAAAATGTTAATCATGTATTTTCAAAAATGTTCAACGTCTAGAGAAAAATGTTCAGACGTACACGGAAAGTAAGTCATAGAAAAATTAAACATATAAAAATGGTCTTGTTCTGTAGTATTTATGTTGGTTTTTTACTTTGTGTGGCATCGGTTTGAGTGACCGCGAAATCAACAGGAAACCAAAGGGGAGAGGGTAACGTGTGGAGGAAAAAAACAGGAAGGGGGAAGACAGTGGAATCAACCCCTTTTCTTTAAAGGAAAGTCTCATGCAATTATCTATTTCTGAGTCTAGGCTCATCTGCACCCGATCAAATTTTTTTTTTAAAAATCCTTTGGTTTTGCAAAGTAGATAAATTTGTGTGTGATTTGAGCTCCAAATTTCAAATCATTTTGACATATGACTAGATCTCAGCAAAAATGACGAACTAGGGCAGAACAATACATGAACAGTGAACTTTTTTATAGACTCCAAATTTATCTTTTTTATTAAGAGCTACTCAGATGTTCAATTAATTTGAAATTTGGAGTGGACCTCACGCACCAAATTATCTACCATGAATAAAATTTGGATTTTTTTTACTTTTTCTAGTATTTGTTTCGAATTTTTTCTTCATCGCAGGTGCAGATGAGCCCTGATACCGAATCACTGCTCTCAGTCTCGTGGCACTTTATTTAAATTTTGGCGGTGTTACATCATTGAGTACACGAGATAATAAAAAACCTGGAGCAACATCTGCCCAATAAAAACAAGCCTTAACATCACACCAATATCTAGCTAGAAAATGTGCCAATTCATTAGCTTTCCTTGGACAATGCTGGAAACAAATTCTAGGAATGCCATGAGCAATATGAAAACATTATGCAAGTATCGCTGTATTAGGACCCAAAATCTCAGTTTTTAAGGTGAATTATTCAATTAGTTCAAGACAATATGATTCTCCAATCACCTATGTGCACCCAATCTCTGAAAGGAACTTGAACCCTCGCAACAACACTGGACCTTCAGCTGTTTGGACATTAAGGACATGAACAATTATTTGAGAACTCCCTTTTAATAGTAAAGAAGGACATGGTTTTGAAAAGGTATCCATTTGGTTTAGATTATTCCAATTTATTGTATTTATGTTGGGTTTTTTTTTGTGCATCATCCATTGGTGTTAAAAAAACGACAAGATACTAAAGGGGAGGGCAACATGGGGAGCACAAACCGGAAAGAAGGGAAGGCGACGGAACCAACTCTTTTTTAGTACTCCCTCCGTTCAAAATTACTTGTCGCGGAAATAGATAAAAATGAATATATTTAGAATTAAAATACGTCTAGATATATTCATTTCTTCGGTAAGTATTTCGTCGACGGAGGAAGTAGTAGAGATGCAGTGATCACTTCACAGTTTCTCTACTTTGATCGCTGGTCAACTGGACTTCACTGGTCATTACTTGAGCCACTCGCACGTCAGATGCCATATCTTTAAGTGCAAATATAATATCACCTTGTGGCATGTGAAGTACTGTCATCCACCACAAAAAAATTGAATTCACATAGCCATTTTCTAGCCCTCAGCCGGCCATTCAGCGTGGGGTTTATAAAATCACCCGCATGGTTGGTGCAACTTCTTCTTTATTAGGAACTGAAACGAGTATACACCGTAATGTTGCTCTATGCACACACTGTGTCTTTCTGTCACATTCCCATGTAGATGAATATACTATACATTTCTGACATATGGCATCACATGTTGATCGGAATCGTGACTTATTTGTGACACCTCAACGTCAGTTGGTCATTTTACCAAAAATAAGAAAAATAGTTATTTTCTCAAATAGCTTGAGCCCAGCTCAGACTTATTTTTGGAAAAAAGGCGTGCAATATTTTTTCTTCGATGCATTTTCTGAACCGGAACTTTGAGGAAACATCTTCTACTTCCTCCCTCTTATAATGTAAGACGTTTTCTGACACTAGTGTAGTATCAAAAACGTCCTATATTATGGGACAGAGGGAGTATGGAATGACATACTTAATGACATACTTATGTAGTGATGATATCTTACCCAGCCAAAGACTTGTAAAGAATTTTTCATGCGCAGAAACATGCACATTGTTGATCTGCCAATGTCGATGTTCACCATCACTGCTAACCGGCTTGTGCCACTCTCGTTGGCTCCTATGCGTCCGTTGGCGTGCAAACGGAGCCCAAATTTTCCGAGTTACTGTTGGAGTTAATCTTACGTACAAAGGTACTGGGTAGAGTACGTCAACATGGATTCTTCAGTGTTCTTTTCCTTTTGCGGCGAGCCTTGGTACTGTCGTTGAAATTAAAGTTGTCGGTAGATCAGCGCAGTACATGACAAAGATAAATTGGTGTTGGGTAGACTCGAAATAAGTACATCAACATGACAACATGGATTGTAATGGTGATGCCTTTGGGGCTGCCGATGACATTGAAGTTAGAGAGAGAGAGAGAGATCAACACATGACCAAGATCAGACAAACTGGGAGAGAGGATTGATTTGCTCTCAGGGGAATCATTGTTTAAGCTTGTTAATTACACCGTACAGCATACTCGCACATACTACCCAGATGTTTGTACTTGTTAAAGCAGCATGCATCTCACGCTGACTTTAGATAATACATAATGTGTGTACTAGCACGAAGAGTTGACCATGCCATTCACTACCAGGGAATAATCTAACACTGACACTCGCCTCTAAACCCATCTACTGACAGGTTTTGCGCTCATTAGTGGTAAAACATCATGGTGACTGATTTTTACAACTAATAGAAGATTTATGCAAGTTATTGGAGGTAATACACAACCACACTAAGCCGGATGAAATATATTGTCTGCCCCTTTCAATCAATTGGTTAGCGGAAGTAGTACATAAAGGTTTTTTCGATGAATTGGTTAAGTATGAATTCAATAGGGTCAAACATATAGGGAATCCCCCCCCCCAAGCCCCCGCGTCGCCCGATCGGGTAACTCGGGCGGCGGCTAGGGTTTCGAGCTCCACCACCCTACACATATCCTTCCCCTCTCGTCGACATCCGAGGAGGTCGATTGCCAAGCCAGCGCAGCCACCAGGGACGGTGGTAGCGAGGCCTTCGTCGCTCCGTTCGCGGAGGTCTGGATCCACGGGTCGACGCCCCCTGACAGTCCAGTGTCGCCGTTCGTACCCTGGATGATGTGTGCGGGGGGCTCTGGCCAACGTCCTCGACCGCAGGGGTTGTGGGGCGTCGGCGCGTGGCAGCATCAGCATGGAGACCTTCTTCCGAAAATATGTTTTAGAGCATCTCCACGGGGGCCCTTCTATCCTAGCCATACACTCCCGCATCGTGATTCGTGCAAGTACATTTTTCTTTTTTGTTTCTCTTGCATAGAACATGTCTTGAAGGCCAAACCTTTGCAGAACAACAATGATTCCTAACTAGAATCTAGGATAAAACTTTCAGATTTTTTAGTACAACATAAATATACAAAATAAGTTTTATTTGATTAAAAAAACTTATTTTTAGTATTTACGTCGGACCAAAATTCTGAAAGATCCTAAATTCTAGATAAAAAGGTTTGCCGTGCTGTAAGTGTTTGAACTTCAAGACATGTTCTATACGAGAGAAACAAAAAAAAGAAAAATTAATGTAGAAAGTTAGGTGTGTCACACAGATGTTAAAGCGGTAGTGAAGAGCCAGGATAGAAGGGCTCGGTGCAGGTGCCCAAAAAATCTGCATCCGTCCTTCTTCCTCGCCAAATCTGGAGGTCTGTTGCTCCCTCCTTCCTGCTCCTTCCCCTTTGCGCCTGTTGCCAACGACTGCTACTGGATCCAATGCTTCTGGGGATGGTGGTTGAGATCGGGACCAGGGGAAACCCTAGGCTGGCTGGTTCGGCCCGGCAGCCAGGTCGGCGTCGTGCGTCGTATCTTTCTTGGAGGCGGTGCCGTCGTCCATTTTCTTGCCACCTCTGTTTCTTCTCCCAAGTGAAAATCCAAAATCTGGCTTGGATTGGGTAGTCGTGGCGCCATGCGTGTCATTCCCTCCATGGAGGCGTTGTTTGGGGAGCTATGGATTCGGGTGTGCGTTGCTGAAGGTGGGGGCTTTGGTCGGCGGTTGATTCGTGCGGGTGTAGTGCTGGGGTGCTGTCCCGCTGCCTTGCTGTCCGCCACTCTGCTGCTCGTGGCAACTTTCCTGTTGTTGTCAGGCGCTCTAGGTCTGGGTTAGTGTGGCCCTAATGGTGAGTAATCTTCGTCACAGAGTCTAGTTCGGTGGGTGCCCTAGATTCAGAGGTCAGCTCTCTCTAGCTGTTGGTGAGTGTCTCCCAAGTCTAACGGTGTGGCATATTTCGTTCCAAGACGAGAGTGTTGTGGCCCTCTTCGGCGGTGGAGGGAGGTGATGCGTTCAACCATTTCAGTGTTCATCCTTGTTCTCGTAATCCATTTAGTTCAAGCTCTCCCAATAGTGCTTCTACTGCTCTTTGTCCTTGGCGCCTGAGTGTGGTCATGTGCGCTGCTAGTTGTGCTTTATCTCTGTAATCTCTAGTAACTAGCTTTGCGATGTGTCGTAAGTTGTGCAGAGCGCCCCCTTTATCTTTCGAGCGTTTCTGATTGTTTATTTTCATGTCGTTTGTATTCCGTTCGTGTAATCCTGGTCGGTTGATGGCTTTATTAATTCAAAATGGGTTAGGTCTGAGCCTAGTTTAGGCTTGGACCGAGCCTTTTTTTTAAATGAATTCCATATGGTATCAAAACTAAGAGGTTCCAAGTTTAAGTCCCATACGGTATTAAAAAAAATATTGTGCTGTCTACATCAATCTCACGTCTAAAGGCTGAAAAGTCCTAGATCCTCTGCACTTTTCCGTGGTGTTGCTTAAAAAGTGCATATCTTGGACTAGGGGTACGAACCTTGTTATGCAAGAATTCCAAAAAAGTTACAGCATGAGCGGGGAGAAAAACAATGTTGAAGCCCACAACCTGCCGCGGGCACCAATTTATATTTAGCATGGTCTTCATTTGTTGTGAGCTCAGCGTCTCTCGGCATTTGTAACACTATTCCTGCAAATATTCCGTACATGCTCCGAACTATAAAAGAAAAGCTAGCTTGATGTGACAACACTATCTTGTAGTTTTCTTTGAAAAACAGGAGACACCTTGGCCTCTGCATATAATGCTGCACACGGCCTTAACATTATCACTATTAAGTGTTTGCCATGAAGTTTATGCCTATGTTGTACATTTTTTTTTAGAAAAAGGAGGAATAGCCTCGGCCTTTACATCATGATGCATGCAACCCCTTTATTAAGTAAATAAATTATCAAACAAAGGTCTAAATTCAAAATAGGCTCGCACCGAGCTAAGAATGTGATAAAAAAATAAAATAAAGTCACAACCGGCGAAAATAGGATACGATGATCATACACCTATCCTATTACTGGCCCGCCAACCATATCGGTTGTAGATATTCCATACAATTTATCTTTCATCGGGCAGATCCAATAACCATAGGCTTTCTGGCTTCCACAGGAGTGAGTTACGACCACATACGGATCGAGGCAGTGGCCCTGTAGATAAACTGTAAAAATGTTGTACAAGTTTTTATATTAAAAATCATATCATTTTTGCAGTTTCATATAACCCATATTAATGCACATACTTCTATCTGAATATGTTTCGCAAAAAGTGTGTCAACCCAATTTAGTCACGTTCCAAATAACATGTGTACACTATCTGAAAGGGTGATATTAAAGGGTATACGAACAGAGCGCCATAGAATCCTGGCCATTGGACAGTCAAGAAAGATGTGTTTGATTCTTTCATCCTGATCACAAAAGCTCATCTTTGACTACCCTCCCAGTTACGTTTTGCCAAATTATCTTTCGTTAGAATCACCTCCTTATGAACAAATCACATAAGACTTTAATTCTTAATGGAACTTTGACCTTCTAAATGTGCAAAGATTTTGAAATTGGGCCTAAGTCAATTATATCTAAATACATACATTTCACTGAAAATATGCCATTCTTATTTAATTTCCAATGAATCCTGTCGGCCTCATCAGAGAGGTTAATATCCATCAACCTATTTACTGGATGCAACCACGCTTCCCATCGATCTCCTACCAAGGATCTCTGGAATTATATATTTAGAGAAATAGATTGTAATACTATGGCAATATAAGCCTCCTTACACTGCACAATAATATAGAGAGATGGATATTGGGTAGTTAGCGGCGTCTCCCCGAACCACGTATTCTCCTAGAATCTCGTCGACCCACCATTTCCAATGATAAATTTAGTTCTCCGGAAAAAGGTTGTTTTCGTTCTCATCAAGCACTTCCAAAAAGGTAAATCATTGGGTATGACGGTAACCTGTGCCAAGGTCTTACATTGTAGGTACTTATTACGTAAAATTCGTACCCACATGCCTTCGATGTCAACAGAAAGTTTGTACAACCACTTGCTGAGCAGACATCTATTCTTTACCTCTAAATTTTCAATCCCAAGACCACCTTGGTCCTTTGGCTCCCTATAGATAACATCCCATCTAGCCAGCCGCTACTTTCTCTTTATATCATCACTCTGTCGGAAGAAACGAGATCGATAAAGTCAAACCTTTTTCGTACCCCGACAGACACCTCAAAGAAGGACGAGAGGAACATCGACATACTCGTGAGCACTGAGTTTATAAGGGTTAGCCTACCTCCATATGACATAAGTTTGCCTTTCTAGCAGTTTAGTTTTTTTTTCCGAATTGGTTCTCAATACATTTCCACTCCTTGTTTGTCAGCTTGCGATGGTAAATGGGTATACCCAGATAACTAAATGGCAGTGTACCCAATTCACGTCCAAACAGTTGTTTGTAAGCTTCTTGATCATCTTTGACTCTCCCAAAGTAGAACGACTCACTTTTGTTAAAATTTATTTTGAATTCCGACAACTATTCAAATAGACATAAGATAAGCTTCATGTTTCTAGCCTTCATGAAATTATGCTCCATGAAAATTATCGTATCATCAGTGTATTGTAGTATGGACACTCCACCATCCACTAGATATGGTACTAGTCCTCCTACTTGGCCTTCCTCTTTCGCTCTTCCTATCATAATTGCCAACATATCCACTACTATGTTGAACAAGATAGGGGACATGGGGTCTCCCTGTCTGAGACCCTTGTGCGTTTGGAAGTAGTGACCTATATGATCATTCACTTTAATTCCAAACTACCTTTTTGTACGGAAGAGTCGACATGTTTCCTCCAAGATTCATCGAATCCCTTCATACGTAAGGCCTGTTGTAGGAATGGCCATTTAACTTTGTCATACGCTTTCTCGAAATCCACTTTGAAGATTACCCCGTCCAGTTTCTTCGAATGGATTTCGTGCAACGTTTCATGCAAGACCACCACACCCTCTAGTATGTTTCAGCCTGGCATTAAAGCCGTCTGAGTTGGAAGCACCACATAATGTGTTATCCTCGTCAGTCTGTTTGTCCCAACTTTAGTAAAGATTTTAAAGCTCACATTGTCAGATTTCGAGCTCCGCAAAACCTAAAGGAATTCTAACACAGGTGTGTGTGCGAAGATCCCCAACAACCTTGCCCCTCCAAGCTCACAACACAGTAGCCTAGCTTGATGAACTCGAACGATGACAAGGGAGAAGATTGCGCACGAGGATTTACCCAGGTTCGGGCCACTGCGAAGCGTAATACCCTACTCCTGCTTTGGTGGATCGCCTCACGAGGAGGTTGATGGATGAACTAGTACAGTGGCGAGTTACCTCACGAGGGCACTCTCGTGGTTTGCCTTCTGTTCTTGTTCCTCCTCCTCTACGGAGCAACCTAGCCTCTATTTATAGTGGCCTGGTTCCTCTTCCCTTATCGCTATGGCGAAAAGGGATCCCACAATGTCCAAATTCGAAGGGGGGCAAGGGGTACACCCCTTTCCTGACAAAAGGTGGTCTTCGCCTACAAAGCAACTGTTGGTGATGTAGTGGTGGGCTCGGTGATGACATCCGTCCTGCAGGGCTCGTGGTCTTGGTCTCGTTGCACTAGAATGGAAACCTTTGGAGGGGGGAGGGAGGCTCTTGGGAACCGGCATACGTCCTTGTCTCCTTTGCACCAAAGAGGAAACTGTCCCGCTTGGCACGTTGGTGCCCGCCTGGCCTGCCTTGCGTCAGCCTTGGCCTCCCGAGACCAAGCGTTGCTTAGAGATCTCCGTCGGTCAGGAGGAGGCCTGGGGAGGCCTACTCCCGCGGGTCTTTGGCGCTGCTTCCCTCGCGAGCTCGGGGCTGTCGCGAGGGCCTTGTCTTGAGTGGGGTCGTGCAGGGCCGTACTTGGCCGTCAAAGTGGGCCAGGCCTTGGGCTGCAGGCAGGCAGGTCTGGATACCCCCGTTTCCAGAACGCCGACACACATTAAGAAGGCAAATAAGATGGAACTGCTCTATGCGCACCGCTCCCTCCTTCTTTGACAACAACGGTATCGTTCCAAAGTTTAGGTGGCATAGCTGCAGGTGGTCGTCGAATAGATCATAAAACATTGGCATAAGATCATCCTTAATAATGTGCCATCACTTCTTATACAACTCCGCCGGGAAGCCATCCGGTCCAGGCACCTTATTATTTTTCATGTGTGTTATAACCTCAAACATCTCTTTCTTTGTGAATGGCGCGGTGAGAATCTCATTCTCATCTGTACATGATGTTTAGGAAAATAGAATCGCAGATGAGAAATTTAGCCCATATTTATATTTCCGTTTTGTTACTAGGCAGCTGTCTTGATAACTAAGTCAAACATAAAAAATAAAATAAAATATTCACACGAATCTACACATAAGATCAATAATATAGGACTTAGATATGCAATACTTATCTCACATATAGATGTGTTTTAGCAAAACCGGTCTTAATATACAACCCAGTCAGCTAAAAATCTGAAAAAGTACATTGTTGAAAGAAAAATGAAAACTCAATGATGCAAAATTAAACTGCAAACAAGCAAGGAACATCATTGCCAATAGGAGGATGCATGTGCAGTTTCTCATCTTTACTACTAATTGAAGATCCATCACCCTCCTCGTGCTGAACTCAAACAGGTACCCATCATTTCATTTTGATACAGAGAGACAAAAACTAGCTAGAACCTGGAGTCACCCCCCGCAATGTTGATGACGAAACGGTAGCGGACGTCGTTGCGCGCGAGCCTGGCGAAGGCGTTGTTGATCCCGTCGTTGGAGACGAGCTCGATGTCGCAGGTGATGTTGTGCTCCCCGCACAGGTCCATCATCTCCTGATGGTCATTCATCCCCCCCGTTATGCTCCCACTGATCGTCTTGTTCCCTGTACGTACCCATGTATCCAGCAGATTTAACATCTTAAATTAGTTGTTGAACAGGATGGAGACAGCGCGAGATCGATGGTAAATACTTCCATGATCTAAAAAGTCTATAAAAGTTTACAGGGGGTATCATGTTAATTGATTAGCTCACCGAAAATAAGAGGGAAGGAAGGGAGCTCGAGGGGGCCGTCCGGAGCGGCGACGAGGGCCAGCTTGCCGTTCACCTTGAGCAGCTCCAGGATTGGTCCCAGCGAGTGCGCCGCCGGGACTGTGTCGATCACGTAGTCAAGCTTCCTCGCCATAGCCTATGTTGACAACGTTAAATTAGTTAATTTTGGTCCGTATCCATCAGCCAGACAAGTGGACTTCGTGGAGTGACACAATCAATGGCCGGCCACTAGATTAGATTAGATTAGGTACCTGCATCTGCTTGTCGTCGGTGCTGATGATGAAGTCGTCGGCCTTGAGGTTCTCCCTGGCCTCCTGCTCCTTGGCCGGCGACGTGCTGACGACGGTGACGTGCAGCCCGAAGGCCTTGCCGAACTTGACGGCGATGTGGCCCAGCCCGCCCAGCCCGACCACCCCGAGCCTCCTGCCGGCGGCCTGAAGCATCCCGTGCTTCTTCATCGGGGTGTACACGGTGATCCCGGCGCACAGCAGCGGCGCCGCCGCGTCCAGCGGCAGGCTGTCCGGGATCCGCACCACGAACCTCTTGTGCGCCACGTACATGCTGGAGTAGCCGCCGTAGGTGATGCTGCCGTCCCAGAAGACGCCGTTGTAGGTAAGCGCCATCTTGTCGCAGTAGTTCTCCTGCGAGCTGTCGCACTGCTCGCAGTCAAGGCAGGAGCAGGCGAGACATCCGACGCCGACGCGGTCGCCGGGCTTGAAGCCGGACACGTTGGTGCCGACCTTGGTGACCACGCCGGTGATCTCGTGGCCCGGGACGACCGGGTACATGGTGATGCCCCAGTCGTTCTTGGCGAAGTGGATGTCCGTGTGGCACATGCCGCAGTAGAGCACCTTGATGGTCACGTCGTCCACGCCGTTCGCCCTCCGCTTGAAGGCGTAAGGGACCATCTTGCCGGACTCGTCCATGGCCGCCCACCCGCTCACGTCCTGCGTGTGGTTGGGGGTCACCTCCATCACAAACGATCTCTCTTTCTCTCGCACTAGCTCACTTGTGTGTGTGACACTATGACTAAACTCACACAGAAGAAGATTCTTGATGTGTCTTCTTTGATGCTGCTGGTTGTGAGTTGTGACTTTGTCTGCAGCATCTCCTGGCCACGGCTATTTATAGAGCTCGACGACACTCGTCAGTGATACATAAGTTTGTTTTGTGATAAGGTATTCAGTGTTTTCTTTTGGATTGGTAGTATTCAGTAGTTTATGGGGGTGGTTGCACGGCCTGTATTTTACATGTATACATACAATTTTAATTATACCAAGTTGGTTGTTATATCTTTAATAAGATCATTGCCATCTTTGGTGCTGTTTGTGAGTTGTGACCATATATAGCATCTCCTGGTCATGGCTCCTTATAGAGTTCGACGCCCTTTGGTCAGTGAAAGCTTGGTTTTGGAGGCTATCCAGCAGTTTATGGGAGTGGTTGTGGTTGCCCTTGACCTGTAATATACGTTGAAAATATAGTTAAACAAGTGGTCAAGTTCATGTGCTCGCTGATAAGCATGAGAATTATGATTGTTAACATAGTACACACTTCATCCAAAAATAATTGTCAGAAAAATGAATGCATCTAGACGTATTTTAATTCTACATACATCAATTTTTTTTATCAATTTCTTCGACAAGTATTTTCGAACGGAGGAAGTACTTCTTTTCGCTTTATTTTAAGAGATTCTGCTTCCACACCAAATTTCATGAAAAACCCATGGCTTACGATAAGTATTTAAGTCAGACTAGTTATCTGGCTATAAAAATTGACAAAGTCGTTCTACCAGCTTCATGGGCCAGTTCTTTTCAAGTGCAAATTCTTGATAATCAGATTTTGGAAACATCCTACAAAATCAATCGCTCAATTCTTTTTAAGGATTGTAGTATGAGATTATGGTATGAGTTGTGTGCTACATGCGCTGGTGGACAGGCCTCCATCACCTAGCGCTCGCCATTGCTCAAGAAGGTAGAGAGCAATACTACACGACAAAGTGCACAGGGCTGACCAGGAGCCGCGCCGAGGCTTTGGGGGCCGAGGTATTGGACGACAGGGACGCGGGTCTGGTGGTCGAGATCAAAGTGTGGACGCCTCGGGATGTTGGTCGGGCGATTTTAAGAGTGGTCGGAATCGTGGATTTTGGGTGATTTTGACAAACACTGCAATTCTGGCTTGAGTCTCAGGGATTCTTGTTCATATTAATCCTGGCCGATATATGTTTGCTAGCATTCTTTTATTGAACACGTTGTCATGGATAATGTTGATGATTAGCAAGTTTGTGGAAGAAATAGCATGCATATTGAACGCTAATCAATGCACACATGCATACGCACGGCTACCATGACAACGAAAACACACTGGCCATCCGATATGGCATACACCTGATCCGAACATCCCGCATCGATCCGGCCAACTGGACCTAGTTTTTCTACGCACCTGTTGGACACACTCTTGTTTGACCTGTAGCTAGCTACTGTGCTGTTGTATATCGTACAATACAACAATTTGGATCGTTATCGGTCTGTCATCTGCAGTTCATGATTCCTGCATGTGACGCAATCCTCCAGAGATGTATATATTGGAGTATATATCCACATGCCATCATGCCAGAGGCACAGCGTGCACCATGTTCATACGCCTGCAGCGTATTCATTCCGTTCTCAAATATAAGCCTTTTAAGGGATTTTATTAGGGGACTACATACAAAACAAAATAAATGAATCTACACTCTAAAGTATGTTTATATACATCCGTATTTAGTCCCATAATGAAATCGTTAAAAAGACTTATATTTCGAAACGGAGGGAGTATATTGTAGTATCATGGTGTGTATATGCTTTAATACTTTCTTTTTCTTAGGATTTAATTAATTCTCTTAATTAAAGGGACAATCCTCCTTATGTAATATCTCGTGTGGTTGTTTCGGCAACCGTCACGATGCTTCCTCACGCCCCTGCGAACGGACACATCCGTTCGTTCGCGTCTATTTCCTTGTATAAATATTGTGATCGTCAATGGAATAAGACACTTTAATTATTTTTCTTGTTCGATCTAAAACACGTTATCAGCCCTTTGCTCTCCGATGAGAATAGGCCATCCCAGGCAGCGGTTATGCCCGCCCATGGAACCCGGTGCATCCCCGACAATTGCGAGGGGTCATGAATTGCCCCGGCGACGTGGCTTCCCAGTGGCCGGCGTCGCTACACGTTCAGGCTAATCAGCACTAATCGCTGTGACCTATAGCGAGTCAACCGGCCACTGCCTTGTTCTGCATAGAGAAGAGAATTTGTCAATAGATTCCTTATTTGATCTTCTCTGCTTGTGATTAATCAAAGATCCAATTATTGATTACTTTTTCCTGAACGCCTTTGCACCTACAAGAATTGCTTCATCCGAGCATGTGGGTATGGTGAGATGAAAGGATTGCTGAAGCATCAACGGAAAGAAATTCATGGATCAAAGAAGAGAAAGCTTCAATCAAGAACGCATCGACCAGTCATGCAAAGGGGAGAAGAAGGTACCTTGTCATTTTGTAGTTTCCCTTGCGCTGCTACTACCGACTGGTACTGCTCGTCGCCTCTCGCCCTTGCCGCTGGGCAGCGCCACCGCGCCGTGGCCGCCCGCACTTCGCCCGTCGGCCGCGCCGAGGCTCTCGCCCTCGCCCGCAGCACACCCGTCTGCCCGGCCGCCGCGCCGGCTCGCGCCCCGCGCCCGTCCCTGCGCCGGGTTCCGCCCGCGGGACACGGCCACCGCACCGTTGGACGCGGCCACAGCGCCGGCTGCGTCGAGACGGTGCTCGCCGCCTTGGCCCTCTTCCGCCTCCGCCAACGGCTGCTTTCGGCCTCGCGTTTGCCGTTGCCTCTTGGCCCTCGGCTGCTTTCACTTATCCAACTAGTTGATAAGACTAGTCCTAGCGATGGTGTCTTAATTGGCCTATGTGCATGGTACTGAACCACCAACACCTCCGTTCATTTGCTTAATTGCTGAAAACATTTCAGCTTTTAGCAAACTAGTGTTTTAGCAGCACTCCTAGCAGTGATTTAACTCTGTTTTAAACACTGCTAATTGCAGTACTTAAATTTCAGTACCGTAAATATGCTGAGTATTATGTATTCCATATAATATGTTGATGTAATACATCTTCATGTTTTTACATGTTGAGATTAATTACATCTATTATTTGCAATTGAGATTTTTTTATCTCTTTTAAAGATGAATTCAGTACCTCTAAAGTACTGATTTGCGATTGAGAATTTTATTCTCTCGCAAAACAATCCCATTGCGATTGAGATTAAAAAAAAATCTTGCAATATTAATACATTTTGTTGAATTATCTTGCAACTTGATACAAGATCGTCTCATTTAATTTGAGGTCTATACAATTCAAGTTTTTTCACTTGAACATCAAGTTTGCAACATCATTACTATTCATTACAATAGTAGTGTATTTCTGCTGAGTACGATGTATTCCGAAATGTATGTATCTCCATATTTGCTACATGTCGAGATTAATACGTCTATTTGTAATTGAGATTTTTAATTTGTTACAAATATGAATGCAAAATTTAGAGTGATTTCTTCAAATTGATGTTTTGGGATCACAAGGTAATGTGTAGATCTACTGCTTTGCAGTTTATCACTACTACTGTTAAAACCTACATTTTGTCATTTCGACATTATAATTGCTTTACAAAGTGTTCTTCCACACATTTTACTAAGTTATGACATAAGGCATTACAAGTGAGTATCTACTGATTTTATCAGATTATACTCTCTACTGCTGCGAGATCTACTCCATTTTGGAGATTATCTTCAAGATGCCATATTTAGCAATTTGAGATTCACACTAATGGTTTCAAGATAACTTCTTGAAATATCCATTAATTTTGCTAAGTTCATTCCAACATCAACCATGATGGTCTTTAATTTACTGAATGTAAATTGATTATCTCTGGTTTACCCATAGTGGTAACATATGGCTATAGAATTTGAGGCATTCACCCTCAATGGCCAGCATTGCCCTATCTGGGTCGTGGACATCATGATCGCTCTTGTGTTTCGTGGGATAATGTGTGCAATCCAGGATTCACTTCTGGTTAGGAACACACCGCTAACAGAAAAATGTTGTCTTATACATTATAATGCATTAGATTCAGATCTCAGCATCTCGTTATTCTGTATCAACAATTCTTGGGACACAATGAACTCAAGGACAAAGGTTTGAAGCTCACTTCAACCTTCAACCTGACATCACCAGTGATGACGGGATCATATGGACAGAGAGAATGTGTGGTTGAATATGACTCAACTAACATGTTTGAAGACATTGTTTAGTCTCTCAATCTCTTAAGTGGTCAACATAATTTATGTCCATTTACGATGTTCTAATAAGAACATAAGTATTGTTGTCATCATATATTGTATATCACAATATATTGTATCATCACTTTGATACAAATACACTTGTATGTATTTTATATATCTGACAATGATTTTCATATTGAGAATCTTCATGTCTATATATAGATTTCTACAGAGGTCAATCCGATGAAAGATGATATGTGCCTTGTGGACATATGCACCACAAACTCTATACTCAGGGAAGTGAAAGTCCACTCTTGTTGAGAGAAAGGAGATATTTTAAAATCGCTAGACGCGATGAGGTATTTGTTGGCTCAACTCGAGTCATATTTACTATCCCTATGGGTACTCGAGTAATGTCAGGATGCTTTATTGCTTCCCGATTGAACTCGTAGCCTACTAAACTATAGAGGTATCCGTCAAAACAGTTTCCATAACGAAACTTATGATGACAACAAAGAGTAAAACATTCTCTTTACCATATGCAACAGATATGGCAAGCACATTCTCTATGCATCATTTGCATCGTACTACACATACGAGACAACCCGTAGCACATGTTGCGTACGAGATAGCTTTTGTTGGGGAACGTTGCATGGGAAACAAAAAAATTCCTATGCACACGCAAGATCTATCCATGGTGATGAGCATCTACGAGAGGGAGAGTGGATCTACATACCCTTGTAGATCGCTAAGCGGGAAGCATTAACAAACGCGGTTGGTGTAGTCGAACATCTTCGCGATCCAAATCGCCGAGCGTCCCGCGATCCCATCACGATCCGTCCCGCGATCTCATCACGATCCGTCCCGCGATCTCATCACGATCCATCTCGCGGTCTCATCGCGATCCGTCCCGCGATCCAATCATGAATCGTCTCGCGATCTTGATCACGGTCCTTTAGATCTAGCGCCGAACGGACGACACCTCCGCGTTCAGCACACGTACAACTCGATGACGATCTCCGCCTTCTTGATCCAGCAAGAGGGAGCGTAGAGGTAGAATAGTTCTCCGGCAGCGCGACGGTGCTGAGGCGATGGTGGTGGAGCTATTCCGGCAGAGCTTCGCCTAAGCACTGCAGAAAACCGATCTAGAGGAGAAACTATGCACTAGAGGAACGGGTAGCACGTGGCTGAAAATCTAGTGCCAAAAACCCTAAAACCTCCAGTATATATAGGAGGAAGAGAGGAGGAGGCTTGGCCCTCAAGGGGCCAGCCCTTGGTTCGGCCGAATCAAGGAGGAGAGGAGGACTCCTCCTCCAATCCTAGTAGGACTAGGATTCCTCCCTATTTTGCCTTTTTTCCACCTTTTCTCTTTGGGTTTTCTCCCCTTGCTACATGGGCCTTGTGTGGGACTTCCACCAGCCCACTAAGGGCTGGTATTCACTCTCCCACAGCCCATGTAGCCTATTGGGTCGAAATACCCCTCCCGATGGTCTCCCGGTATACTACCGACACTCCCGATACACTACCGATGAGCCCGAAACTTTTCCGGCGACCAAAATAGGACTTCCTATACATAAATCTTTACCTCCGGACAATTCCAGAGCTCCTCGTGACATCCGGGATCTCATTCGGGACTCCGAACAACCTTCGGTCACCACCATACATAACTCTATACTACCGAAACGCCACCGAACCTTAAGTGTGCAAACCCCGCGGGTTCAAGAACTATGTAGACATGACCGAGACACCTCTACGATCAATAACCAATAGCAGGACCTGGATGCCCATATTGGTTCCTACATATTCTACGAAGATCTTTATCGGTCGAACCTCTATGTCAAGGATTCAGTTAATCCCGTATGATGTTCCCTTTGTTCTTCGGTATGTTACTTGCCCGAGATTCATTTGTCGGTATCTCCATACCTAGTTCAACCTCGTTACCGACAAGTGTCTTTACTCATTTTGTAATACAAGATCCCGTGGCTAACACTTAGTCACATTTCTTGCAAGGCTTATTGTGATGTTGTATTACCAAGTGGGCCCTGAGATACCTCTCCGTCACATGGAGTAACAAATCCCAGTCTTGATCCATGCCAACCCGACAGACACCCTCGGAGATACCCGTAGAGCACCTTTATAGTCACCCAGTTACGTTGCGAGGTTTGATACACACAAGGTACTCTTCCGGTGTCAGTGAGTTGCATGATCAAATGGTCATAGGAACATATACTTGACATGCAGAAAACAGTAGCAATAAACTGACACGATCATATGCTATGTTTGTAGTTTGGGTCTTGTCCATCACATCATTCTCCTAATGATGTGATCCCGTTACCAAATGACATCTCATGTCCATGACTAGGAAACCATTGCCATCTTTGTTCAACGAGCTAGTCTATTAGAGGCATACTAGGGACATGGTGTTGTCTATGTATCCACACATGTATCTGAGTTTCCGATCAACACAATTATAGCATGGATAATAAACGATTATCATGAACAAGGAAATATGATAATAACTAATTTATTATTGCCTCTAGGGCATATTTCCAACAGTCGCCCACTTGCACTAGAGTCAATAATCTAGTTCACATCACCATGTGATTCGGATTGTTATGAATCTAACACCCAATGAGTTCTGGGGCTCGATCATGCTTTGCATGTGAGAGAGGTCTTATAGTCAATGGGTCTGCGACATTCAGATCCGTGTGTCTTTGCAAATCTCTATGTCAAACTGTAAACACCGCTACCACACTCCACTTGGTACTATTCCAAATGGCTGCTCCACTATACGTATCCGGATTGCTACTAAGAGTCATCCGGATTAGTGTTAAAGCTTGCATCTACGTAACTCTTTACGACGAACCCTTTATCACCTCCATAATCGAGAAACATTTCCTTAGTCTTTTAGTCACTAAGGATAATATTGACCGCTGTCCAGTGTTCCACTCCTGGATCACTCTTGTACCCCTTGACGGACTCATGGCAAGGCACACACAGGTGCGGTACATAGCATGGCATACTATATAGAGCCTATGGCTAAGGCATAGGGGACGACATTTGTCCTTTCTCTTTCTTATGCCAATGTCGAGCTTTGAGTCTCACTCAACTTCACACCTTACAAATCAGGCAAGAACTCTTTCTCTGACTGATCCATTTTGAACTCTTTCAAAATCTTGTCAAGGTATGTACTCATTGAAAGTCTCATCAAGCATCTTGATCTATCTCTATAGATCTTGATGCTCAACAATTAGGTAGCTTTATCCAGGTCTTCCTTTGAAAAACTCTTTTCAAACAACCATTCATGATTTCCAGAAATTCTACACCATTTTTGATCAACAATATGTCAACCACATATACTTATCAGAAACTCTATAGTGCTCCCACTCACTTTATTGTAAATACAAGTTTCTCATAAACTTTGTATAGACTCAAAAACTTTGATCACAACATCAAAGTGTATATTCCAACTCCGAGATGCTTGCTTCAGTCCATAGAAGGATCACTAAAGCTTGCACACCTTTTAGCATCCTTAGGACTGACAAAACCTTCTGGTTGTATCACATACAACCTTTACTCAAGTAAACCGTTAAGGAAACGATGTTTTGACATCCATCTGCCAGATTCCATAATTGAAAAATGTAGCAACTGCTAACATAATTCCAACAAACTTTAGCATCACTACGAGTGAGAAAGTCTCATCACAGTCAACTCCTTGAACTTGTCATAAACTTCTTTGCAACAAGTCGAGCTTTACAAATGGTGACATTTACCTTAAGTGTCTGTCTTCATTTTAAACATCCATTTGTACTCAACGACCTGCCGTCCAACGAACAAGCCTACCAAAGTCTATACTTGGTTTTCATACATGGATCATTTCTCGGATTTCATGGCCTCTAACCATTTGTCAGAATCCGGGCCCATCATCGCTTCTCCATAGCTCGTAGGTTCATCATTGTCCAACAACATGACCCCTAAGACAGGGTTGTCGTACCACTCAGGAGAAGTACACGTCCTTGTCGACCTACGAGGTTCGATAGTAACTTGATCCGAAGCTTCATGATCATCATCATTAACTTCCTCTTCAACAAACATAGGCTTCACAGAAACATCTTCCTGTGCTGCGCTACTCTCTCGTTGAAACAAAGGTTCAGTAACCTCATCAAGTTCTATCTTCCTCCCACTCAATTCTTCGAGAGAAACCTTTTCTCGGGAAAGGACCCGTTTTAGCAACAAACACTTTATGCTTGGATCTGAGATAGAAGGTTCACCCAACTGTTCTTACGGTAATCTATGAAGATGCATTTGTCCGCTTTGGGTTCGAGTTCATTAGGTGAAAATATTTTTCCACACAAGCATCGCAGCCCCAAACATTAAGAAATGACAGCTTAGGTTTCTATCAAACCATAATTCACACGGTGTCATCTGAATGGATTTAGATGGTGCCCTATTTAAAGTGAATGTAGTTGTCTCTAATGTATAACCCGAAAACTATAGTGGCAAATCGATAAGACACATCATAGTTTGCACCATATCCAATAGAGCACGACTACGGCGTTCGGACACACCATCACACTATGGTGTTCCAGTTGGCGTGAATTGTGAAACAACTTTCACATCATCTAAAGTTGTATGCCAAACTCGTAACTCACACATTCACCTCCACGATCACATCGCAGACATTTTTATCTTCTTGTCACGCTAATCTTAAACTTCACTCTGAATTTGCTTGAACTTTTCAAAAATTCAGACTTGTGTTTCATTAAGTAAATATACACTATATCTACTCAAATCATCAGTGAAGGTAAGAAAATAACGATATCCACCGCACGCTACAAGACTCATTGGATTACATACATCAACATGTATCATTTCCAATAAATCACTTGCCTGCTCCATCAAACCGAAAACGGGGTCCTTAGTCATCTTGCCCATGAGACATGGTTCGCAGGTCTCAACCGATTCGAAATCGAATGAGTCCAAAGATCCATCAGCATGGAGTTTCTTCATGCGATTTATACCAATATGACATTTAGCGTCAGTGCCACAAGTATGTGGTACTACCATTACTAACTTTTTATCTATTGGCATCAATGTTATGAACATGTGTATTACTACGATCAAGATTCAACAAACCATTCTCACTGGGTGCATGACCATTGAAGGTATTATTCATGTAAACATAATAACCATTATTCTCGAACTGAAATGAATAACCGTGTTGCAATAAACACGATCTAATCACGTTCATGCTCAATGCAAAACACCAAATAACATTTATTTAGGTTTGTCACTAATCCCGAAGGTAGAGAGAGTGTGCGGTGTTGATCACATCAACCTTGGAAACATTTTCAACACATATCGTCACCTCACCCTTAGCTAGTCTCCGTTTATTCCATAGCTTTTATTTCGAGTTACTAACATTTAGCAACCGAACCGGTATCCAATACCCAGGTGCTATTAGGAGTACTAGCAAGGCACACATCAATAACAGTTATATCAAATACACTTGTGTCGACGTTGCCAGCCTTCTTATCTACCAAGTATCTAGGGTTGTTCCGCTTCAGCGACCGCTCACCTCATAATAGAAGCACTTAGTCTCGGGTTTGGGTTCAACTTTGGGTTACTTCACTAGAGCAGCAACTGACTTGCCATCCATGAAGTTTCCCTCCTTGCCCTTGCCCTTCTTGAAACTAGTGATTTTACTAACCATCAACACTTGACGCTCCTTCTTGATTTCTACCTTCACTGTGTCAAACATCGCGAACAGCTCAGGGATCATTATTTCTATCCCTGGCGTTTTATAGTTCATCACCAAGTTCTAGTAGCTTAGTGACAGTGACTTGGAGAACTATATCAATCACTATCTTATCTAGAAGATCAACTCTCACTCGATTCAAGCGATTGTAGCACCCAGACAATCTGAGCACATGCTCAACAATTGAGCTATTCTCCTTCATCTTGCAGGCAAAGAATCTTGTTGGAGATCTCGTATCTCGCAACACGGGCACGAGCCCGAGATCCTAATTTTAGCTCTTAGAACATCTCATATGTTCCGTGATGTTCAAAACGTTTTGGAGCCTCAATTCTAAGCCATAATGCATGATGCACTAAACTATCAAGTAGTCATCAGAACGTGCCTGTCAGATGTTCACAACATCTACAGACAACGCTAGAGGGGTTGGCGCACCGAGCGGTGCATTAAGGACATAAGCCTTCTGTGTAGCAATGAGGACAATCATCAGATCACGGACCCAGTCCGCAATATTGCTACCATCATCTTTCAACTCTATTTCTCTAGGAACATATAAAAATTCAAGGGAGCTACAGCGCGAGCAAGTAATCTACAACATA
Organism: Hordeum marinum; assembly: GCA_022496015.1. Taxonomy (NCBI): domain Eukaryota; kingdom Viridiplantae; phylum Streptophyta; class Magnoliopsida; order Poales; family Poaceae; genus Hordeum; species Hordeum marinum. The sequence continues at coordinate 39,099,042 of CM039673.1, forward strand.
ATTTGCAAATACACTACTGACTATGTTCATGACAATGAGTTCAATTAATCATATTACTGAAGAACTCCCACTCAAATTGACATCCCTTCGGTCATTCGAGTGATACATGATCCAAATTCACCAACTCAAGTCCGATCATCACGTGAGTTGAGGTGGTTTCAATGGTGAACATCATCATGTTGATCATATCTACTATATGACTCATGTTCGACCTTTCTGTCTCTTGTGTTTCGAGGCCATGTTTGTAAATGCTAGTCTCTTCAAGTTTAACCCGAGTGTTCTGCATGTGCAACACTGGCTTGCACCCGTTGTATGTGAACGTAGAGTCTATCACACCCGATCATCACGTGGTGTCTCGACACGACGAACTTTCGCAACGATGCACACTCGGGGAGAACACAATTTATCTTGAAATTAAGTGAGGGATCACCTTATAATGCTACCATCGTCCTAAGCAAAACAAGGTGCATAAAAGGATTAACATCACATGCAAATCATAAGTGACATGATATGGCCATGAACTTGTGCTTTTGATCTCCATCTTGAAAGCACCGACATGATCTCCATCGTCACCGAATTGACACCATGATCTCAATCATCTTGATCTCCATCAACATGTCGCCATCGGGGTTGTCTTGCCCACCATGCTTCTACTACTATTGCTACCATTTAGCGATAAAATAAAGCATTACATAACACTTAATGATTGACACGCAGGTCATACAATAATTAAAGACAACCCTATGGCTCCTGCGAGTTGCCGTACTCATCGACATACAAGTCATGATATTCTATAAAAAACATGATCATCTCATACATCACATATATCTCATCATGTAATTGGCCATATCACATCACAACATACCCTGCAAAAACAAGTTAGACGTCCTCTAATTGTTGTTGCATGTTTTACGTGGACTCTACGGTATCTAGCAAGAATAATTCTCACCTACGCATAAACCACAATGGTGATACATAAGTTGCTTTTCAACCTTCTCAAGGACCGCCTTTGTCGAATCCGATCCAACTAAAGTAGGAGAAACAGACACCCGCCAGCCATCTTTGTGCAACGAGGTTACATGTCAGTCGATAGAACCGGTCTCTCGTAAGCGTACGAGTAAGGTTGGTCCGGGCCGCTTCATCCCACAATACAGCTGAACCAAAACACGACCAAGGGAGGAAGCAATCTAAGCATCAACGCCCACAAACTCTTTGTGTTCTACTCGAGATCTCATCTACACATAGACGTAGCTCATGATGCCACTGTTGGGGAATGTTGCATGGGAACCAAAAAATTTCCAACGCACATGCAAGATCTATCCATGGTGATGAGCATCTACGAGAGGGAGAGTGGATCTACATACCCTTGTAGATCTCTAAGCGGGAAGCGTTAAGAAACGCGGTTGGTGTAGTCGAACGTCTTCGCAATCCAAATCGCCGAGCGTCCCGCGATCCCATCACGGTCCGTCCCGCGATCTCATCACGATCCATCTCGCGATCTCATCGTGATTCTTCCCACGATCCAATCACGAATCGTCTCGCGATCTTGATCATGGTCCTTTCGATCTAGCGCCGAACGGACGACACCTCCGCGTTCAACACACGTACATCTCGATGATGATCTCCTCCTTCTTGATCCAGCAAGAGGGAGCGGAGAGGTAGAAGTGTTCTCCGGAAGCGCGACGGCGCTGCGGCGATGGTGGTGGAGCTATTCTGGCAGGGCTTTGCCTAAGCACTGCAGAAAACCGATCTAGAGGAGAAACTATGCACTAGAGGAACGGGTAGCACGTGGCTGAAAATCTAGTGCCAAAACCCTAAAACCTCCAGTATATATAGGAGGAAGAGAGGAGGAGGCTTGTCCCTCAAGGGGCCAGCCCTTGGTTCGGCCGAATCAAGGAGGAGAGGAGGACTCCTCCTCCAATCCTAGTAGGACTAGGTTTCCTCCCTATTTTGCCTTTTTTCCACCTTTTCTCTTTGGGTTTTCTCCCCCAGCCGCATGGGCCTTGTGTGGGACTTCCACCAGCCCACTAAGGGCTGGTATTCACTCTCCCACAGCCCATGTAGCCTCTTGGGTCGAAATACCCCTCCCGATGGTCTCCTGGTACACTACCGACACTCCCGGTACACTACCGATGAGCCCGAAACTTTTCCGGCGACCAAAATAGGACTTCCTATATATCAATCTTTACCTCTGGACCATTCTGGAGCTCCTCGTGACGTCTGTGATCTCATCCGGGACTCCGAACAACCTTCGGTCACCACCATACATAACTCTATACTACTGAAACGTCACCGAACCTTAAGTGTGCAGGCCCTGCGGGTTCGAGAACTATGTAGACATGACCAAGACACCTCTATGGTCAATAACCAATAGCAGGACCTGGATGCCCATATTGGTTCCTACATATTCTATGAAAATCTTTATCGGTCGAACCTCTATGTCAAGGATTCAGTTAATCCCGTATGATGTTCCCTTTGTTCTTCGATATGTTACTTGCCCGAGATTCGATCGTCGGTATCTCCATACCTAGTTCAATCTCGTTACCGGCAAGTCTCTTCACTCGTTCCATAATACAAGATCCCATGGTTAACACTTAGTCACATTTCTTGCAAGGCCTATTGTGATGTTGTATTACCGAGTGGGCCCTGAGATACCTCTCCGTCACATGGAGTAACAAATCCCAGTCTTGATCCATGCCAACCCGACAGACACCCTCGGAGATACCTGTAGAGCACCTTTATAGTCATCCAGTTACGATGCGACGTTTGATACACACAAGGTACTCTTCCAGTGTCAGTGAGTTGCGTGATCTCATGGTCATAGGAACATATATATACTTGACATGCAGAAAACAGTAGCAATAAACTGACACGATCATATGCTACGTTTGTAGTTTGGGCCTTGTCCATCACATCATTCTCCTAATGATGTGATCCCGTTACCAAATGCCATCTCATGTCCATGACTAGGAAACCATTGCCATCTTTGATCAATGAGCTAGTCTATTAGAGGCATACTAGGGACATGGTGTTGTCTATGTATCCACACATGTATCTGAGTTTCCGATCAACACAATTATAGCATGGATAATAAACAATTATCATGAACAAGGAAATAATATAATAACTAATTTATTATTGCCTCTAGGGCATATTTCCAACAGTTTTCGAGAGTGTCTTGTACGTGACAAACTTGGCATACTCGCCTTGGTCATCGAGACATTGGGTTGAAACCGAAACTATCAGCAATTCTAATACTTTATGATTATTATGATGCTAAATTCTAACACTATTTGGATTTTGTGTGCACTAAATGTGACACAGGGAAGCTAATTTTAAGGCTCGCTCACCTTAAAATATACGCTGAACCACTCAGACTCCTTGAATGCATCAAGTTGAGGTAAGTGGCTCTTGCCATCCATTGACTAGACTATTCAGGTGTTCCATGTTTCTAAAAGACACATCTATAAGATGGTATCAAGTGTGGTTTAACCACATGAAACCATTGTCTCATTATCTTGACATCGATTGCAAACAAATCGAATGGACAAGTTGCAGAATTCTCCTTGTGTGCCTTCACTTTGGCCTTAGGATTGAAGTTTAGCACTATGTCCTATTTGTCTAGACTCAAAATGGTTTGGTAGAATCCTTTATCCAAAGAATTAAGCTCATTGCATGATCTTTACTTTGAAATTGCAACTTACCAACTCTACGTTGGAGTCATGCAGTTTTACACGCTCATGACAGAACTGCATAATATTATCCCCCTCTATCTTTGATACGTGGAAATCTATCAAGTATTTCTCATCTACGGTAATTTGGTTTTATACCGATATCACCACCCAACATACATCATTGGCCCCTCAACATATAGTTGGGATCTATGTGAGGAATAACTGTATTTCCGTCAATACCTCAAGCCCCTTGCATGGGGAGTTATTCAAGGTCAGTATGCCGAATCAACGAGGAACATTTCTAGGCATTAGGGGGAGATTTCAAGTACCATAAAGAATGCCAGGAAATCAGTGGAATGTTCAACACATTTCTACCTCAAATCCACGTACTCAAAGAGGTGAACCATGCGTTCAGAAGGTTTGCAACACATTATAAATAACCTGCCATATTCATTTACTGACTATAAAGGTGTCACGCAATCCTGCAATCCTGTAAAAGTACGCCTGAAAGAGTGGAGGTACAAAAAAAACCACTCCACTCACCGTTTGATGCAACAGGGGGAGATTTATGGCAAAAGTACATCAGGATTCAGTTTCTTGCAAGCAAGGATACCAAGGCCTATGAATCAGTAAATGCAAGTCAACTTCACGTCGACAGACACCTAATGGGTAGTATATACCCAATGGATGGGAAACCTCTATCAACCCAGGTCATAGTGCACATAATGACCGGGACATCGGAATACCTGACTCAATCGCATTGGGAAATCGCGAGCAGTCACCATGGGTAACGATATTTCCATCAACTCTATATTGATATATAGATTTTGGAGAAACATATAACTAGAAGTCTACAATTGTCGACATACATTTCTCAACTAGATTGCAAAAACCTTTCAAATGATTCAGATCCAAAGACCATGGCCATGGCAAAGTGTGAACAACACTCGGACTGAACTCAAGCAAAGGGTATAATCAAGGTAGAAATGATGTTGCTCAATAATGGGAAGGTATTCATAAGCAATACATACACCAGTTTTCTTCTGGAAACAGAATTGAAAACAACGAGGTGGTGAAACAAAGAGCAAGTATTGTAGCACAAGGGTTCACGTAGATACCCAACTATTCTCCAGAGGTGGAATCTTTTTCCGATAACTTATGTCATTGGCAGTACAAAATCATATATCTCTACAGTTGATAGATGTAGTGATCAGATATCCATGTGGATCACTAGATTCAGACACATATGATTGATTCCCCATGGAATCTCACTTCTGAATCGAAATGCAAAATGCAACATACATGGTGTAAAATCAGTAAGTCACCATATGACTTATTGTTGTCGATACATATGGTACAACCGACGTAGTGAGATACTTATACACAAGAATTACTGCTACAATGATGATTATCCATGTTTGTGTGTCTGCAATGACGACACATGTAATCATCTAAATGATGGAGTTTAAAATGAAGGATTTGGGTAAACCAAAATACCGCTCATTACTACAACTTGAGCACCTTCATCCATACATTATGGTATACTATGTTGTCTATATCCATAATATATTGGAGAAATTCATTGTGGACAAATCTTATCCATCTATAACTCTCATGGTAGTTCATTCTCTAGACGTAGAGAAAGATCTATTTAGAGCAAGAGATGATGGAAATGAGATATTGGGACTCAACGTTCCATAATGCCATTGGATCCACCAAACACAATTGGTTGGTACTCAAGAATATCTTTCGATATCTCCAAGGCGTCAAACATCTTGTCCTGGTTTTCAGTTTCATAGAAATGTGAACACCGATACCATTGTATACATCGATCAGATCCCCACTATGTCAGATCGTAGACAAGCTTAGTGTTCCTACTAGGTTTAGTGGCCCTCCCATGAAGAGTCTTGGAAACAGACCTCATGGCTACATGCACCAATCATTATCTCAACGATAATGTTTCTTGTGTTGCCCGGATGCAAACATGTTACATAATAAGCAATATCACTATATTGCATATCTTGCAGGTCAAATCATCTGAATGATTTGTTCATCAGGTCTTTACCAACTTCTATGTTTCAGAAATGTGTTCATGGAATTGGTATATGACGGCTTCAGAATATGTAAGAATCAGGAGGAGTATCTTCCTGAATTGTTCCTGTTCAATGCATCATATTATACTCTTTTCCCTTTACGAGTTTACTATACAAGTTCTCATAAAGGTTTTTAATGAGGTAATATGAACATGAGATCGTATGTCATACTTTCTGTTTCCCCATCGGGTAATACGACATATTCATTGTCCTCTAAGCTCTATGAGTTTTCTCGTGTTGAGTTAAAAGAGACAATAATCATTATATGTTGCAGCATTTTATCCTTATTTTCCCCTTGGGTTTGAAGGAGTTTTAGCAACATATCAAACACTATACTCCTCATATTTTTCCCACAAGGTTTTTGGAGGAGATTATTCCAAGGATGTTCGATCGGAAGCACAAGGAAGGATTAGGGGGAGTGGTACGATTTAATTAATTCTCTTAATTAAAGGGATAATCCTCCTTATGTAATATCTCGGGTGGTTGTTTCGTCAACTGTCACGATGCTTCCTCACGCCCCTGCGAACGGACACACGCGTTTGTTTGCGTCTATTCCCTTGTATAAATATTGTGATCGTCAATGGAATAAGACACTTCGATCATTTTTCTTGTTCGATCTAAAACACTTTTGAATAATAAAGAGGTTGCACCATCCACGTGGGAGATGTTTTTAAGGCCACGCTCAACGGCCAGCCCGAGGGCTACAAAATGATATTCGCATGGGCCGTGTAAAAGTAAAACTGTATGAGGACTAGTCCACAGGTCCAGGCGCAAAAGTTAGGGGCCGTTCGGTAACCCTCCACTCCTTGAGGACGGAGCGGAGCGCGCGAAGCGTCAGGGTAGTAGCTCCCCAAATTACTACTGCATCTAGCTCCGCTCCAAATCGGAGTTGTGGAGCGGACTGTTGCCTAACAACCCCTCAATTTGAGGGGGTGCCGACCTATATAGCGCTACTTTTTTTCGCAAGCCTTTGTCATTGTCAGTCAACTAAGGTTGAGCTAGAGGTCTTTTGACTTTTGTTTGGGCCAATTTCTTGCTTTGCTCTGCAGCCGAAAGTGCTGGATAGCCAATGGTAACCAGAAGATCTATGGTTTTCTAGAGCAGGTAATTGGAAAAACGATTCATTCCTTTGCTTCCTTTTAGATATCTATCCAATAAGATGATCTGACCTTACCTAAAAAGTAGTGGTTAAATTGCAAATAACAAAAATTCGTGCATGTTATAATAGAGATATTATAAGGATTGGTTAGGTGTATATAACTACTTTTTTCTTCTTACAAATCAAAATTATTATGCAAGCTATTCCAAAATGATCAGATCAACCTTTTATCGGATAAAGACGAGGAAAAGTTGAACATCAAAAGAAAACATACACATCGGTTTTTCTCCATGCATATTTTGACATGATTTTTATTTATTTCTTCCTAATATGAATTATCACCGCATATTTCTACTAGAAATAAACTACAACCCTTGGTTGAAGTTACTTCAAAAGTAGGAAACCATAAACCAAGCTATGAAAAATTGGAATTCCCATTAATTACTCACATTTTCTTTTTTCGGGGGTTAATTTCTTACTTGTATTTCCTCCAATTTTTTAGTCTGCATATAAAATTTATGCGAAGTCAAACTTCGTAAATTTGATCAACTATATAAGAAAAAAAACATCAACATTCATAATATATTTCTCGACAGAAGGGGCCACATGGCCCCGTTTTCATTACGAAAATGGAGTTGTTTACAGGGCAACTAACCAACCATTACATCACTGATCTATAACCACACGAGGATGCTCCAACCTAACACTAATAGAAAATGAGTCATTAGTCCCAGTTCTAGAGGCCCTTTAGTCCCGGTTCAGGAACCAGGACTAAACGATCGGGACTAATGCCTCCACTTTTAGGCCTGGCCGTGTTACGAACCGGGACAAAAGGTGCTCCACGTGGCACCATGCAAAGCCACATCATCAATTTTCAACCCCTTTCGGACTTCATTTGTTATTTTTCATGCATTTAATGATTTATTTTGAGCTAAGTGACCCTGAATTTCAAAAGCACTGTAAATGAACTCTGAAAAGGTTGAAACTTGGCATGATATCATAATTTCACCCACATAGCATGTGCTAAAAGGTTTAGAGGGTTAGGGCAAAAACTGGATGCACTTCATGTATAAAACTGGACAATCCCTTTTGAAGTATTAGGGTTTCGTATGAAAACTCATATATTACAAAGGGATTTCATTATTTAAACATATTTTAACTCCAGACTTTTTGTGCGTTCAATAGGCACCACGCAAAGCCACAACATCAATTTTCAACCCTTTTCCGACTTCATTTGCTATTTTTCATGCATTTAATGATTTATTTTAAGCTAAACGATCCTGAATTTGAAAAGCACTGCAAATGAACTTTGAAAAGGTTGAAACTTGGCATGGTATCATAATTTCACCCACATAGTATGTGCTAAAATTACTAGAGGGTTATGACAAAAACTAGATGCACTTCGTGTACAAAACTGGACAATCTCTTTCGAAGTATCAGGTTCCGTATGAAAACTCATCATTACAAAGGGATTTCACTTTTTAACATATTTTATGTAACAGTCCGGGATCGACGCTCCAGAAGATTCCCCTTTTATTTCCGTTCTCGTCTGTGTTTCGTCAGGTTGTTGCATTCATCATCGCATCATTCACATCATCTGCATAGCATTGTCACTCGTTTTAGAAAACTTGCGTCCGTTCGTAGTTGCCGGTTCTCTCCGTTCTTGCCGTTGCCCGTTTCGAGTCCAACCACACCTGCACGCGCCCGTGACATCGTTAAAAACCGTTTTTAAAGCGCATGAAAAATATTCTCGGATTCGGTTGAAAGTTGGCGTGCGGTCTTATTATAGTGTAGGTAGACCGCCTGCCAAATTTCGTCGCATTCCAGGGTCCTTTGATACCCCTTCGATCAATCGTAGCAGTGCGGTCATCGGTTATCCGTCAGACGTTTTTCGGTGTTTTAAAACCTCGTGTCACGGGCCACCAACCTCCCTCTCGTCCCCACCTAGCCCATCTACACAGCCACCGCAGCCCACCTAGCCCCCTCCGCTTCCAAGCCGTCCGATCGAGATCGAACGGTCCGAAAACGGTGCAAAACCCCCTCCCCTAGCTCCCAAACTGCTATTTATACACCCCTAGCCTGCCTAATTGGGAAACCCTAGCCGCCTAGGGATTCGCGCCGCCGTGAGCAGCCTCCCTACAGCCGTCGGGCCCACTGAGGCCCATCTGGAGGCCCGTCCAGGCCTAAGCCGCGCCGCCGCTGCTCGCAACCCCCACAGGCTCCCGCGGCTCGAGAGCTTCCCCGAGCCCCGTCGCGCCCGATGGCCTCCGCTCGTCGGAGGTCCCCCGCTGCTCCTCCTCCCGTCGTCGGAGCGCCGCTAGCCTCGTCGGAGCCTGGCTAGAACCTGGAGCCACTGCCCTTGCCCTCTCCACCTTCCTTCCTCTCCTCCGTCTCCCTCTTTCACCCGACCTCTCTCTTCTCTTGCAGGAGCGCCGCCGCCGTGCTTTAGCCGCCGCCGCCACTCGCCGGTGCTGGCCGGATCCAGTGCCCGCCGGCCGGATCTCCCCCGGCCCAGGCTGCCCCAAGCCTCCTCCGCGCCAGCCTTGCTGCCATAAGCACGCCGCTGCCGGTGCTCGGCCCCTGCTCGAGAGCGAGCATGAGGTCGGGGGCGAGCGCCCCTGTCCCGTTGACCCCGCATGGGCCTCGCTGCCCCAGCGACCGAGCTCCTCTCCGCAGGCCCGATCTGGCCCATGGTGAGCCTGCTTATCCCGCGCCTGGGCACTACATTATTAAATTGCGCCCATGTCCTATTTCAGCCCGTAGCAGTTTTGGCCCATTGTAGTTTTTCCCACGTTTTCCGATTTATCCAATTAACCAGCGATTTCAAAATTACAGAAAAACACTTGTTTTTAAATTGCTAATAACTTTTTAACCGTGCATCGGATTAAAAAACTTTATATATGTAACTTGACTAAAATTTTGTGTAATTTAATAATATTCACTTTCATACATGTTTAAAATGTTTAACCTTGCTGTTTGCATTGATTTGCGCAATGGCCATGCTAAAATGAATTATTTCATAACTACTAAACCGTAGCTCCGATAAAAATGGTCCACATATGTAACTTGACCGGAAAAATGTGTAGAATCACATGGTGGCATTTATTTTACTGTTTAACAACTCTAAAATTGTGTTAGTACAGATCTGGACCAAATTCATAACATGCATATGGGGTTGTTTCGGAAATGATATATATTGCTTCCGGCCTCATTTAAAATGCCTAGATTTTGTAGTTGGTTGTGCTTCACCGTTTGCCATGTTTAACAACATTTAATATTGATGAGTACCTAAACAAGAGTGAACTAAATAATTCGAACATGGAGTTTCGTCAATATGCAACTCGTTGCATATTGAGCTTCACTTAATGTGTAGGAGTTGTTTGTTGTTCTTGCCATGCCATGCCTTGCATATTTAACCGGACGTGCATCATAATTGTCTGTGCATCATATCATGAAGATGTGTGGTGTTATCGTGTGTTGATTGTTGTTTCGGTTTGGTTCATCTTGATAGAGTTCCGAAAGTGCTCGGAGTGTGAGGATTCGTTTGACTATGTTGGCCCGTCTTTTTCATGGACTCGTTCTGCTTCCGAGCGGGATCTTAGGATAGATGACACATTTCCCTGGATGCCACTACTATCATTGCCATGCTAGTTGTTCCGCTGTTATCGTTATGTCACACTACCTACTACTTGTTTGATAAGCCTCCCAACATTGCCATGAAAGCCTCTAACCCTCCACCTTCCCAGCAAACCATTGTTTGGCTATGTGACCGCTTGCTCGGCCTTCTTATAGCATTTCTAGCCGTAGGTGCAATTGCTTCCATGTGACAACATGGACATTCTTTTGTTATCAAAATATTATTGCTATTTAATTTAATGCACTTATACACTTGGTAAAGGGTGGAAGGCTTGGCCTTTTGCTCTGTGTTTTGTGCCACTCTTGCCACCCCTAGTTACTTGTGAACCGGTGTTATGTTCCATAATTGAGCGCTCCTAACATGCTCGGGGTTGTTATGGGGACCCCCTTGATTTTCTTTTTGGGATAAAACTTGTCTGGCAAGGCCCAACATTGGTACTACATTTGCCTAATAACTAATAAAATTGCATAGGGAACCGTCGGCACCCGTGGATCTTAATCAACAACCCGGGCCAGTGCTCCTCATGAGTGTTGGTCCAAACCGGGCGATGTTCGGCGCCCCCTGGTCACCCGGGGTCTCAGCCAACCCGACGTCTTGCCCATCCAGTCGTACCCTGAGAACGAGAGACGTGGCTCCTATCGGGTTTTTGTTAGTACGCGAGGCGGCCTTGCTGGATTTGTTTTACCTTTCTCAAACGTCTTGAGTGAGGAATTCTGATTTTTCTTCGGGCTTTCTCGAGGTGTTGAATTTCCTTTGGAATTGCCTAGGATGATCACGAGATCCGTGGTCGAGGTTATTCCCGCTGCGTGTGGTTAATTTGTGATGGATGAGTTGGAGCACCCCTGCAGGGTTAAATCTTTCGAAAAGTTGTGGTCGCGGTTATGTGGCAGACTTGGATACTTTGTTTAACACCCGGTCATAGCAAACTTGAAGTAAACTCTAATAAAATACACCAACTAGGTGCGTAACCGTGACTGTCTCTTCTCGTGAGTCCTTATCCGAGAGAGAACATGGTGGGGTTATGTTTGACGTAAATAGGTGTTCAGGATCAGTTAGTGATCATTACTACTTCACATCCGTTATGCGTAGACCACCATACTTTACTTTTTGTACTCGTAAGTTAGCCACTCAAATAAATGATTAGTCGCTTGTTGTAGTCTCACCACTTAACCATACCTCACCCATTAAGCTTTAATAGTCTTGATACCCTTGGAAATGAGATTGCTGAGTCCCTGTGGCTCACAGATTACTACAACAACAGTTGCAGGTACAGGTAATGTGATGGTTGAATGTGAGAGCGTTGCTTGTTTGTTGGAGTTCTTCTTCTTCTTCATCGATCTAGGATGGGTTCCAGGCGGCAGCCCGGGATAGCAAGGATGGATGTCATTTTGTCGTTTGTTTTCGTCCGTAGTCGGACCCTGCTATTCTGTCTGATGTTTGAGTATGTTGTTGTATTGATGTGATCTTGTTGTAGCTTGTGGCGAGTGTAAGCCAATTCCATATACTCTTCTCTGATGTACATGTACTTGTAATGATATCCATTTTTGCAACACAACGAGATGCGCTTCTATCCCTGTCGAGGCCCTCGTGCCAAAATAAGGATAGGACCGCATCTTGGGCATGACATTTTAACTCCAAAGTTTTTGTGCGTTCAATCGGTACCATGAAAAGCCACATCATCAGTTTTCAACCCTTTTCCGACTTCATTTGCTATTTTTCATGCATTTAATGATTTATTTTGAGCTAAACGGCCATGAATTTGAAAAGTGCCGCAAAAGTACCCTAAAAAGGTTGAAACTTGGCATGGTATCATAATGTCACCCACATAGCATGTGCTAAAAGGTTTAGAGGGTTATGGTAAAAACTGGGTGCACTTCGTGTACAAAAGTAGATTGTCCGCCAAGACCCTTTCCATAGATTACATGTTAATCCTTGACCATATCAAGTATATCATCAAATGTTATTACTGAAAAAAAAAGTTCATACATATGGTTCTCATAGAACAACATATCACTCTCTAGAGCATCTAATTAACATACATTGAAACTAACATACAACTATGTAAAACATTTAAATGCAACAACAAATGCGATAAAAATCTCAACTAAGGTAACAATTGATCCAACAGCATAATGATACCAAGACTCATTATCAAAGGCATATTTTCTAATCCTTCTAATCTTCAAGTGCATTACATCCATCTGGATCTTGTTTACATCGACGAGATCGGCAACATGCAACTCCAATTTCATCTTCTCTTCTTTAATTCTGTTCAATTTTCTTTCAAATAATTATTTTATTTTTCAACTAAATTTAACCTCTCGACAATAGGGTCAGTTGGAATTTCAAGTTCACATACCTCCTAGATAAAGACATCTATGTCAAGTTGGTTGGCATAATTGTCATAAACATTGAATGAAACAAATAGTAATAAAAGATAATATACCACATTGGAATCATAGAACGAACGAGAGCCGACGGGGGCGTATACAAAAACCATGGCACTATATACTAACAAACAATAATACAAGTAAGAAGTTAATTTGATCTCAATTTGTGTATCTCAATCAAATAAACTCACACATACACTCCTCCACTAGAACCCACAAACCACTCTACTTATAGAGCATTTGAAATGAGCTAAACTAGCAGTTAGAGTGAAATTGCTAACCTTTTAGAACACTTGTGTAGTTGGTGCACCGCCAAACCTAGACAAATCTTAGGGAAAATATAGCTTGGAGATCGAGCTTGCGGAGGAGAATTCCTGATGGCAAAGGCGTGCATGGCGTATGGCAAAGGCTTTGCCGTCGGCCAGCAGACGACCAACGATCCGGCTGAATAAGCTACGGTAAAGGGCGCTTTGTCGTCTGCTAGCAGACGGCAAAGATCCTTAGGTCTTTGGCGTCCGCCATCTGACGGCAAAGACTATGGACAACACACGTGGAAGCTTACAGTCGTTAAGGGGTTAACGGCGTGCTTTGCCATCCGCTGGCAGAAGACAAAGACATAAGGATATTTGCCGTCTGCCAGCGAACGGCAAAGAAACCGCATAGGCTAGCCTAGTGCGACCCCAGGTTGCACAGGTAGCTACCACGTGGCAGCTATGCTATCTGTTGGCTGACGACAAAGCTCTTTGTCGTCCGCGCCTGTACAGTCCCTGTTTTTTCTGTTTTTTCTTAAATTCATTCAATTTCATAGAATTTCACATATATACACATTTGAAAATTCTTTGCAAGAAGCATAACAACACATATACATACCAAATCATATCCCTGCCATATGGATATGATCATCCAACACACACATATATATATATGTACATACCAAATGAAAAGTCCATATGCAACATATATAGCTAGCCAACATATCTCACAACAAGCATACAATGGTTTCATCCATACATACATATATAGGTAGCAAGTTTCACATTATTCATCCTACAAAATGAAAACAAAAAGGAAGCACAAGAAGAAGAGTAGAGTCCATCAACGCAAGCTTCCTCATCGAAAGCAAATCTGCAAATTGGGAAAGAAGAAAGTTAGAATAATAATAAGAAGAAGACTAGAACAAGAAGACTAGCTAGAAGAAGAAGAAGAATAAGAATAGAAGAAGAAGACTAGCTAGAAGAACAGGAAGAATTTTTATTCTCTTTCTTTTTCTCCTCTCCTCTTCTTTATCTTCTTCTTCTTCTAACTAAGCTTGGTAAAAATGCCATTTTTTAGCTAAGCTAGGTAAAAATGCTAAGTGAAGGTCATTTTAGAGCTAAGCTAGGTAAGTATGTCATTTTGGAGGTTAATAAGGTTATTATGTCATTTTTTACCTAAGTAAGCTAATTATGTCATTTTTGAGCTATACTAGTTATAATCGGTCATTTTGGAGCTAGGTAAGGTTATTTTGTCATTTTGGAGGAAAACAAACTAATGATATGACAGTTTGGTGCTAAACCAAGGTTATCATGCCATTTTTTACCTAAGTATGCTAAGTATGTCATAAATGAACTAAAGAAGCTAAGTATAGGTCATTTATGAGCTAACCTAGGTAGTTATGCCATTTTGAGCTAACTAATCATATTTACTCATTTTGGAGGACAAATGGCAAGTGTAGGTCATTTTAGAGCTATCCTAATTATAACCAGTCATTTTGGAGGTAGGTAAGGTTATTTTGTCATTTTGGAGGAATATAAGCTAAGTCTATGTCATTTTGGAGCTAAACCAAGGTAATTGTGCCATTTTTTTACCTAAGTATGCTTAGTATGTCATAAATGAACTAAAGAAGCTAAGTATAGGTCATTTTGGAGCTAAATTGGTGATTTCTTAAGCTAAGTATGCATTTGTTAAGCAAAACACTTGGCAAAACTTACCATCATCACGGAGGTGAAGGACCGGTCGGGTTTGCACCAGGGTGAGACGTAGAAGGACCGGTCAGGGTTGCGGTAGACGCAGAAGGATCGGTTGATGCTTGTCGGGAGGCATGCTGCACCAAAGATCATTTGCAATGTCTCCTTAGCATGATGCAACTCAAATGTGAATACTAGTAACTAATGACCATTCAAATGAAACTCATCGTGGGTGCTATAGCAATATGGGGCATCGACGGAGGGGTCCGACCATTGTTCTAGCACACGGTCTGCACATTTTGTTTTCACGAGTCATTCATATTAGTTAGTGATGAAACGAACATTACGTGCATGATTTGGCTAATATGAAGGAGAAACTTACCACGAGGAGCTCGTATAGGGCCCAGTGAGAGACGTCGTTCCGGTTCCTCTCCTCCTCCAACAGCCTTGCTGTCCTCTCCTCCATGTCCCTCTCCCTCTGCGCCGCCTGCCTGTTTGCCTCCGCCAGAAGCTCCTAGGCCCTAGCCTCAATGGCGAGCTCCATTGACCGTGGACGAGGCCTTATCTCAGGATCAGAGCTCGTCTGGCGCTTCTTGATCTCCGGGAAAGTTCTAGGACAACGTATCAGTCCATCCCCAATGGCTATCGAGCCATGGGGCCTCCCGCCACCAGATATCATCACGAGCTCTTGATCAAAAGGACTCTAGCTCGGGTTGAAGTCCTCTCCTTTCCTCACCTTCCCCTCATCTCTGTACCTCACGAGCTTGTTGTGGGAGGAGATGTTGCTGAAGCTCTCTGGATGATCGAGGCCATCCTCAGAGAATGCCTTGGCTTTCTTGTACGAGGCAGTATGGGCCATGGCATAGAGGTCGAACAGAGGTGGCACCTCCTTGTTTTCTCGCGCCTAAAAGAGACGAACCAAATATTAGTTAAGGGCTCAAGCTAGCATGAAGAATGAAATTGCATGAATTATGAAGCAAACCACATACCCAGTGATCCCCGTACTCAAACAGGTTGGAGCTCCCTTGATGGTGTGGCACGCCTTTCATTTGGGCACGCTTATCCTTGGCCTTGTTGTGGCTGGCTAGCCATTCGGGAGAGCACCACTCATCCACCAATGCCTCCCAATAGTCCATCCTATCCGCACACCATCTCGGGGGCACCTAAGTTAGACAAGAGAAATTTTAGTGCTACGCCTACGAATCAAATCAAGGAAACTAAGTACAAGGCCTTAAGAATAGATAATTACCTTCATTAACTTCCCCTTACTCAGGTAATTTTTGTGGCACTTCTTCTTGGCCCTCTTAATGTTAGTCGAGGCGTAGTAGTCTCGAATAGCCTGCACCCGAGCCTCGTGCCGTAAGTTCTGAAGTTGGCGCTTGCACTCGGCTACAAGAACAACTGCCGCTTTTGCCTCATGTTCCTCAAGACACATGTAGAAGGTCTGCAATCAAAAAAGACAACACTGATTAGTACAATCACTAGGTGTTGTTGATTTTTCTTTCTGTAAAGGAGAAATTACCCAAAACCGACAGATCACAATGTCAACCACCGTCTCGCACAAGACACTGTCGACCCTTTCCTCCGACGGGGCCGGGGAAGCCATGTACAACTCCTATGTCAGTGCTACCTATGGGACCTCACCCTCACCGGGCAACTGGCCCTTCCCCGGGAAGTGGTGCCGGAGAAGCACACCAAGGACCTGGTTGGGCCTGCGGACACCATGCTTGTGTTTCCAACCCTTGCAGTATTACAAGGCTAACACATTAGATATTAATTTGAAGAAACATGAAGGCAAAAGGTTAAAAAAGAGTAAATGCACTTACTTCTCCGCATTAGGCTCAATCAACCACCTCTGATCGCGGGTCGTCGGCACGGGTGGGAGCTTTGTACAACCACACTGGTAGACCTTCTTGCCCTCCTCAACCAGCTCGCCCTCGCTGTAGGTGTCCTCAGACAAGTTGTCCTCGCCACCATCAACATGGCCACTAGCCTCCGAAGTCACGTGGGACGAAGACTCTGGGACCGGAGTCTCCTGGGACAAAGACTCTGGGACCGGAATCTCTTGAGACGAATGCTCGGTGACTCGAGGCTCGTCGGCCCGAGGCTCGGTGACCAGAGTCCGAGACGGGTCCAAGTCAGACGGCTCCACCTGAGATGGAGCACTCTTGTGGTCGGGAGAATCAGCTAGGGGTGGCGGCGAGGAAGGCGCAGCAGCCTTCCTACCTCTACCACCTCTCTTCGTCTTCCCCTACCTCTCCCGGTCGAAGAAGTGCCCGCCGGTGTCTCCATACAGTGTACCAGCGCTCTCCGGAGTTGCTAGGGTAGAATAATAGCACCCCTCCTAGGACACGCTGAGGAAGGAGGCTCAGAGTGCTCTCGACCTGCGCCCACCATCTGTCAACACCTGCAATGACAAAGAGTGAACGAAATTAGCTAAACATAAAAAATTGAATACCTAATAACATGAACTAATTAATAATATATATGTACATAATAATAATTGAATGCCTCACATTACTAATATTAATCTTCATCGTCTATATATGCTCCGGGATCAGTAAATGCATAATCATCATCACTATCAATAATGATGTGCTCATCAGCATCATCAATAAATGCATCAACATGTGGAAGGCCTCTATGTAATCGGTCAAGCATTGACAGGTCATCCGCAGTAGTAACCTCTTCTTCTTTCGTCTCTTCTTGTTCTGGCTCAGGGGTGAAGTCGGATTCACTATCGCTGTCGACCTCAATGTTTTGGGGTGAAGTAGAGCGGTTTTTGAAAAGTTTTTTGGAAACACGTGTTTCTTGGAAGAATTCTCCTTCATATGTGTCTGGGTTAGTGTGAGGTTCATAATCATCTTCACTGAGGGGAGGTGGTCTAAAATGTGGCGGCACATCATAAATGGCATCCCAACCTTTCAGATTTGGATCCGTTTGGCAGGCCCACGGTAGATAGAAAACTTGGATCGCTTGTTGAGCCGTAATATAGACATCGGGAACATCTAAATGGGTGCTTTGTTTGATTTCGACTAGCCCTATATGTTCATGAGTCCTTGTAGTCTCCTTCGGCTGGAACCAATAACATTTGAAGACTATGACGTTTGGTGGGTTTTCACCAAAGAATGTAAGTTCATAAAATGCTTCAACTCTTCCATAATACTCGACCCCTCCTTCGCTGACAGCGGAGATACAACAATTTGTAGACTTTCAGTCGGCCATAGATAGCTCTTTGCCAAAAGTACAAAAGCGATACCCGTTGATGTCGTATTTGTCAAATGAACGGATCTTATAGTCAAAACCATTAGCAACTTGTCTCAATTCGGAGTCCATAGTCTCTGCATTAGCCTAAAAGTTTAATACGAAAGGATTGTTGCATTAGCCGCAAACTTGTCGAAGAAATGAAATCGTCTAATGGAAATTACCGTTTTCTTGAACCAAGAGATGAAACCGGGATAGCCGCCTCCATTCTTTGCTAGAAGCTCATACTCTTCGATGGAATCCTTTTGGATCACCGCTCCGTCCGAGAATTTGGCGGCGTATCGACTGTATCACATATCCACGAATAAGAGCATTTCAAAGGAATTAGAAGTTGCGAAACAATGTACCAAGAACTTACTCGATGTACGGCCACACTTCTGTTAGGTTGTTGAAGATATACAAGAAAATGGTCCACCATTCTTCGACATCCAACGCTATTGCTTTCAATGGACCGGCTGGTGCGAGATTCCCTTTGAATAGGCTGAGGTTGGATCGACCTTTTTCACGGTTGCCATCATTGTACCCAGGCTTCAGATTATGCAAATGACGATTCTTGGCTTTGTAGTGTGCTGTCACGAAGTTTGCCGCCTCCTCAGTAATGAATGCCTCTACCATTGATGCTTCAACTCTATGTTTATTTTTACATTTTGCTCGAAGCGTCTTCTGCATCCTCTCAGTTGCAAAGTACCAACGATTTTGCACGCCCCCCCCCAATCTTGCCTCGGTCGGGAGATGCAAAATCAAATGTTTCATTGGATTAAAGAAGCCCGGTAGAAAGATCTTTTCTAACTTGCAGATCAACTCTGGTGCCAACTCTTCTAGTTCATCTAGCACGTCAGGCGATAGTTCTTTCGCACAAAGAGCACAGAAGAAATAGCTCAGCTCTGCCAGTACTAGCCATTCATCCTCAAGGATAAAGCCATGCAACATCACCGGCATTACTCGCTCAAGACATATGTGCCAATCATGACTCTTGAGACCAAATATTTTCAATTTGTCAAGACTCGGCCCCCTCTTAAGATTTGCTGCATACCCATCGGGGAACATCAATTGCATTTTCACCCACAAGATCTTTTCCCTCATAGCTGGCCTTCGAAGATTGAACCATGCCTTTGGCTTCCTCCAGTTCTTCTTTCCTTTCCGTTCTCGAATGTTTTGTAACGGTCTATCACATAGAGCCTCCTGATCGACTCTAGCCTAAGGATTATCCTTCAACTTCCCCTCTATGCCGAACGATGTACCAAAAAGGGCCTCCGCGATATTCTTTTCAGTGTGCATCACATCGATGTTGTGTGGGCAAAGGAGGTCTTTAAAGTAAGGCAGATCCCACAAACATATCTTGTGAGTCGAGGCGTGTTCCGTATTATACCCTTTGAAATACCCTGGACGCAAATAATCAGGCTCGGGAGCGTTTAACCGATCAAGGGTCTGTTGGCCTTTCAATGTAGGTGGTGCAGTGCTTTTGATAACTCTACCTTTGATGAAATTCTTCGTGTCTTTTCTGAACTGATGGTCAGGATCCAGGAACTGTCTATGCATGTCGAAGCAAGAAAACTTGCGACCCGCCTATGGCCAATGGAACTCAAGAGCTGCCTTGCATGTGGGGCACGAAAACCTTCCATGCACACACCAACTAACGAATAGCGCATACACCGGCAAGTCATGCGACGAGTACATGTACCACACATGCATTTTGTGTTCTTTTTGGTAGCGGCGTCGTATGTCTTGATCCCATGATCCCAGGCTTCTTGCAATTCATCCTTAAGCGGCTGCATGTACACATTCATATTCTTCCCCAGATATTTGGGCCTTGGAATTATCAACGTTAGGAAATTGTTCTTTCTTTTCATAATCTCTCCGGGGGAAGATTGAGTGGAATGACAAATATAGGTCAACAATTGTATTGTGCTACCGTCATACCATACAAATTCAACCCATCCGTTCTGATGGCAACTCGAGGATGCCTTGGATCTGCTGCTTTATCCTTATGTAATGCATCAAAGTGCTTCCACGCAAAAGCGTCTAAAGTGTGTCCCAACATTGGATTCCCATCTCCATCTAGTTCTGTTCTTTTGCCCAATTTATGCCACGTCATCTGTCTGGCCATCTCTTTGACCATGAAAAGATGTTGAAGTCTTGGTATGATTGGCAGATATCGAAGAACATTAATGGGGATTTTGGTCTGACTCTTCTCACCCATACCGTTGTCTACCAGAACATACCTGGAAGAATTGCAAATGGGGCAAAAGTTCAAGCCCGCATACTGAAGCCTAAATAAGGCACATCCATTCTCACAGGCATCTATCTTCTCATCAGACATCTTAAGCGCACGTAGGATTTTGTCCGAATGGTACATGTTTGCTGGCAATACATGGCCTTTGGGTAGAAAGCGTCCAAATATCGTCATCATCGCGTTGTTGCATTCTCTGCCTAGGTTGAACTGAGCCTTCTGAGCCATTACTTGCGCGATGGCATCCAGCTAACAAAGCTCAGTGTGCTCGTGGAGAGGACGTTTTGAAGACTCCAACATTTCATAGAAGGCCTTTGCAGATTCCTCCATCTCATCGTCCGAATCCTGAGCATCATCAAAGTCTTGCACCATGTCTTTGATCCCGATACCATGCTCGTCGGTGCAATGATGAACCACCTCAGCTCTAGCACGTTGGGCAGACTCACCATGAAATGTCTAGACTGTATAATTGGGCGTAAAACCCCACTTCTGCAGGTGTTTGATCATTTCAAACTCTGACTTCTTCTTAAAGTTGTCGCAATCGACACAAGGGCACCAGGTTGTTTTCTGTCCATTTGCAAATGCTACTCTCACAAACTCCATGGTTTTTTTGTCCATTCAGGGGTCATGTCTTTCTGACTAGTGTGACCGGTGTACATCCACCCACGATCACTCATCTTGCCTAGCTACTGGACACACAAAAAATATATACATAATTCAGCAAACCATATTCATCCGTTAATAGAGTTTGTCAGTTTTATTACGTCGACGCAACCTAGACGCTAGTAGGTAAAGATCGGTCTTAATCCGACCCGAGTATGTGTAGATTGGGTTCGTTTTCCCATGCTCTGCTCCGTATCCGATGCACAATTTTAGCAGCACCTCCCCGATGTTCCCCTGATACACGTCTCGGCAAAAAGCAGAGAGGATGTGTACCCGGAGAACAACATGGAGGAACTGACGAAATTCTGCATCGGATCCGGAGCAGAGCATATGGGAAAACGAACCTAATCTACACGTACTCGGGCTGTCCATGGATAACGTTGGACAATTCGAAAGAATCACGGTTATAAATATGCTAATGAATGCATATTTATAGATGTAACCCTTTCGAACGGGAGATGCATAGTGGTCACCCATACTGATGATTGAAGACACCTATAGCCAGCAAGTTTCATCGGCACGAAGGCCGGAATAGAGCAATTTTTAAGGGTGCCGGGGGAGAAGATGTCATTTGTGCTCACCAACGAACGCAACAGGGGAGCTCATCAAATGAACGGGGAGGTCATCGAACAACTGCACATTGAAATTCACCTGATCAACACAAAATATGATGTTTTTTTATAACAAAATAGGAAAATATGTGACCTACCTCATAATTTACAAAACTATGACCTCCTCGGCCTCACGAAGGCCGAAGAGCACCTTTTTCGTCAACAGGAGGCAGAATAGGTGTCGGGGGTCAGTGGCATCGGGAGACAGTGGCATCAGGGGTTAGTGGCGTCAGCGGTCATGGGTCGGTGGTGTCTGGAGTCGGGGGTCGGTGGTGTTGGTGGTCGGGGGTCGATGGCTTCAATGGTTGGGGGTCGGTGGTGTCGGTGGTCGGGGGTCAGTGGTGTCGGTGATCGGGGGGCGATGGCGTTGATGGTCGGGGGTCGGTGGTGTCGGTGGTCGGGGGTCGTTGGTGTCGGTGGTCGGGGGTCGGGGTTGGGGGTCCGGGGCATCGGGGGTCGGTGGCTTCGGGGGTTGGGGGTCGGTGGCATCGAGGGTCGGTGGCGTCGGATGGCGGGGGTTAATGGCGTCGGGGATCAGGGGCTCTTCTCTTCTTCTTCTTCTTCTTCTTCTTCTTCTTCTTCTTCTCCTCTTCTCTATATCTTCTTCTTCTAAACTAAACCTAAACTAAACCTAAACTAAATTAATCTAAACTGAACCTAAACTAAACCTAAACCTAAACCTAAACCTAAACTAAATCTAAACAAACTAAACCTGAACCTACAAAAACAAAAAAGGAGAAGAAGCTTACCTTGGGGAGGAGGGGTCCGGTGGAGGAGGGGACCGGTGGAGGAGGGCCGCCGTAGGGGAGGGGGCGGCCACCGTACGGGAGGTGGGTCGGGGGCGGCAGGGGCGTTGGCCGTCGGGTACGGCAGGGACGGCGGCAGGTGCGGTGGGGGTAAGTGGAGGTGGCTGGCGGGTGCGGTGAGGGGAGAGCAGGGGCGGCGGCCGACGGGTGTGGGGGTCGGGGGTGGCAGGGGCGGCGGCGGTGCGGCGGCAAGGGCGTTGGGGGTCGGGGGTGGCAGTGGCGGCGGCGGGCGGCGGTGCGGCAGCTGGGGCGATGGGGGTCGGGGGCGGTGGTCGACGGGTGCGGTGGGGGAAGCAGGGGTGGCGGCCGGCGGGTGTGGGGGTCGGGGGTGGCAGGGGCGGCGGCAGGCGGCGGTGGGGGTCGGGTGCGGTGAGGGTCGGGGGAGGAGAGAGAGGCAGAGAGAGAAGAGAGAGATAGAGGAGGTCACGATGTTTATTAGGGATAGATTCTTTGCCGTCTGCTAGCGGACGGCAAAGAAACTTTGTCGTCCGCTAGCAAATGGCAAAGAATCTAGCCGTTAGCTGGTTCTCGTCAGTGGGCCCACCTCCCTCTTTGCTGTCCACTAGCAGACGACAAAGCTTCTTTGCCGTCCGCTAGCAGACGGCAAACAAGTGGCTGATGGCAAAGAGGTTCTTTGTTGTCAGCTACTTGTTTGCCGTCCGTTTTCTGTAAACGGATGGCAAAGAGCTTCTTTGCTATCCGCCAGCTGACGGCAAAGAACTGGTTGACGACAAATTTGCTGATTCCAGTATGGAAAGCTTAAGTGGCTCAGGCATTTCATCAAACATCTCATGTGCATAGGAGGTTAGAAGAGAGTACACACAGCTCCCACACTTCCACGACCAGAAAACAGAGGAGATTGGGGGAGGGACGCGCATATATATATATATATATATATATATTTAGGAAAAAGCTTTTGTCCCGGTTTGTGCCTAAAACCGGGACTAATGTCCTGCCCTTTGGTCCCGGTTCCAGTCACCAACCGGGACTAATGGTCAGCAACCCCTTTAGTCTTGGTTGGTGGCTGGAACCGGGACTAAAGGTCCCAGTTGACACAAGGATTGATGCCTATCGAGGCTTGGCCGGCGTCCTAACCGCTCGAACCGGGACTGATGCTGCCAGTAGTCCCGGTTCGTAACACGACTGGGACTAATGTTCGGATCTGCCCAGGACCAAAGCCCTATTTTCTACTAGTGTAGCAAGCCTAACCGTTATACCACCGATATATATCACCACACTAGGATGCTCCAAAAAGAACTTGGCATATCCAGCCACACTAGGTACAAAAGTATTAGCATTTTAAAGGACGGCACCAAAATCAACATAAAGGCTTTGAGGCCAGCAAGCATTCCAGCGGCTAGCTTCACAAAATCCTGCTCACATGCGGCGCCAAACCATGCCCACCTTTGAAGCATCACGAGTCAGCATCTTCGAGAAGGGCAATTGGATTGTGAAGATTGTGTGAGTTTTTGTCCCCTATGTTCTCTTACCTACGCCTGAATCTCGGGACACGATTCTTGTTTAGTGGGGGTGAGTAGTCACAACCCTAGCTAGCCATTGCTTGTCATTGCATTACTCATCATGGCATCATGTTTAAATTCAACTAAATTTGAAATGGGGATGTCAAACCCCAGCACCTATTTCTTATAAATGTTGGCAACAACATATCAGGGGACATTTTATTTTTCACAACAATTATAGCATTTTAAAATAATCCTTTAATGCTACTGAAATCAATTAATAAATCACTATAAATATCTTAGTGGCTCCAAATATTCTGAAACTATTTGTGGGGCCCAGCAATAATAGGTATTAACCCTAGAAATTATTTCAGGATCATTGACTTCAGGATTTTTGCGCAAACAAATTATAACAAAGAGCAGAAATTAGAAAAGAAAACAGAAAAGGGAAATAGGAAAGGCTTACATGGCCTAGGAGAGAAGCCAGCCTAGCCCACCAGGGGCAGGGGGTCTTCTTCTTCCTCCTGCCAGGAGGATGAATAGGTGCGTGGCCAGAGCCGACGCTGCCCTGGCCACCTCTTGCTTCCCTCGGCCCTTCTAGCGATGCCTGACGATGCCCTAATCCCTTGTGGATCATTTCCCCCCTCGCACGTGCTCTCTCCTGTCCCCTAGCTCCCTCTCTCGCAACCACCGGGCGGAGCTCGTCGCCGCCGCTCGCTGTCGTCGCGGCCATCGTCTCTGCCTCGCCCCGCCGAAGTGCCATTGGGGTCGCTCCATCACCCTGAATATTCCTAGAAAATCCATGCAAGGCCCCATGCCGTGTAGTGCCGCCATCAGATCTTCTTCAACCTCGGGACCGAAGGGCATGTTCGTCAAATTCGCCGGCTTCTGACCGTCCCAGAGCTCGCTGCCAGCCCTCTAGGTCCTATGTGTGCCCCCTTTTTGTTTCCCATAGCTCTAGCCCTTGATTTCTAACCATAGCATCATTGACGTGTAACCAAGCACCACCGCCCGCCATTGCCGTCGTGCCACTGCTATTGTCCTGCTCGAACCAAGCTAAGCACGTGAGCGATCTCCTGGAACAGTCATGATGCTCCAGCGTTGTTTTTCTTGCTTGCTAGCAAGACACAACCTCATCCCCGCGCAAGCCCGAAAGCCACCACTGCCATTGCTCATCGCTGGTGGCACCTCCTGCCACCCAGCGACCTTCCGGTCGGTCCATAGGATGCGCACGAGCAAGAGCTTCCCCCTGATGCCCTTAGTGCCATGAGGCGAGCCCCGTAGCTATTCTCCGGCGAGCTTCCTCCGTCGGGTTGGTCACCGCCGGTGGAGCTCCGACGCCTGCTGATATGCCTTCGTCATGAGTAGTTAAACCACTAATTAGGCCACATGTTAGTCGCTGTCAATGGCCCCAAAGCGAGTCAAATCCCAGTCAAAGCGGGATGAAACCATGCTTTGACTCTAGATCACTAACCAGTGGGTTCCACTGGTCAGGTTTGACCTGGACGACCCTGTTGACCCGCTGACGCGATGATGATGAAGTGTTGACGCAATAAGCCAATTTCTGGATTAAATTTAATTCTAAATAATCCTGAAAATTCCAGAAAAATGTTATAAACTTTGAAAAATCATAGAAATTCAACTGTAACTCAGATGAAAATAATTTATATATGAAAAATGATCATAAATATCCAATGAATCTATTTATGCCATGATCATGCATGTATGAACAAGTTAACATCACCACCAAAACATTTTATGATTAGGACAATGTATGAAATACCATTTGGAGTTGGAATTCAAACTCGTTTGAATTCCACTTCAATTAACTTGGTTAATTATCCCTGTAGTTCAATGTAGTACCTTAATTTTCCATTTTATACATCTTGGTTGTGCACTGCATGAATTGAATGTTGTTCTCTATTGTTTGCCGGTGTTTGTTCCCCTCCGATGGACGTTGTTCCGACGTTGAGATTGTTTTCATCGATGAAGACTCATTGTTATCTTTAGAAGTGCCAGGCAAGCAACCTCCCCTTGATCATACTGATATGAGCCCACTCTCTCGCTTCTGCTCTCTTTTATTGCATTAGGACAATCCTGATTCAACTGTTACATGTTTTCGGTAGTTGAACCCATTCCTTTTGATGGTTAGTCCTTGTCACAGTAAATAGTTGAAACCACTTAGCATGAGTAGAAACTGTTTGAGCCTTGTTGCCCTTATTCATCCATGCTTGCTTACTGTGCCTGCTATGCTTAGAGTCGTGTCGGGTCTGATACATCTAGGCGATGAATCAGAATGGGGGTGAACATGTCCTGTTGTCTGAGATCTAAGTGTGTGAATCCGATTTGGGAAAGGTAGCGACGAGAGGCCATGTAGGAGTACATGGTGGGTTGTCTCATTGGGACCGTCCTTAATAACTGAGTTATGTGTATGCTATCCAAGACAAGATACTACTGTGCATTGGGATCCTTAATTGACCCTCTTGGCTTATTAATCACCTCGATCTTTGTCCTGGAGTTGCAACTAGTTTCTAGTGTTTGTAGGATGTGCTAGCAGCCGTGCATAGCGCTGACCGGAGGGGTAGGCTATGGCACGGTAGTTG
This sequence comes from Hordeum marinum, assembly GCA_022496015.1. Taxonomy (NCBI): domain Eukaryota; kingdom Viridiplantae; phylum Streptophyta; class Magnoliopsida; order Poales; family Poaceae; genus Hordeum; species Hordeum marinum. The sequence goes on from CM039673.1 coordinate 39,125,518, forward strand.
CACCCATGGACGGGTGTAACAAGCATAGAACCATCTGTCGAGGTGGGCTTGGGAACCCCGTACACATCGTTTGGGGCCGTAATGGAAACTTCGGCCGGACTTCCTTGCGAGTTCAGTCTCAAATAGGCGATAAACCTGGACTAGGGTCTTGTGTGATTGACGGTCGTGGCCGACTCCCTCGCCGGGCTTCGGCTTGAAGGTTGTCGAGGTGCCTTTTACGTGCACATGGGGATAAGTGGCGGGAGCGTGCGTGAAGAAGTATACCCCTACAGGGTAAATGATCTATTCAAATAGCCGCATCCACGGATATGGACTACTTGGAAAACTTATGTGGTTCATGGACAAGTGAAATGTATACTCTAAAATACGCAAGATAAGTGTGAGTGCCATGGATGGCTTTCTCGTAGGGAGACAGGAGTGGATCCATAGTGGTGTATTGACTTGGCGAATATGTCTACTGGGGTGCACTACTAGGAAAAAGGCTACTAGCAATGCGGGTAAAATGGCTACTAGCAGCGCGGTTACCCGCGCTACTAGTATCGCGCTATAGCTAAAAGTTAGTAGTAGCATGGGTGAAATCCATGCTACTACTAACTTTGTTAGTACTAGCGTGTTTCACCCACACTACTACTATCGTACACGCGCTACTACTAATGAAATAGTAGTTGTGTGGGTAAGCTACGAATGCTACTAGTATCCTATATACTAGTATCCTATATACTAGTAGCGCCTAGTTCCCTCCCCATGCTACTACTAACTTATTAGGAATTAAAAAAATAAAATGAACCAATTCCATTTTATGTTTACATTTCCAACAACTAGAACAAACAAAGATTTGTAATAAACCAGTACACATCATTACAAATACAAGATTTATAATAAACCAGCATTAGAGCACATCTAGTAAGAGCATACATAATTGGCATAACTTTTCATGCCTTCAATTAAAACAACTACACTTCTTGCCAAGTCACTTATTTCTAGATAGTGCAAACAAATTTACAAGCAAACCAAAATGCATAAAAACACCAAACGTTGGCATCCTGTCTCTACAAATGATCTGCTCCCTCTGCATCCTTGCATGCGTCTTCATGATAAGAAAATCCCCAGGAAAAAAAGTCAACTTAGCATCTAGATTTTATCCATTGCCCTGGGCCATGTTACGGAAGCACTAAATTTAGATCATTTCTACTATTAGTACATGAGGCATAAGAACAGAAAACAAAAGATGAGAAATATCATATGAGCAAAATAAAAAGGAGTTTGGATCATAGCATGGATAACAATAAAATATAGTGCTCTAACAAAAGTAGGAGTGCAACACGTTGCCCTGTCCCCCTTTCAAATATAAAAACACTAAAAAAGGCAATAAGACTCAACTATTCGATGCCCACTTCAAACAATAACAGGATTATGTAAAACATGCCAGTCCAAAGATCAATGATAACTGACTGAGCGCCCATAGAATACTCTCAATTCAAACAAGCTTGTTCTCAGTTAGTGGCGGAGGCAGGAATAATTTTTGTGTGTGACACATTCGATGTACGAAAAAAACATGTATAACTTAACTATGCAAGAGCTCACTAGAATACTACTAGATATATATTACTTGGTGTTCAACAAATACAACTAAAATGCAAAAGTTAAATATTGGGTCTCTAAATAACTCACTTGACGGAGATCATGTAGATGGTTGATTGCCAAGTTATCATTTGTAGTAAGTAGATGGGCATAAAGATGACCTATAAAACATAAAACCGTAGGTTAATCAAGAATTAGTAACTAGCAGGATATAATGGTAGAAAATACATTGTGCAAGCGAAGATAGTTAGGAAGAATATATAACGAGAAAGAAGGTTACTTTCATTAACTTGAACATGGCAATGACATTCTTCTACCTTCATGTTCTATAATTCTTTCTTAAGGTACACCAGTACCATTGATTGAAATTTAAGGCAAGAAAATTGTGAGTGAATCAAATTGGATACAGGCCTACAATCAATCAAATTGGATACAAAACAAGCTCAAAGTGAAATTGAAGGAAAAGATATTTGCCTAGACTACCCTGGGTAGTAGCTCCACCGCAGGGGTCATGTGTCAAGTGATTTCAAGTATGATCTTGCAAGCTACAACGATGTTCAGAAGATGTTCAGAATTACTACTTATCTAGTAGTACTAACTAATGTTGTAAAAAAATTATGAAGTAGTCCAGACTCTACAGACATGTATGTGATGAGCATTGAAACATTCAATCTCCTAGGTTGTTCAGCATCATCAACCAAACTCAATCTGCACCTAGAAACTACTGAAACGTTTATTTCTTGTCTAGAAAAGAAGAGGGGCCTAACCTATAGGCTGACTTTTCCTCAGCTTCAAATGAATGTTGAGAGCCAAATCAGCAAATAAACTTCCAATTTATCTGTATATAACCAAAAACTTAAGGATCATTCATTTTTGTTGCGAATCAGGAGCATTCAGTCATTCACCATTTTTCACTAGCATTACAAGGATTCATAAGAAGAGATGAACAGAGGATATACTAGCTTACCTACCGATGGATTTGCTGGCTCGTGATCGCCTTGTGGGCGTCATTGTCGTGGGGAGCTCCGTCTCCGGGTGGATGCCGTCCGACATCAGAGGAAGTGCATCCATTTACCCTCTCTTGGGCTAGAGTGATGTCTCAATATAACACCACATTTCTCGAACTTTCAAAGAACAAGGTTGGTATCTCTAAGCGAGAATCTGTATGAGGGAAACATTAAACATCAATAAACCAATTTATCCTATATAAGGAACGCAAAAAAATCTAAGTGGCGGCTACTGCTTTCTCAAGCAGGGTGTATAAACTTAACAAAAATGAAAGTGCACTAGCACTATAGAGTCCGGTATATCCAGTTGCTAGGACAAGTACTAAGGTCTAAGACTGATATGCTACTAAATGATTGATTTTGCTGTTGCTCATGGACATAGACAGGAGCAAGCACATGGCGGGTCCATGAACCTACGCAAAGCATCATTTTTTCCAGCTCCATGGCTACATGTCTAGTGGAAATCAAGATACTACCTACTTGCAGAGCTGAATCTACCATGCACATGTGGAGGCTATAGTTTCTTCAAAATACCAAGTAAAAGAAGAGCGTCTTAGTTTCCAACGTCACCTATGCTGGCACCGGGGCACCGATGACGTGGGCGGCCCACCCATCCAGTTGGGCTGCATCGACGCCGTGCCATGCACTAACATTATCCTCTTTGGCGTCAAGCTGCTGCCTGCCTCCGGTGACACCATCGACAGCTGGAATGTGTACGACAACACGACAACGCCTGTTGTGCCACCGGTGGCATGCCACCATGGAGGGTGTGCCCAGGAACAACGCCAGCACCTTAAAGTGTTAGTGATGAGCGACCTGCGTTATTAGGCATCAGGCGATTCGAGAAACAAACTTAATTAGTTCCTCTATACATGGCAAAGACTCGACTAACAAGCTTGGCGCAAAATTCAGTAATGATGCCTATCTATATATGGATATGGGTAATTAGTTCCTCTGTACTAATCACAACACGACCGCTCTGGCATGCAGTATCCGGCAAGGACAAAGTTTTAGTTGAGTTCGGAGGACATCGCTGTATCGAACCAACAAATCTTGGTGGACAAGTCAGGTGCCATTCCAGCTGCACACATGAGCTTCCATTGGAAACACGCACATTATCCATGTGTGGAAGACTCACCTGCGATGATGACACAAATGTATGCCATGATTGACCTGCGTGAAGAGGGGCGACGGCGGCAGCCTGGCGGAGGGCGGGGCAGCGGCCACGGCGGACGCGAAGCGAGAGCCGCCGTGCTGGGACGGGATGGGGGTGCGAGGTTGTAGAATAAGGGCGACTAGCGCGCCGCGCAGACTCCCCTACGCGCGGTGGTGGGGTGTGGGAGGAGGAGGGGAGGGAGTCCCGATCCCTCTGTGTGCTAGTACTCATTGGCGGAGAGTAGGTTGGGAGAGGAGAGGAGGTGGAAGAGAGGCCGATGGTGGAGGTGATCTGGATCAGGGGTGGATTTCCTTTTTGTTTTTTTGGACAAATGGAGTGGGTGGAGTGGGACGGTTGGAGGCACGGGGTGGATTGGGGGAGGGTGGTGCGCGAGTATACTAGTAGTGCGGGTGTCTCACCTGCGCTACAGCTATCCACATAGTAGTAGCGCAGGTTTTAGAACCCGCGCTACTACTACGGTCTGTTTGCGAGACATGGTTGGATATATTTACTAGTAGCATGTTTTTTGCCACGCGCTACGAGTAATATTTACTAGTAGCGCGGGTTAATATAGCACGCTACTAGTAAATAGCAGTAGCGCATGGCAATATAGTGCGCTACTAGTAAGCGACTGTCTATAAGCTTTTTCCTAGTAGTGGTTGTTGGAAATATGCCCTAGAGGCAATAATAAAATGGTTATTATTGTATTTCCTATTTCATGATAATTATCTATTATTCATGCTATAATTGTGTTAACCGGTAACCGTAATACATGTGTGAATACATAGACCACAACATGTCCCTAGTGAGCCTCTAGTTGACTAGCTCGTTGATCAATAGATGGTCACGGTTTCATGACCATGGACATTGGATGTCGTTGATAATGGGATCACATCATTAGGAGAATGATGTGATGGACAAGACCCAATCCTAAGCATAGCACAAGATCGTGTAGTTCGTCTGCTAAAGCTTTTCAATGTCAAGTATCGTTTCCTTAGACCATGAGATTGTGCAACTCCCGGATACCGTAGGAATGCTTAGGGTGTGCTAAACGTCACAACGTAACTGGGTGGCTATAAAGGTGCACTACGGGTATCTCCGAAAGTGTCTGTTGGGTTGGCACGAATCGAGACTGGGATTTGTCACTCCGTGTGACGGAGAGGTATCTCTGGGCCCACTCGGTAAGACATCATCATAATGAGCTCAATGTGACTAAGGAGTTAGCCACGGGATGATGTATTACAGAATGAGTAAAGAGACTTGCCGGTAAGGAGATTGAACAAGGTATAGAGATACCGACGATCGAATCTCGGGCAAGTATCATACCGATAGACAAAGGGAATTGTATACGGGATTGATTGAATCCCCGACATAGTGGTTCATCCGATGAGATCATCGTGGAGCATGTAGGAGCCAACATGGGTATCCAGATCCCGCTGTTGGTTATTGAACAAAGACGTGTCTCGGTCATGTCTACGTGTCTCCCGAACCCGTAGGGTCTACACGTGGGTATCTAGAGACTTGCCGTTAAGGTTCGATGACGCTAGGGTTATAGGGAAATAGTGTACGTTGTTACCGAAGGTAGTTCGGAGTCCCGGATGAGATCCCGGACATCACGAGGAGTCCTGGAATTTTCCGGAGATGAAGATTGATATATAGGATGTGAGGTTTTGGTTACCGGAAGTGTTTCGGGCGTCAACGGTAGTGTACCGGGACCACCGAAAGTGTTCCGGGGGTCCACCAAGTGGGCCCACCTGCCCCAGAGGGCTTCATGGGCAGTAGGTGGAGGGAACCAGCCCCTGGGTGGGCTGGTGCGCCCTTCCCACCTGGCCCAAGGCGCAGCGAGGGGAGAGAGGGGGCAAACCCTAGCCCCAGATGGGCCCTAGGCCAACCCTACGGTGGCTAGGGCAGCCGCACCTCCTCCCCTCCCTCTGGCCGCCGCACCAGATGCATCTGGTGGCTGCCGCACCAAACCCTAGGGTGCAGCCCTACCTCCTCCTCCTCCTATATATAGAGGTGCCCTTGGGGCTGGTTAGAGAGAAGGTTCTCTCTTCCTCTCGGCACAGCCCTACCTCTCCCTCTCCTCGTTCTCCGTAGTGCTTAGCAAAGCTCTGCCGGAGTACCACGTAGCTCCACCCTCACCATGCCGTCGTGCTGCCGGAGCTCTCCCTCAACCTCTCCTTCCTCCTTGCTGGATCAAGGCGTAGGAGACGTCATTGGGCTGCACGTGTGTTGAACGTGGAGGCGCCGTTGTTCGGCGCTGAGATCGGAGTCCATCGCGATCTGAATCGCTACGAGTACGACTCCACCAACCGCATTCTTGTAAAGCTTTCGCTTTGTGATCTTCAAAGGTATGAAGATGCAATATCTCCCCACTCGTTGTTGGTTTGTTCATAGATAGATCTTGGTGACACGTAGGAAAATTTTGGATTTACTACTACGTCTCCCAACAGTGGTGTGCTATCCCACCTCAAAGAAAGTACTTGTAGTCCTAGTACAGGTTAGCCAAGAGTCAAAGCTGGCTTGCTGCAATAAACTCCACAACCCCCTTCATCGATACTGATGCATATGTAGATAGTTCTGATGTAAGTCTTGATGAGTACCTTTGTACTCACGATTGCTTCATTTATGTTTTTGCAGAGGACACATCAATCTCGTTAGTGATTCTTAATTACTACATTAAGTTCAATGTTGACTGGATTAGCTTGGGAATCCCAGACAGAGGTCTGGTTCCTTTGGTATGGTCATTATAGCTTTAAGTCTCCTCTAGCCACTTTTAGTAGATGTCTGTACCTAGACATGTTTTGCTTCCGCTTGTTGTTTGTATGACTTGATTGCTGGGTCATGTGACCCCTGTTTGTAATACCACACTATGTTGGCTCTTATGAGTCTCTAATAAATACTTGAGTCATAGAGTTATGTTGTGATAACACGTTGTATCTACACATATTGTGCATATTGGGTGTATGTTTGAAATGCATTGGTATGTGTGGGATTTGACGTCTAGTCGTATGCCTATAGTAGCCTTCTTTACAGGGAAATGCCTCTCTGTGCTTCCGTTGAGCCCTGGTAGCTTGCTACTGCTCCGGACACATTGGTTGACAGGCATGTATCCTTCTTTGCTGTTGTTTGTGTCCCTTCGGGGAAATGTCACGTGCTGTAATGGAGTCCATGTAGCTTGCTACGACTCGTCTACACACGGTGATGACCGACACCTACACTTCTGGGTTATGTATGCCTATCCCTGTATGGTTGTGTCACTTGGGTCTATAACTAGTCATGTTAACCCGGGTTCTTTGACATATGATTGCTAGCGACATATTCATATACGTGAGCCAAATTGCACAACGATCCGACCAAGGTAAGGTGGCAGCCGTGGAGATTACCGTGCGTGAGGCCACAAAGTGATATTATGTGTTACATGCTAGACTTGTAAGGCTTAGGATCGGGGTTCCAACATTCATCCTTAAGCGGCTGCATGTACACATTCATGTTCTTCCCCGGATAGTTGGGCCCTGGAATTATCAACGTCGGGAAAATGTTCTTTCTTCGCATAATCTGTTTGGGGGAGATTGAGTGGAATGACAAGTAAAGGCCAAAAACGGTATTGGGTTGTCATCATACCAAACACACTGAACCCATCCATGCTGATGGTCACTCAAGGATGCCTTGGATCTGCCGCTTTATCCTTATGTAATGCATCCAAGTGCTTCCACACAAAAGCATCTGAAGTGTGTACCGACATATGATTCCCATATGCATCTAGTTCAGTTCTTTTGCCCAATTTGTGCCATGTCATATGTCTGGCTGTCTCTTCAACCATGAAAAGACGTTAAAGTCTTGGTACGATTGGCATATACCGAAGAACATTAACATGGATTTTGGTCTGAACCTTCTCACCCATACCATTGTCTACCATAATATACCTGGAAGACTTGCAAATGGGACAATAGTTCAAGTCCGCATACTCAAGCCTAAATAAGGCACATCCATTCTCATAGGCAACTATATTCTCATAGGGCATCTTAAGTACACAGAGGATTTTGTCTGACTAGTAAAGATTTACAGGCATTACATGGCCTTTGGGTAGAAAGCGTCCAAATATTGTCATCATCGCATCATAGCATTCTCTTCCTGGGTTGAATTGACCCTTTAGAGCCATTACTTGCTCGATGGCATCCAACTGAAAAAAGCTCAGTGTGCTCGTGGAGAGGACGTTTTGAAGACTCCAACATTTCATAAAAGGCCTTTGCAGATTCCTCCATCTCATCGTCTGAATCTTAAGGATCATCAAATTCTTGTACCATGTCTTCGATCCTGGTACCATGCTTGCCGGTGCGACAACAAACCACCTCAGCTCCGACAAATTGGCCAGACTCACCATGAAAAGTCCACACCGAATAATCAGGCATAAAACCCCACTTCTACAGGTGTTTACCCATTTCACTCTCTGTCCTCTTTTTAAAGTTGTCGCACCGGACACATGGGCACCAGGTTCTTTCCTGGCCATTTGCAAATGCGCCTCTCACAAACCCCTTGGTTTTTGTAAACCATTCATTGGTCATGTCTTTCTCACTAGTGTGACCATGTATATCCACGCACGGTCACGCATCTCGCCTAGCTATTGGACACAGAAGAAATATATATATAATCCAGCATATATTTCATCAATTAATCAAGTTTGTCAGTTTTATTACATCCATGCAACTGATACGTCTCCAACTTATCTATATTTTTTGATTGTTCCGTGCTATTATATTATCTGTTTTGGATGTTTTATATGCATTAATATGTTATTTTATATTATTTTGGTACTAACCTATTAATCTAGAGCCTAGTGCCAGTTTTTGTTTTTTTCCTTGTTTTTGAGAATTGCAGATAAGGAATATTAAACGGATTCCAAACAGAATAAAATCTTTGGAATGAATTTTTCTGGACCGGAAGGAAACCAGGAGACTTGAGAACCAAGGCAGAAGAGCCACCGTGCGGCCACAAGCCCTAGGGGCGCGCCCAGGGGGGTAGGGCGCGCCCAATAGGCCATTGGGCCCATGGCAGCTCTCCCAACCCTAATCTTCTGCCTATATATTCCCCAATACTCCATCATTATAAGAACGAGCCATGAAAACAATTTTCCGCCGCCAGAAGCCTTCGTTCCCGAGAGATCCAATCTTGGAGCCTTTTCCTGTAATTTGCCGAAGGGGGATTCGATCACGGAGGGCATCTACGTCAACTACATTGCCCCTCCGATGATGCGTGAGTAGTTCACCATGGACCTTCAGGTCCATATCTAGTAGCTAGATGGCTTCTTCTCTCTCTTTGATCTTCAATACCATGTTCTTCATGATCTTCATGGATATCTATCCTATGTAATACTCTTTTGTGGTGTGTTTTAGAGATCCGATGAATTGTGGGTTCATGATCAGATTATCCATGAATATTATTTGAGTCTTTTTTGAATTCTTATATGCATGATTCATATATTTGCAAGTCTCTTTGAGTTATTGGTTTGGTTTGGCCAACTAGATTGGTAATTCTTGCAATGGGAGAAGTGCTTAGTTTTGGGTTCAATCTTGCGGTGTCCTGACCCAGTGACAAAGTAGGGGTAGCGAGGCACGTATTGTATTGTTTCCATCAAGGACAACAAGATGGGGTTTTCATCATATTGCCTGAGTTTATTCCTCTACATTGATACGTCTCCAACGTATCTATAATTTTTGCTTGTTTCATGCTGCTATATTATCATTCTTGGATGTTTTACAATCATTTTACCACAACTTTATATTATTTTTGGGACTAACCTATTAACCTAGAGCCTAGTGCCAGTTCCTGTTTTCTCTGAGTTTTTGGGTTTTACAAAAAAGGAATATCAAACAGAGTCCAAACGGAATAAAAATTTACAGTGATTTTTTTGCACCATACACTAGTGGAAAAAGGCCCATTTGTCCCGGTTCGTAAGGCCCATTTGTCTCGGTTCAGGAACCGGGACTAAAGGGTCGGGACTAAAGCCCACGACCTGTAGTCCCAGTTCGCTTACGAACTGAGATAGATGGGGCTACACGTGGCCGCTCAGCCGAGCCTAGGCAGGAGGGCCTTTGGTCCCGGTTGGTAACACCAACCGGGACCAAAGAGCCTCCACGCGTCAGCAACTCAGGAGCTATTTTTTGAAAGAGGGGGGGGGTTTGAGGGTTTTGGAGGGTTTTTGAGGGTTAATTTAGGGGTTTCATATATATTTTTAGATAGCTAATATAGATAAGTGATCTCTCTTATCTCCATGCTTGGTCACGACGCTACGTACTATACTTATAGATAGAACATATAACACAATTTAATCATCATTTTCTTCAATGAGACATCATATAACAAGTTGGTCACTAGTCATAATCACAACTCCTCTGAATCATCATCATCATCAACTCTAACACATTGTAGCACATAATAACACATTGTACCTAGGACCTACGTACTCCTATCTCGTAGGTCCTACTCTACCCTCTCTTAGGTACAATATCATAAAACAAGATAGGCCCTAACTCTCCATTATGGAGAACGGAGATCATCCTGTCTCCCATTCTTGGCCTACGCACAATGTTGCTTCCAAGTAGCTCTCTACGATTGAGCATACATTTTTTTCCAATCTTTGATTGTCATGACTCCATTGGTTTTAGAAATCCGGTATGGACAGGAGTGATGCGTAGGCTGACCTGGCCGTGCTGGCCCTAAGCTCATAACAACAACGCGACCTCTCAGAAACATCAGATGAGGCACACAATCTTTCGGGATTTTATGTTGAAAAACATAGTAATAACTTTGTAGTTAGCAATGTAGTTTAGTTTTAGAAGAATTTATGCAATAGATGCACGGCTGTCGTAATAGTAGAATTAAAATCTAACCATGCAATCTCCATGGATGTTACCGTAGTTCACCACGTGCACTAGTGGCACGTATTGACCATAATGTGCAGGTGTTTGATAATAGCTATTGTAATTCTCAAGATGACTAAGAAATGAGGTAAGATGATCTTTCTCCTTATAAGTTAATTCTGCTTCATCACTGTAGTGGTAGGTTCTGTCTACCATCTTCCGTACATTTTTTGAAGAATGAAAAAAGCTGTCAATGCAAATAAGTTGTCAACTATTTTTAAATAAACAATATAAATTACTTAATCAATATGGTTGGCAAACTCACATAATGGTAGAACTAGAGGCATTTGCACATCGACCCAGATGTCGATATTACCTTCAATTTCATCTTCCGGACGAATATCAAAGGTGATAAGCATATTAGGCTCAAATGCATAAGCCTTGCATAGTGCTTGCCAATTTTTGCATTCAAAATAGCAATAGGTGTCTGCATGGTACAATTATACCGCAAAAGTAAAACTATGCTCGGTCCTCAAGTGAACTATCTTTACCGCCATATCTTTTTTAGTATTGAAACCAATTTTATCCAAGACATCAATTCTTGCATGGCAGGGGATACGCTAGTAGAATAGTAAAAAATTAAAATTAATTATAAGTTGAAGCAAAAGAGGCAGAAGTCATGCTTAATTACGAAAAAAGACTTGTCATTTTGACTTACTGTATCCACTTCGAAGGTCTCATCCAGCATGATGCTGAAGCGCCTACCATCAACTAGGAAAGTCTTGTCACACAGGCCGTGCTCGTCTTCGCACTATTCGCACATAACGAATTCACTTTCGTCGTCAGACGTTTCCTATGTTCATAGTTAAAACATTTAAAATCGATCGATGGAAACTACGAGAAAACTGATCAACACGCAGATCACTATTACTCAATATGCAACGGGTTGACTTTAGGTCTGTCGAGTCTTTCCTTCCTAAACTCTCATCTCACGTATATGGTGGGCACTCCCTCTGATATTGCGACCGTCGGTGATGGTGGATCCTCCATTCATCCCAGAGTGCATTACACCAAAATGTCTAGCACACTGGAACGAAGGAGAAGCGACCCCCACGACAACAGTCGGGATTCTTCCTCTCTCATATATATATATATGGTGGACACTCTCCCTCACTGAAAGACACACAATGAGCTAAAACAGACCTAAAGTCAACCCGTTTCATATATCAAGCAATGACATAGAAAAAATTCCCTATGTTTTACCGGAATGACTTGCAAATCACAAATACATTTATAATGAACTCGAATATAATATCACTAATACATCATCCCAAATAATCCAGTTCAAGAATTACGACACTCTTTGGATCCTAATGCATGTGCGACTTTCTGTCCGTCGAGGCTTTCCTTAAGTAATTCTCATATCTCATGGTGTGTTGGTGCGCTCTCTCTCACACTGATATGGTGGTGTATATATGTTGGTGGGCACTCTCTCGCAGTAATAGTTCGACCGCCGGTGATGGACTCCCCACCTCTTCTCTTCTTGTGCAATATATCGACAAGTAGATCACAAATAAGAGAAGAAAGATGAGGCGCCCCCACGACAATAGTCGGGATTCCTCCATCAAGAACACACATGAAAGTCACACAAGGAGCAACGACAGACCGAAAGTCACACACACATTATACCGATAAAATATCACAAATATATAAATATTTATAAAAAACTCGAATATAATATCACTAATACATCATCCCGAATAATCTAGTTAATGCATCATCAAATATTAACTAATACATCTCGAATATTATCATATAAGATCACTAATACAGATCGAATATCCTAGAATCCAAAGTGGAGGACAGTGAACTCGGTTCACTAGCGGTCTCTGAGTCGTCGACGGTGGACACCCAAAGATAAGGAACCATCACGGGATCATAACTCAAGTGAGATCCCTAAAGGATCTGGCAGGTATTGTTGAACGGGGCGTCCAACGCCGCCATGTAGCGACGGACGTGCTCGTCCTCCTCCCTAACATGACAATGTACCACCTCCGCAGGTTCCCACTCCCTCCGCACTGAAAATGGCCCGCGTGATCGCCACCACAGAAGGTCCGGGTCGACGACGATACCTGCATTCTTCACCAACCTCCGAGCCCGGGAAGGTAGCACCTCCCAGTGCCAGCCCGGCGGAGCCCAGTCCCGGACATGGCGCCTATCAAGCAGGCTCTCGCGGACTACTCGACGACAAGGATGCGGTCTGGGCATCGTCGACAAATTCCTATGAGAACGTTTTCTTATCGTTTAATCACTAATTTTTCATAAAGCCCAATTTTTTTCATCATTAACATACTAATCTAACATAAACATTCATCATAAACATACTAATCTAACATATACATTCATCATAAACATACTAATCTAACGTAACATTCATCATAAAAAAATTCTGTAATCTAACATACACATACTAATCTAACATAAACATTCATCATATAAAAAAATCAACATATATTTTTTTAAAAATTACAAGGAGCTAGGGCGGCGGCGGCTCACAGCGGGGACGGCGACGTGGGTGGGGCGGCGACGGGGACGGGGCAGCGACGGGGGCGATGGGGGAGGGGCAGCCAGGGGAGCAGGGCGGCGATGGGGGCGGCGGGGGAGGGGCAGCGGGGGCGGCGATGAGGGTGGGGCGGCGACGTGGGTGACGGGGGAGGCGACGATGAGGGAGAGGCGGCGATGAGGGCTGCAGGGGTGGCGACAAGGGCGGGGCGGCGATAGGGGAGGCGACGGGGACAGGGCGGCGACGAGGAGGGGGGTGACGACGGTAGGGGCAGCGACCGGGAGGCGACAGGGGCGGTGGGGACGGCGACAGGAAGAAGAGGAGGGCAATGAAAACTGTGAGATTTCCTAAGTGCTTATTATATAGAAGAAGCGTTGGTCCCGGTTCGTGGCACTAATCGGGACCAATGCCCACCTTTAGACCCGGTTGGTGCCACCAATTGGTACCAAAGCCCTGTTTTCAGCAGCCCAAAGGGCGGGAAACAGGGACCTTTGGTCCCGGTTGGTGGCACCAACCGGGACCAATGCAGACCTTTAGTCCCGGTTGGTGCCACCAACCGGGACCAAAGCCCTTTTTTGACTTGGTGGCACCAACCGGGGCGAAAGGGGGGCATTGGTCCCGGTTGGTGGCACCAACCGGGACCACTGGTCCCTTTTCGTCGGCCGACAGGTAAGCAACAGATGTTTAGTCCCACCTCGCTAGTCGAGGGGAGAGAGCACCTGTTCATAAGCCCCGATGCGCTTGACCTGTCAAGCTCCTCTCATAGTGAAAATAGATGCCCTTATCCACTAAATTTGACCTAAATTCAAAATGCTAGTTAGGTACCTAACTAGCACCTTGAATTTAGGTTGAATTTCAGTGTAAGCGCATTTCTTTTCACTACTGCTATTTTTTATGTTATTTCTTTGCTATTTTTCCTGCTATTTAATATTACTTTGTTTTAACATTATATTCAATTTGGTAATTTTTAGGTTTTATATAATTTTAGTTTCAAAAATACTAGAGGTTTATAATTTTAGTTATTGATTTTTTTGAGCTAAATGACCCTAAAATTGAAAAGCACTACAAATGAACTCTGAAAAGGTTGAAAGTTGGCATGATATCATCATTTCACCCACATAGCATGTGCTAAAAAGTTGAGAGGGTTATGGCAAAAGCTGGATGCTCTTCGTGTACAAAACGAACAGTCTCTTCCGAAGTATCACGGGTCCGGACGGAACCTCATCGGTTACAAAAGGCATTTCATTTTCTTGAATTTATTTGAACTCCAGGCTTTTTGTGTGTTCAAAATGCACCAGTCAAAGCCACATCATCAATTTTTAACCCTTTCTGACTTCATTTGGTATTTTTCATGCAGTTATTGATTTTTTTGAGCTAAATGACCCTGAAATAGGAAAGCACTACAAATGAACTCTGAAAAAGTTGAAAGTTGGCATGGTATCATCATTTCACCCACATAGCATGTGCTAAAAAGTTGAGAGGGTTACGACAAAAGCTGGATGCACTTCGTGTACAAAACGGACAGTCTCTTTGGAAGTATCAGGGTTCCGGACGGAAACTCATCGTTTACAAAAGAGATTTTATTTTCTTGAACTTTTTGAACTCAAGACTTTTTGTCTGTTCAAAATGCACCAGTCAAAGCCACATCATCAATTTTCAACCCTCCCCGACCTCATTTGTTATTTTTCATGCAGTTATTGATTTTTTGAGCTAAATGACCCTGAAATTGGAAAGAACTACAAATGAACTCTGAAAAGGTTGAAAGTTGGCATGGTATCATAATTACACCCACATAGAATGTGCTAAAAAGTTTAGAGGGTTAACTCAAAAGCTGGATCCACTTCGTGTACAAAACGGACAGTCTCTTTCAAGTATCAAGGTTCCGGATGGAAACTCACTGGTTACAAAAGGCATTTCATTATCTTGAACTTATTTGAAATCCAGCCTTTTTGTGTGTTCAAAATGCACCATTCAAAGCCACATCATCAATTTTCAACCCTTTCTGACTTCATTTGGTATTTTTCAAGCAGTTATCGACTTTTTTGAGCTAAATAACCCTGAAATTGAAAAGCACTACAAATGAATTCTGAAAAGGTTGAAAGTTGGCATGGTATCATCATTTCACCCAAATAGCATGTGCTAAAAAGTTAAGAGGGTTACGGCAAAAGCTGGATGCACTTCATATACAAAACGGATAGTCTCTTTCGAAGTATCAGGGTTCTGGACGAAAACTCATCGGTTACAAAAGGCATTTCATTTTCTTGAACTTATTTGAACTCCAGGCCTTTTGTGTGTTCCAAATGCACCATTAAAAGCCACATCATCAATTTTCAACCCTTTCTGACTTCATTTGGTATTTTTCATGTTGTTATTGATTTTTTTTGAGCTAAATGACCCTAAAATTGAAAATCACTTCAAATGAACTCTGAAAAGGTTGGAAGTTTGCATGGTATCATCATTTCACCCACATATCATGTGCTAAAAGGTTGAGAGGGTTACGACAAAAGCTGGATGCACTTCGTGTACAAAACGGACAGTCTCTTTCGAAGTATCGCGATTCCGGACGGAAACTCATCAGTTACAAAAGGCATTTCATTTTCTTGAACTTATTTGAACTCCAGGCTTTTTGTGTGTTCAAAATGCACCATTCAAAGCCACATCATCAATTTTCAACCCTTCCCGACATCATTTATTATTTTTCATGTAGTTATTGATTTTTTTGAGCTAAATGACCCTGAAATTAGAAAGCACTACAAATGAACTCTGAAAAGGTTGAAACTTGGCATGGTATCATCATTTCACCCACATAGAATGTGCTAAAAAGTTGAGAGGGTTACGGCAAAAGCTGGATGCACTTCGTGTACAAAACGGACAGTCTCTTTCGAAGTATCAGGGTTCTGCACGGAAACTCATCGGTTACAAAAGGCATTTCATTTTCTTGAACTTATTTGAATCCAGGTTTTGTGTGTGTTCAGAATGCACAATTCAAAGCCACATCATCAATTTTCAACCCTTCCTGACTTCATTTGGTATTTTTCATGTAGTTATTGATTTTTTCAGCTAAATGACCCTCAAATTGAAAAGCGCTACAAATGAACTCTGAAAAGGTTGAAAGTTGGCATGGTATCATCATTTCACCCACATAGCATGTGCTAAAAAGTTGAGAGTGTTACGGCAAAAGCTGGATGCACTTCGTGTACAAAAGAGACAGTCTCTTTCGAAGTATCAGGGTTCCGGACGGAAACTCATCGGTTACAAAAGGCATTTCATTTTCTTGAACTTATTTGAACTCCAGGCTAATTGTGTGTTCAAAATGCACCATTCAAATCCACATCATTAATTTTCAACCCTTTCTGACTTCATTTTGTATTTTTCATGTAGTTATTGATTTTTTTTGAGCTAAATGACCCTGGAATTGAAAAGCACTACAAATGTACTCTAAAAAGGTTGAAAGTTGGCATGGTATCATCATTTCCCACATAGCATGTGCTATAAAGTTGAGAGGGTTATGGCAAAAGCTGGATGCACTTCGTGTACAAAACGGACAGTCTCTTTCGAAGTATCAGGGTTCCGGACGGAAACTCATAGGTTACAAAAGGCATTTCATTTTCTTAAACTTATTTGAACTCCAGGCTTTTTGTGTGTTCAAAATGCACCATTCAAATCCACATCATCAATTTTCAAGCCTTTCTGACTTCATTTGGTATTTTTCATGCAGTTATTGATTTTTTTGAGCTAAATGATCCTGAAATTGAAAAGCACAACAAATGAACTTTGAAAAGGTTGAAAGTTGGCATGGTATCGTCATTTCACCCACATAGCATGTGCTAAAAAGTTGAGAGGGTTACGACAAAAGCTTGATGCACTTCATGTACAAAACAGACAACCTATTTCGAAGTATCAGGGTTCCGAACGGAAGCTCATCGGTTATAAAAGGTATTTCATTTTCTAGAACTTATTTGAACTCCAGGCTTTTTGTGTGTTCAGAATGCACCATTCAAAGCCACATCTTCAATTTTCAACCCTTTCTGACTTCATTTCGTATTTTTCATGCAGCTATTGATTTTTTAGAGCTAAATGACCCTGAAATGGAAAAGCACTACAAATGAACTCTGAAAAGGTTGAAAGTTGGCATGGTATCATCATTTAACCCACATAGCATGTGCTAAAAAGTTGAGAGGGTTACGACAAAAGTTGGATGCACTTCGTGTACAAAACGGATAGTCTCTTTCGAAGTATCAAGGTTTCGGACAGAAACTCATCGGTTACAACAGACATTTCATTTTCTTAAACTTATTTAAACTCCAGGCTTTTTGCATGTTCAAAATGCACCATTCAAATCCACATCATCAATTTTCAACCCTTTCTGAATTCATTTGGTATTTTTCATGTAGTTATTGATTTTTTTAGCTAAATGACCCAGGAATTGAAAAGCACTACAAATGAACTCTGAAAAGATTGAAAGTTGGCATGGTATCATCATTTCACCCACACAGCATGTGCTAAAAACTGGAGAGGGTTACGGCAAAAGCTTGATGCACTTCATGTACAAAACGGACAACCTCTTTCGAAGTATCAAGGTTCCGGACGGAAACTCATCGGTTACAAAAGACATTTCATTTTCTAGAACTTATTTGAACTCCAGGATTTTTGTGTGTTCAGAATGCACCATTCAAAGCTACATCTTCAATTTTCAACCCTTTCTGACTTCATTTGGTATTTTTCATGTAGTTACTGATTTTTTGAGCTAAATGACCCTGATATTGAAAAGCACTACAAATGAACTCTGAAAAGGTTGAAAGTTGGCATGGTATCATCATTTAACCCACATAGCATGTTCTAAAAAGTTGAGAGGGTTAGGGCAAAAGTTGGATGCACTTCGTGTACGAAACGAACAGTCTCTTTCGAAGTATCAGGGTTGCAGACGGAAACTCATCGGTTACAAAAGGCATTTCATTTTCGTGAACTTATTTAAAATCCAGGCATTTTGTGTGTTCAAAATGCAACATTCAAAGCCACATCATCAATTTTCAACCCTTCCCGACATCATTTGTTATTTTTCATGCAGTTATTAATTTTTGAGCTAAATGACCCTGAAATTGAAAAGCACTACAAATGAACTCTGAAAATGTTGAAAGTTGGCATGGTATCATCATTTCACCCACATAGTATGTGTTAAAAAGTTGAGAGGGTTACGGCAAAAGCTTGATGCACTTCGTGTACAAAACGGACAATCTCTTTCAAAGTATGAGGGTTCCGAATGGAAACTCATCGGTTACGAAAGGCATTTCATTTTCTTGAACTTATTTGAACTCCAGTTTTTTGTGTGTTCAAAATGCACCATTCAAAGCCACATCATCAATTTTCAACCCTTCCCGACATCATTTGTTATTTTTCATGCAGTTATTGATTTTTTGAGCTAAATGACCTTGAAATTGGAAAGCACTACAAATGAACTTTGAAAAGGTTGAAACTTGGCATGGTATCATCATTTCACCCACATAGCATGTGCTAAAAAGTTGAGAGGGTTACGACAAAAGCTGGATGCACTTCGTGTACAAAATGGACAGTCTCTTTCGAAGTATCAGGGTTCCGAACGGAAACTCATCGGTTACAAAAGGCATTTCATTTTCATGAACTTATTTGAACTCCAGATTTATTGTGTGTTCAAAATTATGCAGGCCCTTAATATACTTGGAGGTGCGTCGGTCTCCGTATGTCCATTGTCGGTTCATCTGCGTGCTTTATATAATAAAGTGTATTAAAAACCATTACAACATATCATGAATAGAGAAGTGACCAAATTAATAGAAATTCATCATCACATTAAAGCCAAAGTACAATAATGACCAAAATAAATATGTACAGTTCATACATAGTTGTCATTATTGAACAACATATAGCTCTCTAGAGCATCTAATTAAAACATACAGCAAAACTACGTAAAAAATTTAAATGCAACAACAAATGCAATCATAACCGCTACTAAGGTACCAATTGATCCAACGGCATAATGATACCAAGCCTCAGTATGAATGGAATACTTTCTAATCTTTCTAAGCTTCAAGCGCATTGCATCCATCTTGGTCTTGTGATCGTCGACGATATCGGCAACTTGCAACTCCAATCCCATCTTGTCATCTTCAGTTCTTTCCAATTTTTCTTTCAAATGATCGATTTCTTTCTCAGTTTCTGTTAACTTCTCGAGCAGAATTGCATAGTAGGTTGGAGTTTCTGGTTCAACTACTTCCTATAGATAAAAACATCTATGTCAAGTTGGTGGCATAATTAATTGTCATAGACATTAGATATGTGAAATAGTTATATAAAAGATAATATACCACATCTGAATCATAGACTGGACGAGGGCCGACGTGGGCGGATACCATAACCATGACACTATATAATAACAAACAAAAATAAAAGTAAGAAAATCATACGAGTAAGTATATTTTCTTTTAGCAAGAAGATAAGATCAAGAGGCTCACCACGCGCGGGCGATCGACGGCGGTTTCAGGATGGGGACTGGATAGGATGGACCGCCAAAACTAGACAAATCTTGATGAAAATGGAGTTTGGACAAGGAGCTTCGAGAGGAGAAAGCTTAAGTTTGGCTGGGGCATTTCATCAAACACCTCATCTGCATAGGAGGTGAGCTAGAGCACCACTAAGCTCTCCCCTCGCCGGCCTGAAAACAGAGCAAAGTGGAGTGCTCTGTTCGCTAGCGAGGGGGTATATATAGGCATCTCATTGGTACCGGTTTGTGGCTAGAACCGGGACTAAAGGACCCCCTTTGGTCCCGGATCCAGCCACGAACCAGGACCAATGGTTGTGGGCCAGGAGCGAGGCACATTGGTTCCGGTTCATGTCTGGAACCGGTACTGTTTGAATTTTCATATTTTTATGGAACGTGGAAAGTTTCTGACATTTTTACACAGTGTTTTCATATAAATGTTATAGCATGTACTAAATTTTAATAATTGTTTGTGTTATAGAAGTACACTGTTTTCATAAATTTCTACAAACTATTCTGTTTGGACAGATTGTTGTCATAGTTTTGTTATCTACTTATCCTATAGTTTCCATAGCCTATATTGGTAGATATAAATTGTGGAAATGATAGTATACAGTACCTAATGTTTTAAAAATATTATGCAACTTGTCTTTGATGTACATAAAGAGTTGATTTATTATTATGTGTGCTAACCTATCTCACGGGTTCTTTTTGAGTTTTGTGTGGATGAAGTTTTCGAGAATAGGTGAAACCGTGGTATGAGAGGATTGAATGAGATACAAAAGCTCAAGCTTGGGGATGCCCAAGGCACCCAAAGTAAATATTTCAACAAGTCTCAAGCATCTAAGCTTGGGGATGCTATGCATCCCACCTCTCTTCATCAACAATTATCGGTTAGCCTATGTTGAGCCTCAATTTTTATTCGTTCACATGATGTGTGCTATTCTTGGAGTGATATTTTTATTTTTATTGCTGTTTGAATAAAGTACTTAAGATTTGAAAATATTCATTGAGGGAGAGAGTCCTCACATAGCTACTTAATTGTTTGACTACTCATTAATCTTCACTTCTATCTTTTGAGAGTAGCTTGTCATTTGCTCATGTGCTTCATTTAAATTTGTTTGAGCTTGCCAAAAAGCAATGGCAATATATGAATTTAGTCCTAATTTAATGGGCATCCAAGAGGGATATAATAAAAACGTTCATATTAAGTGCATTAAAAACTATGAGAAGTTTGATTCCTTGCCTATAGTTTTGAGATAATAGGGATGGTAATATGAGAGTCATGCTAGTGAGTAGTTGTGAATTGGAAGAGATACGTGTGTTGAAGCTTGTGATTCTCGTAGCATGCACGTATGGTGAACCATTATGTAACGAAGTCGGAGCATGATTTGTTTAATGATTGTCGACCTTCGTGTGAGGGTCAGGAGCGCGCGATGGTTAACTCCTACCAACCTCTCCCCTAGGAGCATGTGTCTAATGCTTTGTTTGATAACTAATAGACTTTTGCAATAAGTATGTGAGTTCTTTATGACTAATGTTGAGTCCATGGATTATACGAACTCTCACCCTTCCACCTTTGCTAGCCTCTCTAGTACCGCGCAACTTTCGCCGGTACACCAAACCCTCCTTCCTCAAAACAGCCACCATATATTCCTCAAAACAGCCACCATACCTAGCTATTATGGAATTTCCATAGCCATTCCGAGATATATTGCCATGCAAGTTCCACAATGTAGTTTTTCTATGACTTGCATCATCACTTCATATTGCATATAGAGTCATATTTTGTCATAGGAATCGAGTTGTAATTTATTTTTCTTTGAGTTATAAGTAAATAAAAGTGTGATGATTTTTCATTAATAGAGCATTGTCCGGTGAGAGAAAAGGATGATGGAGGCTATGACTCCCTCACAAGTTGGGATGAGTATCCACACTTTACAAAAAATAAAAGAGGCCAGCGAAGCCCAAACAAATAAATAATAAAAGAGACCAAAAAAGCCCACCAAATATATATATATAATGAGAAAAACAGAGAAGGGACAATTGCTACTACCTTTTTCTACACTTGTGCTTCAAAGTAGTGGATATTCATTTTGCCTGACCACTCACTATTCTTTTTCAGCTTTCATACACTTATAACTTTAAGTGCATTTTTTGCATGGCAATCCCTACTCACTCACATTGATATCTATTGATGGGCATCTCCATAGCCCGTTGATACGCCTAGTTGATGTGAGACTATCTTCTCCTTTTTCTCCTTGCACCTCCTCCATATTATATTCCACCTATAATGCTATATCCATGGCTCACGCTCATGCATTGCATGAGAGTTGAAAAGGTTTGAGAACACTAAAAGTGTGAAACAATTGCTTGACTTGTTCATCAGGGTTATGCATGATTTAGATACTTTGTGTGGGGAAGATGGAGCATAGCTAGACCATATGATTTTGTAGGGATAACTTTCTAAGGCCATGTTATTTCGAAAGGACACGACTACCTTGTTGGTGTGCTCGAAGTATTACTGTTTTTATGTCAATATTAGACTATTGTTTTGAATCTTACGGGTCTGAATATTCATGCCACAATAAAGAATATTACATGGATAAACATGTTAGGCAGCATTCCACATCAAAAATTCGGTTTTTATCATTTACCTACTCGAGGACGAGTAGGAATTAAGCTTGGGGATGCTGATACGTCTCCAACGTATCTATAATTTTTGCTTGTTTCATATTGCTATATTATCATTATTGGACATTTCACAATCATTTTACCGCAACTTTATATTATTTTTGGGACTAACCTATTAACCTAGAGCCCGGTGCCAGTTCCTGTTTTCTCCGTGTTTTTGGGTTTTACAGAAAAGGAATATCAAACGGAGTCCAAACGGAATAAAAATTTACGTTGATTTTTTTGGACCAGAAGAGACCCACGGAGCATTGGAGTTGGGCCAGAAGACCTACAGGGCAGGCACAAGCCTCAGGGGTGCGGACACCCCCCTGGACACGCCCTGCAGGCTTGTGACTCCCTCGTGGACCATCCTGACTTATTTCCACCGCCATAAATTCCTATAGATACCAAAAGAACAACGCAGAACCTAGATCGGGAGTTTGGCCGCCGCAAGCCTCCAGAGCCATGAAAAACCAATCGGGGGCCCGTTCCGGCACCCTTTCGGAGGGCAAACCATTACCGGAGGCCATCTTCATCATCCCGGCGCTCTCCATGATGAGTAGCGAGTAGTTCACCCTCGAGGCTGAGGGTACGTACCAGTAGCTATGTGTTTGATCTCTCTCTCTCTCTCGTGTTCTTGAGATGGCACGATCTTGATGTACCGTGAGCTTTGTTGATATAGATTGATCATATGGAGTTTTCCCCTCTCTATCTTGTGATGAATTGAGTTTTCCCTTTGAAATTTTCTTATCGGATTGAATCTTTAAGGATTTGAGAACACTTGATGTATGTCTTGCGATGGGATATCTGTGGTGACAATGGGATGTTCTATTGATCTACTTGATATAGATTTTGGTGATCAACTTGTGGATTCCGTGACCTTGGGAATCTATGCATAGGGGTTGGTACACGTTTTTGTCTTGACTTTCTGGTAGAAACTTTGGGGCACTCTTTGAAGTTCTTTCTGTTGGATTAATGAATCGGAAATTACGTGATGCATATCGTATAATCAAACCCACGTGTACTCGAGGTGACATCGGGTATCTAGGTGACATTAGGGTTTTGGTTGATGTGTATCTTAAGGTGTTATCTTAGTACGAACTCTAGGGCTGTTCGTGACACTTATAGGGATAGATCATAAGATTGATCAGAAAAGATAACTTTGAGGTGGTTTCATACCCTACAATAATTTCTACGTGTTCTTTGCTATTTGTAACTTTGGAGTGAACTCGTTGTCGCACGTGAGGGATTTACATATGATTCAACTATTTTAGTATTGTTGAGAGAACTTGCACTAGTGAAAGTATGAACCCTAGGCCTTGTTTCCAAGCATTTCAATACCGTTTGTGCTCACTTTTACTATTTTTTACCTTGCTGTTTTTATATTTTCATATTACAAAAACCTATATCTACCATCCATATAACACTTGTATCACCATCTCTTCGCCGAAAAAGTGCACCTATACAATTTACCATTGTATTGGGTGTGCTGGGGACACAAGAGACTCTTTGCTTTTTGGTTGCAGGGTTGTTTGAGAGAGACCATCTTCATCCTACACCACCCATGGATTGATAAACCTTAGGTCATCCACTCGAGGGAAAATTGCTGCTATCCTACAAAACTCTGCGCTTGGAGTCCCAACACGAGTCTACAAGAAGAAGGTTGTGTAGTAGACATCATACATCATGACATATTACCTAATGTGTTACTCTGTTCTTTATGAACTTAATACTCTAGATGCAGGCAGGAGTCGGTCGATGTGTGGAGTAATAGTAGTAGATGCATAATCATTTCGGTCTACTTGACACGGACGTGATGCCTATATGCATAATCATTGCCTTGGATATCTTCATAATTATTCGCTTTTCTATCAATTGCTCGAGAGTAATTTGTTCACCCACCGTAATACTTGCTATCGTGAGAGAAGCTTCTAGTGAAACCTATGACCCCCGGGTCTATTTTCCATCTTATACTTTGAGATCTAAAACCAAAAATACCAAAAATACTTGTTGAATTATTTTTACCTTTTGTTTTACTTTCTGTTCAAGCAATCTATCTTTATCAGATCTCATCCTTGCAAGTAACCTTAAAGGGATTGACAACCCCTTTATAGCGTTGGGTGCAAGAGTTTGATTCTTTGTGTAGGTACACCTACTGGGGACTTGATTGTATCTCCTAGTGGATTGATACCTTGGTTCTCAACAACTGAGGGAAATACTTTCTACTTTGCTGCATCACCCGTTCCTCCTCACGGAAACCAACGCATGCTCGAGAAGTAGGAAGAAGAATTTCTAGCATTGTTGCCGGGGAGATCTACATCAGGCCTACCATGTACCCATCACAAATCATATCTTGCATTTACATTATTTCCCATTTGACTCTTTCTTTCCTCTCCCCCACTTATAAAATGATTTTCAGAAAATACCAAAAAGATTTGCCTTTTTATTCACCATTTTTCGTTCGCCTTTACGTTTGCCTGCTTGTGTGCTTGATTGCTTGCTTTGTCATGATGACTCAAGCGAATACCAAGTTGTGTAGCTTTTCAAATACTAATAATAATGATTTTATTAGTACTCCAATTTCTCCCGCCACTAGTGCGGAATCTTATGAAATTAATGCTGCTTTGCTCAATTTTGTTATGAAAGAACAATTTTCCGGCCTTGCTATTGAAGATGAGACATCCCATCTAAATACTTTCGTTGAGTTGTGTGATATGCAAAAGAAGAAAGATGTGGGTAATGATATTGTTAAATTGAAGCTATCCCCGTTCTCACTACGAGATCGTGCTAAAACTAGGTTTTAATTTTTGCCTAAAAATAGTATTGATTAATGGAATAAGTGTAAAGATGCTTGCATTTCCAAGTACTTTCCGCCCACTAAAATCAACTCCCTTAGGAACGATATAATGAATTTTAAGCAACTTGATCATGAGCATGTTGCACAATCTTGGGAAAGGATGAAACTTATGATTAGGAATTGCCCCGCGCATGGTTTGAGTTTATGGATGATTATAAAAAAATTCTATGCTAGATTGAATTTTGCTTCTAGGAATCTCTTAGATTCCGCCGCGGGTTGTACTTTTATGAAATCACATTAGGAGAAGCTACTAAACTCCTAGATAATATGATGGAAATTACTCTAGTAAAAAAGTGCATGCTATTGAAGAGATTAATACTTTGAGTGATAATATGGAGGAATTGATGAAATTTTTTGCTAGTAAGAGTGCTCATATTGATCCTAATGATATTCCTTTGTCTTCTTTGATTGGAAATAATAATGAACCTATGGATCTAAATTTTGTTGGTAGGAACAATTTTGGTAATAACGCTTATAGAGGTAATTTTAATGCTAGGCCGTTTCCTAGTAATTCCTCTAATAATTATGGTAATTCCTACAACAATTATTATGTAAATTATAATAAAATACCCTCTGATCTTGATAATAATATTAAAGAATTCATTAGTACGCAAAAAGGTTTCAATGCTATGATTGAAGAAAAATTCCTCAAGATTGATGATTTGGCTAGGAACGTTGATAGAATTTCTCTTGAGATTGATTATTTAAAAATCATATCTATTCCACCCAAGCATGATATTAATGAGTCTTTAAAAGCCATGAGAATTTATTTTGATGATTGTAAGTAAAGAACCGCTAGAATACGTGCTAAGCGTGAATGGCTTCAAAAAGTGTGTTCTCGTGATAATATTGATGAAGATCTTAAAGTGATTGATGTGACTCCTATTGAATCTTTGTTTTCCAATGTTAATCTTGATAAGGATGGTACTGGAGACGAGTCAGCTTTAGTTAAAAGGTGTCCCAATGATTCGGAGTTTATAGATCTTGAAGCTAAGATTGATAAGAGTGGGATTGAAGAGGTCAAAACTTTAATTAGCAATGAACCCACTCTTTTGGATTTCAAGGACTTTAATCATGATAGCTTATCTTTAATTTATTGTATTTCCTTGTTGCAATCCATGTTGAATTCTCCTCGTGCTTACAATCAGAACAAAGCTTTTACTAATCATATTATTAATGCTATGATGAAAGCTTTTGAAGAAAAACTTGAGTTGGAAGTTTCTATACCTAGAAAGCTATATGATGAGTGGGGACATACTATTAGGATTAATATTAAATATTATGAGTTCCATGCTTTGTGTGATTTGGGTGCTAGCGTTTCCACGATTCCAAAAACTTCATGTGATGTGTTAGGTTTCCATGAATTTGATGATTGTTCCTTAAATTTGCTTCTTGAGGATTCCACTATAAAGACACCTATGGGAATAATTAATGATGTTCTTATTGTTGCAAATAGGAATTATGTGCCCATAGATTTCATTGTTCTTGATATAGATTGCAATGCTACATCCTATTATTCTTGGTAGACCTTTCCTTAGAACGATTGGTGCAATTATTGATATGAATGAAGGGAATATTAGATTCCAATTTCCATTATAGAAAGGCATTCAAAACTTTCCTAGAAATAAAATAAAATTACCTTATGAATCTATCATGAGAGATACTTATGGATTCCATACCAAAGATGACAATACCTAGATCTATTGTGTTTTGCCTAGATAGGGCCGTTAAACAATAGCGCTTGTTGGGAGGCAACCCAATTTTATTTTTGCTTTCTGCTTTTTGCTTATGTTTTGGTGTGTTTTGCACATTATTAATTATGTATAATTTTGTTTTTGTATTTTAATTAGTGTTTGGGCCAAGTAAAACCTTTGGGGTGGTCTATGGTAGTTGCTGATTTGATATTGCTGAAAAACAGAAACTTTTGCGCTCAGTCCAGGAATTTTCTAATTTTTTCAGAGCGTCGAATTGATCTTAAATTTTTACACTAGATTTATATACAAATTTCCCTGATTTTTATAATTCTTAAGAATTTTTAGAGTTCCGTAAGTATTCGAAGTTTAAAGATTGCTACAAACTATTCTGTTTTTGGCAGATTCTGTTTTCTTTGTGTTGTTTGCTTATTTTGATGTATCTATGGGTCGTATCGGGGGGTATGAGCCATGGATAAGTTAGAATAAAGTAGGTATTAAACAAATACAACTAAAAAAGTAGTTCACAACAGTACCTAAAGTGGTGATTTATCTTTTCATACTAACGGATCTCATGAGTTTTCTGTTGAGTTTTGTATTGTGAAGTTTTCAAGTTTTGGGTGAAGATTTGATGGACTATGGAATAAGGAGTGGCAAGAGCCTAAGATTTGGGATGCCCAAGGCACCCCAAGTCATATTCAAGTATACTAAAAATCCTAAGCTTGGGGATGCCCCGGAAGGCATCCCCCGTGTAGTCTTCAATCCATCGGTAAATTCACTTGAGCCTATATTTTTATTCACCACATGATATGTGTTTTGCTTGGCGCGTCTTGTATGATATGAGTCTTTTCTTTTTAGTTTGCCACAATCATCCTTGCTGCACACATCTTTTTAGAGAGACATGTTGAATCGTCAATTTATTAGAATACTCTATGTGCTTCACTTATATCTTTTGAGCTAGGCAATGTTGCTCTAGTGCTTCACTTATATCTTTATAGAGGATGGTGGTGTTATATTTTATAGAAATTCTTGTACTCTCATTCCTCACTTATATTATTTTGAGAGTTTCTTAAAACAGCATGGTAATTTTCTTAGGTTATGAATTTAGTCCTAATATAATGGCCATCAAAGAGGGATATAATAAAAACTTTCATATGAAGTGCATTAAATACTATGAGAAGTTTGATTCCTTGCATGTAGTTTGGAGATAATAGAGATGGTAATATGAGAGTCATGCTAGTGAGTAGTTTTGAATTGGTAGAGATACTTGTGTTAAAGTTTGTGATTCCCATAGCATGCACGTATGGTGAACCGCTATGTCACGAAGTCAGAGCATGATTTGTTTAATGATTGTCAACCTTTGTGTGAGCGTCGGGAGCGCGTGATGGTTAACTCCTACCAACCTATCCCCTAGGAGCATGCATGTAATACTTTGTTAGCCTTTTGAAATAAGTATGTGAGTTCTTTATGACTAATGTTAAGTCCATGGATTATACGCACTCTCACCCTTCCATCTTTGCTAGCCTCTCTAGTACCGCGCAACTTTCGTCGGTACACCAAACCCTCCTTCCTCAAAACAGCCACCATATATTCCTCCAAACAGCCACCATACCTACCAATTATGGCATTTCCATAGCCATTCTGATATATATTGCCATGCAACTTCCACCATGTAGTTTTTCATGACTTGCACCATCACTTCATATTGCATATGGAGTCATACTTTGTCATAGGTATCGAGTTGTAATTTTCTTTTTGAGTTATAAGTAAATAAAAGCGTGATGATTTTTCATTAATAGAGCACTGTCCCATGAGAGAAAAGGATGATGGAATCTATGAATCCCTCACAAGTTGGGATGAGTATCCGGACTTTACAAAAAATAAAAGAGGCCAGCAAAGCCCAAACAGAAAAGGAATAAAAGAGGCCAAATAAGCCCACCAAAATAAAAATAAAAAAGAAGAAAAAAAGAAAAAATGAGAGGAGAGAGAAGGGACAATTGCTACTACCTTTTTCCACACTTGTGCTTCCAAGTAGCACCACGATCTTCATGATAGAGAGTCCACTACAGGAATCGGTAATTTGCCATCTGCCATGGCTGATGGCAAAGGGCAGGAAACCGGACGGCAAAGGCCTTTGCCGTCCGTTAGCATACGGAAAAAATTCCAGCAAAGAAAAACCCGGTAAAGCAGTCCTTTGCCGTCTGCCTCAGGACCACGGACGGCAAAGAATCTTTAGCGTGGGGGAGCGTACGACAAAGAGTTTGGATGGCAGACCCAGGGGCTACGGCTGTCAAGTGTTAACGACAGTTCTCTGCCGTCTGTTCCCTTTGTCGTCGTCCTTCTGCTCCCGTTTGCCGTCGGTGGGCGGATAGCAAAGGATAAGACCATTTGCCCCTGGGGTCCCCCTTTGCCGTCGGCCTTGGGCCCCTACCTTTAACGTCGGTCTTCCCCACCCCTTTGCCATCGGTGGGCCAATGGCAAAGAGTGAGGCCATTTTCCCCTGGGGTCCCCCTTCGCCGTCTTCCCGAGGCCCCCCTTTGTTGTCATCCCACCGATGGCAAAGAGTAAGGCCATTTTCCTTTTTTTTATTAAATCCATTTTCATAGAAATATGACACACACACACACACACACATATATATATATATATATTACAGGAATAAATATGTTGCCATACTGATAACCATATTCAAATAAGTTTCATCCATACATATTATGAAAGTTTCATCCGTACCCAACCATATTACAATAGTTTCATCCATACATACATAGTTTCATATACATATGTAGCAAGTGTCACATTGTTCATCGATACAAAATAAAAAATAACCCAAGCACTCCATCAATGCAAACTTCCGTGAAGTGAATGTAATCTGCAAAATGGGAAGCTCCAAAATTAGAAGAAGACTAGATGAAGAAGAGAAGGTAAAAATAGGTCACTTAGGAGCTAACTATTGTTATTATTCCATTTTGAAGCTAAGTAAGCTAATTATAGGTCCTTTAAAAGCTAGCTTTGGTAAAATAGGCCATTTTGGAGCTAGCTAAGCTTATTATGCCATTTTGGAGCTAACTAAGCTAAGTATAGGTCATTTTTTATAAAATAGGCCATTTTGGAGCTAATTTAGCTTACTACGTCGTTTAGGAGGAAACTAAGCTAACTATATGTCATTTTAGAGCTAACTTAGGTAAAAATAGGTCATTTAGGAGGTAACTATGCTTATTATGCCATTTTGGAGCTAATTAAGCTAAGTATAGGTCATTTAATAGCTATGTTTGGGTAAAATAGGCCATTTTGGAGCTAGGTAAGCTTATTATGTCATTTAGGAGAGAACTAAGCTAAGTATAGGACATATTTGATAAAATAGGCCATTTAGGAGGTAATTCAGCTTACTATGCCATTTAGGAGGAAACTAAGCTAAATATATGTCATTTTAGAGCTAACTTAGGTGAAAATAGGTCATGTAGGAGCTATCTATGCTTATTATGCCACTTTGAAGCTAAATAAGCTAATTATAGATCATTTTATAGCTAACTTGGGTAACATAGGTCATTTTGAAGCTAACTAAGCTTATTATGCAAGTTTGGAGCTACCTAAGCTTATTATGTCATTTAGGAGGAAACTAAGCTAAGTATAGGTCATTCCAGAGCTAACTTGGGTAAAATATGTCATTTTGGAGGTAAGGTAAGGTAAGTAACCATCATTATGCAGTTGTTAAGCAAAAACTAGAAAAACATACCATTCTCGTCAGCACGGAGGTGAAGCATGGTAGTTCTGGCTTGTTTCACCTCGAGAA
This sequence comes from Hordeum marinum, assembly GCA_022496015.1. Taxonomy (NCBI): domain Eukaryota; kingdom Viridiplantae; phylum Streptophyta; class Magnoliopsida; order Poales; family Poaceae; genus Hordeum; species Hordeum marinum. The sequence continues at coordinate 39,156,213 of CM039673.1, forward strand.
GGCTCCCCTGTAGAAGGGTCATGCGATGCGTTTCGGGAGATATTCTGCACCAAACATCATTTGCAATATGTCGTTAGCATGATGACACTCAAAATATCACTGCATTGAAATGAAACTCACCGTCCTCGCCATGTTAATGACTGGCATCGCCGGCGGGACGTGGCCAGTCTTCTCGCACATAGACTGTACATTTGGTTTCGACAAGTCAAACTTTTTATTTACTAGCACAATGCTCGTGCATTGCTCCGAAGCCATAATAAATAAGGATTTACCACTGGCTTAGGAGATCATCATAAGATGATGGTGTCTTGCGGCTGTTGCAAGGTTCACCATTAAAAAGAGAGCGCAAACATAACAAAAGATCATGTTGTAGTTGCTAAGGAGTCTCGAGTGACCATAGTAGGTCCTTCATAAGATTTATAGTGAGATATATTTTGGATTTGGAACATAGGAGAATGTGTGTGAGTAAGTTAAATCGTCGCATTGAATTGTAATTTCTTTGCCCTGTTCTACTGTGACATGGAACTGAAAGAATTGGTTGGGAGAAGAAACTAAAATCGAGACCATGATTTCGAATTGGAGGCATACTTGCATTTCAAATTTATGTTTTTACAAGAATGTTATTCTCATATTAGGATAGCAACATATTTTTTTATTTAATATAGTCTCACACCTAGTAAAAGTAACATTTGTTTATTTATGTATCTTGGAAGGTTGCTAGTCCCATATATGGATAGTGCATTTGTTTATTTGTGTGTCCCACATGTGGGTAGTGCATTTGTTTATTTGTGTGGTCCCACATGTGAACTCACCACCAACTCCAACCTTTATAAGTAGGATTAATGAAACGAACATTAAAATGCAAGATTTGACAAATATGAAGAAGAAACTTACCATGAAGAGCTTGTACATGGCCCTGTTAGACGCATCGTCCCGTGCCCTCTCCGTCTCCATCAACGCAGCCATCCTCTCCTCCAACTCCTTCATCTCCTTATCCTTCGCCGCCAAAAGCGTCTGCGTTGCCTCTCTCTCTCTTTTAGAATAGCAGCCTGCAAGACAACTCATTGTTAGCGTTGTAATCATATTGGTTCGCACACACAACGTAATGCAGAAATATAGTTGAGTCCATTAAACTCACCTCGATGGCGAGCTCGACTGGCCGTGGATGAGGTGTTATCTCAGGACAGGAGCTCGTCTGGCGTGCCTTTATGCGTCGTAGAGTGCTAGGACAACTTATAAGGCCGTCTCCAATGGCGATCGAGCCATGGGGCCTCTCGTTGCCAGCTATCATCACACCCTCTGGATCAATAAGCCCCTGGCTCGGTTTAAAGTCCTCCCCTTTCCTTGCCTTCCCGTGATCTCTGTACTTCATGAGCTTGTGGTGGGAGGAGATGTTGGTCAAGTTTTTGGGATGATCGAGGTCAGACTCAGAGAATGCCTTGACCTTCTTGTACGAGGCAGTATGGGCCATCGCATAGAGGTTGTACATCTCTGGCACCTCCGTCTTATTGTGACACGCCTAAAAGAGAGAGAGAGAGGGAAAAAAGTAGTAGTAAAGGGCTAAAGCTAGAATTAAGAATGAATTGCATGAGTCATGAAGCAAACCACATACCCAGTTCTCACCAAACTCTTTTAAGTTGACACTCCCTTGATGGTGTGGCACACCAACCATTTTGCCATGCCTATCCTTGGCATTGTTGTGGATGGCATCCCACTTTTCGGAGCACCACTACTCCACCAAGGCCTCCAAACAATCCATCTTATCCACACACCATCTCGGGGGCACCTAAGTTAATAAAGAGAAATTTGAGCACTACATGTAAGAATCAGATCAAGGAACTAACTACAAGGCCCTAATAATATGTAATTACCTTCATGTAATGCTCCTTATCCATCTTAGAATCGCGGCACTTTCCCTTTACCTTCCTAATATGCCGCGAGGCATAGAAGTCTCGAATGGCCTACACCCGAGCCTCGTGCCGCCAGTTTTGAAGTAGGCGACGGCATTCGGTTTCGATAACCTTTGCCGCGGCCTCCTCGTATCCCTCCTCACACCTGTAGAAGGTCTGCAAACGAAACAACACTGATTAGTACAATAACTAGCTATTTTTGATTTTTAATTGTGTAAAGGAGAAATTACCCAGAACTATATGATCACCATGTCGGCCCTCGTGTGGCACAAAACACCATCGATCTCCACCTACGGCGGGGTCGGGGCACCCAAGTAGTGCTCCTAGGTCATTCCTACCTCTCGACCCCGACCAAGCAACATAAAAAACCCGGGAAGTTTTGCCAGCAAAGCACACCAAGGACGTTGTTGGGCTTGTGGACACCCTTGGCAACAATCCAACCCCTGCAGTATGACAAATTAAAGCCAACACATTAGATATTTGAGAAAATGTGAAGGCAAAAGGTTAAATAAGAGTAAGTGAACTTACTTTTCCCCACTTGGCTTAATCGACCACCTCTGCTCGTGGGTCACCGACACGAGCGGGAGCCCCGTACTACCATGCTGGTAGACGGTGGCCCCCTCACCTAGCTCGTCGTCGCTATCAACATGGCCACTTGGCTCCGGCTGACCCAGATAAGGCCAGGTATCCCACTGGGTCTCTTGGGACGTACCCTCATCCCTGCTTTTCTCCGGAGTCTCCTGGAACAAAGCCTATGGGACACGAGTCTCGTCGACCTGAGGCTCGTGAACTGGAGTCTGTGTAGCCTCCACCTCAGATGGGTCCACCCTTGCAGTCGTGTGCTCAGGTGAATTAGCTGGGGCTGGCGGCGAGGAAGGTGTGGCAGCCATCGTACCTCTCCCACGGACATGTGTACCTTTAGTAGCTCTATTCTTCGCAGGGAGTCAACCTCCTCTCACGGGGTCTATGGTCGTCGAAGAAGCGGCCACTCCATGCAGAGTAGAGAGCAACGCTCTCCGGAGAGACGGGGCAGAAATGGGAATAACCATCCCACCACCCACCGGCAAATAAGGAGCCTCGGGGTGCTCTCGACCCTTTCCCACCATCTTTCAACACCTGCCATGACAAATAGTAAATGAAATTAGTACAACATAAATACCAACATGAGTAATAAAATGTATATAATTTAAGTGTATCATCATCATAAATACCAACATGAGTAATAAATTTTTTATATATGTATATAATAATAGTTGAATACCTGACATGAACTAATAATAATCTCGATCGTCTATATATGCTTCGGGATCAATAAATGCATGATGATCATCACTATGATCAATAAATGCATCATCATCATTAGTATCAGAAAGAACATGTGGAAGGCCTCCATTATGTAATCGGTCAAGAAGTGACAGGTCATCCGCAGCAGTAACCTCTTCTTCTTCCGGCTCTTCCTTTGTTCTGGCTGAGGGGTTAAGACGGATTCAATCTCGCTGTCTACTTCAATGTTCTGGGGTGAAGTATAGCGGTTCTTGAAACGTTTTTTGGACATACGTGTTTGTTGGAAGAATTTTCCTTCATATGTGTCTGGGTTAATGTGAGGTTCATAATCCTCTTCATTGAGGGTAGGTGGTCTAATACTTGGCGGCACTTCATAAACGACATCCCAACCTTTCAGATTTGGATCAGTTTGGCAGGCCCACGGTAGATACAAAACTTGTGTCGCCTGTTGTGCCGTAATATAGACATCAGGAACATCTAAATGGGTGCTTTGGTTGATTTTGACTAGCCCTATATGTTCATGAGTCTTTCTAGTCTCCTTCGGCTGAAACCAATAACATTTGAAGACTACGACGGTCGGTGGGTTTTCACCATAGAATAGAAGTTCATAAATTGCTTCAACTCTTCCATAATACTCGGTACCTCCTTCGCCGATAGCAGAGATACAACAATTTGTAGTCTTTATGTCGGGCATAGATAGCTCTTTGCCAAAGGTACGAAAGTGATACCCGTTGATGTCGTATTTAGCAAATGAACAGACCTTATAGTCAAAACCATTATCGACTTGTCTCAACTCGGCATCCATAGACTCTGCATCGACCTACAAGTTTAATACGAAAGAACGGATGCATCAGACACAAATTAGACCAAGAAATCGAATGGCCCAGTAATGGTAATTAATTACCCTTTGTTTGAACCAAGAGATGAGATCGGGATAGTCGCCTGCATGCTTTCCCAGAAGCTCATACTCTTCGATGGAATCCTTTTTGATGACTGCTCCATCCGAGAATTCAGCGACGTATCGACTATATCAAATATCTAGGAATAAGAGCAATTCAAAGGAATTAGAAGTTGCAGAACAATAATTTACCGAGCACTTACTCGATGTACGCCGCACTTCTGTTAGGTTGTTCAAGATATACAATGAAATGGTTCGCCATTCTTCGACATCTAACGATTTCCCTTTCGAAGCACCGGCTGGTGCGAGCTTCCCTTTGAATAGGCTGAGGTTGGATCGACCTTTTTTAGGCTCACCATCATTGTACCGAGGCTTCGGGTTATGCAAATAATGATTTTTGGCTTTGTAGTGTGATGTCATGACGTTTGTCGACTCCTCAGTAATGAATGCCTCGGCCATCGATGCTTCAACTCTACGTTTATTTTTACATTTAGCTCGAAGCGTCTTCTGCATCCTCTCAGTTGAGAAGCACCATCGATTTTGAACTGGGCCCCCAATCTTGCGTCGGTCGGTGGATGCAAAATCAAATGTTGCATTAGATTAAAGAATCTCGGTGGAAAGATCCTTTCTAATTTGCAGATCAACTCCAGCACCAACTCTTCCATTTCATCTAGCACGCCAGGCAATAGTTCTTTCGCACAAAGAGAACGGAGGAAATAGCTCAGCTCTGCTAGTACTAGCCATTCATCCTTAGGGATAAAGCCACGCAACATCACCGGTATTACCCGCTCAAGCCATATGTGCCAATCATGACTCTCGAGACCAAATATTTTCAATTTTTCAAGACTCGCTCCCCTCTTTAGATTCGCAGCATACCCATGAGGGAACATCAACCGCATTTTCACCCACAATAGCATTTCCCTCATAGCTGGCCTTCCAAGATTGAACCATGCCTTTGGCTTCGCTACACTTTGCTTTCCTTTCCGTTGTTGCAAGTTTTGTAATGGTATATCACATAGAGCCTCCTGGTCGATTCTAGCCTTAGGATTATCCTTTGACTTCCCCTCTATGTCGAACAATGTACCAAAAATGGCCTCCGCCATATTCTTTTCCGTGTGCGTCATGTCGATGTTGTGTGGACAAATGAGGTCTTTGAAGTAAGGAAGATCCCATAAGCATGACTTGTGAGTCCAAGCGTGTTTCGTATTATACCCTTTGAAATACCCTGGACGCAAATGATCAGGCTTGAGAGCGTTTAACCGATCAAGGGTCTGTTGGCCTATCAATGCAGGTAGTGCGGTGTTTTGACAACTCTACCTTTGATGAAATTCTTCTTGTCTTTTCTGAACTTGTGGTCAAGATCTAGGAATTGTCTATGCATGTCGAAGCAAGAAAACTTGCGACCCGCCTATAGCCAACGGAACTAAAGAGCCGCCTTGCATGTGGGGCATGGGAACCTTCCATGTGCTGGGAGACGTAATAATAAATCAAAAAAATTCCTACGTGTCACCAAGATCTATCTATGAAGAAACCAGCAACGAGTGGGGAGAGATTGCATCTTCATACCTTTGAAGATGGCAAAGCGGAAGCGTTCACAAGAACGCGGTTGGTGGAGTCGTACTCATAGCGATTCAGATCGCGGTGGACTCCGATCTCAGCGCCGAACAACGGCGCCTCCGCGTTCAACACACGTGCAACCCGGTGACGTCTCCTACGCCTTGATCCAGCAAGGAGAGAAGGAGAGTTTGGGGAAGAGCCCCGGCAGCATGACGGCGTGGTGACGGTGGAGCTGTGTGGTCTCCAGCAGGGCTTCGCCAAGCACTACGGAGAACGAGGAGAGGGAGGAGTAGGGCTGCGCCAAGAGGACAGGAACTCGTGTGTTGGGCAGCCCTAAAACCTCACATATATATAGGGGAGAGGGAGGAGGAGGCACCCCATCTAGGATTCCCACCCTAGAGGGTGCGGCAGCCCTAGATGGGGCTTGGTCGGCGGCCAGAGAGGGAGGAGAGGAGGGCACAGCCCTAGGTGGGCCTTAGGCCCATCGGGACCTAGGGTTTCCCCTCCCTCCACCTCTCCTGCGCCTTGGGACTAGTGGGAGTGGCGCACCAGCCCACATAGGGGCTGGTTCCCTCCACCTTCGGCCCATGTAGCCCTCCGGGGCTGGTGGCCCCACTTGGTGGACCCCCGGAACCCTTCCGGTGGTCTCGGTACGTTACCGGTAATTCTCGAAACACTTCCGGTGGCCAAATCCTCACTTCCTATATATCAACCTTTGTCCCTGGACCATTCTAGAACTCCATGTGATGTCCGGGATCTCATCCGGGACTCCGAACAACCTTTGGTAACCACATACACTATTTCCCTATAACCCTGGCGTCATCGAACCTTAAGTGTGTAGACCCTACGGGTTCGGGAGACATGGAGACATGACCGAGACACCTCTCCGGTCAATAACCAACAACGGGATCTAGATACCCATGTTGGATCCCACATGCTCCACGATGATCTCATCGGATGAACCACGATGTCGGGGATTCAATCAATCCCGTATGCAATTCCCTTTGTCTATCGGTATGATACTTGCCCGAGATTCGATCGTCGCTATCCATATACCTTGTTCAATCTCGTTACCGACAAGTCTCTTTACTCGTTCCGTAATACTTCATCCCGTGGCTAACTCCTTAGTCACATTGAGCTCATTATGATGATGTCTTACCGAGTGGGCCTAGAGATACCTCTCCGTCACACGGAGTGACAAATCCCAGTCTCGATTCGTGCCAACCCAACAGACACTTTTGGAGATACCCGTAGTGCAGCTTTACAGCCACCCAGTTACGTTGTGACATTTGACACACCCAAAGTATTCCTACGGTATCCGGGAGTTGCACAACCTCATGGTCTAAGGAAACAATACTTGACATTAGAAAAGCTTTAGCAGACGAACTACACGATCTTGTGCTATGCTTAGGATTGAGTCTTGTCCATCACATCATTCTCCTAATGATGTGATCCCGTTATCAACGATAGCCAATGTCCATGGTCATGAAACCGTGACCATGTATTGATCAACGAGCTAGCCAACTAGAGGCTCACTATGGACATGTTGTGGTCTATGTATTCACACATGTATTACGGTTTCTGGTTAACACAATTATAGCATGAACAATAGACAATTATCATGAACAAGGAAATACAATAATAACCATTTTATTATTGCCTCTAGGGCATATTTCCAACACCATGCACACACCAGCCAACGAATAGTGCATACGCCGGATAGTCATGCTTCGAGTACATGTACCACACATGCATTTTGAAGTTCTTTTTGGTAGTGGCCTCGTATGTCTTGATCCCATTATCCCAGGCTTCTTGCAATTCATCCTTAAGCGGCTACATGTACACATTCATATTCTTCCCCGGATAATTAGGCCCTAGAATTATCAACGTCAGGAAAATGTTCTTTCTTTTCATAATCTCTCCGTGGGGAGATTGAGTGAAATGACAAATACAAGCCAACAACTATATTGTGCTGCCGTCATACCATACACATTGAACCCATCCGCGTCGATGGCAACTCGAGGATGCCTTGGATCTGCCGATTTATCCTTATGTAATGCATCGAAGTGCTTCCACGCAAAAGCATCTAAAGTGTGTACCAACATCTTGTTCCCATCCGCATCTAGTTTGGTTCTTTTGCCCAATTTGTGCCATGTCATCTGTCTGGCCATCTCTTTGACCATGAAAAGACATTGAAGTCTTGGTATGATTGGCAGATACCGAAGAACATTAATGGGGATTTTGGTCTGAATCTTCTCACCCATACCGTTGTCTACCACGATATACCTGGAAGAATTGCAAATGGGGCAATAGTTCAAGGCCACATACTCAAGCCTAAATAAGGCACATCCATTCTCACAGGAATGTATCTTCTCATAGGGCATCTTAAGTACATGGAGGATTTTGTGTGACTGGTACAGGTTTGCAGGCAGTACATGGCCTTTGGGTATAAAGCGTCCAAATATCGTCATCATCGTGTCGTAGCATTCTCTTCCTAGGTTGAATTGAGCCTTCGGAGCCATTACTTGCGCGATGGCATCCAGCTGACAAAGCTCAGTGTGCTCGTGGAGAGGACGTTTTGAAGACTCCAACATTTTATAGAAGGCCTTTGCAGATTCCTCCATCTCATCGTTCGAATCCCGAGCATCATCAAAGTCTTGCACCATGTCTTCGATCCTGGTACCATGCTCATTGGTGCAACGACAAACCACCTCAGCTCTGGCACGTTGGTCAGACTCACCATGAAAAGTCCACACCATATAATTAGGCGTAAAACCCCACTTCTGTAGGTGTTTACCCATTTCAAACTTTGTCTGCCTTTTAATGTTGTCACATTTGGGACAGGGGCACCATGTTTTTTCCTGGCCATTTGCAAATGTGGCTCTCAAAAAAACCCTGGTTTTTGGTAACCATTCATTGGTCATGTCTTTCTGACTCGGGTGACCAGTGTACATCCAAGCACGATCACTCATCTTGCCTACCTGCTAAACACACAAGAAATATATATATAATTCATCATCTATATTCATCTGGTAATCAAGTTTGTCAGTTTTATTACGTCCATGCAACCTACACGCTAATAGGTAGAGATAGGTCCTAATCCCACCCGAGTATGTGTAGATTGGGTTCGTTTTCACATGCTCTACTCCGGATCTGACGCAGAATTTTGGCAGCACCTCCCCGCTATTCTCCTGATACACGTCACGGCAATAAGCAGAGAGGATGTGTACCCAGAGAACAACGGGGAGGCACTAACGAAATTCTGCATCGGATCGGGAGCAAAGCATATGGGAAAACGAACCCAATCTACACATACTCGGGCTGTCCATGGATAACGTTGGACAATTCAAAATAATCATGGTTCTAAATATGCAAATTCATGCATATTTATATATGTAACCCTTTCGAACGGGAGACGCATACTGGTCACACATACTGATGATTGAAGACACCTATAGCTAGCAAGTTTCATCGACACGAAGACCGGAACAGAGCAAAAAAATTTAAGGGGGCCGGGGGAGGAGATGTCATTTTTGCTCACCAACGAACGCATCCGGGGAGCTCGTCAAACGCACGGGGAGGTCGTCGAACAACAGACCCTCGTAGTGATGAAACAACTGCACATTGAAATGAAACTCGATCAACACAAATATGATGTTTTTCATAACAAAATCGAAAAACTTATGACCTAACTCATAATTCACAAATATATGACCCCGTCAGCCTCTGGAAGGCCGAAGAGCACCTTTTTCGGGATCGGGGTGTCGGGGGTGTCATGTCGGGTTCGGGGTGTCGGGGTGTCGTGTCGGGGTAGGGGTGCCTTGTCGGGGTAGGGGTGCTGTGTCGGGGTCGGGGGTGCCATGTCGGGGTGTCATGTCGGGGGTCGGGGTATCTTTTTCTACTTTTCCTACTTCTTTTTTTCATCTTCATCTTCTACTTTTTTCATCTTCTTCTTCTTTCTTCTTCTTCTCCTTTTCTTCTTCTTCTTCTTCACCCTCTTCTTCTTCTTCTTCTTCTTCTTCTTCTTTTCTCCTAGGTTTTTTTATTTTCTTCTTTTCTTCTAAGTTTTTACTTTTTATCTAAGTTTTTTCTAATTAACCTAGTAAACTAACTAAAAAATAAACTAACTATCTAATTTAATAGAAAAAGTAGAAAATAAACTAACTATCTAATTTATTCTAAGATTTTTATAACCTAGTAAACTAACTAACTAATTCAAAATAGGAAAAAACAAAAAAAGTGAGGGGGCGGCGGCCGGACACTCACCGGAGTTGGGTGGGGACGGTGGGGGAGACGGGGGGAGGGGAGCCGCGGAGATGGGGGAGCTATGGGAAGGGGGCGGCGCGCGGGAGCCAGCGAGTGGAGCGGGCGGCTCGGGGAGGGGGCAGCACAGGGAGGGGCGCGACGACGCGGTGGTGAGGGGAAGCGCATGGAGGGCGGCAGCGCGGTGGTGCGGGCGGTGCAGGGAGTGTTGGAAATATGCCCTAGAGGCAATAATAAATTAGTTATTATCATATTTCCTTGTTCATGATAATCGTTTATTATCCATGCTATAATTGTATTGATCGGAAACTCAGATACATGTGTGGATACATAGACAACACCATGTCCCTAGTATGCCTCTAGTAGACTAGCTCGTTGATCAAAAGATGGTTAAGGTTTCCTAGCCATGGACATCAGATGTCGTTTGATAATGGGATCACATCATTAGGAGAATGATGTGATGGATAAGACCTAAACTACAAACATAGCATATGATCGTGTTAGTTTATTGCTGCTGTTTTCTGCATGTCAAGTATATGTTCCTATGACCATGAGATCATGCAACTCACGGATATCGGAGGAGTGCCTTGTGTGTATCAAACGTCGCAACGTAACTGGGTGACTATAAAGGTGCTCTACAGGTATCTCCGATGGTGTCTGTTGAGTTGGCATGGATCGAGACTAGGATTTGTTACTCCGTGTGACAGAGAGGTATCTCAGGGCCCACTCGGTAATACAGCATCACAACAAGCCTTGCAAGCAATGTGGCTAAGTGTTAGTCACAGGATCTTGTATTACAGAACGAGTAAAGAGACTTGCCGGTAACGAGGTTGAACTAGGTATGGAGATACCGACGACGAATCTCGGGCAAGTAACATACCGAAGAACAAAGGGAACGTTATACGGGATTAACTGAATCCTTGACATAGAGGTTCAACCGATAAAGATCTTCGTAGAATATGTAGGAACCAATGTGGACGTCCAGGTCCCGCCATTGGTTATTGACCGTAGAGGTGTCTCGGTCATGTCTACATAGTTCTCGAACCCGCAGGGTCTGCACACTTAAGGTTCGGTGACGTTTCGGTAGTGTAGAGTTATGTATGGTGGTGACCGAAGTTTTTTCGGAGTCCCGGATGAGATCCCGGACGTCATGAGGAGCTCCGGAATGGTCCGAAGGTAAAGGTTCATATATAGGAAGTCCCGGTTTGGTTTCCGGAAAAGTTTCGGGCACATCGGTAGTGTACCGGGAGTGCCGGTAGTGTACCGGGAGTGCCGGTAGTGTACCGGGAGGCCTCCGGGAGGGGTATTTCGACCCCAAGAGGTCCATGGGCTGTGGGAGAATAATAACCAGCCCTTAGTGGGCTGGGAAAACATCCACAAAGGCCCATGGCGCAGGAGAGAAAGTCCTAAAGCAAAAAGTGGAAAATCAGCCAATAGGAGGCAATCCTACTCCAACTAGGATTGGAGGTGAAGTAGGATTGCTTCCCACCTCCTATTTCGGCCGACCCAAAGGCCTTGGCTGCCTCTCCTCTCCTCTCCTCCTATATATACTAGTGGATTGGGTGGTTTTTGGACAGATTTTCTGGCCACGTGCTACCCGTTTCACCGGTGCACAGTTTCTCCTCTAGATCGGTTTTCCGTAGCGCTTAGGCGAAGCCCTGCCGGAATCACTCCACCACCATCACCGGAGCGCCGTCACGCTGCCGGTGAACTCTCTCTCCGCTCCACCTCCTCTTGCTGGATCAAGACGGTGGAGATCGTCATCAAGCTGCACGTGTGCTGAACGCGGAGGTGCCGTCCGTTTGGCGCTAGATCGGAAGGACCGTGATCGAGATCGCGAGACGGTCGTGATGTGATCACGGAACGGATCGTGATGAGTTCGCGGGACAGATCATGATCAAGATCGTGATATGGATCATGATGAGTTCGCGGGACGGATCATGATGTGTTCGCGGGACGGTTCGTGATTGGTTCGCGGGACGCTCGGCGATTTGGATCGCAAAGATGTTCGACTACACCAACCGCGTTTCTTAACGCTTCCCGCTTAGCGATCTACAAGGGTATGTAGATCCACTCTCCCTCTCATAGATTCTCATCACCATGGATAGGTTTGCATGTGCGTAGGAAAATTTTTGTTTCCGATGCGACGTTCCCCAACAGTGGTATCAGAGCTAGGTTGATGGTTCGATGAGATCTCGAGTAGAACACAAAAGGTTTGTGGGCGTTGATGCTTAGATTGCTTCCTCCCTTGGTCGGATTTTGTTTCAGCGGTATTGTGAGATGAAGCGGCCCGGACCAACATTACTCGTACGCTTACGAGAGACCGGTTCCCTCTTCGCAACTTGTTGCCTAGATGGCTTGCGGGTGACAGTTTCTCTCACTTTACTTGGATCGGATTCGACAAAGGCGGTCCTTGAGAAGGTTGAAAAGCAAACTAGTGTATCACCGTTGTGGTTTATGCGTAGGTGAGAATTGTTCTTGCTAGATACCCGTAGCAGCCACGTAAAACATGCAACAACAATTAGAGGACGTCTAACTTGTTTTTGCAGGGTATGTTGTGATATGATATGGCCAATTACACGATGTGATATATGTGATGTATGAGATGATCATGTATTGTATAGATTATCACGACTTGCATGTCAATGAATACGGCAACTGGCAGGAGCCATAGGGTTGTCTTTAATTATTGTATGACCTGCGTGTCAATCATTAAGCGCTATGTAATGCTTTACTTTATCGCTAAGCAGTAGCAATAGAAGTAGAAGCAGGGCTGGCGCCACAACCCCGATGGCGACACGTTGATGGAGATCAAGATGATGGAGATCATGGTGTCATGCCGGTGACGATGGAGATCATGCCGGTGCTTTCATGATGGAGATCAAAAGCACAAGATCATGGCCATATCATGTCACTTATGATTTGCATGTGATGTTAATCCTTTTATGCACCTTGTTTTGCTTAGGACGACGGTAGCATTATAAGGTGATCCCTCACTTAATTTCAAGATAAATTGTGTTCTCCCCGAGTGTGCATCGTTGCGGAAGTTCGTCGTGTTGAGACACCACGTGATGATCGGGTGTGATAGACTCTATGTTCACATACAACGGGTGCAAGCCAGTGTTGCACACGCAGAACACTCGGGTTAAACTTGGCGAGCCTAGCATGTACAGACATGGCCTCGGAACACGAGAGACTGAAAGGTCAAACATGAGTCATATAGTAGATATGATCAACATAATGATGTTCACCATTGCAGCCACCTCAACTCACGTGATGATCGGACTTGAGTTGGTGAATTTGGATCATGTATCACTCGAATGATCGGAGGGATGTCAATTTGAGTGGAGTTCTTAACTAATATGATTAATTGAACTCATTATCATGAACATAGTCGAAGTGTCTTTGCAAATTATGTTGTAGATTACTAGCTCGCACTGTAGCTCCCTTAAATTTGTATATGTTCCTAGAGAAATAGAGTTGAAAGATGTTGGTAGCAATATTGCAGACTGGGTCCGTGATCTGAGGATTGTCCTCATTGCTGCACAGAAGGCTTATGTCCTTAATGCACCGCTCGGTGCGCCACCCCCTCTAGCGTCATCTATAGATGTTGTGAACATCTGACAGGCACGTTTCGATGACTACTTGATAGTTTAGTGCGTCATGCATTACAGCTTAGAATTGAGGCTCCAAAACGTTTTGAACGTCACGGAACATATGAGATGTTCTAGGGGCAGAGATTGTGATCTCAGGCTCGTGCCTGTGTTGCGAGATATGAGATCTCCAACAAGATTCTTTGCCTGTAAGATGAAGGAGAATAGCTCAATCGTTGAGCATGTACTCAGATTGTCTTGGTACTAAAATCGCTTGAATCAAGTGGGAGTTGATCTTCTAGATAAGATAGTGATTGATATAGTTCTCCAAGTCACTGTCACTAAAGCTACTAGAACTTAGTGATGAACTATAATACACCAGGGATAGAAGTATTGATCCCTGAGCTGTTCGCGATGTTTGACACCGCGAAGGTAGAAATCAAGAAGGAGCGTCAAGTGTTGATGGTTAATCAAACCACTAGTTTCGAAAAGGGCAAGAGCAAGGAGGGAAACTTCATGGATAGCAAGTCAGTTGCTGCTCCAGTGAAGCAACCCAAAGTTGAACTCAAACCCGAGACTAAGTGCTTCTATTATGAGGTGAGAGGTCGCTGAAGCGGAACAACCCTAGATACTTGGTAGATAAGAAGGCTGGCAACATCGACAGAAGTATATTTGATATACGAGTTATTGATGTGTACCTTGCTAGTACTCCTAGTAGCACCTGGGTATTGGATACCGGTTCGGTTGCTAAATGTTAGTAACTCGAAATAAAAGCTATGGAATAAACGGAGAACTAGCTAAGGGTGAGGTGACGATGTGTGTTGGAAATGTTTCCAAGGTTGATGTGATCAACATCACACGCTCTCTCTACCTTCAGGATTAGTGACGAACCTAAATAAATGTTATTTGGTGTTTTGCGTTGAGCATGAACATGATTAGATCATGTTTGTTGCAATATGGTTATTCATTTAAGTCAGAGAATAATAGTTATTCTGTTTACATGAATAATACCTTCAATGGTCATGCACCCAGTGAGAATGGTTTGTTGAAATCTTGATCGTAGTAATACACATGTTCATAACATTGATGTCAAAAGATACAAAGTTAAATAATGATAGTACCACATACTTGTGGCACTGCCGCAAAATGTCATATTGGTATAAAGCGCATGAAGAAACTCCATGGTGATGGATATTTGGACTCATTCGATTTCGAATCGGTTGAGACATGCGAACCATGCCTCTTGGGCAAGATGACTAAAGGACCCCGTTGGATGGAGCGGGCAAGTGATTCATTGGAAATGATACATGTTGATGTATGCAATCTAGTGAGTCTTGTAGCGTGCAGTGGATATCGTTATTTTCTTACCTTCACTGATGATTTGAGTAGATATAGTGTATATTTACTTAATGAAACACAAGTCTGAATCGTTTGAAAGGTTCAAGCAAATTCAGAGTGAAGTTTAAAGATCATCGTGACAAGAAGATAAAAATGACTGCGATATGATCGTGGAGGTGAATATCTGAGTCACGAGTTTGGCATACAACTTAAGACAATGTGAAAGTTGTTTCACAACTAAACGCCACCTGGAACACCATAGTGTGATGGTGTGTCCGAACATCATAGTTATGCTCTATTGGACATGGTGCGTGCTATGATGTCTCTTGTCGTTTTACTACTATAATTTTGGGGTTATGCATTAGAGACAACTACATTCACTTTAAATAGGTCACCATCTAAATCCGTTGAGATGACACCATATGAATTATGGTTTGATAGAAACCTAAGATGTCATTTATTAATACTTGGGGCTGCGGCACTTGTGTGAAAAATGTTTTCACCTAATGAGGTCGAACCCAAGGCGGACAAATGCATCTTCATAGAATACCCTAAGATCAGTTGGGTGAACCTTCTATCTCAGATCCAAGTGCAAAGTGTTTGTTACTTAAACGGATCCTTTCTCGAGGAAATGTTTCTCTCGAAAGAATTGAGTGGGAGGAAGATAGAACTTGATGAGGTTGTTAAACCTTTGTTCAACCAGAGAGTAGCGCAGCGCAGAAAGATGTTTTTGTGAAGCCTACGTTAGTTGAAGAGGAAGTTAATGATGATGATCATGAAGCTTCAGGATCAAGTTACTATCAAACTTCGTAGGTCGACAAGGATGTGTACTGCTCCTAAGTGGTACGACAAGTCTGTCTTGGAGATCATGTTGTTGGACAACGATGAACCTACGAGCTATGGAGAAGCGATGATGGGCCCGGATTCCGACAAATGGTTAGAGGCCATGAAATCCGAGATAGGATCCATGTATGAAAACCAAGTATAGACTTTGGTAGACTTGCTCGTTAGACGGCAGGTCGTTGAGTACAAATGGACCTTTAGAATGAAGACAGACACTGATGGTGAATGTCACCATTTGTAAAGGTCGACTTGTTGCAAAGTTGTTTGTGACAAGTTCAATGAGTTGACTGCGATGAGGCTTTCTCACTCATAGCGATGCTAAAAGTCTGTTGGAATTATGTTAGCAGTTGCTGCATTTTCAATTATGAAATCTGGCAGATGGATGTCAAAACATCGTTTCCTTAACGGTTTACTTAAGGAAAGGTTGTATGTGATACAACCAGAAGGTTTTGTCAGTCCTAAGGATGCTAAAAGATGAGCAAGCTTCAGTGATCCTTCTATGGACTGAAGCAAGCATCTCGGAGTTGGAATATACACTTTGATGAGGTGATCAAAGTTTTTGTAGTTTATACAAAGACTATGAGAAACTTGTATTTGCAATAAAGTGAGTGGGAGCACTATAGAGTTTCTGAGAAGTATATGTGGTTGACATATTGTTGATTGGAAATAATGTAGAATTTCTGGAAGGCATAAAAGGTTGTTTGAAAAGTGTTTTTCAAAGGAAGACCTGGATAAAGGTACCTAATTGTTGAGCATCAAAATCTATAGAGATAGATCAAGATGATTGATGAGACTTTCAATGAGTGCATACCTTGACAAGATTTTGAAAGAGTTCAAAATGGATCAGCCAAAGAAATAGTTCTCGTCTGATTTGTAAGGTGTGAAGTTGAGTGAGACTCAAAGCTCGATAACGGCAGAAGAAAGAGAAAGGACGAACGTCGTCCCCTATGCCTTAGCCATAGGCTCTATATTATGCCATGCCGTGTACCGCACCTATGTGTGCCTTGCCATGAGTCTGTCAAGGGGTACAAGAGTGGTCCAGGAGTGGATCACTGGACAGCGGTCGGAATTATCCTTAGTAACCAGAGGACTAAGGAAATGTTTCTTGATTATGGAGGTGATAAAGAGTTCGTCGTAAAGAGTTACGTCGATGCAAGCTTTAACACCTATCCGGATGACTAGTAGTAGCAATCTGGATACGTATAGTGGAGCAGCCATTTGGAAATAGTACCAAGTGGAGTGTGGTAGCGGTGTTTACGGTTTGACATAGAGATTTGCAAAGTACACACGGATCTGAATATCGCAGACCCGTTAACTATAAGACCTCTCTCACATGCAAAACATGATCGAGCCCCAAAACTCATTGGGTGTTAGATTCATAACAATGCGAATCACATGGTGATGTGAACTAGATTATTGACTCTAGTGCAAGTGGGAGACTGTTGGAAATATGCCCTAGAGGAAATAATAAATTATTTATTATCATATTTCCTTGTTCATGATAATCGTTTATTATCCATGCTATAATTGTATTGATCGGAAACTCAGATACATGTGTGGATACATAGACAACACCATGTCCCTAGTATGCCTCTAGTAGACTAGCTCGTTGATCAAAAGATGGTTAAGGTTTCCTAGCCATGGACATGAGATGTCGTTTGATAACGGGATCACATCATTAGGAGAATGATGTGATGGATAAGACCTAAACTACAAACATAGCATATGATCGTGTCAGTTTATTGCTGCTGTTTTCTGCATGTCAAGTATATGTTCCTATGACCATGAGATCATGCAACTCACGGATATCGGAGGAGTGCCTTGTGTGTATCAAACGTCGCAACGTAACTGGGTGACTATAAAGGTGCTCTACAGGTATCTCCGATGGTGTCTGTTGAGTTGGCATGGATCGAGACTGGGATTTGTTACTCCGTGTGACAGAGAGGTATCTCAGGGCCCACTCGGTAATACAGCATCACAACAAGCCTTGCAAGCAATGTGGCTAAGTGTTAGTCATGGGATCTTGTATTACGGAACGAGGAAAGAGACTTGCCGGTAACGAGGTTGAACTAGGTATGGAGATACCAACGATCGAATCTCGGGCAAGTAACATACCGAAGAACAAAGGGAACGTTATACGGGATTGACTGAATCCTTGACATAGAGGTTCAACCGATAAAGATCTTCGTAGAATATGTAGGAACCAATGTGGACGTCCAGGTCCCGCCATTGGTTATTGACCGTAGAGGTGTCTCGGTCATGTCTACATAGTTCTCGAACCCGCAGGGTCTGCACACTTAAGGTTCGGTGACGTTTCGGTAGTGTAGAGTTATGTATGGTGGTGACCGAAGTTTGTTCGGAGTCCCGGATGAGATCCCGGACGTCATGAGGAGCTCCGGAATGGTCCGAAGGTAAAGGTTCATATATAGGAAGTCCCGGTTTGGTTTCCGGAAAAGTTTCGGGCACATCGATAGTGTACCGGGAGTGCCGGTAGTGTACCGGGAGGCCTCCGGGAGGGGTATTTCGACCCCAAGAGGTCCATGGGCTGTGGGATAATAATAACCAGCCCTTAGTGGGCTGGGAAAACAGCCACAAAGTCCCATGGCGCAGGAGAGAAAGTCCTAAAGCAAAAAGTGGAAAATCAGCCAATAGGAGGCAATCCTACTCCAACTAGGATTGGAGGTGAAGTAGGATTGCTTCCCACCTCCTATTTCGGCCGACCCAAAGGCCTTGTCTGCCTCTCCTCTCCTCTCCTCCTATATATACTAGTGGATTGGGTGGTTTTTGGACAGATTTTCTGGCCACGTGCTACTCGTTTCACCGGTCCACAGTTTCTCCTCTAGATCGGTTTTCCGCAGCGCTTAGGCGAAGCCCTGCCGGAATCACTCCACCACCATCACCGGAGCGCCGTCACGCTGCCGGTGAACTCTCTCTCCTCTCCACCTCCTCTTGCTGGATCAAGACGGTGGAGATCGTCATCAAGCTGCACGTGTGCTGAACGCGGATGTGCCGTCCGTTCGGCGCTAGATCGGAAGGACCGTGATCGAGATCGCGAGACGGTCGTGATGTGATCATGGAACGGATCGTGATGAGTTCGCGGGACAGATCATGATCAAGATCGTGATATGGATCGTGATGAGATCGCAGGACGAATCATGATGTGTTCGCGGGACGGTTCGTGATTGGATCGCGGGACGCTCGGCGATTTGGATCGCGAAGATGTTCGACTACACCAACCGCGTTTCTTAACGCTTCCCACTTAGCGATCTTCAAGGGTACGTAGATCCACTCTCCCTCTCGTAGATGCTCATCACCATGGATAGGTTTGCGTGTGCGTAGGAAAAATTTTGTTTCCGATGCGACGTTCCCCAACAGGGAGGGGGCGGTGAGAGGAGGGGTTGGCGATGGGAGGGGCGGCTCAAGGCGAGGGGCGGCGTGCGGAAGCCACCGAGGGAAGGGGCGGCGCAAGGAGGGAGACGTTCCGGTGGTGGGGATGGCGCGATGGTGGGGGTGGTGGGATGGGAATGGTGGAGGCGGTCGTAAGGGGAGGGAGAGAGTGGAGTGGGGGAGGGAGAGAGTGAGAGAGACAGGAGTGGGGATGGGGGACGGACGTTATAGTCACGTCCCCTTTGCCGTCTGCCCCCGAACGGCAAAGACACACACGGCCGATGGCAAAGGCCTGGTAGACGGCAAAGAGCCCTTCCGTTTGGACCTGGCCAGGCACAAGGTCCAGTAGGACCCACCTTGCCTCTATGTCATCTGCCCTTGGTCACTTTACCGTTTGGGCGCAGACGGTAAAGGACTAGCAGATGGCCAACAGAGACTTTGCCATGCGCCAGTTCTTTGTCATCTGCTTTGCTTCCGCTGACGGCAAAGAGCATCTTTGCCATGTGCCAGCAGACGACAAAGGCCTGGCACATGGCAAATAACTGGATTCTAGTAGTGGTCTCCTATTTTGTCACTTTCATATAACTAGTGGATAGTTTTGCACGACCACTTAGTTTTCTTTTTTTGAGCATTCATACACTTATAGCTCTAAGTTCATTTGTTGCATGGCAATCCCTACTCACTCACATTGATATCTATTGATGGGCATCTCCATAGCCCATATATGCCTAGTTGATGTGAGACTATCTTCTCCTTCTTCTCCTTGCACCTCCTCCATATTCTAATCCACCTATAATGCTATATCCATGGCTCATTCTCATGTATTACGTGAGAGTTGAAAAGGATTGAGAACACCAAAAGTGTGAAACAATTGCTTGACTTGTTCATCGGGGTTGTGCATGATTTGTGTGGGGAAGATGGAGCATAGCCACACCATATGATTTTGTAGGGATAACTTTCTAAGGCCATGTTATTTTGAAAGGACACGACTGCCTTGTTGGTGTGCTCGAAGTATTACTGTTTTTATGTCAATAATAGACTAATGTTTTGAATCTTACGGATCTGAATATTCATGCCACAATAAAGAATATTACATGGATAAATATGTTAGGTAGCATTCTAGATCAAATATTCTGTTTTTATCATTTACCTACTCGAGGACGAGCAGGAATTAAGCTTGGGGATGATGATACGTCTCCAATGTATCTATAATTTTTTATTGTTCCATGTTATTATATTATTCCTTTTGGATGTTTTATCTGCATTAATATGCTATTTTATATTATTTTTGGTACTAACCTATTAATCTAGAGCCTAGTGCCAGTTTTTGTTTTTCCTTGTTTTTGAGAATTGCAAATAAGGAATATTAAACGGAGTCCAAACGGAGTAAAATCTTCGGAATGAATTTTTCTGGACCGGAAGGAAACCAGGAGACTTGAGAACCAAGGAAGAAGAGCCATCGTGGGGCCACAAGCCCTAGGGGCGCTCCCAATGGGGTAGGGCACGTCCAGTAGGTTTGTGGGCCCAAGACAGCTCTCCCAACCCTAATCTTCAGCCTATAAATTCCCAAATATTCCATCATTATCAGAACGAGCCACAAAAACACTTTTCCGCTGCCAGAAACCTCCGTTCCCGAGAGATCCAATCTTGGAGCCTTTTCCGGTAATCTGTCGGAGGGGGATTCGATCACGGAGGGCATCTACATCAACTCCATTGCCCCTCCGATGATGCATGAGTAGTTCACCACAGACCTTTGGGTCCATAGCTAGTATCTAGATGGCTTCTTCTCTCTCTTTGCTCTTCAATACCATGTTCTTCATGATCTTCATGGACATCTATCCGATGTAATACTCTTTTGCGATGTGTTTGTCGAGATCCAATGAATTGTGGGTTTATGTTCAGATTATCCATGAATATTATTTGAGTCTTTTCTGAATTCTTATATGCATGATTTCATATCTTTGCAAGTCTCTTCGAGTTATTGGTTTTGTTTGGCCAACTAGATTGGTAATTTTTGCAATGGGAGAAGTGCTTAGTTTTGGGTTCAAGCTTGCGGTGTCCTCACCTAGTGACAAAGTAGGGGTAGCGAGGCACGTATTGTATTGTTGCCATCAAGGACAACAAGATGGGTTTTTCATCATATTGCTTGAGTTTATCCATCTACATCATGTCATCTTACCTAATGCGTTACTCTGTTCTTTATGAACTTAATACTCTAGATGCAGGCCGGAGTTGGTCGATGTGTGGAGTAATAGTAGTAGATGCATAATCGTTTCGGTCTACTTTACACGGACGTGATGCCTATATGCATAATCATTGCCTTGGATATCTTCATAATTATTCGCTTTTCTATCAATTGCTCAACAGTAATTTGTTCACCCACCGTAATACTTGCTATCATGAGAGAAGCCTCTAGTGAAACCTATGGCCCCCAGGTCTATTTTCCATCTTATACTTTCAGATCTAAAACCAAAAATACCAAAACTACTTTGCTGCATTATTTTTTACCTTTTGTTTTACTTTCCGTTCAAGCAATCTATCTCTATCAGATCTCATACTTGCAAGTAACCTTAAAGGGATTGACAACCCCTTTATAGTGTTGGGTGCAAGAGTTTGATTTTTTGTGTAGGTACACCTACTGGGACTTGCTTGTATCTCCTACTGGATTGATACCTTGGTTCTCAACAACTGAGGGAAATACTTATCTACTTTGCTGCATCACTCCTTCCTCTTCGGGGAAACCAACGCATGCTCGAGAAGTAGCAACAAGGATTTCTGGCACCATTGCCGGGTAGATCTACATCAAGCCTACCAAGTAAAAATCACAAACTCATCTCTTGCATTTACATTATTTGCCACTTGCCTCTCGTTTTCCACTCCCCCACTTCTAAAACGATTTTCAGAAAATACCAAAAAGATTTGCCTTTTTATTCGCCCTTTTTCGTTCGTCTTTTCGTTTGCTTTTTGCCTGCTTGTGTGCTTGATTGCTTGCTTTGTCACGATGACTCAAGAGAATACCAAGTTGTGTGACTTTTTCAATACTAGTAATAATGATTTTAGTAGTACTCTGATTCCTCCCGTCACTAGTGTGTAATCTTATGAAATTAATGTTGCTTTGCTTAATATTGCTATGAAAGAACAATTTTCCGGCCTTGCTAATGAAGATGCCGCATCCCATCTAAATACTTTCGTTGAGTTGTGTGATATGCAAAAGAAGAAAGATGTGGATAAAGATATTGTTAAATTGAAGCTATTCCCGTTCTCACTACGAGATCGTGCTAAAACTTGGTTTTCATCTTTGCCTAAAAATAGTATTGATTCATGGAATACGTGTAAAGATGCTTTTATTTCCAAGTACTTTCCTCCCACTAAAATCATCTCCCTTAGGAACAATATAATTAATTTTAAGCAACTTGATTATGAGCATGTTGCACAATCTTGGGAAAAGATGAAACTTATGATTAGGAATTGCCCCGCGCATGGTTTGAGTTTATGGATGATTATACAATTTTCTATGCTGGATTGAATTTTGCTTTTAGGAATCTCTTAGATTCTTCCGCGGGTGGTACTTTTATGGAAATCACCTTAGGAGAAGCTACTAAACTCCTAGATAATATTATGGCACATTACTAGTAAAAAAGTGCATGCTATTGAAGAGATTAATACTTTGAGTGAAAAGATGGATGAATTAATGAAATTGTTTGCTACTAAGAGTGCTCCTATTGATCCTAATGATATGCCTTTGTCATCTTTGATTGGAAATAATAATGAACCTATGGATTTGAGTTTTGTTGGTAGCAATAATTTTGGTAAGACCACTTATAGAGGTAATTTTAATGCTAGGCCGTTTCCTAGTAATTCCTCTAATAATTATGGTAATTCCTACAGAAATTCTTATGGAAATTATAATAAAATGCCCTCTGATGTTGAGAATAATATTAAAGAATTCATTAGTATGCAAAAAGTTTTCAATGCTATGACTGAAGAAAAATTGCTAAAGATTGATGATTTGGCTAGGAACGTTGATAGAATTTCTCTTGAGATTGATTCTTTAAGAATTAGATCTATTCCACCCAACCATGATATTAATGAGTCTTTAAAAACCATGAGAATTTCTATTGATGAGTGTAAGGAAAGAACCGCTAGAACACGTGCTAAGGGTGAATGGCTTGAAAAGTGTGTTCTCGTGATAATATTGATGAAGATCTTAAAGTGATTGATGTGACTCCTATTGAACCTTTGTTTTCCAATGTTAATCTTGATAAGGACGTGACTGGAGATGAGTCAACTTTATTTAAAAGGCATCCCAATGATTCGGAGTTTATAGATCTTGATGCTAAGATTGATAAAAGTGGGATTGAAGAGGTCAAAACTTTAAATAGCAATGAACCCACTCTTTTGGATTTCAAGGACTTTAATCATGATATTTGCTCTTTAATATATTGTATTTCCTTGTTGCAATCCATGTTGAATTCTCCTCGTGCTTATATTCAAAACAAATATTTTACTAACAGAATTCTGCATCGGATCCGGAGCAGAGCATATGAAAAAACGAACTCAATCTACACATACTTGGGCTGTCCATGGATAACGTTGGACAATGCAAAAGGATGACGGTTATAAATATGCAAAGACATGCATATTTATAGATGCCGCCCTTTCGAACGGGGGACGCATATTGGTCACGCATACTGAGGATTGAAGACACCTATAGCTAGCAAGTTTCATCGGCAGGAAGACCGGAACAGAGAAAATTAAGGGGCGAGGATGTCATTTGTGCTCACCCGCAAACGCAGAGGCGGAGCTCGTCCAACGCACGGGGAGGTCGTCGAGCACCTGACCCTCGCATCAATGAAACAACAGTACATTCAAATCCACCCGATCAACACAAATATGATGTTTTTATAACAAAATCAGACAATATATGACCTAACTCATAATTTACAAAACGATGACCCCGTCGGCCTCTGTAAGGACAAAGAGCACATTTTCGGTCAACAGGAGGCCGAAGAGGTGTCGGGGGTCGGGGGTCAGTGCCGCCGGGGTGTCGTGTAGGGCTCACCAGAGGGGCATCGCCGGGGGTGTCATGTCGGGGTGTCGTGTCGGGTGTCGTTTTGGGGGTTGATACGTCTCCAACGTATCTACTTTTCCAAACTCTTTTGCCCTTGTTTTGGACTCTAATTTGCATGAGTTGAATGGAACTAACCCGGACTGACGTTGTTTTCAGCAGAATTGCCCTGGTGTTGGTTTTATGTAGAAATAAAAGTTCTCGGATTGCCCTGAAAATTTATGGAGAATATTTTTGGAATTAATAAAAATACTGGCACAAGAATTAACCTGAGGGGGGCCACCAGTAGGCCACAAGCCTACTAGCCGCGGCCACCCCCATGGCCGCGTGGGGCAGGCTTGTGGGCCCGTCGTGGCTCCTCCTACCTTCTCTCTAGCTCCATATAACCCTATTTGTTGAGGGGAAAATAAGATAGAAGAGTTCATCGCGTTTCACGATAGGGAGCCACCGCCATCGCCAGTTCTTCCTCGGGAGACCAGCTCTGGAGTTCGTTTTGGGCTCCGGAGAGGGGAAATCGACGCCTTCGTAATCATCAACCATCCTTTATCACCAATTCCATGATGCTCCCCACCTTCGTGAGTAATCTCATTGTAGGCTTGCTGGACGGTGATGGGTTGGATGAGATTTATCATGTAATCGAGTTAGTTTGGTTAGGGTTTGATCCCTAGTATCCACTATGTTCTGAGATTGATGTTGCTATGACTTTGCTATGCTTAATGCTTGTCACTAGGGCCTGAGTGCCATGATTCCAGATCTGAACCTATTGCATTTTCATGAATATATGTGTGTTCTTGATCCTATCTTGCAAGTTGTAGACACCTATTACGAGTTATGATCTGCATCCCCCAGGGTGATAATAACTAGGATTCTTTCCGTTGATTACCGTAGTTTGAGGAGTTCATGTATTCACTAAATGCTAATGCTTTGGTCCGGTTCTCTATTAAAAGGAGGCCTTAATATCCCTTTCCAATAGGACCCCGCTGCCATGGGATGGTAGGACAAAAGATGCCATGCAAGTTCTTTTCCATAAGCACATATGACTATATATGGAATACATGCCTACATTACATTGAGGAATTGGAGCTAGTTCTGTGTCACCCTATGTTATAACTATTGCATGATGAATGCCAACCGACATAATTGTCCATCACTGATCCATTGCCTATGAGCTTTCCATATTTTGATCTTCGTTCAGTTACTTTTCCGTTGCTACTGTTACAATCACTACAAATCTACTACTATCACTTTGCCACCGTTACCGTTACTACCATATTACTTTGCTACTAAACGCTTTGTTGCAGATATTAAATCTTTCAGGTGTGGTTGAATTGAAAACTCACCTGCTAATACTCGAGAATATTCTTTGGCTCTCCTTGTGTTGAATCAATAAATTTGGGTTGAATACTCTACCCTCGAAAACTGTTGCGATCCCCTATACTTGTGGGTTATCAAGACCTTTTTCTGGCGCCGTTGCCGGGGATCATAGCTTTATTCTTCGAGTCACTTGGGATATATATTTGTTGATCACTATGAAGAATCTGAAAGATCCAAAAACCAAGATCTATCCCTCTACTATGAGGGGAGGTAAGGAACTGCTATCTAGCTCTGCACTTGATTCACCTTCTATTATGAGTAAGCATGCGACACCACCACCTACTAGTAATTTTGATAGGTCACAAGTAATTGATGATGCTACTTCTGCTATGCATGATGTTTATGATAATACTTTGCTTGATGATACTGTGCCACTGGGTGAATTTCTTGATGAACAAATTGCTAGAGCTAATGCCAAAACTGATAGTATTGATGAATCTGATGAAATTATTGAAACTGAACACTATGATTCGCCTGCTAGGCCTAGATCTCCTAGATATGAATTGCCTGATATACCTGAGGGTTATGTTATGGAAGCAGAGGTAGCTAGGGACTTTTCTTGCTTGTAAGGATAGAGATGATCTTAAGAAATTGCTTCGCAAGTGGAAGGAAAAAATCTCTGAATGCTAGAATGCAATATGATCCTAAGTTTGCTCCTTAACCCATCTTTGTTACTCATAAGGATTATGAATTCTCTATCGATCCTGAGTTAATTACTTTCGTTGAATCTGATCCTTTCCATGGTTATGAATCTGAAGCTGTCGTGGCACATCTTACCAAATTGAAAGATATAGCCACCCTATTTACTCATGAGGAAAAAAATTGCTATTACTATATTCTTAAGTTGTTTCCTTTCTCATTAAAGGGTGATGCTAAGAAATGGTTTAATTCCCTTGCTCCTGGTTGTGTGCGTAGTCCCCAGGACATGGTTTATTACTTCTCTAAAAAATACTTCCCCGCCCATAAGAAACAAGCTGCCTTGCAGGAAATAGTTAACTTTGTGCAAATTGAAGAAGAGAGTCTCCCACAAGCTTGGGGGGGCTTCTCCAATTACTTAATGCTTTGTCTGATCATCCTCTCAAGAAAAAAGAAATACTTTATATCTTTTATAATAGACTAACCGATGCTTCTAGGGACTACCTAGATAGTTGTGCTGGTTGTGCTTTTAGGGAACGAACTATTGAACAAGCTGAATTGCTATTGAATAATATATTGAGCAATGATAATGATTGGACTATTCCTGAACCACCTCCAATGCCAACTCCAAAGATAAAAGGTATTCTATTCCTTAGTCCTGAAGATATGCAAGAGCCAAAGAAATCTATGAAAGAAAAGGGTATTAAAGCTGAAGATGTTAAGAATCTACCACCTATTGAAGAAATACATGGTCTTGATAACCCGACATAGGTAGTAGAGGTAAATTCTCTCAGAAGATTTGCTGAAAGAGATATCCCTTAAAATAAGCCTGCTAGCCAATGCTTGGATGAATTTGATAATTTTATTATGAAGCAAGAAAATTTCAATGCCTATGTTAGTAGATAATTGAAACATAATGCTTATATGCTTGATCGCTTGGGTGATTATTTGAGTAGAACTTTCAATGATCCTAAGCTTATTAGTAAACATGCTTCTATGGTAACCACTCAAGTAGAACAAGTACTTAAGGCTCAAAATGATTTGCTTAAGGAGATGAATAGTAAAGACAATGATCATTATGTTAAAGTTGTGACTAGAGGTGGTAGAATGACTCAGGAACCTTTGTATCCCGAGGGCTATCCTAGGAGAATTGAGCAAGATTCTCAGAGAGTCAATACTGATGCACCTATTCCTTCCAGTAAGAGTAGGAAAAAGAATGATGATAGTACTTTGCATGCTGCTAGTGAACCTGTTATAGATACATCTAAGAATCCAAATGGTATTTCTATTTCTGATGCTGAGACACAATCTGGTGATGAAAATGAGCCTAGTGACAACATTAATAATGAAGTTCATGTTGATGCTCAACATAGTAATGATAATGTTGTGGAGATTGAACCTGCTGATGACCTTGATAACCCACAACCTAAGAATAAAAGATATGATAAAAGAGACTTCATTGCTAGGAAACATGGTAGATAAAGATAACCATGGGTTCAGAAACCCATGCCCTTTCCTCCTAAACCATCCAAGAAAAAGGATGATGAGGACTTTGAGCGCTTTGCTGAAATGCTTAGACCTGTCTTTATACGTATGCGCTTGACTGATATTGTGAAAATGTCTCCTTATGATAAGAATATGAAAGATATTGTGACAAATAAAAGAAAGATACTGGAAGCTGAGATTTCCACCATGCTTTCTAATTATACTTTTAAAGGTGGAATACCTAAGAAACTAGGAGATCCCAGAGTACCTACTATACCATGCTCTATTAAAGGAAATTGTGTTAAAACTGCTTTATGTGATCTTGGATCTGGTGTTAGTGTTATGCCTTTCTCTTTATACCGTAGACTTGATTTGAATAAGTTGACACCTACTGAAATCTCTTTGCAAATGGCTGATAAAACAACTGGTCTACCTATCGGTATTTGTGAGGATGTACCTGTCGCAGTTGCAAATGCTACTATCTTGACAGACTTTATTATTCTTGATATTCCCGAGGACGACAGTATGTCGATCTGTTGTAAATATGCCCTAGAGGCAATAATAAAATGGTTATTATTGTATTTCCTTGTTCATGATAATTTTCTATTGTTCATGTTGTAATTGTGTTAACCGAAAACCGTAACACATGTGTGAATACATAGACCACAACAAGTCCCTAGTGAGCCTCTAGTTGGCTAGCTCGTTGATCAATAGATGGTCATGGTTTCATGACCATGGACATTGGATGTCATTGATAACGGGATCACATCATTAGGAGAATGATGTGATGGACAAGACCCAATTCTAAGCATAGCACAAGATCATGTAGTTCGTCTGCTAATGCTTTTCCAATGTCAAGTATTGTTTCCTTAGACCATGAGATTGTGCAACTCCCGGATACCGTAGGAATACTTTGGGTGTGCCAAACATCACAACGTAACTGGGTGGCTATAAAGGTAGACTACGGGTATCTCCGAAAGTGTCTGTTGGGTTGGCACAAATCAAGACTGGGATTTGTCACTCCGTGTGACGGAGAGGTCTCTCTGGGCCCACTCAGTAAGACATCATCATAATGAGCTCAATGTGACTAAGGAGTTAGCCATGGGATGATGTGTTACGGAACGAGTAAAGAGACTTGTCGGTAACGAGATTGAACAAGGTATAGGGATACCGACGATCGAATCTCGGGCAAGTATCATATCGGTAGACAAAGGGAATTCTATACGGGATTGATTGAATCCCTGACATCGTGGTTCATCCGATGATATCATCGTGGAGCATGTGGGAGACAACATGGATATCCAGATCCCGCTGTTAGTTATTGACCGGAGAGGTGTCTCGGTCATGTCTACGTGCCTCCCGAACCCGTAGGGTCTACACACTTAACATTCGATGACGCTAGGGTTATAGGGAAATAGTGTACGTGGTTACCGAAGGTTGTTCAGAGTCCCGGATGAGATCACGTACATCACGAGGAGTTCTGAAATGGTCCGGAGGTAAATATTCATATATAGGAAGTGAGGTTTTGGTCATCGGAAGAGTAATTCGGGCATCACCGGTAACGTACCGGGACCACCGGAAGGGTTCCAAGGATCCACCAAGTGGGGCCACCAACACCGTATGGCTGCATGGGCCACAAGTGGGAGGGAACCAGCCCCTAGGTGGGCTTGTGCGCCCTCACAAGGGGCCCAAGGCTCAGCATGAGGTAGGAGGGGGCAAACCCTAGAGGCAGATGGGCCCTAGGCCCACCTAGGGCGCCGCCCCTCCTAGTCCCTCTCTTGGCCGCCGCCCTAGATTGATCTAGGGTTGGCCGCCGGCCCTGGGGAGGGAACCCTAGGTCTGTCGCACCCCTCCTCCTTCCCCCTATATATATGTGGGGCTTTGGGGGCTGCCAGACACACGAGTTCTTCCTCCCTCGGCGCAGCCTTACCCTTCCTCTACCTTGTTCTTCATAGTGCTTGGTGAAGCCCGGTCGGAGAGCACGCAGCCACCGTCACCACGCCATCATGCTGCCGGAGCTCTCCCTCAACCTCTACTTCCTGCTTGCTGGATCAAGGCGTAGGAGACGTCACCGGGCTGCACGTGTGTTGAACGCGGAGGCGCCGTTGTTCGGCGCTAAGATTGGATTCCACTGCAATCTGAATCGCTGCGAGTACGACTCCACCAACCGCATTCTTGTAACGCTTCCGCTTAGCGATCTTCAAAGGTATGAAGATGCAATCTCCCCTTATTTCTCCATAGATAGATCTTGTTGATCGTAGGAAAAGTTTTGATTTACTACTACATCTACCAAAAGTGGCATCATGAGCTAGGTCTGTGCGTACAATCTATGCACGAGTAGAACACAAGTTGTTGTGGGTGTCGATCTTGTTAATTTGCTTGCCGTTACTAGTCTTATCTTGATTCGACAGTATTGTGGGATGAAGTCACCCGAACCAACTTTACACGTATGCTTACGTGAGACCGGTTCCACCACCTGACATGCACTTGTTGCATAAGGTGGCTAGCGGGTGTTTGTCTCTCCCACCTTAGTCGGATTGGATTCGATGAAAAGGTTCCTTATGGAGGGTAAATAGCAATTGGCATATCACGTTGTGGTTTTGGCGTAGGTAAGAAACGTTCTTGCTAGAAACCTATAGCAGCCACGTAAAAACTTGCAACTACAAATTAGAGGACGTCTAACTTGTTTTATCAGCATGTGCCTTGTGATGTGATATGGCCAAAGGATGTGATGTGATGCATTGTGATGTATGAGATTGATCATGTTCTTGTAATAGGATTCACGACTTGCATGTCGATGAGTATGACAACCGGCAGGAGCCATAGGAGTTGTCTTATTTTCTTGTATGACCTGCGTGTTAATCAAGATTACCATGTAATTACTTTACTTTATTGCTAAACGTTAGCCATAGTAGTAGAAGTAATAGTTGGCAAGACAACTTCGTGGAGACACGATGACGGATATCATGATGATGGAGATCATGGTGTCGTGCCGGTGATAGTGATGATCATGGTGCCCCGAAGATGGAGATCAAAGGAGCAAGATGATATTGGCCATATCATGTCACTATATTGATTTCATGTGATGTTTATCATGTTTACATCTTTGCTTAGAACGAGAGTAGTAACTAAGTTGACCTCTCAATAAAATTTCAAGAAATGTGTTCACCCTAATTGTGCACCATTGCTAAGGATCGTTGTTCCGAAGCACCACGTGATGATCGGGTATGATAGGTTCTAACGTTCGCATACAACAGGTGTAAGCCAGATTTACACACGCGATACACTTAGGTTGACTTGACCGGCCTAGCATGTACAGACATGGCCTCGGAACACGGAAGACCGAAAGGTCGAACATGAGTCGTATAGAAGATACGATCAACATGGAGATGTTCACCATGGATGACTAGTCCGTCTCACGTGATGATCGGACACGGGCTAGTCAACGTGGATCATGTGTCACTTGGATGACTAGAGAGATGTCTATCTAAGTGGGAGTTCATTAAATAATATGATTATGTGAACTTAATTATCATGAACTTAGTCTAAAATTGTCTTTACAATCTATATTGTAGAACCAATGGCCAACGCCAATGTCACCCTCAACTTCAACGCGTTCCTAGAGAAAACCAAGCTGAAAGACGATGGAAGCAACTATGCGGATTGGGTCCGTAGCTTGAGGATCATCCTCATAGCTTCCATGAGATTGTATATCCTTGATGCACCGCTAGGTGACCCACCCATTTTCCCAGCGGACCAAGACGTTACGAACGCTTGGCAGTCATGTTGTGATCATTACTCCCTGGTTTAGTGCGGCATGCTTTACAGTTTAGAACCAGGGCTCCAAAAGCGTTTTGAGCAACACGGAGCATATGAGATGTTCCAAGTGCTAAAACTCAAAAATAAAGAGAAAACTGTTGAGAAAACCCAAAAAGATTTCTCGTTCTTCTGTTTGCTTGTTAGGAGCTTTCCCGTGTAAATAATTTTCCTTTCTTTTCTTTGGGTCGTAAGGAGAAGACCACGATGACAATTTGAGTGGCCCTCATATGCATTATTGTTTATCTTACAAAGAGACCATATTGCCTTGTCTTCTCCTTTGGTTTATTGTTTGCAGATTCCAGCTTAGTCCAATGCACGCGCACTCTTATTACTATTTACATCGTTTGGTCGTGCAAGTGAAATGCAATAATGACGATATTTGATGAAAAGATTGAGATGGAGAATAGCTGGTATGAACTCGACCTATCTTGCTTTTGTAAATATGATTAGCTCATCATTACGAATTCAGTACATTATGGGTTGAACATGTTTGCAATAACAATTAGAGATTATAGTTATTCATGCCATGCTTAATTAGCTAAGAGTGGATAATGGTTCATCTTGAGTGCCAACATGCGCATTAAAATGGTTGTGATATAGTATGATAGAATGGTATCCTCCTCTGGATGATTCAAGTGGCTTGACTTGGCACATGTTCACGCATGTAGTTGAAACAAATCAACATAGCCTCCACGATATTTATGTTCACAGTGAATTAAATCCTACTCATGCTTGCATTCAATGTTGGTTAATCTCAAGCATGTTGATGACTATGCCGCTCTCTAGTTGGTCAATCCCTAGTCTTTTGCTAGCCTTCACTTGTACTAAGAGGGAATACTGCTTGTGCATCCATCTCAATAAACCCAAAGTTGTTCCATATGAGTCCACCATATCTACCTATATGCGGTATTTACCTACCGTTCCAAGTAAATTTGCATGTGCTAAACTTCAAACCTTCAAATAAACCTTATGTTTTGTATGCCCAAATCGCTCATGTGGCGACTGGGGGCTGCCAGTATCTTCCATGCTCGGTCGGTTATTCTCACGATATGTGTTGATTCACTATCATTCACAAGAAAGTGAATGGTAATCGGGATGCCCAGTTCTATGCTCGAAATAAAAAGAAAAATATAATCAAACAAAACTCCCCCGGGAATGTGTTTGTATGGACGGTACCCGTGAATTCGGCCCACCATGGAGTGTGATTGATTGGTGGAGGGGGAGTAAAATCTTTACCATTCTGTTTGGGAACCGCCTATAATGTATCTAGCATGGAAGATATTGAAAACCTCTTGGTCGTTATGTGCGCAACAAAAGCATATCGCTCCAAAATCATTACCTATCTCCGTTTTAAAAGCTTGAGCTCTGGCACCATTGCAAATCAATGCTTCCCTCTGTGAAGGGCTTATCTATTTACTTTATTGTTGAGTCATCATCCTCTTATAAAAAGGCACTAGTTAGGGAGCACCATTGTCATTTGTATTCCTTGCTATTAATTGATGTTGAGTATGAGCATGACTAGATCTCTCTCACCATGAATTACAATGTTTAGTCAGTCCTTGTTCTCCAGAGGTGCTCTGCATTTATGTTTTGTGGTCTCAGAAAGGGATAGCGAGATACCATTATGTCATATTGTATCATGATTGTTTTGATAAATTGTTGTCATCCGAGACTTGTTATTATTGCTCGCTAGTTGGTTATTCCATTGACATGAGTAAATGTGAGACCTAAATGTTATTGTGAATGTGGTTAGTTTATAATCTTTGCTGAAATCTAAACATAAGTTAGACATATTTACAACAGCATGATCAAACAGAGTTTGTAGAAGTTTTTCTTTATCACTTTAAGTTTATCAACTGAATTGCTTAAGGACAAGCAAAGGTTTAAGCTTGGGGGAGTTGATACATCTCCAACATATCTACTTTTCCAAACTCTTTTGACCTTGTTTTGGACTCTAATTTGCATTATTTGAATGGAACTAACCCGGACTGACGCTGTTTTCAGCAGAATTGCCTTGGTGTTATTTTTGGGCAGAAATAAAAGTTCTCGGATCGCCCTGAAAATTTACAGAGAATACTTTTGAAATTAATAAAAAATACTGGCACAAAATTAACCAGAGGGGGGCCACAAGCAGGCCACAAGCCTGCTAGCCGTGGCCACCCCCCTAGTCGCATGGGTAGGCTTGTGGGCCCCTCGTGGCCCGACCTCATCTCCAGCTTCATATAATCCTATTTGTCGAGGAAAAAATCATAGAGAAGAGTTCATCGCGTTTCATGATACGGAGCCGCCGCCATCACTAGTTCTTCCTTGGGAGACCAGATCTAGAGTCTGTTTTGGGCTCCGGAGAGGGGAAATCGACGCCTTCGTCATCATCAACCATCCTTCATCACCAATTCCATGATTCTCCCCACCGTTCGTGAGTAATCTCATCGTAGGCTTGCTGGACGGTAATGGTTTGGATGAGATTTATCATGTAATCGAGTTAGTTTGGTTAGGGTTTGATCCCTAGTATCCACTATGTTCTGAGATTGATGTTGCTATGACTTTGCTATGCTTAATGCTTGTCACTAGGGCCCAAGTGCCATGATTTAAGATCTGAACCTATTATGTTTTCATGAATATATGTGTGTTCTTGATCCTATCTTGCTAGTTGTAGACACCTATTATGAGGTATGATCCGCATCCCCCAGGGTGACAATAACTCAGATTCTTTCCGGTGATTACCGTAGTTTGAGTAGTTCATGTATTCACTAAGTGCTAATGCTTCGATCTGGTTCTCTATTAAAAGGAGGCCTTAATATCCCTTAGTTTCCAATAGGACCTCGCTGCCACGGGAGGGTAGGACAAAAGATGTGATGCAAGTTCTTTTTCATAAGCAGGTATGACTATATATGGAATACATGCCTACATTACATTGATGAATTGGAGCTAGTTCTGTGTCACCCTATGTTATAACTGTTGCACGATGAATGCCATCTGACATAATTATCCATCACTGATCCATTGCCTACGAGCTTTCCATATTTTGATCTTCGTTCAGTTACTTTTCCATTGCTACTGTTACAATCACTACAAATCTGCTACTATCACTTTGCCACCGTTATTGTTACTACCATATTACTTTGCTACTGAACGCTTTGCTACAGATATTAAGTCTTTCAGGTGTGGTTAAATTGACAACTCTGCTGCTAATACTCGAGAATATTCTTTGGCTCTCCTTGTGTCGAATCAATAAATTTGGGTTGAATACTCTACCCTCAAAAATTGTTGTGATCCCCTATACTTGTGGGTTATCAGGGGTGTCGTGCAGGGAGCTCACAGGAGGGGCATTGCCGGGGTGTCGTGTCGGGGTGTCGAGGTGTGGTGTCAGGGTGTCGGGTCATCGTATCGGGGTGTCGGCGCGTCGTATTGGGGTGTCGTGTCGGGGTGTTGGGGTGTTGTGTCGGGGTGTCATGTCGAGGTGTCATGTCGGGGTGTCGGGGTGTCGTGTCGGGGTGTTGGGGTGTCGTGTCACTGCTTCGTGTCGAGGTGTCATGTCGGGGTGTCGGCGTGTCGTGTCGGGGCATCATGTCAGGATGTCGGGGCGTCGTGTCGGGGTGTCATGTCTGGGCATCATGTCGGGGTGTCGCGGTGTCGTGTCGGGGTGTCGTGTCTGGGCATCGTGTCGGGGTGTCGGGGTGTCTTGTCGGGTTTTTTTCTTCTTCTAGGTTTTTTCTTTTCTAATAAATAAACTAACTAACCTACACCTAAACTAACCTAATAAACTAACCTAAACATAAACTAACCTAAACTTAAACCTAAACTAACCTAAAAAAACCAATAAACTCACCTTGGCGGGGCCGGTGGAGGACGACCGCCGTAGGGAGGACGCCGGCGCTGCGGTGCTGGAGAAGGGCCACGAGGAGGGGGCACCGTGGGGAGGGGGAGGCGGTACGACGTCGTGGAGAGGGGGCAGTGCGGTGCGTGGGCACAGGGGCCGGGGGCGGGGCGATAGCAGGGCCAGCGGCGATGCTGGGCGGAGGGGCCGGTGGTGGGGCTCGGCGGTGTCGAGCGGGGCTAGGAAGGCGGTGCGGCGTCACTTGGAGGGGGCAGCGATGCGACGTCTCTAGCACAGGGGCTGACGGCAGTGCTGGATGCAGGGGCTAATGATGGGGCTCGGTGGCATCAAGCGAGGCTGGGGCGGTGGGTGGAGTGGGTGAGTTGGTGGGGGAAAGAGAGATCGAGGGGGAGAAAGAGGGGGGAAACGATCAATTAGGCAGCCGTTGGGGACGGCCGTTAGTTAGGCAGCTCTATGTCACCCACTAGCGGACGACAAAAAGCGCTCAAGCGGATGTCAAAGTACCAGCAGACGGCATCCAGGCCGCCCACCTAACCTAGCCTGCTCCACGGTCCAGTGAGGCCCATCTGGGCTCTTTGCCATCTGCCTTTAGGACCTTTGCAGTCGACTGGCGGATGGCAAAGATCAGGCTGATGGCAAAGTGTGTAGTTGCCATCAGCCACTCCTTTGTTGTCTGCTTTTCCTAAGCTGATGGCAAAGACCTTCTTTGCCACCAACCAGCTAACGACAAAGAAATTGCAGATGACAAATGTCCTGATTCCAGTAGTGTACCCCACTACCACTGTCTTTTTAGTAGCCCAAAGAAATTAGCGGTAGTAGGATGGCAAAAGGGCATTAGTATCGCTCGTCACGGTACTTCCTTTCTCTACTACCGCTCTCACTTCCGCTAGTTTAGATGCTTATGTAACTCGTCACAAAATTCATGATAGTAGGTTGCGGTAATACCGCTAGATGCAGTACTATACAGTCCTACCCACCTTCTACCACTGGTAGTTCTGTGTCGGGAGACACTTAGGGGGAGTACAGCTAATTGAGTACGATAGTACCGCTCTGGTGACACTACCGCCCCTGTACTTTGTTACTCTCACTATAAACCTAGAACTACTGATCCAAGCGGCAATACTGCTCCCTCGAATGGTAGTACCTCTTGTGCACAAATTTTGGGCAGATAACGTTTGGATTGCCACCCACTACATAAAGGGGGTCTTCTTCCCCGAGAAGACCCACCTTTTGTCCCCCAAAGCTTCATTTTTTCCCTAAGCTTATTTTCGTGCAATCTCTCTCCCTAGCCATCAAATCTTGTTGATGTTCTAGGGATTGGAGGAGAGGCCTTGATCTACACTTCCACCAAGAGTTATTTGATTCCACCCATTAATCCCTTGCAGATCTTGTTACTCTTGGGTGTTTGGACACCCTAGACAGAAGAGGTCACCTCGAAGCCACATTCCATTATGGTAAAGCTTTGTGGTGGTGTTGGGAGCCTCCAATTAATTAAGTTGTGGAGATTGCCCAACCTTGTTTGTAAAGGTTCGATTGTCGCCTTCAAGGCACCACTAGTGGAATCCCAACATCTGGCACTGCACGAGGGGCTGGGGAGAATATGGTCGCCCTAGTGGATTCTTGGGGAGCATTATGCCTCCACACGGTTCCAACAAAGATGTAACTCCCCCTAAAGGGACAGAACTTCAGTAAGACATCCTCATCTTCATCGAATCCACTTGTGGTTAATTCTTACCTTTACTTTGTGCAAAATATATTGTGTTCGTATCTTGTGCTTGCTATTGTTGTTGTTGTTGACCTAATCATATTGGTTGTCACCCAGTTGCATATCTAAACAACTTATTTTATTATTTATCCTATTTCGTAAAAAGAAGCTAACAATTGTTAGTCACCTATTCACCCCCCTCTAATCAACCATATCGGTCCTTCCAATTGGTATTAGAGCTACATCTCTTTATTAAGTGTTTTACCGCGTAAAGAGTATGGTCGGCTCGGAGTTGGGGATGAGGACACCCTCGCGGTCGTGGACACGTCCTCGATCACTCGGGATGCTTTAAGTGATGCTATGGCCGCACTTAAAGAGTCCGTCGTGGCTGAGGTGAAGGACACACTAGCTAAATTTCTTGAGAGCATCAAATCCTTCACTCATCCCAAGGAAGTGGTTTAGCCTATTTCATTGGAAACAGTTGTCGACTCAGGCAAAGAGTCGGATCATAGCTTATAGCCTAGTTCCTCTCAAGGAAAGAATGGGTCAGACACCAATACCACAGTTGCCCTTCCTCTAGCTCATGGTGGACAGGTACCCTCACCTCATATAAACTCTCATAGCCCGTATTAAGTCCACCAAGAGTTACGTCTCATTTTTCGTATTAAGTCTCTTTTGAGTCATAGCTCAGCTCAACTTTTAAGGGTCATCGAACAAAGCTATTATCCGTATGATCCAAGCAACTTGTCCCCAAGAGAAGAGGTGGACAACCGACTCAATGCTTCCACCTTGTACATTCTTCAAGCCGCCTTGCCTCCCAAAGAGCTTGCACACTTGTGGCCCTTCACTATTGCAACAGATGCGTGGGAGCACTTGAACTCTTTGTACAAGGGTAGTTCAAGCATTCAACACTCCAACTTTGATGTTGTGCTTGATGAGGTCAATGAGTTTGTGATGAATGATATTGAAGACCCTCGTGAGCTTTACCGAAGATTGACCACTCTTGCAGTATCACTTCGAGGTCATGTGAGCAAGGACACATATGACAATTGGGCCAAGCGCAAGTTTCTAAAGGGAATCATGCCTTTCAACAAGAGCGTGTCCTCCA
This sequence comes from Hordeum marinum, assembly GCA_022496015.1. Taxonomy (NCBI): domain Eukaryota; kingdom Viridiplantae; phylum Streptophyta; class Magnoliopsida; order Poales; family Poaceae; genus Hordeum; species Hordeum marinum. The sequence continues at coordinate 39,194,319 of CM039673.1, forward strand.
TGATTCGTCAAAGACCAGACTTACACACCTTGTCCAGAAGTGTTGTGTTAGATGAGTTCACTGGAATGAAATCTTGAACAAGACCACCAATAATGCCCTTTCTCGGGTCCAACTGTCAAAAAAGTCTAGCCTTGCTTTGAAGGCCAAGGCCATTCTGGAAGGGTAAGAAAAAGCAGGGGGTTCTCCCGAAGACACCAAATATACTTTCTACGAGCACATGGCTCTTGTGTCAAGGTAGTTTTGGGGAAACAAGAGAAACTCCAAGCCCAACTTCTTCAAGAACAACTCAAGTGGCTCCAAGGGCAAGAGCCGATAGGTGAGGTCCTGCTTTAACTGTGGCAATGTGAGTCACTTTGTTGTGAACTAAGCCCCCAACCACTAGCTTGACCAAGATTATCCAGTCCCCATGTCTCTTGGCATCTACCACTCCATACTTGAGGCTCTTGTTGATTAAGATGCCTACTCCATTTTTGTTTGCAGTTGTCCCATGTACCACGCCTTGAAACGGGTATCCTTCACCTCCTTCGCCTTCTGAGCCCTCCATTTGGTCTCTTGGACATAGCAGATATCAACACCTCTCCTCATCGCTGAATCAACTAGCTCCCGAAGCTTACCTGTCAGGGACCCTACATTCTAGCTACCAAAGCAGATCCTCCTATGATCGGCAGCTTCCTTACCCTTTGCACTCGTCGAGTCAAATGTGAAGACACTTGCTCATTTTACACTACAACTGGGCATCGATGTAGCACGCCATTTAGGATGCGACAACCCGATCCTTGTTCACTTGCCACCCTATTCAGATCAAGATACGGCGCGCCATTAGGGGGTGGCGACCCGACCCTTGCCCATTTAACACCACACCCGGGTTCCAATGTGGCGTGTCGCCACTGGTGGAGAACAGGCCTATAGTCGTGGGTCGTAAGGGCCTTTAGTGCCGGTTCTCGAACCAGCACTAAAGGGTGGGGACTAAAGCCTACCCCCCCCTTAGTGCCGGTTCAACACGACCCGGCACCAAAGGCCCTCCACGTGGCATCCGACGGCACGGTGGGCTGGGGGACCTTTAGTCCCGGTTGGTAACACCAACCGGGATACCAACCGGGACTAAAAGTATTTAGTTTTTTAGTTTTGTTTTATTTTTCCTTTTAATTCTTTAGGGGATTATGAATTAATTATGGTTTAATTTTGTGTTTTACATTTAATTAATTTTCATTTCAAACATATATTACGCTACTACATACATACTGTACACACGTTGTGCATGCGCATATATATAAATATAAATAGAATTTCTCTTAGAACCGCGATCATATATATATATATATCGAATTTCTAGTACGATGACCATTCACATACATATATATACTAGGAGAACGTCTGTGCGTTGCCACGGGCCAACAAATGGATCTACTATAATACTCTTCATTTTAGCTCTTTGACCATTGTGTTATTATTCTCTTCGGCCCTGTTTAGTCTTCATATAAGTTTTGTCTAAAATCAAAGCACCGCTAATATGTCCAAACTTATAGGACAAAGTATTGACACTCACAATACCAAATCAATATCATTAAATTCATTAATCAAATAACCAGCACGGATCAGAGCAATTGCTACGAGCACCTTTTTGTTTGGATCAGTTGTACATTAGGATCTCAGCATTATAAGATGACGGGGCAAGAAAAAAATAGTCAACAAGTTCAGATTTGGTGATGCTTGCAAGATGCACTCTTGTGCCGATTTCGCTCACTGCTTCTTGCATGCATGCAGTACTATGCTATTGTCAAGGAAAGCATGCCACCATTAGCGGAACTCCTGTAGGTTAAAAGGAACCTCCTTATCCTTATAATGGTCTAACAATAGAACCTACAGATCAAAGGGTCTGCCCCATTGTTTAAACATGTCATCTTGTTCACTGTAAAATCTCATGATCTTCGAAAAAGAAAGGATAATCTGTGAAGGGTTTTACACAGATAAAAATAAAGGGTACATAACACAAATGGAAACGACCCTCAAACCTGCTACGGCTTCCTCACCGGCGCATCCCTCGATGAGCTTAGACCCGAGTAGCCAACATGGAGTAGTAGTTATGTTGCCCTGGTACATGGGCACGGCAATGCGACAGGGGCGTCGTCGTGGTGGTGAGGTGAGTAGTCAACGGAGTACCTACCACCGCTGCAAACATCGACCTCATCAGTGTCAGAGGACCCTGTCCATGTCGCCCATCGACGGTGCCCAACGGCACGATGCAGGCAGCAGGTGGCCTCTACTGAACATCTCCGCACTAGCCTGCCGAGTCCACTCCCGAACACAGCCCACCCGCCTTGCTGCAGGCTCCACCCGAGTGACTACATCCGCGAGCAGGCTCTCTTTGTGGAGTTTGACGAGCACGTGGTCGGGCATCACCGTTGCTTGTTTCTTAATGTTGTCGTAGATCAGGCGCATGTCGCCTCCGCGGTCGTTAGCCATGGTTAAACACGAACCATCCGCATGTAGATGTGCATCTATGGTGGCAGCTTGATTAGAAACACTAACCATGGGGAGGAGGAATTGGCGACGACGATGTAGGTGACCTGCTTGGATGAGTCACCGGTATTGATGGGATGGTGCTCACATCATCGGTAGTCCTCCATGCCTCCACATTCGGCGTGTAGTTGATGTTGCGTCCGTCCCCTCCTCCACCTCCATTTAACTATTTGTACACCACCATCTCCTCCTCCCTACGGCTCACTGCTGGTGCCTCGGGCATTGCGGCGTGCCCCGGATCTGAGCGCCGGGAAAGGCAATGGCGCACGGGTCGACATTGCAAGGGCGCGTGAAGAGGCTGGGAGGAGGGCACGACAGGTGATGGGGAAATTGATTTAATCAAAATCTGTTATTTTGTTTCCTTAAAATTCATTATTTATTTATTTTTAATTTTTTTATTTGTTTCCTAAAGTAAATTGTACTGATGGAAAGAATCAATTAATTTGGGTATGTTAGGAAAGTTGGATCCATGATCTTTTATATGTTAAGAAAAGTATGGGTTTGCAAGGAAAAAATGAAGAGAAAAATAAACCATTGAATAAGAACCAACATGAAGGTGTTGTGGGAGAGGAGACTGGTCATCCAGATGTTGTGCCCAACTAACTACTCACACCTAGAATTTTTTTGCGTTTCTAGGTATTGAATTAATGTGGTGATCAATGTTAGTAATTTTGTGTTTTCTGTGCACGCATGCAGACAAGCGTTGTTTACCCAAACGATGTCATCTCTTCATCAGTTGACCGGTGATGTTTTTGAAACTGACACGTATGTACACTTGCTCAGCTAACTTGTTTTTTTCATCTCTCTTTCTTCCCTTTTCCCTTTGCATGCGACGTAAACTTTCTACTCCCTCCATCCGGAAATACTTGTTTTTGAAAATGCATAAAATGGATGTATGTATAACTAAAATAAGTCTAGATACATCCACTTCTAGGACAATTATTTCCAGACGGAGGGAGTATTATACATGTGACACACGTGTGTGCGCGTCAGGGAAAAACACGTGTGCCTAGCCACATGCATGCACCACGGCCGGCCTACCAGGGTAGAGGAGCCCCTAAATTCTAAATGATCCCTTTCTGCAGAAATTTTTGCCACCTTTTGGTCTTTACATCCTAGCTGAAATCAATCAGCTCGGTTCTATATTTTTTCTTAAAGCTACACATGCACGTTGTCTGGTATATCCACCGTACAGACAACGAAAATCAATCTTACTTAAAAGGTATATGTATGCACATATTGTATTCCACGTTCAAAGTCCAATGTGCTCAACTAGCATGGACATGTAAATCTCTACTACTGCTCCTTTTTTCATTACAAATCTCTGTTACCAGCTGAAGGATTTGGACCTACAAAACATAATTTTATGGCCTTAAGTGCACATGCCATTCGAGGGAGTAATTTTAGACCACATTAGAGAGAGTACTTGTAGACCAAACATTAGTGGGGTATTTGAGACATGTTGGTTTTATTAGCATATTTTTTTTGATGTGCCCAACGATTCGTGGGGATCTGTTGGATCCGCGTCAACGGCGGCGGCGGCCCTAGGGATCCTAAAGAAAAGATCAAGGCTGGGAGGAGTGGTGGAATCTTTTTTGCCTTTTGTGGTTATTTGTCAAGATATAAATCAGTGAAAAGGAGTGGTGGAAGGTGGGTCGAAAAAAGGGGCAAAAATAAACTAGTGTACCATGCTACAACTTGGATTTTGTTTTGGAAGGTTATCAAGAAAAATTGTATATTTGTTTTCTTGGAAGGTGATCTCACATATATGGCATGATTTTGGAATTCTTAATTACATATTATTAATGTGATTAAATCAAATCATCACCTGACAAAAGCAAGTACAAAACAAAATCTTCCGCTTTAATGATGGATTTTGTTGGTTACTCGGAAGGTGATCTCACATATATGGTATGATTTTGGAATTCCTAATTACCTATTATTAATATGATTAAATCGAATCATCACCTACGAAAGCAAGCACAAAACAAAATCTTCCACTTTAATGGTGGATTTGGTTTTTCAGAAGGTGATCTCACATATATATGGTATGCTTTTGGAACTCTTAATTACCTATAATTAATGTTATTAAATCAAATCATCACCTGCCAAAGAAAGTACAAACCAAAATATTTCGCTTTAATGGTGGGTTTGGTTTTTTAGTGAGAGGGAGGAAATAAACCAATGGGAGGAAATGGTGGGAGGCGGGATAAAAAAACAGACGAAAAAACCAGACCAAAATAAATCGAGAAAGGAGCTACCAACTCCCCCTTTAGGAGTAGATTGTTGGGAGACGTAGTAGTAAATCAAAATTTTCCTACGTTCACCAAGATCTATCTATGGAGAAACCAGCAACGAGAGGGGAGAGATTGCATCTTCATACCTTTGAAGATCGCTAAGCGGAAGCGTTACAAGAACGCGGTTGATGGAGTCGTACTCGCAGCGATTCAGATCGCGGTAGATCCGATCAAGTGCCGAACGGACGGCACCTCCGCGTTCAACACACGTGCAGCCTGGTGACGTCTCCAACACCTTGATCCAGCAAGGAGGAAGGAGAGGTTGGGGAAGGGCTCCAACAGCAGCACGACGGCGTGGTGGTGGTGGAGTAGCAAGGTATTCCGACAGGGCTTCGCCTAAGCGCTGCGGAGGAGGAAGAAGAGAGGTAGGGCTTCGCCGTGAGAGAGAGAGATCAAATCTTGTCTCAAAACATCCAAAACCTCAAGTATATATAGGAGGAGGGACGTGGAGGGCTGGCTTGGCCTCTACTCCAAAGAGGAGAGGGTCGGCCGAATTAAAGGGAGAGTCCACCTCCCACAAGGGAGGTGGATCTCCTCCTTTTAAATCCTTTTTGCCTTATCTCCTTATCTCCAGCCACATGGGCCCACATAGATGGTCTTGTCCGACCCAATATGGGCTGGCACACCTCCTCTAAGGGCCCATGAGGTCCTTTGGTAGTCACACCCCTCTCGGGGGTCCTCCGGCACCCTCCCGGCACTCCCGGTAGACTACCGATGAGCCCGAAAACTTTCCGGTGACCAAAACTGGACTTCCTATATATCAATCTTTACCTCCGGACCATTCCGGAGCTCCTCGTGACGTCCGGGATCTCATCCGGGACTCCGAACAACCTTCGGTAATCACGTATACCATTTCCCTATGAGCCTAGCGTCATCGAACCTTAAGTGTGTAGACCCTACGGGTTCGGGAGACACGTAGACATGACCGAGACACTTCTCCGGCCAATAACCAACAGCGGGATCTGGATACCCATGTTGGCTCCCACGTACTCCACGATGATCTCATCGGATGAACCACGATGCCGGGGATTCAATTAATCCCGTATACAATTCCCTTTGTCTATCGGTATGGTACTTGCCCGAGATTCGATCGTCGGTATCCCTATACCTTGTTCAATCTCGTTACTGGCAAGTCTCTTTACTCGTTCCGTAATACATCATCCCGTGGCTAACTCCTTAGTCACATTGAGCTCATTATGATGATGTCTTACCGAGTGGGCCCAGAGATACCTCTCCGTCACACGGAGTGACAAATCCCAGTCTCGATTCGTGCCAACCCAACAGATACTTTCGGAGATACCCGTAGTGCACCTTTATAGCCACCCAGTTACGTTGTGACGTTTGGCACACCCAAAGCATTCCTACGGTATCCGGGAGTTGCACAATCTCATGGTCTAAGGAAACGATACTTGACATTGAAAAGCTTTAGCAAATGAACTACACGATCTAGTGCTATGCTTAGTATTGGGTCTTGTCCATCACATCATTCTCCTAATGATGTGATCCCGTTATCAACGACATCCAATGTCCATGGCCATGAAATCGTGACCATCTATTGATCAACGAGCTAGTCAACTAGAGGCTCACTAGGGACATGTTGTGGTCTATGTATTCACACATGTATTATGGTTTCCGGTTAACACAATTATAGCATGAACAATAGACAATTATCATGAACAAGGAAATACAATAATAACCATTTTATTATTGCCTCTAGGGCATATTTCCAACAGTCTCCCACTTGCACTAGAGTCAATAATCTAGTTCACATCACCATGTGATTAACACTTACATCACCATATGATCATATCATCATGTGATTAACACCCAATAAGTTCTGGGGTTTGTTCATGTTCTGCTCGTGAAAGAGGTTTTTAGTCAACGGGTCTGCGACATTTAGATCCGTGTGTACCTTGCAAACTTTCCATGTCATATTTGTAGATACTACTCCCATGATCCACTTGGAGCTATTCCAAATGGCTGCTCCACTATACGTAGTTGGATTTCTACTAAGAGTCATCCGGATTGGTTTTAAAGCTTGCATCATCGTAACAATTTACGATGAACTCTTTATCACCTCCATAATCGAGAAATATTTCCTTAGTTCTCAAGTTACTAAGGCTAACTTTGACCGCTGTCCAGTGATCCACTCTTGGATTACTCTTGTACCCCTTGACAGACTCATGGCAAGGCACACACAGGTGCGGTACACAGCATGGCATACTATATAGAGCCTATGGCTAAAGCATAGGAGATGACACTCATCTCTTCTTTATCTTCTGCCGTGGTCGGGTATTGAGTCTTACTCAATTTCACACCTTACAATACAGTCAAGAACTCCTTCTTTGACCCATCTATTTTGAACTCCTTCAAAAACTTGTCAAGGTATGTCTTCGTCGAAAAAACTTATCAAGCGAATAGATCTATCCCTATAGATCTTGATGCTCAATAAAATAGTAGCTTTATCCGGGTCTTCCTTTGAAAAAAAACTTTTCAAACAACCCTTCATGCTCTTCCAGAAATTCTACATCATTTCCGATCAATAATATGTCAACTACATATTCTTATAAGAAATTCCATAGTGCTCCCACTCACTTTCTTGCAAATACAAGTTTCTCATAAACTTTGTATAAACTTAAACACTTTGATCACCTCATCAAAGCATATATTCCAACTCCGAGATTCTTGCTCCAGTCCATAGAAGGATCGCTGGAGTTTGCATATTATTAGCATCCTTAGGATTGACAAAACCTTCTGGTTGTATCACATACAACTCTTCCTCACAGAAACCATTACGGAAACCTTGTTTTGTCATCCATCTGCCAGATTTTATAATCGAAAAATGCAGCAACTGCTAACAAAATTTTAATAGACTTTTAGCATCGCTACAGATGAGACATTCTCATTGCAGTCAACTCCTTGAACTTGGCGGAAACTTCTTTGCGACAAGTCGAGCTTTATAAACGGTGACATTTCACCATTAGCGTCTATGTTCATCTCAAAAGTCCATTTGTACTCAACAACCTGCCTTTCAACAGGCAAGTCTACCAAAGTCAATACTTGGTTTTCATACATGGATCCTTTCTCGGATTTCATGGCTCCTAGCCATTTGTTGGAATCCAGGCCCACCATCGCTTCTCCATAGTTCGTAGGTTCATCGTTGTCCAACAACATGATTTCCAAGACAGGGTTGTCGTACTACTCAGGAGCAGTACGCATCCTTATCGACCTACGAGGTTCGATAGTGACTTGATCCGAAGCTTCATGATCATCATCATTAACTTCCTTTTCAACTGAGTAGGCTCTACAGAAACATCTTTCTGTGTTGCGCTATTCTCTGGTTGAAACAAAGGTTCAACAACCTCATCAAGTTCTATCTTCCTCCCACTCAATTCTTTCGAGAGAAACTCTTTCTCAAGAAAGGACCCGTTCTTAGCAACAAACACCTTTTGCGCTTGGATCTGAGATAGAAGGTATACCCAATGTCTCATTAGGGTATTCTATGAAGATGCATTTGTCTGCTTTGGGTTCGAGCTCGCTAGGTGAAAAACCCATTTTCACATAAGCGTCGCAGCCCCAAACATTAAGAAATGACAGCTTAGGCTTCTGTCAAACCATAATTCTCACGGTGTCATCTCAACAGACTTAGATGGTGCCCTATTAAAGTGAATGGATTTGTCTTTAATGCATAACCCCATAACGATAGTGGTAAAACGATAAGAGACATCATAGTACTCACTATATCCAATAGAGCACGACTACGACGTTCGAACACACCATCACACTATGGTGTTCCAGGAGGCGTGAGCTGTGAAACAATTTCCACATTGTCTAAAATTGCATACCAAACTCGTAACTTAGATATTCACCTCCATGATCATATCATAGACATTTATCTTCTTGTCACGATGATCTTTAACTTCACTCTGAAACTCCTTGAACCTTTCAAACATTTCAGATTCGTGTTTCATTAAGTAAATATCCCCATATTTACTCAAATCATCAGTGAAGGTAAAGAAAAACAACGATATCCACTGTGTGTTTCAACACTCATTGGACCACATACATCAACATGTATTAATTCCAATAAGCCACTTGCCCGCTCCATCATATTGGATGATAGGGTCTCAGTCATCTTGCCCAAGAGGCATGGCTCGCATGTCTCAACCGATTCAAAATCGAGTGAGTCAAAAAATCCATCATCATGGAGTTTCTTCATGCGATTTATACCAATATGACATTACGTGGCAGTGCCACAAGCATGTGGTACTATCATTATTAACTTTGTATCTTTTGGTACCAACGATATGAACATGTGTACTACTATGATCATGATTCGATAAACCATTCCGAGTGGGTGCATGACCATTGAAGGCATTATCCATGTAAACAGAATAACCATTATTCTCTAACTTATATGAATAACCGTATCGCACTAATCATGATCTAATCACGTTCGTGCTCAACGCAAACACCAAATAACATTTATTTAGGTTTATCACAAATCCCGAAGGTAGAGAGAGCGTGCGATGGTGATCACATCAATCTTGGAAATATTTCCAACACACATCGTCACCTTTCACCTAGCTAGTCTCCATTTATTCTGTAGCTTTTATTTCGAGTTGCTAACACTTAGCAACCGAACCGGTATCCAATACCCAGGTGCTACTAGGAGTACCAGCAAGGTACACATCACTAACACGTATATCAAATATACTTCCATCGACATTACCAGCCTTCTTATCTACCAAGCATCTAGGGTTATTCCGCTTCAGCGAACATTCTCCTCATAACAGAAGCACTTAGTCTCGGGTTCAGGCTCAACCTTGGATTTCTTCACTAGAGCAACAACTGGCTTGCCATTCCCGAAGTTTTCCCTTCTTGCCCTTGCCCCTTTTGAAACTAGTGGTTTCACTTAACCATCAACACTTGATGCTCCTTCTTGATTTCTACCTTCGTGGTGTCAAACATCACGAACAACTCAGGGATCATCTTATCCATCCCTGGCATGTTATAGTTCATCACGAAGCTCTAGTAGCTTGGTGGCAGTGACTTGGAGAACTGCATTAATCACTATCTCATCTGGAAGATTAACTCCCACTTGATTCAAGTGATTGTAGCACCCAGACAATCTGAGCTCACGCTCACCGATTAAGCTATTCTCCTTTATCTTGCAGACAAAGAATCTTGTTGGAGGTCTCATACCTCTCAACATAGGCACGAGCCTGAGATCACAATCTCAGCTCCTAGAACATCTCATATGTTCCATGACGTTCAAAACGTTTTGGAGCCTCAATTCTAAGCCGTAATGCATGACGCATTGAACTATCATGTAGTCACCAAAAAGTGCCTGTCATATGTTCACAACATCTACAGACAACGCTTGAGGGAGTGGTGCAGTTAGCGGTACATCAAAAACATAAGCTTTCCGTGCAGCAATGAGGACAATCCTCAGATCACGGACCCAGTCCGCATTATTGCTACCATCAACTTTCAACTTACTTTTCTCTAGGATTGTATCAATAAAACTGTGGAGCTACAGCGTGAGCTATCTACGACATAATTTGCAAGGACATTTTTAGACTAAGTTCATGATAATTAAGTTCATTTAATCAAATTATTAATGAACTCCCACTTAGATAGACATCTCTCTAGTCTTCCAAGTGATACATGATCCATGTCAACTAGCCCGTGTCCGATCATCACGTGAGACGGACTAGTCATCCATGGTGAACATCTCTATGTTGATCGTATCTTCTATACGACTCATGTTCGACCTTTCGGTCTTCCGTGTTCCGAGGCCATGTTGGTACATGCTAGGCTCGTCAAGTCAACCTAAGTGTTTCGCATGTGTAAATCTGGCTTACACCCGTTGTATGCGAACGTTAGAACCTATCACACCCGATCATCACGTGGTGCTTCGGAACGACGATCCTTAGAAACGGTGCACAGTTAGGGTGAACACCTTTCTTGAAATTTTATTGAGAGATCATCTTATTTACTACCGTCGTTCTTGTTGGGAGACGTAGTAGTAAATCAAAATTTTCCTACGTGTCACCAAGATCTATCTATGGAGAAACCAGCAAACGAGTGGGGAGAGATTGGATCTTCATACCTTTGAAGATCGCTAAGCGGAAGCGTTACAAGAACGCGGTTGATGGAGTCGTACTCGCAGCGATTCAGATCGCGGTAGATCCGATCAAGTGCCGAACGGACGGCACCTCCGCGTTCAACACACGTGCAGCCCGGTGACGTCTCCAACACCTTGATCCAGCAAGGAGGAAGGAGAGGTTGGGGAAGGGCTCCAACAGCAGCACGACGGCGTGGTGGTGGTGGAGTAGCAAGGTATTCCGACAGGGCTTCGCCTAAGCGCTGCGGAGGAGGAAGAAGAGAGGTAGGGCTTTGCCGTGAGAGAGAGAGATCAAATCCTCTCTCAAAACATCCAAAACCTCAAGTATATATAGGAGGAGGGACGTGGAGGGCTGGCTTGGCCTCTACTCCAAAGAGGAGATGGCCGGCCGAATTAAAGGGAGAGTCCACCTCCCACAAGGGAGGTGGATCTCCTCCTTTTAAATCCTTTTTGCCTTATCTCCTTATCTCCAGCCGCATGGGCCTTTAGCAAAAGTCTTGCCCAGCCCAATAAGGGCTGGCACACTTTATCTAACAGCCCATGTGGTCCTTTGGTCGTCACACCCCTCCCGGGGGTCATCCGGCACCCTCCCGGCACTCCCGGTACACTACCGATGAGCCCGAAAACTTTCCGGTGACCAAAACTGGACTTCCTATATATCAATCTTTACCTCCGGACCATTCCGGAGCTCCTCGTGACGTCCGGGATCTCATCCGGGACTCCGAACAACCTTCGGTAATCACGTATACCTTTTCCCTATAACCCTAGCGTCATCGAACCTTAAGTGTGTAGACCCTACGGGTTCGGGAGACACGTAGACATGACCGAGACACCTCTCCGGTCAATAACCAACAGCGGGATCTGGATACCCATGTTGGCTCCCACGTACTCCACGATGATCTCATCGGATGAACCACGATGTCAAGGATTCAATCAATCCCGTATACAATTCCCTTTGTCTATCGGTATGATACTTGCCCGAGATTCGATCGTCGGTATCCCCATACCTTGTTCAATCTCGTTAATGGCAAGTCTCTTTACTCGTTCCGTAATACATCATCCCGTGACTAACTCCTTAGTCACATTGAGCTCATAATGATGATGTCTTACCGAGTGGGCCCAGAGATACCTCTCCGTCACACGGAGTGACAAATCCCAGTCTCGATTCATGCCAACCCAACAGATACTTTCGGAGATACCCGTAGTGCACCTTTATAGCCACCCAGTTACGTTGTGACGTTTGGCACACCCAAAGCATTCCTACGGTATCCGGGAGTTGCACAATCTCATGGTCTAAGGAAACGATACTTGACATTGAAAAGCTTTAGCAAACGAACTACACGATCTTGTGCTATGCTTAGAATTGGGTCTTGTCCATCACATCATTCTCCTAATGATGTGATCCCGTTATCAATGACATCCAATGTCCATGGCCATGAAACCGTGACCATATATTGATCAACGAGCTAGTCAACTAGAGGCTCACTAGGGACATGTTGTGGTCTATGTATTCACACATGTATTATGGTTTCCGGTTAACACAATTATAGCATGAACAATAGACAATTATCATGAACAAGGAAATACAATAATAACCATTTTATTATTGCCTCTAGGGCATATTTCCAATAGTCTCCCACTTGCACTAGAGTCAATAATCTAGTTCACATCACCATGTGATTAACACTTACATCACCATGTGATCATATCATCATGTGATTAACACCCAATAAGTTCTGGGGTTTGTTCATGTCCTGCTCGTGAAAGAGGTTTTAGTCAACGGGTCTGCGACATTCAGATCCGTGTGTACCTTACAAACTTTCCATGTCATATTTGTAGATACTACTCCCATGCTCCACTTGGAGCTATTCCAAATGGCTGCTCCACTATACGTAGCTGGATTTCTACTAAGAGTCATCCGGATTGGTTTTAAAGCTTGCATCATCGTAACACTTTACGATGAACTCTTTATCACCTCCATAATCGAGAAATATTTCCTTAGTTCTCAAGTTACTAAGGCTAACTTTGACCGCTGTCTAGTGATGCACTCTTGGATTACTCTTGTACCCCTTGACAGACTCATGGCAAGGCACACACAGGTGCGGTACACAGCATGGCATACTATATAGAGCCTATGGCTAAAGCATAGGAGATGACACTCATCTCTTCTTTATCTTCTGCCGTGGTCGGGTATTGAGTCTTACTCAATTTCACACCTTACAATACAGTCAAGAACTCCTTCTTTGACCCATCTATTTTGAACTCCTTCAAAACTTGTCAAGGTATGTCTTCGTCGAAAAAACTTATCAAGCGAATAGATCTATCCCTATAGATCTTGATGCTCAATAAAATAGTAGCTTTATCTGGGTCTTCCTTTGAAAAACAAAACTTTTCAAACAACCCTTCATGCTCTTCCAGAAATTCTACATCATTTCCGATCAATAATATGTCAACTACATATTCTTATAAGAAATTCCATAGTGCTCCCACTCACTTTCTTGCAAATACAAGTTTCTCATAAACTTTGTATAAACTTAAACACTTTGATCACCTCATCAAAGCATATATTCCAACTCCGAGATGCTTGCTCCAGTCCATAGAAGGATCGCTGGAGTTTGCATATTATTAGCATCCTTAGGATTGACAAAACCTTCTGGTTGTATCACATACAACTCTTCCTCACAGAAACCATTACGGAAACCTTGTTTTGTCATCCATCTGCCAGATTTCATAATCGAAAAATGCAGCAACTGCTAACAAAATTTTAATAGACTTTTAGCATCGCTACAGATGAGACAATCTCATTGCAGTCAACTCCTTGAACTTGGCGGAAACTTCTTTGCGACAAGTCGAGCTTTATAAACGGTGACATTTCACCATTAGCGTCTATGTTTATCTCAAAGGTCCATTTGTACTCAATGACCCGCCATTCAACAGGCAAGTCTACCAAAGTCCATACTTGGTTTTCATACATGGATCCTTTCTCGGATTTCATGGCTCCTAGCCATTTGTTGGAATCCGGGCCCACCATCGCTTCTCCATAGTTCGTAGGTTCATCGTTGTCCAACAACATGATTTCCAAGACAGGGTTGTCGTACTACTCAGGAGCAGTACGCGTCCTTGTCGACCTACGAGGTTCGATAGTGACTTGATCCGAAGCTTCATGATCATCATCATTAACTTCCTTTTCAACTAAGTAGGCTCTACAGAAACATCTTTCTGTGTTGCACTATTCTCTGGTTGAAACAAAGGTTCAACAACCTTATCAAGTTCTATCTTCCTCCCACTCAATTCTTTCGAGAGAAACTCTTTCTCAAAAAGGACCCGTTCTTAGCAACAAACACCTTTTGCGCTTGGATCTGAGATAGAAGGTATACCCAATGTCTCATTAGGGTATTCTATGAAGATGCATTTGTCTGCTTTGAGTTCGAGCTCGCTAGGTGAAAAACCCATTTTCACATAAGCGTCGCAGCCCCAAACATTAAGAAATGACAGCTTAGGCTTCTGTCAAACCATAATTCTCACGGTGTCATCTCAACAGACTTAGATGGTGCCCTGTTAAAGTGAATGGATTTGTCTTTAATGCATAACCCCATAACGATAGTGGTAAAACGATAAGAGACATCATAGTACTCACTATATCCAATAGAGCACGACTACGACGTTCGAACACACCATCACACTATGGTGTTCCAGGAGGCGTGAGCTGTGAAACAATTTCCACATTGTCTAAAATTGCATACCAAACTCGTAACTTAGATATTCACCTCCATGATCATATCATAGACATTTATCTTCTTGTCACGATGATCTTTAACTTCACTCTGAAACTCCTTGAACCTTTCAAACATTTCAGATTCGTGTTTCATTAAGTAAATATCCCCATATTTACTCAAATCATCAGTGAAGGTAAAGAAAAACAACGATATCCACTGTGTGTTTCAACACTCATTGGACCACATACATCAACATGTATTAATTCCAATAATCCACTTGCCCGCTCCATCATATTGGATGACGGGGTCTCAGTCATCTTGCCCAAGAGGCATGGCTCGCATGTCTCAACCGATTCGAAATCGAGTGAGTCAAAAAACATCCATCATCATGGAGTTTCTTCATGCGATTTATACCAATATGACATTACGTGGCAGTGCCACAAGCATGTGGTACTATCATCATTAACTTTGTATCTTTTGGTACCAATGTTATGAATATGTGTACTACTAAGATCATGATTCGATAAACCATTTCGAGTGGGTGCATGACCATTGAAGGCATTATCCATGTAAACAGAATAACCATTATTCTCTAACTTATATGAATAACCGTATCGCACTAATCATGATCTAATCACGTTCATGCTCAACGCAAACACCAAATAACATTTATTTAGGTTTATCACAAATCCTGAAGGTAGAGAGAGCGTGCGATGGTGATCACATCAATCTTGGAAATACTTCCAACACACATCGTCACCTTTCACCTAGCTAGTCTCCATTTACTCCGTAGCTTTTATTTCGAGTTGCTAACACTTAGCAACCGAACCAGTATCCAATACCCAGGTGCTACTAGGAGTACCAGCAAGGTACACATCACTAACACGTATATCAAATATACTTCCATTGACATTACCAGCCTTCTTATCTACCAAGCATCTAGGGGTTTTCCGCTTCAGCGAACATTCTCCTCATAACAGAAGCACTTAGTCTCGGGTTCGGGCTCAACCTTGGGTTTCTTCACTAGAGCAACAACTGGCTTGCCATTCCTGAAGTTTTTCCCTTCTTGCCCTTGCCCCTTTTGAAACTAGTGGTTTTCACTTAACCATCAACACTTGATGCTCCTTATTGATTTCTACCTTCGTGGTGTCAAACATCACGAACAACTCAGGGATCATCTTATCCATCCCTGGCATGTTATAGTTCATCACGAAGCTCTAGTAGCTTGGTGGCAGTGACTTGGAGAACTGCATTAATCACTATCTCATCTGGAAGATTAACTCCCACTTGATTCAAGTGATTGTAGCACCCAGACAATCTGAGAACACGCTCACCGATTAAGCTATTCTCCTTTATCTTGCAGGCAAAGAATCTTGTTGGAGGTCTCATACCTCTCAACATAGGCACGAGCTTGAGATCACAATCTCAGCTCCTAGAACATCTCATATGTTCTGTGACGTTCAAAACATTTTGAAGCCTCAATTCTAAGCCGTAATGCATGACGCACTGAACTATCACGTAGTCATCAAAAAAGTGCCTGTCATATGTTCACAACATCTACAGACAACACTTGAGGGAGTGGTGCAGTTAGCGGTACATCAAAAACATAAGCTTTCTGTGCAGCAATGAGGATAATCCTCAGATCACGGACCCTGTCCGCATTATTGCTACCATCAACTTTCAACTTACTTTTCTCTAGGATTGTATCAATAAAACTGTGGAGCTACAGCGCGAGCTATCTACGACATAATTTGCAAGGACATTTTTAGACTAAGTTCATGATAATTAAGTTCACTTAATCAAATTATTAATGAACTCCCACTTAGATAGACATCTCTCTAGTCTTCCAAGTGATACATGATCCATGTCAACTAGCCCGTGTCCGATCATCACGTGAGACGGACTAGTCATCCATGGTGAACATCTCTATGTTGATCGTATCTTCTATACGACTCATGTTCGACCTTTCGGTCTTCCGTGTTCCGAGGCCATGTCTGTACATGCTAGGCTCGTCAAGTCAACCTAAGTGTTTCGCATGTGTAAATCTGGCTTACACCCGTTGTATGCGAACGTTAGAACCTATCACACCCGATCATCACGTGGTGCTTCGGAACGACGATCCTTAGCAACGGTGCACAGTTAGGGTGAACACCTTTCTTGAAATTTTATTGAGAGATCATCTTATTTACTACCGTCGTTCTATGCAAATAAGATGTAAACATGATAAACATCACATGCAATCAATATAGTGACATGATATGGCCAATATCATCTTGCTCCTTCGATCTCCATCTTCGGGGCACCATGATCATCACTGTCACCGGCACGACACCATGATCTCCATCATCATGATCTCCATCATTGTGTCTTCATGAAGTTGTCTCGCCAACTATTACTTCTACTACTACAGCTAACGTTTAGCAATAAAGTAAAGTAATTACATGGCGTTTATGATTGACACGCAGGTCATACAATAATATAAGACAACTCCTATGGCTCCTGCCGGTTGTCATAGTCATCGACATGCAAGTCGTGAACCCTATTACAAGAACATGATCAATCTCATACATCACAATGCATCACATCACATCCTTTTGGCCATATCACATCACACGGCATATGCTGCAAAAACAAGTTAGACGTCCTCTAATTTGTAGTTGCAAGTTTTTACGTGGTTGCTATAGGTTTCTAGCAAGAACGTTTCTTAACTACGTCAAAACCACAACGTGATATGCCAATTGCTATTTACCCTTCATAAGGACCCTTTTCATCGAATCCAATCCGACTAAGGTGGGAGAGACAGACACCCGCTAGCCACCTTATGCATCTAGTGCATGTCAGGCGGTGGAACCGGTCTCACGTAAGCATACGTGTAAAGTTGGTCCGGGCCGCTTCATCCCACAATACCGCCGAATCAAGATAAGACTAGTAGCGGCAAGCAAATTAACAAACTCGACGCCCACAACTGCTTTGTGTTCTACTCGTGCATAGATTCTACGCATAGACCTAGCTCTGATACCACTGTTGGGAGACGTAGTAGTAAATCAAAATTTTCCTACGTGTCACCAAGATCTATCTATGGAGAAACCAGCAAACGAGTGGGGAGAGATTGGATCTTCATACCTTTGAAGATCGCTAAGCGGAAGCGTTACAAGAACGCGGTTGATGGAGTCGTACTCGCAGCGATTCAGATCGCGGTAGATCCGATCAAGTGCCGAACGGACGGCACCTCCGCGTTCAACACACGTGCAGCCCGGTGACGTCTCCAACACCTTGATCCAGCAAGGAGGAAGGAGAGGTTGGGGAAGGGCTCCAACAGCAGCACGACGGCGTGGTGGTGGTGGAGTAGCAAGGTATTCCGACAGGGCTTCGCCTAAGCGCTGCGGAGGAGGAAGAAGAGAGGTAGGGCTTTGCCGTGAGAGAGAGAGATCAAATCCTCTCTCAAAACATCCAAAACCTCAAGTATATATAGGAGGAGGGACGTGGAGGGCTGGCTTGGCCTCTACTCCAAAGAGGAGATGGCCGGCCGAATTAAAGGGAGAGTCCACCTCCCACAAGGGAGGTGGATCTCCTCCTTTTAAATCCTTTTTGCCTTATCTCCTTATCTCCAGCCGCATGGGCCTTTAGCAAAAGTCTTGCCCAGCCCAATAAGGGCTGGCACACTTTATCTAACAGCCCATGTGGTCCTTTGGTCGTCACACCCCTCCCGGGGGTCATCCGGCACCCTCCCGGCACTCCCGGTACACTACCGATGAGCCCGAAAACTTTCCGGTGACCAAAACTGGACTTCCTATATATCAATCTTTACCTCCGGACCATTCCGGAGCTCCTTGTGACGTCCGGGATCTCATCCGGGACTCCGAACAACCTTCGGTAATCACGTATACCTTTTCCCTATAACCCTAGCGTCATCGAACCTTAAGTGTGTAGACCCTACGGGTTCGGGAGACACGTAGACATGACCGAGACACCTCTCCGGTCAATAACCAACAGCGGGATCTGGATACCCATGTTGGCTCCCACGTACTCCACGATGATCTCATCGGATGAACCACGATGTCAAGGATTCAATCAATCCCGTATACAATTCCCTTTGTCTATCGGTATGATACTTGCCCGAGATTCGATCGTCGGTATCCCCATACCTTGTTCAATCTCGTTACTGGCAAGTCTCTTTACTCGTTCCGTAATACATCATCCCGTGACTAACTCCTTAGTCACATTGAGCTCATAATGATGATGTCTTACCGAGTGGGCCCAGAGATACCTCTCCGTCACACGGAGTGACAAATCCCAGTCTCGATTCATGCCAACCCAACAGATACTTTCGGAGATACCCGTAGTGCACCTTTATAGCCACCCAGTTACGTTGTGACGTTTGGCACACCCAAAGCATTCCTACGGTATCCGGGAGTTGCACAATCTCATGGTCTAAGGAAACGATACTTGACATTGAAAAGCTTTAGCAAACGAACTACACGATCTTGTGCTATGCTTAGAATTGGGTCTTGTCCATCACATCATTCTCCTAATGATGTGATCCCGTTATCAATGACATCCAATGTCCATGGCCATGAAACCGTGACCATCTATTGATCAACGAGCTAGTCAACTAGAGGCTCACTAGGGACATGTTGTGGTCTATGTATTCACACATGTATTATGGTTTCTGGTTAACACAATTATAGCATGAACAATAGACAATTATCATGAACAAGGAAATACAATAATAACCATTTTATTATTGCCTCTAGGGCATATTTCCAATAGTTCTATGAAAATAAGATGTAAACATGATAAACATCACATGCAATCAATATAGTGACATGATATGGCCAATATCATCTTGCTCCTTTGATCTCCATCTTCGGGGCACCATGATCATCACTGTCACCGGCACGACACCATGATCTCCATCATCATGATCTCCATCATTGTGTCTTCATGAAGTTGTCTCGCCAACTATTACTTCTACTACTACAGCTAACGTTTAGCAATAAAGTAAAGTAATTACATGGCGTTTATGATTGACACGCAGGTCATACAATAATATAAGACAACTCCTATGGCTCCTGCCGGTTGTCATAGTCATCGACATGCAAGTCGTGAACCCTATTACAAGAACATGATCAATCTCATACATCACAATGCATCACATCACATCCTTTTGGCCATATCACATCACACGGCATATGCTGCAAAAACAAGTTAGACGTCCTCTAATTTGTAGTTGCAAGTTTTTACGTGGTTGCTATAGGTTTCTAGCAAGCACGTTTCTTACCTACGTCCAAACCACAACGTGATATGCCAATTGCTATTTACCCTTCATAAGGACCCTTTTCATCGAATCCAATCCGACTAAGGTGGGAGAGACAGACACCCGCTAGCCACCTTATGCAACTAGTGCATGTCAGGCGGTGGAACCGGTCTCATGTAAGCGTACGTGTAAGGTTGGTCCGGGCCGCTTCATCCCACAATACCGTCGAATCAAGATAAGACTAGTAACGGCAAGCATATTAACAAAATCGACGCCCACAACTACTTTGTGTTCTACTCGTGCATAGATTCTACGCATAGACCTAGCTCTGATACCACTGTTGGGAGACGTAGTAGTAAATCAAAATTTTCCTACGTTCACCAAGATCTATCTATGGAGAAACCAGCAACGAGAGGGGAGAGATTGCATCTTCATACCTTTGAAGATCGCTAAGCGGAAGCGTTACAAGAACGCGGTTGATGGAGTCGTACTCGCAGCGATTCAGATTGTGGTAGATCCGATCAAGTGCCGAACGGACGGCACCTCCGCGTTCAACACACGTGCAGCCCGGTGACGTCTCCAACACCTTGATCCAGCAAGGAGGAAGGAGAGGTTGGGGAAGGGCTCCAACAGCAGCACGACGGCGTGGTGGTGGTGGAGTAGCAAGGTATTCCGACAGGGCTTCGCCTAAGCGCTGCGGAGGAGGAAGAAGAGAGGTAGGGCTTCGCCGTGAGAGAGAGAGAGATCAAATCTTGTCTCAAAACATCCAAAACCTCAAGTATATATAGGAGGAGGGACGTGGAGGGCTGGCTTGGACTCTACTCCAAAGAGGAGAGGGTCGGCCGAATTAAAGGGAGAGTCCACCTCCCACAAGGGAGGTGGATCTCCTCCTTTTAAATCCTTTTTGCCTTATCTCCTTATCTCCAGCCACATGGGCCCACATATATGGTCTTGGCCGACCCAATATGGGCTGGCACACCTCCTCTAAGGGCCCATGAGGTCCTTTGGTCGTCACACCCCTCTCGGGGGTCCTCCGGCACCCTCCCGGCACTCCCGGTACACTACCGATGAGCCCGAAAACTTTCCGGTGACCAAAACTGGACTTCCTATATATCAATCTTTACCTCCGGACCATTCCGGAGCTCCTCGTGACGTCCGGGATCTCATACGGGACTCCGAACAACCTTCAGTAATCACGTATACCATTTCCCTATAACCCTAGCGTCATCGAACCTTAAGTGTGTAGACCCTACGGGTTCGGGAGACACGTAGACATGACCGAGACACTTCTCCGGCCAATAACCAACAGCGGGATCTGGATACCCATGTTGGCTCCCACGTACTCCACGATGATCTCATCGGATGAACCACGATGTCGGGGATTCAATTAATCCCGTATACAATTCCCTTTGTCTATCGGTATGGTACTTGCCCGAGATTCGATCGGCGGTATCCCTATACCTTGTTCAATCTCGTTACTGGCAAGTCTCTTTACTCGTTCCGTAATACATCATCCCGTGGCTAACTCCTTAGTCACATTGAGCTCATTATGATGATGTCTTACCGAGTGGGCCCAGAGATACCTCTCCGTCACACGGAGTGACAAATCCCAGTCTCGATTCGTGCCAACCCAACAGATACTTTCGGAGATACCCGTAGTGCACCTTTATAGCCACCCAGTTACGTTGTGACGTTTGGCACACCCAAAGCATTCCTACGGTATCCGGGAGTTGCACAATCTCATGGTCTAAGGAAACGATACTTGACATTGAAAAGCTTTAGCAAATGAACTACACGATCTAGTGCTATGCTTAGGATTGGGTCTTGTCCATCACATCATTCTCCTAATGATGTGATCCCGTTATCAACGACATCCAATGTCCATGGCCATGAAACCGTGACCATCTATTGATCAACGAGCTAGTCAACTACAGGCTCACTAGGGACATGTTGTGGTCTATGTATTCACACATGTATTATGGTTTCCGGTTAACACAATTATAGCATGAACAATAGACAATTATCATGAACAAGGAAATACAATAATAACCATTTTATTATTGCCTCTAGGGCATATTTCCAACATAGATATATATACAATTTCTCCTACAATTTGAGGATCATTACATATATATGCAAGCCCCGTAGAAATCCAGCTAATTCCTGGAGATCTTGTAATGGTATTCTCCTTTGGGATCTATGACCTGGTCGAGCAGAAATCCAGCTAATTTCTCTTGAATTGCTCGTACCCGAGCCTTTGGTATGAGCTGGCCCCGCATCTCCGTCAGCTACAAGATGGTGATCAAGATGAATATATTAGTTCTATGTATATATATTATCTAGATCATGATAAAAAATTCTAGATAGTGTTCTGGCAAACGTACTCAAAGATTTCTTTCATTTGTGCTCCTTTCAGACGTGATCATGCGAATGTTCTCGCAAATGTAGTATCCGCATAAACTATTCCCCTGCTCCTGCACCATGCACTTTACGAGAATAAAATTCAATCAGATAATAATTAATCAAGCATGATAATGGTATTGAAACTAGAATTAAAGAGATGCACGGACGTAGCTAGCTAGCTAGTAGTACTTAATTACCTTGGGTCGCACCCATTTCAGTTGTTGTGCCCAGTCGCCTAGGACCTATTTGATGAACTTGGCCCAAGCCCTGCCCGCCGACAAAGAAAAAGAATAAATGAGTTATTAACTAGTTGATATCAGGAAATGAAGTAATTAAAGAGGCCGACATAGTGCGATCATGATTGAAATTACCTGTCAAGCAGCCCCCTCACGATTGCGTATTCGAATGGATCCTTTAATAGCGAGTCGAGTACTTCAACTTTTCCCTTGTCAACTTCAATGATTAACAAGATCCAGTGGTAACTGTGTAACTCATCAACAACACTTATTAACATCTAGTAAGCAAAAAATGGAATTTGTAGTACAAGATATATATATAGTAACACTCACCCGAAGTTGTAAGGAAGTAGTATTTCTGGTTGGGTGTTTAGACGGATCAAGAATTCTAGAATTTTTTTTCTCTATGTATTTTCTCAAATACGAAGTTTCCCATATCTTTTGATTAATCGTATTTGGGTCAATGAACCCAATGCCATAGTGTCCAGCTTGTTTCATTTCATACATCTTCATTCTGCACAATACCACAGAAACGAATATAGTGAGGATAATTCCAGGTAATGAACGAGAGCACAACTAGCTAGAGACTTAAATTATAGAAATAAATCACTTACAGACAATAGCAACTGACTAAATATTTGTTGAGTGAGTCTTGATTGAATAACTGAAACAACTCTGCATAATGAATCCACACATTGTTTTTATGGAAGTAATGCCTCTCTTGCACTCTCACCATGAGGGACTCTTCATTGGTATTTGTTGTTATTTGCATGTACCACGTATGCAATTCATACATTCTCATTGGTAGACGCTTGATATCTTCAGGCTTGACTAGAGGTTTGTCGCGGGCATATTGATATTTTACTTCTGACTCTTTAAGCATGGGCATTTCCTCAAGGCCTAGGAGTTGTTCAACAGTGACACCAACCTCTTTAGCCATCCTAATATGTTCTTCGGTTACTTCTGGCCGACCGGAGGTACTCACAGGTGTTTGTACAATGAGCGCGGGGGTCGATTGCACTGCCTGTTCTCCCAGCTGGGGGGGAAGTTTTCCCTCTTTTTTTGCCAACTCCTTGGCTCGAGCTCGAGCTCGACTCCTTTTGTCCTGCAAGATATGACTTCATGATAGACCGCACATAGTCGTTATCCTTATGAGCCAGTCGAGCCATATCAATGAAGTGTTGTGAGACATGCTCAGGTACTTTCTCCTTTGGCGGCTGGGGCGGTTTCGGTCCAAAATGGGCCTTCAAATTGGCATCCACTACGCTATCGAGTTCCTCGTCGGTCAGGTGGTAAGGCAACTTCGAAAGAGGCTTGAGGCTTAGACCATATCTGAATTTCTTGCCTGTTGTACCACTAGTCGTCGTAGCTGCGGCCTCTCTCTTCTGTTGTTGCTTAGGCGACGAAGTATGCTGAGTTGACGGAGCACGCTGACGCCATGCCAGACTTGGAGGAGGAGTCAGCTGATGTGGTGCCGGACTTGGAGGAGGAGGAGGAGTTGGCTGACGTCGTACCGGACTTGGAGGAGGAGTGGGTTGATGCGGTGTCGGACTTGGAGGAGGAGGAGTCGACTGACGCGTCGGCGGACTTGGAGGAGGAGGAGTCGATGGCCTTGGAAAGAAGATGCAATCCTTTTCCATAGAATGATACATTGTATGGCCTCTCCCAGTGTTCTCTCCTCATCACCTCCAGGAATGTCATGTTGTAGCTCGTGATATGCTAACATCACTTCATCAACCCCGACCTGAGCATAGCCAGCTGGAATGGGATTGCAGTGGAACTTTGCTTCTGGGGGATTTGCTAAAGCATAGCCATCCGCCACCTTCATGGATAAGTTCTTCACTTTCATGTGTAGCTCACAGTTAGTCATGTCTTTGATATCATCCATAGGGTACCTAACTAGCATTGCATCGTTATCGATATCGACCGGGGCGGAACCCATGCTGCTTCTCGGCATAGATGGGACGATGGTATCCAATGTTGGATCGATCTGCTCATGCTGCCGCTGAGACTCCCTTTCCTGGCTGAGTGAGTCGATCTGCTCCTGCTGTCGTCTGACTCTGGATTCCAGCTCTAGGTGCTTTGATTTGAGTCCTTCAAGGCGGAGTGCTTCCTCCTTCTTCTACCGCTCCTCCTGCATCTTCTTTCTTGCACAACTTCTGTAGTCGTCGTTCCAACCAGCAAACCCCTCAAACCACGGAACAACGCCTTTCCCTCGTGTTCTTCCCGGGTGTTCAGGATTCTTCAGGGTGCATGTAAGCTCATTGTCCTCTCTGTTGGGCATGAACACCCCCGTTCGAGCTTCTTCTATTTTCATCAAAAATTTATCTGTCACTTTTCTAAGACTTGCCTTCACCATAATAGCCCCTGCCTTTGAGTCCAACTTCCCCCCATGCGCATAAAACCATGTCCTGCACCTCGGGGGCCAGGTCACTGTAACTGGAGTGACCCCTGCACTAATCATATCTTTTTTGGATTGATCCCACTTAGGCAGGGCCGTCTGGTAGCCACCTGGCCCCAGAGTATGGTTCCACTCCTTTTTCGCAGCATTAATCTTGTTCTTTCTCGACCATTCCTTGGCTACTTCAGATTCCTTGAACTTCACGAAATCGTCTCGGTGATCTTTTGCCTTCACGAGTGCTCCCTCGAATTTTGGAGTCGTCTTGTTTGCTTTGATGTACGCAGCCTATGCATTTTTCTTGAAGGTGTTGAATGCGATCGGCATCTTTTTAAGAGCATAGTTTCTAACTTTATTTAGATCTGCATCTATCAAGTTATCTGGTAGTATGAAATGTGACATCCGCTCGGTCCAAAGCACATCTTTTGCTCTTTCATCGACAAAAGTAACTCCTTGTAGATCTCCCTTTGCTGGCTTTTTCCATTCCTGTGTGGAGATCGGGATTTGGTCCCTGACAATAACTCCGCATTGATTCTTGAACTTGGTCGCATTTTTCTTAGGTTCAAGCGGTTCGCCAGTTGATGTATTGATGGAACCGATGCTGAAGTTTATGCCAGGGTCCAACTTTCTGGCTGGGCCTCGCTTTACCCTGTCGCTTGTAGAAGATTTGCTCGATCCGGAGGCCTAAAAGAAGAAAGATCGATTCGTTAATACATATATAACTCAATTAAGACATGTAATGATCACCGGATGGCTTATATAATAAATATATCTCGCCGGTCTTTGTTATTTGAAGAACATTTTCTTCGTCAACATCGTTGTCGAATTCATTTATTCTTTCGCCTTCATCAAACATACAACCCTCGCTGGAATTGTTCAGATATTGCGAGCCGTCATCATCTTCATGTTCATGCTCTGGGCTCGTCGAGCGTATGATGTCGAACAGAGCCTCTTCTCCTTCTCTGCCGGTATTGTCCATAACTTATATTTAACTAACCCGGAAGAAAGATAAAACAATTTAGTATTCAAATTAGAATGCATGCAATCAATAAGGAAAACTGAATCATAGTACATAATATGCATCATCGAATATAATCTCGAATAAATCGTCTCGAATATTATCGAATATAATCTCGAATATTATTACTAATACATCTCGAATATTATTGATTATATAATATCTCTACTACAGATCCAGTTGACGTCTCGCGCGGCAGGCGGTGGACACCCAAAGAGAAGGAACTATGACAAGATCATAGCTCGGGTGAGATCCCTGAACAACCTGCCAGGTATTGGAGAACCTGACGTCCAACGCATCCATGTACCGACGGACGTGCTCATCCTCCTCCCTGACACAGCGACATACCACCTTCGGTGGGGCCGGCTGCCTCCGCACTGAAAGTGGTCCACGCGAACGCCACCAAAGAAGCTCCGGGTCGACGATGGGACCCGGGTTCCTCACCAAGTTGTGCGCCCCTGAAGGTAGCTCCTCCCAGTGCCAGCCCGGTGGGGCCCAGTCTCGAACGTTGCCCCTCTGAAGCAGGACGTCGTCGCGAAGGAATCGCCGACGAGGATGGGGACCAAGCATCGTTGACTCCGAGAAAAAAATTCTTATGAAAAAAATTCCTAGGTTATAACTACCCTAATAATATTCCTAATAAAATTCCTAGGTTATAACTACACTCATTATAGAAAAACAACATTATATAAAAAAATCAAAATTCATCTAATTAACATTCATATTTCTAAAATTCATCTAACATTTCTATACATCTAAATAACATCTAAAAATTCTAAATTCCTCTAATTAACATTCATATATCTAAAAAAACATCTAAACATAACATTATATATTTCTATACATCTAATTAACATCTAAAAATAATATCTAAAATTAACATCAAAATTCATCTAAAAATAACATAAAAATTCATCTAAAAATAACATTATATATTTATATACATCTAATTAATATCTAAAAACAACATCTAAAATTAACATCAAAATTCATCTAAAATTAAAATTAATCAAAAAGAACATCTAAAAAATTCATGGCGGCAGGGGCTCACAGCGGGGCGACGACCGGCGAGGCGCGACGAGTCGTCGGCAACGGCGATTGCGCGCGAGCTCGAGGAGGCGGGGCGGGGGCGGCGACGGGGGGCGGGGGGGGCGACGCGTCTAGGGCGGGGACGGCATGGGCGGCGCGTTGGGGGCGGCGACGGCATGGGCGGCGACAGCGTCGGGGGCACGCGGGTGACGATCTCCTCGATGGTCAAAGCTAGGGACGAAAAAAGCAGAGGGAATGAAAAAATTTCAACTCCCGCTTATATAGGAGGACCTTTAGTCGCGGTTGGTGGCTCTAACCGTGACTAAAGACCCCCCCCCCCTTTAGTCGCGGTTGGAGCCACAAACCGCGACTAAAGGTGAATTTCAGTGGGCACGGGTGGCAGGAAGCGAAACCCTTTAGTCGCGGTTGGTGGCCCCAACCGGGACTAAAGGTGGGTCTTTAGTCACGGTTGGAGCCACCAACCGCGACTAAAGTTCTATTCTTGGCACGGCGTACTGCAGGGAAGTTTAGTCCCACCTCGCTAGTCGAGGGGCGTCTCGACCAGTTTATAAGCCCCGGCGCGGGCACTGCATTGACCTCCTCTCTAATGCAGACCTTCTCGGCCTACCTGTGTTACGATTCCTTGTGGGCCTACTGGGCCTTGCAGGCCTGCATCGTGGCCCAGGTTGGGTTTCTAGTCGTATGCAGGCCATGGCGGCCCAGTAGGCGGGATTTTTTTATTTATTTTTTTTTGTTTTTTGCTTTATTTATTTTCTTTTGTTTCTGAGTTTTTTTGTGCTTTATTGAGAGCTAATGAGTGAATCTTTTTGCATTAGGTCAAACAAATTAAAAACTTTCTGTTAGTGACAGTAGTTTTCAAATTTGAATAGTTTGAATTTGAATTATTTGAAATTTGTGTGAATCACTAGTTTGTGAATAACTTTACTTTAAAAATAGATTTTCCAGTAATTATTTTTTCTACTATTTAATATTATTGTGTTTTATCATTATATACAATTTGGTAAATCTTAGGTTATTTAAAAAATGAAATGCCTTCGTAACACGCGAGTTTTCGTTCGAAACCCTGATACTTCGAAATAGATTGTCCATTTTGTACACAAAGTGCATCCAATTTTTGCCATAACCCTCTCAACTTTTTATAACATGCTATGTGGGTAAAATTATGATACCATGCCAACTTTCAACCTTTTTAGATTTATTTGAAGAGCTTTTCAATTTCAGGGTTATTTAGCTAAAATAATCACTAAGTGCATGAAAAATAGCAAATGAAGTCAGAAAGGGTTGAAAATTGATGATGTGGCTTTCAATGGTGCATTTTGAACACACAAAAATTATGGAGTTCAAATAAGTTAAAAAAATGAAATGCCTTTGTAACAGGCGAGTTTTAGTTTCTAACCTTAATACTTCGAAAGATATTGTCCATTTTGTACACGAAGTGCATCCAGTTTTGCCATAATCCTCTCAACTTTTTATAACATGCTATGTGGGTGAAATGATGATACCATGACAACTTTCAACCTTTTTAGAGTTCATTTGTAATGCTTATCACTTTCAGGGTCATTTAGCTCAAAAAATAGTAAATGAATGAAAAATACCAAATGAAGTCAGAAAGGGTTGAAAATTGATGGCCTCCCTTCGAATGGTGCATACTGAACGCACAAAAAGTCTGGGGTTGAAATAAGTTAAAAAAATGAAATGTCTGTGTAACAGGCGAGTTTTCGTCTGAAACCCTGATACTTCGAATGAGATTGTCCATTTTGTACACGAAGTGCATCCAGTTTTTGCCATAACCCTCTCAACTTTTTAGCACATGCTATGTGGGTGAAATTATGATACCATGCCAACTTTCAACCTTTTCAGAGTTCATTTGTAATGCTTATCAATTTCATGGTCATTTAGCTCAAAAAAAATCAATAAATGCATGAAAAATAGCAAATGAAGTCAGAAAGGGTTAAAAATTGATGGCCTCCTTTCGAATGGTGCATACTGAACGCACAAAAAGTCGGGAGTTGAAATAAGTTAAAAAATGAAATGTCTTTGTAACTCACGGGTTTTCGTCTAAAACTTTGATACTTCGAAAGAGATTGTCCATTTTGTACACGAAGTGCATCCAGTTTTTGTCGTAACCCTCTCAACTTTTTAGCACATGCTATGTGGGTGAAATGATGATACCATGTCAACTTTCAACCTTTTCAGAGTTCATTTGTAGTGCTTATCAATTTCAGCGTCATTTAGCCCAAAAAATCAATAAATGCATGAAAAATAGCAAATGAAGTGAGAAAGGGTTGAAAATTGATAGCCTACCTTGGAATGGTGCATACTGAATGCACAAAAAGTCTGGAGTTGAAATAAGTTAAAAATAATGAAATGTCTTTGTAACAGGCGTGTTTTCGTTTGAAACTCTGATACTTCGAAAGAGATTGTCCATTTCGTACACGAAGTGCATCCAGTTCTTGCCGTAACCCTCTCAACTTTTTAGCACATGCTATGTGTGTTAAATGATGATACCATGCCAACTTTCAACCTTTTCAGAGTTCATTTGTAGTGCTTATCAATTTCAGGGTCATTTGTCTAAAAGAAGCAATAAATGCATGAAAAATAGCAAATGAAGTCGGAAAGGGTTGAAAATTGATGGCCTTCCTTCGACTGGTGCATACTGAACGTACAAACAGTCTGGAGTTAAAATAAGTTAAAAAATGAAATGTCTTTGTAATAGGCGAGTTTTCGTCTGAAACCCTCATACTTCGAAAGAGATTGTCCATTTTGTACACGAAGTACATCCAGTTTTTGCCGTAACCCTCTCAACTTTTTAGCACATGCTATGTGGGTTAAATGATGATACCATGCCAACTTTCAACCTTTTCAGAGTTCATTTGTAGTGCTTATCAATTTCAGGGTCATTTAGCTCAAAAAATCAGTAAATGCATGAAAAATAGCAAATGAAGTAAGAAAGGGTTGAAAATTGATGGCCTTCCTTCTATTGGTGCATACTGAACGCACAAAAAGTCTGGAGTTGAAATAAGTTAAAAATGAAATGTCTTTGTAACTCACGGGTTTTCGTTTGAAACCCTAATACTTCAAAAGAGATTGTCCATTTTATACACGAAGTGCATCCAGTTTTTGCCGTAACCCTCTCAACTTTTTAACACATGCTATGTGGGTGAAATGATGAGTAAGGCACTAAGTAAACCACACCTACAAATGCAAATTAAGAATTTAATTTGAGCTCAAATTGCATAAATCAAATAAACTACCACATACAAACTAAACCCACAAATTACTATACTTATAGAGCATTGCAAGAGCTAATCTAGCAATGAGAGATGAAAGGAAAAAAGTTGCTAACCTTTGTGAACACTTGGATGGATGGGATGCCTTCAAATCTTGACAAATTTTGGCAAAAAATGGAGGATGATCAGCTTGAGGAAGAGAGGAAGAACAGAGAGGAGAGGAAAGGAGAAGAACAGAGGACTCTGCTCGGGCTGGCGCCGAAGGTTTCAATATAGGGGGACCTTTATTCCCGGTTGGTAGCTCCAACCGCGACTAAAGGTTAGCCTATAGTCACGGTTTGAGCCGCCAACCTAGACTAAAGGTTCCCGTGGGGGCCCAGGCTGACGCCAGCCTGCCACCACACCTTTAGTGCCGGTTCGTGTCACGAACCGGGACTAAAGGTCCATAACGAACCGGCACTAATGGTCCCCGTCACGAACCGGCACTAATGATCACATTAGTGTCGGTTCAAAAGCCAACCGCGATTAATGAGGCGGACAAAAGGTCTGTTTTCTACTAGTGCGCTAAGAAGGTTACACCCCAACAAAAATCTAATGCGCTTCATCTCCATAAGAGTGACTGAGTTTTGACGTTGGCTCGCCAAGCCTATCACAACCCTCCTTTATCCGAGCTTGGGACCGGCTATGTTGAGGCAATAACCGGGTTTTTTCCTTGTTGGTTGTTCCTATGGTGCAGATGTGACATTGCATTTACCATGACATGTACTGCAACACATGATTTCTTACAAGATAATTTTCCTTTAAAGAACTAGGCAATTTAGCCCATCAACATCTGTGCAGGTTTCTAGCCGCGCAGGTAACCAGGACATAGTACTTCGAGCATTCCAAAATCTTTGTAGGTTTGTAGCTCCATACATAACCATGACAATTCAAGCCCGAGTTGTCCGCCCTCTTACTCACGATCACCTAAAGCATCCGTTTTATTAACCAAGAACGATGACTAATGCTTCATAATTAACAAGTCTTTGGCACTCTGATTATACAACAGATGATACTCTTGTTGTCTTTTCTTATGGTGCATATGTGACATTTCATTGACCACAAATATTATAATGGACCGCATGGTGTTTTACATGATCATTTTCCAGTAAATAATTAGGAAATTTAAGCTTCTCAACATCTTTGCAGGTTTCTAGCTCTGCAGGTAACCATGACATAGTAACTCGAGCATGCCAACATCTTTGTAGGTCTCTAGCTCCATAGACAACTATGACATGGTAATTCAAGCCCGAGTCATCGGTCCTCTCACTCACGATCACGTAAAGCATTCATTTTATTTACCAAGAGCGATGGATTGTGCTTTCATTGATGACATCTAATTGGCACTCTCATTACAGGACTGTTGTTACTCTCCTTGGGTTTTCCTCTAGTGTAGATGTGACGCGAATTGTACACTGCACCACAAGGTATTTTACATGATCGTTTTCCTTTAAATAAATAGGAAATTTACGCCTCTCAACATCTTTGCAAGTATCTAGCTCCACAGGTAACGTCGCGGTAATTTAAGCTTGAGTCATCGGTCTTCTTAGTTGTGATCACCAAAAGCATCAGTTTCGTTTACCAAGAATCGACGACCTCGCTTCAAAACAAACTACGGCGACGAGTGCTCTCATACTAGGACAACTATTTGGCGCACTCATTACAGGACTGATGTTACTCTCGTTGGTTTTTCCTCCCGTGTAGATGTGACATTGCATTGACCACGAATTGTACATTGCACAACCCGCAAAAAAAATGTACATTGCACCGCATGGTATTTTAAATTATTGTTTTCCTTTGAAAAGACTAGGAAATTAACGCCTCTCAACGTCTTTGCAGGCAACTAGGTCCATAGGTAACACGTCAGTGTAATTCAAGCTCGAGTCATCGGTCCTCTCAGTCGCGGTCACCTAATGAATTTCATTTGGCAAGAAACGATGGCTCCGCTTCAAAACAAAGTATGACGACTAGTGCTTTCACAGTCGACAACTCTTTGGCCTTCTCACCACATGACTGATGCTACTTTCTTTGAATTTTCAAATGGTGCGGATGAGCATTGACCATTACTTGTACACCGTACCAGATGGCGGGGCACACTTCCTGTATTATGTGTGTTCTTCATCTCTAGCTTTCCCAGTTCGCCACTAATGCACTTGTTATTGTTGTTGTGAGGAAAAAACACTGGTTTAGCGAAGACCAGAAGACAATGATATGGTCTGTGCTTGTTGATATTTCTAATGTGCACACAATACGGTAGGAGTCACAAAGATGTATCAATGTGAACACGACCGCATGCCATCTACTCCCTTCGTTCCTACATATAAGTTTTTTTAGGGATTTCACTACGGACTATATAGGAAGCAAAATGAGTGAATCTACACTCTAAAGTATGTCTGTATACATCCGTATGTAGCCTATAGTCAAATCTCTAAAAAGACTTATATTTAGGAACGGAGGAAGTAGCAAGCTGATGCTGGCATGCAATAAGATTTGGACGCGCTTTCCTTTTTTTGCTGGATCGGTCGTAGTAGTCTTTGCTTGTGATATTTTGCTTTCCCGGACAGCACTACAACTTCACCTAGGATTAGATGTGTGTATATATTTCAGTGGATGGTTTTCTTCTTCTTGTTACCTTTTGAGAACTAGAAGCATATCATGTCGATCAGAACAAGACGGTGCGCACTTCTACTCCCAACACTATTGCTGCTCCTGGTGATCCTGTCATTGGTGACGCTCGAGCTTGAACACCCCTACTCCGGTTTTTTGTGTACGTAAGCCTGATCCGTCTTTATGTTTGCACAATTAGCGAAATATCAATGAATTAAACTCCTTCCTGTATGAGAGCTTACGGATGCATGTTCAATCTATTCACTGCTACTGATCGCTTTGGCGTTTTCCCGTTTGTTTTGGGGAGTCAAACTACATGCCATAGGGTATGGGCCAGTATCAATCCTCGAAGCAGCTGGATTGGGTGAGGTCGTTCCTCCTCATGCTGCTGCTAAGTCGTGAGCGTCGTTCTTGCCAAGGTTGTATGTCTTTTCTCAACCTAGTAAGGACCATTCAGATGTCCTGCTCTTTGTTTATTACATTGGGGTGTGTACAGAGTATAGATAAAGTATCAAAGATTGTATCTTGTCTAATCTGATGTGTTCTATTGACTAGCACGACCCCGACATATAATATATCGGGTTCCTATGATTATAAGTCCTAGTTGGCTAAGTCGATGGAGGGGGGGGGGGGGTCGTCATGGATACATAGTCCTTGTCTTGAACGTCAAGGCTTACATAGGCTTCATGTACCTTGCAATGGGCCGTCCAAAGTGGCCCACTACGGAACCAACTTAGGAGTCCTCAGTCCGAACCCCCATGCAGCTGGGAACCAACTTCGTCAGAGGCCCTTTAGCCGGGACACCATCAATACAACTCTGGGAGAGGGCATGTGACTACTCTGAGTGGGTCGAGGAGGACGTGATCTATGCGGCTGAATCAACCGTTGGTTTGGAGCGCCTCCCGCCACCCCCGCTACTTGACCCGCATGACAAAGACCACCTTGGCAGAAAGGCACGCCGACTCATGAAAGGGGTACACAATTGTGATCTTCTCCCGCATCAAGGATGCACATGCGTTTATTAATCACGTAACCACGAAAGTGGAAGCAGTCGAAGCATCACCCGATTGCAAGGTCAATTCCAAACGAAGGAAGACATCATACTAGTAGAAATCATAGTACAAATCCTTGTTGAAATTAAGTTCGAGAAAACTTTCATTGTTGTTTTATAAGATAGAGAACGAAGAGTTGTTGTAGCCCATGACTACCAGAGCTCGATCGCCAGTTTTTATAAGACCATATTTATAGCCATTCTATGTTTCCTATGTGTGTGTGAATAGCTGAACGTACATTGGCCATTTAAGATGAGAACCTAATAATTACATTTTCTCAAATATTTTAAACATAAACTTAAGGTGAAATTTAACCATATTTGATATATTACATGCAAACTACATTAAATTTAACCGAGTTTGATATATTACATGCAAACTACATGAAATTTAACCAAATTTGATATATTACATGCAAACTACATGAAATTCAGTCAAACTTCATTAAGTTTGATCAAGTGTATATAAATATATATCATTTGATTTAAGTCAAACTTCATTAAGTTTCCATATTACAACCGGATGATTTCCCGTGTCACCTGGATGCCACGCATCGCCGTGGACCATGAAGAATGCGCCCACTCTTTGCTCTCGAGTCACTCGTTTCTTATCCTTGTACTAGTAGAATGACTGTGCTCTGCCACGGGTCTTCTAACCTTTTTTTGTCGCATACGCATATTTGTATTGTTGTATATTAAACTTGGTGGTTTTTTGGTCCCACCAACGACATAGACTTAGGACCCTTATCGATGGATTCTTTTTTAACGTGGCATAGTCCGTCTCCTCCTCTCTTATAAACTGCAAAAAAATGACACATGCTACACCATTTGAATTATAGTGTGCAACATATACATAAAGAAAAACAATTATTTGTAGAGAGTGGATTTTCAGCTCCCGGGTGCCTAGGCACCCTCTATGAACAGTAAAATCAAAATAAATAGAAAAAAAATCAAAACAATTTGAAACTTTGCAACATCAAAGATGATCAAACTTCGTAGGTGCTTGCAAGTTCTCATGCCAAAAAAACATTCGAGGAGCTCTACAGAGGAAAAACATTTTAGTGCTTCAAGTTTTGAACACTTTTAGCACTGAAATCTGAAACTTGTTTGTATACCTTTCTCTACATAATATTTTGGCATGAAAACTTGCAAGCACCTAGGAAATTTTAGCATTTTTGATACTGCAAAGTTTCAGATTTTTTTTACTGTTCATAGAGGGTGCCAAGGCACCCGGGAGCTGTTACACCTTTCTCTTATTTGTATGTATCTCAATTGCTAGATATGCAAGCGTGTGACCACTCTTAGTCAGAGTGTGTAGCATCGTGCTTTTTAGCAGAGTGAGTCGCATCACAATTCTGATAACCTGTATGTTTGCTTGTAAATCACTTGTTGGTAATTATTCTATGAAGATGATTTTTTAGGGTTTATGGTATTTTTCACTATGTAAAGAAAGTAGCATGTGACTATTCTCTCATAGAAAACAATTGTTTTCCTTAAAAAAAGCAAACAACCATTCCTTCCTTCTTATCTTTAAAAAAATTCACGCTCTGACTCTCTCATTGGACGACACAACGCACACACTCACATCTAATTCCCCGACCTGCTCTCCCCACAACGACTTCTCTCCCCCCTCTTCTTGACGCCACGACACTCAGCATGCACCTTGCTCTCACCGCTCTCTCCCCTCCCCTCCATGGTGTTGCCCTGCCCCCTCCTCTCACACCCACGGCATCCCAGGTCGATTACCAGTGCCAAGGAGCGCACACCATCATAGCCGAGAGCGACCACCACATCGAGGCAACCTGTTGCTCACCGTAGCACTACACCTTTTCTGAGTACGATGTCCACAACCAAGTCCCGAGCTTATGTGTCCATCCTTATCTAGTTATTTATGTGTCTTTATGGGTCATATTTTGGGTAGTAATATGGAAAAGTAAAAGCAAAATCCTCAGTGTGTTTTTGCTGCCATGATATACACATGAGTAAGCAAGACAATGGAATCCTGTGTAATTTGTACAAGACAAGAACATTAAGTATCCATACATACCAGTCATGATAAACTCCAATTAGGCCCCTGTCATATATTAGGTCAATTGACAACAGTTTTCTAGCATGAAAATGATTTATAGGCCATACGTGATCACTGATCAGACAACAGCCGCTAGTCCTCCAAAGAATGTACTCATGACATTGAAATTACGGAGGCCACCAGGTAGTCATCGCCGCCGATGCTCAGCAGCCCAAGTCTAGCTGCCATTGCCCGTGCATTGCCAAGGAATAAAGAAGACGTCATAAAATATGAACCACTTTAGAAATGTGAGTTAATTCTCTCATGCTTATTTCCTCCTCGGCGGTTGTCGTGTCTTTTCAAACTACCTTCAATCTTTATGTAGCTTGCCTTAGGCCAGGGAAATCCATGGCAAAACCTTTTATATTGATATTCAAAGTTACATCACGGATTATTTATTCTTTGTGTTGTTGTTTCTGAAACTACACCGCTCACAAGCAAGCTGAAAAACAAAAATATATCAGTATATATATGTACGTTGCAAAACATAAGGGTCAATTCATTAAAAAATCACAAACAGTGTCTTATAGCAGTAAAGTACAGTTTAAGTACGAAGCAATTTACATCTAGTCCTTATTTGATAACCACGCGAGTGCCTTCGGGTTCACCAACACGCTGGACAGGTTTAGCTCCACTAGAAAAGAAATGCAAACCTGAGAACTATCGATATTGTAACATACTGCAATTAAAAAAAGCTAGCTTACCGTGCTGGATAGATTTAGCTCCATAAAAATCCAAATACTCACATATTACTGAATGATGTAACTTGTTAGCATTCTATCAATATCTAGAATCAGCTAAAAACGGAGAATTGTGTTCATGATTGACTGAAGAACAATGGGCGGTGCGAGGTGGCAGCGATGACCGGAATGGTTGACCGGAGGAGGAGACGGAAGGGGTGTGGGGAGTTATGCGCCGTCATGTCGTTTTCCACGGATCCCCACACATGCAGGCGCTCGTCACGCGTGGCTCGAGCGAGCCTGGCTCGCAAAAAATGGCCGATTCAGCCGTTCCTTCAGAGCCAGGCCCAGGCTTGCTTTAAGTTTCGTGTGGGCCAACTTTTTCATACGAGCCAGGTAACCAAACAACCTAAAAACATTCCCCATGAGCCTGACTGGGTATAATACAGGCAACCAAATATGTCCTTAGTGTGTCCAACGGAGATCTGTAAGAATGTGTGAGCTAGGGGTTTAAGCAAAGTTCTAACTAGGTGGCTATACCCCTGCCAAAAAAAACTGGTTATAGCTGTAACGTTCAGAGTGGTGCCGCTGCAGCTATGCCATTTTAATTCTAACCTTGGAAAGGCGCTTTCGGTAATGCCAACCATCCGATGCAAAATTGATGCACATTAAGTCCGTTATTTGTCTGTTTACGGCCGAGAGCGAACATGTGTGCCCGGTTTTTAGTTTGGATTGGCCCGTGCACCCAAAACAGCCAACACATTAGTCCACCTGGTCTAAAAATAACTAAAAAGCACATAAAATATTTAAATATAAACCATAATTTTACATTAAAATTTAAGTCCACGATGGTCAATGTTCACTTCAAACTCAATTAAACATTAATAAAAGCTAAAAAAATCCGCCTTCCAGTTGCCCCAGCCTGTAGCCCATAGGTGTCACCCTCGCCATCGGAGCCGATGAGGTCGAAGAAAGGCGGCGCAGCTTAAAATGATGTATTTAGCACTACAATACGTCTAGATATATCAATTTCGACGACAACTAATTCCGGATGGAGATATTATATGATAGCTGATTGTATCATTTTTTTCATAATTTAAGAAAGAAAAAAAACCATAAATGGGGGAAAGCCCACTATAGCTTTGCTATAGCTTTTTATAGTAAGTGGTTATTGAGGAGACCAATAAATAAATATTGGTAGAGTTTTATAACTGTTGGGGATGCTCTTATTCCTATATACTCGTAGCGATAAAATCAAAGTTGTCAGTTCCACTATAGAGCAGAGAGTTGGGCGCACACTCAAAGAGACGAGCTGCCTCACGAGAGAGGCAAATGGAGGGGGCCGAAGATTTTTTCTTCCATATCCAACAATTTTAAGATAGTTGTTGGTAAATTTGTCACCTAAGACATGATAAGGACGTGACATGTAATAAAATGAGTTATGAGAGCAAAGTTATACTACCACCTTCTAGGTTAACAATTTCTTCGTATTTTCGGTCATATTTTGATCATGACTTTAACTAACAAATATAAGCATTCATAGAAAAATAGTATATATTTTGCTAGTCAAATATATGTTCAAATTTTAACCTAAATACGATTGAGACTAATAAACTGAGACGAAGGTAGTACTAGGTAACCAACAACCCTTACAGAAGCTTCAAGATGAAATAGAGAGCAAACACATTTACTTTCTCACCTCCTACTAGACAACTTAGATACAACCCATTAGAATAGTTGTATGATAGTAGTTTGCTGGTTGATGACATTGAAATTTTACCAGCAAGGCATAAGGCTTTCCATAGTGGTGTGGTATGTTAGCCGGTATCATGCATTCGGAACTAGAAAAAAATGTGTGACACAAAATTAAAAAAGAGAAAGGATTAAAGTAACATAGGTAACATTGATATTATCACACATGTGATGCTACCCACTATTAAAATGATACTCCCTCTGTTCCAAAATAAGTGACTCAAAAATGATTTCATTTTGCACTAAAGTTAGTACAAAGTGAAGTCATATTTGAGTCACTTATTTTGGGACGGAGGGAATATTACTCTATTTTACTTTCTGTACGGCCTAACAATCTGCTGGAGATGCCCTGGTAAGTGGGACACGTGGCCAGCGAGGTAACATGGCCGACGCGAGCGCATCAACAGCCCAACGTATGTGGTGTTTCATTTTTTAATGATAAATGGAACACGGCCGTGGGAAGATCCTATTTGACGCATTTTGTCTCAAATAAGAGAACCTAACGCACGCACTGAACCCAGACTAGGCCGGCCCATGTTGTAGCGACACTTACTGTAGCAAACGTACTGTAGCGCAACGAACCTGACAACTCAAACATTTCGTAAAAAGCGTCATTTCTTTTGGAGAAACAATGTTTCAAAGTAGAATATTTCTAAAATTTAAGAAAAACTATTGAATAATTTTTTATATGCGTCAAACATTTTTGGGATTCACGAATATATTTTGGAAAGACAAACATTTTTAAAGTGCAGAGACAATTTTCAATTCCGAACATTTTTATGACAACGAAAAAATTATAAGCAATGTTAATAATTTTTGAAATATCGAACATTTTTCCTG
Organism: Hordeum marinum; assembly: GCA_022496015.1. Taxonomy (NCBI): domain Eukaryota; kingdom Viridiplantae; phylum Streptophyta; class Magnoliopsida; order Poales; family Poaceae; genus Hordeum; species Hordeum marinum. The sequence continues at coordinate 39,233,611 of CM039673.1, forward strand.
TAAATTGAAAATTATTTAAAAAACGAACAATTGGTTTGAAACCAGAAACATATTTAAATATAGAGAACAATTTCTAAACACGATTTTTTTCATTTTGACATTTTAATAAAAATATTTTAAATTCACTAGAAAAAATAATTACCATTTTTTGAAATGGGAACAGTTTTTGAAATTCAAGAACAAAGGTTGGAAACACGCACATATTTTGAAACTTCCAAACAAAATTTTGAATCCTTGAACTATTTGGTTCGTGAAATAAAATGCAAACATATTTTTAAATAATAAAGATTTCTTATTATTGAACATTTTTGGAAAATAAGCAACCAAAGTTTGATGTTCTTTTTTTCGAATTTCTCCACAAAATTATAAAATTATCAACATTTTTTGAATTGTGACTAAACTTTGAAACCACAAACATTTTTCGAATTGTGAAGAAATTTTAAAATATGCTTAAATTTTAAATTCGTTAACGAATTAATAAATTTACGAATATTTTTTGAGTTGTGAAATTTTGAAACAATGATTTTCTTCGTATTTTAAAAAAAATGAAACATGAAAAAATTTCAAGTTAGTCAAAAACACTTAAAATTATGAACATTTTTGGAATGGTGAACATATTTAGAAACCGTCAATATTTTTTGAATTGTGAACAAAATTTAAAATATAAAAAAAATTATGAACAAAATTATAAAATTGAGAACATTTTCTAATTGTGAACAAATTTTGAAACCATGAACATTTTCTGAATTGTGAATAAATTTTGAAACACGAAAACTTTCAAATTAGTGAATAAAATTAGAAAATTGTGAACATATTTTGAACTGTGAGAAAATTTTGAAACCTTAAACATTTTTGAATTTTGAAACCGTGAATATTTTTCGAATTGTGAAAAAAAAATCGGAACAACTTTTCAAACTGTGAACATTTGTTAAATAATAAATTTGACAAAAATAAAAGATGTAAAAAGAAAAAAAAGAAAAGAGAAAGAAAAAAGAGTACAAACCAACAGATAAAAGAAAAAATAAAGAAAAAACTGTTTCAAGGATCCTTCTAAAAGGTTCCCAAACCTTGAAGATACCGGCTCCGAACCTCCAGGAGCTTACCAAAACCGGACTGCGCTAGAACGCTTAAATGGGCCGGCCTTTTGTGTCGTTACTCGGTCGCTCGCCTGTTCGAAGCGTCGACAGTTTAACGCAATGAGCGGTAAATAGGGTTTTCCCTTGCAAGGAGTATCCTAATTAGTGATCTCGCCTCATTCCACTATTGCTCCACCATAAATAAAAATACACAGTGGGCTGAAAATAAATGGTCATATAATGACACGTTGAGAAGGCAAGACCAATCGCTCTTGCGACCCAAACAGACGAGTAACAAAGTTGGGCTGGCCCTTTCGAGAGCCTTGTCAGTGCATGTTTTCATAACTACAAGGGCAAACCGGAGTTGATGCCTGCAGGGGACAACCAGAACACTCAACGCCTGAGAGCAAGTGATGCAGACTCAGTCAATTCGTCGCATGTTTTGAATATGGATTTATTTATTGTAGTTTTCTTTTCGTCTCGTTTCTGTAGTTTTTGTTTGTCTGGATTTGTCTTTTGGTTTTTCCCTTCCGGTTCTTTCTAGCCGTTGCTAGTTTCTTGTTTGTTAGGTTTTTTTCTTTTTCGTTCTTTCTCACTTTTCCAGGGCTTCTTGTTTGCTATTGTTTTGTCATTCTTTTTGTTTTTTTTCCTTTTTTAACACATGGTGAATAAAGTTTTCGTACATGGTGAACAATCCTTTAATGTCCAATGAAATTTTTTAGACACACACTGAATATTTTGGGAATATATGTTGAATATATTATAGTACACACACTGATCTGTTTTTCCATTTTCCAAAAAAAATATCAAAATTAAAAATATTTTTCTATTTTAAATAAAAATGGAATTTCCAAATGTTCCTGTTTCCAAAATGTTCACAAAGTCGGAACAGTTTTACCTTTTAAAAAATGCTGAATAATTTTGAAAAGTATTGGTGAATTTTTAGAAAAGAAAAATATTTAAATATTCAAAACTGGTTCCAAAGTATAAGAAATGTTTGCATTTTAAAAAATGTGCGTGTATTCAGCGAATTTTTTCCTTTTCAAGAAATATTTTCTATTATAAAAAATGTTCAAAATTTCTAATGGTAAAAAAAGAGATAATTGATTTTGTGCCCCTAGTTGGGTCACACTCGGCCAGTTTACTCCTAATTTTTGAAAACACGTGTGCCCGCCCTAACCACTTTGCTCATTTTATGCTTTTGCCCTTTGATCGTTTGATCGTCATTTTAAAATTCATAACAAAACTAGGGACACAAAACCAATTATCCCCAAAAAAAACTGATTTCTATAGTAACTGGGTAGCTAGAGTGCATCCGGCTCGCTGCAGTACCGGATCCGGAATACTATTTGGTGCCTTAAGCACAAATAAAGTGAAAAAAATCATTACTTTTTTCGTAAAAAATAGAGTGTAGATGGTTGGCAGCACGTACCACCTTCTCGTTCGCTAGAGTAAACTAGGATGTCAGCCTATTACTTCAGTCTAGCAACCGGAAACCCAACAAATAAAAGGTTTCCGGTTGTGCTTCTTACGGAAGCAAATATGTGTCTTCATAATAATCAAATCTATTCTTTTCGTGAAAGCACACGAATATGAAAACCTAGGAATAACGGACGGAAACCAAAAAGGCGTAAAAACCTAAAAAAAACCTCATCTAAAATATGAAAAGACATAAAAGAAATAAAATCATGTGGGACCGCCCAACATGCGACATGTGGCGTGGCGGTAGCTAGACGCACCACTTAACGTGTTCTTAGCAAACCAAGATCGTTGCGGGGCTTCCGCAAGGGGTACCCATTCACTAGTTGCGTTCCTTATAACTTCAAATAGGACTGGTTGCTCTGGAAAATGCTTTCGGAGGCCAAGCTCCATAAAGGTTTCCAAATGCAAAATTCGAAATTCGTCAATATTCATATTTTTTCAATTCAAAAAATTCTGTAAACAAATAAAGAGATAGATTAACGCATAATGCATGTGTGTAAATTTTTAAAAGGAAATACGTTAAAATAAGGGCTTTGCAAAAAAAAAAAGATCTAAGGTTTGTTAACACATGATACTATTTATCTTCCCAGACCATGAATATGTTTTCTTTTGTGCAGGTCACATTTCAACGTATTTCATCATGAAATTCTACACACATATGCCTCACATCCTTCTTTAATTGTACAAATGTTTTCAGATTTCTTTGAAACCAAAATTTATTAATTTCGATTTTTTTAAATGGTCTCCATGCAGGCGAGATCCAAAACGCCATTTCTGGTTGCTCTCCTTATAAATCCCTACTCCTAATTGCTCTCCGTATATGCATGATTTCATATCCTTGCAAGTCTCTTCGAGTTATTGGTTTGGTTTGACCAACTAGATTGGTAATTCTTACAATGGAAGAAGTGCTTGGTTTTGTGTTCAATCTTGTGGTGTCCTCACCCAGTGACATAGTAGGGATAGCGAGGCACGTATTGTATTGTTGCCATCAAGGGTAAAAAGATGGGGTTTTCATCATATTGCTTGAGTTTATCCCTCTACTTCATGTCATCTTTCTTAATTTGTTACTCTGTTTTTCATGAACTTAATACTCCAGATGCAGGCAGGAGTCGGTCGATGTGTGGAGTAATAGTAGTAGATGCAAAATCGTTTCAGTCTACCTGTCACGGGCGTGATGCCTATATGCATGATCATTGCCTTGGATAACTACATGATTATTCGCTTTTCTATCAATTGCTTGACAGTAATTTGTTTACCCACCATGATATTTGCCTTGAAGAGAGAAGCCTCTAGTGAAACCTATGCCCCCGGGTCTATTCTCCATCATATTTTTTTAGATCATACCTTGTTGCAATTTATTTACCTTTTATTTTCTGCACTCGTTACATCTATCTCTATCGGATCTAATCCTTGCAAATAACCGTAAAGGGATTGACAACCCCTTTATAGTGTTGGGTGCAAGAGTTTGATTGTTTGTGTAGGTGTAACCATTGGTGACTTGCTTGTTCCTCCTATTGGATTGATACCTTGGTTCTCAACAACTAAGAGAAATACTTATCTATTTTGTTGCATCACCCTTTCCTCTTCAAGAAAAAACCAACGCATGCTCAAGAGGTAGCAGTCATCAACGGGACTGTGATTAAGTTAAACACAGGGGGTCAAACTAAGTGCATCTGGTGGTGGGTCCCACTTGGCAGTACATCGATTCCTCGCTTGACTGAACTCGTGCTTATTTCCTGCTTCTGGTTGATGCTCCCTTCTTCATTCTCGTCGGCGGCGACGGAGGAGCTTTAGTTTTGCCGGCGAAGCTTCCGTTCACGGCCGTGGCGGCATATTTGGTGAGTGTATTCGGCACCCTAGACCTATTACCCTCCGTCTTGAGTTAGATCTGACCAAGTGAGCCTCTGTTTTCCACAAGATCCAGATTGTGAAGGTGAGTGGGACTGGGGAGCAGTGGCACGTTGGACTGGATGGAGCCACGATACACAACGTCAACCAGGTAATCACCCTTTCCAACCTATGTGATGTGTACCTCACAGTGCATGCCATTGATAAACATGGGCGATGGTGCTCCGACATTCGAATTCAGTGTTGAATTCTTTCCATCTAAAGCAAAGCTAGTTGATGGTAGCGTGCGAGACATAGAGAGAGATACAATTGTGAAATGGGAGGTTGAATTTGTAGAGATTGATCCACAGGAAATACAGAGCTTAATAGGGTCGTGAGGAATGTTGTGGAGAAAATTGGGGAGAGCATTTTTGGGGGTCCAGAGCAAAAGGTAGCATTGTTACGGTTTGATAATTGGAAGGGTGAGTATGTGAGAATTGAGAATGGTGAAGAGATGGTTGATGAAATTGATCGGCAAGATGGCTGGGCAAGCAAACAGGCTACCTTTTATGTAGAGCTCGTTGATCTGAAATCAGATTCTAAGGTTGGACATGTTCCCTCAAAGTTGGCTTCGCAGATGGTAGATGATGATTGGACTTCACAGAGACAGATTACGCCCATGTGTACGGGTGAAGTGACACTAATAGAGGGGGCTGATCAAGATGCACAAGAGGGTTGTGATGGTGCTGCAAGGGTTGTTTGTGTTCATTGGAATTCGGTACAGTTAGAAGACACTACTGATTTGGTCATTGCACCAATGGCTGACACTGAGATGGCCAAAAAAATTGGCATTCTAGTAGACGATCAAGATAAGGAAGAGAGGTTTGAATCGAGTTTGCCTAATGATGCTAACATAGATGCTTGTGAAGATGTCGATGGACAGCTGATGAAAGATGATGCAAATGATGTATATGATGCACATGATGATGAGCTTGTAAGTATGTCTGACAAAGAAAATCATGTTATTGAAGTAGGCAAGTTGTTCCCAAGCATGAAGGAGTTTAGGATGTGTTTCAAGACTTATGCAGTCAAACATGAGCTTGATGCCAATACTATGTGGACTGGCAGAAAGAAATTTTATGCGAGGTGCAGAGGTTTTGATGGAAGCATTAGGCCTTGCAAGTGGTACATATCTGCTAGAATTCAACCTGATGGAAGTACCATCAGGGTTAATCAAATCCCAAATCCACATACTTGTATTACAAGTTCACAAAAAGTATCAACCATGACATCACAGCTCTGGATTGCAGAAAAGATCACTCCAATTTTAGCCAAGAAACCAAACACTACAGCAAACAAACCTAAAGTGGACTTGAAAAAGCATTACCCCATTAAGGTGAAGTATACCACAGTGTGGAAAGCAAAACAGAGGGAAATGAAAATTATATGGTGATCGGGAAAATACTTTTAGGATGCTTTATAACTTCAAAGCAGAGGTGGAGAAGAGGTCACCTGGCAGTGTTGTCGAGATAGATACTGAGGTAACAGAGGATGGTAGAGTTCTTTTCTCCAAGTTCTTTATGGCTTTAAAACCTTGCATAGATGGCTTCAAAGCAGGGTGCCGTCCATATTTGAGCATAGACTCATCTTTTTTACTGGCAAATGGAATGGTCAATTGGCAGCATGCAATGCTTTAGATGGACACAACTAGATGTTCCCTGTTGCTATTGGTTTGTTTCAGTCAGAGACTGAGGTTTCATGGACATGGTTATGATGCAGTTGAAAAGATGCATAGGGCCAGTGTCACCTTTGGCAGTACACACAGATGCATGTAAAGGGCTAGAAAATGTAGTGAAGAATGTTTTTCCTCATTGTGAGCAGAGGGAGTGCTTTGGCCATATGTGGATGAAATTGATCAAAAAAATCATAGGAGAAGAATTTGGGAGAATATGGCCAGCAGCAAGATCTTACACCAAACAAACACATTCGTATCATCTTGATAAGATAAAAGCAGCATGCAGTGAGTTTGGTCCATGGTTGAACACCTATCATTCTCTATTATGGTGTAGGTCGGGATTTAACACTGCCATCAAGTGTGATCATATCAACAATAACTTGACAGAAAGTTTTAACAGCAAGATAAAGCAGTTAAAAAACTTGCATGTGCATGGCATGGTTGACCAAATCAAGATCATGATCATGCGGATGTGGGAATTGAGAAGAACGATTGGTGATTGTCTGCAAGGGGATAAGCTTCCTGCGGTGGTACAACAGGTGGTCAACAGGAGCAGAAATCTTACACATTTGTCTGTTGAAAAATCTTCATTGTGGGGTGCTGAAGTTAGAGATACCAAGACTGGAAGGAGGCATGTTGTTAACACTGAATTTCATGACCGCACTTGCCTAGAGTGGCAACACACAGAAAAATCATGTGACCATGCCATACTTTTCTTGGCCTCCCAACCAAAGATAAACATGCACCCATATTTGCATGAATATTACTCAATGGCAATATTCGGGGCTGCATATGCAACACCAATTCCAGCACTTATAGATCAGTCTCAATGGCCTGAAGTGCAAATTGAATTTTTTATGTGTCCTTCCATGACGAAAAGAAAGGTCGGTCGGCCTAAAGAGAACAGTTACAAGGCATGGTTTGAGAAAGGTGGGAGTAGTAAGGGAAAGAAAGATGGTGCAAAGCCAAAAAGGTCACAAAACTGCTGCTATCACTACTACTGTTACTTTTGCTACTACTATTTGTCGTGCTACTAAACCTTTGTTGCAGAGAGAGATATCCCAGGTGCGGTTGAATTTACAACTCAGCTGTCATGGTCAACAAATATTCTTTGACTCCCCTTGTGTAGAACCAATAAATTAGGATGTAATACTACCCGCGAAGACTGTCGCGATCCCCTACACTTATGGGTTATTAATTATCGAAGTTGACTAGCTGCGGTGATACGCTGCAGACTAGCCATTCACCTTCCTGATGAGATGGCGTCCCAACAACACGCCTACCAAGGTGGCGGTGGGAAGAGCTTGGCATTGCGCTGAATCGGCCTTGGGGTTAACTTGGAGGCCATCAATGTGGAAAGACAAGGCGGCGATGACGCTGTGACGTGTTTGGGGAGAGATCGAAGGGCGAAATGCCCTACACACCAAAAAACTATAGGATAGAAGGGTCTCTATAATTGGGACATACCGTTTGGGTTTTGGGTGTATATGCATCTCATATGGAAAACTTAATAATTACAAAAAGTCAAATAAGTTTTAAGTTTTTTATAATAAACTAGACTTTTTTGCACTAGTATTTATTTTTTTACAAATAGAATACAAGTGTTGACCTCATGGCAAAAAAAAATATTTGTTATTATAGGTCACTATTCACACCATTTTACCGAAATTTTATCTTTTCTCAAAAGAAGTCCACGATATTTTTTATTTTTCTGGATTTTTTTACGAGTGCAATGGAAGGTCAAGTTTATTGTCAAACTATTTTCAAAATTTGTTGAGTTTTCATTTAATTACAATTTTTTTCATATAGGATGTATATACACTCATAGACCAAAAGTTCCCCTCCCTCTATATTTCTTGGGATTGGCAAGAGGTCAGTCAACTTAAAAAAATATTTGAGTCAGTCGACTGACCCAAAACTTGTTTCAGTCAATTATGTACTAGCCAGATTTTTCTTGTGTGGTAGTGGATCACCGGCGCATGCATACAACCCTTTTCACCAACTAATTTTTTCAGGCAAAAGATTTGCCTCGTCTCGTTAATATTAAGCAAAAGAGAATATGAATTGTCCATTACATGGCCACAAAGACGAGAAGCAATGTGTATCTTTACTCTCCGGGAATAAGGCTCCCTAGATGATTAGCCCCTACTTTCGCCCATAGTTGCGCTTCCGCCGTGATGGATGAAAAACCATTGGTGGGCAATGAAGCTTTATTTTGGAAAATTCTTTCGTTCCTCTCGTTTCAGATTGCCCAACATGTTAACATCTTCAGAGAGCTGAAGGCCTTCGTGCTTGTGCCATTGTGGCCTGGCTCGTCCCACCACCTTTTCATAGATGGAATTTCCACCCAATCAGTTGTGTGTAGTTGTAGGCCCAGCCAAACGTTGATCATGTTCTAAATCCTCATCGTTTAGCGACATTTAAACATTAGATGTGCGGTCGATTCCGATTCCTTTTTGCAGAACTCGGAGAGGCTGCGGTTGGGCCAACCCCTATGAGTGAGTCTGTCGTCCAAACTTTGTCTTGGAGAATTAGCCAAGAGAAAAAAATTATTTTTTGGCGACGCCCAAACTTTCCAGACAATCCTGGGCATATCAAACTTTATCATGCCGGCAAACTGCATCATGTATGTAAAATTTCATGGAATAATATGGTGGTTGCCCTCCACCAGATGCATTGTAAATCTGTGTTCAAGTACTACGCATGATAATGGTGAATCGCCGGCAGTTGAATTCTTTGATATCACACTGTTTCAAAAGCAAGTTATGCTATGATGAGTTGTACTATGTCCGTATAAAATGAGAGACAAGATTAGATCCAGAACATCTGCACACTATTTCCTACAGGCATTTTGTTTTTTCCACATTCAATCTACTTTTAACATGTCAGATTTCTGAACCCGTGTTCCCACGAAAAGCAAGTCGTAAATATCGTATGCTTCGCCAAGCGAATCAAACGGCAAACAATAGCAGTTGCCCATTTTCCCCGTCAATTGTTCAGAACTGTTGGCCAACTATCCTCGCAATGCTCAACCACCGCGATCATGCTTGTATCCTTGGTACTGCTGCCAATTCCTCGTTGCCTTCCTAGCTTTTTGCCGCGACGGCACACATCCCTCCTTGCACAGCCAGCAGATCAAGCAGAGGAGATGTGGTGGTAACGCGCCGGTGGAGGCTTCAGCGTCATCTCGCGGTGCTGGTTTAGGTACTCCATTCTGCTCTCTGCCCAGCGTCGCCGAAGATTGGCATTCTGCATGACAAACACATTACTTGAAATTTCGTCCACCACGTATGAATTTACCGGCCGAGCATATCTTTTCTATTCTTATCTGTCAACCGATCCAGCGACTAACGGAACTCCATTGTTGTTTCTCCTTCACCAAAGGGAATACTGGATCCGATGCTAGCTAGGTTGAAGAAAGATACATCTTTCCTCCAAATCGTTCTTCTAGTTCGTCATAACATCGGTTGGTGGAATGGATTAACCTCACCGCCGCTGGAAATTGGGTCCGTGCAAAATACTGTACCATGGCACAGATTGTTCACCACTTCATGTGCAGCCGGAACATCAAGCGCGTGTGATCAGCCGTCGCTAAGCTAACGGGCCGTCTCCCCACGGCGCTGTAGCCGTCATCTGACAAACCTGACATGTCGCTATACCGACGAAGGGTTTCCCACTATTTTCAAACAACTGTATATCCCATAAATTGGTGCTTGCTCAGATCTAGAGGAGCATATGGACGTCCAGGATATAGAGATCATTTGATCCCCAGAGCCAAAACGTTGCTCCCCATTGGTATTACCCTTTAATAAGAAAGAAAATAAAAAAACTAAAACATACAAAGACAAAATTTGCATTGAATTTACACAAAAATTGCGCTAGTTAACAATATGCAAGAAGAAGCATAGAATGGGGGATTTTTCAGAAAAAGAAGTTTCTAAAGGCGGAATTAATTTATGGCATTGGTAGTACCCTTAAATAAGAAATAAAATGAAATAGAAGAAATAATCAAAATAATGGAGTTTTCAAAGAAAGAATGAATTGGTGACATTGGTATTACCCTTTAAAAAGCAAATAATTAAATTAAAAACTAAAACAATATCAAAATATAAAGTTTTCTATGGAAGGATGGATTGGTGAGATTGGTATTGCCCTTTCAGAAGAAAGAAGACAAAAAATATCAAAATGATATTTTTTCTAGAAAATAATGAATTAGTGGCATTGATATTACCATGTAATAAGAAAGAAATAAAAAAAATCAAACAATGCCAAAAATTGCAAAATATACACACAAAAAAGCAATTTTCTATAATGTGCAAGAATTAGCATACGATACTAGAATTTTGACAAACTAGAATTTTACAAGAAGGAATGAATTAGTGACACTTGTATTACTCATAAAAAAGAAATAAAATAACATAATAAGTAAAACAAAATAAAAATATATAACTTTTATGAAGAACAATGAATTAGTGTCATTAATATTACTCTTTAAGAAAAGGATAATGAGAAACATTAAAAAAAACTTGCACACAACTTTCTACTAAAATTGCACTTATGTAGTATACAAACAACAAGCATATAATAGTGTAACTTCTGTAAGTATTGAATAGTGTTTGTGTGCGTATGTTTACACACATCCAACATCCCAAAAAATACTTACAAAAGAAAAATAAAACCAACTAATAAAAACAAAAAGGGAAACAAAACGAGAAATCAATAAAAACAGAAAAACAGAGAAATAAAACAAAGGCGTAGAGGGATTGGCTTGTAACATGTAAGAAAATACATATAATACTAGTATACTTTACATACATAATATTTACATGTATGCATTTAAACACACTCAACATCTAAAAATTCACATAAAGTAAAAAAAAACTCGGCCAAAAAACAAACGCAAAAATGGGCATGAAAACATAAGTAAAAACAAGAAAAACAGCACGGACACACACTTTAAAATGGTATGCATTCTATTCATGCATGTGCGTACAAGAGTCACCAATCGAAGACATGCATGCATGAAGGCTGCGGCATGCACTCAACGATGAAAGGAGAAATCGACTGAACAAAGTATAGGGCCAGTCAACTCCATTGTGAGCTCCCACACCGTATCACAAAGCACTTGAATCAACGGTCACAGAATTGACTGATCGAAATTAAAATTTCAGTCGCGTGACATATAGCTAAAGTGACATTTCTCCCTCTTCCTCCTGATGAATATATAAAGATGGGTGTGCATTTTCAAGAAGCAAGCACGAGAGAACGTAGCAGGCACCACCAATTGACTAGGCGGTTGGTGGGGGTTGATAGTCCACGAGGTAGGGCATGGTGTTGAGCCCGTTCTCCACGAGCGTCCCCACCATTTCCCACACCTGCTTCTCCCTCGCCCGCTCCTCGATCACGCCGCCGATGTCCTCCTTGACGTCGTACCTCATGGTGCTGATGAGCTCCTCCGTCGTCGGGCCCAGGTCAACCGTGTCCAGTATGAACCCACCGTCTCCACCGCCAAGCACGCGCACCAGGCTCGGGCCGCCGAACAGGTTGTGCTTAGAGGACAAGGCCTCCTGGTACGCGCCGGTGAGGAGCACGGTCACGTAGTAGCCGCCGAGCACGGGGTCCAGCGGGTGCAGCGGCAGCGTCTCTGCCCCGCCGATGAACTTCTCGACCTTCCCGTCGCTGTCGCAGGTGAGGTCCACGAGCGTGGCCATGCGGGTCGGCCTCTCGTGGAGCCGGCTCACCGGCATCATCGGGAACAGCTGCCGGATGCCCCAGAAGTCGGGGACTAACGAGAACACGGAGAGGTTCATGTGGTAGTTGTAGATGGTGGTCGTGTCAGCCATGACGCTCTTGGACAGCTTCTTCCCCAGCTTGTACATCTCGATGCCGTGCTTCTTGATGTCCAAGGCATGGGAGGTGGACATGCCCGCTGCCGCGTCACCCTTCAATAGGGCCCTCGGCTGCTGCTTCGAGGCCAGCTCATGGATCATGGCGTGCAGCTGCTCGGTGGTCTCGCCGTCGTCTCTCGGCTCGGGGATCGCGGAGAGCGCCTCGAGGATGATCATCGAGTGGTGCGACGCCATAGCGCGGCCGCTCTCGGTGCAGAGCACGGGGTGGAGGACGCCGTTGTCGTCGCACCTGAGCCGCACCGCCTGCACGATGCTCGACGCGTACTCCTCCAGCCCATACGCCACCGACATGTCGGAGCTGCCCGACCGCGTCCCGTCATAGTCGACGCCGAGCCCGCCGCCGCAGTCCAGCGTGGTCATCGCCTCCGCGCCACAGTCGTTCACGAGCGCGCAGTAGATGCCGGCGGCCTCGCTCGCCGCCTTGAAGACGATGTCCGTGGACGGGATCATGGAGCCGACGTGGAAGTGCAGCAGCTTGAGCCAGTGCAGCTTGCCCATACCCTTGAGCTTCCGGGCCACCTCGTAGATCCTCTCCGCCAGCAGCCCGAACTTGCCGTGCTTGCCCGCCGTCGACCCGAAATGGCCCGGTATCTTGGTGAGCAGCTTGGCGCGGACACCGATCGCCGGCTCGACGCCGAGCCTCATGCTCTGCTCGACAACGATGTCGAGCTCCTCCACCATCTCCAGCACGATGATGGCGTTCAGGCCCATGGCGCGCGCAGCCAGAGCGAGCGCGACGTAGTCCTTGTCCTTGTAGCCGTTGCACACCAGGTAGGCGCCCGGCTTGGCCCTGGCGAGGGAGCTCATGGCGATGAGCAGCTCCGGCTTGGACCCGGCCTCGAGCCCGTAGCCGTACTCGTGGCCGAAGCGGACCATGTCCTGCACGACCGCCTTGTTCTGGTTCACCTTGACCGGGAACACGCCCTGGTAGACGGAGCGGTACCCGGTGTGCTCGATGGCGGCCGCGAACGCGGCGTGCAGCGAGTCGAGCCGGTGCCGGAGCACGTCGGGGAAGCGGAGGATCATGGGGAACTGGAGCTTCCTCTCCTTATCGCTGTGATCATCGGTGGTCGTCGTCGCTGCCGCTTGGTGGACGACGGAGAGCACGTCGATCTCCTGGCCCGGGGCCGTGTCGCGGCCGTGGGGTCGGACGCAGAGGTGGCCGTGCGTGTTCACGGCGAAGTAGGGGTCGCCCCAGCCATGGATGTTGTACACTCCACCATAGTTCTTTGCCATGGCGTAGTCCCAAAAAGGGAAAACGGAAAAGAGAGGTCACGTGAATTTTGGTACTGTGCTAGTGGGAGACTGCTGCGTGGAGTTCGGGCTGGACCTTCCTCCGTTATATAAAGGGGGTAGCTAGATGATCGAAAATGACGTGTTTTTTTTAAACGGAGCCAAAAGCTTTTCCTCATATATTAAATAAGCAAGAGAAGAGTTTGTTACATGCCATTACAGAATAAGACATGCGGATTACTCGTGAAAAATAAAGGACCCTAGTCGCTTAGCTCCCGCCAACACCCAAAGATTAGCCTCGTTGACAATGGAGGATAGCAGAAATGGTGATGGGGTACTCTTGTGCTTGAAGACCCTCGCGTTTCGTTCGTTCCATACGGGCCAAGAAACGAGCATGATGATTGATGCCTTGGCTTGTCGATCGTGCGTGCCTTCAACGCAGGTGCTAGCCCACCAGTCTTGAACAGAGTCAAACTGGGACCAAACCGCCGTCTCTTGCCCAAACATGGGGAATTTTTCGATGACCAAAGACCATAGCCGCCTGGTGAAGCGACACTTGAAGAAGAGATGGGGCCCGCTTTCTTGAGTCGTCTTGCAAAGAGGACATAGGTTGCAATTAGGCCATCCTCGCTTAGTCAATCTGTCCGTCGTCCAAATTCGATTTTGTAGGGCCAACCAGGCGAAGAATTTTACCTTTGGGGGGGGGGGGGCGAGGCTTTCAAACCATCCTATCCATGGGCGAGAGGACCATCCCTAGGAACTGTGCCTTGTAAGCGGAGGTCGCAGAGTAAAGCCCATCTACAGAGTGCTTCCGGATAATATCATCTTCGGTGTCCGCGTCAAGGTGAACCTCAGAAAGGAGCTGCCAGAGGGAGATGAACTGCGTGATGTGGTCAGCGGTCACATTGGATATAGATTTGATCTTGAGGATCCACGCATTGTTCTTGAGGGCCTCACTAACCTTCCATTTTTTTCTCTTGTAAGCTTCATAGATGAGAGGGGCAATGTCTTTAGGCGAGCGCCCGAGAAGCTAGGGAGGATCCCAAAAAGGAGTCTTCGCGCCGTTGCCCACCGAGATGGTGGTGGAGGCGTAGAAGAAGTTGAGCTCCTCGGCATCGCATGGGTTTCCCATCCCCACCCACATCTTGGTTGGCGCTTTCCATTCATACCATGGCCATCTCAGCCGGAGAGCTCTCGTGAACTTGGCGGTGTTGAGAACCCCAAGTCCCCATACGAGATTGGCCTGCAAACAGTCTCCCAGTTAACCTTGCATTTAGCCCCGGTAGTCTTGTCAGTACCGGACCATAGGAAAGCTCTTTCGAGTTTGTTGACGCTTTGAAGGATTGTTTCCGGGATGATCAGAGGCGTGGCGGGGTAAACCAGTTGTGAGGTGAGAATGGACTTGACAAGGGTTGTTCGCCCTATGGTGGTAATATTTTGTCCATCATATGCAGGCAGCTTGCTTGGCACTTTGTCTATAAGGAATTGAAGATCCGCCAGACGCAGCTTCCAGACCGAGAGGGGCAGACCAAGGTAGCGTAAGGGAAAAGACGCCCGCGAAGAAGAAGAAGAAGAAGAAGAAGAAGAAGAAGAAGAAGAAGAAGAAGAAAAGGAAGAAGAAGAAAATGACGTTTTGTACCCATGCATGAACGATTATCTCAAGTGCACACGTGAGGTGTGTGTGGTATTCCAGTCTTGACGTTTGTATGACAATTTAGTCACATAAAGATGGCAAATTCTAACAACACTAGATAAGTTTCTGTTAAACACATGAAAAGTTGACATCTTACGTCACTAAACCTGCTATAAAAATTGTCTGAAGTTGCCATGTGCTTGTAATTATTTTGGGTCGCGATATTCATTCACTAGTAGAAAACGGCCCATTAGTCCCGGTTCTGGAATCAGGACTAAAGCCCTAAACCTTTAGTCTCGGTTCGCTTACAAACCGGGACAGAAGGGGCTTCATGTGGCCGCTGCGGGGAGCCCAAGCAGGAGGACCTTTAGTCCCAGTTGGTAACACCAATCGGGACCAAAAGGCATCCACACGTCAGCATCTTGCTGGAGCTGGGGTTTTTTTGAAAGGGGGGAGGGCTGGGTTTTACGGGGGTTTTGTAGGGTTAATTTAGGGGTTTCATACTGTGTTAGCTAGCTAATAGAGAGAAGTGTCCTCTCTTTCTCCGTGCTTGGTCGACGTTAGCTACTATAGAGAGAACTCGACACGCTAGCTAGTAAGCAAATAAAGGAACCATTAAGTATAGAAGATCGTCATGAACATATAGAGAGAGAAGTGATCGACCTCTGTTTCTCCGAGAGATTGGTCGTACACCAAGTTTTCGTATATCTATCCGACGCTACTAACTACATATATACAATATAAGATCTCTTACAATCCCTAACATCTAATGTCAAATTTCAGATGGTATTCTTCGGATTTATTTATGACGTGGTCAAGAAAGAATCTCGCCAATTCTTCTTGAATTGCTCGTATGTGATAATGTGGTAGGAGTTCATCCCGCATCTGCCACATCTAATTTGAAGAAGGGGGTCAATACATATATATGAATGAAACTCAACACAAATCATTGTAATAAAATAAAATTGTGAATATTATTGCTTACGCACTTCATATTGTTTTTCAGAGTAGCCCCGCTTCGGGGTCGTCGCATTGTAGATGAACTCGCAAACGTAGTATCCACAAAAATCATTCCCGGCTTCCTGCCACAAGCACTTTACGAGAAATAGAGTTCAATCAAACTGATAATCAAGCATGGTAAATGGTATTGATGAAACTAGAATCAATGGGAGATGCGCGGAACTAGCTAGTAGTACTTACTTTCGGGTGTGTAAATCGCAGCTCCCTCGGCAATGCCGGAACAATTGCGGTGAACTCTTTCCAAACCCTGCCAGACAAAGAAAATAATTACTTGATGTCAGGAAATGAACAAAGTTGCCGATATGATGCGATAATGATCGATTGAACTTACTTCTGGAGCATTTCAGTCATGTCCGCATATTCCTGGGGATCTTTTCGTTTCGAGTCTAAGACGGTTACTACTCCCCACTCAACCTTAATCTCTAGCAGAATAAAATGGAAGCTGCGCACGCATGCATAACTCATCAATTACATTACTATAACCTCGATTAATAAGGAAAATCGAATATGCACAAGACAGTAACACTCACTTGAAGTTGTAAGGAAAGAGTATTGCCTCTTTGTTTTGATTTGCAAGCAACGATTGTAGCAAGTTGTCCTTGGTTTGTGTGGCATTGTGTTTAACCATAAACTATGTATGATATTTGGGTTAATGAACCCAATGTCATATATTTGTGTTTTTCTGCATTCGACGATCTTCAATCTGCATAATATAGTGAGGATGATTATATATACATACAATGAAAGAGTTGAGCTGTATATAAAGACTTAATTACAGAAGTAGTACTTACAGACAGTAGGAAGTCAAGATTGTTTTGCCGATGGCCTTTTGATTGTATAACTCGAATAACTCGTCAAATTCAACAAACAACTGCTCCATTCCAACGAGGTCGTGCTCCTCTTTAATTCTCATCGTCACAGTATCCTTCCCAGATTCGCTGCAGGTTTTCAGGTACCAATCATGGAATCTTCGCATCATCGTTGATCAGGTTTGACGAGAGGCTGCCTGTATCGGTATCTGAATTCGTCCACCTCCAACGGCTCGAATAGTACATCATCGCTCATGTAATCAGCAGGATTGGCCCCGGGCATAATTCTCGGATAATCAGTGGCGATATCGCTAGACACCTTGAGCGGGGGGCACGATTGGTTCTCCTGTTCGCCGAGCTAGGAATTTTTTCCCACTTCTTCGTTTTGCTAACCTTGCATCACTGGAAGTACTTCCCGACCGCCGCGCATCTTGATATGTCTTTTTAAGACAACGGACATAGTTGGAATCCGTCTCTGGCGGTGGTGGTCGCTTCAGGGCATTGATAGTGTGCTTCACTTTCACCGGATCTACCTTCTCCTTCGGAGGTGTAGTTTTCTTTGCAAAATGGTCCCTCAGTTGGGCACGACATGTGTCCTCGTTTTCCTGCTCGGTCCTCTCATATGGTAACTTTTCCAGAGGCTTGAGAGATGGACCGTATCTGAACTGCCCCACGCCTCTACTTGTACTGCTAGCCGCCAAAGCGGCGGCGTCTCGCTTCCGTCCTTGCTGATGAGGCGGAGAAGGAGGCAGAGTGCTCTGACACGCCGGAGGAGCCGGAGTGGCGGTGTCGGTCTTTCGTTGTTACCGATGAGGCGGAGGAGGAGGAGGACTTCTCGGACATGCCGGAGTAAGCGAAGGAGGAGTCGGAGTGCCCTCACGCGCCGGAGGAGCCGGAGAAGGAGGCGGAGTGCCCTGATCACTTGTCGGAGGAGGAGGAGGAGGAGGAGGAGGAGGAGGAGGAGGAGGAGGTGAAGGCGGCGGAGTGCCCTGATCACTCGCCGGAGGAGGTGGAGGTGGCGGAGTGCCCTGATGCGCCGGAGGAGGAGGAGACGGAGGCGTCCAGTTTGGAAGCTTGATGTACTCCTTCGGCCATAGACATGTATCCCTCAGAGCATGAACCAGCTTCTTCTCCCGTTCACCTGTATGGTGGTCAAGCTCGAGATCATCAAATCCCTCCATTACTTCATCCACCATCACAACAGCATAGCCATGTGGAATCGAAAGGCAGTGAAAAGTTCCGTTGGGTTGAGGAGGTGCAACAGAGCCGAGAGACGCCTTGAAAGTGAGGTTCCGTAATTTCGTCCAAAGCTCGAAATATTGAGTCTCTATGATAGTATCCACGGGGTAGCTAGGAGCCGTGATGTCAGGCTGAACGGGCTCTGTGGAAGCCATGCTGCTTCTCCGCTGAGATGGCGGGGTAGCTTCTGGGGTAGCTTCGTGCCGCTGAGATGGTTGGCCGACAGCTCGCTGGCTCTCAGCTTCCTCTAGCTTTTCTAGTCTTGCATTGAGCTTCTGCATTTCGCTCAGCTCCACTTTCCTCTTTCTCTGTTGGCTTCTGTAACCGCTTGCGTCGGGAAATCCAACCTTCCACGGAATGGAGCCTGGTGTGCCTCGTGTTCGTTCAAGGTGCTCAGCATTCCCTAGGGCCTCAGTCAGCTCGTCCTTCTCTCTGTTGGGAATGAACGTCCCTTCCTGCGCTGCGGTGATATACTTCTAAAGCTTCATGACGGGTATTGCAAGTTGCTCATTCATCCAACGACACTTCCCTGTTTCAGGGTCCAAAGTTCCCCCAACCCCGAAGAACCAGGTCCTTGAACGGTCTGGCCAGTTCAATGTCTCTGGTTCGACCCCTTTAGCAAGCAAGTCATTCTCAGCTTTGTCCCACAACGGCCGGGCTTTGAGGTAGCCACATGACCCCGTGTGATGGTGATACTGCTTCTTTGCAGCATTCTTCTTGTTTGTCTCAGACATTTTCTTACTCTTTTCCGATGTCTTGTAGGCCACAAATTCGGGCCAGTGATCTCTTATCTTCTCAAATCGGCTGATGAATTCTGGAGTCTTCCCTTTGTCGACAAACTTTGATTTCAACTCATTCTTCCACCTCCTGAATAGATTTGCCATCTTCTTAAGATCACATGCCTTGACCAGTGGCTCTATAACTGGGTTATTCGGATCCTCCTCTGGCGGTATGGTGAAATTTGCCTTCAGCAAGGTCCAAAGATCATCTTTCTATCTATCGGTGACATAAGAAATTTCAGGGTTGTTGTCCTTAGTCTTATTCCATTGGTTGATTTTGATCGGGATGTTGTCCCTAACAATAGCTCTGCACTGAGCAGCAAATGTGTCCTTGGTCCGCTTTGGTTCAATCGGTAGGCCATCATTCGTGAGTGCTGTGATCATGAACCTTTCTTCCTTGCCCAACCTTCTCTTTGGGCCTCGTCTCGTTACCAAAGTTTGGCTCGATCCGAAGGGATATATAAAAGAAGAAATAAGAGTTAATATATGTACATACCAAAACAATTAATGCATCAATTAGCTAGTCAGAACATGCTTAATTAATATATATACCTCGCCGGACTTTGCAACATCTCCCTCCTCCGTTCGGTCACCGGAGCCATCACCATGGTCTCCTTCTTCCTCCGACATTCGGTGACCGGAGCCATCATGATCATGTCCTTCCTCCTCCATTGTTCGATCATTGGAGCAGTAATCCTCTCCTTCAAGACCATCGGTGTCGTTGAGAAATGACAAGACAACATCAGGACCGTCTTGGATTATGTCCCCCAACAACTGTTCTTGTTCCAAGTCTCTTTGATCCATAGTTTATGCAAATATTAAAACATGGCAATTAATATACCTCTCTACGATTTGGGGTGGCCTCGACAACGCTTCCAGGGTTAGGGGTGGCCCTCGACGCTTCTAGGATTTGGTCGGGCGAGAGGGCCAAGATTCTCTTAACCTTTTAGGGATTTAACAAAATGGGGCCATTCTGGGTGTGCAGAAAATGGTCCATATTTTTCCTGATCTCATCTATCCTTCCATATGTCACGTTGTCTAGTGTCAAAGGATTCAAGAAAACCACGGCTTCATCATTAGCCGGAAGTAACAGACGCATATGTTGGAAATATGCCTTGGAGGCAATAATAAAATGGTTATTGTATTTCCTTGTTCATGATAATTGTCTATTGTTCATGCTATAATTGTGTTAACCGAAACCGTAATGCATGTGTGAATACATAGACCACAACATGTCCCTAGTGAGCCTCTAGTTGGCTAGCTCATTGATCAATAGATGGTCACGGTTTCATGACCATGGACATTGGATGTCGCTGATAACGGGATCACATCATTAGGAGAATGATGTGATGGACAAGACCCAATCCTAAGCCTAGCACAAGATCGTGTAGTTCGTCTGCTAAAGCTTTTCAATGTCAAGTATCGTTTCCTTAGACCATGAGATTGTGCAACTCCCGGATACCGTAGGAATGCTTTGGGTGTGCCAAACGTCGCAACGTAACTGGGTGGCTATAAAGGTGCACTACGGGTATCTTCGAAAGTGTCTGTTGGGTTGGCATGAATCGAGACTGGGATTTGTCACTCCGTATGACGGAGAGGTATCTCTGGGCCCACTCGATAAGACATCATCATAATGAGCTCAATGTGACTAAGGAGTTAGCCACGGGATGATGTATTACAGAACGAGTAAAGAGACTTGCCGGCAACGAGATTGAACAAGGTATAGAGATACCGACGATCGAATCTCGGGCAAGTATCATACCGATAGACAAAGGGAATTGTATACGGGATTGATCGAATGCCCGACATCGTGGTTCATCCGATGAGATCATCATGGAGCATGTGGGAGACAACATGGGTATCCATATCCTGCTGTTGGTTATTGGTCGGAGAGGTGTCTCGGTCATGTCTACGTGTCTCCCGAACCCGTAGGGTCTACACACTTAAGGTTCGATGACGCTAGGGTTATAGGGAAATGGTATACGTGATTACCGAAGGTTGTTCGGAGTCCCGGATGAGATTCCGGACGTCACGAGGAGCTCCGGAATGGTCCGGAGGTAAAGATTGATATATATAGGAAGTCCAGTTTTGGTCACCGGAAAGTTTTCGGGCTCATCGGTAGTGTACCGGGAGTGCCGGGATGGTGCCGGAGGACCCCCGAGAGGGGTGTGATGACCATGGGACTTCGTGGGCCCTTAGAGGAGGTGTACCAGCCCTTATTGGGCTGGCAAAGACCTTCTAGAAAGGCCCATGCGGCTGGAGATCAAGGGATAAGGCAAAAGGAGTTTGAAAGGAGGGAGATCCACCTCCCTTGTGGGAGGTGGACTCTTCCCTAGCTTCGGCCGAAGCCCTCCTCCTTGGAGGAGGGGCCAAGGCATCCCTCCCTCTCCTTCCTCCTATATATATGCAAGGGTTTGGGCTGATTTGAGACACGACTTCTCTCTCTCTCGGCGCAGCCCTACCCTTCTGTTGGAAATATGCCCTAGAGGCAATAATAAAATGGTCATTATTGTCTTTCCTTGTTCAAGATAATTGTCTATTGTTCATGCTATAATTGTGTTAACCGGAAACCGTAATACATGTGTGAATACATAGACCATAACATGTCCCTAGTGAGCCTCTAGTTGACTAGCTCGTTGATCAATAGATGGTCATGGTTTCATGACCATGGACATTGGATGTCATTGATAACGGGATCACATCATTAGGAGAATGATGTGATGGACAAGACCCAATCCTAAGCGTAGCACAAGGTCGTGTAGTTCGTTTGCTAAAGCTTTTCAATGTCAAGTATCGTTTCCTTAGACCATGAGATTGTGCAACTCCCGGATACTGTAGGAATGCTTTGGGTGTGCCAAACGCCACAACGTAACTGGGTGGCTATAAAGGTGCACTACGGGTATCTCCGAAAGTGTCTGTTGGGTTGGCACGAATCGAGACTGGGATTTGTCACTCCGTGTGACGGAGAGGTATCTCTGGGCCCACTCGGTAAGATATCATCATAATGAGCTCAATGTGACTAAGGAGTTAGCCACGGGATGATGTGTTACGGAACGAGTAAAGAGACTTGCCGGTAACGAGATTGAACAAGGTATAGAGATACCGACGATCAAATCTCGGGCAAGTATCATACCGATAGACAAAAGGAATTGTATACGGGATTGTTTGAATGCCCGACATCGTGGTTCATCCGATGAGTGTTGGAAATATGCCCTAGAGATAATAATAAAATGGTTATTATTGTATTTCCTTGTTCATGATAATTGTCTATTGTTCATGCTACAATTGTGTTAACCGGAAACAGTAATACATGTGTGAATACATAGACCACAACATGTCCCTAGTGAGCCTCTAGTTGACTAGCTCGTTGATCAATAGATGGTCACGGTTTCATGATCCTGGACATTGGATGTCATTGATAACGGGATCACATCATTAGGAGAATGATGTGATGGACAAGACCCAATCCTAAGCATAGCACTAGATCATGTAGTTCGTCTGCTAAAGCTTTTCCAATGTCAAGTATCGTTTCCTTAGACCATGAGATTGTGAAACTCCCGGATACCGTAGGAATGCTTTGGGTGTGCCAAACGTCACAACGTAACTGGGTGGCCATAAAGGTGCACTACGGGTATCTCCGAAAGTGTCTGTTGGGTTGGCACGAATCGAGACTGGGATTTGTCACTCCGTGTGACGGAGAGGTATCTCTGGGCCCACTCGGTAAGACATCATCATAATGAGCTCAAAGTGACTAAGGAGTTAGTCACGGGATGATTTATTACGGAAAGAGTAAAGAGACTTGCCGGTAACGAGATTGAACAAGGTATAGGGATACCGACGATCGAATCTCGGGCAAGTATCATACCAGTAGACAAAGGGAATTGCATACGGGATTGATTCAATCCCTGACATCGTGGTTCATCCGATGAGATCATCATGGAGTACGTGGGAGCCAACATGGGTATCCAGATCCCGCTGTTGGTTATTGACCAGAGAGGTGTCTCGGTCATGTCTACGTGTCTCCCGAACCCGTAGGGTCTACACACTTAAGGTTCGATGACGCTAGGGTTATAGGGAAATGGTATACGTGATTACCGAAGGTTGTTCGGAGACCCGTATGAGATCCCGGACGTCACGAGGAGCTCTGGAATGGTCCGGAGGTAAAGATTGATATATAGGAAGTCCAGTTTTGGTCACCGGAAAGTTTTCGGGCTCATCGGTAGTGTACCGGGAGTGTCGGGAGGGTGCCGGAGGACCCCCGGGAGGGGTGTGACGACCAAAGGACCACATGGGCTGTTAGATAAAGTGTGCCACCCTTATTGGGCTGGGAAAGACTTTTTCTAAAGGCCCATGTGGCTAGGGATAAGAGATAGGGCCAAAAAGGATTTAAAAGGAGGAGATCCACCTCCCTTGTGGGAGGTGGACTCTCCCTTTAAATCAGCCGAACCTCTCCTCTTTGGAGTAGAGGACAAGCCAGCCCTCCACGTCCCTCCTCCTATATATACTTGAGGTTTTGGCTGTTTTGAGACAAGATTTGATCTCTCTCTTTCACGGCGAAGCCCTACCTCTCTTCTTCCTCCTCCGCAGCACTTAGGCGAAGCCCTGTCGGAATACCTTGCTACTCCACCACCACCACGCCGTCGTGCTGCTGTTGGAGCCCTTCCCCAACCTCTCCTTCCTCCTTGCTGGATCAAGGCGTAGGAGACGTCACTGGGCTGCACGTGTGTTGAACGCGGAGGTGTCGTCCGTTCGGCACTTGATCGGATCTACCGCGATCTGAATCGCCGCGAGTACAACTCCATCAACAGCGTTCTTGTAACGCTTCCGCTTAGCGATCTTCAAAGGTATGAAGATGCAATCTCTCCCCACTCGTTGCTGGTTTCTCCATGGATAGATCTTGGTGATCGTAGGAAATTTTTGATTTACTACTACGTCTCCCTACAGTGGCATCATGAGTCGGGTCTATGCGTAGAATCTATGCACGAGTAGAACACAAAGCAGTTGTGGGCGTCGATCTTGTTAATTTGCTTACCACTACTAGTCTTATCTTGATTCGGCGGTATTGTGGGATGAAGCGGCCCGGACCGACTTTACACGTACGCTTACATGAGACTGGTTCCACCGCCTGACATGCACTTGTTGCATAAGGTGGCTAGAGGGTGTCTGTCTCTCCCACCTTAGTCGGATTGGATTTGATGAAAAGGGTCCTTATGAAGGGTAAATAGCAATTGGCATATCACGTTGTGGTTTTGGCGTAGGTAAGAAACGTTCTTGCTAGTAACCTATAGCAGCCACTTAAAACATGCAACTACAAATTAGAGGACGTCTAACTTGGTTTTGCAGCATGTGCCTTGTGATGTGATATGGACAAAAGGATGTGATGTGATGCATTGTGATGTATGAGATTGATCATGTTCTTCTAATAGGATTAGCGACTTGCATGCCGATGAGTATGACAACCGGCAGGAGCCATAGGAGTTGTCTTATTTTATTGTATGACCTGCGTGTCAATCATAAACGCCATGTAATTACTTTACTTTATTGCTAAGCGTTAGCCATGGTAGTAGAAGTAATAGTTGGCGAGACAACTTCATGAAGACACAGTGATGGAGATCATGATGATGGAGATCATGGTGTCGTGCCGGTGACAGTGATGATCATGGTGCCCCGAAGATGGAGATCAAAGGAGCAAGATGATATTGGCCATATCATGTCACTATATTGATTGCATGTGATGTTTATCATGTTTACATCTTATTTGCTTAGAACGACGGTAGTAAATAAGATGATCTCTCCATAAAATTTCAAGAAAGGTGTTCACCCTAACTGTGCACCATTGCTAAGGATCGTCGTTCCAAAGCACCACGTGATGATCGGGTGTGATAGGTTCTAACGTTCGCATACAACGGATGTAAGCCAGATTTACACATGCAGAACACTTAGGTTGACTTGACGAGCCTAGCATGTACAGACATGGCCTCGGAACACGGAAGACCGAAAGGTCGAACACGAGTCGTATAGAAGATACGATCAACATAGAGATGTTCACCATGGATGACTAGTCCGTCTCACGTGATGATCGGACACGGGCTAGTTGACATGGATCATGTATCACTTGGAAGACTAGAGAGAAGTCTATCTAAGTGGGAGTTCATTATAATTTGATTAGATGAACTTAATTATCATGAACTTAGTCTAAAAATGTCCTTGCAAATTATGTCGTAGATAGCTCGCGCTGTAGCTCCCCAGTTTTATTGATACGGTCCTAGAGAAAAATAAGTTGAAAGTTGATGGTAGCAATAATACGGACTGGGTCCGTGATCTGAGGATTGTCCTCATTGCTGCACAGAAAGCTTATGTCTTTGATGCACCGCTAAGTGCACCACTCCCTCAAGCGTTGTCTGTAGATGTTGTGAACATATGACAAGCACTTTTTGATGACTATGTGATAGTTCAGTGCGTCATGCATTACGGCTTAGAATTTAGGCTCCAAAACGTTTTGAACGTCACGGAACATAAGAGATGTTCTAAGAGCTGAAATTGGGATTTCAGGCTCGTGCCTATGTTGAGAGGTATGAGACCTCCAACAAGATTCTTTGCCTGCAAGATAAAGGAGAATAGAACAATCGGTGAGCGTGTGCTCAGATTGTCTGGGTGCTACAATCACTTAAATAAAGTGGGAGTTAATCTTCCAGATGAGATAATGATTAATGCAGTTCTCCAAGTCACTGCCACCAAGCTACTAGAGCTTCGTGATGAACTATAACATGCCAGGGATGGATAAGATGATCCCTTAGTTGTTCATGATGTTTGACACCACGAAGGTAGAAATCAAGAAGGAGCATCAAGTGTTGATGGTTAAGTGAATACCACTAGTTTCAAGAAGGGCAAGGGCAAGAAGGGAAAACCTTCAGGAATGGCAAGCCAGCTGTCGCTCTAGTGAATAAACCCAAGGTTGAGCCCGAACCCGAGACTAAGTGCTTCTGTCATGAGGAGACTGTTCACTGAAGCGGAACAACCCTAGATGCTTGGTAGATAAGAAGGCTGGTAATGTCGATAGAAGTATATTTGATATACGTGTTAGTGATGTGTACCTTTCTGGTACTCCTAGTAGCACCTGGGTATTGGATACCAGTTCGGTTGCTAAGTGTTAGTAACTCGAAATAAAAGCTACGGAATAAAGGGAGGCTAGCTAAGTGAAAGGTGACGATGTGTGTTGGAAGTGTTTCCAAGGTTGATGTGATCACCATCGCACGCTCTCTCTACCTTCGGGATTTGCGATAAACCTAAATAAATGTTATTTGGTGTTTGCGTTGAGCATGAACATGATTAGATCATGTTTAGTGAAATACGGTTATTCATATAAGTTAGAGAATAATTGGTTATTTTGTTTACATGAATAATGCCTTTAATGGTCATACACCCACTGGGAATGGTTTATTGAATCTTGATCGTAGTAGTACACATGGTCATAACATTGGTACCAAAAGATACAAAGTTAATAATGATAGCACCACATGCATGTGGCACTGCCGCTAAATGTCATGTTGGTATAAATCGCATGAAGAAACTCCATGCTGATGGATCTTTTGACTCACTTGATTTCGAATCAGTTGAGACATGCGAGCCATGCCTGTTGGGCAAGATGACTAAGACCCCATCTTCCGGTTTGATGGAGCGGGCTAGTGGCTTATTGGAATTAATACATGTTGATGTATGTGGTCCAATGAGTATTGAAACACACAGTGGATATCGTTGTTTTTCTTTACCTTCACTGATGATTTGAGTAAATATGGGGATATTTACTTAATGAAACACGAATCTGAAATGTTTGAAAGGTTCAAGGAGTTTCAGAGTGAAGTTAAAGATCATCATGACAAGAAGATAAAATTTCTATGATATGATCGTGGAGGTGAATATCTAAGTTACGAGTTTGGTATGCAATTTTAGACAATGTGGAAATTGTTTCACAGCTCACGCCTCCTGGAACACCATAGTGTAATGGTGTGTTCGAACGTCGTAGTCGTGCTCTATTGGATATAGTGAGTACTATGATCTCTCTTATCGTTTTGCCACTATCGTTATGGGGTTATGCATTAAAGACAAATCCATTCACTTTAATAGGGCACCATCTAAGTCTGTTGAGATGACACCGTGAGAATTATGGTTTGACAGAAGCCTAAGCTGTCATTTCTTAATGTTTGGGGCTATGACGGTTATGTGAAAAGGGTTTTCACCTAATGAGCTCGAACCCAAAGCATACGAATGTATCTTCATAGAATACCCTAAGGAGACACTAGGTATACCTTCTATCTCAGATTCAAGCGCAAAAGTGTTTGTGGCTAAGAATGGGTCCTTTCTCAAGAAAGAGTTTCTCTCGAAAGAATTGAGTGGGAGGAAGATAGAACTTGATAAGGTTGTTGAACTTTTGTTTCAACCAGAGAGTAGCGCATCACAGAAAGATGTTTTTGTAGAGCCTACGTCAGTTGAAAAGGAAGTTAATGATGATGATCATGAAGCTTCGGATCAAGTCACTATCGAACCTCGTAGGTCGACAAGGACGCGTACTTCTCCTGAGTAGTATGACAACCATGTCTTGGAAATCATGTTGTTGGACAACGATGAACCTATGAACTATGGAGAAGCGATGGTGGGCCCGGATTCCAACAAATGGCTAGGAGCCATGAAATCCGAGAAAGGATCCATGTATGAAAACCAAGTATGGACTTTGGTAGACTTGCCTGTTGAATGGTAGGTTGTTGAGTACAAATGGACCTTTGAGATGAACATAGATGCTAATGGTGAAATTTCAACGTTTATAAAGCTCGACTTGTCACAAAGAAGTTTCCGCCAAGTTCAAGGAGTTGGCTGCGATGAGATTGTCTCATCTGTAGCGACGCTAAAAGTCTATTAAAATTATGTTAGCAGCTGCTGCATTTTTCGATTATGAAATCTAGCAGATGGATGACAAAACAAAGTTTCCATAATGGTTTCTGTGAGGAAGAGTTGTATGTGATACAACCAGAAGGTTTTGTCAATCCTAAGGATGCTAAAAGTATGCAAACTCCAGCGATCCTTCTATGGACTGGAGTAAGCATCTCGGTGTTGGAATATGAGATTTGATAGAGTGATCAAAGTTTTTGAGTTTATACAAGGTTTATGAGAAACTTGTATTTGCAAGAAAGTGAGTGGGAGCACTATAGAGTTTCTTATAAGAATATGTAGTTGACATATTATTGATCGGAAATGATGTAGAATTTCTGGAAGAGCATGAAGGGTTGTTTGAAAAGAGTTTTTCAAAGGAAGACCCAGATAAAGCTACTATTTTATTGAGCATCAAGATCTATAGGGATAGATCAATTCACTTGATAAGTTTTTCGACGAAGACATACCTTGACAAGTTTTTGAAGGAGTTCAAAATAGATGGGTCAAAGAAGGAGTTCTTGACTGTATTGTAAGGTGTGAAATTGAGTAAGACTCAATGCCCGACCACGGTAGAAGATAAAGAAAAGATGAGTGTCATCCCCTATGCTTTAGCCATAGGCTCTATATAGTATGTCATGCTATGTACCGCACTTGTGTGTGCCTTGCCATGAGTCTGTCAAGGGGTACAAGAGTAATCCAATAGTGGATCACTGGACAGCGGTCAAAGTTATCCATAGTAACTTGAGATCTAAGGAAATATTTCTCGATTATGGAGGTGATAAAGAGTTCATCGTAAAGGGTTACGATGATGCAAGCTTTAACACCAATCCGGATGACTCTTAGTAGAAATCCGACTACTTATAGTGGAGCAGCCATTTGGAATAGCTCCAAGTGGAGCGTGGGAGCAGTATATACAAATATGACATAGAAAGTTTGCAAGGTACACACGGATCTATATGTCGCAGACCCGTTGACTAAAACCTCTTTCACGAGCAAAACATGATCAAAACCCAGAACTAATTGGGTGTTAATCACATGATGATATGATCACATGGTGATGTAAGTGTTAATCACATGGCGATGTGAACTAGATTATTGACTCTAGTGCAAGTGGGAGACTGTTGGAAATATGCCCTAGAGATAATAATAAAATGGTTATTATTGTATTTCCTTGTTCATGATAATTGTCTATTGTTCATGCTACAATTGTGTTAACCGGAAACAGTAATACATGTGTGAATACATAGACCACAACATGTCCCTAGTGAGCCTCTAGTTGACTAGCTTGTTGATCAATAGATGGTCACGGTTTCATGATCATGGACATTGGATGTCATTGATAACGGGATCACATCATTAGGAGAATGATGTGATGGACAAGACCCAATCCTAAGCATAGCACTAGATCGTGTAGTTCGTCTGCTAAAGCTTTTCCAATGTCAAGTATCGTTTCCTTAGACCATGAGATTGTGCAACTCCCAGATACCGTAGGAATGCTTTGGGTGTGCCAAACGTCACAACGTAACTGGGTGGCTATAAAGGTGCACTACGGGTATCTCCGAAAGTGTCTGTTGGGTTGGCACGAATCGAGATTGGGATTTGTCACTCCGTGTGACGGAGAGGTATCTCTGGGCCCACTCGGTAAGACATCATCATAATGAGCTCAAAGTGACTAAGGAGTTAGTCACGGGATGATGTATTACGGAACGAGTAAAGAGACTTGCCGGTAACAAGATTGAACAAGGTATAGGGATACCGACGATCGAATCTCGGGCAAGTATCATACCGGTAGACAAAGGGAATTGCATACGGGATTGATTGAATCCCTGACATTGTGGTTCATCCGATGAGATCATCGTGGAGTATGTGGGATCCAACATGGGTATCCAGATCCCGCTGTTGGTTATTGACCAGAGAGGTGTCTCGGTCATGTCTACGTGTCTCCCGAACCCGTAGGGTCTACACACTTAAGGTTCGATGACGCTAGGGTTATAGGGAAATGGTATACGTGATTACCGAAGGTTGTTCGGAGTCCCGAATGAGATCCCGGACGTCACGAGGAGCTCAACACCTTCCTCTTCCTCATTCTCCCTAGCGCTTGGCGAAGCCCTACCGAAGTCCACGTAGCTCCACCGTCACCATGCCGTCGTGATGCCGGAGCTCTTCCCCAACCTATCCTTCCTCCTTATTGGATCAAGGCGTAGGAGAAGTCACCGGGCTGCACGTGTGTTGAATGCGGAGGCGCCGTTGTTCGGCGCTGAGATCGGAGTCCACCGCGATCTGAATCGCTGCGAGTATGACTCCACCAACCACGTTCTTGTAACGCTTCCGCTTAGTGATCTTCAAAGGTATGAAGATGCAACCTCTCCCCACTCGTTGCTGGTTTCTCCATAGATAGATCTTGGTGATACGTAGGAACATTTTGATTTACTACTACGTCTCCCAACAGCATAATCATGTTGGGAGACGTAGTAGTAAATCAAAAAATTTCCTACGATCACCAAGATCTATCCATGGAGAAACCAGCAACGAGAGGGGAGAGATTGCATCTTCATACCTTTGAAGATCGCTAAGCGGAAGCGTTACAAGAACGTGGTTGATGGAGTCGTACTCGTAGCGATTCAGATCGCGGTGGATTCCGATCTAAGCGCCGAACAACGGCGCCTCCGCGTTCAACACACGTCTAGACCGATGACGTCTCCTGCACCTTGATCCATCAAGGAGGAGGGAGAGGTTGAGGGAGAGCTCCGGCAGCATGGCGGCATGGTGATGGTGGAGCTACGTGAACTCCGGCAAGGCTTCGCCAAGCGCTACGGAGAACGAGGAAGAGGAAGGGTAGGGCTGCACCGAGAGAGAAAGAAGTCGTGTCTCAAAATAGCCCAAACCCTTGCATATATATAGGAGGAGGGAGAGGGAGGTCTGCCTTAGCCCCTCCTCCAAAGAGGAGAGGTTCGGCCGACCCTAGGGAGGAGTCCACCTCCCACAAGGGAGGTGGATCTCTTCCTTTTGAATCCTTTTCAGCCCTATCTCTTATCTCTAGCCACATGGGCCTTTCTAGAAGGTCTTGGCCAGCCCAAAAAGGGCTGACACACATCCTCTAAGGGCCCACGAAATCCTTTGGTCGTCACACCCCTCCCAGGGGTCCTCCGGCACCCTCCCGGCACTCCCGGTACACTACCGATGAGCCCGAAAACTTTCCGGTGACAAAAACTGGACTTCCTATATATCAATCTTTACCTCCGGACCATTCCGGAGCTCCTCGTGACGTTCGGGATCTCATCCGGGACACCGAACAACTGTTGGTAATCACGTATACCATTTCCCTATAACCCTAGCGTCATCGAACCTTAAGTGTGTAGACCCTACGGGTTCGGAGACACGTGGACATGATCGAGACACTTCTCCAGCCAATAACCAACAGCGGGATCTGGATACCCATGTTGGCTCCCACATGCTCCACGATGATCTCATCGGATGAACCACGATGTCGGGGATTCAATCAATCCCGTATACAATTCCCTTTGTCTATCGGTATGATACTTGCCCGAGATTCGATCGTCGGTATCTCTATACCTTGTTCAATCTCATTACCGGCAAGTCTCTTTACTCGTTCCGTAATACATCATCCCGTGACTAACTCCTTGGTCACATTGAGCTCATTATGATGATGTCTTACCGAGTGGGCCTAGAGATACCTCTCCATCACACGGAGTGACAAATCCTAGTCTCGATTCGTGCCAACCCAACAGACACTTTCGGAGATACCCGTTGTGCACCTTTATAGCCACCCAGTTACGTTGTGATGTTTGGCACACCCAAAGCATTCCTACGGCATCCGGGAGTTGCACAATCTCATGGTCTAAGGAAACGATACTTGACATTGAAAAGCTTTAGCAAACAAACTACACGATCTAGTGCTATGCTTAGGATTGGGTCTTGTCCATCACATCATTCTCCTAATGATGTGATCCCGTTATCAATGACATCCAATTTCCATGGTCATGAAACCGTGACCATCTATTGATCAACGAGCTAGTCAACTAGAGGCTCACTAGGGACATGTTGTGGTCTATGTATTCACACATGTATTATGGTTTCCGGTTAACACAATTGTAGCATGAACAATAGACAATTATCATGAACAAGGAAATACAATAATAACCATTTTATTATTGCCTCTAGGGCATATTTCCAACAAATCGTATGAAGCTCTCCAAAATTGTTTTGGAACGGAGTCCCGGATAGGATAATTAGCTTTTTGGTACGAAGTTTAGCAAGAGCCTTCGAATATCGCTATTTGGGAGACCGTTGTTGAAATTCGTACCAAAAAGCGAATTATTCTATCCGGAACTCCATTCCAAAAAAACTTTGAAGAGCTTCATAACATCATACGCTGGTTACTTCCGGCTAATGATGAAGCCATGGATTTGGGTGGGGGTATATGAACATTTTACCTTAGTAACTTAGAAAAAAAATGTTATCGGGGAGGGGGTATATCGACAACGCTTTTTTTCTAGGGTTTGGGTGGCCTTGAGAGTTGGTCGCCCGGTATATCGAGAGGGGGCTAAACATTTTACCTTAGTAACTTAGAAAAAATGTTATCGGGGAGGGGGTATATCGACAACGCTTTTTTTCTAGGGTTTGGGTGGCCTCGAGAGTTGGTCTCCCCTTATATCGAGAGGGGGCTGAACATTTTACCTTAGTAACTTAGAAAAAAAATTATAAGGGAGGGGGTATATCGACAATGCTTTTTTTCTAGGGTTTGGGTGGCCTCGAGAGTTGGTCGCCCGGTATATCGAGAGGGGGGTGAACATTTTACCTTAGTAACTTAGAAAAAAATGTTATCGGGGAGGGGCTGTATCGACAACTCTTTTTTTCTAGGGTTTGGGTGGCCTAAAGAGTTGGTCGCCCGGTATATCGAGAGGAGGGTGAAGATTTTACCTTAGTAACTTTGAAAAAAATGTTATCGGGGAGGGGGTATATCGACCCCCCTCATGTCGAAGTTATCGGGGAAGGGGTATATCGACAACGACATACATACATGGAAAAAATGTTATCCATCTATACATACATAGTCGGGGCGGCGGCGGCTCACGGCGGGGGCGGCCGGCGAGGGCGACGACGACGGTGGGGGCGGGCCGGGGCAGGGGCGTCGCTGGGCGCGCTCGGGGGCGGCGAACGACGTCGGCTGGCGAGGGCGACGGCAAGGGCGGCGCGCGAGGGAGCCGGCGACGGCGTCGGCTGGCGAGGGCGACGGTGGGGGCGACACACGAGGGAGCCGGCAACGACGACGACATTGGGGCGGGCCGGGGCGCAGGGGCGTGCTCGGGGGCGGCGGACGGCGACGGCATGGGCTCGGGGCGGGGCAGGGGCACGGGCGACGGCGTTGGGGCAGCCTAGCGGGGTCGAGGAGGTCGATGTCGTCGGGGGGAACTACGAGATGAAAATGAAATTTTTCACAAGTGCTGCTTATATACACACAGCATTGGTCCCGGTTGGTGGCACCAACTGGGACCAATGCCTACCTTTGGTCCCAGTTCGTGCCACCAATCGGGACCAAAGGTCTCTTTTGAGCGGCCCAAAGGGCGGGAAGCAGAGACCTTTGGTCCCGGTTGGTGGCACAAACCGGGACCAAAAGTAGGCATTGGTCTCGGTTGGTGCCACCAACCGAGACCAAATGGGTGCATTGGTCCCGGTTCGTGGCACCAACCGGGACCAATGGCATGCGCCTGGCACAGCCGCGGTGCGGTTGGATGTTTAGTCCCACCTCGCTAGCTGAGAGGCTTCGACACTTGTTTATAAGCGCGGCTGCGCCATCTCTCTCGAACTCCTCTGAACTGTAGGCCTATGGGCCTAATCTCACACTGCTATGCCTGTGGGCCTACTGGGCCTGTTGTGGGCCTGAATCCTGGCCCAACTAGCTGGGTTTCTAGTCGTATTCGGATCGTGGTGGCCTAGTAGTCGCCATTTTTTTTTCTGTTTTTTGTTTTCTTTTTTGCTTTTTTTGTTTCTACTTACAACTAAATACTTACAGTTTTCAGTGATTCTTTTTGCTTTTAGGTCACAAAAATTATAAACTTTCGTTAGTGCCATTAGTTTTCAAATTTAAATAGTTTAGATTTGAATTCTTTTAAATTTGTATGAATCACTACTTTGTGAATAACTTTACTATAAAAATAGATTTTCTTGTGATTCTTTTCCCTGCTATTTAATATTACCGTGTTTTATTATTATATTCAATTTGGTAGTTTTTAGGTTATTTTAAATGTCCGTTTGAATCAAAAACATATTTTGTTATTTTAGTTTCCTATTAAAGTTTCTAATAAAAAAATTCTTTATGATTTGTTTTTGCCATTAATGTTTTGAACAAAAAATACTTCGATAATTTTAGTTGCATAAATTTTATATAATTTTAGTTTAAAAAATACTAGAGGTTTATAGAATTTTAGTTTCAAAAATATTTTGATAGTTTTGTTTTAGTTGATCATAACATAATATTTTAATTTGATTATTTTTAGTTCATTCTTTTTGCTGTTAGAGTTTTGTAAAAGCTTCTCAGTTCATTCTTTTTGCTATTAGTTCATTTTGTGAGCTAAATGACCCTGAAATTGAAAAGCACTTCAAATGAACTCTGAAAAGGTTGAAAGTTGTCATGGTATCATCATTTCACCCACATAGCATTTGCTAAAAATTTGAGAGAGTTACGACAAAAACAGGATGCACTTCATGTACAAAGTGGACAATCTCTTTCGAAGTATCATGGTTTCGGACGAAAACTCATCTGTTACAAAGGGATTTCATTTTTTAAACTTATTTGAACTCCAGAGTTTTTGTGTGTTCAAAATTAACCATTCAAATCCACATCATCATTTTTCAACCCTTTCTGACTTCATTTGGTATTTTTTTTCATGCATTTACTGATTTTTTTTGAGCTAAATGACCCAGAAATTCAAAAGCATTACAAATAAATTCTGAAAAGGTTGAAAGTTGGTATCATCATTTCACCCACATAGCATATTATAAAAAGTTGAGAGGGTTACGGCAAAAACAGGATGCACTTCATGTACAAAATGCACAATCTCTTTCGAGGACGAAAACTCATCTGTTACAAAGGGATTTCATTTTTTTGAACTTATTTGAACTCCAAACTTTTTGTGCCTTCAAAATGAACCATTAAAAGTCACATCATCAATTTTCAACCTTTCTAACTTCATTTGGTATTTTTCATGCATTTACTGATTTTTTTGAGCTAAATGACCCGGAAATTGAAAAACACTACAAATGAACTCTGAAAAGGTTGAAAGTTGGCATGGTATCATCATTTCACCCACATAGAATATTATAAAAAGTTGAGAGGGTTATGGCAAACAGGATGCACTTCATGTACAAAATGGACAATCTCTTTCGAAGTATCACAGTTTCGAACGAAAACTCATCTGTTACAAAGGGATTTCATTTTTTTGAACTTATTTAAACTCCAAACTTTTTGTGTGTTCAAAACGAACCATTAAAAGCCACATCATCAATTTTCAACCTTTCTGACTTCATTTGGTATTTTTCATGCATTTACTGATTTTTTTGAGCTAAATGGCCCGGAAATTGAAAAGCACTACAAATGAACTCTAAAAAGGTTGAAAGTTGGCATGGTATCATCATTTCACCCACATAGCATGTTATAAAAAGTTGAGAGGGTTACGGCAAAAACAGGATGCACTTCATGTACAAAATGGACAATCTCTTTCGAAGTATCACAGTTTCGCACGAAAACTCATCTGTTACAAAGGGATTTCATTTTTTAAACTTATTTGAATTCCAGACTTTTTGTGTGTTCAAAATGAACCATTCAAAGCCACATCATCAATTTTCAACCATTTCTGACTTCATTTGGTATTTTTCATGCATTTACTGATTTTTTTGAGCTAAATGACCCAGAAATTGAAAAGCACTACAAATGAACTCTGAAAAGGTTGAAAGTTGGCATGGTATCATCATTTCACCCACATAGCATGTTATAAAAAGTTGAGAGGGTTACGACAAAAACTGGATGCACTTCGTGTACAAAACGGACAATCTCTTTCGAAGTATTAGGGTTTCGAACGAAAACTCATGTGTTACAAAAGGCATTTCATTTCTTCACATGTAACTGCAATGATATAGTTGTGGAGAGAAAGTCTTCACTTTTTCTTCGCTTGTTTCTTTTTCTTATTGCGCCGTAACCATGATATAGTTGTAAAATAGAAATTCATCATCACACATTAAAGTGAAAGTACAATAGTGACAAAAAAAACATACAATTCATACATAGTTCTCATTATTGAACAACATATATCTCTCTAGAGCATCTAATTAAAACATACATTGAAACTATGTAAAAAAATTAAATGCAACAACAAATGTGATCATAACCGCTACTAAGGTACCAATTGATCCAATAGCATAATGATACCAAGCCTCAGTATGAATGTCATATTTTCTAATCTTTCTAATCTTTAAGCGCATTGCATCCATCTTGATCTTGTGATCGTCGACGACATCGGCAACATGAAACTCCAACTTCATCTTCTCCTCTTCAACTCTTTGTAATTTTTCTTTCAAGTCATTGTTTTTTTGAACCAAATTTAATTTCTCGACAAGAATTTCTATGCGGTTGGAATTTTTGGTTCACATACCTCCTAGATTAAAAAATCTATATCACGTTGGTCGGCATAATTTTCATAAACACTAAATAAAACAAATAGTATAAAAGATAATATATATCACATCCGAATCATAGACAGGACGAGGGTCGACGGAGGCGGATACCCAAACCATCGCACTATATAATAACAAACAATAATAAAAGTAAGAAAATTACACAAGTATCTATCTAAATCATACAAGTAAGAACTTTTTTCTTTTAGAAAGAAGATAAGAAGAAGAGGCTAACCACGGTGGTGCCGACGCCGAGATGGGCGCGGACGATTGATGACGGTGAGGACGGGGACGGGACAGGACAGATCGCCAAACCTAGACAAATCTTAAGAAAAATGGAGCTTGAACACGGAGCTTCCAGAGGAGAAAGCTTAAGTGTGGCTCGGGCATTTCATCGAACACCTCATGTGCATAGGAGGTGAGCTAGAGCACCACAAAGCTCTCCCACGACCGGCCAAAAAAATAGAGCAGTGCACTGCTCTGCTCGCGGGCAGTGGGTATATATAGGCCAAACCATTGGTCCCAGTTTGTGGTTGGAACCGGGACTGAAGGACAACATTTGGTCCCGGTTCCAGCCACAAACCGGGACCAATGGTTGTGGGCCAGGAGCAAGGTCCATTGGTCCCGGTTCATGTTTGGAACCGGGACCAAAGGGGTCAGACGAACCGGGACCAATGGCCCACGAGGTCCGGCCGGCGCCCTAGCCTCACGAACCAGGACCGATGCCCCCATGGGTCCCGGTTCGTGAGTGAACCGGGATTAATGGGCTTTTCAGGCTGGACCAAAGCCCTGTTTTCTACTAGTGATTACATGTGTGATATAATGGACAGCCCACCATATGGCCCTGTGTAGCATACCTAGGAGGCAGACCATACGATGTTGTGTGGGAAAACATTAGAACTGTTCACACGTCTGGGCGTAGCTATTTCGTGTCACACGTCCAACAACAACTACTCATCCCCACCCAGCACGTGTGGCACGAAGCAATTCCGCCCTGACATTTTCTCATGGCAATTTTAGTTACCCGGAGATGGCAACTTTAGTTGTAAAGCATGACAACTTCTCTATTTTGATTAACTACACTTGTCATGTCTAATTAGCGGTGGTTGTCACGTGTGATCAAATCATAATAGTCATGTATGATCAACCGTAGTTGTCATGTGTGATTAAGTAGTTAGCACGTGTGGTGCAACCATAGTTGGCATGTATGGTCAGCCATAATTGCCATGTGTGATTAACTAATTGCCACGTGTGGTCCAACCATAGTTATCATGTATGGTCAATCATAGTTGCCATGTGTGATTAACTAGTTGCCATATATGAACAACTATAGTTGTCATCTATCACCGTACGAGGATCTTGTGTGTGAAGAGCAGTTCACCAATATGGCATGGACTGGATGGTGTCTGTGTGGGTGAGGACCGGTTCACCCACACGGTGAAGCTGACAATCGCGCGCTATAGGTCGTGCAAGGTTGTGTGGGCTAGACCCCACACAATACACTATGTCTACGTGACACTGAAATTCCAATAGATCCCTACAAGAGTCGTGCAATCGAGAATTAACAACGATTAGGGCGTGTGGACCAAATGTTAAAATGCCACACATGTGCACGTTATCATGCAAATCAACATGTGGTTAGATGGTTAGAGGGACAGTGGTATCCCCAACCCACCAGGGTCCAAATCCTGGTGCTTGCATTATTTATGGATTTATTTTAGGATTTTCAGCGATATGCTTTCAGTGGGAGGAGACGTCATGTCGCGCGAGAGATTATGCCTAACTCCCAACTGGAAGAAAAACTAAAGTCGGTTTCAGGATTACTTTCGTGGGAGGAGACGTCAAGTTTTAGTTTTAGTTTTAGTTTCGGGATTTCATTATTCATGAATTTATTTCAGGATTAAGAGCATCTCCAACAGATGCACGTTGGTACGGCACAAAAAAATATATGCCTAACTCCCAACTGGAAGAAAAACTAAAGTCGGTTGGCATCTGGTTACTGTCATGTATTTGTTTTGAAACTGTCTTCTGGAAGAAGTAAACTATGCAAATCAAGAAGCTGCTAGGAACGTGCGAGAGATTACAAGGATCGGTTAGGTGGATTTGGGTGATATTCCTTGATATTCAAGAAAGCTATGTACAAGGCAAATATCAAGAATGTCTCAATCGATATATCAATCCTAACACGTTGCAAACTCAACTCACACAAATTGTTTAATAGGATTAGCTTCAACCTCGAGGTACGTGTGTTAATTTTGTTAATCTCACGATTTATTAGGGTTCATTTTACAGGTGCGCATGCGGATATGGTGTGTACAACATGTGTTTATGATTGTCTGCATCTTGTACTATGTATCACAAAAGAAAAACTGGATTAGCTTACCAAGGAATTCATATCCTTGTGTGGGTAGTGTGCTACCGATAGGCTTCTTGATTTGTTCATGTTTTCCTGATTGTAACTAGAACATGAAGGCGCATTTAGCCCTGTCACATATTGATACCAAGTAATGAGATTATTTTTAAATATTTAAAAGTATGAGTATCTGAGAAATTTGAATAGTTTGTATGGGTCTAAATATATGGGAGTGATATTTTTGAAATAGTCTTCAAATTTAAAGCGCTAACCTTTTATAGGTAAATAACAAAGCAATCACAAGCAGTGGTTGCTAGGTGCATCTCAGTGATGCCCTAAGACCATAACAAATGACAAACTCAACCATGACACATATGGACAATGAAGTTGAATTGTATCATATATATAACTTAGCCTTTTGGATCTAACTCCTACTCAACAAATCACTTGGTATGGTAGAGGTCAACGTGGATGTATCATTTTATGCAGATACCCTTTTTGGAGCTAGTGGAGTTGTTATGCGTGATGAACACGAAGATTTTATCATTATGACATCATGGTTCATACGCATGTGCCCGATATTGATGCTACTGAACTTCAAGCAATAAGGAACACATGTATTTTCTGGCAAGTCTGGGAGGTAGCAGGGCAAAAGGTGAATCCAACGGCTCGTTTCCAGTTGATTCGGTTCAACTTATGGATGGCTATATGGGATTGGAGGCCGCAACTCTTGTTGAATGCAAGTAACTTTCCATTGATTTTGCAAAGCTCAAATTCAAACATTGCTTCAGAGAGGCTAACCAAGTAGGATGCATTAGTAAAACATTCCTTTACCTCCAAAGCTCATGGCTCTTAGGGTACTTGAAACCAATGATTTTATTTCTCACTTCCTTGTAAACGACATGACCATTGTTAGAGGAATAAAGTCTTTTTACCGTAAATAGAAACAACTCATTGTTGGGGAACGTTGCATGGGAAACAAAAAATTTCCTACGCACATGCAAGATCTATCCATGGTTATGAGCATCTACGAGAGGGAGAGTGGATCTACATACCCTTGTAGATCGCTAAGCGGGAAGCGTTAAGAAATGCGGTTGGTGTAGTCGAACGTCTTCGCGATCCAAATCGCCGAGCGTCCCGCGATCTCATCACGATCCGTCCGTGAACTCATCACGATCCGTCCCACGAACTCATCACGATCCGTCCTGCGAACTCGTCACGAACCGTCTCGCGATCTTGATCATGGTCCTTCCGATCTAGCACCGAACGGACGACACCTCCGCGTTCAGCACATGTGCAGCTTGATGACGATCTCCACCGTCTTGATCCAGCAAGAGGAAGTGCAGAGGAAGAAGATTTCACCGGCAGCGTGACGGCGCTCCGGCGATGGTGGTGGAGCAATTCCGGCAGGGCTTCGCCTAAGCAGTGCAGAAAACCGATCTAGAGGAGAAAGTATGCACTAGAGGAACGGGTAGCACGTGGCTGAAAATTCTGTGCCAAAACCCTAAAATCCTC
The DNA here is from genome assembly GCA_022496015.1 of Hordeum marinum. Lineage (NCBI taxonomy): Eukaryota > Viridiplantae > Streptophyta > Magnoliopsida > Poales > Poaceae > Hordeum > Hordeum marinum. The sequence continues at coordinate 39,273,837 of CM039673.1, forward strand.
TAGTATATATAGGAGGAGAGGAGGAGGAGTCTTGGCTGCCAAAAAACCAGCCCTTGGGTCGACCAAAGTGGGGAGGAGAGGAGGACTCCTCCTCCAATCTTAGTAGGACTAGGATTCCTCCTTTTTTTGGCCTTTTCCCACCTTTTTCCCTTTGGGCTTTTTCTCCCAGCCGCATGGGCCTTGTGTGGGACTTCCACCAGCCCACAAAAGGCTGGTATTTACTCTCCCACAGCCCATGAAGCCTCTTGGATCGAAATACCCCTCCCGATGGTCTCCCGGTACACTACCGGCACTCCCGGTACACTACCGATGAGCCCGAAACTTTTCCGGTGACCAAACTGGGACTTCCTATATATGAATCTTTACCTCCGGACCATTCCGGAGCTCCTCGTGACGTCCGGGATCTCATCCGGGACTCCGAACAACCTTCGGTCACCACCATACATAACTCTATACTACCGAAACGTCACCAAACCTTAAGTGTGCAGACCCTGCGGGTTCGAGAACTATGTAGACATGACCGAGACGCCCCTACGGTAAATAACCAATGGCGGGACCTGGATGTCCACATTGGTTCCTACATATTCTACGAAGATCTTTATCGGTCGAACCTCTATGTCAAGGATTCAGTTAATCCCGTATGATGTTCCCTTTGTTCTTCGGTATGTTACTTGCCCGAGATTCGATCGTCGGTATCTCCATACCTAGTTCAACCTCGTTACCGGCAAGTCTCTTTACTCGTTCCGTAATACAAGATCCCGCAACTAAAAATTAGTCACATTGCTTGCAAGGCTCATTGTGATGTTGTATTACCGAGTGGGCCCCGAGATACCTCTCCGTCACACGGAGTAACAAATCCCAGTCTTGATCCATGCCAACTCAACAGACACCCTCGGAGATACCTGTAGAGCACCTTTATAGTCACCCAGTTACGTTGCGACGTTTGATACACACAAGGCACTCCTCCGATGTCCGTGAGTTGCATGATCTCATGGTCATAGGAACATATACTTGACATGCAAAAAACAGTAGCAATAAACTGACATGATCATATGCTACGTTTGTAGTTTGGGTCTTGTCCATCACATCATTCTCGTAATGATGTGATCCCGTTATCAAATGACATCTCATGTCCATGGCTAGGAAACCTTAACCGTCTTTGATCAACGAGCTAGTCCATTAGAGGCATACTAGGGACATGGTTTTGTCTATGTATCCACACATGCATCTAAGTCTCCGATCAATACAATTTATAGCATGGATAATAAACGATTATCATGAACAAGGAAATATGATAATAACTAATTTATTATTGCCTCTAGGGCATATTTCCAACACTCATCTGGTATAATTACGTAGTATGTATGTATTCCCTAGAAAAAGAAAGGGTCCCAACCGTCTAGGGTTTCCTTGCCTCCCTCCGCCGCCATCGATCCTCCTTGTCGTATGTGGCCTTAGGGCCATGGAAGTGCGGTGGATCTTGGGCCACGTCGACGGTAGGTATCATGATTCGTTTTTAGGTATTTTTTGAGTTTGTTCAGGGTTTGTGTCCTGCTTAGAAAGTTGAAGCGGTGACGGCTCCCTAAAGATGGAATAAGATTCTCCCTGCCTAGCCCCCAGAGCGCGCATGGAAGTGTGTCTCTAACGAACCTCGTGGGATTCAGTCAGTGTTTGTCTTCGTTGGAGCTGCATGGATCCATTTCTTCGTTTCGTCTATGTTCTTGTGTCTACGAGTTGGATTCTTCGGATCTACAATTCTCTTCATCGACAACGGTATTGTTGTGGTGCGTTGGTCCTTTGTGGCCTTAGCACGATGACTTCCCGACTGTCTACGGCAACAAGGTTTGTCCGGATCCTGTGAGGGAGAAACGATGACGGTGACGCGTCTTCGTTCCGCTTCAATGCTTGCAGTCATCGCTAGATGGTCTACAAATAAGGATATAATTTTTCCAAATGATAAGTGTCACATGTGTGGCATAAAGTAAACCCACATTGACGCTTTTTACAGCTAAAGTTGCTATCCGAAAAGAAAAAAAACGAAACTTGCCATCCGAAGAAAAAATTGCCATGCTTGACAACTAAAGTTGCAAACCTCGTGTCTCTAAACTTGTCATAGAAAACGTTTGGAGTTGCCATGTGTTCGCGCCACATTTATGACACTTGTCAGGGCCCATATTTTTTTGTTATTTTTGATGTTCTTTGTACTGCCATGACGTTTGATGAACAAATTGGAAGTTATCCCTAAAAAAATCCTAGTAAACAAAATCACTAAAGCATAAAGAATATTTGAGTTAACTCAAGTGCAACTTTAATCCTGAAGGTGTATCAGGTACACACACACAAAGTCAGATCCAAATGTCATGCTGTGGATTTTAGTTTTGTAGGGATAATCATAATTTGAGCAGTAAGAGATCTCACAGCCGATGAACTATTTTTTGAGACAGGTTGGGGCGCATGGCGATGGTGCATAGCTCATCAACATGGACTTTGTCAAAGTCTTCTAGGAATGGATAGATGATGGTGTAGGTCCTAAGGCCATCTTGAAGGGCGATCCGCAAACCGTCTGCATTCATCTAGATCTCGCTGTCTAGACCGTGGAAGCCATCCAACTAGGGCATGCATCAGTTCATAGTATGGTCCGGACACACTTGCTTCCGCAAATCGAAACCAAACAGGGGAAGCTTTGCAGGAGTCCAGACACGCGAAACGTCGCTTTTCGTTCCCTGACCCACCCAAAAGGAAGGCAAAGCCTGTGTTTTTGTAGCAACCCACACTGTTTTCTCGCCAAAATCCCTCACTTTTTTCTTTCATCCAATTCCTGCTCTTTTCTCCCATCCTCTCCTTCCTTCCGCCGTCGATGCATGGAACCGTCGATGAACCTACCGGAGATGGAGGCGGCGGTGTCGGAGGATCCAAGCATCACACTCGTCCGAAAGGTGCGGCGTCCAAGCTGACAAAGAGGTTCGAGGACATCTTGGTGAAAAAGAAGAAGGCATGCGTGGAGCGGACGGACCTCAAGGAGGAGAAAACAGAAAAGAGATTCAAATTGCTGATGGAGGTGAGGGACAAGAATCCCAAGCTCGAAGAGAGGCAGACCATGATCCAAAAGAGGAAGGCCGGATGGAGGAAAAGAAGATGAATATCGCCGCCAATGCCGAGGACACCCAGATGTTCACCTTGAATGTGGACTTTTTAAATGCCGACGCAAGAATAATCGTACAATCTGTTCACTACCAGATGTTTCAGCTGTAGAAAATTGAGCTGACGACGACGGAGAGTGAGGACGACCAGGACATGGACGTCGACCTTGTCTATGCGGTCGCAGGAACTGCACCTTGATCAAGGAGCAAAACAGCTGGGATTGTCGGTCTGGCTGGGTAGAAAATTACACGGACTGCTGGACTGATGCTATTTTAAATTTATGCATGTAAAAGCTAAACATACTTACTATTTTTTATTGTGTTCGGCCTGCGATCCGACACTGGCGTGACTCAACGCGCTGTGTGGGTTAAAATTAATTTAAAATTAAAATTTGTCGTTAACTGATGGATATATACAAGTCCGTCCGTGTTCGATGACTGGTCCCTTATCTATGAACGAATTGTGGGCAAGATATCCATCATTTATGAGACGAAGGGATTAATTTACTTGTATCGTTGTAAGTACTGAACTTACAACTGTCTGTTCAAATAGAGGTTAACTCGTCTGGCCTTTGGAGAGGACTCAGAGGAGCAGAGTGCGGTTTGTCCAAATGGAGGGTTCGAGCGGCGACTCGCCGCCGGCGCCGCCGCCCGCCTTCCGGAACAGGTACTGGATCCTCCGCCACGGCCGCAGCGTCCCCAACGAGCGCGGCCTCATCGTCTCCTCCCTGGTACCAGTCCCTCCGCTCCACCACAGCTCGTCGTCTTCGATTTCCGTCCGCCATAATCGTCAAATGCAATCGGAAGCTTCAGTTAACTGTGCTGGCCCCTGCAGGAGAACGGCACGAAGCCGGAGTTCGGGCTGGCCCCGCAGGGCGTCGAGCAGGCGCGCTCCGCCGGCGAGTCGCTCCGGAAGGTACGGGATCGAGCTCGAATCTGTGGACACTTGGATGGGGGAATATGCGGTAGCGATTGGGGGAAGTGGCTGATCCTGTACGTGCAGGAGCTTGAGGGGATGGGCGTGCCGGTGGACTCTGTCAAGATCCGGTATTCGCCGTTCTCGCGGACGACGGAGACGGCCAGGGTGGTCGCCGGCGTGCTTGGCGTCCCTTTTGAGGGTCCGAGCTGTAAGGTGAATGGTTTTAATTTTACTAGATGGAACCTTGTTCAATTTAAATCAGATGATGGTAATGGGTCGCATGCTAGTTAAGTGTCTATATGTCTTCTTAGCCAGCGAAATGTGTGCACAGCATAGCCATCTGAATGTGTTAGGAAGCAAAGTAATTTCAATCTCATTCTTCTTCATGTTGGAAGTTTGGATGTCTGTCAGATGAAATAACCTTTGGATCCTATTGGGCATGATATATGAGTTACATGTCTGAAGTGAGGTTTACATTTGCTAATTTTCTATCCATCTATAGGAATAAATGATAACTGTGGCAATTTGTGTATGTGATAAAGCGGTAAGTAGTTCAACATATCCACAGGTTGTGTACGACCAAACTATCTGTACCTATGAAAATTCTGCTTGTGATGTGTCCCACCTAAAGGAAAAAAATGGAGGGATTGTGTTTCTCAGTATCAAGAGCTAGTAGTCCTGCCACATCTTATTTTTACAAAAATGAAGTGAACAACTTCAGAGAAGTCACAAGAAGCAGTACCTAATGGTCATTTCTGTAGAACAATAATACTGTGAACAGAACCTGTAAAATAATCCATTAATTGGAACTACAAAACTACTAAGAAATGAAAACTGCTACAGCTGAAAACAGCTCTGTCTCCTAGTTGTTGTGAACCCAGTTGTTTAGCCTTATCATTCACTGCAACGTCATCCTCTTTTAGATGTTGTCTCCATGGTCAACAATACATAGTGGAGTCGTTCAAAGATGCTGAAGTATCAGGGATCACTTTCTTCGTACAATTAATATTTCTCATTAATTGTGACCATCTAGTCCACTCACCAGAGTTTCTTTTGCAGGCAATCGTGGATCTTCGTGAACGTTATTTTGGACCATCATATGAGTTGCTTTCACACGAGAAGGTTAGTTTGTACTCATGTATTGAACCGTGGAGATTCTTTCAAATTATAATAATGTGTGAATAAACATGCTTACCAAAACACGTAGGGGCATCAAATGTGCATATCGTAGAGCATCAAATGATAACTTTTTTAACAAATAAATTGCCATTAGTATGTTGAGTGACGATCTATTCCAACATACTGGTAGATCAATAGCACATAGTGCTCGTGTACTGGTTATGGTGAAACTTCTACTTGCATAGCTATATATTGGCAGATGTTAGTCTGTCCATCAATTTGCTTTTACCCAACCATTCCAATTAGTGAAAGTTCAAACGACATTCAAGAGACACCTTTGCCTGCTAAACGTATGCCAATGATACTTGAGGCGTCGCTAAGTTGGTTGTTCTGCTGGGCGCCCTTAAACTTTTGTTTGGGCAGATTGTATCATTCAACATTTAAGAGGAAACCCTCCTGTTGGCGGTCTGTGGTGTCCCGTTTGATATTATCTTACTTGCCAGTTATTAAATCTGTCATGATGCGGTAGTATGCAGAGGTATGGGCGATAGATGAAGCAGATCCCTTTATGGCTCCAGAAGGTGGCGAGAGTGTTGCAGATGTTGCTAGCAGACTTGCACGGGTGCTGTCTTCTACAGACGTGGAGTTTCATGGGTACATGTACTTGCATTATTATTGGAATCCAAATGATATATTTGTTTATTCATGTTCTGTTACATGTATTTGGTGTTATACCATTACTGAAGTCTATATAAATGGCTTGCTTAAAACAATCAATATAAATGACAGTTGATAAGAAGTAAAAAAAAAGTATCTATAGAGTATAAACCAAGAGGCTGTACTTTTTGTAAAGCAAAGTTGCATGTCTTGCCATGCCTTTTCAGTTTTCCATCTACACCCGCTGTTTCTAAATATAAGACGTTTTAGCAGTTCAATTTAAAACTGCTAAAACGTCTTACATTTAGAAACAGAGGTAGTACTTTGTTAGAGAACTAATTATCTGGAAAGAATTAAAAGGGTCACGATTTGGTACGTAGTGATAACAATTCATACAATTACCTTACACGGTCTATTGCGTGCAGATAAGTACTTAAACATGAGGAACCACTAACAAGGTTTACGTTACTGAGTTGCCCTGACAAAGCTATCAACTAGTAGTCCAGAATGCTTAAGTTCAAATAGTTTCGTGCTGATTTGACGGATGACTTGTTCAAGTTGCAGCTTAACATTTCTTTACCTGTGCTTCTGTATATCACGCTGGAGCTGACTCGTATGTTTAACTGCATGCAGCTCTGCTGTGCTTATTGTCAGCCATGGGGATCCACTACAGATCTTTCAAGCAGTGCTCAGTGGAACCAAGGAAAACCCATCTTTCCTCGACGAGGTAGCTGGCAAGAAAAAGGAAAGCCTGGTAGTTCCATCCGTGTTGTCGCAGCACCGTAAGTTTGCACTCAACACAGGGGAGCTGCGCCGAGTTGTGTGACCTGACGCAGATTTGATTCCGTGCTCCTATGTCGTAGATAATTCATGTATCCGTAAATCATCGTGGAGAGTCTGTTGCCCCACGCATGATACCATGGGAAAACTGTCATTCGACGTTACTCCCTCGGTTCCTCTCCTCAGAAACATTAACGCATTATTTTTGTTGATCAGATTGAAGATATGCTTGTAACCGTGAAAAAAGAGCACATCCACAAGAGATTGCTTTTGAATGTGAATCCAATAGTACCAATTTTTGTGCCACCTGCTCTCCGTGGTACTATTAACCGTGAAAAAAGAGCACATCCATTTTTTTTTTTTGAGAAACACCGGAAGAGCTATTTTTTTTTCGAGAATGGAAATCTCTGGCTGGGCCGGCACAGTACATGTGGGCGTGTGCTTGGTATCCAGCCCGGGAGAGAAGAGATGGCATGAGCAGGCCAGTCCGACACGGACCCTCAGCCTCATGACCGTTTCCGGCCTGGAGTCGATAGAGTTTGAACGCTAGGCCGGCCCCATGAAATCAAGGACACGCCCGGCCTAGCTATCAACCATCGGCTACCGTCAAAAAAAAAAAAGCTATCAACCATCGGCGACGCAGGGAAACCTGACCAAGTTGGGTAGCATCGTGATTCTCAAAAAAAAAAAAAAAAGGGTAGCATCGTACGCCATGGGACGGAAGCTACGGATCAGACTCAAAATTCACAAGCTGGCTAGCATCTTTAGATCGATCGCCGGAAGGAAAGCGTCGTCGGCGGCGGTGGGGACGAAGGGAAGCTACGAGCGGGAGGAGGGGCAGTGCGACGTGATGATCGAGAAGCGGTACAAGTGTAACTACTGGGAGGACCCTGACTACGAGTGGGAGCTGCAGCGCTGGAGCTCACGCCTCGCCATGCTAGCCGCCGTCGAAAACGACTACGAGCGCTGGGCCGCTTCAACGAGGGCTGCGCGCGCAAGGGCGTGTGCTTGATTTTTATTTAACTCTTGCAGAGTTACAGTAGCTAGTGTCTGTTCATTGTTTCGTCTGGTAGATCCGCCGTTCGCAAAAAAAGATATGTATACAATACGATATTAATTACATATGCCATGGTGTCCCATTAACTTTTTTTAAACACAATATAGACGCAAGCGCTTATATACACGCGCATACATTCGCTCCTATGAACGTACACACGTATATTCTATCTCTATGATCACCTTCGAGAGAATGAGGTTTACGAAGTCATTGTAGTCGCATCATCTTCGACGAGAACGTCTCCTTCCACTGGACGCGCATCGCCGGAAATCATGAAATAAATTCAGAAATAATGCAAGCCCTAGGACTCGAACCCCACTCCCCCTCCAACCATCCAACCACATGTTGGTTTTTGCATGGTGTCCTACGAACTGATTACAATCCCTTTCTTTTTTATCATAATAATATATTTTTGCATTTGTTTGGAATTTTTAGTTTTAAGTTTAGGCACTCAAACAAAAATTGAACAAATTGAAATAAAGAACTCAAGCGACATTTGAAATATCATGTTCTTATAGTTAGGGGCAAGATCCATCGCATTTTACTTAATAGTTAGCGGCTAAACAATGTCATTAAGGAACTTTTAGACTAGATTCATACCTCGACATTGCTAGGGTCTCCCGGTACCGTCTACTCGTCGGAGGAGGAGGAGGCATCAAGGTCATCATCGGAGCCGGGGTCGAGTGTTTATATGCTAGCTCCCTTTCCTCCTCGTGTCAATCCCGAGCGAAAGGATAAATAGAGGCAAACATAGCCGAAAATACGTGAACAAAACCTTTGCTAACCCATATTCACAATCGAGTAAACTGTAACAAAAAAATTATGTCTCTCCTCCCAAGCAAACAGGTGACAAGGGTTCATGCCTCCCGTCAACAACCTCGTTGATCTGTCTCGGCTCCCGTGGCCTTAGGGTCATGGGGCACGGTGGATCTCAACCCTTGTTGTCGGGAGAACTCCGTTTTTAGACGTTTCATTGAGTTCTGGTGGTGTGTCTAGAACTCGGAGAGCGTGTGGAGTTGTGTCTCCGGCGAATCTCGTAGGATTCGATTGGTTGTTGCCTTTGGTGGATCTGTCCGGAGACTTCGTTTGTCTATGTTTGTGTGTCTTTAGGTTGGATGTTTTTTACCTACGTTATTTCTTCATCGGTGGCGATTGTCTTTCCGGTGTGTTGATCTTATGGAGTCTTGGCATAACAACTTTCCGATTGTCTATTACATCAAATTTCCCCCGGCTCCAGCGAGGGAGGGGCGATGACGGCAACGTGGCTTCGGCTCGATTCAGTGTCTGTAGTCGTCGGTAGATGGTCTACATGTCTAGATATAATTTTTATTATTACTGGTTTCTGTTGTACTACCATGATTAAAAATGAATAGAATGGAAGTTTTCCCGCAAAAAGTTAAATAGAATAAAAGACCAACTAGGTGAATTACACCCCTTTGCACGCACACCTCCACCGTTCATTCCCTACCAAACTTTGCTTGCAAAATGTGCACTCAATTATTTACTGCAAATAACGACAACCAAAGTTCTTGTGCTGCAGTATGGTACTCGGTTCTTATCATGATCTACTGCAAGTTTATTATGATGTACAATACTTTGTTCTTACATTAATTTACAGTACTCCTGATATTAGAGCAAGTTTACAACATTACAACAAGTTTTGACAGAAGTATTGTAGTGCAAGTTTCCTTATCACGATCTCCTCTCAAATTTTCAGTTTAGTTTATGAGTATATTTTCAGTTTAGTTTATTGTACTCCTTACATGACAACAAGTTTAAGAGTACATTTTGAGCTTTATTTAAAATTTCAGAGATCCAAATTTCCAATTTTCAAATTGTATTCCTGTCAAATTTCAGTTTACACGGTGTTGTAAAATTTGCATGCTCTGCCTAATCAGAAACTGTGAATTGGGCAAACTGAACTTTAAATTCAATCATTTTACTGAAAAAGGATTCCGTCCCGCTTTATATACAAAGCAAAGATCATCATCACCCGGTACAAACGCACGCCACCACAACACACACGCACACCCAAGACATGATACATAGGCGCTGAGCGCATCAACACCATCCCTAACACTACTAATTCAGGCATTTTTCAGTTCACACCAATAGTCATGTAGACTGAAGTTTACACAGTTTCAGTTCACACATTTGGCACACTCATGTCAAGTCTAAACTGAATTGAATAATACTCACTTTAAATTCACATTTAGACTAGTGTAGAATTCAGTTTAAATTGGTTTACACAATGCATCTGCATCCTCTGTCTGATCCTCTACATCTTCATTTCCATTAGTGCAACATTCAGTTTAAATTCAATTTACATAGTGCAATATTCAGTTTACACAGTGCAAGATTTGAACAGAGTAATTTTGTCTTGATGCATGCTTTTACTGTCATTATGCATGCTCAATTGTTTTCAGTACTTCTAGCACTCCTAGGAATCCTGGGAAACTAGGAGTAAACCATGGAAATGATCCTGATTTCTTTTGCTGACTAAATGCTCTAACTGAATTGTTTGCTGGGAAACTAGCAGTAGACCATTGGAAATTTTGTTTTGCTGACTAAATGTTGTTGATTTGTTCTTGGAGTAAACTGAACTTTTAAAATTTCTATGTTCACTTTTGCTGACTAAAAATTTTGATTATTCGTTCTTGGAGTAAACTAAACAGCTGACATTGGAAATTTTGTTTTGCTGACTAAATGCTTCTGACATTTCAACGGTTTTAGGTACTCCCCCCCCTCCTCTTGTGGAGGACTCAAATTCAGATCCGACATCAACATGGCCGGCGATGGGAGCCCGGAGCAGCCGAGAGCAGGAGCTCAACTGGCCGGCAGCGGGAGCCTGGAGCTCCACTAGCGATTGAGGGAGGGAGGTGCTGGCCATCGAGCGGTTGATCGCGAGTTCGAGCGAGATGGAGTTGGCGATCGACCGATGAGTTTATTGCTAGAATTTGTATTATCAAGGCTGTATATGTAAAGTGAACCAAATTCAATTGATGTTTTCCTGGCGACAACCTTTCTCGAAACGGAGGGAGTAGTATGAATGTCATATGGGTGGTGGTCAAAGTCAGCTCTCTCTTCCCGGTCAAAATCAAAGTTCATGAATTTGAAAACTATTCATGAATTTGAAAAAAAAAAGTTCACACATATGGAAAACGTTCATGGGTTTAAAAAGAATCATGAATTCTAAAAGTTCATGATTTGAAAAAACATTTATTTTAAGGAGTAAAGGTCTGTTTTATTGATCAAAACTCCAAAAAAGGTGGGATACATATTGAATCATCGGATGGACCAGCCATAAGTGGGGCATCTGATCTAAGGAAAGCGAGTATCAAGATAAGCTAAGAGCTTCACCATTAGCGGCTCGCCCTCAAAAGTATATTTACAATTGAAACTTTCAGCTCTTAAGTTTCTCCAATAAATGCGCGATGCTCGTCGCGACATAACACCATGCTATTTTCGAAGGAGTTGTTGGTGTTTCCCTAAAGATAAAGAGTGATGTAGCACAAAAGCAAAGTATTTCTACTAGTTAAGAACTAAAATTTAATCAAACTATCAGGAATCAACAAGCTAACAAAAATAAGCAGTACTTGCACACAATCAAAAAAAATACATGCATCCAACTTGGCAACAGGGTTGTCAAGGCCCTTATATTACTAGTTACAAGGTTAAAAGAAAATAGATAGATAAATAGTAGTATTGGGAAAACAAAAGGTAAAAAAAGAACATAAAATAGAAATTTTGTAGGAGTTTGTATTAATAGGAGCCATAGGTTAACTAGAGACATGTCTCTCCAAAGAAGGCAAACAACATTGTAAAAATCCCTAAAAAACAACATGGTAACACATTATAGTTGGGCAATTGACAATAATACCAATGATTATAATTATGATCATTCATGACATAATTACATATAGGCATTACGGCTATGATAAGTAGATCGTCAATACAAACTCTTTGCGCCCGTCGCTCAGGCGAGCGATGGCTGGGCGAATCCCTAGCTTCGGCCGCCCCTCCTCCCCCCACCCTTCTCCTCTCTCGTCATCGTCGAAGGGCATCGACGGCGGAAACGAGGCCCCTTCTCCTCCCTGCACGATGGTTGCAACACGGGATGCTATGGCCATGGCGAGGCCACGACGCTGGCATGGAGCGTTGTGGCGGAGATGCGCGCGGCCAGGCCAGTGGCTCGAGCGAGCGTTGGAGCCACGGCAGCTACGTGATGGGTCCTAGATGAGTGGCGGTGGTTGCGCCGCCCTCTTTGTGGGCATCAGTCCATGGTGGGTTGCGAGATGTGTGATTGGCTTCATCTAGTGATGGCGGGGCTCGCGACCGTGATGCGTGTCCGATGGGAGGGGGCCGTGGTTGTGGCAGTTGCTACCGCATAGCAGCTGGCCCTTGGCCGGATGTGGAGACGCCAGATCTGGCAGGCTGTGGCGGTTTCTCCTCGGGCGCCACTGGATGGTGTTTGTCCGGTTAACATTTGAGAAAGCATAGGCTTTTGTACACCTACTTATCTAGCCATCCATTTTTGCATCACGATTCGTGCAAGCTCTTTTTCTCTTTTTTGTTTCTTGCAAATAAAAGAACATATGAACATCAAACTTTGCAGGACGTGAAAATATTCTAACTAAAATGTGGGAAACAACTTTCAGAATTTTTCGGGAAATATATATACTAAAAAAATATTTGTAGTCAAGAAAATCTCATTTCGTATATTTATGTCGGCCGAAAAAATCTGAAAGTTTTTTCCTACATTCTAGTTAGAATGTTTTCTCATCCTGCAAAGTCTGAAGTTCATATGTTCTTTTATTTGCAATAAACCAAAAAGAGAAATTTTTATGTAAGAAGTTAATTGTATAGAACGGATCTCAAAGCAATATTGAAGGGTAAGGATAAAAGGTGTCCGAAAGCCCGTGCTTCAAAAATCGACATTGGTGTTCATCCATGGTGTGGGGATGTCCAGCAGGGAATTCCACCTTCGATGCTTGGCTATCCTCTCGCATGCCGGCGCTCGGCAACCAGACCTGGTTTTTGCAGTGTGGCTGCAAGGCTCGATGGTGCAACTCTTCTATTCATGTTGACTATTCATGTTGACGCGAGCTTTGATGGAAGGTTGGGTAAGCTTCTTTTCTCCTCCGGTAGGTAGGGGCAAGGTTGAAAAAAGCGGTAGATGTAAGCGAGGCAGTTGGCCTTTGCGTAGTGCCTAGGTTGTGTTTAAGCGTCCTAGGCATGGCCAAGGTGATAATATAGTTTTTACTATTAGGATGTATATGTGGTTATTATATGTATATTATCTTAATTCAAGGCATATATATAAGTTAACTACCAACTACTACCATTGGAATATGACTCGTTTGGCATATTAGTGCAATATGACATGATTTCTCTCTTCGTTAGACAATTTTCTGCTCGTCCTGCCTTGACTATCGCTTATGCCCTAGACGAGGCATTTGGCTATCGCCTAGTGCCTAGGCATGCCTAAGCGCCTCATAGGCACTGGCTTTTCCAAGAGAGGATAGGGGCATGTGATATTGCAGTGGTGAGGAGGTCGGTCTGGGTGGTCATCGATGGATGCATGACATTTATTAATCATTTGAATTCATGCTTTAAAGGTAAATAAAGGACACATATTTGCTTGAAAGAAGTTGAAACTGCTTCAGAATTGTAATTCGGTGCCCGAGCACACCTACTCGTGCGACGCAACCTTGCCCTCGTCCGAAGCTCACATGTCAGGTGACGATCGGTGCCTCCTTTGGCGTCAGGCGTGGCTCCTCTTCCCACAGTCGCAGTTCCGGTCTATTCTCGACTTCCTTTTCTTCGACTCGTGCTCCGACGGCTTGGAATTGCTCGGAGATTGGCCAGGGCGAAATCCCTGCATCCTGTGCTGGCAACGGCCACACCCGCGGGCGCTGTCCCCTTCTTGGAGGCACTGTCATGGTCATTTTTTTGTGCCCCTCTTTGAGCATCAGGGAAAACCCTAGGTCATATTTTCCGGAACAGAGAACGTCAATGCCTTGGTGTCGTTTTCTTTCGTGAAGGCGTTGTCTTGTTTGCTTGTGGTGTCCTCGGTATTGTTTTTGGATATGTCGGTCATCTAGTTGTTGGTTGGAATGTTTTTTTGGTCGGAGAGTTTTAACTTTTTTTCTTTTTATGTTTGGGTCGAGCATCTCATGTCTCTTTGCTTCGTGCATCGTGTTTACGTCTCTTTTGTCGGTGCCATGTGTTGTATCATCCACTATACTATTTTTTAATGAAAATTTTGCCAAAAAAACACGCAATGCCAATACCTAAATATGTTTTGAGGGGCCCAAATCAATATGTTTGAGGGGCCCAAATCATTTTGTTTCTCTGATAAAAAATTGTTTCACTTCTTTTCTCCCCAAGCCGACCACTCGCCTCTTCTTCCCCTCGTGGCAAACCCTAGCCCCACCTCATCGCCGCCGCTGCTTCGCCACGCATGGAGGAGGACGAGGGCGAGAGCCGCGACTGGGCCGGGATGCAGTCAGATGCGCTCTCCACGGTGTTCGGGAAGCTGGACGCGGTCGACCTCCTCACTGGAGCCGGGAAGGTATGCCACGCGTGGCGCCGTCTCGCCGACACCGACACCACGCTGTGGCGTCGCGTGGACATGACCCACCATAGAGACGTCCTGAAGGCCGAGGCCATGGCCGGCGCCGCCGTCGACCGTGCCGCTGGCACCCTCGAGGCCTTCTGGGCGGGCACCTTCGTCACCGACGGCCTCCTCCGCTACATCTCCGACAGGTTGCGACATCTTTCCTCACCCTATTACATGCCCATTACTTTCGTTGATTGGTTCTGATGAATAAATTTGCATGTAGATGTGAGTCTCTGTTAGTTAGTACCTTTATTTAGTCGGGCAGAGAGGACAATCTTGATCGTACATCTGGTAAATTAAAACGCATATCTCCTGGTGATATATGCTTACTCTTGGTTAGAAAATGGACCTATCTGCTGTTTGATTTGACAACCATTCTGCATTCTTTTATGTCTGCAAGGAATTTGTTCTCTGTTTTAACCGCAGATTACCTTGTACTCCCTCCATTCCATAATATAGCGTGTCCTCGATTTTCGAGCTTTAAGTTTGACCATGAATTTAACCAACGAGACCGATTGCGGCGGGAGTAAAAGTTATACCATCGAAAACTTCGTTCGAATACGAATTCAATGATATAATTTTTACTTCCGTCATAATCGGTCTCGTTGGCTAAATTTGCGAGACGGATGTCTTGTGCTCTCTGGGTACAAATATAGGGATTGATCCCTAGAACATACTGTAGGTGAGTTTCAGCATGGAGACTTCACAGGGCAAAAGGCCATCTGAATATTTTTGTTGGTTCAGATCAAATTATCTTCTCCTGATGATTTACTTGCTGTAAAGGTCCAAGTATTCTTGAACTGTGGAGATCACAAATAATCACTTTAATGGTCTGAGCTGCATGGTTAACTAGCATTATATGTTATTAAATGTTTTTGAGTAGATGATAGAATCATACAGCTGACATGGTACACGTTTTTCCTTCTGTATTAACTGGAGTGTAGAAGGAACACTTCAAAATATAGATGTAGGTTGGCTCTGTGCTCATTGAGTGACTTCTATTTGCGAGATAACCATTGTACCTAAAGGCTGAACGTTTTAGTGAGCCTGAAAATTTCATGTAGTTAACTACATACTCGAATTGGTTCATATTTGTCGCCTTGTCAGGGCCTCCTGTTCAAGACTTCCTTCATACAAACTGTTGAAAGCCCATTGCTGAATGCACATTCCATACCCTTTGTTTAAATCTGTATCATGTACTAATAAAAATCAATCAACAACTATGTGGTGAAAAAAAATGTAACTGTTGGTAGCTACTTTCTTTTATGGTATTGCAACTTCTATATCCCCTCGCCGAAGCAAAAAGCCTAAGCTATCCATTTACTCTGCTTGCCCTAAAATTTGAACTAAAACCACGACATAACAGATGGTCATAAGACTATTAACCCATAAGAATAAAAGTGAGATCAGTTTTAGTTCAAATTTGAACTAAAACCATGACACTTATTATGGATCGGAGGGACTAATATTCTAATGACCATCAGTTTGCTTGGTAAGCTAGTGCTAGTCAGAGTTCATATTTTCTTTTCATTGTGTTGATCTATTTGTGCAGTGAAATAAACTGGTCTCACTTTTATTGGTTAAATTTGCTGGATATACCAAGTTTGATTTCTACCAGAAGCATGGTGTCATAAGCTTAGGGTGTAAAGGTTTTGGTTGAGCGAAGATTCTGATTGTGGCTGATAGGAGGGAGGGACGAAACTGTACACCTGTTTACCCATGGTTTCTGAGCAGGGAGAGGAGCGCCAGGCGTGATAGCAGGGGAACAAAGATTGGGATTAATCTTACTTGATTATGTTTCAACTAGGTATGGCCATTATATAGGCTATATGCGTACAAACTGATCTGACTTCACCTCAATCTGAATCTAACTCAAAGTTCCTAATTATTCTTAGTCACTTACTAATTGTCCATAGGCTATTCAAACTCTTTCCTACTTATCTACAGTCTATACTAGAAAGTAAGGAACTCTCTTCTTGGACCATACGTCTCATTTGCTTGGTTATTAGCCAGACCTAGCTTAGGCTTGGATCTGTGCGTGCTGTAGGCGGTACGTCACCTGACACATGGTTCATTTTACCCTTCATCTCTTCTTCTCATCGTTTGACTAAATGTGATATGTAGAGTTCAGATATAGTACGAAGTCATGTGCTACTTTGTTTATAACTGCATGTTGAAGTTCATTTGCATGTGACTGGAGTTATTGACATTTTCGAATATTGTAATGAATCTAACATCATAGAATGTTTTAATTTCACATGCTTATTTCCATTGGTTATGTTATTCCAGTAATATTTCTCATTGTGAGCTTGGAAGGCATGTTTGGATTTTGTATATGGTAAATGTTTGGGTTGGTTAAAAACTTACCATGTCTCAATGCAGAGCATTCTCATTGAAGAGCCTTGAACTCAGCTTTTGTGATAAAGTGTCCGATAAAGGGTTGGCAGATGCAATTGCGCGCCTTCCTCAGCTTGAAGAGCTGGATATTTCGTTCTGCTCATTGTATGGCATTTTTTGCCAGTTACTTCACAAAATCCGCCCACAACTGAAATGCTTTAGGCTAAATGAACTCTGGGCTGATTTTCATAAGCGGTTTGATGCAGCCTATTAGCGGTTGGATATTGACCCAGAAGCATCATGGATTGCTAACTGTATGCCTGGTCTCCAAGTCCTTCAATTGATTGGCAGCGAAGTATCCAATGATGGGCTGATGGCAATCCTTGACCATTGCCCTCACCTTGAATCCCTTGACATACGTATGTGCTACGACCTCCAAATTGATGATGCTATGAAATCAAAGTGTGCTAGAATTAGAAACCTCAAGCTTCCTGATGATCCCATCTCCGATTTCAAGTACTGAGCCTATGTTGACACTGAGGATTACAGTGAGGATTACACTGGTTCTGATTTTGAGGTTGATATGCACGATGATTTGCTGGATGTGATCATGGATGATGCTGGTGCTGATGGTGAATTTGATTATGTGGATGACTATGATGATGCTTCCTCAGAATCTACCATGTATGATGATCTAGATGACATATGAATGGTGACCTTGGGCTTTCACTTTGACGGGATTTGGAGCTGAAATGATGTCGAGTTCCTGGTTGTTGAATGAAATCGTTGAAGTCAGGTTCGAGCATTTTGTGATGTGATATTCTCTTATGTTCGTGTCACCTATTTGTTTCTCGCATTTTTGCAACAAACTAGTCCATCCTACCGATGTTCGATTATCACACACTCTTTTCCCTTATAGTTTGTGCTGCACTTGTGACTTTTCATGTACTTAGATTCTTGTAATGAAGTATGACACCCCAGTTATGGTATTGGTTTCTTAGTGTTTGCCCCCATCGTGGCTACTGAACCCTGTCGAAATGGCACAAAGCCATAAACATCAGTGGCCAGCAAAGACCACATGCTCATTGCGGTGGCTTGCAATAATGGGTGTTGTCTCGTGCGCTCGGTCGCAACAGGCAGCCATTATTTGGTTTATCCGATGGAGTAGCTTGAGTGGGACACTAGAAATGGTTATTATTTGGTTTATTGCATGGCATATGTGCGGAACGCTAGAAATGGTTGATGTTGCACATCTTTTATGCTAGATTGAACCATGTACTTAGGAACTTCCTTTTCTCCCAGGGAGTGTTCATAAATCCTGATTTGCCCTGCCTCTTGGCTGATATAACAGGTAGAATAGTACATTATGTTTTTGGATGCTTGAAGATTCATCCCTTTCTAGATGGTTAGTACAATAGAATAGTTGAATTCCTGCCTAGAGCTTGTAGAGATCAAACATATTCTGCGTGTCTCCCCAGTCACCAGATATAATATTTGTGGAAGGCAACATTGTATTAAAAACATGTGTGTTGTTCATTTATCATGCCGTGATGGTCTCAGTTTAACATATCTGATGTATGTTCATCACAGAATCATTATTTATGAAAATATCATATGATCGACCATAAAGGATAACCAGGCTAGAAAATACACAATATAAAAAATACTAAGATGCTATAACCCACAGCGGTTGCTCAGACCACAGATGGCGAGGAACATATGAGCTGCACATAAGAATCCTACCAAGACCTTCTCTTACTTGGGGTGAAGATTAACATAATCACGGGGGCCATATACGTCAAATAATTCAGCGAAAATGCCATTCTTCCTTTTCGGGTTGCAACCCATGTCCAGGCATAGTTGATCATTGTACCAGATGTGAAGAAGTCCAATACAGGACCTCCGGAAGTATACACGAGAATAGCGCTTCATGAACTTCTCCCACTCAAGGATATCACCCTGCATCGCTTTAACACTTGGTAATCTGAATCCCCCATCAATGAAATGCGCCAGCCATTTGGCCCGAAGTTCTGCAGTGTACAGATTTGACAAGCTCTCTGAATAACCGAGGACCGCGAGCTGTGGAATCTTAGGATGTATGCACTCCCTGTATACAAATGAAGCAAATCTTCAATAAACTGTTTCTAGAATGGAAACCAGGACACATGTACACAAAAGTCAGGTAGTAATAGTGAAGTAACCTGTAGAGAGGTACTGTCGAGGACGTTGACCCAACTGCAATACTCTGAAAGTATTCTGAAGTAAACATGTTCTTGATCTTTTGGTCTCCCTTGAATCCCGTTCCAAAGATCACTATATCGCTCTTTACCGGTGAAGATTCACCTTCAACAAGTACACCTTCCTTGCAGAAGCTAAAGGTCTTGGACTTCTTTACAACAATGCTGCCTTCGTCTAGTCTCTTGTAGTGATCCTTTGGTGTAATGGCAATCAAGCATGTGGCTAGTGCCTCAAATAAGCTATGGTCAGGTACCATGTCATGCTTCTTCATGGGTATGGAGTAGTAGCTCTCAGCAAACTTTGAGAATAACAACCTCTATTCATGTACAAACAAGAATTAAACATGTGCCGGTTTAGTTTGAAACCTAAGTGTAAATTACACAAATGCAAAATAAGATGCTGACTTGCAGTACCAGTGGAGTCAAAATGGTTGCCAAGAGGCATAGGAGGAAGCCCTCACCGGGCTTATGAATGAGGAATTCAGAGAAGCGATTTAGATACAAGTTTGATATAGGAAAACCCCAAGCATAGTAGCTTGGTATGATCCAATGCTTTGTTCGGACTACCATTGTACATGGATGTTCAATACCTGCAGGATCAGCAAGCTTTATATAAGTTATCATAGAGAATAAATTGTTAGAATGCAGGCAATGTAATAATGACAGACAATGCACACAATTTCGTCGAATGACGAAAAACAGCCCTATTGTTGGTCATGCGAACAAAAATTGTGATGATGACATAGTTACTTCTGCGCAAAGACGAAATAAAATTCTACTTGTAGGAATGTGTACCATTTACGTCTGCACATTCGGCAGCTACGTCGAGCGCCGATTTCAAGTAGCCAATGACGGTCACACGCTTGCCCTTTAACATCTGATTAGCTTTCTTGGTGCCCATTTTGGCGTAATCCATGGTGTGGATCACCTGCCCATCAAATGCTTCTGGACCTTTGCCTGGAGGGAATGTGGGTATGTTGGGCACACCGCTAAACCTCCCAAGGCAAAGAACCACAAAGTCTGCCACGTGTGTCTGGAGACAGGAAAAATATGATGCATTTAATATCTCATTAGCTTCATGATGATTGAAAAGAGACATTAGAAGTTAGAGGGTTAGAAAATGGAAACAAAGAGGTTTTCGCTTTCAGTTTCGGGAATATTTCAGCAACAGCAGTGATTTCGGTACGCATTTCGGTCAAAGGGCTGAAGCAGTTGAATTCAACCCCAAAATATATTTTTTCAGTTTTTCCGAAACTATTTTGAAGGATATTTGAATAGTTGTATACTACTGAAATTGCTTAAATATTTTGGCCGAAAGCTATATATTTCAGTGTCTACTGAAATTCAATTGATTTCATCTAAATCTCATAAAAACTTTGACAGTGAAAACTATACAAACACCGTCGATAGAGGCATGGATTAGCTAGGTACTTCGTCTATGAAAAAAACTCTAGTTCGTTGATCAGTCCATATATGTACCTCCATGTTGCTCTCGGCATCGGCCACAGTGAGACGCCACTCACCCTCACCAGAACCAAACGCCTCGCCGCACCCGGCCCACTCCTCCCAGGCGGCCACCTCCTCCTCGCCGACGCCAACATACTCCATCCCGACCACCCGGTGCCCGAACCTGACGCAGTCGAGCACGCCGAAGCGGCGCGCGTAGGCGTCAAGGTAGTCGACGACCTGGCGGCGGTCCGGGAACACCTCCGTCACGGACTCAGGCCACGGGAAGTCGGAGAACTGGTACATGGGCCGCTCTGATTGCAGCGACGTGCAGTCCGGGGCGCGCGCCCACACGCCGCCGATGAGCTTGTCCGCCTCGAAGACGGCCGGCCGGCAGCCGCGCTCCAGCAGGTGCTTGCACGCCGTCAGCCCGTTCACGCCGGATCCGACGATTGCCACCCTCTTCTTCTCCATCCCAGCTACTAGCTAGCTAGTTTACGTGTACAAACGTTTATGTTTGATGGTGTTGCTAGATGCTAGTCATATATAGGTCGCCAAAGAGCGGTTTTGCACCACTTGCTTTGTTGAAATTCTACGTGATCGAGTGATCAAGGGATTTGGATAACATATCTAGAGCATGGCGCCATTCGTTCTGACGTGTTAATTTTTTGTTACCATTCGTCCCAAGTCCACACTTAGTCTTTGCTCAGCAAATATGGCATGAATTGTCAAGCCACGCAATGATAGGCCTTGTCGCCGAGCAAATCATGGCACGTGTATACGTTGCATGTGTTGCATGTACCACGTACCAGGCCACGCACACGTACGTAGACGTGTACGATTTATAGGCACTCGAGATATTATCGGCAGTCGGTGCTCCACAGTGCACATTGAGCTATAAGAAATGTCTATCTAAATCACATCTAAATGTCTAAATGACTCAAGTGCTACACGGTGCAAATTGAACCATATAAGAAAGGTCTGTCTACATGACACATCTGGATATGTCCTAATTATTATACATCTAAGTGACTGAAGCAAAAATATAAGAAGAAGAGGAAACAAAATACTCACACGAACGAACTTTTGCATAGAAGCAATAATATAGAATTTAGATGTGCAATACTTAGGACTTTAAATGTGCTTTAGCAAAACCGGTAGAAAAGCTTCGAAAAAAAATCTGAAAACTCTTTAGATCATGAATTAGTACAAGAAGATGCATCTAGTCCACTGTAAACTTATCAACTGAAATTTGATCAAACCTTCAAGAAACAGAAACAATAAATCCCTTGGTGAAAAGTAACTCAGTTAGGGCATCTTCAACGCCGATCTCCAAAAATTTTCCGCACACGTCCGCGGACAATGGGCCAGTCCACTGTCACGGATGCGGGAGCCGACCATCCAGCGCTATCCGCATACATTTGAAAGCGCATTTAAATAAATAGGATGAAATTCATACAAACCGATTGGATTTCATATAAACTAGATGAAATCCATTAAATTTCATACATATTTTAACTGAACCCTACTCTAAAGCTAATCTAAATGATTGTAGACGCCCGTGTGAGTGTGAGAGCCGTGAAATGAACCCCATCTCCAACTTTATTTTGTTTAGCTTTGCCTCCGCAACATCCACATCCACCTCCGCAGTGACTAATTGGCCGACGAGGATAAGTCTACCAAGCTTAGCCGCAATGGGAGGAGAGGAGCGATGGCCTTCTTGGGACCTGAGCGCTGGTGACCTATCATGTACTACTCTTTCTTCTTGCCGGCGTCGCCCGTGATCGTGTCGGCGTAGTTGTTGTGGTGGCTTGTTGCAGCCATCGCAGAGCTGCCAACCTCGTCGCCCTCGTTAGTCGGGCCCGTAAGCCTCATCGTCTGGCTCGTCGATCTCCTTTTAGGCAGCCTCTAAATCCTCCTGATATTGGCAGTAGCTCCAACAGTCGCGGTTGATGTCACAAAACTGGGCATTTGCTAGGGAGACAATATGCACGTCCAAGTGGTCAGTTGGCTTGGGGATCCCGAACCTGTGATAGCTAAACATTGCGATGCAGGCTCGACGTCCATGGCTACGTAGATCCGATGAGTCAAAGCCGTGGCTAGATTCAAGATCAGGTTGCTGGATGAATCAATGACATTATTCAAGGCGGCGACAAGAGTTGGCATAGGTGACGGTCATGGTACACTGTTTTGGGAGGATCTTTGGATTGATTTTTCCTGGGAATTGAGGAGATGGCACCACAGCTCTATGCCAGAATTACAAAGCAAGTGTGATCACCACAATTTTGCACTGCTGTGATGGATGGATCTTGGGCGATGGACATTGATCCCAATCTGGAATTGAGCACGTTGGCGGAATGCTTGGCACTATGGCAAAAAATTCCCAACATGCAGGTACATACTAGGGTTGCCGGTATTATTGGTTGGGCTTCGGAGTTGGAAGGCGATTTCTCGGTCTGGTTCACACACGCTGCCAAGTTTACGGGACGAGAGGTGGTACCCACCGCAGAGTATCGCATAAATTGAAGGCCTCGTTATAGTTCGGTTCTTTGGTTGACTAGACCTAAAGAAGAGAAGTTGGACATCTGATAGACTAGCAAGACAAAGCCTACCGCACCAGGATGCATGCCCGTTCTGTGATTAACATGATGGAATCATCAACCGCATCCTACTTGGTTGTATATTTGCGAGAACGTAGGTGTGCACCGCCATGTGCAATCAAGAGTGGGTACCGATTGCATATGAGATGCTAGACACATGTTGTTAAGCAAGGGTGGAGTGGGGCACCTATGGAAGGACTTCACGCCATCATTATTCAGTTTGCGGGAGCTATGGGAACATTGAAACGCGATCGCCTTTGAGGGTGCTACACCATCTCCGAAATTTTTGGCACCGAGGATTGCGAATGAGGGTCGCACCTAGAAGCATGCATGGTGATTGAAAGTAGCTCGGGACACCTTCTTTGGTGCGATGTTGAGGTGGATAGAGAGCGAGTAGTAGTTGTTAATTCTTGGCTCCCGTAACGTAGACATGTTATTTCAGTTACATTTAAAACCTTGTCGGAGCAAACATGCCGTCGTAGAGTTTTCCGGAATCCGCCCTAAACTCACCATAATACATCACTGCACACTGGAAAAGGACACTAGACACCGCAATCGATTGCCGCTGGTTCGAACTGGACGAGCTTGACCTCGCCGTGGCCACCCATGACCTGCCGCCGGAATCCTCCCTGTGCGATCGACAAAGGTGCACGGCTCGGACGACACGGCTGGCAACGGGGCAAGGCGCGGACAGCGGACGCGACAGGGCATGGCCGGCGGGAGACGGGGTGCGGACATCGAGTTTGGGCGCGTCCGACGTCATGATGGGGCACGGTCAGCAAGGATAGGGCGCGGCCGACGGGCGACGGGCACGACCGATGGGCGACGAAGTGCGGCCGGCGTAGCCGACACGGCCGGCTGGGGGAAGGGGTGGCGGCGGCCGGACTGTAGGAAGAAGCTCTTTATCTTAGGTTTACAGTATCCGTTCGGACGTAGCTAAAATGGACCCTTAAAATGTCTTTTTTGATCCTTATCCCAGTGTTACAGTTTGCACTTTTAAGGGGTCTCCTAGATATGCTCCAAAAGCATGGGTTAGCTAGCTATTTAGATGCATATTTGGATACATGTTGAAGTGAAAATTTTCCTATGCATAGTTGCATGTTGAAATAGACCTATTCCCATGCCTGTTACATGATGGTCAACATGCAAGAAATGAGTTAGTAGGAGCTAGCTATTTATAGATATATAAATATGCTTTCTTTAAATAAAAACTATATTTGTCTCATGTGCCTAGGGCCGGGCATTCGGTTAATATGGTTATTACGGTTCGGTTTATTCGGTTTTTAATTATTTCGGTTTTGAATAAATAGCAACCGAAATAATCATACATAAATTAGCAACCGAACCATATTAACCAAAATATATCGGTTCGGTTTATTCGATTAACCGGAAAACCGAAGTACATGCACCAATCAGAGCCACGATTGAGCAGCTATTTGCATTGGAGAAAATGCAAATGATAATCACAAGAGCTAGCGACCTTAACAAAAAATATGATAGTCAAAATGCATACAGGCAGCTTGATTGATTTTCCAGTACGTCGCATCTAGTCGGTACCTACTCACGTATCTAGCGGCGTATTGGCAGATGTCTAACACTATATGGATCAGAATAAGCACATGCACTAAACCATAGACTAGTAAATATATTTTTTTCCTTTACGCACGTACACTGCACATGTACACAAGAAGATCCATAGGTAGAAATTGTATAAATACGTTCTGATACACTAGCACATGACAATCTTTCCATGCAAACTAGTACTAAAATATTCCTAGTAGTAGTAGATCGAACTAATCACTATCATGGAGTTACATTACCTACTGTACTAGCTACTAGTATTGAGATTTGAGAGGTTAGCTTCGATACCTTACGTCCATCGCAACAAAAGGATTGGTTGCTGACTGCTGAGCGCCGACTCGCCGGAGACGGCTGGATGAGGAGCTGATCGCACGACTAGGGTTGAAAAGGAGAGGGCGTCCCCTGACGAAGGGATGGAAAGATGGGCGATGACTAGGTTTTACGAACATGTGAATCGTGGGGTGATTATGTATCTACATTAGATAAATCAGAGGCTGTTGGGTTGAAAGACAAATGGGCTGCGCTCAACCGCTCACAGGTGACAGGTCATAGCAACCAACAGTCACGTACGATATGGCCATCGACCCATCGTAAATAATAATGGTTTCTTCAGTAATTTCGGTTTACTACCACTGAAAACCGAAGTTGCACCGAACACCGAATAGCAAACAAAACAGCCATCGAACCGGAAAACCATACAGCTGATAAACACACAAATCGTTCAATTGGTTCGGTTCGGTGCGGTTTTTCGGTTTTCGGTTTGACTGTGCCCATCCCTACATGTGCCTATAAAACGCAAATTTTTTTGTTAAAAATATCTGACAATCGATTAGCAGTGTCTATCATTGCATATCTGATGGAGGATATTTGGCATTTCTTGGCCAATTGTATGCCACCAATTCAATTTTCTACGTGAAAAGACTTCGGGAATGGTTGTACTTGCCATAGACACTCCTCGTTAGAAGTCGCTCGAGAAGAGTTGATACAAAAGCCATTCAATTCCTCCTTTCAAGAGAGACATAGTACTACTACTACCTCCGTTCGGGTTTATTGGGCCCCTTTCATATTTTGGGTTAAACTTTGACCATCTTTAGACTACTAAAATATAAAGCATATGCTATGCGACAATCAGAGAATGACCCACCAAGTCGGCCTATTAAGAGATAGACCGACGGCCCGAGGACCCCTTAGTCCAGGACTCCCTCACAGGGGGCCCAGCCTGCTGCAACCCTACCACAACCCCTTTAGTCCCGGTTGGTATCACCAACCGGGACTAGAGGTTCCTCATGAATCGGGACTAAAGCCTAGCCTCATGAACCGGCACTAGTGTCACATTAGTCCCGGTCCAAAACCTGACCGGGACTAATGCTTCGGTCCAAAGGCCCGTTTTCTACTAGTATATTAAGCATTTGAATTCATGGTACAAAGGTACATAAAGAACACATAGTTGCTTGAAAGAAGCTAAACTGCTCCAGAATTGCAGTTCGGTGCGCGAGCACACATACTCCCGTGACACAACCTTGCAGTACTGGAATCAGAGCATTTGCCCTCTGCCAGGTCTTTACCATCCGCTAACAGACGACAACGTTGTTCTTTGACATGAGCTTCATAAAAACAGC
This sequence comes from Hordeum marinum, assembly GCA_022496015.1. Taxonomy (NCBI): domain Eukaryota; kingdom Viridiplantae; phylum Streptophyta; class Magnoliopsida; order Poales; family Poaceae; genus Hordeum; species Hordeum marinum. The sequence continues at coordinate 39,299,951 of CM039673.1, forward strand.
CGGCAAAGAATTGACTGATGGCAAAGTTTCTGTTTTCCATCAGTCAGTTCTTTGTCGTCTGCCCACGGACGGCAAAGAGCCCAAAGGCAGACGACAAAGAGCCCACCTGGGACCCATTGGCCCCGTGGGGTTGGTTAGGTTAACTGGGCCGTCCACCTCGCTTTGCCGTCTTCCTAGGGGCTCTTTGCGGTCCGTTAGTGAATGACAAATCCGACGGCTATAACGGCCGTTGCCGGACCCCAGCCCATCTCTCTCTCTCTCTCTCTCTCTCTCTCTCTCTCTCTCTCTCTCTCTCTCTCTCTCTCTCTCTCTCTCTCTCTCTCGTGCGCCCACCCCTCCCTCTCTCTCACTCCCCGACGCCCACCGCCGCCCCCGACGCCCACCGTCGCCATCCAAGCACCCACCGCCGCCCCGACGCCCACCGCCACCACCGTAGCGCCCATCGTTGCCCCCCACCCACGCCAACCGCCGCCGTCGCGTCCCGCCGCGCCCGTCGTCCCCGCCCAAGCGCCCCGGCGATCCGCCAATCCCGCTGCCATGCGGCCCCGTCGTCCCTGCCGCTCCGCCGCTCCCGCTGGCCTACGACCCCGTCGTCCCTGCCACCAACAGCCTCCCCTGACGCCCCCCGCGCCAAGCGTCGCCATCGCGCCCCGCCGTCCCAATGCCCCCGTCACACCCGTCGTCCCCGTCCCGGCGCCCCGCCGCTCTTGCTGCCCTGCGGCCCCGTCGTCCCTGCCACCAGCCGCCCCGCTGCCTAGGTCACCCATCCGGTGAGTACTCACCCGCCAGTCTCCTTCATTTTTTTGTTTTTTCTGTTAAATCACTTAGATTAGTTTGTTAGTTTATTAGGCTAGTTAGGTTATTTTATTAGGTTAGAAAAAGAAAAGAAAGGAAAAAAAATTAGAACAACAGAATAAACGTAGAAGAAATAAAGAAGAGAGGAAGAAGGAAAAAAAGGTAAAACGAAAAAGAAGAAGAAGAAGAAGAAGAAGAAGGAAAAGAAGAAGGAAAAGAAGAAGGAAAAGAAGAAGAAGAAGAAGAAGAAGAAGAAGAAGAAGAAGAAGAAGAAGAAGAGGAGGAGGAGGAGGAGGAGGAGGAGGAGGAGGAGGAGAGGAGAAGAAGAAGAAAAGGAGGAGAGGAGGAGGAGGAGAAGAAGAAGAAGAAGAAGAAGAAGAAGAAGAAGGAGGAGGAGGAGGAAAAGAAGAAGAAGAGGAAGAGGAAGAAAAATAATAAGAACAAGACCCCCGACGTCTGATGCCACTAATCCCCAATCCCCGACGCCACTGACCATCGACCCCCGACGCCACTGACCCCGACCCCATTGACCCCCGGCCCCACAGACCCCTGATACGTCTCCAACATATCTATAATTTATGAAGTATTCATGCCATGTTTGCAATAGTTCTATATGATTTTGGTATGATTTGAGTAGAACTAACCCGGACTGACGCTGTTTTCAACAAAACTACTGTGTTTTTTTATAGAAATAAAAGTCCTCGGAATGAGCTGAAAATTTACGGAGAATGTTTTTGGAAAATATAAAAAAAATACCGGAGCGAAAAGATACCAGAGAGGAGTCCCGAGGAGGCCACAAGCCACAGGGGCGCCCCCTAGAGCGCGCCCCCTAGCTTGTGGGCCCCTCGAGCACTCCCCTGACGTGATTCCAACACCAATACCTCCTATAAACCAAGAAAACTCTAGAAAGAAACCTAGATCAGGAGTTCCGCCGCCACACACCTCCAGAGCCACGAAAAACCAATCTTGGCCCTCTCCGGCACCCTGCCGGAGGGGGTCACCATCACTAGAGGCCATCTTCATCGTCCCGGAGGGGCCATCAACACCATGGAGGCCAAGGACCAGAGGGAGAATCTCTCCCCACAGAGGGGGGAGGCCATGGAGGAGGAAGCACAAGGGGGAGAACCTCTCCCCTCTCTCCCGGGGTGCCGGAGTGCCATCGAGGGAACCATCGCCGCAGTGGTCGTCTTCATCAACATCACCTTCTTCATCACCATCATCATCTCCTTTTAGCAGTCCACTCTCCCGCACCCCACTGTAATCAGCTACTTGAACATGGTGCTTTATGCTACATGTTATGATCCAATGATGTGTTGCCATCCTATGATGTTATGAGTAGATTACTTTTGTCCTTTGGGTTGATTGATGATCTAGATTGGTTTGAGTTGTATGTTTATTTTGGTTCTGTCCTATGGTGCCTTCCTTTCCGTGCACACGTGAAGGATTCCCGCTGTAGGGTGTTGCAATATGTTCATGATTCGCTTATAGTGGGTTGCTTGAGTGACAGAAGCATAAACTCGAGTAAGGGAGTTGTTGCGTATGGAATAAAGGGGACTTGATGCTTTAATGCTATGGTTGGGTTTTACCTTAATGATATTTAGTAGTTGCGGATGCTTGCTAGAGTTCCAATCATAAGTGCATATGATCCAAGTAGAGAAAGTATGTTAGCTTATGCATCTCCCTCATATAAAATTGCAATGATGATTTCCGATCTTGCAAGGATAATTTCATACACAGACCCATCATTATTCCACACTCGCTCTTTGTAATATATTATAATATTATGATAAAAGAACCTATATTTATATTTTAGTTCTCTGATATCATGCAAAGCTATCCTCTTCATACCCACAACGTAGTTTTATTTCTCGTTTCTAGATGGAAGCAAACATTTGGTGTACGTACAGTCGTATCGGTGGCAGATATGACTTGAGAGGATATTTATCTTACCTTTAGCTTCTTGTGGGTTCGACACTCCATACTTATCACTTCCACCGTTGGAAATTGCTATGATGATTCCTTGCACTTGGGGATTATCAAGCTCTTTTCTGGCGCCGTTGTCGGGGAGCAATAGCGTGGGGTTGATATTCTCGTGTGTGCTTGTTTGCTTTCTTCACTATATAGATTTTGTTTTCCCTTTTTGCTTTCTTTAGTTGTGGGTGAAACAAACAAAAGAATTAAAAAAATGAAAAATACAAAAAGAGTTACTTGCCCCTTTTTTGCCTAAGAAGGTTTTCAAAAAGAGAAGTGAATGGAAAGTTGTGCATTGGAGAAGTGAGGGCCGACCTTGAACACTTGTGTTCATGCTCATGGAAACAATGTAGAATTTTTCATGGAAGCTTCTGTAACATAATTATCACCTTGTATATATCCATTTTATTATAAAAATAATGTGTCAAAATTTACTTTTAGGATGATTAGATTGCTTATTTGGTGTGTGCAGTGCAAAAATAGAAACTTTGGCTGTAGAGCGTGAATTTACCTTTTTTACTGGAAATTCGAAAATTTCTGAAATTTTAACAAAGTAATTCTATGAGTTTTTTTATTTTTTCCTAAAGTTTCAGAATTTTTGGAGTTACAGAAGTATACGAAATTTCCAGATTACTACAAACTGTCCTGTTTTTAACAGATTCTGTTTTCTATGCATTGTTCTCTTATTTTGATGAATCTATGGCTTGTATCGGGGGGTATGAACCATGGTGAAGTTGGACTACAGTATATATAATGTTAATATGAATTTGGAATGAGTTCACAACAGTAATTAAAGTAGTATTTTGCTTTATTATACTAACGGATCTCATGAGGGTTTTGTTAAGTTTTGTGTGAATGAAGTGTTCGAAGATCGAGGAGGTATCGATATAAGAAGAATACGGAGAGACAAGAATTAAATATTGGTGTTGCCCAAGGCACCCCAAGTAAATATTTCAAGGAGACTCAAGCATCCAAGCTTGGGGATGCCACGGAAGGTATCCCATCTTTATTCTTCAACAATTATTGGTGTACCTCGGTTTTTGTTTTGTTCACATGATATGTGTATTTAATGTTTGTCGTTTCCTTTATGCTCCCTTCTAGTATGATAAAGTCCTTGATGTATTTTTAGAATGATATTTGTTCTTCACATAAATCTTTTGAGTATGGATTTGTAGAATCCTCTTTGTGCTTCACTTAATTTTTTTGAGTATGGCTTTATAGAATGCTATTTGTGCTTCACTTAAATCTTTTGAGTCTGGCTTTATAGAATGCTTCGTATGCTTCACTTATATATTTTGAGCTTGGATATTTGTTAATATATATATTAATTAATAATGCTCTATGAACTTCACTTATATCTTTTATAGTATGAATATAATGATCATCGGAATTTGGCTTGGAAGAGTATCATTGAAATATCATGCCTAGCTAAAAAGGCATTAAAGAAAGCGCTTGTTGGGAGACAACCCAACACTTTTACTTTATGCTTTGATGTGTTAACATGATTAATATACTGTATTAATCATTTTTTTGCCTTTTATTTCAATAAAGTGCCAAGTAAAGCCTTTGGGGTAGTGTGGATACTTGCTTGTTTGATTCTGTGCAAGAACATAAAGTATTGCGTCCAGTATATGATTTTTCTGATTTCACTAGAGATTAATTTTTTTTGAAATTTTTACAAAACATTTATATGCAAATTATGTGATATGGACTAATTTTTCAGAATTGTCAGAGTCAGGGAAGTATGGTGATCATTCAGATCTTTACAGGCTGTTCTGTTTCTGACAGATTCTGTTTTGCATGTATAGTTTGCTTGTTTCAAGTATTTCTATATCTTAGATTGAGTAATATAAATTGTGGGAATGATGTAATACAGTATGTATCATATGGGAATAATTATGAATCTTGTCTTGACAGTACCTAAGTGAATGATCTATCTTTATTACACTAACCCTTCTCACAAAGTTCCGTTAAGTTTTGTGTGATTGAAGTTTTCAAGTTTTTGGTGAGACACTGATATGAGGAGAATAAGGAGTGACAAGAACATAATCTTGGGGATTCCCAAATAACCCCCAAGGTAATATCCAAGGAAGACTCAAGCGCCTAAGCTTGGGGATGCCCCGGAAGGCATCCCCTCTTTCGTCTTCAACACTATCGGTATATCTTACTTGGAGCTATATTTTTATTCGTCACATAATATGATTTTTTCTGGGAACATCATTTTTTATCTGTTAGGTGTTATTTATAATCTTGTTTTTCAATAAAAAGTTCCAAGAATTGCCTTTAGGATGCTTGAATGGCATGTTTGATGTGTTCTGTGTAAAAACAGAAACTTCTGCTGTAGTGTTTGAATTTTAGTATTTTACTGGAACGTGGAAAGTTTCCGATATTTTTACACAATGTTTTCGTATAAATTACTTGACATGTAATAAAGTTTCAGAATTTTTATAGGTACATAGGTACACGTTTTTAATAAATTACTACAGACTGTTCTGTTTAGACAGATTGGTATCATAGTTTTGTTATCTACTTGTCCTATAGTTTCCATTGCCTATATTGGCAAATGTAAATTGTGGAAATGATAGTATACAATACCTAACATTTTAAAATTATGTGCAACTTGTCTTGGCAGTACATGAAGTGTTGATTTGTTCTTATGTTTAATAACCTATCTCGCGACTTCTTTTTGAGTTTTGTGTGGATGAAGTTTTTGAGAATAGGTGAAACCGGGATATGAGAGGATTGAACAAGATACAAAAGCTCAAGCTTGGGTATGCCCAAGGCACGCCAAGAAAATATTTAAAGAATTCTCAAGTATCTAAGATTGGGGATGCTACGCATCCCAGCTCTCTTCACCAACAATTATCGGTTAGCCTATGTTGAACCTAATTTTTTATTCGTTCACATGATGCGTGCTATTCTTGGAGTGCCATTCTATTTTGTTTGTTGTTTCAATAAAATCATTGGATCTGAAATTTTGAATAAGAGAGAGTCCTCACATGGCTATTTAACTAATTGACTACGCATTGATCTTGGCTTATATCTCTTTGGAGTAGTTTGTCATTCACTCTCGTGCTTCACTTATATCTTATGAGTAAATGGTTGAATGAATTGAATATCATAAATCTGCAATTAAAAATGCTTCATATGCTTATCCCATGGGGAGTAATGACTTCACACATAGTAAGTATAGGTGGTGAAATTTATTGAAAGTTAGCAAACACCGCATTGGTCACTTGAACAATTCATGAAAAATATTGAAGGAAGAGAGATTTCACATATAAATATACTATCTTGAAAATCTTCTATGATTGTGAATACCCATTAATAATTTTTAAATTTGAGAAAATTAGTTGAAGTTGGACAAGGAAGACAACGTAATGAGTTATACTTGGGTATATTTGTATAGTAGTTATATTGTTTTGGTTCCTCCAACATGTGGTGCTTGCTTCCATCTCATACTAGCCAAAACTTCCGCATCAAGTAGAAATACTACTTGTGCATCCAAACACCCTTAAACCAGTTTTGCCATGAGATTCCACTATACCTACCTATGGATTGGATAAGATCCTTCAAGTAAGTTGTCATCGGTGCAAAAAGCAATAAAAATGCTCCTAAATATTTATGATCTTTTATTGTAAGGGAAAATAAGCATTGTACGAATTTGTGATGGTAAAGAATTAAAGCGATGAACTGCATAATAAAGGTTGCTATCACAAAGGGCAATACAACGTGACGTTCCTTTGCATTAAGAGTTTGCACATCCAAAAACAAAAAGCGCATAACAACCTCTGTTTACCTCTGCGAAGGGCCTATCTTTTACTTTCTAGTACTTACCTTTATGCAAGAGTCATGGTGATCTTCACCACTTCCTATATTTCGCCTTTATCTCTTGGCAAGCGTCATGTGTTGGGGAATGATCTAGAGATATATATCCACACAAATATATTTGATCATGAATTATTATTGTTGCCAATTATCTATACGATAAATACACTACAAGGGAAAAGCCTAGTAGTAGCGCGGGTGCCCGCGCTACTACTACGGTGCTACATCTAACTTGTAGTAGTAGCACGGGTGTACCCGCGCTACTACTACGTCTGTTAGTAGTAGCGTGGGTGCAACCCGCGCTACTACTATTAATTTCAAAAACAAAAAAAATTCTCGATCCTGTGCTTGCTGTTAATGGCAACAATGGTTCGGTCCAGTGATGACAGGGGTCGCCGGTGGTGCGAAAGGGCAGCGGCGGACCAGATCCAGCGACCGCTGTTATAGAGGCCCTAGATACATGCCGAGCAAGCCGATGGCGTGGGGCTCCTCTTCATAGCCAAGGCAACAAGATCCTTGTCATCCATGGTGACGACCTGCACGCGCAAAGACATGGGAGGGTGAGTCAAACCAGAGGGAGAGAGATAAAAAGAAAAAAGGGGGAGAGAGGAAGGAGATGGAGGTAGCAGCGGGGTTGGTCATCGGTGGTGAGGTGCTCCTGTGTGGTGGCATGGAGATGCAGGGAAGTCCGACGAGCTCCGAGAGGTCGGCGGCGCAAGGCGGCGGCCTCCTTTGGCGCCATTGAGGAGGAGGCGCGCATGGGTAGGAGGTCCATGTGACAGCCTATGGAGAGAGAGGGGGAGAGTGACGGGGGAGAGGAAGGATTTGGGGGAGGAGATGGGGATTTCAGGTCTCCTCAAAAACCATGTAGTTAGTAGCAGCGTGGTTTATAGACCTCACTACTACTATCAACTTAGTAGTAGCGCGGGTTGATACCCCTTGGTACTACTATGGCCTGTCCTGGGTGGGGGCACGGTAGTGACCACTTAGTAGTAGCGAGGGGTATAAACCCGCGCTACTACTATGAACTTAGTAGTAGCGAGGGGTATAGACCCGCGCTACTAGTAAGTACCGGTAGCGAGGGTTATAAACCCACGCTACTAGTAAGCGTCTGCCTATAAGCTTTTCCCTAGTAGTTAATAAGTTGGGAGGCGAAACATTAAGCCCCTATCTTTCTCTGTGTTCGATGGATGCCATTTGTTCTAAAATATGCTTTGAGTGCCAATAATCATGGAAGACTATATTATAGTAGAGTATGTGGAATTTGCTAAATCAAAGCTCTTACATAGACCCTTCCTGAAAATAAGATGAATTGCAATTGTTCGATGACTAGGAATATGGTCTATTAGTTTTCAAGAAACTTTCTGGTCTATACTTTAAACATGTGAATAGCTTGTTACTTGATCCTAGGAAGTTTTATGAGATGAGCTACTGTTTATAGTTTATATTGATGCTAGAAAAAGTGTTTGGAATTATCATGGATCAAACTTGTGCACTTGCTAGCATTCACACTTCATAAATTATTTCTTTTATGATTTACCTACTCGAGGACGAGCAAGAATTAAGCTAGGGGATGCTGATACGTTAGTATCTATAATTTATGAAGTATTCATGCGATGTTTGCAATAATTCTATATGATTTTGGTATGATTTGAGTAGAACTAACCCGGTCTGACAGTATTTTCAGTAGAACTACCGTGGTGTTGTTTTTGTGCAGAAATAAAAGTTCTCAGAATGAGCTAAAAATTTACGAAGAATATTTTTGGAACATATAAAAAATACCGGAGCGAAAAGATACCGGAGAGGAGTCCCAAGGAGGCCACAAGCCACAGGGGCGGCCCCTAGGGTGCCCCTTGGCTTGTGAGGCCCTCGAGCACTGCCCTGACGTGATTCCAACGCCAATACCTCCTATAAATTAAGAAAACTCCAGAAAGAAACCTAGATTGGGAGTTCCACCGCCGCACACCTCCAGAGCCATGAAAAACCAATCTTGTCCCTCTCTAACACCCTGCCGGAGGGGGTCACCATCACCGGAGGCCATCTTCATCGTTCCGGAGGGGCCATCAACACCATGGAGGCCAAGGACCAGAGGGAGAACCTCTCCCCACAAAGGGGGGAGGCCATGGAGGAGGAAGCACAAGGGGAGATCTCCCCCTCTCTCCCGAGGGTGCCGGAGTGCCATCGGGGGAACCATCACCGCGGTGGTCGTCTTCATCAACATCACGTTCTTCATCACCATCCTCATCTCCTTTTAGTGGTCCAATGGTTGATGCTTTAATGCTATGGTTGGGTTTTACCTTAATGATCTTTAGTAGTTGCGAATGCTTTCTAGAGTTCCAATCGTAAGTGCATATGATCCAAGTAGAGAAAGTATGTTAGCTTATGCCTCTCCCTCATATAAAATTGCAATAATGATTTCCGATCTTGTTGCTAATTGCCTAGGATAATTCCACACACCGACCCATCATTATTCCACACTTGCTATTTGTAATATATTATAATATTATGATAAAAGCACCTATATTTATATTTTAGTTCTCCGATATCATGCAAAGCTATCCTCTTCATACCCACAACGTAGTTTTATTTCTCGTTTCTAGATGGAAGCAAACATTCGGTGTACGTAGAGTCATATCCGTGGCAGATAGGACTTGAGAGAATATTGATCTTACCTTTAGCTCCTTGTGGGTTCGACACTCCATTCTTATCACTTCCACCTTTGGAAATTGCTATGATGATTCCTTGCACTTGGGGCTTATCAAACCCTGAGCCCCGACCCCGATCCCCGACCCCTCTTTGGCCTCCTGTTGACCGAAAAGGTGCTATTCGGCCTTCGAGAGGCCGACGAGGTCTTAGTTTTGTAAATTATGAGTTAGGTCTTAAATTTCCGATTTCGTTATGGAAAACATCATATTTGTGTTGATCAGGTGAATTTCAATGTGCAGTTGTTTCATCGCTGCGAGGGTCTGATGTTCGATGACCTCCCCACATGTTGGACGAGCTCCCCTGCTGCGTTTGTGGGTGATCACAAATGACATATCCCCCCTATTTTTCTCTCTTTCGGTCTTTGTGCCGATGAAACTTGCTAGCTATAGGTGTCTTCAGTTTAACAGTATGCGTGACCGGTATGCGTCTCTTGTTCGAAAGGGTGGCATCTATAAATATGCATGTCTTTGCATATTTATGACCGCCATCCTTTCGAATTGTCCACTGTTATCCATGGACAGCACGGGTATGTGTAGATTGGGTTCATTTCTAGTATGCTCTGTTCCGGATCCGATGCGGAATTACGTCAGTGCCTCCCTGTTGTTCTCTGGGTACACATCCTCTCTGCTTATTGTCGAGATGTGTATCAGGAGAACAGTGGGGAGGTGCTGCCGAAATTCCGCGTCGGATTCGGAGCAGAGCATGGGAAAACGAACCCAATCTACACATACTCGGGTGGGATTAGGACCTATCTTTACCTATTAGCATGTAGGTTGTATGGACGTAATAAAACTGACAAACTTGATTAGTGGATGAATATATATGATGAATTATAAATATATATTTCTTGTGTGTTTAGTAGGTAGGTAAGATGAGTGATCGTGCTTGGATGTATACCAGTCACCCTAGTCAAAAAAATGACCATTGAATGGTTAACAAAAACCAAGGGGTTTCTGAGCACCGCATTTGCAAATAGCCAGGAAATAACCTGGTGCCCCTGTTTCCGGTGCGACAACCATGAAAAGTGGACATGGGGTGAAATGGGTAAACACTTGCAGAAGTGGGGTTTTACGCGTGATTATACGGTGTGGAGATTTCATGGTGTGTCTGCCCAACGTGCCAGAGCTGAGGTGGTTCGTCGTCGCACCAACGAGCATGGTACCGGGATCGAAGACATGGTGCAAGACTTTGATGATGCTCGGGGTTCGGAAGATGAGATGGAGGAATCTGCAAAGGCCTTCTATGAAATGTAGGAGTCTTCAAAATGTCATCTCCACGAGGACACTAAGCTTTCTCAGTTGGATGCCATCGCGCAAGTAATGGCTCTGAAGGCTTAGTTGAACCTAGGTAGAGAAATATAACACAATGATGACGATATTTGGATGCTTTCTACCCAAAGGCCATGTATTCCCTGCAAACCTGTACCAGTCGGACAAAATCCTACCTGCGCTTAATATGCCCTATGAGAAGATAGATGCCTTTGAGAATGGATGTGCCTTATTTAGGCTTGAGTATGCAGGCTTGAACTATTGTCCCATTTGCAAGTCTTCTAGATATATTATGGTAGACAATGGTATGGGTGAGAAGAGTCGGACCAAAATCCCAGTTAATGTTCTTCGGTATATGCCAATCATACCAAGACTTGAATGTCTTTTCATGGTAGAAGAGACGACCAGACAGATGACGTGGCATAAATTGGGAAAAAGAACTGAACTAGATGCCGATGGGAATCCGATGTTGGGACACACTTCAGACGCTTTTGCGTGGAAGCACTTCGATGCATTACATAAGGATAAAGCGGCAGATCCAAGGTATCCTCGAGTCACCATCAGCATGGATGGGTTCAATGTGTTTGGTATGACGGCAACCCAATACAGTTGCTGGCCTGTATTTGTCATTCCACTCAATCTTCCCCCAGAGAGATTATGAAAAGAAAGAACATTTTCTTGACACTGATAATTCCAGGGCCCAACTATCCGAGGAAGAATATGAATGTGTAACTACATCCGCTTAAGGAGTAATTGCAAGAAGCTTGGGATAATGGGATCAAGACATATGACATGGGTATGTGGTTTGCTTCATGATTCCTACAATTCATTCTTGAAGCTAGCCTTGACCCCTTTATTAATACTTTGTTCCTCTCTTGTAGGCTCATCACAATAAGATGGAGGTGCCAGAGGTGTACGACCTCTATGCAATGGCCCATACTGCCTCATACAAGAAGGTCAAGGCATTCTCTGAGTATGACCTCGATAATCGTGAGAACATCACCAATATCTCCTCCCATAACAAGTTTGTGAGGTACAGAGATGTGTGGAAGGCGGTGAATGGGGAGGACTTCAACCCGGGCCAGCATCCTATTGATCTAGACCTGGTGATGGTAGCTGGCAACGGGAGGCCCCATGCCTCGATAGCCATTGGAGATGAACTTATATGGTCTTCGCACACTCTCTGGGAGATCAAGGCGCGCCAAACGAGTTCCTGTCCTGAGATGCCACCTCATCCATGGCCAGTCCAGCTCGCCATCGAGGTTAGTCATACGGACTTAGATAGCTTTCCTCCATTACATTGTGTGTGCGAACAAAGATGATTACAATGCTAACGCATAGTTGTGTTGCAGGCTGCTCTGCAGAAAGAGAGTGAGACAACCCAGGCACTTCTGGCGGAATAGGCTCGGCAGTCGGCGGAGGAGAAGAGGGATTTGGAGGAGAGGACAGCTAGGTTGTTGGGGGATGAGAGGGCACAGACCGATGTGTTGGGAGACGTAGTAGTAAATCAAAAAAATTCCTACGTGTTCACCAAGATCTATCTATGGAGAGACCAACAACGAGTGGGAAGAGATTGCATCTTCATACCTTTGAAGATCGCTAAGCGGAAGCATTACAAGAACGCCATTGGTGAAGTTGTACTCGTAGCGATTCAAATCGCGGTGTACTCCGATCTCAGCGCCGAACAACGGCGCCTCCGCGTTCAACACACGTACAGCCCGGTGACATCTCCTACGCCTTGATCCAGCAAGGAGGAAGGAGAGGTTAGGGAAGAGCTCCGGTAGCACGACGGCGTGGTGACGGTGGAGCAGCATGGTCTCCGGCAGGGCTTCACCAAGTGCTACGGAGAACGAGGAGAGGGAGGAGTAGGGTTGTGCCGAGAGGAGAGGAACTCGTGTGTTGGCAGCACCCAAAACCCCCACTATATATAGGAGGAGGGGAGGAGGATGAGCAGCCCCTAGGGTTCCCACCCTAGGGTGGTGTGGCCGCCCTAGATGTCCTTTGGCCGGGGGCCAAGAGGGGAGAGGGGGAGGGCGCAACCCTAGTGGGCCTTAGGCCCATCTAGGTCTAGGGTTTCCCCTCCCTCCCACCTTTCCTGCGCCTTGGGCTAGGGTGAAGGGTGCACCAGCCCACTCTGGGGCTGGTCCCTTCCACTCTCGGCCCACGCAGCCCTCTGGGGCTGGTGGCCCCACTTGGTGGACCCCCGGAACCCTTCCGGTGGTCCCGGTACGTTACCGGTAATTCCCGAAACATTTCCGGTGGCCAAATCCTCACTTCCTATATATCATTCTTTACCTCCGGACCATTCCGGAACTCCTCATGACATCCGAGATCTCATCCGGGACTCCGAACTACCTTCGGTAACCATGTACACAATTTCCCTATAACCCTAGCGCATCGAACCTTAAGTGTGTAGACCCTACGGGTTTGTGAGGCACGTAGACATGACCAAGACACCTCTCCGGTCAATAACCAACAATGAGATCTGGACACCCATGTTGTCTCCCACATGCTCCATGATGATCTCATTGGATGAACCACGATGTTGGGGATTCAATCAATCCTGTATACAATTCCCTTTGTCTACCGGTACGATACTTGCTCGAGATTCGATCGTCGGTATCCCCATACCTTGTTCAATCTCGTTACCGGCAAGTCTCTTTACTCGTTCCGTAACACATCATCGCGTGGCTAAATCCTTAGTCACATTGAGCTTGTTATGATGATGTCTTACCGAGTGGGCCCAGAGATACCTCTCCGTCACACGGAGTGACAAATCCCAGTCTCGATTCGTGCCAACCCAACACACACTTTCGGAGATACCCGTAATGCACCTTTATAGCCACCCAGTAACGTTGTGACGTTTGGCACACCCAAAGCATTCCTACAGTATCCAGGAGTTGCACAATCTCATGGTCTAAGGAAACGATACTTGACATTAGAAAAGCTTTAGCAGACGAACTACACGATCTTGTGCTATGCTTAGGATTGGGTCTTGTCCATCACATCAATCTCCTAATGATGTGATCCCGTTATCAATGACATCCAATGTCCATGGTCATGAAACCATGACCATCTATTGATCAACGAGCTAGCCAACTAGAGGCTCACTAGGGACACGTTGTGGTCTATGTATTCACACATGCATTATGGTTTCCGGTTAACACAATTATAGCATGAACAATAGACAATTATCATGAACAAGGAAATACAATAATAACCATTTTATTATTGCCTCTAGGGCATATTTCCAATAGTCTCCTACTTGCACTAGAGTCAATAATCTAGTTACATTGTGATGAATCGAACACCCACAACATTCTGGTGGTGATCATGTTTTGCTGGTGAGAGAGGTTTAGTCAACGGATCTGCGACATTCAGATCTGTATGTACTTTACAAATATCTATATCTCCCTCCTTAATGTAATCATGGATGGAGTTGAAGCGGCGCTTGATGTGCCTTGTCTTCTTGTGAAACCTGGGCTCCTTAGCAAGGGCAATAGCTCCAGTGTTGTCACAGAATAGAGTCATCAGGCCCGACGCATTGGGAATCACTCCTAGGTCGGTGATGAACTCCTTCATCCAGACTCCTTCCTTTGCTGCTTCCGAAGCAGCTATGTACTCAGCTTCACATGTAGATCCTGCCACGATGCTTTGCTTGCTGCTGCACCAGCTGACTGCCCCTCCGTTCAAAATATACACGTATCCGGTTTGCAACTTGGAGTCGTCCGGATCTGTGTCGAAGCTGGCATCGACATAACCCTTTACGACGAGCTCTTCGGCACCTCCATATACGAGAAACATGTCCTTTGTCCTTTTCAGGTACTTCAGGATATTCTTGACCGCTGTCCAGTGTTCCGCTCCGGGATCACTTTGGTACCTCCCTACCAAACTTATGGCAAGGTTCACATCAGGTCTGGTACACAACATGGCATACATAATATAGCCTATGGCTGAAGCATAGAGGATGACACCCATCTCTTCTCTATCCTTTGCCATGGTCGGGCATTGAGTCGTACTCAATCTCACACCCTGTAACACAGGCAAGAACCCCTTCTTGGACTGATCCATATTGAACTTCTTCAATATCTTTTCAAGGTATGTGCTTTGTGAAAGACCTATGAGGCGTTTTTATCTATCTCTATAGATCTTAATACCTAATATGTAAGCAGCTTCTCCAAGGTCCTTCATTGAAAAATACTTATTCAAGTAGGCCTTTACACTTTCCAAAAGTTCTATATCATTTCCCATCAATAATATGTCATCCACATATAATATGAGAAATGCTACAGAGCTCCCACTCACTTTCTTGTAAATAAAGGGTTCTCCATAAACCTGTATAAATCCAAATGCTTTAATCACCTCATTAAAGCGGATGTTCCAACTCCGAGATGCTTGCACCAGCCCATAGATGGAGCGCTGGAGCTTGCATACCTTGTTAGCATCTTTAGGCTCGACAAAACCTTCCGGCTGCATCATATATAGTTCTTCCTTAAGGAATGCCGTTTTGACGTCCATTTGCCAGATCTCATAATCAAAACGCGGCAATTGCTAACATGGTTCAAACAGACTTCAGCATCGCTATGGGTGAGAAAGTCTCATCATAGTCAACTCCTTGAACTTGTCGATAACCCTTAGCGACAAGCCGAGCCTTATAAACGGTCACATTACCATCAGCGTCAGTCTTCTTCTTCAAGATCCATTTATTTTCAATGGCTCGCTTATCATCAGGCAAGTCCACCAAAGTCCACACTTTGTTCTCATACATGGATCATATCTCGGATTTCATGGCTTCAAGCCATTTGTTGGAATCCGGGCCCTCCATCGCTTCTTCATAGTTCGAAGGTTCACCGTTGTCCAACAACATGATCTCTAGGTCAAGGTTGCCGTACCACTATGGTGCGGAACGTGTCCTAGTGGACTTTCGACGTTCAATAGTAACTTGATCTGAAGTTTCATGATCATCATCATTAACTTCCTCTCCAGCCGGTGCAGGCTCCATAGAAACAACTTCCTATGTTGCGCTACTCTCCGGTCGAGTGGAGGTACAATTACCTCATCAAGTTCTATTTTCCTCCCACTTACTTCTTTCGAGAGAAACTCTTTCTCGAGAAAGGATCCATTCTTGGCAAAAAAGATTTTGCCTTCGGATCTGAGGTAGAAGGTATACCCAATAGTCTCTTTGGGATATCCTATGAATATGCACTTTTCCTCTTTGGGTTCGAGCTTCTCAGGTTGAAGTTTCTTCACATAAGCATCGCATCCCCAAAATTTTAGAAACGACAGCTTAGGTTTCTTTCCAAACCATAATTCATACGGTGTCGTCTCAACGGACTTTGACGGTGCCCTATTTAAAGTGAACGCGGCAGTCTCTAATGCATATCCCTAAAATGATAGCGGTAAGTCTGTAAGAGACATCATAGATCGCACCATATCCAATAGAGTGCGATTACGACGTTCAGACACACCATTTCGCTGAGGTGTGCCATGCGGCGTGAGTTGTGAAACAATTCCACATTTCCTTAGGTGCGTGCCAAACTCGTGACTTAAATATTCTCCACCACGATCAGATCGTAGGCACTTTATTTTCCTGTCACGTTGATTCTCTACCTCATTGTGAAATTCCTTGAACCTTTCAAAGGTTTCAGACTTGTGTTTCATTAAGTATACATACCCATATCTTCTCAAGTCATCAGTGAGAGTGAGAACATAACGGTAGCCACCGCGAGCCTCGATGCTCATTGGACCGCATACATCGGTATGTATTATTTCCAACAAGTCAGTTGCTCGCTCCATTGTTTCAGAGAACGGAGTCTTGGTCATCTTGCCCATGAGGCATGGTTCGCACGTGTCAAATGATTCAAAATCAAGGGACTCCAAAATTCCATCAACATGGAGCTTCTTCATGCGTTTGACACCAATATGACCAAGGCGGCAGTGCCACATGTAAGTGGGACTATCGTTATCAACCTTACACTTTTTGGTACTCACACTATGAATATGTGTAACATCACGTTCGAGATTCATCAAAAATAAACCATTGACCAGCGGAGCATGACCATAAAACATTTCTCTCATATAAATAGAACAACCATTATTCTTAGATTTAAATGAGTAGCCATCTCGCATCAAGAGAGATCCAGATACAATGTTCATGCTCAAAGCTGGTAATAAATAACAATTATTGAGGTTTAAAACTAATCCCGAAGGTATATGTAGATGTAGCGTGCCGACGGCGATCACATCGACCTTGGAACCATTCCCGACGCGCATCGTCACCTCGTCCTTTGCCAGCCTCCGCTTATTTCGCAGCTCCTGCTTGGAGTTACAAATGTGAGCAACTGCACCGGTATCAAATACCCAGGAGCTACTACGAGCGCTGGTTAGGTACACATCAATAACAAGTATATCACATATACCTTTAACGTTGCCGGCCTTCTTATCCGCTATGTACTTGGGGCAGTTCCGCTTGCAGTGACCGGTACCCTTGCAATAAAAGCACTCAGTCTCAGGCTTGGGTCCATTCTTGTTCTTCTTCCTGACAACTTGCTTACCGGGCGCGGCAACAGCTTTGCCGTCCTTCTTGAAGTTCTTTTTACCCTTGCCTTTCTTTAAACTAGCGGTCTTATTGACCATCAACACTTGACGCTCCTTTTTGATCTCGACCTCCGCTGATTTCAGCATCGAGTACAACTCAGGAATGGACTTCTCCATCCCCTGCATGTTGTAGTTCATCACAAAGCTCTTGTCGCTAGGTGGAAGCGATTGGAGGATTCTGTCAATGACCGAGTCATCCAGGAGATTAACTCCCAGCCGAGTCAAGCGATTGTGCAACCCAGACATTTTGAGTATGTGCTCACTGACAGAACTATTCTCCTCCATCTTACAACTTAAGAACTTGTCAGAGACTTCATATCTCTCGACCCGTACATGAGCTTGGAAAACCCGTTTCAGCTCTTGGAACATCTCATATGCTCCGTGTTGCTCAAAACGCTTTTGGAGCCCCGGTTCTAAACTGTAAAGCATGCCGCACTGAACAAGGGAGTAATCATCGCAGCATGACTGCCAAGCATTCGTAACATCTTGGTCCGCTGGGAAAATGGGTGGATCACCTAGCGTTGCATCAAGGACATACAATCTTTTGGAATCTATGAGGATCATCCTCAAGCCACGGACCCAGTCCGCATAGTTGCTTCCATCATCTTTCAGCTTGGTTTTCTCTAGGAACGCATTGAAGTTGAGGGTGACATTAGCGTTGGCCATTGGATCTACAATATATATTGTAAAGACAATTTTATACCAAGTTCATGATAATTAAGTTCACATAATCAAATTATTTAATGAACTCCCACTTAGATAGACATCTCTCTAATCATCCAAGTGATACGTGATCCATGTCAACTAGCCCGTGTCCGATCATCATGTGATACGGCCTAGTCATCCATGGTGAACATCTCCATGTTGATCGTATCTTCTATATGACTCATGTTCGACCGTTCGGTCTTTCGTGTTCCGAGGCCATGTCTGTACATGCTAGGCTCGTCAAGTCAACCTAAGTGTTTCGCGTGTCTAAATATGGCTTACGCCCGTTGTATGCGAACGTTAGAACCTATCACACCCGATCATCACGTGGTGCTTCGGAACAACGGTCCTTAGCAACGGTGCATAGTTAGGGTGAACACTTTTCTTGAAATTTTATTGAGAGATCATATTATTTACTACCGTCGTTCTAAGCAAATAAGATGTAAACATGATAAACATCACATGCAATCAATATAGTGACATGATATGGCCAATATCATCTTACTCCTTTGATCTCCATCTTCGGGGCACCATGATCATCACTGTCACGACACAACACCATGATGTCCATCATCATGATCTCCATCATCGTGTCTTCATGATGTTGTCTTGTCAACTATTACTTCTACTACTATGGCTAACGTTTAGTAATAAAGTAAAGTAATTACATGGCATTTATGATTGACACGCAGGTCATACAACAAAATAAGACAACTCCTATGGCTCCTGAAGTTGTCATACTCATCGACATGCAAGTCGTGAATCCTATTACAAGAACATGATCAATCTCATACATCAAAATGCATCACATCACATCCTTTGGCCATATCACATCACAAGGCATATGCTGCAAAAACAAGTTAGACGTCCTCTAATTTGTAGTTGCAAGTTTTTACGTAGCTACTATAGGTTTCTAGCAAGAACGTTTCTTACCTACGCCAAAACCACAACGTGATATGCCAATTGCTATTTACCCTTCATAAGGACCCTTTTCATCGAATCCAATCCGACTAAGGTGGGAGAGACAGACACCCGCTAGCCACCTTATGCAACAAGTGCATGTCAGGCGGTGGAACTGGACTCACATAAGCGTACGTGTAAAGTTGGTCCGGGCCGCTTCATCCCACAATACCGCCGAATCAAGATAAGACTAGTAGTGGTAAGCAAATTAACAAGATCGACATCCACAACAACTTTGTGTTCTACTCGTGCATACATTCTATGCATAGACCTAGCTCTGATACCACTGTTGGGAGACGTAGTAGTAAATCAAAAAATTTCCTACGTGTTCACCAAGATCTATCTATGGAGAGACCAGCAACGAGTGGGAAGAGATTGCATCTTCATACCTTTGAAGATCACTAAGCGGAAGCTTTACAAGAACGCGGTTGGTGGAGTCGTACTCGAAGCGATTCAGATCGCGGTGGACTCCGATCTCAATGCCAAACAACGGCGCCTCCACGTTCAACACACGTACAGCCCGTTGACGTCTC